>CM060937.1:605997319-607284462 GCA_030765085.1 Allium cepa
GAACACTTAGAAGAAATGTTCGCAGTCCTTCGGAAATACAGAATGAAACTTAACCCTCTGAAATGTACATTTGGGGTCGAGTCCGGAAAGTTCTTAGGTTTCATCGTCAGTGCTAGGGGCATTGAGGCTAGTCCAGCTCAAATTACTGCCTTGAAAGAAGTTAAAGCTCCTAGAACGAAGAAGGAATTGCAGAGTCTCAACGGAAAGGTCGCCGCCCTGAGTCGGTTCATTTCCAAAGCCACTGATAAATGCATCCCATTCTTTGACGCCCTGAAGAAAGGAAAGAAGAATTTTGAATGGACTTCCGAATGCCAAAAAGCCTTCGATGAGTTGATCCGTCATATGGAAACGCCTCCAATACTTTCTAGGCCAGGCAATGGTGAGGATCTTCTTATATACTTGGCAGTATCATCTCATGCTCTAAGTGCAGCGCTGATACGGGAAGACAAAAGGATTCAACATCCGGTTTACTATATCAGCAAAAGACTCACTGGGGCAGAGCTGAATTACTCCAAGTTGGAAAAACTCGCCTATTGCCTACTAGTTGCATCAAGGAAACTGAGGCAATATTTCCAAGCTCATCCTATCAAAGTACTCACTGATCAACCTCTAAAGCAAGTCCTATTTCGCCCTGAAACTTCGGGTCGCCTTCTAAAATGGAACATTGAACTCAGTCAATATGACATCACTTATCATCCCCGAAAAGCAATCAACGGACAAGCTTTAGCTGATTTCATTGCAGAATTCACAGAGAAAGATAATGGTGAGGAAGAAGCGATCAATGATTCCCCAATCCAGTGGAAGATGTATGTTGATGGCGCAAGAAATGACTACTGTTCTGGAGCCGGAGTGGTACTTGAAACTCCTGAAGGTCGATCATTATGTTATGCACTAAGACTGGAATTTCCTTCAACAAACAATGAAGCAGAATATGAAGCTCTTATTGCAGGTCTGAAAATCGCTAAAGAGCTAAACATTCGAGCATTACAAATCTTCAGTGATTGTCAGCTTATTGTATACCAAGTCAAGATGGAATTTCAAACAAAAGGTGGAAACTTGCCTTCCTACTTGTCAAAGGCTTGGGAACTCCTATGTGAACTCGATCATTATTCAATAAGCCATATTCCTCGGGAAGAGAATACGAAGGCAGATTCCCTCGCAGAGTATTCAAGTTCTGATGAAGCTCAACTATTGGGATTGGTTCCCGTAGAAGTCCTCTCAGCGCCAAGTATAGACGAGATGGATACAGACTGGATTATGAATGTATCTCAAGAACAAGAGTCGTGGATGACTCCAATATTAAATTACCTACTCAACGGTTCTCTGCCAGAAAATTCAAGAGGGAGACAAAAGCTACTAAGGAAAGCCTCTCGCTATGTAATTCAGGATGGCCGATTGTACAGACGGGGATTCTTAATGCCTTTACTTCGATGTGTATCCAGGGAAGAATCCAAAACGATCCTAGCTGAGGTACATGGAGGCGAATGTGGTGATCATTCAGGTGGCCAAACATTAGCAAAGAAAATTCTCCGATACGGATATTTTTGGCCGGAAATTAATCGAGATGCTGCAGATTACTCCCGAAAATGTGACAGATGCCAAAGATTTGCCAAAATTCCTAGAGCACCTTCTACCGAACTCACACAGATGGTCAGTCCATGGCCGTTTGCGATTTGGGGAATGGATCTCATTGGGCCGCTACCAACTGCCAAATCAGGGATTAAATATGCTATTGTTGCAGTTGACTACTTTACAAACTGGGCTGAAGCTGAACCATTGGCTACTATCACTTCTAAGAAAATGATAAGTTTTGTGACCAAGAATATCATTTGCAGATACGGTGTGCCTCAGAAAATAATCACAGACAATGGTACTCAGTTTGAAAGCGAGGAATTCCAGGATTTTTGCAAACGATTCAAAATCCAGAAAAGCTTCTCGGCAGTAGCTCATCCGCAGGCAAACGGGCAAGTGGAAGCAGTGAACAAGATCATCAAATCAACCATCAAAAAGCAACTCGAAAGAGCAAAAGGTGGTTGGGTCGATAAACTACCACTTGCACTATGGGCATACAGAACTACTCACAAAACTGCGACTGGGCATACTCCTTTTTCGTTAGCATACGGATCGGAAGCAATGATCCCGGTTGAAACAGAGGTCCCTTCACACAGAAGAATCCATTTCAATCAAGCAGAAAATGAAAAGCTACAACTTGAAGCGCTAGATCTCCTTGATGAAAAAAGGGATGAGGCTAGTCTCAGAATTGCAGCTCATCAGCAAAGGATAGCCAGACATTTCAATTCCAAAGTTCGTCAACGAAGCTTTGAAATCGGAGATCTAGTCCTGAAAAGAATTATGACAGCGACAAGAGTGTTTGGGCCAAATTGGGAAGGACCATATGTCATAGGTCAGAAGCTTCTTGACGGCACATTCAAACTCACTACTGTTGAAGGAGATCAAATTCCAAGGGCATGGAACAGCAATCACTTGCGTCCATACTTTACTTGAAAATTTTGTTGAAATATTGTAAAAAGAATCGTGAATATATGATTCTTGTAATTGAAAGCAATTGTAAAACTGATGCAAGTGATTAATGAAAGAATATAAAGTGGATGTAGGCCCAAATTCTTGGCCGAACCACTATAAATCTTGTGTTCCTTATTTTTATTACATGTTTGCTTTATTTTCGATATAAAAGTACATAAAATGTATTGCTGAAATGTCGATTTAAATTTTTGCAGACAATGGAAATAAAACTTGCGCATAATAAGACCGAGCGATTCTCACCATCATTCAACAAACAAATTTCAAGTCACAAAGACCCCGAATTCAAATCCTAGATAGGAAATACTTCAATTGAACGGCTAATGATTTCGATAGAAACGAGCCCTTGCTGATAAATTGAGATTGTTTGAACAAACAAACATCCAATTAGGAAGCTAGTGCCCGTTCTCACGAACTTGCCTGACAATGAAGTACACTTCCTTGGATTAAACAAGCTACTTGCAAGAAAAGGGGAATGAAAACTTGAAAAGAGAAAAAAAAGAGGATCGGTGAAAAGGCATAAGCAAGAAGACAAGGAAACAACCAAAATCCATCATCGGCAGCACAAGTCCTCTTCAGAGGCACAACTCTTCGGAGGATAAAAGACCTCTAATGGGTCATATGCCACAAAAAAGAAAGTTCTCTACTCAACAAAAAAGATTGGAGGAGTCATGACCCTCCAACCATGAGAGAGTAACTTCCAGGCAATGAAAACCCTTTCTGAGGCACATTTCACCAGGAGTTGAAGTGAAATAGCCGCTCTTCGGAATTTCACTTCACCAGAGTTGAAATGCAAACAAAGAAAAAGACCTCTTCGGAGGCACATTTCACCAGGAGTCGGAGTAGTTACTCTTCGGAGTTTCACTTCACCAGAGTTGAAATGCAAACAAAATAAAAGCCCTCTTCGGAGGCCCATTTCACCAGGTGTTGAAGTGTTATGACCGCTCTTCGGATTTCACTACACCAGAGTTGAAATGCAAACAAAATAAAAGCCCTCTTCGGAGGCACATTTCGCCAGGAATTGAAGTGTAACAACCGCTCTTCGGAATTTCACTTAACCAAAGTTGAAATACAAAACAAGATAAAGACCTTCCTGGAAGCCCATGTTTCGCCGAGATTGAAATAAAACTTCCAAGTGTCGAAACGTGAAAAGGCTTTCCTCGAAGGCACAACTCTTTGGAGGTACACGTTTCACCAAGATTGAAATAAAACTTCCAAGTGTTGAAACGTGAGAAATCCCTCCTCAGAGGTACAACCCCCTCCCGGGGACACAATTAAGAAGAAAGACCTCTTCGGAAACCTACGTTTCACCGAGATTGAAATAAAACTTCCAAGTGTTGAAACGTGAAAAGGATTTCTAAGGCATAACTCTTTGGAGGTACACGTTTCACCGAGATTGAAATAAAACTTCCAAGTGTTGAAACGTGAAAAATCCCTCCTCAGAGGTACAACTTTCTATATATATAAAAAAAAAAATCCTCATCAAGAGCATACTTTAACTTCCAAAGGAAGAGTAATTTACCTATTATGGAGAATGATCTTCCTCAAAAAAAAAAAAGGGGGTTAAAGTACATTCAGAGGTCCGCTTTGCCACATAGAAGAATTCACTTGGCAAAATATATACATACGCAAAAGGAGAAAGTGATTTCTTCGAAGGACAAAGCGTAGAAACTTATATGAAGGAAGTTGCACTCTACGAAAATTCTCTTCGAGAATGAAGTAACTATTCTTTAGAAAACGAGAGTGCAAGTCCCCTTAAAGTATACGATATTGCAGTAAGCTCATGGTATAGGGGCAACATGGTATAGTTACATACAAAGCGGTATAACTATGTCGGTAAAGTACGCTCAAACAACATACCACAAGCTCACCGCAACATCGTATAAATAAAACTTGTGCAAAAATGAATAATAAATGCATTCTCAAATTCAAACAGAAGTTTGTACAAACGAAGAATCATTTTATTCAACTATAATGCAGATACATGTTTCAAAATAAAAGCGGGGGCCGGTACCCGCACAACTCTCGGCCAGTTCATACAAAAGACAAAAAGCTAAAGTCTTCACTTCTTTTTACTGCCTTTGGACCCTTTACCCGGCCGAATGACCAGCTTTTCATGTCGGCCAGTGGGTATAAGGGAGGAAGGAGAGGTAGGCGCAGCTGGCCCAACTTCTGGCTCCTCTTCAGTGGCAGTGATTATCTTCCCTCTCCTCCTTGATGCTCCTTGCTTCTTTCTCCTCTTTGAGGAAGACTCACTTCCTGGAGTGACAAGTTTAGATAGAGTTATGTCGTCAGAAGGAGTCCGCTCCGGAGATATGTCGCCTCCCTCAAGTCTCTCATCTTTCTGCTCTTGCGAAGCAATGGGATCATCCAGGCCATGGAGAGCCTCTATTTGTTCCTCCTGTGATCCAGGCTGCGAAGCAGAAGGAGGAGCCACCTGAAGAGATGGAGGAGGGATTACCGAAGAAGTAGAGATTTGAGCAGTGCTTGATACTTTCTCTACAGAAGAAAAGAGGTTAAAGTCAGTAAAGAGAGGAGATGAAGGTTCACCAATAAAGTCAGTAAAGAGAGGAGATGAAGGCTCATCAAGGTTGAGAAAATAGCCAAGGAGCTCATGAAACTCATGCGAAGTAAATGAGTAACCCGCTTGAGCAGAATTGACAGTAGCGAGATTAACAGTGAAGTTACCTGGAGAAGCTGGTTTCCTGATATCGACTTCATAAGCTTGCGCATCAGCGCTCTCATCACCCTCGTCTCCACCTTGTATGCTTGTAATCTCAGTGGTAACTTTGGTGGGAGATGCAAGATGGGAACTGGAACCAATAATGTCGACTTCAGACGAAGAAGGTGGCTGGATTAGAGTAGTTGAAGTGGTTTTTCCCAGCTGGTCCCCTTCCATCACTTCAGTTCTTAATTTGGCAAGTTGTTCCTTTCCCTTGGCAAGGGCAGCGCGAGCGTCATCATCAAAATAATGCCTTTCCAGGGCTGATTCGTCATAACCAGCACCTTCAGCACCAAGCATCTCAAGGGCGGCCTCCCACACTTCAGCTAAAGTGATTTCATACTTGGGACCAAGAAAAGCGAGGCTTCCACGCCCCAAGACGCTATGCAAGTAGAAGTCGAATAGTGTTGAGCCGAAGCTGTTTTTGGTCGCCTCATGAGATTCTTCGGCTGCGATTTTGCCGGCGACAGCCTCATCACGCTCCCTTTCAGTTTTGGCAAGCTGAAGCTTAAGCATTTGTATCTCCGCCTCCTGGGAGTTGTTTTTCTTTCGGAGCTCAGCAATATCAGTAGCATAGCCTTCGCTGATTCTTTTTTGTACTTCGAGCCTGTCTTCGGCATCCCTTTGGCTAGCGTGAGCGTCTCTCACTTGTTTCAGGAGCACTTCTTCTTTTTGAGAATAGGAAGTAGAGGAAGCAGCAAGCTCATGTTTCAATTCCTCGACTTTTGCTTCAAGCTCCTCATTGTAAGAAGCAATGCTCCTCATTTCGGTGTCGTGTTGCTCAACGACCTTTTGCCATTCGGCCTTATCGTTTTCCATAGTAAGCATGGCCTCTATGTTGGCACGGTTAACCCTTTGAAGCTCGTCAACAAGTTTTTGCCAGTTCGACATCCTCTCAATATCGAGCTTGACGGCATCAAGATTGCGCAACATGGCAGACTTGTCGATGGGGACCAAGTCTAGGTCGAACCTCACTCCCTTAAGGCACCATTGAGGAAACCGGCTCTGCAGAGTGGCAGGACCCGGTCCAACTTGAAATTTGGGCCTGCTAATTATCGTTTGAATGTCTGATTTCCCAAGAGCGGGAGAGTCAGAAGGAATGTCGAGCGAGGCAGGAGTAGTAACCTTCTCAGGAGTAGTAGAGGCCTGCTTTTCACTATGACGGGCTCGTTTGCTTAAGTCTTCACCCATGTGACCTTTTCCTCGATCGTCATGAGATTTTCTCTTGTGGGAGTCATCGCCTTTTTGCCCAGAATCATGGCGCTCTTCTCTCTCCCTTCTTTCACGACGTTCTTCTTCAGTCCTCCTTTCATGAGCCTTTCGGGCAGCCCTTTCTTCATCAGATTCTCTGTAGGAGGAAAAGTAACGCCAATAATCATATTGACCACGCCCCCCGTAGCGTTGGAAATCCTGATAATATGATCCGCCGCGTGTCATTGAAGGATCTGAAATAAGAAAAGATAAGCTTTAGAAATCTTTAAAGTATGAGAAGATAAGTGCATAAATGTGCTGGAAAATCCTTAGTTGTGTGTGAAGTGCAAACTACTCGCGTTGGACTAACGAACCACTCCTCAGTTGGGGGAAAGTAATAGGTCCCACTGTCGGTGACAATTCTTGGGATAAAGGAGTTGGAGTCTGTTGGAGGGCAGATGTCGCTTCAATCATCGGGGGTACAGTTTTACCACAGGCAGGGTCATCTTTAAAGAGCTCTTGGGAAGTGACGATTATGTCACTTAAATCCCCAAAGACGTCATCACCATCATGCCCAACCTGATTCCCTCCATCAGCTCCTTTGTCGGCACTCTTCCTGGTTTGGGAAAGGGGCTCCTCTTCTTCTTCAATTATGGGAGCAAGTGCGGGCTTTTCGGAGGGTCCCGCATCATCTCTTGGAGTAGAGCACTTTACTAGAAAGGTTTCTGCAGAAATTTCTCCTCGCATGTGCTCTTTAGTGGAGATCGGAAGATCAGGAGTTTTCACCGGAGAATCAGGAACCTCCGTTGGAGCTTCATGAGGCTGAGTAAAGCGAGAGGGATGGAGGAGTCCGTATTGATGTAAAAATTCATCGTTTAGCAGAAACTTTATGCTCCTCTCTTCTACCGGCACGGCATTTAATCTTTCAAAAATTTGCTTAAGACTTGGGTCCCTAGCAGGGGGTGGAAGTGCTAAAACAGGAAAAGAATGAAATTAGCAACTGAGAATTCAGATCTCGAGAAAGTTTCAAAACGGAAAAAGTAAAGACAGGAAATCTTACTTCCCACTCTCCAGATGGCATAAAACCCTGGAGGGCAGCGAACAAAGAAAAACTGATTCAAAAATCCGTGAGCGCTTTCGGAGAGATCAGTAATAAGTTTGTGGTTTCGAGCGCTTCTTATAACCACGATGGAGGGATGGTCTTTAATTTTCGTGAATGAGCAAAAATAGCAGATCTCCCCGAAGCTTGGTAATCGATCCAAAACACTCCTAAATAGAACACATAACCCCATCAGAATGGCGTAGCCATTGGGGTGTAATTGGAATGGAGAGATAGACAACCGAAGCAGGAACTGTTGAAGAAAGTCATTAAAAGGAGGAATAGCGTCGTTCAAGCACATTTGGCGATTAACAGCAACAAAGCCAAGAGGGGGCCTATCCGCGGTGTCATTTGGCCCCGGAAGTAAGACGTCAGCATCATCAATGCCAAACTGGACGCGCAGTTGGTTAAACACCCGCTGATTCAAAGTTGTGGATGTTCTCTCCGGAGGGTTATCTACAGGGATAGCTACTGGGAAGACATCTTCAGCCTGGCCCATCGGCTCTTCTTGATGAGAGGTCATTCTACACAAGCAACTGGATGTTCAAATGCGAAGGTGCGCGTTTCCTAAAAAGTGTGAAGTGTTGTGCAAGACTAATAAAAAGTGACAAGTATATTTAACTGGAATTATACTAATCGATGCTTGATCGATTGTAAACATTTCAGAACTTGTTAATCTAAAGCTCAAGCATAATATTAGTGCAAGCGGGTCGATTTCTATTGACTATTTCAGCATTGCTTTGGTATTCTGTTTGAAATTGATAAGTTAAAGGCACTTCATACACACAATTTATTCAAATTAATCATCTATTGTTAACTAATCTGTCATTCGATGTGGGCAGTCAATGACAAGTATATTCGTCCCAGTTTTCTGTGAATGTTGTATTGAACAGGTTATTAGCCTGCAAGTCAAAATAACCTGTGAATGAGTGCAATAAAATTCAATAGTTCGAAGTTAATGCAATGGTCCAATGTTCAAACAGAATTTACACAAGTCATAACCCATCAACGGTTCAAAAGTTCTGAGTCGGCAGTGCCCTAAGCCATGAGTCGTGGAGATAAGGAGATTATCTCCAAGTCTTATCTCAGCAACGACTCAAGGCTAAGTCTTATCTCGGCAACGACTCAGGGCTTAGGTCGTGGAGTATGTTAAAGGAGCTCCTGGTCAAAATAATAAGGAAATCTCTATGTTTTATCTCGGCCGCGACTCAAAGGTTTTATCTCGGCCGCGATTCAAAGGTTTTATCTCGGCCACAATTCAGGGGTTCTGTCTCGGTCGCGACTCAAGGCTCAAGTCGAGGAGCATGATGAGTCGTACCATGATTAAATCGTGAGGGTCACTGGGTCATACGAAAGGAGCCGAGTCAAACCTACAGCAGCATTCGAATCAACCATCCGACCCATTAACCCAATAAACCCTCATTCTACAACCCTAGTCTTATCGCATCAAGTAGATCGCCTCGAGTCGCAGATCATTGGATCAGACAATCCTCAATCCATCAATGATTAGGGCAACCTAACTCACAAAGCTCAAGGGGATAAATTGAAGATAAGGACGGTGCGCACAGGGAAATGATGATCGACAATCAGAAAGGAGGCGAAATTGCTTACGTGGTGTGATGTCAGAGATGATCGGAGGAGATTTTGAGTTGAAATTGCTTTTGGGAGCTTGGAGATGTGTTAATGGCGGAAAACGACTCACGAGATCGGTAAAAGAAGAAGAAGATAAGAATGACGATTCATGCTATTTATATACCAAGGTAGTAGGATATGAGTCGGCACACGCGGGGTAAGATAAGTCGAAGCATGCGACCTACGACTTAGGCGTGTGCTTCGAGGGGCAAATGTTAACCCCACTGAAGCTTGGGCCGACTCATCAGATAAAGCATTAAGCGACTCAGAAGATTTACGACTCACCATGAGTCGTTAGCGGTTCAAGTGTGCAAATCAGAAAGCCAAGTACAATTAACTCACGTACGACTCAATGACCGAAGAAGGAACTCACCGACTCATATGATCTAGGTCCGACTCATCAAAGACCGACTCAGCTAGTCTCCGACTCAACTGTTGTGCGACTTATGGAAGTTTCTGACTCAGCGGCTCAGGACTCAACGACTCATGGTTCAACGACTCAACAGGTTCGCGACTCATCCTAAGGAACGACCTAAGGAATGTCACGACTTATGGATACCTACGACTTATGATAAGTCGAGTACGACACATGCTAATATGAGAGGAGTTATGATAAGTTGACTCGGGAACGACTTATCACTTGGGACCAAGCCAGCAGTTCGACCTTGAGTTAACATGGAGTGACTCACCATGACTCGTCCACGACTCAAAATCGTTGAGTCGTAACCCATCGCCACAATGCCTAGGAAAATTGACTCGGACACGACTCAAGACTTGTCATGAAATCCAGCAGAGGAATAAGCCATGAAGAGGGGAAAGGTTGGTTTTATAAGTCAACCACGACTTAGCCTGACTCGGGGACGACTTAGCTTGAGTCGGTCACGACTCAGGAATTATGCGCAGAATTCATGTCCAAGCTTGCCTATAAATACATAGCCACCTCCAACATTCAGAGGACTTTTGGCACATTCTCTTCATACACCGTTACCTTGCTGCATTGAGAACTTCATCAACACTTAGAGCTTTCAAGATTAGAGGAATACATCAAAGAACTTCACGAAGAAACCACACATCTTCAACGTGAATTTAAAGACTTTAATCGACATTGAAGCTTAAGACTTGTTCCAAATCACTTGTAGCTTGAAGTATATTGTACTTGAGAAGAATTGTATCAGCTTGTAACAAGATTATTAATAAAAGTACTTAGAGTGGACATAGGCTATACCCTTAAGCCGAACCACTATAAAATTGTTGTTGTTTACTGCTTTTCTGCTATTACTAGCTTGTAATTCTTTCCCGATCTATCGGGTGGTGCTTTCACAACTACACTTCACACACCGGGGTGTTAGCGTTCACATTTTAGCGTTAACATCATTAAACTTAGTTTAAGTTGAATTAAATTCAACTCTCTTCCATTTATTTAGCTTTACGTTAATTTACTTCAATTTATTCAAAAAAGTTTTATACTTAAGCTCATTTTCATTTTACCAGTAAAATTTTCTTTTCTATTCAACTTAATTCCATCTCAATCAAATCTCACTTAAATCTACAATTTCATTTGAATAGTTATTATAAAATTTAACTTTCAGACTCAACTCATTCAATTGATTACATGGTCATTTCCAATTTATTTCTACTTTTTGGATTTTATTTGCAATTCAACCATTACTATTTTAATCCAATTTCCTTTTTTTGTTTCTTTATTTGGCAAAAGTTTCAATTATATTCAATTTGTTAACACTTCAAGTCGAATTTTAACTAATAACTCAAGTTCTGATTCCACCATTTACTTTTAATTTACCATCCAATTTTATTACTCCCAATTCTGTAACGACCCTGGATTTCGGCCCGGTTATTTGACGCAACGGATATTAACGAAAGGATACGGATTGATGAAAGTAGCAAACAGTGGATTGAAGATACTGAAATGCCCAAATTCGTTGATCACAAAGATACCGAATTCTAGCTATCTTCGACACGTTGATTGCGCACGGTACCGTAAGAGAAGATCTACAATTCTTCAAACGTTGATCAAGCGCACTTGATACCGTGAATTGGCTTCAACGATCGTTGAATCGAGCGCACTCGATTAACCGAAAGTGGAGATAGGAGATTACACTCAACTACCAATTTAAGATGAAAGCACACAACAATCAACAAGAATTTATTCAAAAATCAAGCCCCTTGAAAGTTACAACACACTCGCTATTTATAGCATTTTTGACCCAGACCCTTAAGTCGTTGCCGACTTAGTTCCCACGACTCACGACTCATCCTTAGGTCGTACGCGACCTAACACATCACATACATACACGACTCAAAGAAATTACATCACAACAGCCTTCGGCCGACTCAACACTTGAACGGCTTAAGGAAACACACAAATATACAACACCTAGGTCGTATTCGACCTTACTACTCACGCGACTTAAGAAGCTAACGACATATGACTTAAAGACAGTACCAACATATTACAACACCTCACACCTTCGGCCGACTCATCGACATACCGACCCACGACTTAGCTTCTTGCCGACTTACGACTTAACTTCTTGCCGACTTACGACTTAACTTCTTCAGCCATATTCCGTTAGGTCGCAACCTGTTAGAGTTAGGTCGTTAACTCGGAACAACTTCCCCTCTGGTCTCCAATTAGGTCGGAAACGACTTAACTCTTCTCCATTAACTCACATCTCTTCCCCACGTGATTCCTTAGGTTGGGAACGACCTATATCTTCCTTCTTAAGTCGTGGACGACTTAACTCCTCCTTAAGTCGTATACGACTTATCTCTTCTCTTCTAACTTGAGCTGCATCATTATTTTAATGAATTTTTAATCTAATTAATATAAAATGTGTATTGATCATATTAAAATGAATATGAACACGTCAGAAGTGTACACATCCTCCGGCAGCTTCAATTTATAAGCATTTTCATTAATCCGTTTCACAACTTTTACAGGACCAATTTTTCTGGCTTTCAACTTGTTATAAGCGCCCACTGGAAAACGATCCTTGGTTAACACAGCATAAACCAAATCACCTTCGTTAAATTCAACACTTCGCCGCTTCAAATCTGCAGTTCGCTTATACTTCTCATTTGCTTTCTCCAATCGCTTCTGAACGATTTTATGACATTCAGTTAACTCATTAACAAAGTCTACAGTTATTTTAATCGTCCCCTTCGTTTGTGGTACTACCGTTAAGTCCAACGGTCCACTTGGTAAATTTGAATATACAATCTGAAATGGACTGAATCCCGTACTACGATTCACTGCATGATTATGAGCATACTCTTCTTGGCATAACTTCATGTCCCAACTCTTCAGATTGTCCTTCATAAGACATCGTAATAAATTTCCCAACGATCTGTTAACAACTTCTATCTGACCATCCGTTTGCGGATGACAAGCGCTGCTAAAGTTTAACTTCGTTCCCACCATCTTCCACAAACTTAACCAAAAGTGACTAAGAAAACGAGTATCCCTATCCGACACAATAGATTCTGACAATCCATGAAGTCGATACATCTCCTTGAAAAACAACTGAGCAACATGAACAACATCCGCCGTCTTTTTACGCGCAATAAAATGTACCATCTTCGAGAAACGATCCACCACAACATATATAGAGTCATTTCCCCTTTGAGTTCTCGGCAATCCCAACACGAAATCCATGCTAATGTCTACCCATGGTTTTGTAGGAACAGGTAATGGCACATACAATCCCGCATTTGTAGCTGTCCCTTTTGAAACCTGACAAACATGACATCTACGCACAAACCTTTCAACTTCCCTTCTCATCGATGGCCAATAATAAGACTGAGAAATCAACTGCAATGTTCGATCTCTACCCACATGTCCTTCTTCATGTAGCTCTTTTATAATCTTCATTCACAAACTACCTTCTGGTATGCACAATTGATTTCCTTTGAACAAGAACCCATCTACCATCACGAATTCATCAGTACTCCCGTCCTTGACTTTTTCAACAAATTTCATAAAGTAAGGATCTTTTCCAAGCAACTCTGGCAATAGATCAAACCCTGTCACTTCAACTTTCATTGTTGTCAATAAATGGCTCCTCCCACTCAAAGCATCTGCTACATGATTCGTTACCCCAGATTTGTGCTTCACAACAAAAGTAAATTACTGCAAATAGGCAATCCACGATGCATGTCTCGATGAAATCTTATCCTGCCCTTGCAAATGCTTCAAAGCCTCATGATCAGTGTAAAGAACAAACTCTTTCTGAAATAGATAATGTCTCCAGTGCTTCACAGCTTGAACAATTGCATAAAATTCAACATCATAAGTGCTATATCTCAACTTAGCTCCAGATCACTTCTCACTGAAATAAGCAATCGGTCTTCCTTTCTGACTCAAAACTCCACCAACCCCAACCTTTGACGCATCAGTATGTAACTCAAACAACAACTGAAAATCCGGTAAAACTAGAATTGGTGCGGTTGTCAATAGTGTCTTGATTTTCTCAAAAGCAACCCCTGCTTCCTCTGACCACTCATACTTCTTTCCTTTCATGCAATCGGTTACAGGTGCCATCACACTACTAAAATGTGGAATGAATCTTCGATAGAAAGATACCAATCCATGAAAACTCCTCACTTCAGTAATTGTCTTTAGCTGTGGCCAACTCCTGACAGCTTCTACTTTAGTTTCATCGACTTGAATTCCTTCCTTCGATAGAACATATCCCAGAAATAAAACACTGTCCATCATAAACACGCACTTTTTTGTTGCAGCATAGAATTTCTCCTATCGTAGAATCAATAGTACTTTACGCAAATGCTGGACATGCTTTTCCACACTTCCACTGTAGATCAAAATATCATCAAAGTAAACTACCACAAACTTCCCAATGTATGGTCTGAAAACCTGGTTTATCACTCTCATAAAAGTACTCGGTGCATTCCATAAACCAAACGGCATAACCAACCATTCGTATAAACCTTCCCTGGTTTTGAAAGTGGTCTTCCATTCATCACCCGGTCTAATACAAATTTGATGGTATCCACTATTCAAGTCAATCTTTGAAAACACAATAGCTCCACTCAACTGATCTATCAAATCATCAAATCTCGGCATAGGAAATCTGTACCTCACAGTGATCTTATTTAGAGCCCGACTGTCCGTACACATTCTCCACGAACCATCCTTCTTTGGCACCAATAAAGCTGGCACTGCACAAGGACTCAAACTCTCCTGAACACGCCCCTGTTCTAACAACTCCTCCACCTGCCTTCTCAGTTCCTCATGCTCCTTAGGACTCATCCTATAATGTGGCCTGTGTGGTAATACCGCCCCTGGCACAAGATCTATTTGATGTTGAATATCCCTCAACGGCGGTAACTCCGTTGGCAACTCCTCAGGAAAAACATCGTCAAACTCTTCTAATACTGGCTTCACTTCCTCTGGAACTTCAACAGATACAGTGGCTTCATGTCCAATCAACAAAAATATCTCTGGACTCTCTTTTACTTCTTCAATAAATTCCTTCAAAGTCAATAAAGTCTTCAGCTCCTCAATCTCTTCAAATTTACTTTCTTCCTGTTGTCTCTTCTTTGGAACTAAAATAATCTTAACACCTTCAAACATAAAGCTGTAGCTATTGGTCCGACCGTCATGTTGTACTGCTCGATCATACTGCCATGGTCTTCCCAAAAGTAAGTGACAAATATCCATCTCAACTACATCACACCAAATTTCATCTTTATATTTTTTCCCAATAGAAAATGGAACTCGAACTCGCCTGTCCACCTTCACTTCTCCTCCTTTTCTCAACCACGCTAACTTGTAAGGATTAGGATGTTTCTCCACCTTCAACTTCAGCTTTCTCACAGCTTCAGTAGAAATAATATTGTCACAACTTCCAGCGTCAATCACAAATTTACAAACCTTTCCCAGAATAGTGCATGTTGACTGAAAGATGTTACTCCTCAACCAACTAGCTTCTTCTTCTTGCTTCGGTATTAAACAAGACCTCCTCATCATTAGATTACATCCTTCATCTCCTGACGCAATATCCTGTTCATCCTCCTCAACTGGACTAGAATAACCTTCCCCAACATCCTCACCTTCAACTTCAGCAATCATAGTTCGTTTCCTCGGCTTCGGACATTCATTACTCTTGTGACCCACTTCCTGGCAGTTGTAACATTTGAAATTGTTGTTGACTTTACCTTCGCAACTTCATTCACAACTGGTTTTGTAACAGCTTTGGAAACATTGGAACTCGCACTAGAACCCTTCACTTGATTGTTGAAATTAGTAAACACACCACCCCCACGCCTTCCCTGCTTCTCCCAAGCCAACGCTTTCTGATGTGCTTCTGCTACAGATCTTGGATCAAACATATTCACCATATCCTGGATCTGTATCCTCAACCCTCCAACAAATCTAGCAGTCGGTTGTTATTCTGTCTCCTTAATATCATTTCGAGCAATCAGTTGATAAAATTCATCAGCATAATCATTAACAGTCTTCGTCCTTTGCCTCAGATTCTGCAACCTCTGATACATGAGTGATTGATAATTATAAGGTAAGAATGTGGCCTTCGTCAACTTCTTCATCTTCTCCCATGATTCAATCTTTGACTTTCCCATTCTCTCCCGTGTGAGTTTAGTTTGTTGCCACATGCTAAAGCTCTTCCCCTCAACCTAGTAGCAACCAACTTCACCCTTCTATGCTCAGGAACCTCCTTGAAATCAAAGATCTCTTCAACATTAGACAACCAATCAAGAAATTCTTCTGCTACCATTCCACCCTTGAATTCTGGAATTTCCATCTTCATACCTGATTCCCATCGACGATCATCATCTACATCTCGATATGAATTTCGGATTTGGTCTCGATCCCGATAATGAATGCTAGCTCTATCACCCTCTTCATCAAAATCAAATGTACGTCTATATCGATCTCGACCATCAACATCCCTTCGATCACGCATGTCTCTTCTACTATGTCTCTCTTCATCTCTATATGGCTCATTTTCAAACTCTCGTGGAGTTCTCCTCTGTTCATGTCCATAGTCATGGTGATATCTCCTTGATGAAATTGATGTTTCTCTTCTTTCTCTAAAAGATTGCGGTGATACCCTTCTCGCTTCTGTAACCGATGGTGAAACTTGGTTTCCTCCATGGTTCGAGATTGGTGATCTCCTCCTTTGATTTTGATTCAAATCATTCATCAATTTCTCTAACTTTCCAATGCCTTCATCAAATTTCTCATTAATGCGTTGTTCCATTTGCTCGGCTTCTTCTCTTCTATACAACGCTTCAACATTTTGATGACGATTAGCTCTTCTTGGTGGCATGATTAAATCAACACGAACACTTCAAAACTTCACAAATCTTCTTCACAAGTCAAACACACACGGCCCCAACTCAACTTGGCTCGGCCTCAATCACTTCAACACAAATCCAATTCAAACAACTTCCACACTTTGATCCAAAATATAATGGATCGAAAGTTCTCCTCTTGTTGCAACTTCAAGATGAACACGATGAACACCAAACTTCACACTCCTTGGCTCCAAGACTCGCCTTAGCTATGATTCGCTAAACCTAGCTCTGATACCAAAAAACTGACGCAGCGGATATTAACGAAACGATATGGATCGATGAAAGTAGCAAACGGTGGATTGAAGATACTGAAATGCCCAAATTCGTTGATCACAAAGATACCGAATTATAGCTATCTTCGACACGTTGATCGCGCACGATACCGTGAGAGAAGATCTACAATTCTTCAAACGTTGATCAAGCGCACTTGATACCGTGAATTGGCTTCAACGATCGTTGAATCGAGCACACTCGATTAACCGAAAGTGGAGATAGGAGATTACACTCAACTACCAATTTAAGATGAAAGCACACAGCAATCAACAAGAATTTATTCAAAAATCAACCCCCTTGAAAGTTACAACACACTCGCTATTTATAGCATTTTTGACCCAGACCCTTAAGTCGTTGCCGACTTAGTTCCCACGACTCACGACTCATGCTTAGGTCGTACGCGACCTAACACATCACATACATACACGACTCAAAGAAATTACATCACAACAGCCTTCGGTCGACTCAACACTTGAACGGCTTAAGGAAACACACAAATATACAACACCTAGGTCGTATTCGACCTTACTACTCACGCGACTTAATAAGCTAATGACATACGACTTAAAGACATTACCAACATATTACAACACCTCACACCTTCGGCCGACTCATCGACATACCGACCCATGACTTAACTTCTTGCCGACTTACGACTTAACTTCTTGCCGACTTACGACTTAACTTCTTCAGCCATATTCCGTTAGGTCGTAACCTGTTAGAGTTAGGTCGTTAACTCGGCACAACTTCCCCTCTGGTCTCCAGTTAGGTCGGAAACGACTTAACTCTTCTTCATTAACTCGCATCTCTTCCCCACGTGATTCCTTAGGTCGGGAACGACCTATATCTTCCTTCTTAAGTCGTGGACGACTTAACTCCTCCTTAAGTCGTATACGACTTATCTCTTCTCTTCTAACTTGAGCTGCATCATTATTTTAATGAATGTTTAATCTAATTAATATAAAATGTGTATTGATCATATTAAAATGAATATGATTTTGGAATTTTTGCTATTTATTTATATAAATTGTATTCTGAAAAGAGATTGATTTGGGAATTTAAAATAAAATCTTCTAGGGATATTTAAAATAAATTTATCTTGTGTATTTAAGGAAATTATTTTTCTTGTTACAAATATATAAATGCAATATATAGAAAATAATGTTCAAAATAAAATCTAAGCTTGTTAATATAAAATATAAAATACAAATAGATGATAATGTTCAATATACAATATTTATGTTAATATAAGTCAAAATTAAATATAAATAAGTAAGTAAACACATCAATCTAAGTTTAATATTAATAGTCAAATATAAAATACAAATAAAAATGTAAATATAAATCAAAACATGAAATAAGTAGTAAATACTTGCAATATCATTTTAACTTTGCAAGACCATAGAAAAATATATAATATAATAAGTATAAAATGTAACTAAATCTAAATATAGATATAAATAAATTATATTACAAGCTAGAAAATAACTTAAAACATTTAAAGATAGAATGAAAATATAAGAAAAACAAAGGGGCTTAATAATTTTGATAACATACAACATAACTTTAAAACAAAGAAGTTAGTAGGCAAAATAAAGTGTAAACACAACACATATGTGTATAGGGTTCAAACTAGAGGATAATAAAACAAGTAATATAATAATAACAAAATAAAATATCTTCACAATCAAAGTATCTTCATTCATAAGCCATTGACCTGCAAATATATGCCTACAAATAAATATCTTATACATAGTACACTATACTTATAATTGTGTAAACATAATTAGCAACCTAAGCATTCAATTTCCATCTTCTCAGTAGATTATTTGTCAATTCATATGTTTACAAACCTGAACATCTCAGACATAAAAACATGTTTCAGCCGAAATCTCAGCACTTTGTTCATGTTGCAGTAATTTTATTTGGTCAAACTAATAAAACCTGTCCAGATGCTACTTCCTCTATACAACTGTGTCTTCTATATACATATATGTATGCATTCCCATTTAGTTCGATCAGTAGCTAATAAGAAAAAGAAAGGGAAGTAAACTCAAGTTGATTTAAAAAAAAGATTCAAATATATAGTTTCAAACTTCTGTTTCAAGGCAACAGGTTCTAAACTCAATGCTTTCTGTATACATTCAGGTGAGTAAACATTTCTGTTCAACATAAATTGTGGTGAGTAAACAAGATTAGTTAAAGCTTTAAGTTCCAATTTTTTTAAATAGTTCATGATTTAATCATCATATGATACGGTGAATGCTTGATCTTGTATATAATTCCTTCTACTCTGTGACTTCTGTTATTGTTTCAGGTTTGCATATATTTGAGTAAACCTCAAATTAGCCTCATTAAACGTTGGTAATCTGTAGGTATTGAATTAAAAACAATATGTTATAACATAAATTTAGAGGCTGGTTAAATCTTAAGGTAGAATATAAGCACTGTAATGATTTACAGGGCATTAAACAATAATTTGATAAAAATAAGTTGTTGTAAAATATTAATTCTAGGTCATAGATTGAATCCATACTGGAATTCATGATTTTCAAAACTAAAACGAAGATTTTTAACTTCTTTTTCCAAGCACGGTTTGTAATTGAATTAAGTTTACATTTATTCCGTTTACAAACAATCAATCCAATTATAAATAGTGAAACTTGGATTGAAGCAAGTTTATACATCTATAAACTCAGGAAAAATGTAAATTTATTTTTCTATTTATTGAATTTGGAACACGAGACCATATTAGGGCTTTTACTGGGTATTTATTTCTTCTCTGTTAATCATCGAGTTCGCTTCATTTCGTGACCGAGCTACATGAGATTTGAAGGGTAGATGGTTTAGTGTGTCGAGGTCATGTGGGCGAAGCGGTGGCAACTCCGGTGGCTTGTTCGAAGATCGCGAATGAGATTTGCCGAGGGACTTGTTTGCAGTGCTTTCGTAAAACTGTAAATTTTGGTTTCAACCTTATTTTTGAATATCTGGGAGTCGATTATGGTTGAGAGGGGAAAATTCGGTTTGTGGACGCTGGTGACTGCCGCTGGAGGTGCGGCTACCCACCGTGCACGTGCACGGTGGCAATGGAGGTGGAGTTGTGTTTTTTTTTCTGTCATTGGTATGCTTCGAGTCGTGTTTAGTTTTCTGGGAAGTTGCCTCGAGACGATCGCGTGATAGTTGTTGAGGACCTGATGTTCATTCTTTTGTAAACGTTTAGCAGTTTATAATTTAACAGTTTATAACCTAAAGGAAAAAAAATTTAAAAGAGAAGAAGATGGGGTGCCAGGGAGGTGCTCGGGTGAATTGTTTGAGTGACTCGAGGCATTACGTGAGTTTCCCAGGGTAGTGCTCAGTGTTTGATAATTGCAGCTTCATTTTCTTTTAGTAAGCTAAATAAACAGTTTTTTTTTTAACTGTAAAACACTGTTTTAAAAAAAAAATGTTTAACGGGTTCAAGATTTCAAAACTTATATACAAGATAATTATTTTGGTCCATACTTTGAAAGGTTAAGCTCCTATTTATTAACGTAATTCAGTGATCAATTTAATTAAGCATAAAGTTAATTAATGTCTGAGTTATAGTTAGTAATATAATGGAACTTCGAACATAAAGAAACCCTTAAAATGTTAATTAAATTAAATAATCAATATCTTCAGGAAGTAATCAAGAATAATCACTTTTAAACTATAATTAATGGTAGATTTTAAGTAATTATAAGATTATAATTACTACTTAAGTTAATAGTTGGTTAATCAAATAAACTAGATGTGAATTAGTAATTAATTAAGAAATTTACTTAAGAATTAAGGATAAATATTGGGTTAATTAAGTAAATTAAAGTTAACAAATAAGTATTCAAGTTATTAAATAACCATTAAGGTAGTAATTAATGGTTGAAGAATCGTAATTAAAGTTAAACTATTTAATCAAGAATTAATTTAATTAAGTAGTGTAAAATAAAATAAGTTATTGAGTAATTAAGATTAATGATTAATTATGAATGATATTGATTCAATAGTTTGTAAAGAAATGAGTAATAAACTGTTAATCAATAACACAAGGTTAAGCGATTAACTCTGATATACTTAATTTACATTGAATTTCAGATGGCTGTTTATGGATTGTGTGTTGAATATCTGATTGTGATATTTATGTGATGATATTCTATGTTACTCTGTGATATGCTGTGATATATCTATGATGCTTGTATATGTTTTATCTATGATAAATGCTATGTTAAATCTATTCTTGAATTTAACTGTTTATGTTAATTAGACAACTTGGCCCATAAAATGGCGGTTGGATTCGATGAGACCGGGATCGGATGAATCAAATTTGATTCTCCGAAAACCACATCGATCCAATTTAAACGTTAGGTCGTGAATCCTAAAATGAAGATCAAGATGGTGTTTTCAGAAATGCAAGGGTTATCGTCGTTGACTCTGAGGGTGATTCCAAAATGAGTGTGACGAGATAATGCCTTCGGTTTCGTTCGAACCCGGAACGAACTTGTATGGATTGAATGCTTTCAGCACATCGTCAGGCGGACGATGAGCATTCTAAGGGATATGTTCTACAAAGATAATCGTATCCTCAAAGCCTCATCAACCGAGAATGGCTAAAACAGGGGAGATGCAGCAAGGTTAGGTGGGTCATGCGAAAGCAGGACAAGATATTTCCCCTGTCTAGATGTCCTTTATATATTTCGGCTTAGCGAGCGGTTGGTCGCGCCAACTGCGGCGTTTATCTTGTTTGGGACTGTTCAGTAAGGAATGGTTCCGGTCTTGTGTAGCAGGGGGTCGGGAGTGATCCTCGGTACGGTGATCTAGGCCCCCTATTGTGACGGGCGGTACCCCAGTAGCCCTGCCATTGTTGGAAATCCATTTTCCCTACGAGACCCTACGGTTTTGATTTGTATTACCCACTTTGGTGGCTAGCAGCTGGAATTTAACAGATGTAACAATTTCGGCTATTTTCTATTTACTTGAAAACCCTAGGCACTATTATAATATCACTTGATTTCCTATGAAATGTTTTGGTTAGCGTAAGGTAAAAATTTACCCGTATTTATTTGTGGGGAGTCTTACGTGATACCTTTATTTTCAAATGTTTTTCAAAGTTAAACAACCTTAAACCGTTTACTCATACCAGACCCATGTCTGACTCGGAGTTTATTTTTGTTTTTCATAAACTCTCGGGTACCCAAATTTTTACGGATAGCCAAGGGATTCAGGTTAGATTTGACGAATTTTGAAGAAGCAATGGAGCAGGTGGCTTCTACGTTGTAGATATATATATATATGTATGGTGTTCCGCTATGTTGATATCTCTGAGCTGTTTATCTGTATTGTATATTGACTTGTGTTAACTAGACAGGTGTTTATAACTGTCTAGTACGTGTTGTATGATCTGTATAGCTCTAATATATGTAAAATTATGTAATAGTTATGTGATATATATTATATTTTATTCCGTTCCGCTGTGAGATTCTGATGTTGTTAGTCTTTCTTTCTCTTCTATTTCTATCCCTTTCTTTCTTAATGATGATATGTCTTTCCGGTAGTAGAAGGGCCGGTCGTCACAAATTCAATTACATTTACTTTACTAACGATTCAAGTCTAATTTGATTTATAACTTGAGTTTTATTTCTAAACTTCAATCAACTCACCAATTCAGCTTCTATTTAACTACATTAGGTTCCATTTACATATTTCATTATCTAAATAGTTCTTTCCTATTTATAATTTAATACTTGATTTTAAATCTCAAAATCTCTTCATTTAATTTTTTAAGTTCAAATTTATTTTATAATTCAAGTTTGGATTTTTATTTTATTTTTCAAATCATCAAACAATATTTATTTTGAGTTTTCTATCCCACTTTTAATTTTATAAGTCATAACTTATTATTTACACAAATCCATTCATTCTAGGCTTGAATATATATTCAACTTTATTTTTAGCTCAAGATTTACGCTCGTTTATAACCCAAGCATATTTTATTCCATGCATTTTTAATTCTTTTACAAGTTATTCTAATTTATTTATTTCAATCTAATTCTTATCCAATTTATTTCTATTTATTTAGGTAAGAATCTAATTCCATTCGATAACTCAATTGAATTTTTATTCCAATTCAATTTTATTTAAGCTCAGATTTATTTAACTCAATTCGATTTCAACTTTATTCGAATATAACTGGATATTATTTTCAGCCGATTCAATTAATTTCAATCCAGTTATATTTTATTCCCCAATCCAAGTTAATTTTATTTTTAACCTTTCACTTTAAATTTAAATTTCTAACATTCAAAGCTTATATTTCCTTCCCGATTTAAAAATCATCTTAATCTATACGCTTATAACCTATCCCATCAGGATTTTTAAACACCTGGCTTTTGTTTCAAATCATTTTGAAATCTCCAACATCTCAAATCACACTTCTCAAAAATTTAAACCAATCCTGGTTTTACCCTCAACAAATTTCTAGTGAAATTTTCAAAAACAAACAGGTTTCCTTGAACAAATCAATTTGGCAGCAATCTATCACTTAGAAACTCGAAAATGAATATCGATGATGCTGCAGTCATCACCGAAGTTATTTTCCAGCGACTGAAGTGAATTTAATGCTATATCCTTTCCCAAAATTTATTTGAAACAATTTTCTTTTAGAAATACTTTTTTTTAAAACAATAATGCTAGTATTTGTCTTTAAAATACTTCCAAAATCTCCGCGGTTCTAAAGTTTCAAATTCTGTTTTAATTCAAATTTTAACTACAATGCATTTGTATAAATTCCCATTTGATCATATTTCAATTTATAAATCACGTTGTCAATTTATATTTATGCATTTCTTTTTATAAATGAATTTATTTTCCTTATCCTTTAGTTATATTTCAATTTCTAGTTAAATTTCCACTCAACAATGATAATAATTTAATATTATTTTTCCTAACATCCAAGCAACCATATATTTGCTAAAATAGTTTACAAAGTTTTTTATTTTTATCAGAATATATTTTCGGGTAAAATTATTTCATTCACCCACATTTAAAACAATACCATGTCAAACTGTTCTATTCAAGTATGTAGAAACCCCTTCGATACAGTTGTTGTAACGACCCGCTAATCCGTACCCCTTGAGTTAACACTATTCTACAACAATCAACTCAAGTTGCACAGAGTTACGAACCATTTGGGTTTAAGAAGAAGAGGTAGAAGAAGAGAAAACAAAATCAACATCAGAATCTAACCATCGTAGCGGAATAAAATATAATAGATAATATATAATCTTTACTCAACATCAAATATTTCTGTTTATATATATTACATCATCAGAGTACATCAATCACAGCTCAACATCAATATCATACAATGAATACACAACGACTCAGAATACACAACTCAAACAGCGGAATATATATATAACAAGTACGACTATACGTATCACCATCAGGCTCGTCTCCTGAGCTCCACAGCATCATCTCCTGTATCCTATAATACTCGGTCTGACCCGAGCATTACGGTTAAATAACACCCGAGTCAGTCTGGAATACCAGCGTGAGAAAATCACACCCAATTGATTATTAAAGTTTCAAAATCCTTTGAAAAACAAAAGCATCTCGTAAGACCACGCCACAAATAAACATGTCGGGTTTTTACCTTACGATAGCTAAAACAATTTTTATAGAAATCCTCTGATATTATAATAGTGTCTATAGAAAGTAAATAGAATCTAGCTGAAATGCTTGCATCTCACGTTTCAGCAATAGTTGGGCACAATCAAAACCGTACGGGCGCGTAGGGAAAATGGATTTCCAACAATGACTAGGCACTGGGGTACCACCTGTCACAGTACGGGGCCTAGATCACCGTACCGGGGACTACTCCCTTCATCCCCTGCAACACAAGGCCGGAACCATTCCTTACTGAACAGTCCCGAACAAGATAAACCCCGTGGTTGGCGCGACCAACCACCCACTAAGCCGAAATATATATATATAAGGGACATCTAGACAGGGGAATTATCTTGTCCTGCTTGGGTATGACCCACCTAACCTTGCTGCATATCCCCTGATTTTCAGTCATTCCCGGTTGATGAGGCTTGAGGCTAAGCATTACCTTTTTAGAACGTTTCACTTAGAATGCCCATCGTCCCCCTGACGATGTTTCGCAAGCATTCGCCCATACAAGTCCGTCCCGGGTTCGAACGGAACCGAAGGCACTATTCCTACTACATCCATTTTGGAAATATCCTCAGGATTAGTAGCGACTAGCCCTTGCACTTCACTGTTCCATCTTCGAATCCAAAATCGTTTACGCGAAACGTACAAACCGGATCGAAGTGGTTTTCGAGAAATAAATCTCGATCCCGGTCTCTTCGAAACGATCAACGCATTTGTCCAATATTGATAGTCGGTTATTTAACTATCAATTAACATTCACAAACATCCATCAAACCATAAATAATTTTCCAAATTATTTATTTATCTTAAAATATCCTCAAAGATATAGTTCTATTTTCAATCCTTTTGAAAACAGTTTCAAAACCATCTTTCCTTTCAGAATAAACTTTCCCGAATATTTACTATCTCCTCTGAAATCCCAAACACAAAAATAGTTTTTTTTTTTTTAAATATTTCACAACACTTTACTTTGAAAATATACCTTAGAAACATTTTAGTTAAACTACTTCAATACTTGTTAAAATTACATATTATATGAATATATTTGAAAATAAGGTTACTTAATAAAATATAAAACTAGATTTCCACTTTTGAAACCAAATACCAAGTCATTTTTGTTTTTAAATAATTACTACTATAATAGATTTGAGAAAATACTTACTTTAGAATTTAAATATTAGAAATAATAAATTTTCAAAACATACCTTTTTAAAACAAATTTTAAAACTATTAACTTGTATTTAAAAATTTACTTAAGATGTACTTAGTTATCCAGGGAGAATTTCAACTTCAACCACTTAAATCAATTTCCCAAATTGATTCCCAATTTATTTCCTTTGAAATAAATTTCTTTGCTTACCAGTTCATTTCGAAATTCAATTAATTATTGACTTTATTATTATTTCAGTTTGA
This sequence comes from Allium cepa, assembly GCA_030765085.1. Lineage (NCBI taxonomy): Eukaryota > Viridiplantae > Streptophyta > Magnoliopsida > Asparagales > Amaryllidaceae > Allium > Allium cepa. The sequence continues at coordinate 606,023,239 of CM060937.1, forward strand.
TTTTTAAATCCTTTAGCTGAAATATACAAATTTCAGGTTATTCCCAATTCCTTCTTTATTCTTCTTAAATAATTTAAATCCTAAATTTAAAATAATTGTTTTATTCTTTTAAACAGTAACATTGAAGTTTTAACTTTCATTGACTTTCTGTTTATTTAAATTTTCCTTCCATACTTCATAATTTATTTATTAGAAATTTAAAGTCACATTATTTCTTCTCCAATTCATTCTTAACTTCGTTCAAACTTTCTTTAATTATTTTGCTTACAAATTTACTTCAGTTTAATTTCTTTTCAACAATCCAATTCATATATTTTGGTAATTCATTATAACCGAATATCCAATCAAACCACAACATTCAATATTCCAATATAGCTCATCATAGGATATCAAATAATTACAACAGAGAATATTGAATAATTTAAATAAATGTGAGGGGTCCAGTTGGATCCCTCCAACCTGTTTTCCCTGCATCCACAAATATTAGCACAATATAATATGCCAATTCCAAAATATCATACTATATCACATCAATCAATTCAGCCATTCAAACAATTATTTAAATTTAATGATTTAAATTTAAATTTCACTGAGTGAGATTAACTCACCTTTGCCTCTTAAATTTGTACGTCCACTTCAATTATGTCTTGGTTTTCCCGGTTTATAACCTTGTATAAATATTAATAATTCTTATCAATATTCGAGATATTTTACAATGATTATTTAATAAATTAAATTGGTCAACAATTTAATTTAAACTAAACATTTGGTTTTCAACTAATAAATTAATTGTAACTAAATTCCATTAATCACTTATCTTAGTAATTAGAATAACCAAATAATTTTATTATCAGTTATTAATTTAAGTGTCTAGAAAGTTTAGTTTAAACTGATAATTTCCCATCCAAATTTGTATAAAAACAATAAAATTCCTGATTACAGTGAACTCTAAACTTGAATAATCATTTTTAGTATCATCCTATAATCGAAAATTTTTCCTATATAAAATTTCAATCAAACAACCCAAATTTTATTTTTACTTATTATTATATTTTTTTTTTATAAAACAGAATAAATTTAAAATCATTTACTGTAAAATCCTTTGTTTCTTGACCTCTAATTATCCTAGTCTAAACTGAGATGCAAAGTATAAATTAACCAGTTGAAAAATTATACCTTGCTATAAAAACAAGCTTAGACAAACCACCTCGCTCGAAACGCGAAACCCCGCAGCCTCCAAGGTGACTTCCCAGTGGTTGCTCGAGTACAAGCTTTCCAGCTACCCACGCACGAGTCGCCACCACCCTTCGTTTGCCTCTGCCTCACGCCAAACGGCGCCTCCCTAGCCCATGCGAACGAAGCTACCATCAAAACCCAGAATCGAAGGCCAAACTCCAGAGAAACTCTAACCCTAGCTGATGCACGAGAAGCGGCGCCATCGACTTCAAACGCAGATCCACCACGAGGCCTAGCTCGATCGCGAGCATGGCCGAAGCCCTAATCCCCTCTCTATACCGCGTCCTCGAGAATCCCTACGCCACTAGCCTCACGCGAAATCAAATGGCAATCGCACCCCTTCCCATCTCGAATTCGATTCGCCTTAATGAAAAAAAACGGCTTCGGTTTCGTGAATTTGATTTCCGCCATGCCCCCTTTTTTTTTTTTTATTAAGATTGAAATGTTCGGCCCTCTTGACTTTGAGGTTTCGATCCTGATAACTAAGTCTTCGGCTAGTAAATAAAAGAGCAAAGAAGCGTACACAGGAAGCTTGAGCAACTAGGTTATTATAAAATAAATTTCTAGCGCGTTTACTTAACGTATAAGCACACAACAACTCCAAACAATACGAAATTTGAAATCCGACAATAATTCAATATTACGGACCCAATGGAACTGGTTTCGTCAAATTCCGAGACTGTGTCTCGGAAGGCTATTTTAAAATTCAATTTAAACGATATATTTTTAGAACTGAACCAACCACTGTTAAATTCAATTTTACAACTTCTATTATCCTATTTACTATCAATATAAATTTTTCAAGCCTTCAAATTATATTCAACAGGCTTAAAATCTCAGGTTTCAACATTTTATTCAACTTCAAGTTATTTAATTCAGTAATTTAATTATCAAATAAATTGTGATATTCGTAATTTAAGTTGATAATTAACCTTTAAACAATTTAAAATCAATTAATATTCCGGTTTAAAAGGCTTGAAAATTCCGGGTCGTCACATTCCTTCCCCCTTAAAAGAATTTCGTCCCCGAAATTACTAGTTAGGAAGAATGATCCATTACCCGTTTACTATTTCACTAAAACCAAACAGTTCAACATCCAATCCAACTATCTCTTTATAAAAGGCCCATTATCATTCCTATTAACTTCCCAAACATTTCCCTAGTTTGCAAACGATCCTATTTGCTCAACCATTCCAGTTTTAATCTTACCACCAATTTTGAATTATCAAAATTTTCTCAAAATTTTTCTAACTCCCTAAATTCCCGAAAATTTTTGCCAGCGTTTCCTTTGCGCGGCTGACTCGGTACAACTACAAAAATGGCTCTACGGCCTCCCAAATCCAAAAAGAAAACAAAACAACCAAGTGGCTCAATCCAAATCCAAATCCCAATCAAATTCCATACCAAATATAAATACATACCTTTTTGTCGGGCAATTCAATTTATCTCTTGAAATCAAATCCAATTTCTTTTCCCTTTTGTACTACCTGCATATTCTGCTTAGTACTAATATCCAATCACAACATTCCAAAAACATTTTATCAACTTTCTTACCAAATGTCACTATTTATTCAAGTATCAATTTAGAATATATCTGCAATATCCAATTTCCAACTAAGAATGCACCATTTCATACTTAAGTTAGTATGAACATTTTATACGTTTCTTATCTTTATTTCTCTTTACCACTTTTAGTTTATACCTATTACTATTCAAATTGATTTCACATTACATGTGTATTGCATTTATTTTCAATTTTGAACTTGTAAATTTTACCCTTTATTTATAACTAATTTAAGTCATTACTTTAATTAGTTTCATTTACTAACTTATTTTAGTTTCCAATTCTAAATAGTTTTGTCGTTAACAAAATTTTCCAAAATTTCCAAAAATTTTCTAACTCCCAAAATTTCTGAAAATTTTTGGCAGAGTCCCCTTTGTACGGAGGAGCTTTTACAATTTGACAAAAGAGATAAATATATATACATCGACCCACACGGTCGGAAAAACCAAAAACAGTTCATATTTCCTATTTTAATTGCGTAGGCGTACCTTATTTAGCATTTTAAGCAAGCAGCTTATTATTTTTAGCATATAGCACAACCCAATCCAGCCTCACGGCTTCCAGGTACCTGTACTTACTCAATTTAAACTTGTAAGTGCCAAATATAAGAAGTTTAATCACATTTCACTTACTTGCAATAGTTAAAACATATGAATTTTAAAAGAAATTCACACCAAACATTTCCGTAAGCTATTTATATAGTTTCCAAGTTAATTCAACTATTTCCAACTTATTTACAAACCATTTTCATTCAATTCGAATGGTTTTCAATCCATTCGTATACATCTTTATCAAATTTGAATGGTTTAAAACACAATAGCTTACCTTCAATTTATTCTTAAGAAAACTGAACTCATATTTAATTCAATTGCTTCCAAAATCAATTTATTTTACTACTATCAACACATAGAATTTTTAATTACTTCTATGTACACCAAATGACCATTTATTCTTTGCAATTTGACGAGATTTATGTGAATAAATAAGCACTTGAGTTTAATAATCAATTTAAATTAACTCCAACTCAACTTACACTCAATTCTATTTCATTTTTAAATTTATCCACAATCCATATATTCTCAGTTTCATTGCATTTCAATTTTATTAACCAAACTAGTTCATTCAAAACCATTAACAACTTAGATCCATCTTCATTACCAATTAAATTTCCTTTTTATTTTAATTCATTCACAATCATTAATTTAGCTCGACACATTCCATTTTAAATTTTATGTATAATTCATTTATTTACATTTCATTCCATGTTAGTTTATTCCAAACTATTTTATTTAGCTCGAAGACAATCCAAGCTATTTCATTCAATAACCATTTCAATTTCATTCATGATCTATTCATTTGCATTTCATTTAAAACCATTATATTTTTCTCATTGACTCCAAGTTAAACGGTTTGCAATTTTTTTTTTTATTTAAGAATTTCATTCCTCTAAATTATCAGCAACTCACCGAATTTTATTATAATTAAAATTTATTTTCACTTGATTTAAGGCCAGTCCAATATCATTAAACTTTGTTTAAGTTGAATTCAATTCAACTTTCCTCCCTTCATTTAGCTTAAGTCAATTTACTTTAATTTATTCAAATTTTATACTTAAGCTCATTCTCATTTTGCAAACGAAGTTCTCTTTTATACTCACTTAACTCAATTAATTCCAAGGTCATATCCAATTTATTTCCACTTATTGGATTTCATTTGCACATTCAAACTATTACTATTTTAATCCATTTACATTTCTATTTTATACATCTCAAATTATATTTACTTTGTTAACACTTCAAGTCTAACTTTAATTAATAACTCAAATTCTGATTCTATTATTCACTTTTAATTTACCATCCAATTTATTAACTCACAATTCAGCTTCATTCTCAATTACTTTCACTTCATCAACAATTTGAATCAGCTTTAATTTATAACTAGAGTTTATTTCCAAACTTCATCATAAACTCATAATTCAACTTTACTTAACTACATTGGGTTCTCAATACATATTCATTATATAATTCATTATCTAAATAGTCTTTTCCCAACTTATAATTCAGAACTCGATTTTAAGTCTCAAATTTTCTTCATTTAAATTTACTTAAGTTCAACGTACTTTAAAATTTTCAAGTTTTGATCTTCAATTTATTTTCAATTCATCAAACAATTTTTATTTTGGATTTTGTATTCCATTTTCAAATTTTATAAGCCACAATTTATTATTTTATACAATTTCATTCATCATAAACTTTTTATTTTCACTTATTTATAACTCAAGCATATTTTATTCCATGTATTTTTAATTCTTTTATATGCTATTCAGGTTTATTTAACTCAATCAAATTCTTACCCAATTTATTTCTTATCCAACTTATTTCCCCGTTATCCAGGTAAGAATTTAAATTTCATTCACTAATTCGATTGAATTCTCATCCCAATCCAATTTATTTTCTAGTTATCTAGGTAAGAATCAATTCCAATTCAATTTATTCAATTGAATTTTTATTCCAGTTCAATTCTATTTTAAACTCAGATTTATTTGACTCAATTTGATTTTAAATTAATTTGAATACAACTGGATATTATTTCCAGCCCATCCAGTTAAATTTTATTCTCCAATCCAATTGATTTCAATCCAGTTATATTTTTATTTCATCAATCCAAGTTAATTTCATTTTAACTCTTCACTTTAGATTTATATTCTATTATCCAAAGCTTATATTCCCTTTCTGATTTAAAAATCATCTCAATTTATAAACTTACAATTCATCTCATCAGGATTTTCAAACACCCGGCTTTAGTTTCAAATTATTTTGAAATCTCCAACATTTCAAAAACACACTTCTCAGAAATTTAAACCAATCCTAGTTTAATTTTCAACAAATTTTCTTTTTTTTTTTTTTTTTTTTGAAATTTTCAAAACAACCAGCTTTTCCTGAACAAAACAATTTGGCAGCAATCCATCACTTCGAAATTCGAAAATGAATACTGATGATGCGGCCGTCATCGTCAGAATTATTTTCCAATAATCCAAGTGATTTCAATGCTATTCCACTTCCAAAATCCATTCTGAAACAATTTTCCTTTCGGAAGTATCTCCAAAACAATTGTGTTATTATTCATCTTCAAATACTTTGTCAAACACTTCCAAATTTCCGGGATTTAAATTTTCAAATCCTGCTTAAAATCAATTTTACTATAATTTTATTTGCATAGCTTATGCTCATACAAATTTCTTATTTGGATATAGTTTAATTTATAATGCACATTTACAATTCATATTTATAAATTTCATTTTATAATGAATTTATTTCCTTAAACTTTGATTATATTTTCAATTTCTAGTTAAATTTTCACTTAACAATGATAATAATTTAATATTATCATTTCTAACATCCAAGCAACCATATATTAGATAAATAGTTTAAGAAAACTTTTTCTTATGTCAAAATATATTTTTGGGTAAAATTATATCATTTACCCATGTTTAAAACAATACCGTGTCAATTGTTCTATTCAAGTGTTTAGAAACCCCTTCGATACAGTTGCGCAGACTGTGTCGACGAAGGTTCATATGCCACTCAATAAATCAATCAACACAATATTAAAACAATTTATATTCACTAACAAATACGCGCTCATATCTATTAATACGCTCAAACTCATTTTAGAGTACTATAGACTCTAGTTTAAATGAGTAATTCCCACCAGAGCCAAGGTTATCTCCAACCTATGCTCTGATACCAAGTGTAACGACCCGCTAATCCGTACCCCTTGAGTTAACACTATTCTACAACAATCAACTCAAGTTGCACAGAGTTACGAACCATTTGGGTTTAAGAAGAAGAGGTAGAAGAAGAGAAAACAAAATCAACATCAGAATCTAACCATCGTAGCGGAATAAAATATAATAGATAATATATAATCTTTACTCAACATCAAATATTTCTGTTTATATATATTACATCATCAGAGTACATCAATCACAGCTCAACATCAATATCATACAATGAATACACAACGACTCAGAATACACAACTCAAACAGCGGAATATATATATAACAAGTACGACTATACGTATCACCATCAGGCTCGTCTCATGAGCTCCACAGCATCATCTCCTGTATCCTATAATACTCGGTCTGACCCGAGCATTACGGTTAAATAACACCCGAGTCAGTCTGGAATACCAGCGTGAGAAAATCACACCCAATTGATTATTAAAGTTTCAAAATCCTTTGAAAAACAAAAGCATCTCGTAAGACCACGCCACAAATAAACATGTCGGGTTTTTACCTTACGATAGCTAAAACAATTTTTATAGAAATCCTCTGATATTATAATAGTGTCTATAGAAAGTAAATAGAATCTAGCTGAAATGCTTGCATCTCACGTTTCAGCAATAGTTGGGCACAATCAAAACCGTACGGGCGCGTAGGGAAAATGGATTTCCAACAATGACTAGGCACTGGGGTACCACCTGTCACAGTACGGGGCCTAGATCACCGTACCGAGGACTACTCCCTTCATCCCCTGCAACACAAGGCCGGAACCATTCCTTACTGAACAGTCCCGAACAAGATAAACCCCGTGGTTGGCGCGACCAACCACCCACTAAGCCGAAATATATATATAAGGGACATCTAGACAGGGGAATTATCTAGTCCTGCTTGGGTATGACCCACCTAACCTTGCTGCATATCCCCTGATTTTCAGTCATTCCCGGTTGATGAGGCTTGAGGCTAAGCGTTACCTTTTTAGAACGTTTCACTTAGAATGCCCATCGTCCCCCTGACGATGTTTCGCAAGCATTCGCCCATACAAGTCCGTCCCGGGTTCGAACGGAACCGAAGGCACTATTCCTACTACATCCATTTTGGAAATATCCTCAGGATTAGTAGCGACTAGCCCTTGCACTTCACTGTTCCATCTTCGAATCCAAAATCGTTTACGCGAAACGTACAAACCGGATCGAAGTGGTTTTCGAGAAATAAATCTCGATCCCGGTCTCTTCGGAACGATCAACGCATTTGTCCAATATTGATAGTCGGTTATTTAACTATCAATTAACATTCACAAACATCCATCAAACCATAAATAATTTTCCAAATTATTTATTTATCTTAAAATATCCTCAAAGATATAGTTCTATTTTCAATCCTTTTGAAAACAGTTTCAAAACCATCTTTCCTTTCAGAATAAACTTTCCCGAATATTTACTATCTCCTCTGAAATCCCAAACACAAAAATAGTTTTTTTTTTTTTTAAATATTTCACAACACTTTACTTTGAAAATATACCTTAGAAACATTTTAGTTAAACTACTTCAATACTTGTTAAAATTACATATTATATGAATATATTTGAAAATAAGGTTACTTAATAAAATATAAAACTAGATTTCCACTTTTGAAACCAAATACCAAGTCATTTTTGTTTTTAAATAATTACTACTATAATAGATTTGAGAAAATACTTACTTTAGAATTTAAATATTAGAAATAATAAATTTTCAAAACATACCTTTTTAAAACAAATTTTAAAACTATTAACTTGTATTTAAAAATTTACTTAAGATGTACTTAGTTATCCAGGGAGAATTTCAACTTCAACCACTTAAATCAATTTCCCAAATTGATTCCCAATTTATTTCCTTTGAAATAAATTTCTTTGCTTACCAGTTCATTTCGAAATTCAATTAATTATTGACTTTATTATTATTTCAGTTTGATTTTTAAATCCTTTAGCTGAAATATACAAATTTCAGGTTATTCCCAATTCCTTCTTTATTCTTCTTAAATAATTTAAATCCTAAATTTAAAATAATTGTTTTATTCTTTTAAACAGTAACATTGAAGTTTTAACTTTCATTGACTTTCTGTTTATTTAAATTTTCCTTCCATACTTCATAATTTATTTATTAGAAATTTAAAGTCACATTATTTCTTCTCCAATTCATTCTTAACTTCGTTCAAACTTTCTATAATTATTTTGCTTACAAATTTACTTCAGTTTAATTTCTTTTCAACAATCCAATTCATATATTTTGGTAATTCATTATAACTGAATATCCAATCAAACCACAACATTCAATATTCCAATATAGCTCATCATAGGATATCAAATAATTACAACAGAGAATATTGAATAATTTAAATAAATGTGAGGGGTCCAGTTGGATCCCTCCAACCTGTTTTCCCTGCATCCACAAATATTAGCACAATATAATATGCCAATTCCAAAATATCATACTATATCACATCAATCAATTCAGCCATTCAAACAATTATTTAAATTTAATGATTTAAATTTAAATTTAACCGAGTGAGATTAACTCACCTTTGCCTCTTAAATTTGTACGTCCACTTCAATTATGTCTTGGTTTTCCCGGTTTATAACCTTGTATAAATATTAATAATTCTTATCAATATTCGAGATATTTTACAATGATTATTTAATAAATTAAATTGGTCAACAATTTAATTTAAACTAAACATTTGGTTTTCAACTAATAAATTAATTGTAACTAAATTCCATTAATCACTTATCTTAGTAATTAGAATAACCAAATAATTTTATTATCAGTTATTAATTTAAGTGTCTAGAAAGTTTAGTTTAAACTGATAATTTCCCATCCAAATTTGTATAAAAACAATAAAATTCCTGATTACAGTGAACTCTAAACTTCAATAATCATTTTTAGTATCATCCTATAATCGAAAATTTTTCCTATATAAAATTTCAATCAAACAACCCAAATTTTATTTTTACTTATTATTATATTTTTTTTTTATAAAACAGAATAAATTTAAAATCATTTACTGTAAAATCCTTTGTTTCTTGACCTCTAATTATCCTAGTCTAAACTGAGATGCAAAGTATAAATTAACCAGTTGAAAAATTATACCTTGCTATAAAAACAAGCTTAGACAAACCACCTCGCTCGAAACGCGAAACCCCGCAGCCTCCAAGGTGACTTCCCAGTGGTTGCTCGAGTACAAGCTTTCCAGCTACCCACGCACGAGTCGCCACCACCCTTCGTTTGCCTCTGCCTCACGCCAAACGGCGCCTCCCAAGCCCATGCGAACGAAGCTACCATCAAAACCTAGAATCGAAGGCCAAACTCCAGAGAAACTCTAACCCTAGCTGATGCACGAGAAGCGGCGCCATCGACTTCAAACGCAGATCCACCACGAGGCCTAGCTCGATCGCGAGCATGGCCGAAGCCCTAATCCCCTCTCTATACCGCGTCCTCGAGAATCCCTACGCCACTAGCCTCACGCGAAATCAAATGGCAATCGCACCCCTTCCCATCTCGAATTCGATTCGCCTTAATGAAAAAAAAACGGCTTCGGTTTCGTGAATTTGATTTCCGCCATGCCCCCTTTTTTTTTTATTAAGATTGAAATGTTCGGCCCTCTTGACTTTGAGGTTTCGATCCTGATAACTAAGTCTTCGGCTAGTAAATAAAAGAGCAAAGAAGCGTACACAGGAAGCTTGAGCAACTAGGTTATTATAAAATAAATTTCTAGCGCGTTTACTTAACGTATAAGCACACAACAACTCCAAACAATACGAAATTTGAAATCCGACAATAATTCAATATTACGGACCCAATGGAACTGGTTTCGTCAAATTCCGAGACTGTGTCTCGGAATGCTATTTTAAAATTCAATTTAAACGATATATTTTTAGAACTGAACCAACCACTGTTAAATTCAATTTTACAACTTCTATTATCCTATTTACTATCAATATAAATTTTTCATGCCTTCAAATTATATTCAACAGGCTTAAAATCTCAGGTTTCAATATTTTATTCAACTTCAAGTTATTTAATTCAATAATTTAATTATCAAATAAATTGTGATATTCGTAATTTAAGTTGATAATTAACCTTTAAACAATTTAAAATCAATTAATATTCCGGTTTAAAAGGCTTGAAAATTCCGGGTCGTCACAGTTGTCCAGACTGTGCCGACGAAGGTTCGTATGCCACTCAATAAACCAAGCAACACAATATTAAAATAATTTATATTCAGTAACAAATACGCACTCATATCTATTTATACGCTCAAACTCATTTTAGAGTACCACGGACTCTATTTTATGAGTAATTCCCACCAGAGCCAAGGTTATCACCAACCTAAGCTCTGATACCAAGTGTAACGACCCGCAAATCCGTACCCCTTGATTCATCACTATTCTATAAAAAAATCAACTCTAGTTGTACAGAAATACGAACCATTTGGGTTAAAGAAGAAGATGTAGAAGAAGAAAATAGAAAACAACATCAGAATCTAACCATCGCAGCGGAATAAAATATAATAGATAATAAATGATCTTTACTCAAAATCAAATATATCTGTTTATATATTACATCATCAGAGTACATCAATCGCAGTTCAACATCAATAACATACAACTGGATACACAGCTACTCACACAGCGGAATATATATAAACAAGTACGAAAGTACGTATCGTCATCCAGCTCGTCTTCGGAGCTCCATAGCGTCATATCCTGTATCCTATAATACTCGGTCTGACCTGAGCATTATAGTTAAATAACACCGGAGTCAGTCTGGAATACCAGCGTGATAAAATCACACTCAACTGATTATTAAATTTTCAAAAATCCTTTTGAAAACAAAAGCAACTCGTAAGACCACGCCACAAATAAACATGTCGAGTTTTTACCTTACGATTGATAAAACAATTTTTATAGAAATCCTCTGATATTATAGTAGGGTCTATATACAAATACTTATAAAATAGCCGAAATTGTTACATTCATTAAGTTCCAGCTACTAGCCACAGAGTGGGTAATACAAACAAAACTCGTACAAGGCTCGTTGGGAGAATGCATTTCCAACTAATGACTAGGCACTGGGGTACCACCTGTCACAGTACGTGGCCTAGATCACAGTACCGAGGAGTACGCCCGCTCCCCTGCAACACAAGACCGGAAACATCCCTTACTGGACAGTCCCGAGCAAGTTCACCCAACGGTTGGGATCAGCAACCGCCCACTAAGCCGAAATAAAAAGGGACATCTGGACAGGGATGACCTTACTCTCAAGCGGGGGCTACCCACGAAGCTTTGCTGCATAACCCCTGATTTTCAATCATTCCCGGTTGATGAAGCTTGAGGCTAAGCATTACCTTTTAGAACACATCCCTTAGAATGTCCATCGTCGATCTGACGGTGTTCCGAAAGAATTCATCCGTACAAGTCCATCCCGGGTTCGAACGGAACCGAAGGCACTATTCCTACTACATCCATTTTGCAAATATCCTCAAGAATAGTAGCGGCTAGCCCTTGCACTTCACTGCTCCATCTTCGAATCCAAGCTCGTTTTCCACGAAACGTACAAGCCGGATCGAAGTGGTTTTCGAGAAATAAATCTCGATCCCGGTCTCTTCGAAACGATCAATGCATTTGTCCAATATTGATAGTCGGTGATTTAACTATCAATTAATATTCACAAACAACCATCCAACAATAAATAATTTCCCAAATTGTTTATTAACCTCAAAAATATCTTTACAAGAAATATTTCTATTTTCAACCCATTGAAAACAGTTTCAAATCATCTTCCCTTTCAGAATAACTTTCCCAAATATTTTCTGTCTCCACTGAAATCACAAACACAAAACTAGATTTTTAAAATAATTTAAAACACTTTACTTTGAAATATACTTTAAAACATTTAAGTTAAAACTACTTCAAGAATTTGTTAAAAATACATACTAAATGAATATTTGAAAATAAAGTTACTTAATAAAATATAAGACTAGATTTTCACTTTTAAAAACAAAATATTAAGTCACCCTTCAAATAATTACTGCTATAACAGATTAAAAAAAATTACTTTAGAATTTAAATATTTAGAAATAATAATTTTTTTCCAAAACTTGCTTTTTAAATCAACTTTAAAACCTTTAATTTATATTTAAAAATTTACTTTGAAAACGTACTTGGTTATTCAGGGAGAATTTCCAATTTCAATCACTTAAATCAATTTTTCAAATTGATTTCCAATTTATTTCCTTTGAAATAAATCCCTTTGCTTACTCAATTGTTTCCAAAATTCCTTAATTATGGACTTTATTATTATTATTATTATTATTATTTTCTATTGGATTTTAAATCTTTTAACTGAAATATACAAATTTCAGGTTTTTCCCAATTTCTTCTTATTCCTTTTAAAATTTAAATCTTAAATTTAAAATAAATGTTTTGTTCTTTTAAATAATAACATTGAAGTTTAAAATTCATTAAATTTCTGTTTATTCAAAAATTTCCTTTCCAATTCATTCTTAAATTTATTCAAATTTTCTATAATTACTTTACTTACAAATGCACTCTTTATTCCCTTTTCAAAAATCCAATTCAATATAATTTGATGAATCAGAGTACCGAAATATATTCAAGTATCTATAGCATTCAATATTTCAATATAATTCATCACAGAATATCCAAATAATCTAACAGAGAATAATAAACAATTTAAATATATGTTGAGGAATCCAGCTGGATCCCTCCAACCTGTTTCCCTGCATCCACAGACGTTAGCACAACATAAAATACCAATTCCACTTTGAAGTGGAATATCATGGTGTATGGGTTTTAATATAAATCATCCACTGTATAATGCAGGAAATCAAACATTCCAAGATATACTATAATATGGCATATCAAATCAATTCATCCATTCAACCAATTATTTAAATTTAATCATTTAAATTTAATAAAACCAGATGAGTGAGATTAACTTACCTTGATTTTTTTATTTTCTAGTAATTCCAATTTTATTCTTTTGCACAAATTCAGCAGCTCTGAGACCTATACGACTGATTCTGTGCGATTTTACCTGGTATAAGCAAATTTCGAATTATATAAATTAACGGTTTCCATTTTTAATTTATAATTAATAAGCTAATTACTTAGTTTAAACTAATTAACCTTGAATGATTAATTTATAATTAACTCTAGTAATTTAAAAAGAAATTTTAAAATTAATCCCTTACCTTCATTTTTCTCGATTGTTCGCTCTAAGTCTACCATTTCATCTAGTGCGTATGTCATCAGGTAGGAGTCCATCAGGGACATCTCCCAATATTGCTCCAAGTCTAAATGCAGTGCCGTTGAGATGGCAATCATCAGCAACCGAAACACGAACAACTGGCTCATACACCCCAGACACCAAGTCCGAACAACCAACGTCCACACCCAGATAGGTATCCGCACTCGAATGTGGTGGAGGGAACTTCTCGACCACGTCCAACCATCAATTCTCCTTACCGTAAGTTTCTTCTTTCACCTGACTAAAATTCGTCAGTTGATCAAACTTGTTCGACTTCCCAAGCAGTATCTCAATCCAAAAAAATGAGCTTGAACCGAAAACCGAAGAGCAACGAATCAGAGGCAGGGGATGCAGAAACAAAGTCGAGAAAGTTTAAGGAGGAGCGAAGATGAATGCGTGAAATTCTCAGATTTGAAATCGTTTCCAGTCATCATCATTTTTTTTTCATCAGATCCAAACAAGAAGGGAAGGAGAGGGATGAAGGTGAGTGAAGAAGAAAATAATGTAGATGCGTAATGGCCTAGATCTGAAATCGGTTAAGGGAGAAAGACATTTTTTCTTGTTTTATTATTATTATTTGGAACGAACATAGTGATTATAAAAAGGAAAAAAGGGATTTCGTTTGAAGAAAGGGGGAGGAATGAAAATATCTAAAAGGAATAGGAACGACGTGATATGAAAAGAAAACGTAATTTCAGACAGAAGGTTGCGTGCTGGACTATATTTGCTACAGTGCTTGAGATGATAGAATCGCGGCTGATAGTGACCAGATATAAACTCACTCACACACACGTTAAATTAAATCGTCTCGATAAACGCAACACGAAATTTGACTTCCGAGGTGTGCCGCTAGGCGTTCCTAGTGTTATATCTCGATTCCGAACGCAATGGAAAAGGTTTCGAGTCCTAATCCGATCGCATGGAGAAGATAACTTATGAATTGGATTAAAATATTAAATTTTCAATATAAATCTCAGTGCGTTTATATATCGTACGCTCTCATAACAACTCCGATCAATACGAAATTTGAAATCCGATAATAATTCGATATTACGGACCCAATGGAACTGGTTTCGTCAAATTCCGAGACTGTGCCTCGGAAGGCTATTTTTAAATTCAATTCAAACGATAAAATTTCAAAACCGAACAAATCATTTTTAAATTCAATTTTCCAACTTCTATTATCCTCAGTATTATCAATACAAATTTTATAAGCCTTCAAATTATTTTTAACAGGCTTAGAACTCCATATTTAGCATTTTACCCAACTTCAAATTGTTTAATTTAATAATTTAATCATCAAATAAATTGTGATATTTGAATTCAAGTTAAAAATTAAACTTTTAAATATTTAAAATCAATTAAATATTCCGATTTTAAATGCTCAAAAATTCCGGGTCGTCACATTCCTCCCCCCTTAAAAGAATTTCGTCCCCGAAATTACTAGTTAGGAAGAATGGTCCAATACCCGTTTACTTATCCCTAAAACCAAACAATTCAACATCCAACCAACTATCTTTTTACAAAAGACCATTATCATTCTTATTAACTTCTCAACTCTCCCATAGTTTTCAAATATTATTACTTATTCAACCCTTCAAACTTAAATTTGAATACAAATTTAAATTATCAAAATTTATCAAAAAAATTTCTAACTCTCTAAACTTTCAAAAAATTTCGCCAACGTCTTCTTTGCGCGGCTAGCTCGGTACAACTACAAAGGCCTCTACGGGCTCCCAAACCCAAAAAGAAAACAAAAGGCCAAGTGGCTCGATCAAAAACCAAATCAAATTCCATACCAAAATTTAAAAACATACCTTTTTGTCGAGCAATTCAAATTTATCTTCTGAAATCAAAACCTATTCTCCTTTTCCTTTATAATACCTGCATATCCTGCTTAGCACTAATATCCAATCACAACTTTCAAAACATTTTATTGACTTCCTTACCAATGTCAATATCTATTCATCCAAATATTAACTTAGAATATTTGTAATATCGATTTCCAATTGAGAATGTACCATTCCTTACTTAAGTTTAGTATAAGCATTTTATACGCTCCTTTATTTATTTTCACTTCACCATTCTAGTTTATCTATTTCTATTCAAATCGATTCTTTCATTTACATATGAATTCAATTTATCTTCAACTCTGAATATTTGAATTTTATTTTCCATTTATAACTAATTTATGTCATTATTTTAATTAGTTTCATTTACTAATTTATTTTACTTTCCAATTTGAATTCGTTTTGTCATTAACCAAATTTTTCAAAATTTTCAAAAATTTTCTAACTCCCAAAATTTTTGAATTTTTTTGGCAAAGTCTCATTTGTACGTAGGAGCTTTTGCAATTTGACAAGAGATATAAATATATACATCGACCCACATGGTCGGAAAAACCAAAAACAGTTCATATTTCTTATTTTTATTGCGTAGGCGTACCTTATTAGCATTTTAAGCAAGCGGCTTATAATTTTTAGCAACTAGCGCAACCAAATCCAGCCACACGGTTCCCAGGTAACTGTACTTACACAATTTAAACATGTAAGTGCCATATATATGAAGTTTAACAACATTTCACATATTTGCAACAGTTAAATATATGAATTTTAACAGCAATGCACACTAATCACTTCCCGTAAGCAATTTATATAGTTTTAATACTAATTCAAATATTATTCAATTTATTCATCCACCAATTTTATTCAATTTGAATGGTTTACAACCCACTTGCTTACATTCAGTTCATTTTTAATTTTAAACAAACCCATATCATTCCAATTGATTTAAAATCAATTTTATTTACTTGCAATGATTCATAGAATCATATTTTCTTCCAACGACCAATTTTCCTCATGCAAATTGGTAATATTCATTCAAGTAAATAACCACTTAAGCCAATAACCATTTTAAACTGATTCCAACTCAATTTATTATTTAATTCTTTCTATTTAATTTCATTCACAACCATTTTATTTAGCTCGACACATTCCATTTCAATTTTATTCACTGCCCATTCATTTGCGTTTCATTTAAAACCATTCTATTTTTCTTATTGACTCCAAGTTATTTCAATCCCTTAACAATTTAAATGGTTTACAATTATTCATTTAAGCATTTCGTTCGCTTAAATATTATCTATACCTTATCAAATCTTATTTCGATTCAAATTTATTTTCACTTGATTTAAATCCAACCCAATATCATTAAACTTAGTTTAAGTTGAATTAAATTCAAATCTCTTCCATTTATTTAGCTTTATGTTAATTTACTTCAATTTATTCAAAATTTTTTTTATACTTAAGCTCATTTTCATTTTACAAGTAAATTTTCTTTTCTATTCAACTTAATTCCATCTCAATCAAATCTCACTTAAATCTACAATTTCATTTGATTAGTTATTATAAAATTTAACTTTCAGACTCAACTCATTCAATTGATTACATGGCCATTTCCAATTTATTTCTACCTTTTGGATTTTATTTGCAATTCAAACCATTACTATTTTAATCCAATTTCCTTTTTTTGTTTTTTTTATTTGGCAACAGTTTCAATTATATTCAATTTGTTAACATTTCAAGTCGAATTTTAATTAATAACTCAAGTTCTGATTCCACCATTTACTTTTAATTTACCATCCAATTTTATTACTCACAATTCAATTACATTTACTTTACTATCGATTCAAGTCGAATTTGATTTATAACTTTTATTTCCAAACTTCAATATCAACTCACCAATTCAGCTTCTATTTAACTACATTAGGTTCCATTTACATATTTCATTATCTAAATAGTTCTTTCCTATTTATAATTCAATACTTGATTTTAAATCTCAAAATTTCTTCATTTAATTTTCTTAAGTTCAAATTTATTTTATAATTCAAGTTTGGATTTTTATTTTATTTTTCAAATCATCAAACAATATTTATTTTGAGTTTTCTATCCCACTTTTAATTTTATAAGTCACAACTTATTATTTACACAATTCCATTCATTCTAGGCTTGAATATATATTCATCTTTATTTTTGGCTCAAGATTTACGCTCGTTTATAACCCAAGCATATTTTATTCCATGCATTTTTAATTCTTTTACAAGTTATTCTAATTTATTTATTTCAATCTAATTCTTATCCAATTTATTTCTATTTATTTAGGTAAGAATCTAATTCCATTCGATAACTCAATTGAATTTTTATTCCAATTCAATTTTATTTAAGCTCAGATTTATTTAACTCAATTCGATTTCAACTTAATTCGAATATAACTGGATATTATTTTCATCCTATTCAATTAATTTCAATCCAGTTATATTTTATTCCCCAATCGAAGTTAATTTCATTTTTAACCTTTCACTTTAAATTTAAATTTCTAACGTTCAAAGCTTATATATCCATCCTGATTTAAAAATCATCTTAATTTATAAGCTTATAACCTATCCCATCAGGATTTTTAAACACCTGGGTTTTGTTTTAAATCATTTTGAAATCTCCAACATCTCAAATCACACTTCTCAAAAATTTAAACCAATCCTGGTTTTACCCTCAATAATTTTCCTTTGAAATTTTCAAAAACAAACATGTTTTCCTGAACAAATCAATTTGGCAGTAATCTGTCATTTAGAAACTCAAAAATGAAAATCGATGATGCTGTAGTCATCGCCGAAGTTATTTTCCAGCGAATGAAGTGAATTTAATGCTATATCCTTTCCTAAAATTTATTTGAAACAATTTCCTTTCATAAATACTTTTTTTAAAACGATAATGCTATTATTTGTCTTCAAAATACTTCCAAAATCTCCGCGGTTTTAAAGTTTCAAATTCTGTTTTAATTCAAATTTTAACTATAATGCATTTGTATAAATTCCCATTTGATCATATTTCAATTTACAATCACGTTGTCAATTTATATTTATCCATTTCTTTTTATAAATTAATTTATTTTCCTTATCCTTTAGTTATATTTCAATTTCTAGTTAAATTTCCACTCAACAATGATAATAATTTAATATTATTTTTCCTAACATCTAAGCAACCATATATTAGCTAAAATAGTTTACAAAACTTTTATTTATATAAAATATATTTTTGGGTAAAATTAATTCATTCACCCACATTTAAAACAATACCGTGTCAAACTGTTCTATTCAAGTGTTCAGAAACCCCTTCGATACATTTGTCCAGACTGTGTCGACGAAGGTTCATATGCCACTCAATAAACCAATCAACACAATATTAAAATAATTTATATTCACTAACAAATACGAACTCATATCTATTTATACGCTCAAACTCAGTTTAGAGTATTATAGACTCTATTTTATGAGTAACTCCCACCAGAGCCAAGGTTATCACCAACCTAAGCTCCGATACCAAGTGTAACGACCCGCAAATCCAGACCCCTTGAGTCATCACTATTCTATAAAAAAAAATCAACTCAAGTTGTACAGAAATACGAACCATTTGGGTTAAAGAAGAAGAGGCAGAAGAAGAAAATAGAAAACAACATCAGAATCTAACCATCGCAGCGGAATAAAATATAATAGATAATAAATGATCTTTACTCAAAATCAAAAATATATGTTTATATATTACATCATCAGAGTACATCAATCGCAGTTCAACATCAATAACATACAACTGGATACACAGCTACTCACACAGCGGAATATATATAAACAAGTTCGAAAGTACATATCGTCATCCAGATCGTCTCCGAAGCTCCACAGCATCATATCCTGTATCCTATAATACTCGGTCTGACCTGAGCATTATACTTAAATAACACCTGAGTCAGTCTGGAATACCAGCGTGAGAAAATCACACTCAATCGATTATTAAAGTTTCAAAAATCCTTTTGAAAACAAAAGCATCTCGTAAGACCACGCCATAAATAAACATGTCGGGTTTTTAACTTACGATAGCTAAAACAATTTCTATAGAAATCCTCTGGTATTATAATAGGGTCTATATACAAATACTTATAAAATAGCCAAAATTGTTACATTCATTAAATTCCAGCTACTAGCCACAAAGTGGGTAATACAAACAAAACTCGTACAAGGCTTGTAGGGAGAATGGATTTCCAACTAATGACTAGGCACTGGGGTACCACCTGTCACAGTACATGGCCTAAATCACGATACCTATGAGTACGCCCGCTCCCTGCAATACAAGACCGGAACCATCCCTTACTAGACAGTCCAGAGAAAGATCACCCCGCGGTTGGGATCAGCAACCGCCCATTAGCCGAAATAAAAAGGGACATCTAGACAGGGATGACCTTACTCTCAAGTGGGGGCTAGCCACGAAGCCTTGCTGCATAACCCCAGATTTTCAGCCATTCCCGGTTGATGAAGCTTGAGGCTTAGCTTTACCTTTTAGAACATATCCCTTAGAATGCCCATCGTCCACCTGACAATGTTCCGAAAGCATTCATCCATACTAGTCCGTCCCAGGTTCGAACGGAACCGAAGGCACTATTCCTACTACATCCATTTTGGAAATATCCTCAGGATTAGTAGCGACTAGCCCTTGCACTTCACTGCTCCATCTTCAAATCCAAACTCGTTTTCCACGAAATGTACAAACCGAATCGAAGTGGTTTTCGAGAAATAAATCTCGATCCCGGTCTCTTCGAAATGATCAACGCATTTGTCCAATATTGATAGTCGGTGATTTAACTATCAATTAATATTCACAAACAACCATCCAACAATAAATAATTTCCCAAATTATTCATTAACCTCAAAAATATCTTTACGAGATATATTTCTATTTTCAACCCTTTGAAAACAGTTTCAAATCATCTTCCCTTTCAGAATAAACTTTCCCAAATATTTTCTATCTCCAATGAAATCATTAAGCACAAAACTAGATTTTTAAAATAATTTAAAACACTTTACTTTGAAATATACTTTAAAACATTTAAATTAAAACTACTTTAAGAATTTGTTAAAAATACATATTATACGAATATTTGAAAATAAAGTTACTTAATAAAATATAAGACCAGATTTTCACTTTTAAAAACAAAATACTAAATCACTCTTTAAATAATTACTACTATAATAGATTAAAAGAAAATACTTACTTTAGAATTTAAATATTTAGAAATAATATTTTTTTTTCCAAAACTTGCTTTTTAAATCAACTTTAAAACCTTTAATTTATATTTAAAAACTTACTTTGAAAACATACTTGGTTATTCAGGGAGAATTTCCAATTTCAATCACTTAAATCAATTTTCCAAATTGACTTTCTATTTATTTCCTTCGAAATAAATCCCTTTGCTTACTCAATTGTTTCCAAAATTCATTAATTATGGACTTTATTATTATTATTTTCCGTTTGATTTTAGGGGGAATTAATTTAAAGGACAAAGATTTGTATATTTTTTACCTCAAGGACACGACCTCAATATTTTTGCCACAAGGACAAACATTCTTCTAAAAATTATTCATAAGGACAAACATTTTTCAAAATTATTCATAAGGACAACAAAACTACTACCGGGCTAAAAATTGATACCTAAAAACTACTACCGATAACTACAAACTGATACCTAAAAACTGCTATCAATAACTAAAAAATGATACCTACAGAAAGTTGTCCTTTAGGATAAAATATTGAAGGTCCATCCTTGAAGCTAAAAAAGATGTGAAATTTTGTCCTTGACAATAATTTCCTGTTGATTTTAAATCTTTTAACTGAAATATACAAATTTCAGGGTTTTCCCAATTTCTTCTTATTCCTTTCAAAAATTAAATCTTAAATTTAAAATAAATGTTTTGTTCTTTTAAATTATAACATTGAAGTTTAAAATTCATTAACTTTCTGTTTATTCAAAAATTTCCTTTCCAATTCATTCTTAAATTTATTCAAATTTTCTATAATTACTTTACTTACAAATGAACTCTTTATTCTCTTTTCAAAAATCCAATTCTATATAATTTGATGAATCAGAGTACCGAAATATATTCAAGTATCTATAGCATTCAATATTTCAATATAATTCATCACAGAATATCCAAATAATCTAACAGAGAATAATAAACAATTTAAATACATGTTGAGGAATCCAGCTGGATCCCTCCAACCTGTTTCCCTACATCCACAGACGTTAGCACAACATAAAATACCAATTCCACTTCGAAGTGGAATATCATGGTGTATGGGTTTTAATATAAATCATCCACTATATAATGCGGGAAATCAAACATTCCAAGATATACTATAATATAGCATATCAAATCAATTCATCCATTCAACCAATTATTTAAATTTGATCATTTAAATTTAATAAAACCAGATGAGTGAGATTAACTTACCTTGATTTTTTTTTAATTTGCTAGTAATTCCAATTTTATTCTTTTACACAAATTCAGCAGCTTTGAGACCTATACGACTGATTCTGTGCGATTTTACCTGGTATAAGCAAATTTCGAATTATATAAATTAACGGTTTCCATTTTTAATTTATAATTAATAAGCTAATTACTTAGTTTAAACTAATTAACCTTGAATGATTAATTTATAATTAACTCTACTAATTTAAAAAGAAATTTTAAAACTAATCCCTTACCTTCATTTTTCTCGATTGTTCGCTCTAACCCTACCATTTCATCTAGTGCGTATGTCATCAGGCAGAAGTCCATCAGGGACATCTCTCAATACTGCTCCAAGTCTAAATGAGTGCCTTTGAGACGGCAATCCTCAGCAACCGAAACACGAACAACTGGCTCATACACCCCAGACACCAAGTCCGAACAGCCAACATCCCCAGATAAGTATCCGCACTCGAATGTAGTGGAGGGAATTTCTCGACCGCGTCCAACCATCAATTCTCCTAACCGTAAGTTTCTTCTTTCACCAGATTTAAATTCATCAGTTGATCAAACTTGTTCGACTTCCTAAGCAGTATCTCAATCCAAAAAAAACAAGCTTGAACCGAAAACCGAAGAGCAACGAATCAGAGGCAGGGGATGCAGAAACAAAGTCGAGAAAGTTTAAGGAGGAGCGAAGATGAATGCGTGAAATTTTCAGATTTGAAATCGTTTCCAGCCATCATCATTTTTTTCCCATCAGATCCAAACGAGGGGGGAAGGAGAGGGATGAAGGTGAGTGAAGAAGAAAACAGTGTAGATGCGTAATGGCCTAGATCTGAAATCAGTCAAGGGAGAAAGACATTTTTTCTTGTTTTTTTATTATTTGGAACGAACAGAGTGATTATAAAAAGGAAAAAGGGGATTTCGTTTGAACAAAGGGGGAGGAATGAAAATATCTAAAAAGAATAGGAACGACGTGATTTGAAAAGAAAATGTAATTTCAGACAGAACGTTGCGTGCTGGACTATATTTGCTACAGTGCTTGAGATGATAGAATCGAGCCTGATAGTGACCAGATATATATATATATATATATATATATATAGACACACACACACACACACATGTTAAATTCAAATCGTCTCGATAAACGCAACACGAAATTCGACTTCCTATCGTGTGACGCCCCACCTCTATACCCACGCTAGCCAAGAACATTACGGGGTAATGCTGTCAACTAGAACGGAGAATAAGGCTGTTGAGGAGCGACCATCCATGTAATTGCTTTGCGCGAGTACCGATATGTCAGATAGTATAACATGCATTTCCTTTCAAGAGGAAATCCAACATACCGATATAAACACAAAGCTTCTACACAGTGGCTAAAATAACCTTCGAAAACAAATATAGAAATAAGCATAACACAAATCAGTCACAGATAATTCATATCACAAAGGCGGAAGAAGATATGAATATATAACTAACACCTGAAAGTGTATATCAGAGTAGTGGTCAAAAAGATCCACAATAATACAAAAGAATAGCAACACGTGCTATACAAAAGAATACAACTATGAGTCTATATCTCAAGTGTATACAACAAAATAAACTACTAATCTATGTAGTTAGCCAAAAGTCAGAGTAATGATCCTGGATGAGAAGTCAAGCAGAAGCACCTGTAACATCTCGGTCTGACCCGAGTATTATTTAGTAAGAAAATAATAAACGGATCAGTCTAGCTATAAATATCAGATGAAACGATAAAGAATAAGAGATATGACTAAACACATAATAATCACAATGCCAAGCTGTGATATATATAAGTAAATGAAAATCAACAAGAGATTAATCAATATCACAAAAATCTTCACAAAGATCCAAAAAGGGTTTCACACCCAAAACTTGTATTCACAACAAGTCAATGACACACGAATTCACTAATGCACAAAAATTGATAAATCATATTAATAGAAATCACAAAAATAGGTGAAGCATAAATTCCAGAATTCAACACACGAAATCCAGAAATCACAAGAAAGGGGGGAAGCCTATCACACGAACGGGAGCATTAAAGCTCACCTACATATGTATCACACGAACGAGAAGCTATCTCATGGTAGCTAGCCATTAATTTTTTTTGACACACGAATGGCCCGAAGACCATGGGGAGCTACCCCACATGTGTGAGTCGAAATCACACCGAAACAAAGAGACATCGCACATTGCTAGTCTAAATCACAAAGATGATCGTCATGATCAACGAGAAGTGTCAATTACAGTAAGCTAGTAAATATATGAGCTTAGCTTCATGTTCCATAACCACTAGCTTAACTTAAATATTTACGAACAAATTGCAGATCTCCACTAGAAAATTTTCACAAGCGGTTCAATCGAACAAGTCCAAGACTTAATCGACGAAGTAAATGCAAGAGTTTCATACCACTCGTTTTACTAAGTCGTTTAATTAGATTTCTCATACGAGTGAGGTAAAGGCATGTATATACTAATAGATTGGAAAATGGTTTAAGAAAAACGAGCTTTGTAATAAAATAGTGTTAAAATCATTTGAAGAAAGAGTTTTAATATTTACTACTAGTATAGAAAACCTTTATATTTTTAAAGTGACAAATCACAAGGAAGATTGTAGGAACAATCAATCACTAAGATTCACATTCGAAGACGTGAATGAAAATCCAAAGAAATCGATACCGAATCCATCAAAACGGATATTCCAAAAAAATTCCCGAAGAAAAGAAGTCACCAAAGTTAATAACAAATGTTAACAACAAATAGGGAAATAACACGAATCAATTACAGTTGGAAATTCAAACAATTAGGCGAAGTAGGCAAAATTGCAACAGGTCGGTCGGCCGGCTACAGAGCTCTGTCGACCGGACCAGAAAAAAAGAAATGCTCGGGGTAGCAGGTCGGTCAACCGGACCCTGAGTTCGGTCGGCCGGACCTGTAACCTGCACTTCCTAACAGAAGCTAGAAAGTGCTCGGGTAGCAAGTCGGTCGGCCGAACCCTGAGTTCGGTCGGCCGGACCTGTAGCCAGCACCCCCCAAGCCAAACTAATGAATGCCAAACTCTTCCATATTGCTATCGGTCGAGCATCGGCACTAAGGGTTTACGCCAATCGACTACCCGGCCATATAAGCTCTTCGTTTCAACACCAAAACATGATCAAAACATCAAAGCTATGATTTTTAAAGAATTGAACCCAAAACACTAAAAATTGAAATATTCGCCAAATCAATCCAAACCAAAAGCAGATGCACACGAATAAGTGTTAAGAATTCATACCTAACAATCGAAGAGAGTTATAGACTAAGATGTGAGATAAAAATCTCACATTTGAACCCAAACAATTGAAGAAGAAGCTTGAAAGCAAAGGAAGAATCAACCACCCTTCAACTCAACCCAAACGAGCTTGAATCTATGCTCAAAATAAGAACATTCCCAAAGTTAGGTTTAGGAATTTTCTGAAATCAAAGAGAGAATGAGTTGGAGAAGAAGATGCTTACTAATGGGTTCTCTTTGATTTTGGAGCAAGAACTTGAGCTAGCAAGAGGAACTAGGGCTTGGAGTTTCTAATTCCCATTCTCTTCCACCATTTTTGCTTAAGCTTGAGTGTTAGGAATATGAAATGAAGTAATGAAGAGTTGGAGTGGGTTGGGGCTGAGTTAGTATGTGATTAATGGGTTCAGCCCAAACAAAAGCCCTAAGTGAAAAAGTGGCAAAAATCAACTTACTCCAAACATATCGAAGCTTATACTCAAAATGGTCGCAAACGTCATTTTGAACTCAATGAGGGTGGTCCCGAGTCCTAATTCGACCGTATGCAAAAAGTGGCTTTTCAGACTAAATTCCGAGTATCGATAAAATATTTAAATATAAAATCGACAAATATGCGGGTTGTTACATATCGAGACGTGCCGCTAGGCGGTCCTAGTGTTATATCCCTATTCCGAACGCAATGGAAAAGGTTTCGAGTCCTAATCCGATCGTATGGAGAAGATAACTTATGAATTGGATTAAAATATTAAATTTTCGATATAAATCTCGGCGCGTTTATATATCGTACGCTTACATAACAACTCCGATCAATACGAAGTTTGAAATTCGATAATAATTCGATATTACGGACCCAATGGAACTGGTTTCGTCAAATTCCGAGACTATACCTCGGAAGGCTATTTTTAAATTCAATTTAAACGATAAAATTTCAAAATCGAACAAATCATTGTTAAATTCAATTTTACAACTTCTATTATCCTCAGTATTATCAATACAAATTTTATAAGCCTCCAAATTATTTTTAACAGGCTTAGAACTCCTTACTTAGCATTTTACCCAACTTCAAATTATTTAATTTAATAATTTAATCATTAAATAAATTATGATATTTGAATTCAAGTTAAAAATTAAACTTCTAAATATTTAAAATCAATTAAATATTCTGATTTTAAATGCTCAAAAATTCCGAGTCGTCACCAAACGGTTAATCTGCAGGTGTAACTCATGTGGCAGTGCATAGCATTAGAGTTGATAGTTTAGAAAAAAAGCTCAGAAATAAAAGTGAAACTATGCAAAAGTATGCAAAGACCCACTAGTGGCATGATTAAAATATCATTTAAAAGAGGGGACTAGAAGCGTAACTTATAGCAAATCTGCTAACTGGTGATGATTTAGTACAATATTCACTTGAAATCTAGTCTGAATTCGACGAGTGTCATGCGACTAAAACATGATGCTCCTAATACGAGTTACATGAAAATCAGCAACTTAGGATTGGATCATAAAATAAAAAAATGATGACTTAGGATTGAATTATATAAGTTACTTGAAACCTGCAAGTATATGTATTTATGTAGGAACAAGGCGTCGCTTTAAAGACAAACAATTATGAACAATACAAAATAAAAGGGAAATTCCAAAAAGCAAACTCGAAACATGTAGATCTCACAATTTGAGAAGATGACAATTGAACATAAAAATTAAACGATGCAAAATCTTGAAAGATGCCATCGACAAGACAAACCTACTATTGAAATAAAAATTTAGAATATAAAAAGGTGCATCCAGGAATCAAATTTAAGGCCTCCTATGTAAAAACAAAATCACTAAACCAAATTGCCCTTGGTAAAATATTGAACCTGAAAATATATGTATATGTAGCAACAAGGCATCACCTTGAAAACAAGATTTATAAATTAATACAAGATAAGTCGGGAATTCCAAGAATCAAACTTGGGACCTCTCGCACCCAAAGGGCTGATCTGTATGTATAGGTCTTGTGACAAAACATAACATAAAAGTCAATTTATGTGGACGCTTGAAAAAAATATCATCTTTCATACAAGCCTGGTTTCTGATATAAAATCTTGCAAAATAGAAAGTCCCTAAGGGGGGATCATGCCATAGGCGCAAATGCCTACGATGAAAGGGTTGACCTCTAAGTACATGTCATGTGGCAATATGTAGCATTAAAGGCATACTTGGGGAAAGCTTGACAGTAAACAAGCCTGCTTATGAAAACAAACTTTACAGGATAGAAAGGGGCATTCTGAGAATCGAACTCGGGACCTCTCGCACCCAAAGCGAGAATCATACCACTGATCAAGTGCCCTTGATGAAACGGTTAATCTGCAAGTGTAACTCATGTGGCAGTACATAGCATTAGAGTTGACAGTTTAGAAAAACAAACTCAGAAATAAAAGTGAAACTATGCAAAAGTATGCAAAGACCCACTAGTGGCGTGATTAAAATATCATTTAAAGAGGGGGCTAGAAGCACAACTTATAGAAGATCTACTAACTGGTGATGATTTGGTACAATATTCACTTGAAATCTCGTCTGAATTCGACGAGTGTCATGCGACTAAAACATGATGCTTCTAATACGAGTTACATGAAAATCAGCAACTTAGGATTGGATTATAAAAAAAGAAAATGACGACTTAGGATTGAATTATATAAGTTACTTGAAACCTGCAAGTATATGTATTTATGTAGGAACAAGGCGTCGCCTTAAAGACAAACAATTATGAACAATACAAAATAAAAGGGGAATTCCAAAAATCAAACTCGAGACATATAGATCTCACAATTTGAGAAGATGATGACTGAACATAAAAATTAAACTATGCAAAATCTTGGAAGATGCCATCGATAAGACAAACCTACTATTGAAATAAAAATTTGGAATATAAAAAGGTGCACCAGGAATCAAATTCAAGGCCTCCTATGCATAAAGCAAAATCACTAAGCCAAATTGCCCTTGGTACAATATTGAACCTAAAAATATATGTATATGTAGCAACAAGGCATCACCTTGAAAACAAGATTTATAAAATAGTACAAGATAAGTCAGGAATTCCGAGAATCAAACTTGGGACCTCTCGCATCCAAAGGGCTGATTTGTTAGTATAGGTCTTGTGACAACACATAACATAAAAGTCAATTTATGTGGATGCTTGAAAAATAATATCATCTTTCATACAAGCCTGGTTTCTGATATAAAATCTTACAAAATAGAAAGGCCCCAAAGGGGGGATCATGCCATAGGCGCAAATTCCCACCATGAAAGGTTTGACCTCTAAGTACACGTCATGTGGCAATATGTAGCATAAAAGGAAAACTAGGGGATAACTTGACAGTAAACAAGCCTGATTATGAAAAAAAACTTTACAGGATAGAAAGGGGCATTCCGAGAATCAAACTCAAGACCTCTCGCACCCAAAAAGAGAATCATACCACTAGGCCAAATGCCCTTGATGAAACGGTTAATCTACAGGCGTAACTCATGTGGCAGTACATAGCATTAGAGTTGACAGTTTGGAAAAACAAACTCCGAAATAAAAGCGAAACTATGCAAAAGTATGCAAGGTAGCATTTTAAAAACAAATCTTTTGAAGTAGATATTTACAAAATGAAAAGGGTCATTTCATAAATTAAACTCGAGGCCAAGAATCATACAACTAGAACAGATGTCTTGGTGAAAGGCGGAATTTGTAAGTATGCATAATTATATAACAATTTGATTATATCGTTCAGAGTAGTACATAACATATGATTTGGCAACCATAGAAATGTTAGCCGTCAATGTAAAACGACGTGCTATGTAAAAGCGTGGAAGATTTAATCTTGAAAACAAGCTTCTGTTTTAAATATGATATAATACAATAGACTTAGAGACTGTCACCCATTCCACTCAAAGAAATAATGATGCTATTAGAGCAAATGCTCTTGATGGCACTAACATATCTTGACTAATAATGACTATACTGATCATTAAATTACACATACATATATATTATGCAACATATAATTCATGGGTCAAACCTCCACATTTCTCTGACCAGTTGATGCTATTAGAACAATAGGTTAGTAATGGACTTTTCATCAAAATTAATCCAAAATTCACTGTATAGCTCATGTACAATCCACAACAATATCACTGAACATATTAAATTAATACTGGACTTAGTATGACAAGATTGTCACCTTACATAATGTTACCATTAATGAATTCAATTACATGAAATCCATGATTAAGTAAAAGAATTAGAGCTTTATTCTCAATGTCTATCAGCTTATTGCTTCCTACAGCCTACTTTTTTTTCCTAATGACTATGCATATGATGAAAATGGTTTTCTAAAGTACGTTATTTATACTCCATAGAACAATTTAAAAAGTTTCTATTTCCAACTATATGTATTATGTTCTTTTATTATTTTCTAGAATGTGTTGATAAACACAATATCTTATACAAGGTTTTGTGGAGTAAATCTAAAAATCTCACGAGTATTCCGGGTTAATTATCACTTAATTACTCCAAAACCCCAAACGTTAAATAAACAAAAACCTTTATTTCAAATATTCATAAAACCCTAACATGAAATACTCTAAACTAAACTCCTAAATTGGAAGTAATAAGAAAAGAAATGCAATGTGAAGTAGCTAAACTAAGGAGAAACAGTTACCTGAATTTGATTCCGACGCCACTTTTTATTTAGGCGGAGGTAAAAACTTGTAGACTTGGGAGATGTTGGAAAATATGTAGCGTAGTTTTGTTCTGCATGAATGAGTCGGTCTAAGAAGCTGTATCCGAAAAAAAGTTAAATGCGAGCGTTCTAGGCCACCACTGATGTATACATTCAGTCCAAGATCACTTTAGGGTCTCTGGTTTTGGTTCATGGGACGGATTCGAATCCAGCGTAGCACGTTATTCGAGCCATTAAACATATGTTGACTTGTAGTACGACTATTTACTACTGTTTAAGTAGCCAATTTAAAAAAAACACCTAATTAGTATTAGAAATAGACCAAGGATTGAACATCAAAACATAAAACAAACATATATTCAAATTGATCTCTTCTTAAGCATCTAATGATTGACGCATCCTCTTTTTCGTCCTCAAAGAAACTTATACAAGAATGGGCGAATAAGAAACTCCTTACTTCACCCAAACCCGCTTTCTAATCCATCAGATTAAGGTCCACATAAAGAAGGGTCAGTTCATGAACGTTGTTCGCAAATACTTGATTGACCACCATGGAAAAGAGTATACTCCCTTTGTCATCACTCACAAATGGTACTACCACATCAGGTTGTGCAGTCATTTCTAAAACCCAATGATGCTAAAGGGAGCTATGTGGAACATGTTAGGATTTCGGTATACTTTAGGATAGATTAATCATGAAACCCTATATCTGAATAGGTGACCCATATTGATTTGATTGAGAAGAAATCAGAGGAAAGTAAACAAACTAGCGGAAGTCATACTTGAATTCATAACTGCTTATTGGAAAAGTAAATTTGATTTGGTTTTCCATACTAAAGCAAGCCCTATATCTCATAAGATCTGAATCCACAGTTATTGCTTTCATACGCTGATCAAGAGAAAGAGATAGATCTAAAAAATGAGAGTTGATCTAATCTTCCAAATCAACATAAAACCCTAGATCTAAATTATTTCCATAGAAGTGATTAGGAAAATAACTGGAGCTTCTGTAATTTAGGGACCATAATCCTTTATTTATAATGTTGGTATTTTCTAGTTTAGTCCTTCAATAAAATAAAATTGCCGCAATATCTACACATTAATACCATGACAATTATACATGTAAGCCTTTTAACTTTAATTCATAATTTGATCACTTTAATTAGGCTTTACGCCAAAATAGCACGACACTTTATTTTACATAGGTTGCCCACATATTGAAATTTTCCAACAATCTCCTTCTAGGCCATATATGTAATAACCTTATAAATGTGTTTAAATTTATGAGCTTCAGAATTTGCTATTTATAACGAAAGATGTTTTTAAAATAGTCTCGTCCATTAATTGTGCTGACAAAGGATCAGAATGGCTTCGTTACTTTCAATTTAGTTTGACATTGTCTTATTATGATTTTTTATCTACTTCTTGTTAATGAAAGGAAACAAGTCCTATATATTATTTGAAGAAGTAACTATAGTTGAATCAAAGATAATGGTTCTCCTAAAGATAATGATACATACTTTAAAATTTTTTTGAACACTGTCTTATTATTGTTCTTAATTTACTTCTTGTTAATGAATGGAAATAGGTACTATATATTATCCTAAGAAGTAACTGTAGTTGAATCAAAGATAATGACTCTTCTTAAAGACAATGATACCTACCTTAAAATTCTATTTAACATCGTCTTATTATGGTTCTTAATTTATTTCTTTTTAATTAGAAAAACAAATCTCATACGTTTTTCAAAAAAGTAACCGTAGTTGAATCGAAAATAATGATTCTCCTTAAAGACAATGATCATTAATTCATTTCTCCTCCAAACTCAACATCCTCAAAAATTATAGCATTTCCCATCTTATAATTTTTTTCTTACTATGAGTTTATAAAACTTGTAGCTCTTAAGTCGCTTAGAATACTGATAAAGTAATTGTTATCTTTAGTGCCTCAATCTACAGTTATTTAGTAAGCTGAAACAAATAATCATATTAATTACCGAATAAAAATTTGAGACATTATTATAAAAGGTATTTAGCATAAGTAGATATATATAAGCTATATTTTAAACATTAAGAGCTTCAATCCAACAATGTTCGAATATATTCATAAGTCAATCTTATTATTTTTAAATGAACAATAAATACCCAATTTGTGCATATTAGAAATAGAAAACCAAAATCTATCTAAATGACAGCATAATAAAAATAAAATAAATCCAAACAATATTACCGAAATCTCAATAATATCTCAGAAATATCTAGTAAACCTTACTTTATATATCTGTATATCTTATTAAAGGAACAACTATAAATATATTTGTATGTTATTTTTTTCTTCTAGATCCTTAGCGTCTTCTTTATTCTTATTTGTACATTTATTTACAATGTGTAATAAATTGGTACTTTCTATCTTACCATGCTTCAATCTCTCTTTTTCTTACCACAATGTGAAATGAGCTCAACAATGATCATTTTTTTCTTATGAAAATTAATAATAATCTTAAAATGGTTATGCCATGAATAATGAGAGTACCAGAAAAAAAACTTGAGTTGAAGCAATAATTTCCACATAGTACTCATTTATGTTTCATTTATTTTTACTTTATGGAATCAAGCAATATAAAGGTGCTTGTTTCTCCTTACCATTCTAGCAAAATGCTTTTCATTCTTACGAAAGAACTCCTAAAATTGGTTATCCCTATGGATACCACATCCTCAAAACCTTTTAAAATATTTTACTTTATGACCTTTGACTCTTTCTTTTTGAACCGTCTCACCTTTGAATATTCTTTATGACATTATAAGAGCATTCAACCATAATATAAGAGAGCGTGACCCTCCAAATTGCAAGAGCTAGATCCATGAAGTTAAGAACAAACAACATATTCTCTTAATAATCCTTAGAGTTAGTCTCAAACAAGATGAGGACATTAAAATTAGCAGAAACTTTAGTCAAATTATTTGAAAATTGAACAAAATTAAGGATTGACCGTTTATGCTCATCCAATATCAGCCATATTAAATTCAAATAATTGACAAGTCTCTTCTTAAGATACTAAGCACAATATCAAGTTTTTGAATAGTAATATTAACTGTAAGTGGTACTCTTGTTGTAATGATCAAATACTAATAATAAATTCAAATCAAATACTAATACCAATCTTTGGGACGAACTGTTCTTGATTTCCAGTCAACTTTTTGGTGTCACGACCTTACCAAAAGGCAGGATAACAATATATATATATATATATATATATATATATATATATATATATATATATATATATCACCTATTTTTAAACTTCTCAGGAGCATTGAGTGCATTGCGAATTATTTCACTTGCTTTCTGTGAGACCATGCAAAGCTCCCTACGTCTTGTAATCTTTGCAATAGCCAAATCCACCATGTTTGAAAGTGGAGATAAGATAATGAAATTCCAAACGGAGGTAAAATATCTATTTGAATCACCAACCCTCAATAACAACATTCAAAAGCTATATTTTATTTTTAGCATGATAAACGGCTTAGATAAATCCGGAGAAAATTAGAAAATATAGCATACAATTTACTGATATTTTAGCTTATCTCATATAAGAACTCACATTCGACTATTTATACATATGCATAACAAAATAGAAAAAAATCCTTGCATCTACCAGTTATGACAAATATGAATATGATACTATAATATTTTGAGACCTCTGCCCCTTAAATTAATAAATAGTATTTTCAAAACCAAACTTATGAAATACAAAATTAGCATCATATGAAATATAACAAATTGGGGTACTTGGTGTATCCGATAAAGCTAAATTTATTTATTTTTAAACCAAAGAGGCATAAGATTGAAATATGGAACCGTTGAAGTAAAAAGGTAGTGGACCTTAAGAAGAAAAACTTCTAAATTTTTCGAATTTCTGCACGATCTTAATATAATTCTAAGTTATTTATCTAATTCAAATGAACAAACATGATTGAATCTATGAAATGATGAATAATGCTATGTAAACCGAAGAAGAAGAAACTTAATTAGTTGAACGCCTATAGCGAGAGCTGTAACATGGATGATCGATTAAGAAGAAATGATCAGAAATTCAATGATTAACTTCAATCACTACATAAACAGAACATGAAGAAAACTGTTAGAAATTCAATAGAAGAAAATTTAATGTAATAACCAAATTGGTTGCAAAAAAGAATGTAATAACATATATCATAATTGTTACCTTTTTTATCTGCAGTAGCAAAATCTACTGCAAATTAAGTATTCTGCATCATAACATCTAAATAGTCATTAATATGTGACACCAAATGCAACTAACCTACATCATAGATATTGTAAGCTATACAAAAGTCCGTGGATGTCAGCTGTAACAACCCGCATATTTGTTGATTTTATATTCAAATATTTTATTAAAATATTTTATCGATACTCGGAATTTTGTCCGAAAAGCTACTTTTTGCATATGGTCGAATTAGGACTCGGGACCACTACCATTGAGTTTAAAATGCCGTTTGCGACCTTTTTGAGTATAAGCTTCGATATGTTTGGAGAAGGTTGATTTTTGCTACTTTTTCACTTAGGGTTTTGGTTTGGGCTGAGCCCACTTATGTATTCAGTCCCAACCCCTCTCCTCCTCATTTACTACATAATTTCCTAATACATTCAAGTTTCATCAAAAATGGGGGAAGAGAAAAAGATTTAGGAAATCCTAAGCCCTAATTTCCATTAGCAAATCCATCTTCTTGCTCCAAACTCAAGTGAACCCATTGGTAAGCTTTCTCTTCTTCTTCTCCAACTCATTCTCTCTTTGATTTCGGAAATTTCCTAAACCTAATTTAGGAAATGTTTCTCTTTTAAGCTTAGATTGAAGCTTCTTGAGTTGTTATTGAAGAGGAATTGATCTTTTCTTGTTTTTAAAGCTTCTCCTTCATTGATTTGGGTTCAAAGGTGAGATTTTTAATCTCACATCTAGGTCTATGATTATCTTCGATTGTTAGGTATGAATTCCTAACACATATTCATGTGCATTTGGATTTGGTTTAGATTGATTTGGTGTATATTCCAATTTTTAGTGTTTCGAGTTCAAATCTTCAAAAATCATAGCTTTGTAGTTTGAACTTGTTTTTGGTGATGCGTCGAAGAGCTTATAGGACCGGGTAGTCGATTGGCATATACCCCTAGTGACCGTGCTCGCCCGATTGCATTTTTGAAGAAGATAGCATCTTCATTTCATAGGCTGGAAAACAGCCTTGGTGCCAGTCAGTCGACTGGACCCTTGAGTCAGTCGACTGGCTGTAGCACATAGGCATTCCGAAGGCAACTAACAGAGGCACGGGTCCTCTGTTTCCCTACATTCAGTCGACTGAATTTTTAGGTCAGTCGACTGACTGCAGGAAATTATTTTTCCCTGCTTCTGGTTCAGTCGACTGGACCTTTGAGTCAGTCGACTGACCTGCACCAATTTGCCTAATTATGCCTATTTGTGCATATTTTTGTTTGGTTTCCAAATTCCATCGACTCGTGTTATTTCCCACTTGTTGTTGCTACGACGTTAATGACTTCTATTTTTGGAATTTTTGGGAATATCCATTTTGATGGATTCGGATCGATTTCTTTGGATCTTTATTCGCGTCTTTGAATGCGAATTTTGGTGGTTGATTGTTCTACAATCATTTGTGTGTTTTGTCACTTTAAAAATATAAAGGTTTCAATACTAGTAGTAAATATCAAAACTCTTTTCCCAAAACGATTTCAACTCTATTTTCAATACCAAATTCGTTTATAAAAACGTTTTCCAATCTATTAGTATATACAAACCTTTACCTCACTCGTATGAGAAATCTAATTAAACGGCTTAGTAAAACAGGTGGTATGAAACGCTTGCGTTTACTTCGTCGGTTGATTCTTGGACTTGTTCGACTGAATCTCTTGTGACAATTTCCTAGTGGAGATCTACAATTTGTTCGTAAATATTTAAGTTAAGCTAGTGGTTATGGGACATGAAGCTAAGCTCACATATTTACTAGCTTACTGTAATTGACACTTCTTGATGATCATGACGATCATTTTTATGATTTAGACTAGCAATGTGCGATGTCTCTTTGTCTGCGAGGGAGACTAAACCCCGTTTTGTGGAGTTTCGACTCAAATTGGTGGGGTAGCAACCCATGGTCTTCGGGCCGTTTGTGGAGCTTCGGCTCAATTTGTGATGGTTAGCAACCATGGAATTAGCATTCCGTTTGTGATACACATGTTGGTGAGCCTTGTGCTCCCGTTTGTGATAGGCCTTCCCCCTTTGTGATTTCTGGATTTCTTGAGATGATTTATAGAATTTGTGCTTCACCAATTTTCGTGATTTCCATTGATAAGCTTTATCGATATTTGTGCATTGGTGAATTCATGCGTCATTGACTTTTGTGATTTCTGGATTTCATGTGTTGAATTCTGGAATTTGTGTGTCATTAACTTTTGTGATTGACATTGATATTATCGTCAATATTTATGGTTTGATGAACTAAATTAGGAGTATGACGTTTCTGTGATTCTTGTGTAGATTTTGTGACATTGAATAATCCCTTGATGATTTCCAACTGCTTATATATATCACAGCTTGGCATTGTGATTATTATGTGTTTAGTCATATCTCTTATTCTATATCGTTTCATCTGATATTTATAGTTAGACTGATCCGTTTATTATTTTCTTATTAAATAATACTCGGGTCAGACCGAGATGTTACAGGTGCTTCTGCTTGACTTCTCCCCAGGGATTCATTACTCTGACTTTTGGCAAACTACTTAGATTAGTAGTTTATTTTGTTATATACACTTGAGATATAGACTCATCGTTGTATTCTTTTGTATAGCACGTGTTGCTATTCTTTTGTATTATTGTGGATCTTTTTGACCACTACCCTGATATACACTTCCATGTGTTAATTATATATTCATATCTTCTTCCGCCTTTGTGATATGAATTATCTGTGACTGATTTATGTTATGTTTATTTCTGTATTTGTTTCCGAAGATATTATAGCCACTGTGTAGTAGCTTTGAGTTTATGTCGGTATGTCGGATTTCCTCTTGATAAAGTATTGCATGTTATACTATCTGACATATCGATGCTCGCACAAAGCAATTACACGGATGGTCGCTCCTCAACAGCCTTATTCTCCGTGCTAGTTGACAGCATTACACCGTAGTGTTCTTGGCTAGCGTGGGTATAGTGGTGGGGCGTCACAGCTTGGTATCAGAGCCAAACTTCGGAACAATATGGAATATTATAACAAGGATCATCTTCCTAAGTCCATCTTAGGAGTCGTGCTTTAGGATTTAATTCGAGTCTTCGTACCGTTCTATCCTATTTTCTTTTATGATTCCTTGTTTTATTTATTAAGATTTCTTGATAGTTATTTGGTGAATAACCTTTTTCTTCTTCTTCTTTCTTTCTAAAGGAAGAGAAATGTCTAGACCAGGCCATCCCAGAGCCGTACCGTCTAGTTTTCCACCCCAAGATGGAGTTTTTATGACTGCTCAACAGCTTCTTGATTTAGTGACAAATGCTCAAGCAGCTGGAGCTAACCCGGAACCTACTCACCCAAAGTCGGGGTTTGCACGCTTGTGCAGCGATTACACTAATTTGGCTGGGGAGCCATTCAAAGGTTCCGAAACTATTATTGAAGTACAGGCTTGGCTAAGGTCATGCGATCGAATCTTTTCTCGCATGAATCTTATTGACCTTCATGGAGTTCAGGTGGCCTCTAGTATGCTCCGAGAAAGAGCATTGGACTGGTACGAGCTTCTTATTTCTGAGATTAATGAAGCGGATCTCACCTGGGAGAAATTCCGGGAACGCTTCGAGTTGAAATTTGTACCAGAAGCAGAGAAAGTGACATTGGCTCGACGATTTATAGACCTTGTTCAAGGTGAGTCCTCCGTGACTGATTACGTCGCCTCCTTCGAGTCGCTTTCCAAATATGGGGTTGAATACATCAACACCCCTTTAAAGAAGAATCAGAGGTTCGTCTATGGCTTAAACAGAAATCTCAAGAAGCCATTACTTTTAAAGTTAGAAGTTTCTTTCGATTGAAATCTCTTCCCCACGTGATTCCTTAGGTCGGGAACGACCTATATCTTCCTTCTTAAGTCGTGGACGACTTAACTCCTCCTTAAGTCGTATACGACTTATCTCTTCTCTTCTAACTTGAGCTGCATCATTATTTTAATGAATGTTTAATCTAATTAATATAAAATGTGTATTGATCATATTAAAATGAATATGAACACGTCAGAAGTGTACACATCCTCCGGCAGCTTCAATTTATAAGCATTTTCATTAATCCGTTTCACAACTTTTACAGGACCAATTTTTCTGGCTTTCAACTTGTTATAAGCGCCCACTGGAAAACGATCCTTGGTTAACACAGCATAAACCAAATCACCTTCGTTAAATTCAACACTTCGTCGCTTCAAATCTGCAGTTCGCTTATACTTCTCATTTGCTTTCTCCAATCGCTTCTGAACGATTTTATGACATTCAGTTAACTCATTAACAAAGTCTACAGTTATTTTAATCGTCCCCTTCGTTTGTGGTACTACCGTTAAGTCCAACGGTCCACTTGGTAAATTTGAATATACAATCTGAAATGGACTGAATCCCGTACTACGATTCACTGCATGATTATGAGCATACTCTTCTTGGCATAACTTCATGTCCCAACTCTTCAGATTGTCCTTCATAAGACATCGTAATAAATTTCCCAACGATCTGTTAACAACTTCTATCTGACCATCCGTTTGCGGATGACAAGCGCTGCTAAAGTTTAACTTCGTTCCCACCATCTTCCACAAACTTAACCAAAAGTGACTAAGAAAACGAGTATCCCTATCCGACACAATAGATTCTGACAATCCATGAAGTCGATACATCTCCTTGAAAAACAACTGAGCAACATGAACAACATCCGCCGTCTTTTTACACGCAATAAAATGTACCATCTTCGAGAAACGATCCACCACAACATATATAGAGTCATTTCCCCTTTGAGTTCTCGGCAATCCCAACACGAAATCCATGCTAATGTCTACCCATGGTTTTGTCGGAACAGGTAATGGCACATACAATCCCGCATTTGTAGCTGTCCCTTTTGAAACCTGACAAACATGACATCTACGCACAAACCTTTCAACTTCCCTTCTCATCGATGACCAATAATAAGACTGAGAAATCAACTGCAATGTTCGATCTCTACCCACATGTCCTTCTTCATGTAGCTCTTTTATAATCTTCATTCACAAACTACCTTCTGGTATGCACAATTGATTTCCTTTGAACAAGAACCCATCTACCATCACGAATTCATCAGTACTCCCGTCCTTGACTTTTTCAACAAATTTCATAAAGTAAGGATCTTTTCCAAGCAACTCTGGCAATAGATCAAACCCTGTCACTTCAACTTTCATTGTTGTCAATAAATGGCTCCTCCCACTCAAAGCATCTGCTACATGATTCGTTACCCCAGATTTGTGCTTCACAACAAAAGTAAATTACTGCAAATAGGCAATCCACGATGCATGTCTCGATGAAATCTTATCATGCCCTTGCAAATGCTTCAAAGCCTCATGATCAGTGTAAAGAACAAACTCTTTCTGAAATAGATAATGTCTCCAGTGCTTCACAGCTTGAACAATTGCATAAAATTCAACATCATAAGTGCTATATCTCAACTTAGCTCCAGATCACTTCTCACTGAAATAAGCAATCGGTCTTCCTTTCTGACTCAAAACTCCACCAACCCCAACCTTTGACGCATCAGTATGTAACTCAAACAACAACTGAAAATCCGGCAAAACTAGAATTGGTGCGGTTGTCAATAGTGTCTTGATTTTCTCAAAAGCAACCCCT
The DNA here is from genome assembly GCA_030765085.1 of Allium cepa. NCBI lineage: Eukaryota > Viridiplantae > Streptophyta > Magnoliopsida > Asparagales > Amaryllidaceae > Allium > Allium cepa. The sequence goes on from CM060937.1 coordinate 606,063,374, forward strand.
GCTTCCTCTGACCACTCATACTTCTTTCCTTTCATGCAATCGGTTACAGGTGCCATCACACTACTAAAATGTGGAATGAATCTTCGATAGAAAGATACCAATCCATGAAAACTCCTCACTTCAGTAATTGTCTTTAGCTGTGGCCAACTCCTGACAGCTTCTACTTTAGTTTCATCGACTTGAATTCCTTCCTTCGATAGAACATATCCCAGAAATAAAACACTGTCCATCATAAACACGCACTTTTTTGTTGCAGCATAGAATTTCTCCTGTCGTAGAATCAATAGTACTTTACGCAAATGCTGGACATGCTTTTCCACACTTCCACTGTAGATCAAAATATCATCAAAGTAAACTACCACAAACTTCCCAATGTATGGTCTGAAAACCTGGTTTATCACTCTCATAAAAGTACTCGGTGCATTCCATAAACCAAACGGCATAACCAACCATTCGTATAAACCTTCCCTGGTTTTGAAAGTGGTCTTCCATTCATCACCCGGTCTAATACGAATTTGATGGTATCCACTATTCAAGTCAATCTTTGAAAACACAATAGCTCCACTCAACTGATCTATCAAATCATCAAATCTCGGCATAGGAAATCTGTACCTCACAGTGATCTTATTTAGAGCCCGACTGTCCGTACACATTCTCCACGAACCATCCTTCTTTGGCACCAATAAAGCTGGCACTGCACAAGGACTCAAACTCTCCTGAACACGCCCCTGTTCTAACAACTCCTCCACCTGCCTTCTCAGTTCCTCATGCTCCTTAGGACTCATCCTATAATGTGGCATGTGTGGTAATACCGCCCCTGGCACAAGATCTATTTGATGTTGAATATCCCTCAACGGCGGTAACTCCGTTGGCAACTCCTCAGGAAAAACATCGTCAAACTCTTCTAATACTGGCTTCACTTCCTCTGGAACTTCAACAGATACAGTGGCTTCATGTCCAATCAACAAAAATATCTCTGGACTCTCTTTTACTTCTTCAATAAATTCCTTCAAAGTCAATAAAGTCTTCAGCTCCTCAATCTCTTCAAATTTACTTTCTTCCTGTTCTCTCTTCTTTGGAACTAAAATAATCTTAACACCTTCAAACATAAAGCTGTAGCTATTGGTCCGACCGTCATGTTGTACTGCTCGATCATACTGCCATGGTCTTCCCAAAAGTAAGTGACAAATATCCATCTCAACTACATCACACCAAATTTCATCTTTATATTTTTTCCCAATAGAAAATGGAACTCGAACTCGCCTGTCCACCTTCACTTCTCCTCCTTTTCTCAACCACGCTAACTTGTAAGGATTGGGATGTTTCTCCATCTTCAACTTCAGCTTTCTCACAGCTTCAGTAGAAATAATATTGTCACAACTTCCAGCGTCAATCACAAATTTACAAACCTTTCCCAGAATAGTGCATGTTGACTGAAAGATGTTACTCCTCAACCAACTAGCTTCTTCTTCTTGCTTCGGTATTAAACAAGACCTCCTCATCATTAGATTACATCCTTCATCTCCTGACGCAATATCCTGTTCATCCTCCTCAACTGGACTAGAATAACCTTCCCCAACATCCTCACCTTCAACTTCAGCAATCATAGTTCGTTTCCTCGGCTTCGGACATTCATTACTCTTGTGACCCACTTCCTGGCAGTTGTAACATTTGAAACTGTTGTTGACTTTACCTTCGCAACTTCATTCACAACTGGTTTTGTAACAGCTTTGGAAACATTGGAACTCGCACTAGAACCCTTCACTTGATTGTTGAAATTAGTAAACACACCACCCCCACGCCTTCCCTGCTTCTCCCAAGCCAACGCTTTCTGATGTGCTTCTGCTACAGATCTTGGATCAAACATATTCACCATATCCTGGATCTGTATCCTCAACCCTCCAACAAATCTAGCAGTCGGCTGTTCTTCCGCCTCCTTAATATCATTACGAGCAATCAGTTGATAAAATTCATCAGCATAATCATTAACAGTCTTCGTCCTTTGCCTCAGATTCTGCAACCTCTGATACATGAGTGATTGATAATTATAAGGTAAGAATGTGGCCTTCGTCAACTTCTTCATCTTCTCCCATGATTCAATCTTTGACTTTCCCATTCTCTCCCGTGTGAGTTTAGTTTGTTGCCACATGCTAAAGCTCTTCCCCTCAACCTAGTAGCAACCAACTTCACCCTTCTATGCTCAGGAACCTCCTTGAAATCAAAGATCTCTTCAACATTAGACAACCAATCAAGAAATTCTTCTGCTACCATTCCACCCTTGAATTCTGGAATTTCCATCTTCATACCTGATTCCCATCGACGATCATCATCTACATCTCGATATGAATTTCGAATTTGGTCTCGATCTCGATAATGAATGCTAGCTCTATCACCCTCTTCATCAAAATCAAATGTACGTCTATATCGATCTCGACCATCAACATCCCTTCGATCACGCATGTCTCTTCTACTATGTCTCTCTTCATCTCTATATGGCTCATTTTCAAACTCTCGTGGAGTTCTCCTCTCTTCATGTCCATAGTCATGGTGATATCTCCTTGATGAAATTGATGTTTCTCTTCTTTCTCTAAAAGATTGCGGTGATACCCTTCTCGCTTCTGTAACCGATGGTGAAACTTGGTTTCCTCCATGGTTCGAGATTGGTGATCTCCTCCTTTGATTTTGATTCAAATCATTCATCAATTTCTCTAACTTTCCAATGCCTTCGTCAAATTTCTCATTAATGCGTTGTTCCATTTGCTCGGCTTCTTCTCTTCTATACAACGCTTCAACATTTTGATGACGATTAGCTCTTCTTGGTGGCATGATTAAATCAACACGAACACTTCAAAATTCACAAATCTTCTTCACAAGTCAAACACACACGGCCCCAACTCAACTTGGCTCGGCCTCAATCACTTCAACACAAATCCAATTAAAACAACTTCCACACTTTGATCCAAAATATAATGGATCGAAAGTTCTCCTCTTGTTGCAATTTCAAGATGAACACGATGAACACCAAACTTTACACTCCTTGGCTCCAAGACTCGGCTTAGCTATGATTCGCTAAACCTAGCTCTGATACCAAAAAACTGACGCAGCGGATATTAACGAAACAATATGGATCGATGAAAGTAGCAAACGGTGGATTGAAGATACTGAAATGCCCAAATTCGTTGATCACAAAGATACCGAATTATAGCTATCTTCGACACGTTGATCGCGCAGGATACCGTGAGAGAAGATCTACAATTCTTCAAACGTTGATCAAGCGCACTTGATACCGTGAATTGGCTTCAACGATCGTTGAATCGAGCACACTCGATTAACCGAAAGTGGAGATAGGAGATTACACTCAACTACCAATTTAAGATGAAAGCACACAGCAATCAACAAGAATTTATTCAAAAATCAACCCCCTTGAAAGTTACAACACACTCGCTATTTATAGCATTTTTGACCCAGACCCTTAAGTCGTTGCCGACTTAGTTCCCACGACTCACGACTCATGCTTAGGTCGTACGCGACCTAACACATCACATACATACACGACTCAAAGAAATTACATCACAACAGCCTTCGGTCGACTCAACACTTGAACGGCTTAAGGAAACACACAAATATACAACACCTAGGTCGTATTCGACCTTACTACTCACGCGACTTAATAAGCTAACGACATACGACTTAAAGACATTACCAACATATTACAACACCTCACACCTTCGGCCGACTCATCGACATACCGACCCATGACTTAACTTCTTGCCGACTTACGACTTAACTTCTTGCCGACTTACGACTTAACTTCTTCAGCCATATTCCGTTAGGTCGTAACCTGTTAGAGTTAGGTCGTTAACTCGGCACAACTTCCCCTCTGGTCTCCAGTTAGGTCGGAAACGACTTAACTCTTCTTCATTAACTCGCATCTCTTCCCCACGTGATTCCTTAGGTCGGGAACGACCTATATCTTCCTTCTTAAGTCGTGGACGACTTAACTCCTCCTTAAGTCGTATACGACTTATCTCTTCTCTTCTAACTTGAGCTGCATCATTATTTTAATGAATGTTTAATCTAATTAATATAAAATGTGTATTGATCATATTAAAATGAATATGATTTTGGAATTTTTGCTATTTATTTATATAAATTGTATTCTGAAAAGAGATTGATTTGGGAATTTAAAATAAAATCTTCTAGGGATATTTAAAATAAATTTATCTTGTGTATTTAAGGAAATTATTTTTCTTGTTACAAATATATAAATGCAATATATAGAAAATAATGTTCAAAATAAAATCTAAGCTTGTTAATATAAAATATAAAATACAAATAGATGATAATGTTCAATATACAATATTTATGTTAGTATAAGTCAAAATTAAATATAAATAAGTAAGTAAACACATCAATCTAAGTTTAATATTAATAGTCAAATATAAAATACAAATAAAAATGTAAATATAAATCAAAACATGAAATAAGTAGTAAATACTTGCAATATCATTTTAACTTTGCAAGACCATAGAAAAATATATAATATAATAAGTATAAAATGTAACTAAATCTAAATATAGATATAAATAAATTATATTACAAGCTAGAAAATAACTTAAAACATTTAAAGATAGAATGAAAATATAAGAAAAACAAAGGGGCTTAATAATTTTGATAACATACAACATAACTTTAAAACAAAGAAGTTAGTAAGCAAAATAAAGTGTAAACACAACACATATGTGTATAGGGTTCAAACTAGAGGATAATAAAACAAGTAATATAATAATAACAAAATAAAATATCTTCACAATCAAAGTATCTTCATTCATAAGCCATTGACCTGCAAATATATGCCTACAAATAAATATCTTATACATAGTACACTATACTTATAATTGTGTAAACATAATTAGCAACCTAAGCATTCAATTTCCATCTTCTCAGTAGATTATTTGTCAATTCATATGTTTACAAACCTGAACATCTCAGACATAAAAACATGTTTCAGCCGAAATCTCAGCACTTTGTTCATGTTGCAGTAATTTTATTTGGTCAAACTAATAAAACCTGTCCAGATGCTACTTCCTCTATACAACTGTGTCTTCTATATACATATATGTATGCATTCCCATTTAGTTCGATCAGTAGCTAATAAGAAAAAGAAAGGGAAGTAAACTCAAGTTGATTTAAAAAAAAGATTCAAATATACAGTTTCAAACTTCTGTTTCAAGGCAACAGGTTCTAAACTCAATGCTTTCTGTATACATTCAGGTGAGTAAACATTTCTGTTCAACATAAATTGTGGTGAGTAAACAAGATTAGTTAAAGCTTTAAGTTCCAATTTTTTTAAATAGTTCATGATTTAATCATCATATGATACGGTGAATGCTTGATCTTGTATATAATTCCTTCTACTCTGTGACTTCTGTTATTGTTTCAGGTTTGCATATATTTGAGTAAACCTCAAATTAGCCTCATTAAACGTTGGTAATCTGTAGGTATTCAATTAAAAACAATATGTTATAACATAAATTTAGAGGCTGGTTAAATCTTAAGGTGGAATATAAGCACTGTAATGATTTACAGGGCATTAAACAATAATTTGATAAAAATAAGTTGTTGTAAAATATTAATTCTAGGTCATAGATTGAATCCATACTGGAATTCATGATTTTCAAAACTAAAACGAAGATTTTTAACTTATTTTTCCAAGCACGGTTTGTAATTGAATTAAGTTTACATTTATTCCGTTTACAAACAATCAATCCAATTATAAATAGTGAAACTTGGATTGAAGCAAGTTTATACATCTATAAACTCAGGAAAAATGTAAATTTATTTTTCTATTTATTGAATTTGGAACACGAGACCATATTAGGGCTTTTACTGGGTATTTATTTCTTCTCTGTTAATCATCGAGTTCGCTTCATTTCGTGACCGAGCTACATGAGATTTGGAGGGTAGATGGTTTAGTGTGTCGAGGTCGTGTGGGCGAAGCGGTGGCAACTCCGGTGGCTTGTTCGAAGATCGCGAATGAGATTTGCCGAGGGACTTGTTTGCAGTGCTTTCGTAAAACTGTAAATTTTGGTTTCGACCTTATTTTTGAATATCTGGGAGTCGATTATGGTTGAGAGGGGAAAATTCGGTTTGTGGACGCTGGTGACTGCCGCTGGAGGTGCGGCTACCCACCGTGCACGTGCACGGTGGCAATGGAGGTGGAGTTGTGTTTTTTTTTTCTGTCATTGGTATACTTCGAGTCGTGTTTAGTTTTCTGGGAAGTTGCCTCGAGACGATCGCGCGATAGTTGTTGAGGACCTGATGTTCATTCTTTTGTAAACGTTTAGCAGTTTATAATTTAACAGTTTATAACCTAAAGGAAAAAAAATTTAAAAGAGAAGAAGATGGGGTGCCAGGGAGGTGCTCGGGTGAATTGTTTGAGTGACTCGAGGCATTACGTGAGTTTCCCAGGGTAGTGCTCAGTGTTTGATAATTGCAGTTTCATTTTCTTTTAGTAAGCTAAATAAACAGTTTTTTTTTAACTGTAAAACACTGTTTTAAAAAAAAATGTTTAACGGGTTCAAGATTTCAAAACTTATATACAAGATAATTATTTTGGTCCATACTTTGAAAGGTTAAGCTCCTATTTATTAACGTAATTCAGTGATCAATTTAATTAAGCATAAAGTTAATTAATGTCTGAGTTATAGTTAGTAATATAATGGAACTTCGAACATAAAGAAACCCTTAAAATGTTAATTAAATTAAATAATCAATATCTTCAGGAAGTAATCAAGAATAATCACTTTTAAACTATAATTAATGGTAGATTTTAAGTAATTATAAGATTATAATTACTACTTAAGTTAATAGTTGGTTAATCAAAAAAACTAGATGTGAATTAGTAATTAATTAAGAAATTTACTTAAGAATTAAGGATAAATAATGGGTTAATTAAGTAAATTAAAGTTAACAAATAAGTATTCAAGTTATTAAATAACCATTAAGGTAGTAATTAATGGTTGAAGAATCGTAATTAAAGTTAAACTATTTAATCAAGAATTAATTTAATTAAGTAGTGTAAAATAAAATAAGTTATTGAGTAATTAAGATTAATGATTAATTATGAATGATATTGATTCAATAGTTTGTAAAGAAATGAGTAATAAACTGTTAATCAATAACACAAGGTTAAGCGATTAACTCTGATATACTTAATTTACATTGAATTTCAGATGGCTGTTTATGGATTGTGTGTTGAATATCTGATTGTGATATTTATGTGATGATATTCTATGTTACTCTGTGATATGCTGTGATATATCTATGATGCTTGTATATGTTTTATCTATGATAAATGCTATGTTAAATCTATTCTTGAATTTAACTGTTTATGTTAATTAGACAACTTGGCCCATAAAATGGCGGTTGGATTCGATGAGACCGGGATCGGATGAATCAAATTTGATTCTCCGAAAACCACATCGATCCAATTTAAACGTTAGGTCGTGAATCCTAAAATGAAGATCAAGATGGTGTTTTCAGAAATGCAAGGGTTATCATCGTTGACTCTGAGGGTGATTCCAAAATGAGTGTGACGAGATAATGCCTTCGGTTTCGTTCGAACCCGGAACGAACTTGTATGGATTGAATGCTTTCAGCACATCGTCAGGCGGACAATGAGCATTCTAAGGGATATGTTCTACAAAGATAATCGTATCCTCAAAGCCTCATCAACCGGGAATGGCTAAAACAGGGGAGATGCAGCAAGGTTAGGTGGGTCATGCCCAAGCAGGACAAGATATTTCCCCTGTCTAGATGTCCTTTATATATTTCGGCTTAGCGAGCGGTTGGTCGCGCCAACTGCGGCGTTTATCTTGTTCGGGACTGTTCAGTAAGGAATGGTTCCGGTCTCGTGTAGCAGGGGGTCGGGAGTGATCCTCGGTACGGTGATCTAGGCCCCCTACTGTGACGGGCGGTACCCCAGTAGCCCTGCCATTGTTGGAAATCCATTTTCCCTACGAGACCCTACGGTTTTGATTTGTATTACCCACTTTGGTGGCTAGCAGCTGGAATTTAACAGATGTAACAATTTTGGCTATTTTCTATTTACTTGAAAACCCTAGGCACTATTATAATATCACATGATTTCCTATGAAATGTTTTGGTTAGCGTAAGGTAAAAATTTACCCGTATTTATTTGTGGGGAGTCTTACGTGATACCTTTATTTTCAAATGTTTTTCAAAGTTAAACAACCTTAAACCGTTTACTCATACCAGACCCATGTCTGACTCGGAGTTTATTTTTGTTTTTCATAAACTCTCGGGTACCTAAATTTTTACGGATAGCCAAGGGATTCAGGTTAGATTTGACGAATTTTGAAGGAGCAATGGAGCAGGTGGCTTCTACGTTGTAGATATATATATATGTATGGTGTTCCGCTATGTTGATATCTCTGAGCTGTTTATCTGTATTGTATATTGACTTGTGTTAACTAGACAGGTGTTTATAACTGTCTAGTATGTGTTGTATGATCTGTATAGCTCTAATATATGTAAAATTATGTAATAGTTATGTGATATATATTATATTTTATTCCGTTCCGCTGTGAGATTCTGATGTTGTTAGTCTTTCTTTCTCTTCTATTTCTATCCCTTTCTTTCTTAATGATGATACGTCTTTCTGATAGTAGAAGGGCGGGTCGTCACAAATTCAATTACATTTACTTTACTAACGATTCAAGTCTAATTTGATTTATAACTTGAGTTTTATTTCTAAACTTCAATCAACTCACCAATTCAGCTTCTATTTAACTACATTAGGTTCCATTTACATATTTCATTATCTAAATAGTTCTTTCCTATTTATAATTTAATACTTGATTTTAAATCTCAAAATCTCTTCATTTAATTTTTTAAGTTCAAATTTATTTTATAATTCAAGTTTGGATTTTTATTTTATTTTTCAAATCATTAAACAATATTTATTTTGAGTTTTCTATCCCACTTTTAATTTTATAAGTCATAACTTATTATTTACACAAATCCATTCATTCTAGGCTTGAATATATATTCATCTTTATTTTTAGCTCAAGATTTACGCTCGTTTATAACCCAAGCATATTTTATTCCATGCATTTTTAATTCTTTTACAAGTTATTCTAATTTATTTATTTCAATCTAATTCTTATCCAATTTATTTCTATTTATTTAGGTAAGAATCTAATTCCATTCGATAACTCAATTGAATTTTTATTCCAATTCAATTTTATTTAAGCTCAGATTTATTTAACTCAATTCGATTTCAACTTAATTCGAATATAACTGGATATTATTTTCAGCCGATTCAATTAATTTCAATCCAGTTATATTTTATTCCCCAATCCAAGTTAATTTTATTTTTAACCTTTCACTTTAAATTTAAATTTCTAACATTCAAAGCTTATATTTCCTTCCCGATTTAAAAATCATCTTAATTTATACGCTTATAACCTATCCCATCAGGATTTTTAAACACCTGGCTTTTGTTTCAAATCATTTTGAAATCTCCAACATCTCAAATCACACTTCTCAAAAATTTAAACCAATCCTGGTTTTACCCTCAACAAATTTCCAGTGAAATTTTCAAAAACAAACAGGTTTCCTTGAACAAATCAATTTGGCAGCAATCTATCACTTAGAAACTCGAAAATGAATGTCGATGATGCTGCAGTCATCACCGAAGTTATTTTCCAGCGACTGAAGTGAATTTAATGCTATATCCTTTCCCAAAATTTATTTGAAACAATTTTCTTTTAGAAATACTTTTTTTTAAAACAATAATGCTAGTATTTGTCTTTAAAATACTTCCAAAATCTCCGCGGTTCTAAAGTTTCAAATTCTGTTTTAATTCAAATTTTAACTACAATGCATTTGTATAAATTCCCATTTGATCATATTTCAATTTATAAATCACGTTGTCAATTTATATTTATGCATTTCTTTTTATAAATGAATTTATTTTCCTTATCCTTTAGTTATATTTCAATTTCTAGTTAAATTTCCACTCAACAATGATAATAATTTAATATTATTTTTCCTAACATCCAAGCAACCATATATTTGCTAAAATAGTTTACAATTTTTTTTATTTTTATCAGAATATATTTTCGGGTAAAATTATTTCATTCACCCACATTTAAAACAATACCATGTCAAACTGTTCTATTCAAGTATGTAGAAACCCCTTCGATATAGTTGTCCAGACTGTGCCGACGAAGGTTCGTATGCCACTCAATAAACCAAGCAACACAATATTAAAATAATTTATATTCACTAACAAATACGCACTCATATCTATTTATACGCTCAAACTCATTTTAGAGTACCACGGACTCTATTTTATGAGTAATTCCCACCAGAGCCAAGGTTATCACCAACCTAAGCTCTGATACCAAGTGTAACGACCCGCAAATCCGTACCCCTTGATTCATCACTATTCTATAAAAAAATCAACTCTAGTTGTACAGAAATACGAACCATTTGGGTTAAAGAAGAAGATGTAGAAGAAGAAAATAGAAAACAACATCAGAATCTAACCATCGCAGCGGAATAAAATATAATAGATAATAAATGATCTTTACTCAAAATCAAATATATCTGTTTATATATTACATCATCAGAGTACATCAATCGCAGTTCAACATCAATAACATACAACTGGATACACAGCTACTCACACAACGGAATATATATAAACAAGTACGAAAGTACGTATCGTCATCCAGCTCGTCTTCGGAGCTCCATAGCGTCATATCCTGTATCCTATAATACTCGGTCTGACCTGAGCATTATGGTTAAATAACACCGGAGTCAGTCTGGAATACCAGCGTGATAAAATCACACTCAACTGATTATTAAATTTTCAAAAATCCTTTTGAAAACAAAAGCAACTCGTAAGACCACGCCACAAATAAACATGTCGAGTTTTTACCTTACGATTGATAAAACAATTTTTATAGAAATCCTCTGATATTATAGTAGGGTCTATATACAAATACTTATAAAATAGCCGAAATTTTTACATTCATTAAGTTCCAGCTACTAGCCACAGAGTGGGTAATACAAACAAAACTCGTACAAGGCTCGTTGGGAGAATGCATTTCCAACTAATGACTAGGCACTGGGGTACCACCTGTCACAGTACGTGGCCTAGATCACAGTACCGAGGAGTACGCCCGCTCCCCTGCAACACAAGACCGAAAACATCCCTTACTGGACAGTCCCGAGCAAGTTCACCCAACGGTTGGGATCAGCAACCGCCCACTAAGCCGAAATAAAAAGGGACATCTGGACAGGGATGACCTTACTCTCAAGCGGGGGCTACCCACGAAGCTTTGCTGCATAACCCCTGATTTTCAATCATTCCCGGTTGATGAAGCTTGAGGCTAAGCATTACCTTTTAGAACACATCCCTTAGAATGTCCATCGTCGATCTGACGGTGTTCCGAAAGAATTCATCCGTACAAGTCCATCCCGGGTTCGAACGGAACCGAAGGCGCTATTCCTACTACATCCATTTTGCAAATATCCTCAAGAATAGTAGCGGCTAGCCCTTGCACTTCACTGCTCCATCTTCGAATCCAAACTCGTTTTCCACGAAACGTACAAGCCGGATCGAAGTGGTTTTCGAGAAATAAATCTCGATCCCGGTCTCTTCGAAACGATCAATGCATTTGTCCAATATTGATAGTCGGTGATTTAACTATCAATTAATATTCACAAACAACCATCCAACAATAAATAATTTCCCAAATTATTTATTAACCTCAAAAATATCTTTACAAGAAATATTTCTATTTTCAACCCATTGAAAACAGTTTCAAATCATCTTCCCTTTCAGAATAACTTTCCCAAATATTTTCTGTCTCCACTGAAATCACAAACACAAAACTAGATTTTTAAACTAATTTAAAACACTTTACTTTGAAATATACTTTAAAACATTTAAGTTAAAACTACTTCAAGAATTTGTTAAAAATACATACTAAATGAATATTTGAAAATAAAGTTACTTAATAAAATATAAGACTAGATTTTCACTTTTAAAAACAAAATATTAAGTCACCCTTCAAATAATTACTGCTATAACAGATTAAAAAAAATTACTTTAGAATTTAAATATTTAGAAATAATAATTTTTTTCCAAAACTTGCTTTTTAAATCAACTTTAAAACCTTTAATTTATATTTAAAAATTTACTTTGAAAACGTACTTGGTTATTCAGGGAGAATTTCCAATTTCAATCACTTAAATCAATTTTTCAAATTGATTTCCAATTTATTTCCTTTGAAATAAATCCCTTTGCTTACTCAATTGTTTCCAAAATTCCTTAATTATGGACTTTATTATTATTATTATTATTATTATTATTTTCTATTGGATTTTAAATCTTTTAACTGAAATATACAAATTTCAGGTTTTTCCCAATTTCTTCTTATTCCTTTTAAAATTTAAATCTTAAATTTAAAATAAATGTTTTGATCTTTTAAATAATAACATTGAAGTTTAAAATTCATTAAATTTCTGTTTATTCAAAAATTTCCTTTCCAATTCATTCTTAAATTTATTCAAATTTTCTATAATTACTTTACTTACAAATGCACTCTTTATTCTCTTTTCAAAAATCCAATTCTATATAATTTGATGAATCAGAGTACCGAAATATATTCAAGTATCTATAGCATTCAATATTTCAATATAATTCATCACAGAATATCCAAATAATCTAACAGAGAATAATAAACAATTTAAATATATGTTGAGGAATCCAGCTGGATCCCTCCAACCTGTTTCCCTGCATCCACAGACGTTAGCACAACATAAAATACCAATTCCACTTTGAAGTGGAATATCATGGTGTATGGGTTTTAATATAAATCATCCACTGTATAATGCAGGAAATCAAACATTCCAAGATATACTATAATATGGCATATCAAATCAATTCATCCATTCAACCAATTATTTAAATTTAATCATTTAAATTTAATAAAACCAGATGAGTGAGATTAACTCACCTTGATTTTTTTATTTTCTAGTAATTCCAATTTTATTCTTTTGCACAAATTCAGCAGCTCTGAGACCTATACGACTGATTCTGTGCGATTTTACCTGGTATAAGCAAATTTCGAATTATATAAATTAACGGTTTCCATTTTTAATTTATAATTAATAAGCTAATTACTTAGTTTAAACTAATTAACCTTGAATGATTAATTTATAATTAACTCTACTAATTTAAAAAGAAATTTTAAAATTAATCCCTTACCTTCATTTTTCTCGATTGTTCGCTCTAAGTCTACCATTTCATCTAGTGCGTATGTCATCAGGCAGGAGTCCATCAGGGACATCTCCCAATACTGCTCCAAGTCTAAATGCAGTGCCATTGAGACGACAATCATCAGCAACCGAAACACGAACAACTGGCTCATACACCCCAGACACCAAGTCCGAACAACCAACGTCCACACCCAGATAGGTATCCGCACTCGAATGTAGTGGAGGGAACTTCTCGACCACGTCCAACCATCAATTCTCCTTACCGTAAGTTTCTTCTTTCACCTGACTAAAATTCGTCAGTTGATCAAACTTGTTCGACTTCCCAAGCAGTATCTCAATCCAAAAAAATGAGCTTGAACCGAAAACCGAAGAGCAACGAATCAGAGGCAGGGGATGCAGAAACAAAGTCGAGAAAGTTTAAGGAGGAGCGAAGATGAATGCGTGAAATTCTCAGATTTGAAATCGTTTCCAGTCATCATCATTTTTTTTTCATCAGATCCAAACGAGAAGGGAAGGAGAGGGATGAAGGTGAGTGAAGAAGAAAATAATGTAGATGCGTAATGGCCTAGATCTGAAATCGGTTAAGGGAGAAAGACATTTTTTCTTGTTTTATTATTATTATTTAGAACGAACAGAGTGATTATAAAAAGGAAAAAAGGGATTTCGTTTGAAGAAAGGGGGAGGAATGAAAATATCTAAAAGGAATAGGAACGACGGGATATGAAAAGAAAACGTAATTTCAGACAGAAGGTTGCGTGCTGGACTATATTTGCTACAGTGCTTGAGATGATAGAATCGCGGCTGATAGTGACCAGATATAAACTCACTCACACACACGTTAAATTAAATCGTCTCGATAAACGCAACACGAAATTTGACTTCCGAGGTGTGCCGCTAGGCGTTCCTAGTGTTATATCTCGATTCCGAACGCAATGGAAAAGGTTTCGAGTCCTAATCCGATCGCATGGAGAAGATAACTTATGAATTGGATTAAAATATTAAATTTTCAATATAAATCTCAGTGCGTTTATATATCGTACGCTCACATAACAACTCCGATCAATACGAAATTTGAAATCCGATAATAATTCGATATTACGGACCCAATGGAACTGGTTTCGTCAAATTCCGAGACTGTGCCTCGGAAGGCTATTTTTAAATTCAATTCAAACGATAAAATTTCAAAACCGAACAAATCATTTTTAAATTCAATTTTCCAACTTCTATTATCCTCAGTATTATCAATACAAATTTTATAAGCCTTCAAATTATTTTTAACAGGCTTAGAACTCCATATTTAGCATTTTACCCAACTTCAAATTGTTTAATTTAATAATTTAATCATCAAATAAATTGTGATATTTGAATTCAAGTTAAAAATTAAACTTTTAAATATTTAAAATCAATTAAATATTCCGATTTTAAATGCTCAAAAATTCCGGGTCGTCACATTCCTCCCCCCTTAAAAGAATTTCGTCCCCGAAATTACTAGTTAGGAAGAATGGTCCAATACCCGTTTACTTATCCCTAAAACCAAACAATTCAACATCCAACCAACTATCTTTTTACAAAAGACCATTATCATTCTTATTAACTTCTCAACTCTCCCATAGTTTTCAAATATTATTACTTATTCAACCCTTCAAACTTAAATTTGAATACAAATTTAAATTATCAAAATTTATCAAAAAAATTTCTAACTCTCTAAACTTTCGAAAAATTTCGCCAACGTCTTCTTTGCGCGGCTAGCTCGGTACAACTACAAAGGCCTCTACGGGCTCCCAAACCCAAAAAGAAAACAAAAGGCCAAGTGGCTCGATCAAAAACCAAATCAAATTTCATACCAAAATTTAAAAACATACCTTTTTGTCGAGCAATTCAAATTTATCTTCTGAAATCAAAACCTATTCTCCTTTTCCTTTATAATACCTGCATATCCTGCTTAGCACTAATATCCAATCACAACTTTCAAAACATTTTATTGACTTCCTTACCAATGTCAATATCTATTCATCCAAATATTAACTTAGAATATTTGTAATATCGATTTCCAATTGAGAATGTACCATTCCTTACTTAAGTTTAGTATAAGCATTTTATACGCTCCTTTATTTATTTTCACTTCACCATTCTAGTTTATCTATTTCTATTCAAATCGATTCTTTCATTTACATATGAATTCAATTTATCTTCAACTCTGAATATTTGAATTTTATTTTCCATTTATAAATAATTTATGTCATTATTTTAATTAGTTTCATTTACTAATTTATTTTACTTTCCAATTTGAATTCGTTTTGTCATTAACCAAATTTTCCAAAATTTTCAAAAATTTTCTAACTCCCAAAATTTTTGAATTTTTTTGGCAAAGTCTCCTTTGTATGGAGGAGCTTTTGCAATTTGACAAGAGATATAAATATATACATCGACCCACATGGTCGGAAAAACCAAAAACAGTTCATATTTCTTATTTTTATTGCGTAGGCGTACCTTATTAGCATTTTAAGCAAGCGGCTTATAATTTTTAGCAACTAGCGCAACCAAATCCAGCCACACGGTTCCCAAGTAACTGTACTTACACAATTTAAACATGTAAGTGCCATATATATGAAGTTTAACAACATTTCACATATTTGCAACAGTTAAATATATGAATTTTAACAGCAATGCACACTAATCACTTCCCGTAAGCAATTTATACAGTTTTAATACTAATTCAACTATTATTCAATTTATTCATCCACCAATTTTATTCGATTTGAATGGTTTACAACCCACTTGCTTACATTCAGTTCATTTTTAATTTTAAACAAACCCATATTATTCCAATTGATTTAAAATCAATTTTATTTACTTGCAATGGTTCATAGAATCATATTTTCTTCCAACGACCAATTTTCCTCATGCAAATTGGTAATATTCATTCAAGTAAATAACCACTTAAGCCAATAACCATTTTAAACTAATTCCAACTCAATTTATTATTTAATTCTTTCTATTTAATTTCATTCACAACCATTTTATTTAGCTCGACACATTCCATTTCAATTTTATTCACTGCCCATTCATTTGCGTTTCATTTAAAACCATTCTATTTTTCTTATTGACTCCAAGTTATTTCAATCCCTTAACAATTTAAATGGTTTACAATTATTCATTTAAGCATTTCGTTCGCTTAAATATTATCTATACCTTATCAAATCTTATTTCGATTCAAATTTATTTTCACTTGATTTAAATCCAACCCAATATCATTAAACTTAGTTTAAGTTGAATTAAATTCAAATCTCTTTCATTTATTTAGCTTTATGTTAATTTACTTCAATTTATTCAAATTTTTTTTTATACTTAAGCTCATTTTCATTTTACAAGTAAATTTTCCTTTCTATTCAACTTAATTCCATCTCAATCAAATCTCACTTAAATCTACAATTTCATTTGATTAGTTATTATAAAATTTAACTTTCAGACTCAACTCATTCAATTGATTACATGGCCATTTCCAATTTATTTCTACCTTTTGGATTTTATTTGCAATTCAAACCATTACTATTTTAATCCAATTTCCTTTTTTTGTTTTTTTTATTTGGCAACAGTTTCAATTATATTCAATTTGTTAACACTTCAAGTCGAATTTTAATTAATAACTCAAGTTCTGATTCCACCATTTACTTTTAATTTACCATCCAATTTTATTACTCACAATTCAATTACATTTACTTTACTATCGATTCAAGTCGAATTTGATTTATAACTTTTATTTCCAAACTTCAATATCAACTCACCAATTCAGCTTCTATTTAACTACATTAGGTTCCATTTACATATTTCATTATCTAAATAGTTCTTTCCTATTTATAATTCAATACTTGATTTTAAATCTCAAAATTTCTTCATTTAATTTTCTTAAGTTCAAATTTATTTTATAATTCAAGTTTGGATTTTTATTTTATTTTTCAAATCATCAAACAATATTTATTTTGAGTTTTCTATCCCACTTTTAATTTTATAAGTCACAACTTATTATTTACACAATTCCATTCATTCTAGGCTTGAATATATATTCATCTTTATTTTTGGCTCAAGATTTACGCTTGTTTATAACCCAAGCATATTTTATTCCATGCATTTTTAATTCTTTTACAAGTTATTCTAATTTATTTATTTCAATCTAATTCTTATCCAATTTATTTCTATTTATTTAGGTAAGAATCTAATTCCATTCGATAACTCAATTGAATTTTTATTCCAATTCAATTTTATTTAAGCTCAGATTTATTTAACTCAATTCGATTTCAACTTAATTCGAATATAACTGGATATTATTTTCAGCCTATTCAATTAATTTCAATCCAGTTATATTTTATTCCCCAATCGAAGTTAATTTCATTTTTAACCTTTCACTTTAAATTTAAATTTCTAACATTCAAAGCTTATATATCCATCCTGATTTAAAAATCATCTTAATTTATAAGCTTACAACCTATCCCATCAGGATTTTTAAACACCTGGGTTTTGTTTTAAATCATTTTGAAATCTCCAACATCTCAAATCACACTTCTCAAAAATTTAAACCAATCCTGGTTTTACCCTCAATAATTTTCCTTTGAAATTTTCAAAAACAAACATGTTTTCCTGAACAAATCAATTTGGCAGTAATCTGTCATTTAGAAACTCAAAAATGAAAATCGATGATGCTGCAGTCATCGCCGATGTTATTTTCCAGCGAATGAAGTGAATTTAATGCTATATCCTTTCCTAAAATTTATTTGAAACAATTTCCTTTCATAAATACTTTTTTTAAAACGATAATGCTATTATTTGTCTTCAAAATACTTCCAAAATCTCCGCGGTTTTAAAGTTTCAAATTCTGTTTTAATTCAAATTTTAACTATAATGCATTTGTATAAATTCCCATTTGATCATATTTCAATTTACAAATCACGTTGTCAATTTATATTTATCCATTTCTTTTTATAAATTAATTTATTTTCCTTATCCTTTAGTTATATTTCAATTTCTAGTTAAATTTCCACTCAACAATGATAATAATTTAATATTATTTTTCCTAACATCTAAGCAACCATATATTAGCTAAAATAGTTTACAAAACTTTTATTTATATAAAATATATTTTTGGGTAAAATTAATTCATTCACCCACATTTAAAACAATACCGTGTCAAACTGTTCTATTCAAGTGTTCAGAAACCCCTTCGATACATTTGTCCAGACTGTGTCGACGAAGGTTCATATGCCACTCAATAAACCAATCAACACAATATTAAAATAATTTATATTCACTAACAAATACGAACTCATATCTATTTATATGCTCAAACTCAGTTTAGAGTATTATAGACTCTATTTTATGAGTAACTCCCACCAGAGCCAAGGTTATCACCAACCTAAGCTCCGATACCAAGTGTAACGACCCGCAAATCCAGACCCCTTGAGTCATCACTATTCTATAAAAAAAAATCAACTCAAGTTGTACAGAAATACGAACCATTTGGGTTAAAGAAGAAGAGGTAGAAGAAGAAAATAGAAAACAACATCAGAATCTAACCATCGCAGCGGAATAAAATATAATAGATAATAAATGATCTTTACTCAAAATCAAATATATATGTTTATATATTACATCATCAGAGTACATCAATCGCAGTTCAACATCAATAACATACAACTGGATACACAGCTACTCACACAGCGGAATATATATAAACAAGTTCGAAAGTACATATCGTCATCCAGATCGTCTCCGAAGCACCACAGCATCATATCCTGTATCCTATAATACTCGGTCTGACCTGAGCATTATACTTAAATAACACCTGAGTCAGTCTGGAATACCAGCGTGAGAAAATCACACTCAATCGATTATTAAAGTTTCAAAAATCCTTTTGAAAACAAAAGCATCTCGTAAGACCACGCCACAAATAAACATGTCGGGTTTTTAACTTACGATAGCTAAAACAATTTCTATAAAAATCCTCTGGTATTATAATAGGGTCTATATACAAATACTTATAAAATAGCCAAAATTGTTACATTCATTAAATTCCAGCTACTAGCCACAAAGTGGGTAATACAAACAAAACTCGTACAAGGCTCGTAGGGAGAATGGATTTCCAACTAATGACTAGGCACTGGGGTACCACCTGTCACAGTACATGGCCTAAATCATGATACCTATGAGTATGCCCGCTCCCTGCAATACAAGACCGGAACCATCCCTTACTGGACAGTCCAGAGAAAGATCACCCCGCGGTTGGGATCAGCAACCGCCCATTAGCCGAAATAAAAAGGGACATCTAGACAGGGATGACCTTACTCTCAAGTGGGGGCTAGCCACGAAGCCTTGCTGCATAACCCCAGATTTTCAGCCATTCCCGGTTGATGAAGCTTGAGGCTAAGCATTACCTTTTAGAACATATCCCTTAGAATGCCCATCGTCCACCTGACAATGTTCCGAAAGCATTCATCCATACTAGTCCGTCCCAGGTTCGAACGGAACCGAAGGCACTATTCCTACTACATCCATTTTGGAAATATCCTCAGGATTAGTAGCGACTAGCCCTTGCACTTCACTGCTCCATCTTCAAATCCAAACTCGTTTTCCACGAAATGTACAAACCGAATTGAAGTGGTTTTCGAGAAATAAATCTCGATCCCGGTCTCTTCGAAATGATCAACGCATTTGTCCAATATTGATAGTCGGTGATTTAACTATCAATTAGTATTCACAAACAACCATCCAACAATAAATAATTTCCCAAATTATTCATTAACCTCAAAAATATCTTTACGAGATATATTTCTATTTTCAACCCTTTGAAAACAGTTTCAAATCATCTTCCCTTTCAGAATAAACTTTCCCAAATATTTTCTATCTCCAATGAAATCATTAAGCACAAAACTAGATTTTTAAAATAATTTAAAACACTTTACTTTGAAATATACTTTAAAACATTTAAATTAAAACTACTTTAAGAATTTGTTAAAAATACATATTATACGAATATTTGAAAATAAAGTTACTTAATAAAATATAAGACCAGATTTTCACTTTTAAAAACAAAATACTAAATCACTCTTTAAATAATTACTACTATAATAGATTAAAAGAAAATACTTACTTTAGAATTTAAATATTTAGAAATAATATTTTTTTTTCCAAAACTTGCTTTTTAAATCAACTTTAAAACCTTTAATTTATATTTAAAAACTTACTTTGAAAACATACTTGGTTATTCAGGGAGAATTTCCAATTTCAATCACTTAAATCAATTTTCCAAATTGACTTTCTATTTATTTCCTTCGAAATAAATCCCTTTGCTTACTCAATTGTTTCCAAAATTCATTAATTATGGACTTTATTATTATTATTATTTTCCGTTTGATTTTAGGGGGAATTAATTTAAAGGACAAAGATTTGTATATTTTTTACCTCAAGGACACGACCTCAATATTTTTGCCACAAGGACAAACATTCTTCTAAAAATTATTCATAAGGACAAACATTTTTCAAAATTATTCATAAGGACAACAAAACTACTACCGGGCTAAAAATTGATACCTAAAAACTACTACCGATAACTACAAACTGATACCTAAAAACTGCTATCAATAACTAAAAAATGATACCTACAGAAAGTTGTCCTTCAGGACAAAATATTGAAGGTCCATCCTTGAAGCTAAAAAAGATGTGAAATTTTGTCCTTGACAATAATTTCCTGTTGATTTTAAATCTTTTAACTGAAATATACAAATTTCAGGGTTTTCCCAATTTCTTCTTATTCCTTTCAAAAATTAAATCTTAAATTTAAAATAAATGTTTTGTTCTTTTAAATTATAACATTGAAGTTTAAAATTCATTAACTTTCTGTTTATTCAAAAATTTCCTTTCCAATTCATTCTTAAATTTATTCAAATTTTCTATAATTACTTTACTTACAAATGAACTCTTTATTCTCTTTTCAAAAATCCAATTCTATATAATTTGATGAATCAGAGTACCGAAATATATTCAAGTATCTATAGCATTCAATATTTCAATATAATTCATCACAGAATATCCAAATAATCTAACAGAGAATAATAAACAATTTAAATATATGTTGAGGAATCCAGCTGGATCCCTCCAACCTGTTTCCCTGCATCCACAGACGTTAGCACAACATAAAATACCAATTCCACTTCGAAGTGGAATATCATGGTGTATGGGTTTTAATATAAATCATCCACTATATAATGCGGGAAATCAAACATTCCAAGATATACTATAATATAGCATATCAAATCAATTCATCCATTCAACCAATTATTTAAATTTAATCATTTAAATTTAATAAAACCAGATGAGTGAGATTAACTTACCTTGATTTTTTTTTAATTTGCTAGTAATTCCAATTTTATTCTTTTACACAAATTCAGCAGCTTTGAGACCTATACGACTGATTCTGTGCGATTTTACCTGGTATAAGCAAATTTCAAATTATATAAATTAACGGTTTCCATTTTTAATTTATAATTAATAAGCTAATTACTTAGTTTAAACTAATTAACCTTGAATGATTAATTTATAATTAACTCTACTAATTTAAAAAGAAATTTTAAAACTAATCCCTTACCTTCATTTTTCTCGATTGTTCGCTCTAACCCTACCATTTCATCTAGTGCGTATGTCATCAGGCAGAAGTCCATCAGGGACATCTCTCAATACTGCTCCAAGTCTAAATGAGTGCCTTTGAGACGGCAATCCTCAGCAACCGAAACACGAACAACTGGCTCATACACCCCAGACACCAAGTCCGAACAGCCAACATCCCCAGATAAGTATCCGCACTCGAATGTAGTGGAGGGAATTTCTCGACCGCGTCCAACCATCAATTCTCCTAACCGTAAGTTTCTTCTTTCACCAGATTTAAATTCGTCAGTTGATCAAACTTGTTCGACTTCCTAAGCAGTATCTCAATCCAAAAAAACAAGCTTGAACCGAAAACCGAAGAGCAACGAATCAGAGGCAGGGGATGCAGAAACAAAGTCGAGAAAGTTTAAGGAGGAGCGAAGATGAATGCGTGAAATTTTCAGATTTGAAATCGTTTCCTGCCATCATCATTTTTTTCCCATCAGATCCAAACGAGGGGGGAAGGAGAGGGATGAAGGTGAGTGAAGAAGAAAACAGTGTAGATGCGTAATGGCCTAGATCTGAAATCGGTCAAGGGAGAAAGACATTTTTTCTTGTTTTTTTATTATTTGGAACGAACAGAGTGATTATAAAAAGGAAAAAGGGGATTTCGTTTGAAGAAAGGGGGAGGAATGAAAATATCTAAAAAGAATAGGAACGACGTGATTTGAAAAGAAAATGTAATTTCAGACAGAAGGTTGCGTGCTGGACTATATTTGCTACAGTGCTTGAGATGATAGAATCGAGCCTGATAGTGACCAGATATATATACACACACACACACACACACACATGTTAAATTCAAATCGTCTCGATAAACGCAACACGAAATTCGACTTCCTATCGTGTGACGCCCCACCTCTATACCCACGCTAGCCAAGAACATTACGGGGTAATGCTGTCAACTAGCACAGAGAATAAGGCTGTTGAGGAGCGACCATCCATGTAATTGCTTTGCGCGAGTACCGATATGTCAGATAGTATAACATGCATTTCCTTTCAAGAGGAAATCCGACATACCGATATAAACACAAAGCTTCTACACAGTGGCTAAAATAACCTTCGAAAACAAATATAGAAATAAGCATAACACAAATCAGTCACAGATAATTCATATCACAAAGGCGGAAGAAGATATGAATATATAACTAACACCTGAAAGTGTATATCAGAGTAGTGGTCAAAAAGATCCACAATAATACAAAAGAATAGCAACACGTGCTATACAAAAGAATACAACTATGAGTCTATATCTCAAGTGTATACAACAAAATAAACTACTAATCTATGTAGTTAGCCAAAAGTCAGAGTAATGATCCTGGATGAGAAGTCAAGCAGAAGCATCTGTAACATCTCGGTCTGACCCGAGTATTATTTAGTAAGAAAATAATAAACGGATCAGTCTAGCTATAAATATCAGATGAAACGATAAAGAATAAGAGATATGACTAAACACATAATAATCACAATGCCAAGCTGTGATATATATAAGTAAATGAAAATCAACAAGAGATTAATCAATATCACAAAAATCTTCACAAAGATCCAAAAAGGGTTTCACACCCAAAACTTGTATTCACAACAAGTCAATGACACACGAATTCACTAATGCACAAAAATTGATAAATCATATTAATAGAAATCACAAAAATAGGTGAAGCATAAATTCCAGAATTCAACACACGAAATCCAGAAATCACAAGAAAGGGGGGAAGCCTATCACACGAACGGGAGCATTAAAGCTCACCTACATATGTATCACACGAACGAGAAGCTATCTCATGGTAGCTAGCCATTAATTTTTTTTGACACACGAATGGCCCGAAGACCATGGGGAGCTACCCCACATGTGTGAGTCGAAATCACACCGAAACAAAGAGACATCGCACATTGCTAGTCTAAATCACAAAGATGATCGTCATGATCAACGAGAAGTGTCAATTACAGTAAGCTAGTAAATATATGAGCTTAGCTTCATGTTCCATAACCACTAGCTTAACTTAAATATTTACGAACAAATTGCAGATCTCCACTAGAAAATTTTCACAAGCGGTTCAATCGAACAAGTCCAAGACTTAATCGACGAAGTAAATGCAAGAGTTTCATACCACTCGTTTTACTAAGTCGTTTAATTAGATTTCTCATACGAGTGAGGTAAAGGCCTGTATATACTAATAGATTGGAAAATGGTTTAAGAAAACGAGCTTTGTAATAAAATAGTGTTAAAATCATTTGAAGAAAGAGTTTTAATATTTACTACTAGTATAGAAAACCTTTATATTTTTAAAGCGACAAATCACAAGGAAGATTGTAGGAACAATCAATCACTAAGATTCACATTCGAAGACGTGAATGAAAATCCAAAGAAATCGATACCGAATCCATCAAAACGGATATTCCAAAAAAATTCCCGAAGAAAAGAAGTCACCAAAGTTAATAACAAATGTTAACAACAAATAGGGAAATAACACGAATCAATTACAGTTGGAAATTCAAACAATTAGGCGAAGTAGGCAAAATTGCAACAGGTCGGTCGGCCGGCTACAGAGCTCTGTCGACCGGACCAGAAAAAAAGAAATGCTCAGGGTAGCAGGTCGGTCAACCGGACCCTGAGTTCGGTCGGCCGGACCTGTAACCTGCACTTCCTTACAGAAGCTAGAAAGTGCTCGGGTAGCAGGTCGGTCGGCCGAACCCTGAGTTCGGTCGGCCGGACCTGTAGCCAGCACCCCCCCAAGCCAAACTAATGAATGCCAAACTCTTCCATATTGCTATCGGTCGAGCATCGGCACTAAGGGTTTACGCCAATCGACTACCCGGCCATATAAGCTCTTCGTTTCAACACCAAAACATGATCAAAACATCAAAGCTATGATTTTTAAAGAATTGAACCCAAAACACTAAAAATTGAAATATTCGCCAAATCAATCCAAACCAAAAGCAGATGCACATGAATAAGTGTTAAGAATTCATACCTAACAATCGAAGATAGTTATAGACTAAGATGTGAGATAAAAATCTCACATTTGAACCCAAACAATTGAAGAAGAAGCTTGAAAGCAAAGGGAGAATCAACCACTCTTCAACTCAACCCAAACGAGCTTGAATCTATGCTCAAAATAAGAACATTCCCAAAGTTAGGTTTAGGAATTTTCTGAAATCAAAGAGAGAATGAGTTGGAGAAGAAGAAGGAGATGCTTACTAATGGGTTCTCTTTGATTTTGGAGCAAGAACTTGAGCTAGCAAGAGGAACTAGGGCTTGGAGTTTCTAATTCCCATTCTCTTCCACCATTTTTGCTTAAGCTTGAGTGTTAGGAATATGAAATGAAGTAATGAAGAGTTGGAGTGGGTTGGGGCTGAGTTAGTATGTGATTAATGGGTTCAGCCCAAACAAAAGCCCTAAGTGAAAAAGTGGCAAAAATCAACTTACTCCAAACATATCGAAGCTTATACTCAAAAAGGTCGCAAACGTCATTTTGAACTCAATGAGGGTGGTCCCGAGTCCTAATTCGACCGTATGCAAAAAGTGGCTTTTCGGACTAAATTCCGAGTATCGATAAAATATTTAAATATAAAATCGACAAATATGCGGGTTGTTACATATCGAGACGTGCCGCTAGGCGGTCCTAGTGTTATATCCCTATTCCGAACGCAATGGAAAAGGTTTCGAGTCCTAATCCGATCGTATGGAGAAGATAACTTATGAATTGGATTAAAATATTAAATTTTCGATATAAATCTCGGCGCGTTTAAATATCGTACGCTTACATAACAACTCCGATCAATACGAAGTTTGAAATTCGATAATAATTCGATATTACGGACCCAATGGAACTGGTTTCGTCAAATTCCGAGACTATACGTCGGAAGGCTATTTTTAAATTCAATTTAAACGATAAAATTTCAAAACCGAACAAATCATTGTTAAATTCAATTTTACAACTTCTATTATCCTCAGTATTATCAATACAAATTTTATAAGCCTCCAAATTATTTTTAACAGGCTTAGAACTCCTTACTTAGCATTTTACCCAACTTCAAATTATTTAATTTAATAATTTAATCATTAAATAAATTATGATATTTGAATTCAAGTTAAAAATTAAACTTCTAAATATTTAAAATCAATTAAATATTCTGATTTTAAATGCTCAAAAATTCCGAGTCGTCACAAAACGGTTAATCTGCAGGTGTAACTCATGTAGCAGTGCATAGCATTAGAGTTGATAGTTTAGAAAAAAAGCTCAGAAATAAAAGTGAAACTATGCAAAAGTATGCAAAGACCCACTAGTGGCATGATTAAAATATCATTTAAAAGAGGGGACTAGAAGCGAAACTTATAGCAAATCTGCTAACTGGTGATGATTTGGTACAATATTCACTTGAAATCTAGTCTGAATTCGGCGAGTGTCATGCGACTAAAACATGATGCTCCTAATACGAGTTACATGAAAATCAGCAACTTAGGATTGGATCATAAAATAAAAAAATGATGACTTAGGATTGAATTATATAAGTTACTTGAAACCTGCAAGTATATGTATTTATGTAGGAACAAGGCGTCGCTTTAAAGACAAACAATTATGAACAATACAAAATAAAAGGGAAATTCCAAAAAGCAAACTCGAAACATGTAGATCTCACAATTTGAGAAGATGACAATTGAACATAAAAATTAAACGATGCAAAATCTTGAAAGATGCCATCGACAAGACAAACCTACTATTGAAATAAAAATTTAGAATATAAAAAGGTGCATCCAGGAATCAAATTTAAGGCCTCCTATGCAAAAACAAAATCACTAAACCAAATTGCCCTTGGTAAAATATTGAACATGAAAATATATGTATATGTAGCAACAAGGCATCACCTTGAAAACAAGATTTATAAATTAATACAAGATAAGTCGGGAATTCCAAGAATCAAACTTGGGACCTCTCGCACCCAAAGGGCTGATCTGTAAGTATAGGTCTTGTGACAAAACATAACATAAAAGTCAATTTATGTGGACGCTTGAAAAAAATATCATCTTTCATACAAGCCTGGTTTCTGATATAAAATCTTGCAAAATAGAAAGTCCCTAAGGGGGGATTATGCCATAGGCGCAAATGCCTACGATGAAAGGGTTGACCTCTAAGTACATGTCATGTGGCAATATGTAGCATTAAAGGCATACTTGGGGAAAGCTTGACAGTAAACAAGCCTGCTTATGAAAACAAACTTTACAGGATAGAAAGGGGCATTCTGAGAATCGAACTCGGGACCTCTCGCACCCAAAGCGAGAATCATACCACTGATCAAGTGCCCTTGATGAAACGGTTAATCTGCAAGTGTAACTCATGTGGCAGTACATAGCATTAGAGTTGACAGTTTAGAAAAACAAACTCAGAAATAAAAGTGAAACTATGCAAAAGTATGCAAAGACCCACTAGTGGCGTGATTAAAATATCATTTAAAGAGGGGGCTAGAAGCACAACTTATAGAAGATCTACTAACTGGTGATGATTTGGTACAATATTCACTTGAAATCTCGTCTGAATTCGACGAGTGTCATGCGACTAAAACATGATGCTTCTAATACGAGTTACATGAAAATCAGCAACTTAGGATTGGATTATAAAAAAAGAAAATGATGACTTAGGATTGAATTATATAAGTTACTTGAAACCTGCAAGTATATGTATTTATGTAGGAACAAGGCGTCGCCTTAAAGACAAACAATTATGAACAATACAAAATAAAAGGGGAATTCCAAAAATCAAACTCGAGACATATAGATCTCACAATTTGAGAAGATGATGACTGAACATAAAAATTAAACTATGCAAAATCTTGGAAGATGCCATCGATAAGACAAACCTACTATTGAAATAAAAATTTGGAATATAAAAAGGTGCACCAGGAATCAAATTCAAGGCCTCATATGCATAAAGCAAAATCACTAAGCCAAATTGCCCTTGGTACAATATTGAACCTAAAAATATATGTATATGTAGCAACAAGACATCACCTTGAAAACAAGATTTATAAAATAGTACAAGATAAGTCAGGAATTCCGAGAATCAAACTTGGGACCTCTCGCATCCAAAGGGCTGATTTGTTAGTATAGGTCTTGTGACAACACATAACATAAAAGTCAATTTATGTGGATGCTTGAAAAATAATATCATCTTTCATACAAGCCTGGTTTCTGATATAAAATCTTACAAAATAGAAAGGCCCCAAAGGGGGGATCATGCCATAGGCGCAAATTCCCACCATGAAAGGTTTGACCTCTAAGTACACGTCATGTGGCAATATGTAGCATAAAAGGAAAACTAGGGGATAACTTGACAGTAAACAAGCCTGATTATGAAAAAAAACTTTACAGGATAGAAAGGGGCATTCCGAGAATCAAACTCAAGACCTCTCGCACCCAAAAAGAGAATCATACCACTAGGCCAAATGCCCTTGATGAAACGGTTAATCTACAGGCGTAACTCATGTGGCAGTACATAGCATTAGAGTTGACAGTTTGGAAAAACAAACTCCGAAATAAAAGCGAAACTATGCAAAAGTATGCAAGGTAGCATTTTAAAAACAAATCTTTTGAAGTAGATATTTACAAAATGAAAAGGGTCATTTCATAAATTAAACTCGAGACCAAGAATCATACAACTAGAACAGATGTCTTGGTGAAAGGCGGAATTTGTAAGTTTGCATAATTATATAACAATTTGATTATATCGTTCAGAGTAGTACATAACATATGATTTGGCAACCATAGAAATGTTAGCCGTCAATGTAAAACGACGTGCTATGTAAAAGCGTGGAAGATTTAATCTTGAAAACAAGCTTCTGTTTTAAATATGATATAATACAATAGACTTAGAGACTGTCACCCATTCCACTCAAAGAAATAATGATGCTATTAGAGCAAATGCTCTTGATGGCACTAACATATCTTGACTAATAATGACTATACTGATCATTAAATTACACATACATATATATTATGCAACATATAATTCATGGGTCAAACCTCCACATTTCTCTGACCAGTTGATGCTATTAGAACAATAGGTTAGTAATGGACTTTTCATCAAAATTAATCCAAAATTCACTGTATAGCTCATGTACAATCCACAACAATATCACTGAACATATTAAATTAATACTGGACTTAGTATGACAAGATTGTCACCTTACATAATGTTACCATTAATGAATTCAATTACATGAAATCCATGATTAAGCAAAAGAATTAGAGCTTTATTCTCAATGTCTATCAGCTTATTGCTTCCTACAGCCTACGTTTTTTTCCTAATGACTATGCATATGATGAAAATGGTTTTCTAAAGTACGTTATTTATACTCCATAGAACAATTTAAAAAGTTTCTATTTCCAACTATATGTATTATGTTCTTTTATTATTTTCTAGAATGTGTTGATAAACACAATATCTTATACAAGGTTTTGTGGAGTAAATCTAAAAATCTCACGAGTATTCCGGGTTAATTATCACTTAATTACTCCAAAACCCCAAACGTTAAATAAACAAAAACCTTTATTTCAAATATTCATAAAACCCTAACATGAAATACTCTAAACTAAACTCCTAAATTGGAAGTAATAAGAAAAGAAATGCAATGTGAAGTAGCTAAACTAAGGAGAAACAGTTACCTGAATTTGATTCTGACGCCACTTTTTATTTAGGCGGAGGTAAAAACTTGTAGACTTGGGAGATGTTGGAAAATATGTAGCGTAGTTTTGTTCTACATGAATGAGTCGGTCTAAGAAGTAGTATCCGAAAAAAAGTTAAATGCGAGCGTTCTAGGCCACCACCGATGTATACATTCAGTCCAAGATCACTTTAGGGTCTCTGGTTTTGGTTCATGGGACGGATTCGAATCCAGCGTAGCACGTTATTCGAGCCATTAAACATATGTTGACTTGTAGTACGACTATTTACTACTGTTTAAGTAGCTAATTTAAAAAAAACACCTAATTAGTATTAGAAATAGACCAAGGATTGAACATCAAAACATAAAACAAACATATATTCAAATTGATCTCTTCTTAAGCATCTAATGATTGACGCATCCTCTTTTTCGTCCTCAAAGAAACTTATACAAGAATGGGCGAATAAGAAACTCCTGACTTCACCCAAACCCGCTTTCTAATCCATCAGATTAAGGTCCACATAAAGAAGGGTCAGTTCATGAACGTTGTTCGCAAATACTTGATTGACCACCATGGAAAAGAGTATACTCCCTTTGTCATCACTCACAAATGTTACTACCACATCAGGTTGTGCAGTCATTTCTAAAACCCAATGATGCTAAAGGGAGCTATGTGGAACATGTTAGGATTTCGGTATACTTTAGGATAGATTAATCATGAAACCCTATATCTGAATAGGTGACCCATATTGATTTGATTGAGAAGAAATCAGAGGAAAGTAAACAAACTAGCGGAAGTCATACTTGAATTCATAACTGCTTATTGGAAAAGTAAATTTGATTTGGTTTTCCATACTAAAGCAAGCCCTATATCTCATAAGATCTGAATCCACAGTTATTGCTTTCATACGCTGATCAAGAGAAAGAGATAGATCTAAAAAATGAGAGTTGATCTAATCTTCCAAATCAACATAAAACCCTAGATCTAAATTATTTCCATAGAAGTGATTAGGAAAATAACTGGAGCTTCTGTAATTTAGGGACCATAATCCTTTATTTATAATGTTGGTATTTTCTAGTTTAGTCCTTCAATAAAATAAAATTGCCGCAATATCTACACATTAATACCATGACAATTATACATGTAAGCCTTTTAACTTTAATTCATAATTTGATCACTTTAATTAGGCTTTACGCCAAAATAGCACGACACTTTATTTTACATAGGTTGCCCACATATTGAAATTTTCCAACAATCTCCTTCTAGGCCATATATGTAATAACCTTATAAATGTGTTTAAATTTATGAGCTTCAGAATTTGCTATTTATAACGAAAGATGTTTTTAAAATAGTCTCGTCCATTAATTGTGCTGACAAAGGATCAGAATGGCTTCGTTACTTTCAATTTAGTTTGACATTGTCTTATTATGATTTTTTATCTACTTCTTGTTAATGAAAGGAAACAAGTCCTATATATTATTTGAAGAAGTAACTATAGTTGAATCAAAGATAATGGTTCTCCTAAAGATAATGATACATACTTTAAAATTTTTTTGAACACTGTCTTATTATTGTTCTTAATTTACTTCTTGTTAATGAATGGAAACAGGTACTATATATTATCCTAAGAAGTAACTGTAGTTGAATCAAAGATAATGACTCTTCTTAAAGACAATGATACCTACCTTAAAATTCTATTTAACATCGTCTTATTATGGTTCTTAATTTATTTCTTTTTAATTAGAAAAACAAATCTCATACGTTTTTCAAAAAAGTAACCGTAGTTGAATCGAAAATAATGATTCTCCTTAAAGACAATGATCATTAATTCATTTCTCCTCCAAACTCAACATCCTCAAAAATTATAGCATTTCCCATCTTATAATTTTTTTCTTACTATGAGTTTATAAAACTTGTAGCTCTTAAGTCGCTTAGAATACTGATAAAGTAATTGTTATCTTTAGTGCCTCAATCTACAGTTATTTAGTAAGCTGAAACAAATAATCATATTAATTGCCGAATAAAAATTTGAGACATTATTATAAAAGGTATTTAGCATAAGTAGATATATATAAGCTATATTTTAATCATTAAGAGCTTCAATCCAACAATGTTCGAATATATTCATAAGTCAATCTTATTATTTTTAAATGAACAATAAATACCCAATTTGTGCATATTAGAAATAGAAAACCAAAATCTATCTAAATGACAACATAATAAAAATAAAATAAATCCAAACAATATTACCGAAATCTCAATAATATCTCAGAAATATCTAGTAAACCTTACTTTATATATCTGTATATCTTATTAAAGGAACAACTATAAATATATTTGTATGTTATTTTTTTCTTCTAGATCCTTAGCGTCTTCTTTATTCTTATTTGTACATTTATTTACAATGTGTAATAAATTGGTACTTTCTATCTTACCATGCTTCAATCTCTCTTTTTCTTACCACAATGTGAAATGAGCTCAACAATGATCATTTTTTTCTTATGAAAATTAATAATAATCTTAAAATGGATATGCCATGAATAATGAGAGTACCAGAAAAAAAACTTGAGTTGAAGCAATAATTTCCACATAGTACTCATTTATGTTTCATTTATTTTTACTTTATGGAATCAAGCAATATAAAGGTGCTTGTTTCTCCTTACCATTCTAGCAAAATGCTTTTCATTCTTACGAAAGAACTCCTAAAATTGGTTATCCCTATGGATACCACATCCTCAAAACCTTTT
This sequence comes from Allium cepa, assembly GCA_030765085.1. Lineage (NCBI taxonomy): Eukaryota > Viridiplantae > Streptophyta > Magnoliopsida > Asparagales > Amaryllidaceae > Allium > Allium cepa. The sequence continues at coordinate 606,095,792 of CM060937.1, forward strand.
AAAATATTTTACTTTATGACCTTTGACTCTTTCTTTTTGAACCGTCTCACCTTTGAATCTTCTTTATGACATTATAAGAGCATTCAACCATAATATAAGAGAGCGTGACCCTCCAAATTGCAAGAGCTAGATCCATGAAGTTAAGAACAAACAACATATTCTCTTAATAATCCTTAGAGTTAGTCTCAAACAAGATGAGGACATTAAAATTAGCAGAAACTTTAGTCAAATTATTTGAAAATTGAACAAAATTAAGGATTGACCGATTATGCTCATCCAATATCAGCCATATTAAATTCAAATAATTGACAAGTCTCTTCTTAAGATACTAAGCACAATATCAAGTTTTTGAATAGTAATATTAACTGTAAGTGGTACTCTTGTTGTAATGATCAAATACTAATAATAAATTCAAATCAAATACTAATACCAATCTTTGGGACGAACTGTTCTTGATTTCCAGTCAACTTTTTGGTGTCACGACCTTACCAAAAGGCAGGATAACAATATATATATATATATATATATATATATATATATATATATATATCACCTATTTTTAAACTTCTCAGGAGCATTGAGTGCATTGCGAATTATTTCACTTGCTTTCTGTGAGACCATGCAAAGCTCCCTACGCCTTGTAATCTTTGCAATAGCCAAATCCACCATGTTTGAAAGTGGAGATAAGATAATGAAATTCCAAACAGAGGTAAAATATCTATTTGAATCACCAACCCTCAATAACAACATTCAAAAGCTATATTTTATTTTTAGCATGATAAACGGCTAAGATAAATCCGGAGAAAATTAGAAAATATAGCATACAATTTACTGATATTTTAGCTTATCTCATATAAGAACTCACATTCGACTATTTATACATATGCATAACAAAATAGAAAAAAAATCCTTGCATCTACCAGTTATGACAAATATGAATATGATACTATAATATTTTGAGACCTCTGCCCCTTAAATTAATAAATAATATTTTCAAAACCAAACTTATGAAATAAAAAATTAGCATCATATGAAATATAACAAATTGGGGTACTTGGTGCATCCGATAAAGCTAAATTTATTTATTTTTAAACCAAAGAGGCATAAGATTGAAATATGGAACCGTTGAAGTAAAAAGGTAGTGGACCTTAAGAAGAAAAACTTCTAAATTTTACGAATTTCTGCACGATCTTAATATAATTCTAAGTTATTTATCTAATTCAAATGAACAAACATGATTGAATCTATGAAATGATGAATAATTCTATGTAAACCGAAGAAGAAGAAACTTAATTAGTTGAACGCCTATAGCGAGAGCTGTAACATGGATGATCGATTAAGAAGAAATGATCAGAAATTCAATGATTAACTTCAATCACTACATAAACAGAACATGAAGAAAACTGTTAGAAATTCAATAGAAGAAAATTTAATGTAATAACCAAATTGGTTGCAAAAAAGAATGTAATAACATATATCATAATTGTTACCTTTTTTATCTGCAGTAGCAAAATCTACTGCAAATTAAGTATTCTGCATCATAACATCTAAATAGTCATTAATATGTGACACCAAATGCAACTAACCTACATCATAGATATTGCAAGCTATACAAAAGTCCGTGGATGTCAGCTGTAACAACCCGCATATTTGTCGATTTTATATTCAAATATTTTATCAAAATATTTTATCGATACTCGGAATTTTGTCCGAAAAGCTACTTTTTGCATACGGTCGAATTAGGACTCGGGACCACTACCATTGAGTTTAAAATGCCGTTTGCGACCTTTTTGAGTATAAGCTTTGATATGTTTGGAGAAGGTTGATTTTTGCTACTTTTTCACTTAGGGTTTTGGTTTGGGCTGAGCCCACTTATGTATTCAGTCCCAACCCCTCTCCTCCTCATTTACTGCATAATTTCCTAATACATTCAAGCTTCATCAAAAATGGGGGAAGAGAAAAAGATTTAGGAAATCCTAAGCCCTAATTTCCATTAGCAAATCCATCTTCTTGCTCCAAACTCAAGTGAACCCATTGGTAAGCTTTCTCTTCTTCTTCTCCAACTCATTCTCTCTTTGATTTCGGAAATTTCCAAAACCTAATTTAGGAAATGTTTCTCTTTTAAGCTTAGATTGAAGCTTCTTGAGTTGTTATTGAAGAGGAATTGATCTTTTCTTGTTTTTAAAGCTTCTCCTTCATTGATTTGTGTTCAAAGGTGAGATTTTTAATCTCACATCTAGGTCTATGATTATCTTCGATTGTTAGGTATGAATTCCTAACACATATTCATGTGCATTTGGATTTGGTTTAGATTTATTTGGTGTATATTCCAATTTTTAGAGTTTCGAGTTCAAATCTTCAAAAATCATAGCTTTGTAGTTTGAACTTGTTTTTGGTGATGCGTCGAAGAGCTTATAGGACCGGGTAGTCGATTGGCATATACCCCTAGTGACCGTGCTCGCCCGATTGCATTTGTGAAGAAGATAGCATCTTCATTTCATAGGCTGGAAAACAGCCTTGGTGCCAGTCAGTCGACTGGACCCTTGAGTCAGTCGACTGGCTGTAGCACATAGGCATTCCGAAGGCAACTAACAGAGGCACGGGTCCTCTGTTTCCCTGCATTCAGTCGACTGAATTTTTAGGTCAGTCGACTGACTGCAGGAAATTATTTTTCCCTGCTTCTGGTTCAGTCGACTGGACCTTTGAGTCAGTCGACTGACCTGCACCAATTTGCCTAATTATGCCTATTTGTGCATATTTTTGTTTGGTTTCCAAATTCCATCGACTCGTGTTATTTCCCACTTGTTGTTGCTACGACGTTAATGACTTCTATTTTTGGAATTTTTGGGAATATCCATTTTGATGGATTCGGATCGATTTCTTTGGATCTTTATTCGCGTCTTTGAATGCGAATTTTGGTGGTTGATTGTTCTACAATCATTTGTGTGTTTTGTCACTTTAAAAATATAAAGGTTTCAATACTAGTAGTAAATATCAAAACTCTTTCCCCAAAACGATTTCAACTCTATTTTCAATACCAAATTCGTTTATAAAAACGTTTTCCAATCTATTAGTATATACAAACCTTTACCTCACTCGTATGAGAAATCTAATTAAACGGCTTAGTAAAACAGGTGGTATGAAACGCTTGCGTTTACTTCGTCGGTTGATTCTTGGACTTGTTCGACTGAAGCTAAGCTCACATATTTACTAGCTTACTGTAATTGACACTTCTTGATGATCATGACGATCATTTTTATGATTTAGACTAGCAATGTGCGATGTCTCTTTGTCTGCGAGGGAGACTAAACCCCGTTTTATGGAGTTTCGACTCAAATTGGTGGGGTAGCAACCCATGGTCTTCGGGCCGTTTGTGGAGCTTCGGCTCAATTTGTGATGGTTAGCAACCATGGAATTCGCATTCCGTTTGTGATACACATGTTGGTGAGCCTTGTGCTCCCGTTTGTGATAGGCCTTCCCCCTTTGTGATTTCTGGATTTCTTGAGATGATTTATAGAATTTGTGCTTCACCAATTTTCGTGATTTCCATTGATAAGCTTTATCGATATTTGTGCATTGGTGAATTCATGCGTCATTGACTTTTGTGATTTCTGGATTTCGTGTGTTGAATTCTGGAATTTGTGTGTCATTAACTTTTGTGATTGACATTGATATTATCGTCAATATTTATGGTTTGATGAACTAAATTAGGAGTATGACGTTTCTGTGATTCTTGTGTAGATTTTGTGACATTGAATAATCCCTTGATGATTTCCAACTGCTTATATATATCACAGCTTGGCATTGTGATTATTATGTGTTTAGTCATATCTCTTATTATATATCGTTTCATCTGATATTTATAGTTAGACTGATCCGTTTATTATTTTCTTATTAAATAATACTCGGGTCAGACCGAGATGTTACAGGTGCTTCTGCTTGACTTCTCCCCAGGGATTCATTACTCTGACTTTTGGCAAACTACTTAGATTAGTAGTTTATTTTGTTATATACACTTGAGATATAGACTCATCGTTGTATTCTTTTGTATAGCACGTGTTGCTATTCTTTTGTATTATTGTGGATCTTTTTGACCACTACCTTGATATACACTTCCATGTGTTAATTATATATTCATATCTTCTTCCGCCTTTGTGATATGAATTATCTGTGACTGATTTATGTTATGTTTATTTCTGTATTTGTTTCCGAAGATATTATAGCCACTGTGTAGTAGCTTTGAGTTTGTGTCGGTATGTCGGATTTCCTCTTGATAAAGTATTGCATGTTATACTATCTGACATATCGATGCTCGCACAAAGCAATTACAGGGATGGTCGCTCCTCAACAGCCTTATTCTCCGTGCTAGTTGACAGCATTACACCGTAGTGTTCTTGGCTAGCGTGGGTATAGTGGTGGGGCGTCACAGCTTGGTATCAGAGCCAAACTTCGGAACAATATGGAATATTATAACAAGGATCATCGTCCTAAGTCCATCTTAGGAGTCGTGCTTTAGGATTTAATTCGAGTCTTCGTACCGTTCTATCCTATTTTCTTTTATGATTCCTTGTTTTATTTATCAAGATTTATTGATAGTTATTTGGTGAATAACCTTTTTCTTCTTCTTCTTTCTTTCTAAAGGAAGAGAAATGTCTAGACCAGGCCATCCCAGAGCCGTACCGTCTAGCTTTCCACCCCAAGATGGAGTTTTTATGACTGCCCAACAGCTTCTTGATTTAGTGACAAATGCTCAAGCAGCTGGAGCTAACCCGGAACCTACTCACCCAAAGTCGGGGTTTGCACGCTTGTGCAGCGATTACACTTATTTGGCTGGGGAGCCATTCAAAGGTTCCGAAACTATTATTGAAGTACAGGCTTGGCTAAGGTCATGCGATCGAATCTTTTCTCGCATGAATCATATTGACCTTCACGGAGTTCAGGTGGCCTTTAGTATGCTCCGAGAAAGAGCATTGGACTGGTACGAGCTTCTTATTTCTGAGATTAATGAAGCGGATCTCACCTGGGAGCAATTCCGGGAACGCTTCGAGTTGAAATTTGTACCAGAAGCAGAGAAAGTGACATTGGCTCGACGATTTATAGACCTTGTTCAAGGTGAGTCCTCCGTGACTGATTACGTCGCCTCCTTCGAGTCGCTTTCCAAATATGGGGTTGAATACATCAACACCCCTTTAAAGAAGAATCAGAGGTTCGTCTATGGCTTAAACAGAAATCTCAAGAAGCCATTACTTTTAAAGTTAGAAGTTTCTTTCGATTGATATCGCTCTTCGACTTGAAGAGGCGGATAGGGAGAATGATGTTGAAGTGGTGGGTTCCAAACTAAGCTTCAACAACAACAAGAAAAGGACTAATAAATTCAAAGGTCCTTATCCCAATAAGAAAGGGAAACAAGCAACCTCTGTGGTAAAGACTTCTTCCTTTGGTCATGGGGAATGCTATAATTGTGGTTTGAAGGACCATTACGCGAACAAGTGCCCAAGGTCTCTCTCTTGTCGCTACTGCAAAGGTCCCGGTCATGTTATATCTTCATGTCCCAAGCTTCAGGGCAAGAAGGAGGGAAAGTTGAATGTTGCTCAAGCCCCTGGCAACACATCTTGAAATCAAGGTATTTCTCATTCTATCCTTGATGGAATTATTTTATTTCGTGATCATCCTATTCGAGTTCTTTTCGATACGGGTGCGTCCCATTCTTTTATATCAAAAGAACTTGTTGATACTTTTTCTTTGGATGTTTTGTGTTTAATGACTTCTTTGAGAATTGCAAATCCGGTTGGTGGATCCGCGACAATCAGTTTATTGTGTAAAGATGTCGAGATTATTTTGTGTGATTTTTCTTTCCAAGCCGATTTGCATGTCATGCTTTATTTAGGCTTTGGAATGATTTTGGGAATGGATTGGCTTAACCGTTATGAAGCTCATATCCTATGTCCTGAGCGGACTATTCATCTTCGACATCCTCAATCTGTTAAGCAGATTTCTATTAATATTAAAGATTCAGATTCCAGCTTGGTTGCATCTTTATATTCTTTAAATCCTCGTGATGACGATGATGATGATGAGGGTGATATTATTTCTCTTATTCACGTCGTTCGTGAATTTTCCGACATATTCGAGCCCGTTTTAGGATTGCCCCCTAAGCGAGCAATTGAGTTCAGAATTAATCTTATTCCTGGAGCTCAACCTATCACTCGTCCTCCTTATCGTTTGTCCAATAAAGAAAATGAGGAGATGCGCATACAATTATCCGATTTGGAAACGAAGCAATTTATTCGCTCTAGTTCCTCGCCTTGGGGAGCTTCAGCTATTTTTGTGAAGAAATCCGATGGTACACTTAGGCTTTGCGTTGACTACCGCAAGCTTAATGATCTTACTATCAAAAATAAATATCCTTTACCTCGGATTGATGATCTATTCGATCAACTTGATGGTGCTAGAGTCTTTTCACAATTAGACTTAGCTACTGGATTTCATCAACTTCGTATTGCGGAGGATAGCATTCCTTTGACATCATTCCAAACTCGTTATGGATCTTATGAATGGCTTGTTATGCCATTTGGCTTAACGAATGCTCCGGCTTATTTCGTTGACCTTATGAATAGAGTTTTCAAAGACTTCGTCGATCGATTTGTTCTCATCTTTATTGATGATATTCTTGTGTATTCAAAAACCGAGGAGGAACATGAGAAACATCTTCGGATTGTGTTGGAAACTCTTAGGAGTAATCAATTAAAGGCAAAATTTTCTAAATGCCATTTTTGGCAATCTCGTGTGAAATTTCTCGGTCATATTATTTCTGAATCCGGGATTTCCGTGGATCCTTCAAAAATTGAAGCGATTCAAGATTGGAAGAGACCGGAGAGTGTGACAGAGATTCGTAGTTTCCTTGGATTGGCAGGTTATTACCGCCATTTTATTAAAGACTTTTCTAAGATTGTCGTGCCTCTCACTAGCTTAACGAAGAAAGGTATTAAATACATTTGGTCAGACAAATGTGAAACTTATTTTCAGAAACTAAAAGAACTTCTTTCTGATGCTCCTATTCTGGTTATTCCCGAGGGGAATCAAGATTTCGTTGTTTATACCGATGCTAGTCGCGTTGGTTTGGGTGCCGTTCTTATGCAAAAAGAACGTGTTATTGCTTATACTTCTAGGCAATTAAAGCCTGCTGAGACTAGATATGCCACTCATGATTTAGAGCTCGCGGCTATTGTTTTCGCCCTTCGGATTTGGCGTCATTATCTTTTAGGAAAGAAATTCGTTCTTTATACCGATCATAAATCCTTGAAGTATTTATTCTCTCAAATGGAACATAATTTGCGTCAACAGCGTTGGCTCGAATTTCTTGCACCATATGATCTTGATATTCTTTATACTCCCGGTAAGGGTAATCGTGTCGCCGATGCTCTTAGCCGAAAACAACAAGCTGTTGTTTCTATGATGATATCCGAATGAAACGATCTTGAGATTTTATCCACTTGTGAAAGTCAAGACCGTATTTCCGATTTATGTTCATCTCTTTTTTTATGTAGCCTTGAGGCTCATCCTTCTCTTCTAGACCACATTCTTGAAGCTCAAAGGCTAGATCCTGAATTGGCTCTTCTTGGCCAAAATATTAAGGATAAAATTGATATTGAAAGTTTGAAAGACTTTGATATCGATTCTCGTGGTGGCATTCGAAAATTTGGTAGACTTATGGTGCCAAATATTAGTGATCTTCGTAAAGATATTTTAGTAGATTCTCATCATTCTAAATTTACCATTCATCCCCGTAGTAGCAAAATGTACGCGGATATGAAGCGACTTTATTATTGGGAGGGAATGAAACTTGACATCGCTAACTTCATTAAGCGTTGCATGACTTGCCAACTCGTTAAAGCCGAGCATCAAAGGCCCGGTGGGTTATTACAACCTTTAAAAATTCCAATTTGGAAGTGGGACCAAATTTCCATGGATTTTATAGATGGCCTTCCCCGTTCTTGTTCGGGTCATGATAGCTTATGGGTGATTGTTGATAGGCTTACTAATTCTGCCCATTTTATTCCCGTTCGGTCTAACCGAACCATTCCTCTTTTGGCCAAGCTCTTTGTTAAAGAGATTGTTAAATTGCATGGAGTTCCTACTTCTATTGTTAGCGACCGTGATCCATTGTTTACTAGTGGATTTTGGAAGAGTCTTCAAAAAGCTTTGGAAACGAAGCTTAATTTTAGCACCGCTTATCATCCTCAGTCCGATGGACAAACCGAGCGCGTGAATCAAACTCTTAAAGATCTTCTTCGTGCATGTGTTCTTGATTTTGGTGGAAGTTGGGAAGATCATATTTCTCTTGTTGAATTTTCCTATAATAATAGCTTCCAATCTAGTATTGGTATGGCACCTTTCGAGGCACTCTATGGAAGGCCATGCCGATCTCCTTCTTGTTGGCTTGAGGCCGTGAGAAGATGGTTTTAGGTCCATATTTTATTCGTGATTCCACAGAAAAGATTGACCTTATTCGTCATAGGATGAAAGAAGCCCAGAGTAGACAAAAATCGTATGCCGATAATCGGAGAAGGAAGTTAGAATTTTCTGTGGGAGATCTTGTGTTCATTCGTGTGTCACCTACAAAGGGTGTGGTACGTTTCAGTCGATCGGGAAAGTTAGCGCCTCGATATATTGGGCCATTTCCTATCACTAAACGTATTGGTTCCATGGCTTATCGCCTTTTATTACCGGCTCAATTTTCAGCTATCCATGACGTGTTTCACGTTTCTCAACTTCGAAAGTGTCTTCGAGATTCCGATTCTATTCTTGAGCCCGGTGTTGTGGAAGAGATTGAAGTTTCACCGAATTTAACTTTTGAGCAGCATCCTGTTCGTATCATTGCTTCGGAAGTCAAACGTCTTCGAAATAAAGATGTTCCGCTTGTTAAAGTTCAATGGTCTTCAAATCCTAAGGATTGTTCTAGGGAATCTAGAGAGTTCATCGAGCGAACACATCCGGACTTACTTTCCCGTGCTCTTTAAGGTGAACTTCTTATTTAAAACTTCTTTTGTGTTGAATATGCTTTTATGGTTGTTACTATATATCTTCTTCTTAAATATTGCGAGTACGTAATTTCTTTAAGGAGGGGAGTCAGTAACAACCCGCATATTTGTCGATTTTATATTCAAATATTTTATTAAAATATTTTATCGATACTCTGAATTTTGTCCGAAAAGCTACTTTTTGCATATGGTCGAATTAGGACTCGGGACCACTCCCATTGAGTTTAAAATGCCGTTTGCGACCTTTTTTAGTATAAGCTTCGATATGTTTGGAGAAGGTTGATTTTTGCTACTTTTTCACTTAGGGTTTTGGTTTGGGCTGAGCCCACTTATGTATTCAGTCCCAACCCCTCTCCTCCTCATTTAATTCATAATTTCATAATACATTCAAGCTTCATCAAAAATGGGGGAAGAGAAAAAGATTTAGGAAATCCTAAGCCCTAGTTTCCATTAGCAAATCCATCTTCTAGCTCCAAACTCAAGTGAACCCATTGGTAAGCTTTCTCTTCTTCTTCTCCAACTCATTCTCTCTTTGATTTCGGAAATTTCCTAAACCTAATTTAGGAAATGTTTCTCTTTTAAGCTTAGATTGAAGCTTCTTGAGTTGTTATTGAAGAGGAATTGATCTTTGCTTGATTTTAAAGCTTCTCCTTCATTGATTTGGGTTCAAAGGTGAGATTTTTAATCTCACATCTAGGTCTATGATTATCTTCGATTGTTAGGTAAGAATTCCTAACATATATTCATGTGCATTTGGATATGGTTTAGATTGATTTGGTATATATTCCGATTTTAGTGTTTCGAGTTCAAATCTTCAAAAATCATAGCTTTGTAGTTTGAACTTGTTTTTGGTGATGCGTCGAAGAGCTTATAGGACCGGGTAGTCGATTGGCATAAAACCCTAGTGACCGTGCTCGCCCGATTGCATTTTTGAAGTAGATAGCATCTTCATTTCATAGGCTGGAAAACAGCCTTGATGCTAGTTAGTCGACTGGACCCTTGAGTCAGTCGACTGGCTGTAGCACATAGGCATTCCGAAGGCAACTAACAGAGGCTCGGGCCCTCTGTTTCCTTGCATTCAGTCAACTGAATTTTTAGGTCAGTCGACTGACTGCAGGAAATTATTTTTCCCTGCTTCTGGTTCAGTCGACTGGACCTTTGAGTCAGTCAACTGACCTGCACCAATTTGCCTATTTGTGCATATTTTTGTTTGGTTTCCAAATTCCATCGACTCGTGTTATTTCCCACTTGTTGTTGCTACGACGTTAATGACTTCTATTTTTGGAATTTTTGGGAATATCCATTTTGATGGAATCGGATCGATTTCTTTGGATCTTTATTCGCGTATTTGAATGTGAATTTTGGTGGTTGATTGTTCTACAATCATTTGTGTGTTTTGTCACTTTAAAAATATAAAGGTTTCAATACTAGTAGTAAATATCAAAACTCTTTCCTCAAAACAATTTCAACTCTATTTTCAATACCAAATTTGTTTATAAAACCGTTTTCCAATCTATTAGTATATACAAACCTTTACCTCACTCGTATGAGAAATCTAATTAAACGGCTTAGTAAAACAGGTGGTGTGAAACGCTTGCGTTTACTTCGTCGGTTGATTCTTGGACTTGTTCGACTGAATCTCTTGTGACAATTTCCTAGTGGAGATCTGCAATTTGTTCGTAAATATTTAAGTTAAGCTAGTGGTTATGGGACATGAAGCTAAGCTCATATATTTACTAGCGTACTGTAATTGACACTTCTTGATGATCACGACGATCATTTTTATGATTTTGACTAGCAATGTGCGATGTCTCTTTGTCTGCGAGGGAGACTAAACCCCGTTTTGTGGAGTTTCGACTCAAATTGGTGGGGTAGCAACCCATGGTCTTCGGGCCGTTTGTGGAGCTTCGGCTCAATTTGTGATGGTTAGCAACCATGGAATTAGCATTCCGTTTGTGATACACGTGTTGGTGAGCCTTGTGCTCCCGTTTGTGATAGGCCTTCCCCCCTTTGTGATTTCTGGATTTCTTAAGATGATTTCTAGAATTTGTGCTTCACCAATTTTCGTGATTTCCATTGATAAGCTTTATCGATATTTGTGCATTGGTGAATTCGTGCGTCATTGACTTTTGTGATTTCTGGATTTCGTGTGTTGAATTCTGGAATTTGTGTGTCATTAACTTTTGTGATTGACATTGATATTATCGTCAATATTTATGGTTTGATGAACTAAATTAGGAGTATGACGTTTCTGTGATTCTTGTATAGATTTTGTGACATTGAATAATCCCTTGATGATTTTCAACTGCTTATATATATCACAGCTTGGCATTGTGATTATTATGTGTTTAGTCATATCTCTTATTCTATATCGTTTCATATGATATTTATAGTTAGACTGATCCGTTTATTATTTTCTTATTAAATAATACTTGGGTCAGACCGAGATGTTACAGGTGCTTCTGCTTGACTTCTCCCCAGGGATTCATTACTCTGACTTTGGCAAACTACTTAGATTAGTAGTTTATTTTGTTATATACACTTGAGATATAGACTCATCGTTGTATTCTTTTGTATAGCACGTGTTGCTATTCTTTTGTATTATTGTGGATCTTTTTGACCACTACTTTGATATACACTTCCATGTGTTAATTATATATTCATATCTTCTTCCGCCTTTGTGATATGAATTATCTGTGACTGATTTATGTTATGTTTATTTCTGTATTTGTTTCCGAAGATATTGTAGCCACTATGTAGTAGCTTTGAGTTTGTGTTGGTATGTCGGATTTCCTCTTGATAAAGTATTGCATGTTATACTATCTGACATATCGATGCTCGCACAAAGCAATTACACGGATGGTCGCTCCTCAACAGCCTTATTCTCCGTGCTAGTTGACAGCATTACACCGTAGTGTTCTTGGCTAGCGTGGGTATAGAGGTGGAGCGTCACATCAGCGGCATAATAATAAAAAGGGGCAGAATACTAAAATCGGAAAAGGAAAAAGAAAAAAAACAAAGCAGTATAAACTTTAGCATGGACTACTGACAATTAACATTCCAATATCACTTATCAATCCTGATTAGGAACATAACATATCAAGTAGTATTGCAAATGCATAAACATTAGATTGTATGCGAAATAATAACTATGTATGTAATGTAACAAATGTGCCATAAAATGATACCCAAATGTATAGTACATTGTATATACGTAGACATTAGTTGATAATTAATAAATCCCGACAGTAACGTCTAGATTGTGTAAACATAAAGATAGAAAATAGTTCCTTCTTGTATACATAATAAAGGTCTCTTCAATAGATATACTTTAACTCCTTATACTTAGTAGGTTAACATATAAACATTATATAACAAAACAAGATATAATGCTCATTTATCTTATAACCAGAAATACGAGTTCAATAGAATGTTTTCATTCATTTTGCGATTCATTGTTACAATATTGCATCTTTTATGCGTTTCTATCTTTAGCCACCCAGCTTTACTCTATTAAATAGCAACTATATCAGTTGCTTAAAAATCGATGAGTGAGCTTCAACCGAGGATATGTATTAATATATATCTTTATATATAAGGCTGGGATCGGCAAAACCTATATTCCCCCTGATTTCAACCATACATTCCAATTTAAATAATTATTTGAATTGAAATGTGTTTGAAATCGGCAAAACCTCTATTCCCCCAGCTTTACTGTGTTAAATAACTCTATATATACATACAGATATATCTATACATTAATATATACATATGGCCTTAAATCAATGCTATAAATCTCTGATTCCTCCACATGTCATAATGTAAATGACTATAATGATTGCTTATCTTTAACTTGCACAAAAATTTCAAACAAATAAAATACAAATGTGTAGATGTTACATCTACATGAATTGCCTCATAAAACTCATGATACCGGTTATTTTACCCATGTACCACATTCAAAGCTTCTTTTTCTTAGTTTATTTTGCTTTATGAAGTATAAGTACATTCTTTTGGAAGTCTGGATGCCTTAGCTTTATGAAGTATGTGAATAGATCGGCTAACAAAATGTCTTTCCATGTCAATTGCTTATAAACCTTCATTTGTTTCCAATATTAGTTGATTTTCTTTTTATCCAACGTGTGTTATGCTAAGAACATAAGCTAAGAATACTATAACATTTATGATACAAATGTCTCTGTACGAAACATGTACATACTTCCAATAATTTCAAAACAAATCCAACTACCGACAATAACTTTTTCCACCTCGATATGGAACTACAGAAATATACAAGCTAACTACAACAAGAAACTCCCATATTAATCAGAGCATTTAGCAATAGTCAAACTAACCAAAATAAGTATATCATAAAGTAATACTCTAAACAATAGTCTACTAAGAACATAAGCCAATGTCATAGGATATTGGCTAGATGATATTAACCAAGTAAGTATTCTAAACTAAATTTTAAAAATGACATAATTACCAGTTTCTGCATACAATGAATTGCCTTTAAAAATCTACAAAGAGACAATAAGTAGTTATCACAAAAAAAGTAAGGTTTAACAAAAATATATGAATCCTCCTCTTCTTTTACATGGAGGAAAAACATATAAAATAGCTATATATTGTCATAGAAAAATCTAAATTTATATGACCAATTTTTTCAAAATAGTAAATCTCATTGATTCGTCAGTAAGATTAAATTTCTTTTAAGTGTGATCATATTACTTTTGACAATATCACAAATATAATATGCATGCAAAAGAAGAAAAAAGTGGTATCATTAAAAGATAGAAGATTAATGAGATCTAAACAATTACACATTTGTTTAACAGGTTAACAGGAAATTATTGTGAAGGACAAAATTTTCAGCATTTTAACCTCAAGGACGGACCTTCAGTATTTTAGCCCGATGGGCAACTTTCTTTAGGTATCAGTTTTTATTTATTGATAGCATTTTTTAGGTATTACTTTATAGTTATCGGTAGCAGTTTTTAAGTATCGGTTTTAGTTCGGTAGCATTTTTGGAAGAATGTTTGTCTTTATGAATAATTTTGAAAGAATGTTTGTCGTTTTGAATAATTTTTAAGAAAATGTTTGTCCTTATGGTTAAAATATTGAGGTCTTGTCCTTAAGGCCAAAAATATACGAATTTTTGTCCTTTAAATTAATTACCCCTTTTTTGAATGCATGCAAAGACCCAATAGTGGCATGATTAAAATATCATTTAAAGAGGGGGCTAGAGGCACAACTTGTAGCAGATCTACTAACTGGTGATGATTTGGTAAGATATTCACTTGAAATCTGGTCTGGATTCGACGAGTATCATGCGACTAAAACATGATGCTCCTAATACGAGTTACATGAAAATATACCAAATTTCCCTTGGTAAAATATTGAACCTGAAAATATATGTATATATAGCAACAAGGCACCACCTTGAAAACAAGGTTTATAAAATTGTACAAGATAAGTCAGGAATTCCGAGAATCAAACTTGGGACCTCTCGCACCCAAAGGGCTGATTTGTAAGTACAGGCCTTGTGACAACACATAACGTAAATGTCAATTTATGTGGACGCTTGAAAAAAATGTCATCTTTCATACAAGCCTGGTTTCTAATATAAAATCTTACAAAATAGAAAGGCCCCAAGGGGGGATCATGCCATAGGCGCAAATGCCCACGATGAAAGGGTTGACCTCTAAGTACACATCATGTGGCAATATGTAGCATAAAAGGCGAACTAGGGGAAAGCTTGACAATAAACACTCCTGCTTACGAAAACAAAATTTACAAGATAGAAAGGGGCATTCCTAGAATCGAACTCGAGACCTCCCGCGCCCAACGCGAGAATCATACCACTAGACCAAATGCCCTAAACGAAACAGTTAATCTGCAAGTGTGACTCATGTGGCAATACATAACATTAGAGTTGACAGTTTAGAAAAACAAACTCAGAAATATAAGTGAAACTATGCAAAAGTATGCAAGGTAGCATTTTAAAAACAAATCTTTTGAATTAGATATTTAAAAAATGAAAAGGGTCATTTCATAAATTAAACTCGAGACCAAGAATCATACAACTAGAATAGATGTCTTGGTGGCGGAATTTGTAAGTATGCATAACTATATAACAATTTGATTATATCGTTTGGAGTAGCACGTAACATATGATTTGGCAATCATAAAAATGTTAGTCGTCAACGTAAAATGACGTGCTATGTAAAAGCACGGAAGTTTTAGTCTTGAAAACAAGCATTTGTTTTAAATATGATATAATACTATAGATATGGAGACATATATTGATTAATGACTATATAGATCATTAAATTAAAAGCAAAAAACTATAAATGTAATATACAATTCATTGGTCAAACCTCCACATGTCTTTGACCAGTTAGTTGAATGTTTTTTCCAATAAGATCCCCTATGAAGGGGGGCCCCGGGGGTGGCAACCACCCAAGGGACGTTTTATTGACTGTTGAATTCAAACTCAACAGCCAATGGTAACAACCGTTAGAAAACGACCACAACCGTTCAAATAGGCACCTATTGACGAATAGACACCTAACTCCATATATAACAGCACATTCCATCAACACCGAGAACACTTTCTCTTTTCCTCTAAAATCTAAAATCGATAGCAGTAATAACTTATGAGTGTTTCTCTTGATCTGAGCAAGTAATCACAACTTGCACAGATAAAATCTCCATAGTATCCTAAAGGAAGGTTTTCATACAACCCGTCGTGATAAAGAAGGGAAAAACATTCTTGAAAGATAACAATTATTTCGAGCCTTGGAGTGATTAGTCCTATATTACCCTAAATTGATCAACACAGTTGAGTTAGGAATTAAAGCATATAATAATTTTGTTATGTTGCAAATTTATCTTTGAACATTTAGGAACTATAAATAAAATAATTTCTTATGTTACAGATTTACTACTTTACGTGATCTTAAAAGCCTTTTGTTCTTTCTCAAGGATGGAAGAAATGAAATGGTTGAAAAGAATGAAGGAATTTTAAATCCTTCAATCTTAGAACAATAGGTTATTCATGGACTTTTCATCGCAATTAATCTAAAATTTACCGTATAGCTCGTGTATAATCAACAACAATATCGCAGAACATATTAAATTCATACTAGACTTAGTATAACAAGAATGTTACCTTACATAACGTTACCATTAATGAATTCAATAACTTAAAATCTATGATTAAGTAAAAAAATAGAGCTTTATTCTTAATGTTTATCAGCTTATTTCTTCCTGCAGCCCATATTTTTCTTCCTGATGACTATGCGTATGATGAAAATGGTTTTCTATAGTTGGTTATATATACTTCGCAGAACAATTTAATAAGTTTCCACTTCCAACTACTACGTATTCAGATTTCTATTTATTTTCTAGAACATGTTAATATATAAAATATCATATACAATGTTTTGTGGAGTAAATCTAAAAATCTCATAAAATTAGCAAACCATAATTTCAAATACTCATAAAACCCTAACTTGAAATACTCCAAATCTAACACCAATGTAAGAAGTAATACTAAAAGGAAATTCAATGGTAAGTAGATAAATTACGAAGAAACCGTTACTGAATTGAATTCCGATGCCACTTTTTATTTCAACTAAGGTAAAACCATGTCAAATTGGGATATGTTGGAAAATATGCAGCGTACTTTGTTGTGCAGGAAAGAGTCGGTGTAAGGGAGCACAAACAAAAGCAAGCAGTCGCAGTATGCAGAAAATAAATGTGAACAAAAAAACAAAAAGCGGGATTAAATCCGTTTTATTTAAGTGGATTGTGCTAAAACGACTTCAGATAAAACTTTGTCCCTTTCTACTCCAACAGATTATGGTCTACATAAAGAATGGTCGGTACATGGACATTATCCTCAAATACTTAGATTGACTACTACGAGACAGAGTATCCTCATATTGTCCTCCCTCGTGTAACGACCTGATATTTTCAATCATTCGCATCCATTATAAGTGTATAGGTAGACACTCATGCCGGAATTGAATTTCTCAAAATACCACGTTGTAAATAAAATTTGGCAAATCTCAGAATAAACAGCAAATAAAAATCATAGAGCACAGACACAGAGTATTTAATAATGCAGCGGAAGTAAAAGAGATAGTAGTTCATGAAGCTACTATATAAATACGTCAGAGTTAAACAAGATACGACGGAAGAAATAAAGTACAATAGAAGTTTCAGCATGATAACCAAGTACAAGCTGAATACAACAGAACCAAAATAGATAAGACTAGATAAGCAGATAATCTCCAGCGATTCCAATCTCTAGAAGGTGGAATCCAAATCTGTGAATACTCAGGCTGACTGATGCAACAACCCAACCTGAAGAAACAATTCAACACAAAGCAATCTTAGGTCGAGAGCAACCTAACATGTGTGCAAGTCGTTCGAGCGACTTAATGAACCATTCCAGTAATTCAAGCGAGATAACGACTTATGATAAGTCGCCCCAGCAACCTAATGAGTTTGCTAAAGAAGCTGTAGGTCGCTCTCACATACCACTGTCTTTAGGTCGCTCACGACCTAGCGTGAAAGTAGCAGAGATAGGTCAGCAGCGACCTAGTGTGAACGCAGTGAAGATGGGTCGGCAGCGACTTAGTGACCAAACGAGTAATGCAGTAGAGAAAAGACCAGCAAGTTATGTGGGAGAAAGGAAACCAGCGACCTACGTTAAGTCGCTCAACTTTAGGTCGCTTGAAGAATTCCAGGCACCGCTTCTTTAGGTCGCTCAGCGACCTAACGAACTATGATAGGTCGCTGACCTTTATGTCGAAGAATGTTAAGTCGCTAAAGAGTTATGTCGCATGGAGCTTAGGTCGCATGATGTATAGGTCGTGTGTGTTTTAGGTCGTGTGTACTTGTGTTGTAATAAGTTGTTTGTACTATTGTTTCTTAAGTCGTTTTCGACCTATGATAGGTCATAAGTCGAGTCGTGTATGTTGTGTTTTGTACTGTTCCGTGTTGTATCTAAATTGAGTCGCTTGATGTAATACGTAGGTCGTTAACGACCTTGTTTAGGTCGTAGGTCGTGTACTTGTGAGATTCGTGTCTGGGTCGTGTATTGGTGTTAGGTCGCGTGCGACCTCGTGTGGGAAGTTAGGTCGTGAACGACCTATGGTAGATCGGTGGTGTTGTAAGGTGTTGTGTGGTGTGATGTAGCCTATAAATAGGCGAGTTGGGGTCATTTGTAGGGTTGTTGATTTTTGAATAAAATTTCTTGTTGATTGCTGTATGCTTTCATCCTAAATTAGTAGTTGAGTGTAATCTCCTATCTCCACTTTCGGTTATTCGAGTGCGCTCGAATCAATGATTGTTGAAGCCGATTCGCGGAATCAAGTGCGCTTGATCAACGCTTGAAGAATTGAAGATCTTCTCTCATGGTATCGTGCGCGATCAACGTGTCGAAGATAGCTAGAATTCGGTATCTTTGTGATCAACGAATTTGGGCATTTCAGTATCTTCAATCCACCGATTGTTACTTTCATCGATCCATATCGTTTTGTTAATAATCCGCTGCGTCAGTTTTGGTATCAGAGCGAGACTTAGCCAATCATAGCTAAGCCGAGTCTTGGAGCCAAGTATTTGAAGTTTGAAGTTGTTCATCGTGTTCATCTTGAAGTTGCAACAAGAGGGAGACCTTTGATCCATTCCATTTTGGATCAATGTGTTGGAAGGTGTTTGAATTTGGACTTGTTGGAAGTTTGCGCGCCAAAGTTGACTTTGAAGTGTTGAACCGTGCCGACCTACCCTAGGTCGTTGCATACTATCGAGCTAAGTCGTGAAGTTCAAGCCGAGTTTGTGAGAAGTAGCCAAGCCTAGGTGAAGTTTGTTTTGAAGTTTGATTTGTAGAAGATTTGTCAAGTTTTGAAGCATTTGTGATTGTGAAATTATGCCGCCAAGAAGAGCTAATCGTCATCAAAATGTTGAAGCATTGTATCGAAGGGAAGAAGCCGAGCAAATGGAACAACGTATTAATGAGAAATTTGACGAAGGCATTGGAAAGCTAGAGAAGTTGATGAATGATTTGAATCAAAATCAAAGGAGGAGATTACCAATCTCGAACCATGGAGGAAACAGAGTTTCGCCATCGGTTACGGAAGCGAGGAGGGTATCACCGCAATCTTTTAGAGAGAGAAGAGAAACATCAATTTCTTCAAGGAGAGATCACCATGAATATGGACATGAAGAGAGAAGAACTCCACGTGAATATGAAAATGAGCCATATAGAGATGATGAGAGACATAGTAGAAGAGACATGCGTGATCAAAGGGATGTCGATGGTCGAGATCGATGTAGACGTACATTTGATTATGATGAAGAGGGTGATAGAGCTAGCATTCATTATCGAGATCGAGACCAAGTTCGAAATTCTTATCGGGATGTAGAGGATGATCGTCGATGGGAATCGGGTATGAAGATGGAAATTCCTGAATTTAAAGGTGGAATGGTAGCAGAGGAATTTCTTGATTAGTTGTCTAATGTTGAAGAGATCTTTGATTTCAAAGAAGTCCCGGAGAATCGTCGAGTGAAGTTGGTTGCTGCTAGGTTGAGGGGGAGAGCTTTGGCATGGTGGCAGCAAACTAAACTTACGAGAGAGAGAATGGGGAAGTCAAAGGTTGAGTCTTGGGATAAGATGAAGAGGTTGATGAGAGCTACATTTTTACCTTACAACTATCAATCACTTATGTACCAGAGATTGCAGAATCTGAGGCAAGGGACGAAGTCAGCTAATGATTATGCAGATGAATTTTACCAACTCATTGCCAGAAATGATATTATGGAGACGGAAGAACAGCTGACTGCTAGGTTTGTTGGAGGGCTGAGGATGCAGATCCAGGATATGGTTAATATGTTTGATCCAAGATCTGTTGCAGAAGCACATCAGAAAGCGTTGGCTTGGGAGAAGCAGGGAAGGCGTGGAGGTGGTGTGTTTACCAATTCTAACAATCAAGTGAAGGGTGTTAGTGGAAGTTCTAATGTTCCTAAAGCTGTCGCAAAACCAGTAGTGAAGGAGAGTGAGAAGGCAAAGGTTAATAGCAGTTTCAAATGTTACAATTGTCAGGAGTTGGGTCATAAAAACAATGAATGTCCAAAGCCTAAGAAGCGAGTGATGGTTGCAGAGATTGAGGATGAGGAAGTAGAAGCTGAATATTCCAATTCACCACTTGTTGAGGAGGAAGAAGAGTTGTGCGGGGATGAGGATTGTAATTTGATGATGAGGAGATCTTGTCTTACACCAAAGCAAGAGGATGATTCTAGTTGGTTGAGAAGCAATAATTTTCAGTCAACATGCACTATCCTGGGAAAGGTTTGCAAATTCGTTATTGATGTTGGGAGTTGTGACAATATTATCTCTACTGAAGCAGTAAGGAAGTTGAACTTGAAAACTGAGAAGCATCCTAAACCGTACAAGTTAGCATGGTTAAGGAAGGGTGGTGAAGTGAAGGTGTGTCGAAGAGCTTGTGTGAATTTTTCCATTGGAAAGAAGTACAAAGATGAAATTTGGTGTGACGTTGTAGACATGGATGTGTGTCATCTGTTGTTGGGCAGACCATGGCAGTTTGATAGAGCAGTACAACACGATGGTCGTGCTAATAGTTACAGTTTCATGTTCGAGGGTACCAAAATAACTTTAGTTCCCAAGAAGCAACAACAGAAGGAGAGCAAGATAGAGGAGATTGAAGAACTAAAAACTTTATTATCTTTGAAGGAGTTTGTTAAAGAAGTTGAAGAGGAGCCTGAAGTCTATTTGTTGATTGGACGAGAGAGTCATGAAGAGGTTGAAATTCCAGAAGAAGCGAAGCCAATTTTGAAAGAATTTGAAGACGTATTTCTAGAAGAGTTGCCTAAGGAGTTACCGCCACTAAGAGACATTCAACATCAAATTGATCTTGTTCCAGGAGCTGTGTTGCCACATCGACCACATTATCGAATGAGTCCAAGGGAACATGAGGAGTTGCGGAGGCAAGTAGAAGAACTGTTAAAGCAAGGGCGTGTGCAGGAATGTCTGAGTCCGTGTGCGGTTCCAGCCTTGTTGGTACCAAAGAATTATGGAACATGGAGGATGTGTACCGATAGCCGGGCATTGAATAAGATCACTGTGAGGTACAGATTCCCAATGCCGAGGTTTGATGACTTGCTTGATCAGCTGAGTGGGGCAACTATCTTTTCGAAGATTGATTTGAAGAGCGGATATCATCAAATTCGTATTAGACCGAGTGATGAGTGGAAGACTGCTTTTAAAACCAGGGAGGGTCTATACGAATGGTTGGTTATGCCATTTGGTTTATCAAACGCACCTAGTACGTTCATGCGGGTGATGAATCAAATCTTTAGACCATTCATTGGGAAATTCGTGGTGGTGTATTTTGATGATATTCTGATATATAGCAGGAGTACGGAGGAGCACGTTCAACATTTGAGGGAAGTGCTGATTATTCTTCGTGAGGAACAATTTTATGCTGCTACGAAGAAATGCGTGTTCATGACGCATAGTGTTTTATTTATGGGATATGTTGTATCTGAGAAGGGAATCCAAGTGGACCAAAGTAAAGTTGAAGCTATTAGAAATTGGCCATAACCGAGAACTATCACTGAAGTTAGAAGTTTTCATGGATTGGCATCATTCTACCGAAGATTCATTCCACACTTCAGTAGCGTGATGGCACCGATTACTGATTGTATGAAGGGAAAACAGTTTTCGTGGACAGAGGAAGCGGGGGTTGCTTTTGAGAAGATCAAAGAACTATTGACGACAGCACCGATTCTTGTTTTACCATATTTTCAGTTGTTGTTTGAATTACATACTGATGCTTCAAAGGTTGGTATTGGAGGAGTCTTGAGTCAGAATGGAAGACCAGCTGCTTATTTCAGTGAGAAGTTATCATGGGCAAAAATGAGATATAGTACGTATGATGTAGAGTTTTATGCTGTAGTGCAAGCAGTGAAACATTGGAGACATTATCTGTTTCATAAGGAGTTTGTTCTTTACACAGATCATGAAGCTTTGAAGCATTTGCAGGGGCAAGACAAGATTTCAGTGAGACATGCATCATGGATTGCTTATTTACAGCAGTTTACTTTCGTTGTGAAACACAAATCAGGGGTGACAAATCGTGTAGCGGATGCTTTGAGCAGGAGGAATCACTTGTTGACAACGCTGAAGGTTGAAGTGACAGGATTTGAATTATTACCAGAACTGTTTGAGGAGGATCCTTACTTTGCAAAGCTCGTTGAGAAAGTTAAGGATGGGGATACTGATGAATTTGTGTTGGTTGATGGATTCTTGTTCAAGAGGAATCGATTATGTATTCCAGACTGTAGTTTGAGAATGAAGATTATCAAGGAGTTGCATGAGGAAGGACATGTGGGCCGTGATCGTACGTTGCATTTGATTTCTCAATCTTATTTTTGGCCGTCGATGAGGAAGGAAGTTTAAAGGTTTGTTCAGAGATGTCATATCCGTCAGGTTTCGAAAGGAACGGCGACAAATGCAGGGTTGTATACGCCGTTACCTGTACCGACTAAACCATGGGTTGGTATCAGCATGGATTTCATGTTGGGTTTGCCGAGAACGCAAAGGGGAAATGACTCGATATATGTTGTGGTGGATCGTTTCTCGAAGATGGTGCATTTTGTTGCTTGTAAGAGGACGGCAGATGCTGTTCGTGTTGCTCAGTTATTTTTCAAGGAGATCTATCGACTTCATGGATTGCCAGAATCTATTGTGTCGGATAGGGATACTCGTTTCCTGAGTCAGTTTTGGCTAAGTTTGTGGAAGATGGTCGGAACGAAGCTGAATTTTAGCAGCGCTTATCATCCGCAAACTGATGGACAAACGGAGGTGGTTAACAGATCGTTGGCGAATTTATTGAGATTTTTGGTGAAAGATAATCTGAAAAGTTGGGATTCGAAATTGTGTCAAGCGGAGTTTGCTCACAACCATGCGGTTAATTGAAGCACAGGATTCAGTCCATTTCAGGTTGTATATTCTGAAATTCCGAAAGGACCGTTGGATTTAACAACAGTGCCACATCAGAAGGAAGTTGTTAAGCGGGCTAGCGACTTCGTAAATGAGTTACAGGAGTGCCACAGAACTGTTCATGAACGGTTGCTTGCATCTAACGAGAAGTATAAACAGCTGGCGGATAAGAAGCGGAGAAGTGTGAATTTCGAGGAAGGAGATTTGGTTTATGCAGTGTTGACAAAAGATCGTCTTCCGGTAGGAACATACAATAAATTGAAGGCGCGGAAGATTGGTCCATTTAAAATTTTGAAGAAGATCAATGATAATGTGTACCAGTTGAGGTTACCGGATGATATTCACACGGCAGACGTTTTCAACGTTAAACATTTGATTCCATATCGGGGGATGAACTTGTCGTAGAAGAGGAAGGTACAAATCGAGGTCGAATTTTTGTCAACCAGGGGAGGATGATGCAGCAATCCAACCTGAAGAAACAATTCAGCACAAAGTGATCTTAGGCCGAGAGCAACCTAACATGGGGGCAAGTCGTTCGAGCGACTTAATGAACCATTCCAGTAATTCAAGCGAGATAACGACTTATGATAAGTCGCCCCAGCGACCCAATGAGTTGGCTAAAGAAGCTGTAGGTCTCTCTCACATACCAATGTCTTTAGGTCACTCACGACTTAGCGTGAAAGTAGCAGAGATAGGTCGGCAGCGACCTCGTGTGAACGCAGTGAAGATGGGTCGGCAGCGACCTAGTGACCAAACGAGTCATGCAGTAGAGAAAAGACCAGCGAGTTATGTGGGAGAAAGGAAACCAGCGACCTACGTTAAGTCGCTCAACTTTAGGTCCTTGAAGAATTCCAGGCACCGCTTCTTTAGGTCGCTCAGCGACCTAACGACCTATGATAGGTCGCTGACCTTTATGTCGAAGAATGTTAAGTCGCTAAAGAGTTATGCCGCATGGAGCTTAGGTCACATGATGTATAGGTCGTGTGTGTTTTAGGTCGCGTGTACTTGTGTTGTAATAAGTTGTTTGTACTATTGTTTCTTAAGTCGTTTTCAACCTATGATAGGTCGTCAGTCGAGTCGTGTATGTTGTGTTTTGTACTGTTCCGTGTTGTATATAAGTTGAGTCGCTTGATGTAATACATAGGTCGTTAACGACCTTGTTTAGGTCGTAGGTCGTGTACTTGTGAGATTCGTGTCTGGGTCGTGTATTGGTGTTAGGTCGCGTGCGACCTCATGTGGGAAGTTAGGTCTTGAACGACCTATGGTAGGTCGGTGGTGTTGTAAGGTGTTGTGTGGTGTGATGTAGCCTATAAATAGGCGAGTTGGGGTCATTTGTAGGGTTGTTGATTTTTGAATAAAATTTCTTGTTGATTGCTGTGTGCTTTCATCCTAATTTGGTAGTTGAGTGTAATCTCCTATCTCCACTTTCGGTTATTCGCGTGCGCTCGAATCAACGATTGTTGAAGCCGATTCGCGGAATCAAGTGCGCTTGATCAACGCTTGAAGAATTGAAGATCTTCTCTCACGGTATCGTGCATGATCAACGTGTCGAAGATAGCTAGAATTCAGTATCTTTGTGATCAACGAATTTGGGCATTTCAGTATCTTTAATCCACCGATTGTTACTTTCATCGATCCATATCGTTTTGTTAATAATCCGCTGCGTCACTGACCCGAGCGCAAATAAAAATACAAACACTCGAGTCAGGACATACATACTTATACAATGTAAACAACTCAAGTGAACTGTAGTAAAGGTACAAGTAACTTAGAAGATGCTTGGGACCGCCCATCCTCTAAGGATCCGTTAAACTATTTATTATATAGTAATATACGCTATATACAGTAGTGTCTAATCAGTAAAGTATAATCATATAGAAAATATCGTTAAGGGGATGGTGATCCTTAACGCAGTCGGATCTTTAAATCAAAATCGTAGTGGGCTCGATATAAGGAACATATGACAAGGCACGCGAGGCAATGCCTGGGTGGATACACTGTTTGCACTCCCAGACCGGTGGTGACGGAAAGCCAACAGCTTCCGCGGACCTCGAGACATACCTCGAATCAAAGTGGCGCCACCATATCGAATCACAAAAGTAATAGAATGATTTCCAAAGAAGCATGCTCGATGAAAGGGTGCGACCCTTTATGTAGCCCGGTATAGCTCCTGTTTCAGTCATAATTAGGACATCCATCAGCGTTCTCTTACTTCATTCCAGTAGCGTTCGCCAACCAACCTACTTCGTTCTGGAATCTCCACCGCGTACACAGTTGTCAAAGTAGTTTTCGGTATCGACAGAGAGTATGCCAGATATCCGATCCCGGTCTCTTTGCCAACCAATCGTTATTATAACATGTCGTTATAACTTTAAAACAATATTTTATACTTCAAAACAAAATATCCTTTTCAATCCAAATATTTATCAAAATAAAGATTAAATCATTTCCAAAACCATTCCAATATATCAACATACCATAAATTTCAAATTCAAATATTTATCAAAATAAATATCAAATCCTTTCTGACCATTTCAATATATTAAATTATGATATCCTTTCAAATCAATTTAATACATTAAAATATCATATCCTTTCAAAAACTCCTTTCAAATCACTTTATTATCAAAATATCATATCTTTCAAAACTTCATTTTTAAATCATTTTATTATCAAAAAATCATATCTTTCAAAACTTCATTTCAAAACATTTTTAGTATCAAAATATCATATCTTTCCAAAACTTCATTTCAAAACATTTTTAATATCAAAATATCATATCTTTCCAAAACTTCATTTCCAATCATTTTAATAAATCAAAATATAATTTCAATGATAGTTTATACTTCAAAACCAAACCATTTTATTTCAAAGCTTTAATATCTCACATTTCATAAATCCAATATTATTTAAATAAACTCAAATAATATATATATTTTAAATACCCATCTATCAAATAACTAAAATAAATCAAAAAATATCATTTCAAAACATCAAAATATCAAAGTATTATTCAAAACATCATTCATTTTTAATTCATTTAAATACCATTTAAAACCATTCATTTTATTTAGAAATTAATCACCATTTCAAACTTACATTTCAAAGGAGTTTATATTTAAAGATTAAATCTTTTCGTAAAAAAGTAAAGTCATTCCTTATTATTTAGTAGTTAAATATTAAATTTCCAAAATTTAAATCTTATTCCAAAGATTAATCTCATTAAAATTTTATAAATAATAAAATTCAGTTTCCGTAGCACTTAAAAAAGCTACAAAAAGTTATAGTTTAAAACGGTTCATTTAACAAAATACAACATTTAAGTGCGGTAATAGATTTTCTTTAAATTTCAAATAAACTTTAAATGTTAAGTTTAACCACTATAGCACTTACAATGTGCTATAATAGCCTTTATTTCAAATTAACTTTTTAGTTCATTTAAAACAACTACATCATTTACAAAATGTTGTAATATACTTTACATTACACTTCAAAAATGCTGTTAAATCAAATTCAGGTTTAAATTCAAATTTCACCAACAGTTAATCTTTAATTTAAATCATTTAACTTATAAACATCACAAATTTTACATTTTAAAATCATCATTTCAATACTCTTATTTTTATGATTTTTATAAAGTTAAATCTCGTCCAAAAATCAATTTTTAACATAAATTCTTATTTAAATTCAAGTATTAACTTCCATTTCTTTAATTAAATTATTAACTTAACAATTAGGTTTAAATTTACAAAATATAACTTATTTCCATAAATTTTACTTAATTAAAATTTCACTTTTTTAAAACAAACTTTAAAATTTCACATTTAAGTTATATTTCAAAATTTACTTAAACATTCATTTGTTTAACATTTTAACTTATTCAAAAATCATTATTATTTTTATAAAATAATTTAAAATACATTTTTAAATCAAAATATTATATTTTTCTTACTTTACATTATTTCTTTTTTTAAGACAAAACATAAATTCCAAAATTTACCTATAGTTCAAATTCTACTTTACCGTTTACTTAATTCATTATTTAATTTATAGAGAATCACTAATATTTCTACAAAACCATTTTTAATCAACTTTTAATCAAAATATTATCAAATATTATAAATTTTACATTTTAAAATATTTTAAAACATTTTCAAAAATATTACATAAACCACGGGTCTGTATATAGTTTTCTAGCCTAGGTCAAGTGATAGGATTTATATCATTTCAATCCGCAGTTTACAAAGAAAACCGGGTTCTATCATATCAAGCCCGCAGTCCCAAGTAAAATGAATGATTTGGGAAACTTCTCAGGCCTATCATTTCAGCCCATAACGTTTTTCCCCTATTCTAAAGTCCGTTCGGGCATGTATCATTTGAACCCATAGTGATTCTAGTCTACAGGGAACTTGCAATGGTGATAACTGATATAAACGACAGAATAGCATGAAATAACAATAACATGTGATATAACAAGTGTAATAACAGGTGTGAAAATCATATGATAATAATATAGCAGACATAGCATGATGATAAACAGTTACAGATTCAAATGGTGTCAGTTTATCAGTTATATAAGTACATATTAATCTGGTGAGATTTACTCACCTTTTTGTGCTGGAGATGTCAACTAAAATGACAAAATGGATTCTAGAAGGCACGGTGACACAAAAGTAGGCTCAAGTGGGAAGAGATCTAAGCTTAGAACTTGTGGTACAGCCCAAAACAAAACCAAATAAATTAACATTTCAACACAACATTAAATTGAAACAACTTTGAAATAAAAAGAGATACGAATACACAGTCTTTTGCCTTGCTTTCTACATTTGATTGCACGGCCTAGGGGATGTTTTGGCTCAGGTATGGATATACTTTGGTTCAGGTTTGGGTCCTGTAAGTCATGGCTACAAGGTATTGAAGTGGTGGAGGCGTTACTACGCATGAATATGAAGAGGCTTATGCCAAATAGGTGGGTTTTTGGTCAACAAAAGGCTCGACCATTTAGGGGTTTGGCTTGGACATTCAAGTTCAGATCTGAATAGATGTTGTAGTGGTGTGTGGCGGTCTATTCAGAGGTGGCGGCGGCGGCTAGAGGTGGTGGTGGAAAAAGAGGTGGTGAAGCAACAAGGCTCAAACTAGCATGTTTTCAAGTCATAGGTTGTATTTTTTTTGATTTTAGCATCATGGTGGGTTTGGCCATGTTTTAGATCTGAGGAGTAGGTGGTGATGATGACAGAGAAGAGGTGTAGGAGGTGGTGGCAATGGCTATAGAGTGGAGGACGAGCAAAAGAGTGGAGAGAACAAGGCAAAAATACATAAGAAAATAGGAAGAAAAGCAAGAAAATAAGAGGAAGACATTACCCAAAATGTTAGAAGCCATGAATAAAATGAAAGAATGGTTTCTTGAGTGAGAAATAGGATGAAAGTCACGGCAATAAACTGAAAATGGGCAGCTAACATGAATAAATGAGATGGTTATGGCATTTGAAACGTTTTTGGACAATGAAACGTCTAGAAATGAAACGCCTTAAACTCTTCACGTTTCCATTTTCTAAAGATCAAATAAAAAAAGTGAATCAGCAAATACTTGTAAAAACCGAAACCAAGTGAAATAATATGAAAATAAATAATAAAATTTAAAGAAAACAGAAAAAGAATAAAAGGAATTGCTTAAAAATTCAAAACAGGGTCTAGAATTTTACATATAAATCACTACTAGTCTTGAAAAATGTCCATTTAATTTTAAAAATATTATGAAGTGAAAATTTGAAATAAAATAATTTATTTATCATTTTCAAAATAAAATAAATAATTAAATTGGAGAAAAATAGAAAAAGAACTAAAGAAAATGTATAAAAACTGAAAACAGGGCATGGAAATTACAAGAAAAATACTACTAACTCTAGAAAAATTCCTACCTCACTTTAAAATATTAAAAGACAAAATAAAAACAAAATAAAATATTAATACATATAAAAGTATAATATGATTAAGAAAATATAATTTATACAATTTAAAATAACAAAATTGCAGAATAAACAAATTGCACTCAATATTGAAATATACATAACTTTCACAGTTTAACTCCGTTTTCAACGAAACGAAAAGCATTGTTCAAGTTATTATATATATTTTCATAATAAAAGATAAAATTTAAGATTTAAAATAATTTAAATTTGAATTTTAAAAGTCAAAGTTTGAACAGTTTGAGTAGAAATTCACCTTTTTAGTAAAATGTCCAATTTATACTATTTTGAACTAAAGATCACTTAATAATCAACATTTATATTTAAAAATGAAATATTTAAAAAAAAATTTAAAAATAATAAAAAATAAAATAAAACAAAGTCAAATTTAAAATATATAGGCAAAAACCTAGGGTTACTACACTCTCCCCCACTCAAAACTTTTCGTCCCCGAAAATGAATGAGGTACGGGAAAGCACAGAAAAAGATAGAGTGAAATAGGATTAAGATAAGATGACATGGAGATTGAAATTATACCTGATAACTGTTGTTATTGGTAAGTTTAACAAGGTGGAGATGATCTTTCCAAGATTCTCCAAAACCAAGAAAACAAGCACGCAAAAATAGATTCAAAATGAGTACCGAAGATTATCAAAGATTATAGAAAGATTTCTAAATAGAAAGATTATAGAAAGATGTCTATACCATTCTATAACAAGATAAGGATTATAAGGACAACCAAAAGATAGTTTGAAAAACAAAATAAGGAAATAAATTTGAAAGCATGGAAATTTCAACTTAAATAGAGAATAAATCTTTACACAAGTTAAATAAATCTTAACTATCTCAAATTTCATTATCTTATTATCCAATCATCTTAAATTAACAATTTTTTAAAACCATGGGTTTGAAAAAAATAATCATTTATTACCCTCACAATGTAAGTAATCAATTTTATTCTTCTTTTTTCCTAATTAAAATTAAAATTATTCCTCTCAATATATTTATAACTTATGTTAAATATACTTACACTTGTTATAACTGCTTTCTTTTATTCTTGGTTCTTTTAACATTATTTTATTGTAAGTTATTCAATAACCTTTTATTATATTTACCTCCGTTAATCATTTTATAATTAAAATTTAGGTGTATAACTTTATTGTAAACACTCAAATTTTATTTATAAAATCTTTTATATTGTATATTATCCAATTACATTGTTAACTTCTCAAATTAAGGTAAGTTATATTTGAATGCAATTGTATTATACAAATAAAACATTCCAATTAAATCATTTTATCCTTGAATGTTCATCCAAAATTTTCATTTTATAAGTGAATTTAAGAATTAAATTTCCGATTTCTTCAAACCATTTAGAGATAAATAAATGTATGTACATAACTTATCAAATCAAATTTTAATCATATGTCTATATATATTATAAATAAAGTCATATTTTAGAAATTCAAATCAATTTGATTTCCCAAAACAAAGCTGTAGCAAGACTACATGGCGGTCTCTTCATTTCGAAACTCGAAAATGAATGCGATGATGCCGCGGTCATCACCGAAGTTATTTTCCAGTGACAAAGATAAGAGCACTAAATTTTTTTAAACTTTTAAAATTCTTTGAAAATAAATTTCTATTCAAAAATACTTTAAATAATGTACCCTTTTAAAACTTTAAACACAAGGTTTGAAACCATCGGAAATTAAATTCTCAAATTTCTTTTTCTAATGTAATAATCCGCTTTTCCGTACCCCTTGAAGTGACACTAATCTCCATCGATTAACTCAAGATGAACGGAAATACGAACCATTAGGGTTTAAGAAAAAGAAAACGATAGAAGAAGAGATAAGAAGATAGAAAATAGAACAAAAAGAAAACAACAGAACAATTTCAGAATCTCACAATTCGCAGCAGAACAACATATAATAGATAAATGAATAATCTTTAAACAAAGAACTATATCAGTTATTACATTACATCACATTACATTTCATTACCATCAGAGTGTACAACAACAAACAGCGGAATAGAAATACTATATACTAATAATACGCCATGCCATCCAGCATGCCTCCAGCAACTCCTAAATTCCAGAATATCCTGATAAACCTCAACTCTTGACTGCCCGTGTGGAAATTAGTGGGCACCAGAGTTTAGGAAGGAAAACAATAAACTCCGAGTCAGTCATGTGACTAGTGTGAGAACTCAAAACAGTTTATTTTTCTTTAAAATAAAGTGCAGGATATTATTATTTTTTAAAATAGATTCGCAAAGCTTTTGAAAATGTAACTACCATAAGACCTCCCACCACACACACAATGCAAACGCAGACTTGGAGGAGATTTCTTCTTATATTGTCAAAGATGCTTACTACGCAAAAAATCAAATCAATTTTGATATTATTATTAGTGCATAGTGCAGAAAACATTTCGAAAGTAGAATATAAATCTTAGCAAGCATAGGTACCTTTATATTATGCCTACTATAGCAACCATATTAAATGGCAGGTTCTACAACTAAAACCGTACAAGTCTCATATTTTTTCTTTGGATTTCCAACAAATGGTCAGGCCAAGGAACTTCCCATTGCCACATGAGAATGCCTCTGGAAGGACGTCCTCGAGAACCTAACCGGATCTCTGCCAACACAAGGCCGGGTTACCCTTAACTGGGTAACTACTGACACAAGTATGCCATCCCCCGGTCCTTTGGGACCTTTATCCGAGCGCTCGTAATCATCATCACACAATCATAAATAAAGTGTTTCAACATGAGTTAGTATTGGGCTCCATACCATGATACCACCCTTTTCCAGAAGGAAATGCACATACCCTAAAGGGAGCTACCCCTCATAACCTTGCCGCATCTTTCCTGTTTTGACCATTTCGGGGTGTGAGGCTTGACGAAGTCTCGTCCACAAAGCCACGCTTTATACAAAAGCTGTGCTTTGGGTCAACAAATGATCATAGAAATGATCACAAAGATAAACGATCAAACAAATGATCATATCACAAATGATCAAACAATGATCATTTCACAGCAACACTCAGCATGTCACATTATCAAATTGGGAATATATTGCTAATAACCTTCAACTATATAACCTCTGAGCTCGTACGTCTCAGAGAAGGGTGTTAAGCTAAGAGAATAAATTCTCCGCCACCAACAGAAATATATTTGAAAGAAATCAGCTTTATATCTCAATTTGTAATGTCAGGCATACTATCCATACAAGTCTATTCCGGGATCGAACAGAACCGAAGGCACTTACAAAGAAGTCCTTGCAATCCGGATATTCTCTAATCACGTCCGGATTTCCCATCACATGTGGAGATCTCTATACCGGGGATCAGCCAGTGCAGAGACAATCGACAAGAAACCCTTTCGTTTTCAAAAATATCCGGTCTTTAACACCGGTCTTCAAATGCAATTCATAACGACGTATCACATATTCGGAATGGGTTATACGACCCCAAGGTCCTTTCCCAGTTAACCCGAATAGTGAGCGCTTATTTTAAAAAAAATAAGTGTGGCATTCAATTTCAAGCAAATCACAACAAATACCTATTCAAAGGTAAATATTGATAGTCGGTTATTGAACTATCAATGGATATGCACAACATCACCAGATTCCAAATAATTTTCCAAATTATTTATTTTCCAAAAATATCTTTACAAGATATATATTTTCCATTCTTCAAAAATAAATCAATATTTATTTTTAAACCCATTTTTCAAATTTCATTTATAAATTCCATATTGAATTTACATTTCCAAAATAACTATGAATATACGTTTTCAATTATTCATTTTCAATTTATCTTCAAAAAGATAAATTCTCTAAACTTTTCATTTCACATTGGAAAAACATTTCCATACTTATTTATTTATAAGTAATTCACAAGTCCTTTTATTTTCTATACTTGGAAAAGATTCAATATACTTAAATCGAAATTAAGTATATATTTCATTCTTTAAGGAAATCATTCTCTTAAACATATTTATTTGGGCCAAAACGAACGTTGCGTAAAACATTGTTACGACAACCCAAAATCACTAGTATAGGGATTCGAAATTAAAATAGATATATAAATCCCGATACTATACAAAACATTTCCTTTCGGAAATCATTTACTATAACAACAGTGTTATAGTCCACCATTTCCTTTTATTTCTCGAAAACGTCTATTTCAACAATGAATGTTGAAATCTATGGTTTCGATAGTTAATACATTTTAAAACATCTTTAGATCGTTTTAATTCTATTTAAAACATCACATCCGAAACAATTTCTTTAACATATTATTCACTATTCAAAAACGTGAATATACTTCGTTAACCAATTTTATCATTTCTATACATATTATTTTAAAGGATTATTCACTGTCTAAAACGTGAATATAACTCCATAAATAAGTTATACAATTTACTTATCAAAAAAAGTCGTTTGCGGGTTTATAAAACAACGTTCATAAATTCCATTTCTATTTATTTTATAACAACTTCCTTTATAAATCTCCTTTATTAACCTATTCGATTTATAACTCAATTACATACCGAAAGTCCATATTATAAGTTAAATGCTTATAATTTATTTGTTTGCAAAATCGTTCCTTTAAACTTCATAATTATAAATCTTATAACTTATAAGATTCATTTATTTATCCAAATCTATTCCTTAAATAACTTTATAAATTTTATAAACCTACTGCTTATAAATTCTATTTAGAACTTCACTGTTTATAATTCTATGAATTTCATTCACTTATGAAATTCATTCGCAATTCCTTCTAACACTTATAAAAGCTCGTTTTACAATTCCAATATTTTTAATTTATAAATATCAATTTATAAATGATTTATATGGATCAATTTATATTATTCTTTTAAAACGTCTTTAACTCCTTTATAATTTCATCATTTTGATTTATAAAATAAGTAAATTTCATAAATCCTATTTTTAAACTTTTTATAATAAATTCAGAAATCACAATTTAAACTATTTTATAAAACCATTAATCCCATATTCTCAAAAATCAACTTTTAACTATATTTCTCAAAAATCATAATTTTTATAACATTAAAATTATAACGTTTATTTATTTAGGATGAATCGTGTAACAACCCGCATATTTAATGATTTTATATTTAAATGTTTTATTTAAATATAGCGTCGTTAGTCGGATTTTGGGTCCGAAATGTTACTTTCTGCAAATGGCCGAATTGGGACTCAAAACCATTTCCATTGGTTCCAAAATGGCGTTTGCGATCTTTTTGAGTGTAAGCTTTGATATATTTGGAGTAAGTCGAATTTTTCTATTTGCTAAGTGGGCTTTGGGTTTGGGTTTCACCCAAACTGTTCTATTAACCTCAACTCAGCCCTTCTCTCCTTCCATTCACTTATTCATTTCATTAAACTTAAGTAAAAACTGATAATGGTGGAAGAGAATGGGAATTAGAAACTCCTAGCCCTAGTTTACTTGCAAATCCAGATTCTTGCTCCAAAATCATAGAGAAGCTATTGGTAAGTCTCTCTTCTTCTTCTCCAACTCTTTCTCCTTCAAATTCAGAAAGTTTTCCTAAACCTAATTTAGGAAAATACTTGTTTGTTCTTAGATTGAAGCTTGTTGGGTTGTAGTAGTGATTAGTTGGTCTTCTCCTTGTGATTTAGCTCCTCCATCTTCTTTGTTTGTGATATTAAAAGGTGAGTTTCTAACTCACATCTATTTCTTTTGATATCATTGATGTTAGGAATGAATTCCTAATATATGTTCATGTTCAATTGCTTTCGAATTGGATTGTTTTGGTGAAATTACCAAATATTGGATTTTGAAGCCAAATCTATGAAAAACCTTATATGGTTGATGTTTATGTTGTTCGGAGTGTTTGGGTGTGTTGTTAAGGTCGGGTAGTCGTTTGACGTAAGCCCATAATCAACATGTATCTGATCGCTTTCGATTTGCTTGGCCATAGTTGGCCTAGGTTCAGGAATTGCCTAGCCATCTGGTTTCAGACGTCTGAAATGCCCATTTCAGACGCCTGAATATTGTTCTTGGAAGAAATTTACTTCCAGATTCAGACGTCTGAATTTTATATTCCAGACGTCTGAATTGGTTAAATTTCGACCAGAAAGGAAATAGGCAAAATATTGCCTATTTCAGACGTCTGGATGGTTGGATTCAGACTCTGAATTCTGTTGGGAAAAACCAATTGATTTCCAGATTTACACGTCTGAATCCCTTCTTTCAAACGTCTGAATATGCTGTTTTTGGCCAGTTTGCCTTGTTCGTTTAATTTTCCAAATTTGATCGATGCATATTGATTCCAATTAGTTGTTTATGCATATTTGACCTTGATAATTTCTTTTTGAATTCATTCACGGGTTTTTATAAATTACTTCTTCAAATTGTATTAAAAGTTCGCTTCTCCGATTTATAAATTCTATTTAAACCACACGTACAATTTCGCACTTCGAGCGAAGTGGAAGGGTGATTAAATGGTTGTGCAAAACACGGACCATGAATCTGCGCGTTTATCTTTTCGATTAATCCCCGACCTATTCAATTGATCGTTTTAACCTTCGGGTTTGGTTTATCGATGATATGAGGTAAACTTTGTATTGCTCTGGGTGTGAAAGTGGCTGACGGATAGTAAACCGTTTAGTGCGAACGAGTGGTTATGGGACATACGTTAACACTTTTTGGATTCCATTTCGAGAGTTGTGACACATTCCGCCAGTTAGTGGTGTCCAGTACTGGGTCTCTGACCTTCACCACTACGGTTTGTTGCCTTCGGGTATGTTACTTCGGGTTTGTGCCTTCGGGTTTGTTGCCCTTTAGTATCGCTTCCGATGTTGGTCGTTATGAGCCGCATGGGTGATATTGGGTTGCCCTTTAGTATCGCTTCCGATGTTGGTCGTTATGAGCCGCATGGGTGATATTGGGTTTGGAGTCTTCGGGCTCATGGATCCTTGTTTGTACAGTACCAAGCTCGAGCAATTTTATGATGTTTCATTCATATGTATATTCCCTTGGTATCGCCCTTCGGTGTTGGTCATTATGAGCCGCACGATGCGTAGCGTTTACCTTGTGGAACTTGTATACCTTATTGGTATTTGTTATTGCCTTTTGGCTTGTTTTGGGATATTCGTATCCTTTGTTTCTATACGTTGCCGATGAGATGAGGCTTGTTATCATATGATTCATCTTTTGTTAGATGATTGTGTTATCTCTCTTAGAGATATTTGCTATAACTTGTAACCATGCAGGTTTATTGTTGTTCAGTTTATCTAACTGATTTGTTTAGCTAGACTGACCCGTGTATCTTATACTCGGGTCAGACCGAGATGTTTCAGGTTAGGTGCTTTTGGAACTTAGCCTATTTTGCTTCCGCATGGATTATTCGCTAGATTCATTTTGTTATAGCGTCTTTTGTGGTCCTTATCTGTTGTAACTCTAATATGTATTCTTTTGACTCGTCTGTATATTATGGTCTGCTATACCACTTGACTTGTATTGTTTGTAAACTCTGTTGTGTATCGATATATGTGTATATGATGATTTACTGTTTTGTGATGTATATTACATTTGAGTTATTATATTCTGTTCTGATAGATCCAACCACCTATGGTTTTGTTTTAAGTATTCATTGAGTATGTCAACCTGCTTGGTATGTTTATTGTCGATGTATTCAATAGATAGTTAGAGCAAGGCTATAGATGGTCACTCCTAACCAGCCTTATTCTCCGTGTTAGTTGACGGCATTACCTTGTAGTGTCCTTGGCTAGCGTGGGTATAGAGGTGGGGCGTCACAGCGTGGTATCAGAGCTGAGTTCAGAACAAAGTATGATAAACACAGAATAGATGCACATATTATGGTACATCAAAGTGTATAAGTGATACAAATCTTTGAATCATTGTGTCTCTTTATTCTATCAAGGTTAGATAGAGTTTGGGAATACGTCTAGGAATGCATTTTATTCCGTAGTATTCCATATTGCAATATCTACATTATGAATAATCTTGTTCTTATCTTACCTTCAGCGTATGGCTGGAAGAGGCAGGGGACGACGTTCGGGTGCTGGGAAATCCAGTGGCTCACATCCGAATGGCGTATATATGTCTGCTGATCAGTTTTTGAAGTTGTTTAGGAGTATTCAGCCTCCAGTTCCTCCTCGAGTATCTCCACCTCACAAGTCTGCCTTTGCATGTTAGTGTAGTGATTTTTCTCATCTTGGAGGAAAACCGTTTAAGGGCTCCGAGTCTGTTCTTGAAGTCCAAGCTTGGCTTCGCACGTGCGAGCGTATTTTCTCTCGCATGGATCTTTCTGACCATGATAGAGTTCTTGTGACTTCTAGTTTGTTACAAGAGCATGCTCTTGATTGGTATGAGCTTCTTGTAGCCGAGATTGATGAGTCTACACTTTCTTGGACTCAGTTTCGGGGACGATTTGAACTCAAGTTCATTCCTGAATCTGAAAAAGTTTTATTGACCCGTCGCTTCCTTGAGTTGAAGCAAGGGAAATCTTCTATTTCTGAGTAAGTCGCATCGTTCGAGGCCATATCTCGGTGTGGTCTTGAATTCATTAGCACTTCTTACAAGAAGAATTTGAAGTTTGTTTCTGGCCTTAAGAAATATCTTAAGAAGTCTTTGTTGCTCCAGCTTAAACTTTCTTTTGAGGAGTTGGTTGATTCAGCACTTCATCTCGAGACCGTCGAGGAGTGTGATAGTGATGTTGATGTTGAGGTTTCCAAGAACCCCAACAAGAGGCCGTTTCCAATTCTGAAGAAGCCTTTTCCTTCTAAGAAGAAGAAGACCGGTGGTCCTAGCTCTCAGCCTTAGTCTTCCGGAACACCTTTCGTTCGAAAGTGTTTCAATTGTGGTTCTCCTAATCATATTTCGAGCTTGTCCTAAGCCTCTCTTCTGCCGTTATTGCAAGAAGGAAGGTCATCATGTTTCAGCTTGCCCTACTGTTCCGGCTATTGCCAAGTCTAGCAGGCTTTATGCTGCTAAGGCTTCTGAAGGTCCTTCTCAGCCCAAAGGTATATCTCCATCCATTTTGGAAGGTTCTATTTTATTTTATGACCATAGTATACGAGTTCTTTTCGATACGGGTGCATCACATTCTTACGTATCGAAGAAGCTTGTAGATGATTTATCTTTGGATGTTTCTTGTTTGGTTACTTCTTTAAGGATTGCGAATCCAATTGGGGGATCCGCGACCCTTAGCTTGTTTTGTGATGATGTTGAGATTGTTTTATGTGACTTTTCTTTCCGTGCGAATCTGCACGTTATTTCTTGTCTGGGATTCGATATGATTTTGGGTATGGACTGGCTAGTGAGATATGATGCCAGGATTATTTGCTCGGAGAGGATTGTATATCTTCGACATCCGGATTCGCCTACTCAGCTATCTCTTGTTCTTCGGGTTGTGGATAATTCCGAAATGGCTTTGTATTCTCTTGATTCTCGAGATGATGATATATCTCGTATTCCTATTGCTTGTGACTTTTCTGATGTTTTTGAGCCTGTATCGGGTTTGCCACCCAAACGGGCAATTGAGTTCCGCATTGATCTCATTCCAGGCGCGCAGCCAGTTAGTCGTCCTCCCACGACGATGTCTACAAAGGAAAATGAGGAACTCAAGAAGCAGCTTTTGGAGCTCGAGTCCAAGCAGTTGATTCAATCCAGTTTTTCTCCGTGGGGATCTGCGGTCGTCTTCGTGAAGAAGTCTGATGGAACTCTTAGGCTTTGCATTGATTATCGCAAGCTTAACGAGTTAACCATCAGGAATAG
The DNA here is from genome assembly GCA_030765085.1 of Allium cepa. Taxonomy (NCBI): domain Eukaryota; kingdom Viridiplantae; phylum Streptophyta; class Magnoliopsida; order Asparagales; family Amaryllidaceae; genus Allium; species Allium cepa. The sequence continues at coordinate 606,134,636 of CM060937.1, forward strand.
GTATCCATTGCCTAGGATGATGACATGTTCGATCTATTGAGTGGTGCTAAGGTCTTTTCTCAACTCGACCTTGCCACGGGTTTTCATCAATTACGAGTCGCGGAGGATAGCGTACCTCTTACAGCTTTCCGCACTCGATATGGTTCTTTTGAGTGGTTTGTTATGCCGTTCGGTTTGACGAACGCTCATGCTTTCTTTGTCGATCTCATGTATCGGGTATTCCGGGAATATCTCGATAAGTTCGTCCTTGTGTTCATTGATGATATCCTTATTTATTCTAAGTCTGAAGCTGAGCATGCTAATCATTTGAGAATTGTCTTGAGTACCCTCCGTCGTCATCAGCTTATAGCCAAATTCTCCAAATGGCACTTTTGGGAGAATAAGGTTAAGTTCTTAGGCCATGTTGTATCTTCTGATGGCATTTCTGTCGATCCCTCAAAGATTGAAGCCATTCAGAATTGGAAGAGGCCCGAGAATGTTCATGAGATTCGTAGTTTCCTTGGATTGGCGGGTTATTACTGTCGGTTCATTAAGGACTTTTCCCGTGTTGTGCTTCCTCTCACTTGCCTTACTCGGAAAGGCATTCGTTTTAATTGGTCCGACAAGTGTGAAGCTTCCTTTTTGACTTTGAAGGAACTTCTCACTAATGCTCCTATTCTTGTGGTTCCCGAAGGGAATCATGACCTTGTTGTCTACACCGATGCTTGTGGTAGTGGTCTCGGTGCTGTTCTTATGCAGAAGGATCGGGTAGTCGCTTATGCTTCTAGGCAACTGCGTCCGAATGAAGTTCGCTATGCCACTCATGATCTTGAGCTTGCCGCCATTGTCTTTTCCTTGAAGATTTGGCGACATTATTTGTTGGGCGAGCGCTTCGTTCTCTATACCGATCATAAATCTTTGAAGTATTTGTTCACTCAGAAGGAACTCAATATGAGACAACAGCGTTGGCTCGAGTTTCTTGCTTCTTATGACTTTGATATCCAGTATACCCCTGGTAAGGGTAATCGTGTTGCTGATGCGCTTAGTCGCAAACATTCGGCTGTTATTTCTACGATGTTTAACGAATGGGATGTTCTTGAGACTCTATCTTTTTGTGAAATTAGTGATCGAGGTTCATCTTCTGATTCTCCTATTCTATTATTTTGTTTGGGAGCTCAACCTATTTTATTGGATCGTATTGCCGATGGTCAGCGGCGTGATCCTGAGTTGTTGCATCTTATTCAGCTTTGTGAGTCTGGATCTTGCGATGAGGCGTTGCAAGATTTCAGCATTGATTCTCATGGGTGTCTTCGTAAGAAGAACCGTCTTTTTGCGCCTCTGATCTTGCACTTAGGCATGACATTCTTGATGATTGTCACCGTTCTAAGTATACCATTCATCCCGGTAGTAGCAAGATGTATGCCGATATGCGTCGTCTTTATTATTGGGAAGGCATGAAGCGCGATATGGCGAGTTATGTGAGCAATTGCTTAACTTGTCAGCGTTTTAAAGCCGAGCATCAGCGTGCTTCGGGTCTTCTTCAGCCTCTTGAGATTCCATTGTGGAAATGGGATCAGATTTTTATGGATTTCATAGACGGCCTACCTCGTTCGAGATCGGGTCATTCTAGTATTTGGGTTATTGTTGATCGCCTCACTAAGTCTGCTCATTTTGTCCCTATTAAGTCTAATAGGACTGCTTCGCTTTTGGCTAAGTTATATGTCAAGGAAATCGTGAGACTTCACGGTGTTCCTAGTTCTATTGTGAGTGATCGTGATCCTTTATTCACGAGTCATTTTTGGAAGAGTCTTCAGCAAGCTTTGGGAACAAAGCTTAATTTTTCTACAGCTTATCATCCGCAGTCTGACGGACAGACTGAACGGGTGAATCGTATCTTGGAAGATCTTCTCCGTATTTGTATTTTTGATTTCGGTGGTAGTTGGGAGGATCATCTACCTCTTGTAGAGTTCTCCTACAACAATAGTTTTCAGTCTAGTATCGGTATGGCTCCTTTCGAAGCCTTATACGAAAGGCCATGTCGATCACCTTCTTGTTGGTTGGAATCTGGAGAGAAGCTTATTCTTGGTCCAGATTTTGTTCGTCATTCTTCTGAGAAGATTAATCTTATTCGATTGAGAATGAAAGAGGCGCAGAGTCGTCAGAAATCCTACCCGGACAACCGTAGGAAGCCTCTCGAGTTCTCGATCGGCGATCTTGTTTTTATTCGTGTTTCTCCTTTGAAGGGGGTTATGCGTTTCAGTGCGACTGGGAAATTGGCTCCTTGCTTTATAGGACCATTTTCTATTACTGAACGTATTGGCCCTGTGGCTTATAGAGTTTCACTTCCAGCTCATTTATCTGGCATTCATGACGTGTTTCACGTCTCGCAACTTCGGAAGTGTCTTCGGGAGTCGGATTCTGTTATTACTTCTCCTGATTTGCAAGAGCTTGTGATCTCACCAGACTTATCTATTGTACAGCAACCTAATCGCGTACTTGACACGGAGGTGCGACACCTTCGGAACAAGGACGTGCCGCTCGTTAAAGTTCAATGGTCCGCTAATCCCAATGACTGTACTTGGGAAACCAGAGAGTATATCGAGCGATCTTATCCGGGTTTTATATCTTTGCTTGTCGATGGTGAGATTATCTTTTCGTTTTTAACTTGTTTCCTTCTCTTTTGAATGTTGTATGTATGTAGTTGTTACAAATACCGTGTCTAGGAATTGCGGGGACGCAATTTTCTAAGGAGGGGAGATCTGTAACAACCAGCATATTTAACGATTTTATATTTAAATGTTTTATTTAAATATAGCGTCGTTAGTCGGATTTTGGGTCCGAAATGTTACTTTCTGCAAATGGCCGAATTGGGACTCGAAACCATTTCCATTGGTTCCAAAATGGCGTTTGCGATCTTTTTGAGTGTAAGCTTTGATATGTTTGGAGTAAGTCGAATTTTTCTATTTGCTAAGTGGGCTTTGGGTTTGGGTTTCACCCAAACTGTTCTATTAACCTCAACTCAGCCCTTCTCTCCTTCCATTCACTTATTCATTTCATTAAACTTAAGCTAAAAACTGATAATGGTGGAAGAGAATGGGAATTAGAAACTCCTAGCCCTAGTTTACTTGCAAATCCAAATTCTTGCTCCAAAATCATAGAGAAGCTATTGGTAAGTCTCTCTTCTTCTTCTCCAACTCTTTCTCCTTCAAATTCAGAAAGTTTTCCTAAACCTAATTTAGGAAAATACTTGTTTGTTCTTAGATTGAAGCTTGTTGGGTTGTAGTAGTGATTAGTTGGTCTTCTCCTTGTGATTTAGCTCCTCCATCTTCTTTGTTTGTGAGATTAAAAGGTGAGTTTCTAACTCACATCTATTTCTTTTGATATCATTGATGTTAGGAATGAATTCCTAATATATGTTCATGTCTAATTGCTTTCGAATTGGATTGTTTTGGTGAAATTACTAAATATTGGATTTTGAAGCCAAATCTATGAAAAACCTTATATGGTTGATGTTTATGTTTTTCGGAGTGTTTGGGTGTGTTGTTAAGGTCGGGTAGTCGTTTGACGTAAGCCCATAATCAACACGCATCCGATCGCTTTCGATTTGCTTGGCCATAGTTGGCCTAGGTTCAGGAATTGCCTGGCCATCTGGTTTCAGACGTCTGAAATGCCCATTTCAGACGTCTGAATATTGTCCTTGGAAGAAATTTACTTCCAGACTCAGACGTCTGAATTTTATATTCCAGACGTCTGAATTGGTTAAATTTCGACCGGAAAGGAAATAGGCAAAATATTGCCTATTTCAGACGTCTGGATGGTTGGATTCATACGTCTGAATTCTGTTGGGAAAAACCAATTGATTTCCAGATTCAGACGTCTGAATCCCTTCTTTCAGACGTCTGAATATGTTGTTTTTGGCCAGTTTGCCTTGTTCGTTTAATTTTCCAAATTTGATCGATGCATATTGATTCCAATTAGTTGTTTATGCATATTTGACCTTGATAATTTCTTTTTGAATTCATTCACGGGTTTTTATAAATTACTTCTTCAAATTGTATTAAAAGTTCGCTTCTCCGATTTATAAATTCTATTTAAACCACACGTACAATTTCGCACTTCGAGCGAAGTGGAAGGGTGATTAAATGGTTGGGCAAAACACGGACCATGAATCTGTGCATTTATCTTTCCGATTAATCCCCGACCTATTCAATTCATCGTTTTAACCTTTGGGTTTGGTTTATCGATGATATGAGGTAAACTTTGTACTGCTTTGAGTGTGAAAGTTGCTGACGGATAGTAAACCGTTTAGTGCGAACGAGTGGTTATGGGAACTACGTTAACACTTTTCGGATTCCTTTTCGAGAGTTGTGACCCATTCCGCCAGTTAGTGGTATCCAGTACTGGGTCTCTGACCTTCACCACTACGGTTTGTTGCCTTCGGGTATGTGCCTTCGGGTTTGTGCCTTCGGGTTTGTTGCCCTTTAGTATCACTTCCGATGTTGGTCGTTATGAGCCGCGTGGGTGATATTGGATTGCCCTTTAGTATCGCTTCCGATGTTGGTCGTTATGAGCCGCATGGGTGATATTGGGTTTGGAGTCTTCGGGCTCATGGATCCTTGTTTGTACAGTACTGAGCTCGAGCAATTTTATGATGTTTCATTCATATGTATATTCCCTTGGTATCGCCCTTCGGTGTTGGTCATTATGAGCCGCATGATGCGTAGCGTTTACCTTGTGAAACTTGTATACCTTATTGGTATTTGTTATTGCCTTTTGGCTTGTTTTGGGATATTCGTATCCTTTGTTTCTATACGTTGCCGATGAGATGAGGCTTGTTATCATATGATTCATCTTTTGTTAGATGATTGTGTTATCTCTCTTAGAGATATTTGCTATACCTTGTAACCCTGCAGGTTTATTGTTGTTCAGTTTATCTAACTGATTTGTTTAGCTAGACTGACCCGTGTATCTTATACTCGGGTCAGACCGAGATGTTTCAGGTTAGGTGCTTTTGGAACTTAGCCTATTTTGCTTCCGCATGGACTATTCGCTAGATTCATTTTGTTATAGCGCCTTTTGTGGTCCTTATCTGTTGTAACTCTGATATGTATTCTTTTGACTCGTCTGTATATTGTGGTCTGCTATACCACTTCACTTGTATTGTTTGTAAACTAAATTGTGTATCGATATATGTGTATATGATGATTTACTGTTCTGTGATGTATATTACATTTGAGTTATTATATTCTGTTCTGATAGATCCAACCACCTATGGTTTTGTTTTAAGTATTCATTGAGTATGTCGACCTGCTTGGTATGTTAATTGTCGGTGTATTCAATAGATAGTTAGAGCAAGGCTATAGATGGTCGCTCCTAACCAGCCTTATTCTCCGTGTTAGTTGACGGCATTACCTTGTAGTGTCCTTGGCTAGCGTGGGTATAGAGGGGGGGCGTCACAAATCGATTCCAAAAATATTTTATAAACGTATACTTTCAAAAATCACTTTAGAAATCCCTTAAAATCAAAATCGTTATTCTTAAACTTCAAAATTAAATCCGATTATGCAACACATCAAATAGTCAATCACGACTCCCAAACATCATATATCGATATGATAAACAATCAAATATCACAATATATGTAAATAAATAAATACGTTTAAGGAATCCAGTTGGATCCCTCCAACCTGTTTCCCTGCATCCACAGACATTAGCACAATACCCATTCCACTTTGAGGTGGAATATCGCGGTATATGGGTTTTATAAAATATTATCTGCTTAATAGGCGGCGCAATAGGGTCCCATCCGCTATACAATGCGGGAAATCAATCAACTGCAATATATACATATGCCAATATATATATATATATATATATTGCTATATACTAATATAATACCAATTCCACTTCAAGGTGGAATATCGCGGTATATGTGTGTAATAAATAACATCCGCTTACTAACGGCGTATAATGTCTATTTCAATCCTATATATATATATATATATATATATATATATATATATATATATATAAAACAATCATCATACAAGCATTCGATCAACACAACTAAACAATTTAAAATTTAACTATTTAAAATTAGAATAAACCCTTTTGAGTGAGAAGTTCTCACCTTTTCTTTTTATTTGCAATCCATTTCCTTGACTCGATTTTCTTGATTTATACCTTGTATAAATATTTACACAATTTATTAATATTCGAACAGATCGAATAATAAATTTTCATTTGATTTAACTAGTTTATAATTTAATTTGGGCTTAATCACTCATTACAAACAAATTCCCTTTTTATTTTAAACAGATTACTCTTAACAAATTTATCTAATAAAATTTAAATTTCAACTAAATTTACTTAAATAAATTTATTTAACTAAACCTTTTAATTTCAAACTAACTTCCCTTTTACTTTAAACCAAAATCTCATTTTCATAAATATTTCAAACATTTTGCTTATATAAATTTCTTCAATCTTTTAAAATTCCTTTGTTTAATTAAAATTTAAATTTGAAACAAAATTTACTTTAGAAAATTATTTTCAAAATAAACGATTAAATTTATAATGTATTCATTCATTTAACTTTATTTTTACTTTGAAACTATATCACATATATATATATATATACATACATTATTTATTGTTAAAAAAAATTATTTACCTTGTATATAATAATACATACATGAACTGTATATTTATATCTAACTAAAACTGAAACAGATTTACATCTTACTGTATATATATGTTCCTATTTTCTTTCTGTAAAATGTATATTTATTTTATTCTTTTCCTTCAAAAAAAATCTATATAGATTTAAAACTCCATATTCAAACTTTATTTAATCTCAGAAATTTAAACTTGTTTTTAATTTAAATTTAATGAACAAATTACAAATACCTTGCTATAAATTTATGGACACAGACCTATATATATATATATATATATATATATATATATATATATATTAAACTTAATTTAAAAATCAAATTATTCAAATTGAGACAGCATATACCTTACTGGCCATCGTTGCCGACACGTGAACGCCCACGCGAACGCGACCCCGAACTCGCCTCTTCCTCCCCTGCTCGCTACCCTAGCAGCCATCCCCTTCGCATCCTCGCCCCGCGCCTGCGCACGCCTCCTACGCGCGCCACCAGAATCACGAAGACCCGCAATAGCTTCGCCTCCACGTGGGGTCGGCCTGACCTAACAACGTCACCTCGCGAGCGCCTCTAGCCCTTGCCGCGAAATGATAAAGCCTCCAGGAATCGCGACATCGGCATCCCCTTCGAATCGCGCGCATGATGCCTTGGTCGACTCGAGCTCCTTCATCGCGATTCGTGAATCGAACGAGGCACGACATTTTTTTTTCTTTGAAGAGAAAGGGCTTCGGCCATTTTTTTTTCTTCGATTTAATTTTGAATGATAAAGGAAGAGGGAGATGGTTATTTTGAGACGTGAAGGAGGCATGGTTTTTTTGCACGACCTTCTTTGTGATACTCAGCATGATTGTAGGCTGAAACGAAGGAGAAGACACGATTACGTGATTTTAGGCTAAAATTTAGGAACGAAAAGTAACCGATGTGACCAAATTTAAAAAGTTTAAATTTAAATCGAATTTGATTTAATTTCAACGCGTTTATACACTGTGTGCTCACATAACAACTCCGAATAATACGAAATTTTAAATCCAGTAATAATTCAATATTACGGACCTAATGGAACTGGTTTCGTCGAATTCCGAGACTGTGCCTCAGACGGCTATTTTTAAATATTGATTTAACGATAGAAATTTCAAAACTGAACAATTCACTTTCAAATTCGATTCTGAAGCTTCTGTAATCTTCAATATTATCAATATAAATTTTACAAGCCTTTGAAATATTTTAAATCAGCTTAAAATTGAAGATTCAAATTTTTATTCAACTTTGAATAGATTAAATTCTAAAATTTAATCGCCAAATTCATTCTGATAATTTGAAATTCAAGTCAAACCATCATTAAAATATTTAAAATTAATTAATTATTCTCAATTTAAATTGTTCAAAATTCTGGGTCGTTACAATCTTCCCCCCTTAAAAGAATTTCGTCCCGAAATTACAAGTTAGGAAAAAATGGTCCTTAACTCGTCTACTATTTTTCACAATCCAAATAGTTTTATCAACTTACTAAAACAAATCTTCTTTTTTATTAAAGATCCATTATCATTTCAACTAAATTTCCAACTTCAATTATAGGTTTCAAACACCTTCATTTACTTCACAATTCAAATTTAAATTTAAATTCAAATTTCAACTTTCAAATTTTCTCGAAAAATTTCTAACACCCTAAATTTTCGAAAAATTTCGTCAGCGTTTCCTTTGCGCAGCTAGCTCGGTACGACTACAAAATGGCACCACGGCCCCTCAGAATCAAAAAGAAAAGAGAAAGCCAAATTGCTGGAGAAGAAAATCATCAAATCTCATACTGAAATTGAAATTCGTACCTTTTTGTTGTGCAATTCAATTTTATCTTTGAAATCAAAATCTCAATTTCATTTCTTTTAATACACCTGTATATCCTGCTAGTCGTAATATCCAATTCCAACATTCAAACCATTTTGCCAATTCCATTACAAATTTTTTTAACATATGCTTCTCATACATTTTTACTTCACTATTGAAGTTACATATCCATTTTCATTCAATTTTACATTTCAATTTCATTTGAATTCAATTCACAATTTCAATTCTATTTGAATTCAATTCACAATTTAAATTTCATTCGAATTCAATTCTCAATTCTAAATATTGAATTCTAACAATTAACTTTCATTTGCTAATTCATATTACTACTTTAAATTAGTTTCATTCACTAATTCATTTCAATTAGCAAATTTCGAAATCGATTTGTCGTTAACTAAAATTTTCCAACAATTTTCAAAAAAAATTCTAACTCCCAAAATTCATGGAAAATTTTGGCAGAGTCTCCTTTGTACGGAGGAGCTTTTGCAATTTTACAATATGTATAAATATGTATACATCGACCCACACGGTCGGAAAACAGAAAAACAATTCATATTTCCTATTTTTATTGCGTAGGCGTACCTTATTTAGAATTTTTTAAGCAAAGCGGCTAATTATTAGCTTATTAGCACGATCAAATCCAGCTCAACGACTTCGATGAACCTGTAATTACTTAGTTTAAACACGTCAGTGACAAATATAAGAAATCTATTAACATTCCATTTATTTTCAATAACAAATATATAGATTTCATTAGCAATACATTCAAGATAAATTCCATTAGCAATACATATGGTTTCAATTCATCTTTAGTCGCTTACTACCAATTCACATGACATTTCCATTAAATCAAGTCGTTTACAACTCATTTTCTTCATTCTATTCATTTCTAAGCAAAACGAATTCATACCATTTTAATTGATTCAAAAATCAATTTTATTTGCTTTCAATAACTCATATAATTTTATACAATCTTGTTTGTGTCAAACGACAATTATTTCTATGCAAATTTAATGATATTCACTTAATAGAATATCCATTCTAGCTTATAACTAATTTAAATTGATAGCAATTCAATTTACTTTAATTCCATTCCAGTTCAATTTGCAGTTCATATTTTTCATTTGGTTTATTTTATTAACCAAACAAATTTCATTCAAACCTTTTCAAATCTATTCCATTCACTAATTTAATTCAATTAGTACATTCACTTATTCATTTTAAATTTCAATTTCCATATTCAATTCATCTCGAATTTACTTAATTACTAACAAAGGGAATTTCAATTTTTTTTTTTACTTACTGGAATTTATATACAAATTCAAATTTATCTTCAAATTTATCTCACGACTAAACTTTAATTTAACCAATTCAAATTCCAATTCATTAGTCCATGAATTAATAATTTATCAAGTTAGTTTACTTGAATTCAATCCATTTTATTTTATTTTCTTCAAGTTTTGATTTTTATTCAATTTGATCAAATCAAATCTCATTTCATCATTCAATTCCAATTCATTTATTTACAATTTATTTTACAAATCCCACTTGTATATGAATTCATTTTCTTATATATTTTTAATTCGTATTTATAAATTTCATTTGTTAAATGAATTTATCTCTAATCTTTGGTTATATATTTTATTTCTTAATTAACTTCATATAATAATGATAATAATTTAATATTATTACTTCCTAACAACCATGCAACCATATACTATAATAATTCATAGAAAATCATTTCTTTTCTATTCAAAAATAGTTTTGGGCAAAATTATCTTATTTACCCGATTCAAAAACAATTTTATATTCACTAACAAATACGCGCTCATATCTATTATTACACTCAAACTCATTCTAGAGTACTGCTGACTCTATCTCTAATGAGTAACACCCAACAGAGCCATGGTTGTCGCTTAACCATATGCTCTGATACCAAATGTAATAATCCGCTTTTCCGTACCCCTTGAAGTGACACTAATCTCCATCGATTAACTCAAGATGAATGCAAATACGAACCATTAGGGTTTAAGAAAAAGAAAAAGATAGAAGAAGAGATAAGAAGATGGAAAATAGAACAGAAAGAAAACAACAGAACAATATCAGAATCTCACAATTCGCAACAGAACAACATATAATAGATAAATGAATAATCTTTAAACAAAGAACTATATTAGTTATTACATTACATCACATTACATTTCATTACATTACCATCAGAGTGTACAACAACAAACAGCGGAAAAGAAATACTATATACTAATAATACGCCATGCCATCCAGCTTGCCTCCAGCAACTCCTAAATTCCAGAATATCCTGATAAACCTTAACTCTTGACTGCCCGTGTGGAAATTAATGGGCACCCAGAGTTTAGGAAGGAAAACAATAAACTCCGAGTCAGTCATGTGACTGGTGTGAGAACTCAAAACAGTTTATTTTTGTTTAAAATAAAGTGCAGGATAATTTTTTTTTTAAAATAGATTCGCAATGCTTTTGAAAATGTAACTACCATAAGACCTCCCACCACACACACAATGCAAACGCAGACTTGGAGGAGATTTCTTCTTATGTTAGTCAAAGATACTTACTACGCAAAAAATCAAATCAATTTTGATATTATTATTAGTGCATAGTGTCGAAAACATTTCGAAAGTAGAATATAAATCTTAGCCAGCATAAGTACCATTATATTATGCCTACTATAGCTACCATATCAAATGGCAGGTTCTACAACTAAAACCGTACAAGTCTCGTATTGTTTCTTTGGATTTCCAACAAATGGTCAGGCCATGGAACTACCCATTGCCACATGAGAACGCCTCTGGAAGGACATCCCCGAGAACCTAACCGGATCTCTGCCAACACAAGGCCGGGTTACCCCTAACTGGGTAACTACTGACACGAGTATGCCATCCCCCGGTCCTTTGGGACCTTTATCCGAGCGCTCGTAATCATCATCACACAATCATAAATAAAGTGTTTCAACATGAGTAAGTATCTGGGCTCCATACCATGATACCACCCTTTTCCAGAAGGAAATGCACATAACCTAAAGGGAGCTACCCCTCATAACCTTGCCGCATCTTTCCTGTTTTGACCATTTCGGGGTGTGAGGCTTGACGAAGTCTCGTCCACAAAGCCACGCTTTATACAAAAGCCGTGCTTTGGGTCAACAAATGATCATAGAAATGATCACAGAGATAAACGATCAAACAAATGATCATATCACAAATGATCAAACAATGATCATTTCACAGCAACACTCAGCATGTCACATTACCAAATTGGGAATATATTGCTAATAACCTTCAACTATATAACCTCTGAGCTAGTACGTCTCAGAGAAGGGTGTTAAGCTATGAGAATAAATTCTCCACCACCAACAGAAATATGTTTGAAAGAAATCAGCTTTATATCTCAATTTGTAATGTCAGGCATACTATCCATACAAGTCTGTTTCGGGATCGAACAGAACCGAAGGCACTTACAAAGAAGGCCTTGCAATCCGGATAATCTCTAACCACGTCCGGATTTCCCATCACATATGGAGATCTCTATACCGTGGATCAGCCAGTGTAGAGACAATCGACAAGAAACCCTTTCGTTTTCGAAAATATCCGGCCTTCAACACCGGTCTTCAAATGCAATTCATAAAGACGTATCACATATTCGAAATGGGTTATACGACCCCATGGTCCTTTCCCGGTTAACCCGAATAGTGAGCACTTATTTAAAAAAAAAAATAAGTGTGGCACTCAATTTCAAGCAAATCACAACAAATACCTATTCAAAGGTAAATATTGATAGTCGGTTATTGAACTATCAATGGATATGCACAACATCACCAGATTCCAAATAATTTTTCAAATTATTTATTTTCCAAAAATATCTTTACAAGATGTATATTTTCCATTCTTCAAAAATAAATCAATATTTATTTTTAAACCCATTTTCCAAATTTCATTTATAAATTCCATATTGAATTTACATTTCCAGAATAACTATGAATATACGTTTTCAATTATTCATTTTCAATTTATCTTCAAAAAGATAAATTCTCTAAACTTTTCATTTCACATTGGAAAAACATTTCCATACTTATTTATTTATAAGTAATTCACAAGTCTTTTTATTTTCTATACTTGGAAAATATTCAATATACTTAAATCGAAATTAAGTATATATTTCATTCTTTAAGGAAATCATTCTCTTGAACATATTTATTTGGGCCAAAACGAATGTTGCGTAAAACATCGTTACGACAACCCAAAATCACTAGTATAGGGATTTGAAATTAAAATAGATATACAAATCCCGATACTATAAAAAACATTTCCTTTCGGAAATCATTTACTATAACAACAGTGTTATAGCCCACCATTTCCTTTTATTTCTCGAAAACGTCTATTTCAACAATGAATGTTGAAATCTATGGTTTCGATAGTTAATACATTTTAAAACATCTTTAGATCGTTTTAATTCTATTTAAAACATCACATCTGAAACAATTTCTTTAACATATTATTCACTATTCAAAAACGTGAATATACTTCGTTAACCAATTTCATCATTTCTATACATATTATTTTAAAGGATTATTCACTGTCTAAAACGTGAATATAACTCCATAAATAAGTTATACAATTTACTTATCAAAATAAGTCGTTTGCGGATTTATAAAACAACGTTCATAAATTCCATTTCTATTTATTTTATAACAACTTCCTTTATAAATCTCCTTTATTAACCTATTCGATTTATAACTCAATTATATATCGAAAGTCCATATTATAAGTTAAATGCTTATAATTTATTTGTTTGCAAAATCGTTCCTTTAAACTTCATAATTATAAATCTTATAACTTATAAGATTCATTTATTTATCCAAATCTATTCCTTCAATAACTTTATAAATTTTATAAACCTACTGCTTATAAATTCTATTTATAACTTCACCGTGTATAATTCTATGAATTTCATTCACTTATGAAATTCATTCGCAATTCCTTCTAACACTTATAAAAGCTCGTTTTACAATTCCAATATTTTTAATTTATAAATATCAATTTATAAATCTTTTATATGGATCAATTTATATTATTCTTTTAAAACGTCTTTAACTCCTTTATAATTTCATCATTTTGATTTATAAAATAATCAAATTTCATAAATCCTATTTTTAAACTTTTTATAATAAATTCAGAAATCCCAATTTAAACTATTTTATAAAATCATTAATCCCATATTCTTGAAAATCAACTTTTAACTATATTTCTCAAAAATCATAAATTTTATAGCATTAAAATTATAACGTTTATTTATTTAAGATGAATCGATTCCAAAAATATTATATAAACGTATACTTTCAAAAATCACTTTAGAAATCCTTTAAAATCAAAATCGTTAATTTTAAACTTCAAAATTAAATCCGATGATGCAACACATCAAATAGTCAATCACGACTTCCAAACATCATATATCGATATGATAAACAATCAAATATCACAATATATGTAACTAAATAAATACGGTTGAGGAATCCAGTTGGATCCCTCCAACCTATTTCCCTGCATCCATAGACATTAGCACAATACCCATTCCACTTCGAGGTGGAATATCGTGGTATATGAGTTTTATAAAATATTATCCGCTTAATAGGCGGCGCAATAGGGTCTCATCCGCTATACAATGCGGGAAATCAATCAACTGCAATATATACATATGCCAATATATATATATATTGCTATATACTTATATAATACCACTTCCACTTCAAGGTGGAATATCGCGGTATATGTGTGTAATAAATAACATCCGCTTACTAACGGCGTATAATGTCTATTTCAATCCAATATATATATATATATATATATATATATATATATATATAAATATATATATATATAAACAATCATCATACAAGCATTCAATCAACACAACTAAACAATTTTAAATTTAACTATTTAAAATTTAAATAAACCCTTTTGAGTGAGAAGTTCTCACCTTTGCTTTTTATTTGCAATCCATTTCCTTGACTCGATTTTCTTGATTTATACCTTGTATAAATATTTACATAATTTATTAATATTCGAACAGATCGAATAATAAATTTTCATTTGATTTAACTAGTTTATAATTTAATTTGGGCTTAATCACTCATTCCAAACAAATTCCCTTTTTATTTGAAATAGATTACTCTTAACAAATTTATCTAATAAAATTTAAATTTCAACTAAATTTACTTAAATAAATATATTTAACTAAACCTTTTAATTTCAAACTAACTTCCCTTTTACTTTAAACCAAAATCTCATTTTCATAAGTATTTCAAACATTTTGCTTATATAAATTTCTTCAATCTTTTAAAATTCCTTTGTTTAATAAAAATTTAAATTTGAAACAAATTTTCTTTAGGAAATTATTTTCAAAATAAGCGAATAAATTTATAATGTATACATTCATTCATTTTTATTTTTACTTTGAAACTATATCACATATATATATACACATACATTATTTATTGTTAAAAAAAAATTATTTACCTTGTATATAATAATACATACATGAACTGTATATTTATATCTAACTAAAACTGAAACAGATTTACATCTTACTGTATATATATGTTCCTATTTTCTTTCTGTAAAATGTATATTTATTTTATTCTTTTCCTTCAAAAAAATCTATATAGATTTAAAACTCCATATTCAAACTTTATTTAATCTCAGAAATTTAAACTTATTTTTAATTTTAAATTGAATGAACAAATTACAAATACCTTGCTGTAAATTTATGGACACAGACCTATATATATATATATATATATATATATATATATATATATATATATATTAAACTTAATTCAAAAATCAAATTATTCAAATTGAGACAGCATATACCTTACTGGCCATCGTTGCCGACACATGAACGCCCACGCGAACGCGACCCCGAACTCGCCTCTTCCTCCCCTGCTCACGACCCTAGTAGCCGTCCCCTTCGCAACCTCGCCCCGCGCCTGCGCACGCCTCCTACGCACGCCACCAGAATCACGAAGACCCCTAATAGCTTCGCCTCCACATGGGGTCGGCCTGACCTGACAACGTCACCTCGCGAGCGCCTCTTGCCCTTGCCGCGAAATGATAAAGCCTCCAGGAATCGCGACATCGGCCTCCCCTTCGAATCGCGCGCGCGATGCCTTGGTCGATTCGAGCTCCTCCATCGCGATTCGTGAATCGAACGAAGCGCGACATTTTTTTTTCTCTGAAGAGAAAGGGCTTCGGCCATTTTTTTTCTTCGATTTGATTTTGAATGATAAAGGAGAGGGAGATGGTTATTTTAAGACGTGAAGGAGGCATGGTTTTTTTGCACGACCTTCTTTGTGATTCTCGGCATGATTGTAGGCTGAAAGGAAGGAGAAGACACGATTACGTGATTTTAGGCTAAAATTTAGGCATGAAAAGTAACTGATGTGACCTAATTTAAAAAGTTTAAATTTAAATCGAATTCGATTTAATTTCAACGCGTTTATACACCGTGTGCTCACATAACAACTCCGAATAATACGAAATTTGAAATCCAGTAATAATTCTATATTACGGACCCAATGGAACTCGTTTCGTCGAATTCCGAGACTGTGCCTCGGACGGCTATTTTTAAATATTGATTCAACGATAGAAATTTCAAAACTGAACAATTCACTTTCAAATTCGATTCTGAAGCTTCTATAATCTTCAATATTATCAATATAAATTTTACAAGCCTTTGAAATATTTTAAATCAGCTTAAAATTGAAGATTCAAATTTTTATTCAACTTTGAATAGATTAAATTCTAAAATTTAATCGCCAAATTCATTCTGATAATTTGAAATTCAAGTCAAACCATCATTAAAATATGAAAAATTAATTAAATATTCTCAATTTAAATTGTTCAAAATTCTCGGTCGTTACATCTAAATTCATTTCAGTTCCCAAATCAATTTATAAACAACTATTTATAAATTCATTTATAGAACAATAAATGATAAATCAAGTATTATCACTTCAAATAATCAATTTAAATCAGTTTGTTAAGTTCCATAAATTTACTTATATATCAAAATTTATTTCATTAACCAAATTTTAAAATAATATTGTGTCAGTTTGTTCTGTCAAAGTGTTTTGGAAATCTTATCGATAGCGTTGATCAGACGAATCGATCGGAAAACCAAATCAACATCAACAACTTAAACAACACAATATATAAAAAAACATAGATTTACAAGTACAATTCAAAATGTTTGAAGAAAGGTTGGAAACAAAAGACAAGATGATTAAATAACAAAATAGGGAGGTGGATACGCTTAAATAAATCACGGGCAACCTTAACCGGGTCAACCGTGACTTAAAGAGTAAGATCAATGTGGATTTTTCTGGGGTAAATCTACATTCGATCTCATGAGTTAGAGTTTGGGATAACAAAAGATATTAGCATCTTAACTAAGGATAGATATAAATCTCTGGTGAATCGATGCTAATTGTAATGGAGTTTCACCTTTTTACAATTCAATTTTTTTAGATTGGCGGGACTGCGAACTCATTGTAAAGATCATTTTGAAGTGGAGTTATGGCATACTCCAGAACCAAAAGAAGATGAATAGTGAGGGACATGAATGGATTTTGGAACCGCAGGGAACGTTCCAAAATTCAAAGGAAAACCGAATTGAAGAAGAAGGAATTCAAGCTCGAACGAAATTGATTTTGAAATTAAATCTACTATATATACTGAGTTTTGCCTAAAACCAGAGCACAGATACCAACTGTAATGACCCGATATTTTCAACCATTCGCATCCATTATAAGTGTATAAGTAGACACTCATGCCGGAATCGAATTGCTCAAAATACCGCGTTGTAAATAAAATTTGGCAAATCTCAGAATATACAGTAAATAAAAATCACAGATCATAGACATAGAGTATTTAATAATGCAGCGAAAGTAAAAGAGATAGTAGTTCATGAAGCTACTATATAAATATGTCAGAATTAAACAAGATACAATAGAAGAAATAAAGTATAACATAAGTTTCAGTATGATAACCAAGTACATGCTGAATACAACAACAGAACCGAAATAGATAAGACTAGATAAGCAGATAATCTCCAGCGATTCCAATCTCCAGAAGGTGGAATCCATATCTGTGAATACTCAGGCTGACCCGAGCGTAAATAAAAATACAAACACTCGAGCCAGGACATACATACTCATACAATGTAAACCAACTCAAGTGAACTGTAGCAAAGGTACAAGTAACTTAGAAGATGCTTGAGACCGCCCTCTAAGGATCCGTTAAGCTATTTATTATATAGTAATACGCTATATACTGCAGTGTCTAATCAGTAAAGTATAATCATATAGAAAATAGCGTTAAGGGGATGGTTAACCTTAACGCAGACGGATCTTTAAATCAAAATCATAGTGGGCTCGATATAAGGAACATATGATAAGGCACGCGAGGAAATGCCAGGGTGGATACACCGTTTGCACTCCCGGACCGGTGGTGACGGCAAGCCAGCAGCTTCCGGCCACCTCGAGACATACCCCGAATCAATGTGGCGCTACCATATCGAATCACAAAAGTAATAGAATGTTTTCCGAAGAAGCATGCTCGATGAAAGGGTGCGACCCTTTATGTAGCCCGGTATAGCTCTTGTTTTAGTCATAATTTGGCCATCCATCAGCGTTCTCTTACTTCATTCCAGTAGCATTCGCCAACCAACCTACTTCGTTCTGGAATCTCCATCGCGTATACAATTGTCAAAGTGGTTTTCGGTATCGACAGAGAGTATGCCAGATATCCGATCCCGGTCTCTTTGCCAACCAATCGTTATTATAACCCGTGGTTATAACTTTAAAACAATATTTTATACTTCAAAACAAAATATCCTTTTCAATCCAAATCTTTATCCAAAAAAGATTAAATCATTTCCAAAACCATTCCAATATATCAACATACCATAGCTATGACGCCCCACTCCGAGTGACTCGTTAACAAAGAGTGTTATATAGATAATACTGTCGGCTAACGCGGACAATAGAGTATAATGGAAGCGACCATGTGTAATCTTACCTTAACTATTCACTAAATACGTCGAAAAGTAGAATCACAAACAATTCGACCTATTCAATAAATATTTAAAGCAAAACTACAATGGCTATAGGATCTATCAGAAGAAAATATAACAACTCAAATGTAATTCACATCACAGAACAGTCGATCATAATATACACATAAACAGATACACAACAGAGTATACAAAATAATACATGTCAAGTAGTACATGAGACCACAATATACAGACGAGACGAAAGAGTATAAATCAGAGTTACAACAGATAAGGACTACAAAAGACGCTACAACAAAATGAAGCTAGAGAATAGTCAATGCGGAAGCAAAATAGGCTACGTCCAAAAGCACCTAACCTGAAACAACTCGGTCTGACCCGAGTATAAATTACACGGATCAGTCTAGCTAAACAAATCAGTTAAATAAACTGAGCAACAATAAACCTGCAAGGTTACAAAGCATAATAAATATCTCTAAAAGAGATACACAATCATCTAACAAAAGATGAATCATATAGATCAAGCCTCATATCATCGGCAACATATAGAAACATAGGATAAGAATATCCCAAAGCAAGCCTTAATGCAAACAACAAATACCGATAATACGAGTTCCACAAGGTAGACTCTATATTTTGTGTGGCTCCAAAGAACCAATACAGAAAAGCAATACCTAGGGAATATACATATAAATGAAACATCATGAGCGGTGGTGAGTAAACCACTCCGTTATCTCTTGAACGGTGGTGAAGAAACCACTCCAATATCTCTTGAGCGGTGGTGAAGAAACCACTCCAATATCTCTTCAGCGGTGGTGAAGAAACCACTCCGATATCTCTTGAGCGGTGGTGAAGAAACCACTCCGAAAGCAATACTAAAGACAACCGCCAACCCTACATATTTTTCGAGTCGGGGCAAAGGGCCAACTCCAAAAGCGTTATTTAAAGGAAACAAGCCAGAGGAGACAGTCCGAAGACACTATCCCAAAGGCAGCATGTGTCACAAACTCCCAGAGAGGAATTCGAAAAGTGGTAACGTGAGTCCCATAACCACCCGTTCGCACTAAACGGTTTACTATCCATTAGTTTATTTCACACTCAAGCAGTACAAATTTACCTCATATCATCGATAAACCAAACCCGAAGGTCAAAACGATCGATCGAATAGGTCGGAGATTAATCGGAAAGATAAACTCACAGATTCATGGTCCGTGTTTTGCCCAACCATTTAATCATCCTTCAACTTTGCTCGAAGTGCGAAATTGTGCGTATGTTCAAATAGGATTTATAAATTGGAGTTAATATGATTAGAAAGATTATTTTATAAAAACCCGTGGATGAAGTCAAAAATAAGTTATCAAAGTCAAAGAGGCAATAACAACCACTAAGAACCAACATGAATCGATAAAATCCGGAAAACCAATCAAAATAAGCATAAATAGGCAAAACAGGAAAACAGGAGCAGATCAATCGACTGAAAATCCATGTTTAGTCGACTGAAAATTGTCCAGAGAAATTTCGGGCTTCAGCTCAGTCGACTGAACAGAGAATCCAGTCGACTGAACCCAATTTCCTGCATTTCCTACTTATAACAAATGAAGTGCAAACTCTCCCAACTTTCAACCGGACGAGCACGGACGCTAGGGGTTTACGCCTAACGGCTACCCGGCCCTATAAACACTTCGATTCATCACCAAAAACATGATCAAAACATCAAAGTTAGGATTTCAAGAATTGAACCCAAACACTTAAAATTTGGATATTCACCAATTCAATCCAAACTAAAAGAAAGTGCATATGAACAAGTGCGAGGTATTCATACCCAACATCATTGAAATCAAGAGAAGTAGATGTGAGTTCAAAACTCACCTTTTAACCTCACAAACAAAGATGATGAAGAAGCACAAAAGCAAGGAATCAACCAACCACACTCCACTTCAACACTACAAGTTTCAATCTAGAATCAAAGAAAGCATTTCCTAAGTTAGGGTTAGGAAAATTACTGAAATTGAAGAGGAGAAGAGATAGAGAAGATGGAGATAAACTTACCAATGGATTCTCTATGAATTTGGAGCAAGAAATCAAGATACAAAGGGGAACTAGGGCTTGCTAATTTCTATTTCTCTTTCCCTTCCACCATTTCAGTTTTAGCTTGAGAAAGAAATGAAATGAAGAGAAGGGTTGAGCTAGGGGGTTAAGTGAGCTTGTGGGCTGAACCCAACTCCAAACCCAATAGAAAAAAGTAGCCAAAATTTCACAAACTCCAAACATATCAAAGATTATAATCAAAAAGATCGCAAACGCCATTTTGGAACCAATGGAGGTAGTTTCGAGTTCCAATTCGGCCATTTGCAGAAAGTAACATTTCGGACCCCAAAATCCGAATAACGACGCTATATTTAAATCAAAGATTTAAATATAAAATCATTAAATATGCGGGTTGTTACAGATCTCCCCTCCTTAAAAAATTGCATCCCCGCAATTCCTAGAGACGATATTTGTACCAACTACATACAAAAGAAAGAGTAAACTTGAGATGAAAAGACATACTCGCCGTTGCAAAGTGAAGAAAGAAAACCTGGATAAGATCGCTCGACAAACTCTCTGGTTTCCCAAGTACAGTCATTGGGATTAGCGGACCATTGAACTTTAATGAGCGGTACGTCCTTGTTCCGAAGGTGTCGCACCTCCGTGTCAAGCACGCGAATAGGTTGCTGTACAATCGATAAGTCCGGTGAGACCTCAAGCTCTTGCAAATCAGGAGAAGTAATAACAGAATCCGACTCTCGAAGACATTTCCGAAGTTGCGAGACGTGAAACACGTCATGAATGCCAGATAAATGAGCTGGAAGTGAAACTCTATAAGCCACAGCGCCAATACGTTCAGTAATAGAAAACGGTCCTATATAACGAGGAGCCAATTTCCCAGTCGTACTGAAGCGCATAACCCCTTTCAAAGGATAAACACGAATAAAAACAAGATCGTCAATTGAGAACTCGAGGGGTTTCCTACGGTTGTCCGCGTAGGATTTCTGGCGACTCAGAGCCTCTTTCATTCTCAATCGAATAAGATCAATCTTCTCGGAAGAATCACGAACAAAATCTGGACCAAGAATAAGCTTCTCTCTAGATTCCAACCAACATGAAGGTGATCGACATGGCCTTCCGTATAAGGCTTCGAAAGGAGCCATACCAATACTAGACTGAAAACTATTGTTGTAGGAGAATTCTACAAGAGGTAGGTGATCCTCCCAACTACCACCGAAATCAAAGATAAAAATACGGAGAAGATCTTCCAAAATACGATTTACCCGTTCAGTCTGTCCGTCAGACTGCAGATGATAAGATGTAGAAAAATTAAGCTTTGTTCCCAAAGCTTGCTGAAGACTCTTCCAAAAATGACTCGTGAATAAAGGATCACGATCACTCACAATAGAACTAGGAACACCGTGAAGTCTCACGATTTCCTTGACATACAACTTAGCCAAATGCGAAGCAGTTCTATTAGACTTAATAAGGACAAAATGAGCAGATTTGGTGAGGCGATCAACAATAACCCAAATACTAAAATGACCTGATCTCGAACGAGGTAGGCCGTCAATGAAATCCATAGAAATCTGATCCCATTTCCACAATGGAATCTCAAGAGGTTGAAGAAGACCAGAAGGACGCTGATGTTCGGCCTTCACACGTTGACAAGTCATGCAATTACTCACATAACTCGCCACATCGCGCTTCATACCTTCCCAATAGTAAAGGCGACGCATATTGGCATACATCTTACTACTACCGGGATGAATGGTATACTTAGAACGATGGCAATCATCAAGAATATCATGCCTAAGTGCATGATCAGAAGGCACAAAAAGACGGTTCTTCTTACGAAGACACCCATGAGAATCAATGCTAAGATCTTGCAACACCTCATCACAAGATCCAGACTCACAAAGCTGAATAAAATACAACAAATTAGGATCACGCCGTTGGGCATCGGCAATACGATCCAATAAAATAGGTCGAGCTCCCAAACTAAATAATAGAATAGGAGAATCAGAAGATGAACCTCATCACGAATTTCACAAAAAGATAGAGTCTCAAGAACATTCCATTCGGCTAGCATCATGGAAACAATAGCCGAATGTTTGCGACTAAGCGCATCTGCAACACGATTACCCTTTCCAGGGGTATACTGGATATCAAAGTCATAGGAGGCAAGAAACTCGAGCCAACGTTGTTGTCTCATATTGAGTTCCTTCCGAGTGAACAAATACTTCAAAGATTTATGATCGGTATAGAGAATGAAGCGCTCGCCCAATAAATAGTGTCGCCAAATCTTCAAGGCAAAGACAATGGCGGCTAAGTCAAGATCATGAGTGGCATAGCGAACCTCATTCGGACGCATTTGCCTAGAAGCATAAGCAACTACCCGATCCTTCTGCATAAGAACAGCACCGAGACCACTACCACAAGCATCGGTGTAGACAACAAGATCATGATTCCCTTCGGGAACCACTAGAATAAGAGCATTAGTCAGAAGTTCTTTCAATGATAGAAAGGAAGCTTCATACTTGTCGGACCAAATAAAACGAATGCCTTTCCGAGTAAGGCAAGTGAGAGGAAGCACAACACGGGAAAAATCCTTAATGAACCGACGGTAAAAACCCGCCAATCCAAGGAAACTACGAATCTCATGAACATTTTCAGGCCTCTTCCAGTTCTGGATGGCTTCGATCTTTGAGGGATCGACAGAAATGCCATCGGAAGATACAACATGGCCTAAGAACTTAACCTTATTCTCCCAAAAGTGGCACTTGGAGAATTTGGCTCTAAGCTGATGCTGGCGGAGGGTACTCAAGACAATTCTCAAGTGATTAGCATGCTAAGCTTCAGACTTAGAATAAATAAGGATATCATCAATGAAGACAAGCACGAACTTATCGAGATATTCTCGGAATACCCGATTCATGAGATCAACAAAGAAAGCAGGAGCGTTCGTCAAACTGAACGGCATAACGAGCCACTCGAAAGAACCATATCGAGTGCGGAAAGCTGTAAAAGGTATGCTATCCTCCGTGACTCGTAACTTATGGAAACCTGTGGCAAGGTCAAGCTGAGAAAAGACCTTAGCACCACTCAATAGATCGAACATATCATCGATCCTAGGCAAAGGATACTTATTTCTAATGGTTAACTCGTTAAGCTTGCGATAGTCAATGCAAAGCCTAAGAGTTCCATCAGACTTCTTCACAAAGACAACCGCGGATCCCCACGGAGAAAAACTGGACTGAATCAACTGCTTGGACTCGAGCTCTAAAAGCTGCTTCTTGAGTTCCTCATTTTCCTTTGTAGACATCCTCGTGGGAGGACGACTAACTGGCTGCGCGCCTGGAATGAGATCAATGCGGAACTCAATTGCCCGTTTGGGTGGCAAACCCGACACAGGCTCAAAAACATTAGAAAAGTCACCAGCAATAGGAATACGAGATACATCATCACCATCTCGCGAATCAAGAGAATACAAAGCCATCTCGGAATTATCCACATCCCGAAGAACAAGAGATAACTGAGAAGGCGAATCAGGATGACAAAGATATAAAATTCTCTCGGAACAAATAATCCTGGCATCGTACCTCACTAGCCAGTCCATACCAAATCATATCAAAACCCAAATGAGAAACAACGTGCAGATTCGCACGGAAAGAAAAGCCACATAAAACAATCTCAATATCATCACAAACAAACTAAGGGTCGCGGATCCCCCAATAGGATTCGCAATCCTTAAAGAAGTAACCATACAAGAAACATCCAAAGATAAATCATCAACGAGCTTCTTCGATACGAAAGAATGTGAAGCACTCGTATCGAAAAGAACTCGAATACTATGATCATGAAATAGAATAAAACCTTCCAAAATAGATGGAGATATACCTTTGGATTGAGAACGACCTCCAGAAGCATTCGCTACATTTAACTTGCCAGATGAAGAATTATTCGGAGCAATGGGACAAGTGGAACTACGATGACCTTCCCTCTTGCAGTAACGGCAGAAGAGAGGCTTTGGACAAGCTCGAATAATATGATCCGGAGAACCACAATTGAAACACTTTCGAATGAAAGGTGTTTCGGAAGACTGAGGCTGAGAAGTAGGACCACCAGTCTTCTTCTTCTTAGAAGGAAAAGGCTTCTTCTGAATTGGAAACGGCCTCTTGTTGGGGTTCTTAGAAACCTCAACATCTACATCACTATCACCCTCCTTCTCAATGGTCTCCAGGTGAAGTGCCGAATTAACCAATTCCTCGAAAGAAAGCTTAAGCTGGAGCAAAAAAGACTTCCTAAGATATTTCTTAAGACCAGAAACAAACTTCAAATTCTTCTTGTAAGAAGTGCTGATAAATTCAAGACCATACTGAGATAAAGCTTCGAACGATGCGACATACTCAGAAACAGAAGATTTCCCTTGCTTCAACTCAAGGAAGCGACGGGTCAATAAAACTTTTTCAGATTCAGGAACGAACTTGAATTCAAATCGTCCCCGAAACTGAGTCCAAGAAAGAGTAGACTCATTAATTTCGGCTACAAGAAGCTCATACCAATCAAGAGCACGCTCTTGTAATAAGCTAGAAGTCACAAGAACTCGATCATGGTCAGAAAGATCCATGCGAGAAAAGATACGCTCGCACGTGCGAAGCCAAGCTTGGACTTCAAGAACGGATTCGGAACCCTTAAACAGTTTTCCTCCAAAATGAGCAAAATCACCACACTGATGTGCAAAAGCAGACTTGCGAGGTGGAGACACTCGAGGAGGAACTGGAGGCTGAGTGCTCCTAAACAATTCCAAAAATTGATCGGCAGACATATAAACGCCATCCAGATGTGAGCCACTAGATTGCCCAGCATCCGAGCGTCGACCTCTGCCTCTTCCAGACATACGCTGAAAGTAAGATAAGAACAAGATTATTCATAAGGTAAATATTTCAATATGGGATACTACGGAATAATCCTACACGTATTCCCAAATACTATCTAGCCTTAATGGAATAAAGAGACACGATGATTCAAAGATTTGTATCACTTGTACACTTTGATGTACCATAATATGTGCTCTATTCTGTGTTTATCATATTTTGTTCTGAACTCAGCTCTGATACCAAGCTGTGACGCCCCACTCCGAGTGCCTCGTTAACAAAGAGTGTTATATAGATAATACTGTCGGCTAACGCGGACAATAGAGTATAATGGAAACGACCATGTGTAATCTTACCTTAACTATTCACTAAATACGTCGAAAAGTAGAATCACAAACAATTCGACCTATTCAATAAATATTTAAAGCAAAACTACAATGGCTATAGGATCTATCAGAAGAAAATATAACAACTCAAATGTAATTCACATCACAGAACAGTCGATCATAATATACACATAAACAGATACACAACAGAGTATACAAAATAATACATGTCAAATGGTACAGGAGACCACAATATACAGACGAGACGAAAGAGTATAAATCAGAGTTACAACAGATAAGGACTACAAAAGACGCTACAACAAAATGAAGCTAGAGTATAGTCCATGCGAAAGCAAAATAGGCTACGTCCAAAAGCACCTAACCTGAAACAACTCGGTCTGACCCGAGTATAAATTACACGGATCAGTCTAGCTAAACAAATCAGTTAAATAAACTGAACAACAATAAACCTGCAAGGTTACAAAGCATAATAGATATCTCTAAAAGAGATACACAATCATCTAAAAAAAGATGAATCATATAGATCAAGCCTCATATCATCGGCAACATATAGAAACAAAGGATAAGAATATCCCAAAGCAAGCCATAAGGCAAACAACAAATACCGATAATACGAGTTCCACAAGGTAGACTCTATATTTCGTGCGGCTCCAAAGAACCAATACAGAAAAGCAATACCTAGGGAATATACATATAAATGAAACATCATGAGCGGTGGTGAGTAAATCACTCCGTTATCTCTTGAGCGGTGGTGAAGAAACCACTCCAATATCTCTTGAGCGGTGGTGAAGAAACCACTCCGATATCCCTTGAGCGGTGGTGAAGAAACCACTCCAAAAGCAATATTAAAGACAACCGCCAACCCCATATATTTTTCGATTCGGGCCAAAGGGCCAACTCCAAAAGCGATATTTAAAGGAAACAAGCCAGAGGAGACAGTCCGAAGACACTATCCCAAAGGCAGCATGTGTCACAAACTCCCAGAGAGGAATCCGAAAAGTGGTAACGTGAGTCCCATAACCACCCGTTCGCACTAAACGGTTTACTATCCATTAGTTTATTTCACACTCAAGCAGTACAAATTTACCTCATATCATCGATAAACCAAACTCGAAGGTGAAAACGATCGATCGAATAGGTTGGAGATTAATCGGAAAGATAAACGCACAGATTCATGGTCCGTGTTTTGCCCAACCATTTAATCATCCTTCCACTTCGCTCGAAGTGCGAAATTGTGCGTATGTTTAAATAGGATTTATAAATTGGAGTTAATATGATTAGAAAGATTATTTCATAAAAACCCGTGGATGAAGTCAAAAATAAGTTATCAAAGTCAAAGAGGCAATAACAACCACTAAGAACCAACATGAATCGATAAAATCCGGAAAACCAATCAAAATAAGCATAAATAGGCAAAACAGGAAAACATGAGCAGATCAGTCGACTGAAAATCCCTGTTCAGTCGACTGAAA
Source organism: Allium cepa (assembly GCA_030765085.1). Taxonomy (NCBI): domain Eukaryota; kingdom Viridiplantae; phylum Streptophyta; class Magnoliopsida; order Asparagales; family Amaryllidaceae; genus Allium; species Allium cepa. The sequence goes on from CM060937.1 coordinate 606,161,957, forward strand.
ATTGTCCAGAGAAATTTCGGGCTTCAGCTCAGTCGACTGAACAGAGAATCCAGTCGACTGAACCCAATTTCCTGCATTTCCTACTTATAACAAATGAAGTGCAAACTCTCCCAACTTTCAACCGGACGAGCACGGACGCTAGGGGTTTACGCCTAACGGCTACCCGGCCCTATAAACACTTCGATTCATCACCAAAAACATGATCAAAACATCAAAGTTAGGATTTCAAGAATTGAACCCAAACACTAAAAATTTGGATATTCACCAATTCAATCCAAACTAAAAGCAAGTACATATGAACAAGTGCTAGGTATTCATACCCAACATCAATGAAATCAAGAGAAGTAGATGTGAGATCAAAACTCACCTTTTAACCTCACAAACAAAGATGATGAAGAAGCACAAAAGCAAGGAATCAACCAACCACACTCCACTTCAACACTACAAGTTTCAATCTAGAATCAAAGCAAGCATTTCCTAAGTTAGGGTTAGGAAAATTACTGAAATTGAAGAGGAGAAGAGATAGAGAAGATGGAGATAAACTAACCAGTGGATTCTCTATGAATTTGGAGCAAGAAATCAAGATACAAAGGGGAACTAGGGCTTGCTAATTTCTATTTCTCTTTCCCTTCCACCATTTCAGTTTTAGCTTGAGAAAGAAATGAAATGAAGAGAAGGGTTGAGCTAGGGGGTTAAGTGAGCTAGTGGGCTGAACCCAACTCCAAACCCAATAGAAAAAAGTAGCCAAAATTTCACAAACTCCAAACATATCAAAGATTATACTCAAAAAGATCGCAAACGCCATTTTGGAACCATTGGAGGTAGTTTCCAGTTCCAATTCGGCCATTTGCAGAAAGTAACATTTCGGACCCCAAAATCCGAATAACGACGCTATATTTAAATCAAACATTTAAATATAAAATCGTTAAATATGCGGGTTGTTACAATATCTTTCAAATTCAAATATTTATCAAAATGAATATCAAGTCATTTCTAACCATTTCAATAAATTAAATTATGATATCATTTCAAAAACTCCTTCCAAATCAATTTAATATATTAAAATATCATTTCCTTTCAAAATCTCCTTTCAAATCACTTTATTATCAAAATATCATATCTTTCAAAACTTCATTTTTAAATCATTTTATTATCAAAATAACATATCTTTCAAAACTTCGTTTCAAAATATTTTTAATATCAAAATATCATATCTTTCCATAACTTCATTTCAAAACATTTTTAATATCAAAATATCATATCTTTCCCTAACTTCATTTCAAATCATTTTAATATATCAAAATATCATTTCAATGATTGTGTATACTTCAAAACCAAAACCATTTTATTTCAAAGCTTTAATATCTCACATTTCATAAAACCAATATTATTTAAATAAACTCAAATAATATATATATTTTAAATATCCATCTATCAAATAACTTAAATAAATCAACAATATCATTTCAAAATATCAAAATATCAAAGTATTATTCAAAACATCATTCATTTTTAGTTCATTTAAATACCATTTAAAACCATTCATTTTATTTAGAAATTAATCACCATTTCAAACTTACATTTCAAAGGAGTTTATATTTAAAGATTAAATCTTTTCATAAAAAAATAAAGTCAATTCCTTATTATTTAATAGTTAAATAATAAATTTCCAAATTTAAATCTTATTCCAGACATTAATCTCATTAAAATTTTATAAATAATAAAATTCAGTTTCCGTAGCACTTAAAAATGCTACGTAAAGTTATAGTTTAAAACAGTTCACTTAACAAAATACAACATTTAAGTGCTGTAATAGATTTTCTTTAAATTTCAAATAAACTTTAAATGTTAAGTTTAACCGCTATAGCACTTACAATGTGCTATAATAGGCTTTATTTCAAATTAACTTTTTAGTTCATTTAAAACAACTAGAGCATTTACAAAATGCTGTAATACACTTTACATTACACTTCAAAAATGCTATTAAATCAAATTCAGGGTTTAAATACAAATTTCACCAATAGTTAATCTTTAATTTAAATCATTTAACTTATAAACATCATAAATTTTACATTTTAAAATCATCATTTCAATACTCATATTTTTATGATTTTTATAAAGTTAAATGTCATCCAAAAATCAATTTTTAACATAAATTCTTATTTAAATTCAAGTGTTAACTTCCATTTCTTTAATTAAATTACTAACTTAACAATTAGGTTTAAATTTACAAAATATAACTTATTTCCATAAATTTTACTTAATTGAAATTTCACTTTTTTAAAACAAAATTTAAAATTTCACATTTAAGTTATATTTCAAAATTTCCTTAAACATTCATTTGTTTAAAATTTTAACTTATTGTTGGGTGCGTTTCCACCACCGAACCAAAGAAAGAAAGCATCGCCAAACCAAAAGGGGGAAGGCCCTACCGAACCAATCCACTCTCCATTCACCACCGAATCAACCTCCACCGATCCAAGGCCTCACCGGACCAACTCACCACCGAATCAACCTCCACCGATCCAAGGCCTCACCGGACCAGCCTCCACCGAATCAACCACACCAAACCAATCCCATCTCCTCTACCACCGGACCAGAACGCTAGTCCAACCATCTAATACCGAACCAACGTTGCCAGGCCAGATCACTTTAGCCCAGGCCCACCAGCAGCTATATACATCCAAGACCCCTGCCCCCAGCCTTACTCTATAAATAGAGGGGCAGAGGTACAACAATGGCAGACAAGTTTGAGAGCTCAAGCACGGACATAACTTTCAAACAACTTTCATATACCCGTAATCAAAGCTTTGTACTTGTAATATGAAGAGTGAAGGAGAATAACATATAAAGTGGACGTAGGCACATTCTGGCCGAACCACTATAAATCTGTGTGTCTTTTACAGTTTAGTCGCTGCTTTTTACATATTTGCATGAATCACCCAAATCACTAAGAAGAACTTAAAGTCGACTAAATCACACGACTTGGAGGTGTTTGCCCATTTTTTGTGCAAACATTTTTGGTGCTTTCACTGAGAGCTCGAGCTAGAAGATTCAACTTCTCCCACTCAACCTTCTTTCCAACAGCATCGCTCATTGCTTGGAAAACATGCCTCCTAGGCAGAAGAAAGATGCTAGCAAAGGAAAGAACATCCCAACTGGAAGTATCCCAGATCCAGTGATCAGAGATCAGGAGAATCGTCCAATCCCAACAGCAAATGGAAATTAGGCAAATCCGACAGCCCCTGCTACGGAACAACCAATTACTAGGGCAGATCAGGACAGGGTTGTGGCTGAAGTAACTAACCGCTTTGCATCTCAACAAGAAGCCTTGATGGACGAACTCATGTCACGCTTAAGGGATGCTGAAGAATCCAACCGCAACACCGAATCATGGGGTGAGTCACAGTTTGGAGGATCTGGGAGATGACAAAGATCTTTCTTCTTCGAAGAGGCAAACAATAGAAATAGCAATGGTAGGAGACGAGCCCAGACTCAGCCCGAATTCCGACCCGAGGAAACACTTGGAACTGAACCCGACAATGGAGGAACCAAGCAGGGGTCGGATATGGCTGAGCCTGTCATGCTACCTAACCATGGGAACACTAATGGACGAGGTCGAGCTGGAGTCCAGCCCGAAGTTGGACCCGAGGAAGTGCTTAGAACAGAACCCAGTAGGGGAAGATCAAGGCAAGGGCCAACTATAGTTGACCCCAGCATGCTCCCAGAAGACCGAAGACAGCCATTGGAAAATGTTAGGAGTAATAGACGATACCATCCCTATAGGTCATCTGGACAGAATCAATCCCGCAGAGAAGAACCAAACTCATTTCTATCCGCTCCAAGTTATGATGAAAGGATGGCGCGATTGTTCAGAGAGTGCGTCCAACAGGACCAAAGGGATCGAGAGATAGGCGCTAGGGTGACCGGCCCCTTCACCCGCAATATCGAAACTGCCATCACCCCCCGAGAATGGAAAATGCCAACAATGGAACCTTACAAGGGAACCTCTGACTTCGTTGTACACTTGCAGAGATACACACAGCATATGCTCATGAGCGGAGCAATAGAGGGAGTGTTGTGTAAATGCTTCCCACTATTCTTGGCAGATCTAGCTACCTCCTGTTTCTGCCATCTACCCCAAGGATCCATCAGCTCATGGGAAATGTTGAAAGAAAAGTTCACCAGCCAGTTCCGCATTCATGTGGAACAACCCAAGGACGCTTATTCCCTATCTAATATCAAATAGTAGCCCGGAGAGACAGTGCAACAATATCTAACCTGATTCAACGCCGCAGCGGCCGCAGTCCAAGATGCCGATGAGAAACTTATCCTAATGGCTCTTTGTAGTGGCGTACATCCGTGATGTGCACGTAAATGTGCATATTTTTACCACCATATTTATTCTATTTAAATTAAATAAATGATCATATTGGGTATTTTAACTTGTTTTAACCAAAATTCATATTAATTCCAAATTTTCACACATTCATCTTCATATAAGGGCAAAATAGTCATTTGTGCGCGTATATTAATTTGAAAGAATTTAATTAGAAATTTTTATAATATTTTGTAGGAACTTAGCTTCTCATATTAGTGGGTTCATGAAGAAACATGCATGCACAAAATGGATATAAAGGAATGAAGATGGAAATAACTCAAAGTGAAGAACATGGAGGACCCCACCTACCCGCCTACATTAATGTACAAATTAAAGGCTAATGCACATGCTTTTGGACTAAATGGCTTCATGTACACTTAATGGGGGATTAAGACATGTTAATGATTACTTGGCCTCCACACTTCCTAAGGGGCATTTTGGGCATTCCCCAAAAAGTGAATTAGGGTTTTAAAACTTGTATATATACCCCTTATGTTTCATGTAACCATCTTCCTCTTAGTTAGTTAGTTTTAGTTTAGAAAATAAATCAAATCTCTCTTTCTTTCCATGGCTACTTAGCCATTTCTTCTCTTATGTAATTCTTTTCTTTTATGCAATGTTAATTATTGTTTCTTTTTAATTACATGTTCATTTCCTTTTATGCAAGTAGTGTAGATTTTCCTTTATGCAATTAGAATAGTTTTCCATATCACTTTGCTCTCTTTTCCTTTTATTTTTCTCTCATGTTGCAAGCTACATTTGTTCATATGATAACAAATATGAGAGGCTAAACCCCTTCAATTTAGGGGTAATGAAGCTCTCTAATCATATAGCTTCAACTTAATTTGATGTTTATGCTCTCTTTTTATGCTTAATGAGAATGAATGAAGTGGTTTAATGATGTTGTTTAGATGTGAATTTGATAGTCTATGTTGTTTATAACAAATAGGCTATGCTTAAACAAACAAAACACAAATTGCCTCTTCATCTACATATGATTATGGCAAAGAAGTGATTGTTGAAATTGAAATTTGATGGCTTATATTTCTAATTAATGGTTAATAGGCCATGCTTAAAATAAATTTTGCTTTCAACTTTGTTGCCATATTTTATGAGATTTAAAAGTGTATTAGTGGTTTTGTTATAGTTTGATGGTTTATATTGAGCTAATTAATAGCACAAATATACCATACTTATGATAAGCACATCAACTAATTCACTAATGACAAGAAAAGAGAGATCATAACTTCATTTTGTTGATTTATGTGATCTAGAGAGTGGAAATTGCCTCTAAATTGTCTTAACACTCTCATATTTTTATCTATTTTCTTTTGTCATTTTTCTTCTTTTTTTTAGTTAATCACTCTTCCAACTTTGGTTAATTTGATTGAATAGAATTTTAAAATCATCAATTCCCTGCGGATCGGCCCGTATTCGCCGCGTGCTACATTCGTACACCGTGCGCTTGCGATTATTTTTTAATTTAAATTCGTTCGACGGTTTTCTAAACCGATAGAATTTCCGTCGATGAACAAGTTTTTGGCGCCGTTGCCGGGGAGTTGCTTTGATTTTGATTTTCTATTCTTCGGATTATTTTTGTGTGATTTTATTTGTGTTTTATTTTGCTACTTAAAAAAAAAATTGTTGTGTGTTTGTTTTGTGAATTTTGCTTTCATTTTTCATTGTTAGCTTGTTGCCTTTTCTATTTTCATTTTTCTTGCATTCCAACTAAAAAAAAAACACAACACAATTTCTATCAAAAAAAAAACATTTAATCCATTTGATTTTCTATTTCATTTACAAGTTACCCAAAAAAAAAGGAACAGTGTACATTGGTGCACTGTTTACTGTGCACAGCCTGCACAATCAGTTTCTCTCTGTTTTAACTCCTTACCCCATACACCTCTGTTCTACTTCCCTGCAGCAAACCATACCACTACTCCATTGCCACTTCACCATATCTCCGGACCACAGCAAAACACAGCAGTCCAACATCAATACTTCACACTCCTACCATCAAACTACTTCAAAACCACACTTCACAACATATGTACCTCCACACCCCACTGCAATTCATCAAAACTACCTACCTGCACACCTCTATCCAACAGCAGACTACCACAATAAACTACCATCACTCCCTCAAGTTCACTTCCTCAAATTCACCTGCTTGCACCGTCCACTTCTATTCACATTAACTTGCAACTTGATTGCAATTTCTGCCTTACTCGCCAACATTTCACAACTGCCATCCCTGCCTTCAATTTCTCTAAACAACAACTCTGTTTTCAACTTACATTTCTACCTCCCCGCTGCACTTCAGACTACAACAACCATCAACTTGATCCTTCTGCCATTGACATCAGCCAAAACAGTGAAGAACGCCAATCACTCTGCAACAGCACCCTCCTTTGAACAACCAGTCATCATCATCACTCTTTCCATCAATACAACAACCCTCTCCACGGCTGACTACTAAACACACGACTTCTTCTGCCTACATCTCCCCCTCCGCTGCCTGCAAGCCTTCTTCATTCATTCAATCCTCTCTTCTTCATTACCTCAAAGCAATTCCTTATCCAACCACCATCATTCTATACAACAGCCACTTCGAGCAAGTTCGAGCAGCAATTCCCATTGCACAGCCCCTCTGTCACCCATTGACCACCGACCACAACATCATACAACATTTCCACTGTCAACTTGCTAAGACTACAACATCTTCCCCATACAAATTGCCTTAACCACCACTTCACAGACCAAACAACCTCCCCAAGTTTGACACCCCTTGAAATCTCATACAACCGAAAACCACGAACTCAACTTCGACGCCCAAACCCAAATTCGCCTGCCCTGACAACGAAATCACATCGCAACCTCCTCGTACACCTTCAACAGCGACATTGTGACTCTACTGTAATAGCAATCCATCGGCCAATTCCCCCATCCTCGAACCCAAAATTCATACAACCACCTGCTACTGTTGTTGCCATTCCCAAAATTGCACTACACCTCACAAACAAGGTTGCACTGTTAACGACACACTCTCATACATCCTCTTTACCTCCATCACCTCCTACCCAAATACAAACGTTTCCGATTGTTGTCTACAAACATAAACCACAAAAGCTGTTGCCATCACTTCTGCATTGCAACACTGCCTTTTAGCCACTGGGATCATATCACAGTCTCGAAACTTCAAAAACCACAAAGCTGTTGCCATCATCTGACCAAACTCCAACTGCCCCACATTGAACTACACTCAAACTCCCCATTCTAAAATTGCTCCATGCTTCCTGTTCCTCCCGGTTTCTACATTCTACACAAATTCAAAACCCAAAGCCACACAGTGCAACAAACCCACTGTTCATTCTCCTCTGACCACAGACGAACAAGTTTTTGCTTACCTCCAACATTTCTCCGATTCATCTACACAGTCCTCTACCACTTCTTCTATCAACTACATCACCTGACATCGTCACGCAACCATCGAACGACCTCCCTCTCCAAAGCCAAAACCGAGAACTCGAACACTTCAAACCGAGGTCGACGATCACCTACAAAATCGCACCAACCAGAAGGCTCGAATCAATTATTATCAGAAATTTGAATTTTGAGTGAACCGTTGATTTGTTTATTGGCATCGGTAATTGGAATTTGAGGAGACTGGAACTCGCGAATTGATTGGGTTTTTGAGAATTTTAGCAGGCTTCGTATATACTGGAAAAGAATTTGAGTAACGGGGTTCTTTTAATTTAAGTGGGTTTGTGTTGTTTTGGGTTGAGTTATGTTTGGGTTGATTCGTGTTTTGGGTTGTGTTGTTTTGTGAATTGCTTAATTTTGGATTTATCATTTCAAAAAAAAAAACACAAAAAAAAGGTTTTGTTGTAGTTAGTGTTTTTTTTTTAAAGTTGTTATAAGTTCCACCCTTATATATTAAATAAAAAAAATTCAATTGCTTTTAGTTTAGTTTGTTTTGTTTTTAATTTCTTTTTCTTCCTTTGATAAAAAAAAACTAAAAAAAACAACAAAAATAAATATGTTTCTTTCGTTTGTTTTGTTTTAGTTTCTTCGTTGATATAAAAAATGAAAACATTTTTTTTTAAGTAAAACCCTACTTTTAAGTTTCCTTCCAAAAAAAAAAGTTGTGTATATCTTGTTTATTTCAGGTTGCCAAAGCAGAATTGTAGAAGGAGCAGAAGTGCTTGCTAAAATAAATTACTTGCTTTGCTGAGCTTGCCAAAAAAAAACTGCTTGCTTGTTTATAATTTTCTTTTTATTTTCCTTGCATTGTATATATTTATTGTTTTTGTTTGTCTTGCATTGTTGTTTGCTTGCATTTGAAAAAAAAAAATTCAAAAACCAAAAAAAAAAAAAAAAAAAAAATTCATTCGTAGTTGCATTATTAATACACTTTTAATTTATGATTTGCATTTCATCCTAGAATTGTGATTAATAATAACGGTTAGACATCGATAACACTTAATTGTATATTGACAATTTGTCTTCTTTGAACAATTTAATTTCTTGGTGTCTAGGCTACGGCGGAGTAATAACCATTTATAAATATTACGGTGATTCGTAAATATTATAGTGGTTGTTCCTTTGAAGGTACTTAAACCTTCGGCTGCATTGCTACGGTGATTCGTGGTGCACCGATAACCCCTGCCCGTTACCTGGCTGAGAACTATCTTGTTTATTTAAGACAATTTGTAATTATACAATTTTGGGTTAACTTAGGATAAATCATTTGTAATTAACCCATGCATTCATTTAGTTGCATTAGTTCATGCATATTTAAAAAAAATCAAAAAAAAAATCAAAAATCCAAAACTAAAAAAAATTGTAAATATTCCTTTTCCTTTGAAATTTTTAAATCTTTTTCTTTGAAATTTCAAAAAAAAAAAATTTAGAAAAACCAAAATTCGACAAAAAAAATTGAAAAATAAAAACAAAACAAAAAGATTTCCCTTTTGAAAAATAAATTCTCTTTGTAAATATTTTTTGCTTATAAAAAAAAAACCAAAAAACATTCTTGAAAATGTCAGAATTTCCATATTCACTTGAATTTTACAATAGTTGTGAAAATCAATATAATCCACATGATTTCAGTCCAAATTAGCATGGATATTTTAACAACAACTATTTTGCAAATAATTCAAATTTCGAACAACAAAATTTTCAAAACGATGACCGACGTTCGACTCTTGAAAATAGCATTGAAATGATTTCATCTTTGCTCGAACTTTCTGCACGACAAAATCAAGAGATAAATGATTTATGTAATTCTGATTTGTGTAATAACTCGAGTCAAGGATTTCAAAATTTGAATTCAATTCAAAATTCAAACGATTACGATTATAACCCATGCCAATTTAATTTCGAACTCCAAAATGAATTCCAAACTCAACCTGAAAATGGGAAAAACTTTTCGAACGAATTTAGCAATGGGAATAATCTTTACCATGTTACGAGTGAAAATTTTTGTTCTCAACAAATCCAAATCGAAAATTCTCAATTTAATAACTATAAATTGGATTTTGTTGAACAAATGAATGAAATTTATGATGATCACACGGATTTGTTGTTTGAAACTTATATGAAACAACGTGAACAACAAAATCAAATCTCAATGTGTGACGAGTCAAACGATAATCCATCTTTTACCCAAATCGATGATTTTCAAACAACAACTTTTGAAACTGAAAATAATGATCTTAACAAAGTTGTTGAAAAGACGGTAATTGTGTTGGATTTCAATTCTTTTGAGGGTGAGAAACTCGATTTAAATTTCGATCTTCCTTTTTCTGAAAATTTGAATACACCAACTTTGAATTTTGAACTTGACACATGTAATAAAGTTGTTGATAATCCAATAAAGGAAGACGAGTTTAATGAACATGAATTTTTTGGACTTTTGGATGACTAGTTGTTAAATTCCGAAGGGGAAGATGAAAATCACCATTTTGATTTTGAAATCAATAATTGTGAAAATGTTTTCAATGATAAGCTTGAATTTCAAATTGGTGAAAATAAACTAGAACTTCAATCAATTGTTTTATCGACCCCAAAAAACATCGAAACAAAACAACTCGTATAATTTTCAATAAAAAAACATTCGATTTTCCAAATCATTGTTCAACTTCGAAATCTTTTACGGTTTGGTTTTCTGCGCTTGAGATGTGTCTTACATACTTAGTGAGACAAATGAATCGGTTCTTGGAAGACCGGTTCATTTACTCTTTAACGACATACTTTTTGATGACTTGTAAATAATCATGTTTTCATTTTTATTTAAATAAAGGTTAGGTTTTTATATTTTCTCCTTCCACTTGGGTTGACTGTGGGGACACAGTCAAAATCAAGTATGGGGGAGACTCATCTTCATTTTTTTTCATGGTTTATTTTTGCTTTAAAATCAAAAAAAAAATCAAAAAAAATAAATCCCAAAAACAAATTTTCTTTTGATTTATTTTTAAAAGAAACACTATAAGATAAATATATGGCTTTGGTTTATTAAATTGAAATTTTTGAAAATTTATTGGTCTTAACAAAAATAAAAATGAAGTTTGATTACAAATAATAATGGCTTAACTAGTATATAGGAAGATTCATATGTGTTAATTATGAAGTACATCCTAATTGAAAATCTTTGTTTTAAAAAGTGGTTGATTTAAAGTAAAGGATATAACATTTTTTTTGTCTTCTAAGTTAAATGGTGCTAAGATGATTTTGCAAAACTCCCTCTCAAAAAAATATAAAAATAAAAAATAATAACATCTAAGTATTCACTCTCATTTAAAAGTCCTCACGGTTATGCATGGGTGATTACTTGGAATTTTTGATCATGTGCTTTCATACTCATTTAAAAGTCCTCACGGTTATGCATGTATGGAACGCATGTTAAAAAAAAGACTTAATAAAAACCACCTACGGTCGATAGGTGTATGCATGAAAGTGTGTACACTCGCCATGCTTTGTACTCCCCTCACATAAGCCCGAAAGGCAGTGCATGGGTGGTATATCTGGCCTCAGTTTACCTGAGCTAGGTGTGTAGTTTTTCTTGCAAATAATGAGAGAGCAAGCAATTGAAATCCTAGCACTATTTTTACTTATTTGATTTGATTTGTTATTGAAAAGTAATGAAAATACCACTTTGATAAACTTTAATAATCAACTAAGGATCCATTTTATAATTACACTTTGTTATCAACCGAAACAACAAGTTAAACTATTGTCTATTTGTTATGATAACTTGATTTTTGTTGGAAATTTTGACCAGTAAATGACATAGATTTTCAAGATAATAACCAAAACCTATATTTAACTTATTCGTGTCAATTTAAAAATAAACGCTTCATTTGTAAATATTTTCAAAAATTTGCATTCATCTCTTTGTAAATAAATCTTGTATTTTGTAAATATTTCATCCTGCATTTGGATTTTGTGGGTAGTATCCGCTGAAAACCCTCACAAGACAACACTCGTCCTACTGGGGACACCTAGAGGTTTAACGGCTTATTGCATACGCTCAATGTAATCGTGCTCCCTACGAAAACGGATTTACCTTAGTTTTAGTTTATTCGAGGACGAATAAAAAGATAAGCGTGGGGGTATTTGATGTGCACGTAAATGTGCATATTTTTACCACTATATTTATTCTATTTAAATTAAATAAATGATCATATTGGGTATTTTAACTTGTTTTAACCAAAATTCATATTAATTCCAAATTTTCATATATTCATCTTCATATAAGGGCAAAATAGTCATTTGTGCGCGTATAATAATTTGAAAGAATTTAATTGGAAATTTTTATAATATTTTGTAGGAATTTAGCTTCTCATATTAGTGGGTTCATGAAGAAACATGCATGCACAAAATGGATATAAAGGAATGAAGATGGAAATAATTCAAAGTGAAGAACATGGAGGACCCCACCTACCCACCTACATTAATGTACAAATTAAAGGCTAATGCACATGCGTTTGGACTAAATGGCTTCATGTAAACTTAATGGGGGATTAAGACATGTTAATGATTACTTGGCCTCCACACTTCCTAAGGGGCATTTTGGGCATTCCCCAAAAAGTGAATTAGGTTTTTAAAACTTGTATATATACCCCTTATGTTTCATGTAGCCATCTTCCTCTTAGTTAGTTAGTTTTAGTTTAGAAAATAAATCAAATCTCTCTTTCTTTCCATGGCTACTTAGCCATTTCTTCTCTTATGTAATTCTTTTCTTTTATGCAATGTTAATTATTGTTTCTTTCTAATTACATGTTCATTTCCTTTTATGCAAGTAGTGTAGATTTTCCTTTATGCAATTAGAATAGTTTTCCAAATCACTTTGCCCTCTTTTCCTTTTCTTTTTCTCTCATGTTGCAAACTACATTTGTTCATATGATAACAAATATGAGAGGCTAAACCCCTTCAATTTAGGGGTAATGAAGCTCTCTAATCATGTAGCTTTAACTTAATTTGATGTTTATACTCTCTTTTTATGCTTAATGAGAATGAATGAAGTGGTTTAATGATGTTGTTTAGATTTGAATTTGATAGTCTATGTTGTTTATAACAAATAGGCTATGCTTAAACAAACAAAACACAAATTGCCTCTTCATCTACATATGATTATGGCAAAGAAGTGATTGTTGAAATTGAAATTTGATGGCTTATATTTCTAATTAATGGTTAATAGGCCATGCTTAAAATAAATTTTACTTTCAACTTTGTTGTCATATTTTATGAGATTTAAAAGTGTATTAGTGGTTGTGTTATAGTTTGATGGTTTATATTGAGCTAATTAATAGCACAACTATACCATACTTATGATAAGCACATCAACTAATTCACTAATGACAAGAAAAGAGAGATCATAACTTCATTTTGTTGATTTATGTGATCTAGAGAGTGGAAATTGCCTCTAAATTGTCTTAACACTCTCATTCATTTATCTATTTTCTTTTGTCATTTTTCTTCGTTTTTTTAGCTAATCACTCTTCCAACTTTGGTTAATTTGATTGAATAGAATTTTAAAATCATCAATTCCCTGCGGATCGACCCGTATTCGTCGCGTGCTACATTCGTACACCGTGCGCTTGCGGTTATTTTTTAAATTAAATTCGTTCGACGGTTTTCTAAACCGATAGAATTTCCGTCGACGAACAATCCGGATACCAAGTTTGCTAGAAGATTAACGAAAGAAAAACCAGCTACCTTACCCGATTTCTTCCATGAAGCCGGAAAGTATATGAGACTTGAAGACGCTACCACCGAAAGGCAGACAGGGCAACAAGCCAAGGCAGCTCATGGCAACGCACCCGCTACAGCAAAGGTCATCAGAAGAAATGACTCTCGAGACAATGCTGGGGGCAGGAAGGGAGAAAAACGCCTATATCGGCCTGGACCAAGATTTGACGCTTACACTCCTTTGAATGAAACAGTCGAAAACATCTTCCTGGCCACCCAAGACGAGCTTAAATACAAATGCCCCCCGTACAAGAAGGAATCAGATCACGCAATCAAGTTTGGAAAGTTATGTCGTTTCCACGAATCCCATGGGCATGATACCAATGAATGCTGTCATCTCCGGGACCTGATTGAAGAACACATCAGAAGGAAGAGATTGGAACACTATGTAAAGGGTCAGGACAGGACTCTAGCTCCTGCCAAGGAGAACCAAGGGCAACTCCACCCAGAGACAGGCGTAAGGAATCACAACACCAGCGGTTCCGGTCAAGAGAAGATAGTGGTCCATACAATATCGGGAGGACCACACATCGCCGACAGAAACTGGGCAGAAATGGAAAGATATTGAAAGACACTTAGAAACCATGAAGACTGCATCAATTTCGTCATGGAAGAACGCCGCCCGAAGCGGAAAGAGGAAAATGACTCACATTCAGTAGGCGAGACCTAGAAGGAAGGCAGTACCCTCACATGGATCCTATAGTCATCTCTGCCTGGTTCGGCCCAGCCGAAGTTTTTCGAATTCTGGTAGATACTGGAAGCTCCGTAAACATTCTATTCAAGCATGCTTTCGACAAAATGAAGCTGTCAATGAAGGATGTGTCTCCCTGCAACAAACCACTGCACGGTTTCACTGGAGATGCGAAGATGCCCCTCGGGCAATTGGACCTCTTTATTGAAATAGGAAGTCGTCCCCACTCCATTTTGCGGAAACAAACATTCGTGCTAATAGATAACCACTCAGCCTACAACGCCTTTTTAGAAAGACCAGCCTTGTCTGACTTCCAGATTGTCCTGGCCCCTTGGTGCCTGAAGATGAAATTTCCAACAGATAATGGGATAGGGGAAGTAGAAGGAAATCAAGACGCCGCTCGAGATTGCTATGTAACTGAACTTCGCAATAACCGCAGGAAGGATAAAGGGATGGATGCAGATACTATTCTCTGCAAGAAAATCTTGGAAGCATAGCAACTAAAGAAAGCCCCTCCTCTTCGATATACCAGTGATCCTTTCAATGAATTAGACCCCAGGGACAAAGAGGAGGAGGCCACCGCCGAGCCTGCAGAGGCCATGGAATTTGTATCTGTAGACAAACACGATCCAAGTAGACTGCTGAGAATCGGGTCTCAGTTAAGGGCAGAGTTGAAGGATCAACTCGTCGATTTTCTTCGCCACAACTTGGATGTATTTGCATGGACGCACGCTGACATGACTGGAATCTCCCCAGACGTAGCATGCTACGTACTGAACATCGATCCCACCAAGGTGCCAGTAAATCAGAAAAGAGAATTATGGGGGCAGAACGATCAGCAGCCCTCGAGTAAGAAGTAAAGAATCTACTTGCCAGTAACTTCATACGAGAAGCCATCTACCCAGAATGGATCGCCAACCCTGTACTAGTAAAGAAGGCTAATGGGGAGTGGCGAACATGCATTGACTTCTCCAACTTAAATGACGCTTGCCCGAAGGATTGTTTCCCACTCCCCCTAATCGATCAACTCGTGGACAGCACAGCCGGGCACGAACTCTTTTCTTTTATGGACGCATACTCAGGATATAACCAGATTCCTATGCACACCCCCGATCAAGACCACACTAGTTTCATCACTGACCGGGGATTGTACTGCATAGAGTAATGCCTTTTGGACTTAAAAACACCGGAGCTACTTATCAGCGCCTCGTCAACAAGATGTTTGCGGAACTAATCAAACACCTCCAGAGACCACTAGTACTCTCAACTCCAAATGAAGGTGAAGAACTATACCTATACGTTGTTGTATCATCCCATGCTCTAAGCGCCGCTTTGGTGAGAGAAGACAACCGCGCGCAGCGGCCTGTATACTTTGTAAGCAAGAGATTTACGGGGGCAAAAGCCAGATACCCTAAACTTGAGAAGATAGCGTACTGTTTGCTAACTACGTCACGGAAACTACGACACTATTTCCACTCTCATTCCATCAGAGTTTTAACCGATCAAACGCTAAGGCAGGTACTCCATCGCCCCGACACTTCTGGGCGATTACTTAAATGGTGCATTGAACCGAGTCAATATGATATCACCTACCATCCTCGCACCACCATCAAGGGACAAGCCATGACCGATTTAATTGCCGAATTCACTACCAACGAAGGTAAGGAGCAAACTGAAATAGCAGAGGATATCAAGTGGAATCTCTTTGTAGATGGAGCATCAAACGAACAAGGCTCGGGGGCAGGTATTGTGATAATCACCCCCAAGGGAAGGAAGCTGCACTATGCCCTAAGGTTGGAATTCGCTGCCACCAACAACAATGCAGAGTATGAAGCGGTAATAGCAGGATTAGAACTTGCCTTAGAAATTGGATTTCAGTTCTTTGTGTCTTCATAGTGATTCTCAACTTGTCGTAAACTAAGTACTAGGAGAGTTTCAGACTCGAGGAGAACGACTCACAGCATATCTAAAGAAAACCAAGCTGCTACTCGATCAGTTGGACCACTATTTAATCAAACACAATCCTTGAGAGGAGAACCGAGAGGCCGACGAACTGGCAAAGCAAGATAGCATGAAGAACAGCACCATTTCCGAAACAGTAGCCATCTCAAAACAACTGGCCCCAAGTTTCGAAAAGAGGATCTGATAGCTATAATCGAAGAAAAAACTTCGATGACTCCTATCCGGAAATACTTACAAGATGGCACACTACCCAACGAGCGTAAAGAAGTCAGAAAAATCTTGAGGAGAGCTTCCCGCTACACAGTACAAGAAGGCATCCTCTATCGACGCGACTTCTCTAACCCCTTATTAAGGTGTGTTGCTGGAAGGGAAGCCAAGAAAATCTTATCCAACATCCATCAAGGGAGCTGCGGAGATCACACTGGTGGGCAGACTCTGGCAAAGAAGACACTCCGATATGGATATTACTGGCCCACTTTGAACAAAGACACCTTAGACTTGGCCAAAAGATGTGACAGATGTCAGAAATTTGCTAAGATTCCTCGACTACCAACAAATGAGATTACTCAAATGACCAGCCCTTGGCCCTTTGCAGTATGGGGAATTGACTTGATTGGTGAACTGCCAATGGGCCGAGGCGGAGCCAAATATACTATAGTGGCAGTCGACTATTTCACCAAATGGGTGGAAGCGGAACCTCTAAATAAAATATCTTCGGCAAAAGTTATTAACTTCTTGATCAAAAATGTTCTATGCAGGTACGGGGTTCCACTCAAAATCATATCGGACAATGGTCTTCAGTTTGACATCGAGAAGTTCGCCGACTGGTGCCAAGAGCACGGAATTCACAAAAGTTTCTCATCTGTGGCTTATCCCCAGGCAAATGGACCAGTCAAAGCTGTCAACAAAATTCTTAAAACTCTAATCAAGAAGAAGCTTGAAAAGTCAAAAGGCGCTTGGGTGGATGAACTTCCTACGGCACTTAGGGCCTACCGCACGTCTTTTAGAACATCAACAGGGCATACTCCTTTCTCTTTGGCAGACGGATCGGAGGCCATGCTCCCAGTTGAAACTGTAGTGCCATCCCACCGTAGGATCCACTACAGCCCAGAAGAGAACGAAGAACTCCTCCACATGTCTTCGGATCTAATCGAAGAAAGAAGAAATGATGCAACACTCAAAGCAGCAGCTCACAAGCAAAAAGTGGCAGCACAATACAACTCCAAAGTCAAGCATCACAGCTTACAAGAAGGAGATCTTGTCCTCAAGCGAATCTTCCCACGCCCTGGAGCGCTAGATCCAATCTGGGACGGACCATATGTAATTCATAAATATCTCCACAACAGAGCTTATATTTTGTCAACAGTGGACGAAGAGGTGTTCCAGAGGGCATGGAACACCCAACACCTTCGTCGATACTTTTCTTAACTTGTACTGCCCATATAAAGTGAATTAACAAAGATAACCAGTGGACGTAGGAAATTTCGTGCCGAACCACTTTAAAAACTTGTCTCTTTTTTAACTTGTTCATTTATATCTTAGCTACTTGTTGAGCTTTATCCTTTTCGGTTGAACAAAATCCTGTGTAGACGACATCTCCATTCAGGGCATCACAGCACAACTTCACCTGGAAAAAACCAAACAGGTATTATACGAATCTATGCCCTCGCCAATGAGACACTTTTGCTCCAACATCCCTCTGTTGCGGGTTAACTCATTGCTCGTGACGGCCCTTAAAGCCAACTGTAATGAGCCGATTATAAGCCGCCGAGAAGGCCAACCATAGCCTAGAAAGCTCATTAAGGCGTTCGGCTCGCCGTGAACTGTGAACCGATTATAAACCCCAACATAAGGTGTAGCCAGCCAGGGGCAGTTCACAGTTGACGATCGGCACCCGCGCTAGCAGGCCATGTTAAGTCGAATAATACCCATGATTACGGGCCATAATGTCTCGGGTAGTTATCTTGCGCGATCTCGGCTCCGGTGTGTCTTAAGTATGGCTGTGGTAAAAAAGAAAACTCCCCGCAGAGGCGTAAGATGGGTGACAAATGTCTCCAAGGCCCACAGCTAGGGAAAGTGACAACAAAGCCCGTTTGCCACGAACTTAAGCGCGTCGAAGGCCTTCCGTGATTGAAAGTTTTACTATTTCTTACATTTCCATTTTATTTATAAGAACTTTCCTCCTATCATCTATAACGATCACTAAAGTACATGACACAAAATAGGTGACACTCACTAATGGGAATAAGAACTCACAGCTGGATGGCAGGTCACTCAGCTGCATTCCATATTCGATTACACAAGGCATTCAAATCTACCGTCTACGGCTAAAACTTGAAGGGAGGTACTTTCTTATCTTGAAGATAAATATGTAACTATAATTTATTCGCACATTACACTAACATTGCGAGACATGAAATTATATTTTAAGCAAGAACTTGACGTCAAACACAATTGAATCGCTAGCACATGCACAGCTATATATCTTATGTAACACATCAAAATAACAAAAGCATTCAAATATAGCAAAATAAGTTTAAGTTAAAAGTTACATACCAAAAATCAAGTTGTTCGTTACATAATTACAGCCTAAAAATTACACTAATGTTCTAAGACTAACATAGACAACAATGTCAAGTAAACCAAAAAATGTCCAGATCAAGCCAAGGCGTCGGCTACATCGGGGCTTCGCCTCTATCCTGCTGACCCTCCGAGATCTACTTAACCGCAGGATCAGAACTCCCACCATGTTGACCAGAGGTAGTTGGCAGTTCAGAGGTCCCGTCTGTCCAATTCAGGAGAGGAATCCATTAAATAAACAATAAGCAACCAAGTTATGAAAAGGCTAAAAGGGAACACTTACCAGCACCTGTTGCTTGATCATCATCCCCCAACTGCACACCTACCTCCTTAGCAGCGAGCAGTCGCATACCCTCATTCACCTCCATTTTCTCCTCCTTGGTGAATTGGGCCGTAACCACATCCATCCTGAAGGCCACACCACCCTCCTTATCCACATCATCCTTGGCCTCCTCCAGAGCCCGGAGATAAATCCTGGCCAAGATCCGGGGATAATCATCCATCCAGGATAAGTTGCCCTGCTTCCAAGTACGGAAATACATGTCTTGGAGAATCTCATCCATCATCCCCTCGTTCTACTCAAACTCCCTCATTCGGACCTTAGAAGCCAACAGCTTTGCAACGACAGCATCCTTCTCCGATCGGTACAGCGAGCGGTCAGCCTGAAGTGATTTCCTCATCGCCTCCATCTCCTCCTTCAGCTTGGCTTGAGCAAGCTCTATGGCTTCAAGCTTCCCAGATAACTCCTCTACCCGCTCGAGATCCACTTTTCGAACCTCATCCACCGTTGCAATAGCCATATCGATCCGTTCCTTGCAGGTGGCCTCCATTTTCCGCAGCTCGGCTCTGCTAGCCTCTTCCATGGTTTTCTTTAGCCGTCTGGAGCCAGCTTCGTGCTGAGAGATCTGGATGGTCTGATCGGCGAGTTTCTTGGCCTGGTCGAAAACCACTAACCGCAATCTTATGTTGGCACTCCCAATTTCCTCCCTGGACTTGACCAGTCGGGCATGATGCCCCATCAACTTCCTAGGTGCTCCTTCGGAGTATCGTCGGGAAAGTTCTTGGGATTCATCGTTCATGCCAGGGGGATTGAAGCAAACCCTGAACAAGTCCGGGCTTTGCAAGATATCAAGATACCATCCACTCGAAGAGAGATGCAAAGCCTAAATGGGAAGGTGGCCGCCCTAAGCAGATTCATCCCTAAAGCAACCGACAAATGCATCCCTTTCTTCGAAGCCCTAAAGAAAGACAAAGGGAAGTTCGAATGGACTGACGAATGCTCAACAGCCTTCCTTAACCTAATCAAACACCTCCAGAGACCACCAGTACTCTCAACTCCAAATGAAGGTGAAGAACTATGCCTATAACTTGCTGTATCGTCCCATGTTCTAAGCGCCGCTTTGGTGAGAGAAGACAACCGCGCGCAGCGGCCTGTATACTTTGCAAGCAAGAGATTTACGGGGGCAAAAGCCAGATACCCTAAACTTGAGAAGCTGGCATACTGTTTGCTAACTACATCACGGAAACTGTGACACTATTTCCAATCTCATTCCATCAGAGTTTTAACCGATCAAATGCTAAGGAAAGTACTCCATTGCCCCGACACTTCTGGGCGACTACTTAAATGGTGCATTGAACCGAGACAATATGATATCACCAACCATCCTCGCACCACCATCAAGGGACAAGCCATGGCTGATTTCATTGCCGAATTCACTACCAACGAAGGTAAGGAGCAAACTGAAATAGCAGAGGATATCAAGTGGAATCTCTTTTTAGATGGAGCATCAAACGAACAAAGCTCGGGGGCAGGTATTGTGATAATCACCCCCAGGGGAAGGAAGCTGCACTATGCCCTAAGGTTGGAATTCGCTGCCACCAACAACAATGCAGAGTATGAAGCAGTAATAGCAGGATTAGAACTTGCCTTATAAATTGGAGTCAGTTCTTTATGTCTTCATAGTGATTCTCAACTTATCGTAAACCAAGTACAAGGAGAGTTTCAGACTCGAGGAGAACGACTCACAGCATATCTAAAGAAAACCAAGTTGCTACTCGATCAGTTGGACCACTATTTAATCAAACACATTCCTCGAGAGGAGAACCGAGAGGCTGACGAACTGGCAAAGCAAGCCAGCATGAAGAACAGCACCATTTCCGGAACAGTTGTCATCTCAAAACAACTGGCCCCAAGTTTCGAACAAGAGGATCTGATAGTTGCAATCGAAGAAGAAACTTGGATGACTCCTATCCGAAAATTCTTATAAGATGGCACACTACCCAACGAGCGTAACGAAGTCAGGAAAATCTTGAGGAGAGCTTCCCGCTACACAATACAAGAAGGCATCCTCTATCGATGCGACTTCTCTAACCCCTTATTAAGGTGTGTTGCTGGAAGGGAAGCCAAGAAAATCTTATCCAACATCCATCAAGGGAGCTGTGGAGATCACATTGGTGGGCAGACTCTGGCAAAGAAGACACTCCGATATGGATATTACAGGCCCACTTTGAACAAAGACACCTTAGACTTCGTCAAAAGATGTGACAGATGTCAGAAATTTGATAAGTTTCTCGAATACCAACAAATGAGATTACTCAAATGACCAGCCCTTGGCCCTTTGCAATATGAGGAATTGACTTGATTGGCGAACTGCCGATGGGCCGAGGCGGAGCCAAATATGCAATAGTGGCAGTCGACTATTTCACCAAATGGGTGGAAGCGGAACCTCTAAATAAAATATCTTCGCAAAATTTATTAACTTCTTGATCAAAAATGTTCTATGCAGGTACAGGGTTCCACTCAAAATCATATCGGACAATGGACTTCAGTTTGACAGCGAGGAGTTCGCCGACTAGTGCCAAGAGCACGGAATTCAAAAAAGCTTCTCATCTTTGGCTTATTCCCAGGCAAATGGACAAGTCAAAACTGTCAACAAAATTATTAAAACTCTAATCAAGAAGAAGCTTGAAAAGTCAAAAGGCGCTTGGGTGGATGAACTTCCTACGGCACTTTGGGCCTACCGCACGTCTTTCAGAACATCAACAGGGCATACTCCTTTCTCTTTGGCATACGGATCGGAGGCCATGCTCCCAGTTGAAACTGTAGTGCCATCCCACCGTAGGATCCACTACAATCCAGAAGAGAACGAAGAACTCTTCCACATATCTTTGGATCTAATCGAAGAAAGAAGAAATGATGCAGCACTCAAAGCAGCAGCTCGCAAGCAAAAAGTGGCAGCACAATACAACTCCAAAGTCAAGCATCGCAGCTTACAAGAAGGAGATCTTGTCCTCAAGCAAATCTTCCCGCGCCCCGGAGCGCTAGATCCAATCTGGGACGAACTATATGTAATTCATAAAGATCTCCACAACGGAGCATATATTTTGTTAACAGTGGACGGAGAGGTGTTCCAGAGGGCATGGAACACCCAACACCTTCGTCGATACTTTTCTTAACTTGTACTGCCCATATAAAGTGAATTAACAAAGAGAACCACTGGACGTAGGCAATTTCGTGCTGAACCACTTTAAAAACTTGTCTCTTTTTTAACTTGTTCCTTTATATCTTGGCTACTTGCTGAGCTTTATCCTTTTCTGTTGAACAAAATCCCGTGTAGACGGCATCTCCATTCTGGGCATCACAGCACAACTTCACCTGGAAAAAACCTAACAGGTATTATACGAGTCTATGCCCTCGCCAATGAGACACTTTTGCTCCAGCATCCCTCTGCTGCGGGTTAACTCATTGCTCGTGACGACCCTTAAAGCCAACTGTAATGAGACGATTATAAGCCGCCGAGAAAGCCAACCATAGCTTAGGCAGCTCATTACGGCGTTTGGCTCGCTGGCAACTGGGAACCGATTATAAGCCCCAACATAAGGTGTGGCCAGCCAGGGGCAGTTCACAGTTAACGATCGGTACCCGCGCTAGCTGGCCACGGTAAGTCGAATAATACCCACGATTACGGGCCATAATGTCCCGGGTAGTTACCGTGCGCGATCTCGGCTCCGGTGTGTCTTAAGTATGGCTGTGGTAAAAAAGAAAACTCCCCATAGAGGCGTAAGATGGGTGACAAATGTCTCCAAGACCCACAGCTAGGGAAAGTGACTACAAAGCCCGTTTGCCACGAACTTAAGCGCGTCGAAGGCCTTCCGTGATTGGAAGTTTTACTATTTCTTATATTTTCATTTTATTTATAAGAACTTTCCTCCTATCCTCTATAACGATCACTAAAGTCAGGACACAAAATAAGAGACACTCACTAATGGGAATAAGAACTCATAGCTGGATGGCAGGTCACTCAGCTGCATTCCTTATTCGATTACACAAGGCATTCAAAGCTACCGTCTACAGCTAAAACGTGAAGGGCGGTACTTTCTTCTCTTGAACATAAATATGTAACTATAATTAATTCGCACATCACACTAACATTGCGAGATATGAAATTATATTTTAAGCAAAAACTTGACATCAAACACAATTGAATCGCTAGCACATGCACAGCTATATTTCTTATGCAACACATCAAAATAACAAAAGCATTCAAATATAGTAAAATTAGTTTAAGTTAAAAGTTACATGCCAAAAATCAAGTTGTTCGTTACATAATTACAGCCTAAAAATTACAATAATGTTTTAAGACTAACATAGACAGCAATGTCAAGTAAACCAAAAAATGTCCAGATCAAGCCAAGGCGTCGGCTGCATCAGGGCTTCGCCTCTATCTTGCTGGCCCTCCGAGATCTACGTAACCGCAGGATCAGAACTCCCAGCATGTTGACTAGAAGCAGTTGGCACTTCAGAGGTCCCGCCTGTCCAATTCAGTAGAGGAATCCATTAAATAAATAACAAGCAACCAAGTTATGAAAAGGCTAAAAGGGAAGACTTACCAGCATCTGTTCCTTGATCATCATCCCCCAACTGCACACCTACCTCCTTAGCAGCGAGCAGTCGCATACCCTCATTCACCGCCCTTTTCTCCTCCTTGGTGAATTGGGCCGTAAACACATCCATCCTGAAGGCCACACCACCCTCCTTATCCGCATCATCCTTGGCCTCCTCCAGAGCCCGGAGATAAATCCTGGCCATGATTCGGGGATAATCATCCATCCAGGATAAGTTGCCCTGCTTCCAAGTACGGAAATACATGTCCTGGAGCATCTCATCCATCGTCCCCTCGTTCTCCTCAAACTCCCTCATTCGGACCTTAGAAGACAATAGCTTTGCAACGACATCATCCCTCTCCAATCGGTACCGCGAGCGGTCAGCCTGAAGGGATTTCCTCATCGCCTCCATCTCCTCCTTCACCTTGGCTTGAGCAAGCTCTGCGGCTTCAAGCTTCCCAGATAACTCCTCTACCCGCTCGAGATCCGGTTTCCGAACCTCATCCACCGTTGCAATAGCCATATGATCCGTTCCTTGAAGGTGGCCTCCATTTTTCGCAGCTCGGCTCTGCTAGCCTCTTCCATGGTTTTCTTTAGCCGTCTGGAGGCAGCCTCGTGCGGAGAGATCTGGATGGCCTGATCGGCGAGTTGCTTGGCCTGGTCGAAAACCACTAACCGCAATCTTATGTTGGCACTCCCAATTTCCTCCCTGACCTTGACCAGTCGGGCATGATGCACCATCAACTTCCTAGTCTCCTCAGCAACCCGGTCGATGTTTGCCTTAGCTTCATCCCCCATAGTTACAATCCGAGTAGTAAGCAAATCAAGGTCTAGGGACTTGGCCTTATCAAGCACCCTTACCATAGGATTGCGAGGGAGAAGGTGCTCACCAGTAACCTCGTCAAAGGAAATATCACGAGAACCCAGATCCAGATCTGGATGACCCACAAACGGATTATGAGCCAAGTCGGGACGATCAATCTGAGTAACGGTAGGATTTTCAGACGGATGCGGAGAGGGTATGAACTCAGTATCCTCCCCCGTGATATCATGAATAGGCTGGGTTGGGGGCTGAGGATCAGGTGAAGGTTCGAATAAGGAGCGACTCCTCTTTTTCTTTTGAATATCCTCTTCAATAACTCCGAGAAGAGGACGGTAGCCGACTACGTCCCCAGAACGGTTGGTCGGAGGCTTTGGTTTAGCAGAAGCTTTGAGGAGTTTGAATTGTTCGAGACGGTGCCGAATGTCTGATGTCTTGGCCACCTTACCTGTTTCTGGAATAAAAACCAAGTGTTACAAGCATGCATGGGACTATAATCCAAGAAACATGTGAAGTTAAAAAGAGTAAAGAGGAGTCAAAAATTCACCTTGAATCGCCGGAGTTGCCCTAGCTGAAATGCTCTTTGAAGATGAATCGGCACCAGTCCCGGCCTTATCAGTTTTCTTTGGCTTCTCCACCAAGGTCGATCCTTCCTCCAACCGCTCAAAAGCCTGGCGGAAAGCATCGTCTATCCACCCTTGGATCTCCCCTGCTTGCCTAGAGGGCAAAGCCCCAACGCCATCACCGCTCTGTCCTCCACCACCATCATCACCATCACCTTCTCTATCACCTCCGCTCTCCTCCTCGCCTCTTTCCTCCTCCACATTTTCCCCCTCCGGAACATCTGGACATGTGCTAAGGGAGGGTCCATCGGATTTCTTGAGCTTCTTCCCCCCGGCGACTGGAGGTATCAAGAAGGGTTTCCTCTTGCTGCTCTTCGTCGTGGCCCCTCCTTTAGCTTTGATAGCCCTCTCCTCAGCTGTGTCTCTCTGCTTGACCACAGACTGACGCGGTAGAATCAAGTTGTGCTGCAGAAGAGTAGCATTCCTGATCAGGTAAGAAGCTGACCTCTCCCTTCCCAAATGGCTTCTATCTCCGTAGCCATCTGAACCAGGCGATCGTTCTCCACGACCGCATATCCACCTGTCGCTAGCAAGAAATAAAAACACATAAGAAGAAGCATTGCAGTCAGAATGGAAATTATAAATAAGCTTCAACTTACAGCCGGAGGTGAAGCGATGGGTAGAAACAGAGTCATCCTTGACGAAAAACCATTCTTTCTTGAACATGCTGAAACTTCGAATATAAGTCCAAGACCGGCTTGAAGGACACGGCCGATTCCAAGCTGATGTATGGAGACCCCTTCTTATAGCCCCTCCAGTTGTACAAAAACCGGATCTCCTGGTTGGAAGGGGGACGCCCGTATTTTCTCTGGAAAATGATGAATAGACTCACCAAGATAGCATAAGAATTAGGCTGAAGCTGGAAAGGGGCCACCTTCAAATAGGTAATGAAGCTGACTATCCAAGCATTGATCGGGGGAATGGCCCCGCACATGCAATGGTACCTACTATAAGCGAAATATCCTTCAGGGGGTCATACGGCACAACTCCATTCCCTGGCAGCACCATATGTGCTCTGTCAATACCGAAAGAACGAGATATAACATCAAACTGCTCCTCTTTAAGGGAGCTAGGAAAGCAGTCAGGTGGCGAGTTCAGGAGCTCCTGAGGGCCGTACCAATCTACTAGTGATCTCGGGGGAGGTCCATGACGTCCCGATCCTGACTAAGCTGGGGGCACTGTGGAGGACTCTTCTATGTCCGTGGATTTCTTCTTATCTGATCGAGTTTCCACTTTACGAGACATTTATCTACAAACACAAAAAGTGCGTCGTTAGAATGAAGGAAGTAAACAAGCAAGTGCATGAACTCTAGAATTTAATTTATAAGTTAAAACATAAAAGGCATAAGGTTCATTCGGCATTCAAACTCCCAATCTCATTCGGCAATCATACTCCCCATGGTCATTCGGGAATTCAAGGCCGAAAGATCATTCGGTACTCGGAATCTCAAGGTTCATTCGGCAAGTCAAGTATTTAAGTTCATTCGGACCTCGGAATCCCCAGACTCATTCGGCAGTCCAAAAACATAAAAGCCATTCAACGAGAGAAGGCTAAATCACCTGATTCGGTAGTCTAACGTGATTCGGCAGTGCGTTTGATTCGGCAGGAGGGAATCTGATTCGGATATTTCAGTTAGTAAGGAATGACGAAAGCGTATGGCCCATACTTACAGGAAAATAGACACGACCGGACCGATTGGTTCGACGCTCGAGACCGAATGAGAATGTCAAAGACGAATGGCCTAAAACAAAGCATGGCATATGCTGGCATATGCCCCACTTTGGGGGGCAAATGTTGGGTGCATTTCCACAACCGAACCAAAGAAATAAAGCATCACCGAACCAAAAGGGGGAAGGCCCTACCAAACCAAACCACTCTCCATTCACCACCGAATCAACCTCCACCGATCCAAGGCCTCACTGGACCAACTCACCACCGAATCAACCTTCACCGATCCAAGGCCTCACCGGACCAGCCTCCAACGAATCAACCACACCGAACCAATCCCATCTCCTCTACCACCGGACCAAAACGCTAGTCCAACCATCTAATATTGAACCAACGTTGCCAAGCCAGATCACTTCAGCTCAGGCCCACCAGCAGCTATATACATCCAAGACCCCTGCCCCCAGCCTCACTCTATAAAAAGAGGGGCAGGGGTACAAAAATGGCAGACAAGTTTGAGAGCTCAAGCACGGACAGAACTTTCAAACAACTTTCATATACTTGTAATCAAAGCTTTGTACATGTAATCTGAAGAGTGAAGGAGAATAACATATAAAGTGGACGTAGGCACATTCTGACCGAACCACTATAAATCTATGTGTCTTTTACAGTTTAGTCCCTGCTTTTTACATATTTGCATGAATCACCCAAATCACTAAGAAGAAATTAAAATCGACTAAATCACACGACTTGGAGGCGTTTGACCATTTTTTGTGCAAACACTTATTCAAAAATCATTACTATTTTTATAAAATCATTTAAAATACATTTTTAAATCAAAATATTATATTTTTCTTACTTTACATAATTTCTTTTTTTAAAACAAAACATAAATTCCAAAATTTACTTATAGTTCAAATTCTACTTTACCGTTTACTTAATTCATTATTTAATTTATAGAAAATCATTAATATTTCTACAAAACCATTTTTAATTAAATTTAAATCAAAATATTATCAAATATTATAAATTTTACATTTTAAAATATTTTAAAACATTTTCAAAAATATTACATAAACCATGGGTCTGTATATAGTTTTCTAGCCTAAGTCAAGTGATACGGATATATATCATTTCAATTCGCAGTTTACAAAGAAAAACGGGTTCTATCATTTCAATCCCGCAGTCCCAAGTAAAATGAATGATTTTGGAAACCGCTCAGTCCTATCATTTGAGCCCATAACGTTTTTCCCCTATTCTAAAGTCCGTTCGGGCATGTATCATTTCAACCCATAGTGATTCTAGTCTACAGGGAACTTGCAATGGTGATAACTGATATAAACGACATAGTAGCATGAAATAACAATAACATATGATATAAAAAGTGTAATAACAGGTGTGAACATCATATGATAATAATATAGCAGACGTAGCATGATGATAAACAGTTACAGATTCAAATGGTGTCAGTTTATCAGTTATATAAGTACATATTAGTCTGGTGAGATTTACTCACCTTTTTGTGCTGGAGATGTCAACTCAAATGACACAACGGATTCCAGAAGGCACGATGACGCAAAATTACTCTCAAGTGGGAAGAGATCCAAGCTTAGAACTTGTGTTACATCCCAAAACAAAGCCAAATAAATTAACATTTCAACACAACATTAAATTGAAACAACTTTGAAATAAAAAGAGATACGAATACACGGTCTTTTGCCTTGCTTTCTACATTTGATTGCACAGCATAGAGGATGTTTTGGCTCAGGTTTGGACATACTTTGGTTTAGATTTGGGTCCTATAAGTCATGGCTACATGGTATTGATGTGGTGGAGTAGTTACTACGCATGAATATGAAGAGGCTTATGCCAAATAGGTGGGTTTTTGGTCAACAAAAGGCTCGACCATGTAGGGGTTTGGCTTGGCCATTCAAGTTCAGATCTAGATAGATGTTGTAGTGGTGTGTGATGGTCTGGTCAGAGGTGGTGGTGGCGGCTAGAGGTGGCGGTGGTGGTGGAAAAGGAGGTGGTGAAGCAACAAGGCTCAAACTAGCATGTTTTCAAGGCATAGGTTGTATTTTTTGGATTTTAGCATCATGGTGGGTGCGGCCATGTTTCAGATCTGAGGAGTAGGTGGTGATGATGACAGAGAAGAGGTGTAGGAGGTGGTGGCCATGGCTATGGAGTGGAGGCCGAGCAAAAGAGTGGAGAGAACAACGTAAAAATACATAAGAAAATAGGAAGAAAAGGAAGAAAATAAGAGGAAGACATTACCCAAAATGTTTGAAGCCATGAATAAAATGAAAGAATGGTTTCTTGAGTGAGAAATAGGATGAAAGTCACGGCTAGAAACTGAAAATGGGCAGCCAAAATGAATAAATGAGATGGTTATGGCATTTGAAACGTTTTTGGACAATGAAACGCCTTAAACACTTCACGTTTCCATTTTCTAAAGATCAAATTAAAAAAAAAGTGAATCAAAAAATACTTGTAAAAACCGAAACCAAGTGAAATAATATGAAAATAAATAATAAAATTTAAAGAAAACAAAAAACGAATAAAAGGAATTGCTTAAAAATTCAAAACACGGTCCAGAAATTTACATATAAATCACTACTAGTCTTGAAAAATGTCCACTTCATTTTAAAAATATTATGCAGTGAATATTTGAAATAAAATAATTTTTTTTATCATTTTCAAAAATAAAATAAATAATTAAATTGGAGAAAAATAGAAAAAGAACTAAAGAAAATGTATAAAAACTGAAAACAGGGCATGGAAATTACAAGAAAAATACTACTAACTCTAGAAAAATTCCTACCTCACTTTGAAATATTAAAAGACAAAATAAAAATAAAATAACATATTAATACATATTAAAATAAAATATGATAAAGAAAATATAATTTATACAATTTAAAATAACAAAATTGCAGAATAAACAAATTGCACTCAATATTGAAATATACATAACTTTCACAGTTTAACTCCGTTTTCAATGAAACGAAAAGCATTGTTCAAGTTATTACATCTATTTTCATAATAAAAGATAAAATTTAAGATTTAAAATAATTTAAATTTGAATTTTAAAAGTCAAAGTTTGAACAGTTTGAGTAGAAATTCACCTTTTTAGTAAAATGTCCAATTTACACTATTTTGAACTATAGATCACTTAAGAATCAGCATTTATATTTAAAAATGAAATATTTGAAAAATAAATAAATAAAATAAAAATAAAATAAATAAAGTCAAATTTAAAATATATAGGCAAAAATCTAGGGTTGTTACACTCTTCCCCACTCAAAACTTTTCGTCCCCAAAGAGGAATGAGGTACGGGAAAGCACAGAAAAAGATAGAGTGAAATAGGATTAAGATAAGATGACATGGAGATTGAAATTATACCTGATAACTGTTGTTATAGGTAATTTTAACAAGGTGGAGATGATCTTTCCAAGATTCTCCAAAATCAAGAACACAAGCACGCAAAAATAGATTCAAAATGAGTACCGAAGATTATCAAAGATTATATATAGATTTCTAAATAGAAAGATTATAGAAAGATGTCTATACCAGTATATAGCAAGATAAGGATGATAAGGAGAACCAAAAGATAGTTTGAAAAACGAAATAAGGAAATAAATTTGAAAGCATGGAAATTTCAACTTAAATAGAGAATAAATCGTTACACAAGTTAAATAAATCTTAACTGTCTCAAATTTCATTATCTTATTATCCAATCATCTTAAATTAGCAATTTTTAAAAACCATGGGTTTGAAAAAAATAATCATTTATTACACTCACAATGTACTTAATAAATTTTATTCTTCTTTATTCCTAATTAAAATTAAATTTATTCCTCTCAATATATTTATCACTTATGTTAAATATACTCACACTTATTATAACTGCTTTCTTTTATTCTTAGTTCTTCTAACATTATTTTATTGTAAGTTATTCAATAGCCTTTTATTATATTTACCTCTATTAATCATTTTATAATTAAAATTTAGGTGTATAACATTTATTGTAACCACTCAAATTTTATTTATAAAATATTTTATATTGTATATTATCCAATTACATTGTTAACTTATGAAATTAAGGTAAGTTATATTTGAATGCAATTGTATTATACAAATAAAACTTTCCAATTAAATCATTTTATCCTTGAATATTCATCCAAAATTTTGATTTTCTTTTTATAATTGAATTTAAGAATTAAATTTTCGATTTCTTCAAACCATTTAGAGATAAATAAATGTATGTACATAACATATCAAATCAAATTTTAAATCATATGTCTATATGTATTATAAATCAAGTCATATTTTATAAATTCAAATCAATTTGATTTCCCAGAACAAAGCTACAGGGCGGTCCCTTCATTTTGAAACTCGAAAATGTATGTCGATGATGCCGCGGTCATCACCAAAGTTATTTTCCAGCGACAAAGAGAAGAGACTAATTTTTTTTAAACTTTTAAAATTCTTTGAAAACAAATTTCTATTCGAAAATACTTTAAATAATATACCCTTTTAAAACTTTAAACACAAGGTTTCAAACCATCGGAAATTAAATTCTCAAATTTCTTGTTCTAAATTCCTTTCAGTTCCCAAATCAACTTATAAACAACTATTTATAAATTCATTTATAGAACAATAAATGATAAATCAAGTATTATCACTTCAAATAATCAATTTAAATCAGTTTGTTAAGTTCCATAAATTTACTTATATATCAAAATTTATTTTATTAACCAAATTTTAAAATAATATTGTGTCAGTTTGTTCTGTCAAAGTGTTTTGGAAATCTTATCGATAGCGTTGATCAGACGAATCGATCGAAAACCCAAATCAACATCAACAAATCAAACAACACAGTATATAAACAAAACATAGATTTACAAGTACAATTCAAAATGTTTGAAGAAAGGTTGGAAACAAAAGACAAGATGATTAAATAACAAAATAAGGAGGTGGATAAGCTTAAATAAATCACGGGCAACCTTATCCGGGTGAACCGTGACTTAAAGAGTAAGATCAATGTGGATTTTTCTAGGGTAAATCAACATTCGATCCCAAGAGTTAGAGTTTGGGATAACAAAAGATATTAGCATCTAAACCAAGGATAGATATAAATCTCTGGTGAATCGATGCTAATTGTAAAGGAGTTTCACCCTTTTACAATTCAAATTTTTTAGATTGGCGGAACTGCCAACTCATTGTAAAGATCATTTTGAAGTGGAGTTATGGGAAACTCCAGAACCAAAAGAAGATGAATAGAGAGGGACATGAATGGATTTTGGAACCGCAGGGAACGTCCAAAATTCAAAGGAAAACCGAATTGAAGAAGAAGGAATTCAAGCTCGAACGAAAGTGATTCTGAAATTAAACCTACTCTATGTACTGAGTTTTGTCTAAAACCAGAGCTCTGATACCAACTGTAACTACCCAATATTTTCAACCATCCGCATCCATTATAAGTGTATAGATTGACACTCATGCCGGAATTGAATTGCTCAAAATACCGCGTTGTAAATAAAATTTGCCAAATCTCATAATATACAGTAAATAAAAATCACAGATCACAGACATAGAGTATTTAATAATGCAGCGAAAGTAAAAGAGATGGTAGTTCATGAAGCTACTATATAAATATGTCAGAGTTAAACAAGATACAACAGAAGAAATAAAGTATAACAGAAGTTTCAGTATGATAACCAAGTACATGCTGAATACAACAATAGAACCGAAATAGATAAGACTAGATAAGAAGATAATCTCCAGCTATTCCAATCTCCAGAAGGTGGAATCCAAATCTGTGAATACTCAGGCTGACCCGAGCGTAAATAAACATACAAACACTTGAGTCAGGACATACATACTTATAAAATGTAAACCAACTCAAGTGAACTGTAGCAAAGGTACACGTAACTTAGAAGATGCTTGGGACCGCCCTCTAAGGATCCGTTAAACTATTTATCATATAGTAATATACGCTATATACAGTACTGTCTAATCAGTAAAGTATAATCATATAGAAAATAGCGTTGAGGGGATGGTGAACCTTAACGCAATCGGATCATTAAATCAAAATCGTAGTGGGCTCGATAAAAGGAACATATGACAAGGCACGCGAGGCAATGCTAGGGTGGATACACCGTTTGCACTCCCGGACCGGTGGTGACGGCAAGCCAGCATCTTCTGCCCACCTCGAGACATACCTCGAATCAAAGTGGCGCCACCATATCGAATCACAAAAGTAATAGAATGGTTTCCGAAGAAGCATGCTCGATGAAAGGGTGCGACCCTTTATGTAGCTCGGTGTAGCTCCTGTTTTAGTCATAATTAGGCCATCCATCAGCGTTGTCTTACTTCATTCCAGTACCGTTCGCCAATCAACCTGCTTCGTTCTGGAATCTCCACCGCGTACACAGTTGTCAAAGTGGTTTTCAGTATCGACAGAGAGTATGTCAAATATCCGATCCCAGTCTCTTTGCCAACCAATCGTTATTATAACCTGTGGTTATAACTTTAAAACAATATTTTATACTTCAAAACAAAATATCCTTTTCAATCCAAATCTTTATCAAAATAAAGATTAAATCATTTCCAAAACCATTCCAATATATCAACATACTATATCTTTCAAATTCAAATATTTATCAAAATAAATATCAAGTCATTTCTAACCATTTCAATATATTAAATTATGATATCCTTTCAAAAACTCCTTTCAAATCAATTTAATATATTAAAATATCATATCCTTTCAAAAACTCCTTTCAAATCACTTTATTATCAAAATATCATATTTTTCAAAACTTCATTTCAAAACATTTTTAATATCAAAATATCATATCTTTCCAAAACTTAATTTCAAAACATTTTCAATATCAAAATATCATATCTTTCCAAAACTTCATTTCAAATCATTTTAATATATCAAAATATCATTTCAATGATAGTTTATACTTCAAAACCTAAACCATTTTATTTCAAAGCTTTAATATCTCACATTTCATAAAACCAATATTATTTAAATAAACTCAAATAATATATATATATATATATATTAAATATCCATCTATCAAATAACTTAAATAAATCAACAAATATCATTTCAAAATATTAAAATATCAAAGTATTCTTCAAAACATCATTCATTTTTAATTCATTTAAATACCATTTAAAACCATTCATTTTATTTAGAAATTAATCACCATTTCAAACTTACATTTCAAAGGAGTTTATATTTAAAGATTAAATCTTTTTATAAAAAAATAAAGTCAATTCCTTAGTATTTAATAGTTAAATATTAAATTTCCAAAATTTAAATCTTATTCCAAAGATTAATCTCATTAAAATTTTATAAATAATAAAATTCAGTTTCCGTAGCACTTAAAAATGCTACGTAAAGTTATAGTTTAAAATGGTTCATTTAACAAAATACAGCATTTAAGTGCTGTAATAGATTTTCTTTGAATTTCAAATAAACTTTAAATGTTAAGTTTAACCGCTATAGCACTTACAATGTGCTATAATAGCCTTTATTTCAAATTAACTTTTTAGTTCATTTAAAACAACTACAACATTTACAAAATACTGTAATATACTTTACATTACACTTCAAAAATGCTGTTAATCAAATTAAGGGTTTAAATACAAATTTCACCAACAGTTAATCTTTAATTTAAATCATTTAACTTATAGCATCATAAATTTTACATTTTAAAATCATCATTTCAATAGTCCTATTTTTATGATTTTTATAAAGTTAAATCTCATCCAAAAATCAATTTTTAACATAATTTCTTATTTAAATTCAAGTATTAACTTCCATTTCTTTAATTAAATTATTAACTTAACAATTAGGTTTATATTTACAAAATATAACTTATTTCTGTAAATTTTACTTAATTAAAATTTCACTTTTTTAAAACAAAATTTACAATTTCACATTTAAGTTATATTTCAAAGTTTACTTAAACATTCATTTGTTTAACATTTTAACTTATTCAAAAATCATTATTATTTTTATAAAATCATTTAAAATACATTTTTAAATAAAAATATTATATTTTTCTTACTTTACATAATTCTTTTTTTAAAACAAAACATAAATTCCAAAATTTACTTATAGTTCGAATTCTACTTTACCGTTTACTTAATTCGTTATTTAATTTATACAAAATCACTAATATTTCTACAAAATCATTTTTAGTTAAATTTAAATCAAAATATTATAAATTTTACATTTTAAAATATTTTAAAACATTTTCAAAAATATTACATAAACCACTTGTCTGTATATAGTTTTCTAGCCTAAGTCAAGTGATACGGATATATATCATTTCAATCCGCAGTTTACAAAGAAAACCAGGTTCTATCATTTCAATCCTGCAGTCCCAAGTAAAATGAATGATTTTGGAAACCGCTCAGGCCTATCATTTCAGCCCATAACGTTTTTTTCCTATTCTAAAGTCCTTTCGGGCATGTATCATTTCAACCCATAGTGATTCTAGTCTACAGGGAACTTGCAATGGTGATAACTGATATAAATGACAAAATAACATGAAATAACAATAAAATATGATATAACAAGTGTAATAACAGGTGGTAACATCATATAATAATAATATAGCAGACATAGCATGATGATAAACAGTTACAGATTCAAATGGTGTCAGTTTATCAGTTATATAAGTACATATTAGTCTGGTGAGATTTACTCACCTTTTGCGCTGGAGATGTCAACTCAAATGACACAACAGATTCCAGAAGGCACGATGACACAAAATTAGGCTCAAGTGGGAAGAGATCCAAGCTTAGAACTTGTGTTACAGCCCAAAACAAAACCAAATAAATTAACATTTCAACACAACATTAAATTGAAACAACTTTGAAATAAAAAGAGATACGAATACACAGTCTTTTGCCTTGCTTTCTACATTTGATTGCACGGCCTAGGGGATGTTTTGGCTCAGGTTTGGAAATACTTTGGTTCAGGTTTGGGTCCTATAAGTCATGGCTACAGGGTATTGAAGTGGTGGAGGAGTTACTACGCATGAATATGAAGAGGCTTATGCCAAATAGGTGGGTTTTTGGTCAACAAAAGGCTCGACCATGTAGGGGTTTGGCTTGACCATTCAAGTTCAGATTTGGATAGATATTGTAGTGGTGTGTTATGGTCTTGTCAAAGGTGGTGGTGGTGGAAAAAGAGGTGGTAAAGCAACAAGGCTCAAACTAGCATGTTTTCAGGGCATAGGTTGTATTTTTTTGGATTTTAGCCTCATGGTGGGTTCATCCATGTTTTAGATCTGAGAAGTAGGTGGTGATGACGACAAAGAAGAGGTGTAGGAGGTGGTGGCTGTAACGTTTGCGATTTTTAGTTGCCGAAAAACCGAACCGTTAGGGTTTAAGAAGAAGAAAAAGGTAGAAGAAGAGAGAAAAAAAATAGAACAGAATAGAAAACAACAGAACAATAACAGAATCTCACAATCGCAGCGGAACAACATATAATAAATAAATGAATAATCTTTAAACAAAGAACTATATCAGTTATTACATCACATCACATTACATTTCATTATCAGAGTGTACAACAACAAACAGCGGAAAAGAAATACTATATACTAAATGATACGCCATGCCATCCAGCTTGCCTCCAGCAACTCCTGAATTCCAGAATATCCTGATAAACCTTAACTCTCGACTGCCCGTGTGGAAATTGGTGGGCACCCAGAGTTTAGGAAGGAAAAAAACTGACTCCGAGTCAGTCATGTGACTGGTGTGAGAACTCAAAACAGTTTATTTTTCTTTAAAATCAAGATAGAGGAATATTTTTAAAGTCAATTTGCAATGCTTTTAAAAATGAGACTAACGCAGAATCGGAGGAGATTTCTCCTTATGATAGTCAAAGATGCTTGATACGCATTAAAAAGAAACATTTGATATTATTACTAGTGCATAGTGTAGGAAAAATTCATTTCGAAAGTAAAGATATAAATCTTAGCCAGCATAGACATTTCGCACTTATGCCTACTATAGCTACCATGTTCAATAGCAGGTTACCGCCACATTCCATGGCAGGTTATACAACTAAACCCGTACAAGATCGTATTGTTTCTTTGGATTTCCAACAAATGGTCAGGCCAAGGAACTTCCCATTGCCACATGGAAACGCCTCTGGAAAGACGCCCCGAGAACCTAACCGGATCTCTGCTAACACAATGCCCGGTTACCTTTCAAACTAGGTAACTACTAACACGAATATGTCATCCCCCGATCGTAACCGATCTATCCGAGGATCCTCGATTTCCAACAACCACAAAATTTGCACCAACAACATAGGTTAAATATCTAGGCTCCATACCATGATACCACCTCTATCCAGAAGGAATGACATACACTAAAGGGGAGCTACCCCCTAATAACCTTGCTGCATCCTTCCTGTTTTGA
Organism: Allium cepa; assembly: GCA_030765085.1. Lineage (NCBI taxonomy): Eukaryota > Viridiplantae > Streptophyta > Magnoliopsida > Asparagales > Amaryllidaceae > Allium > Allium cepa. The sequence continues at coordinate 606,199,278 of CM060937.1, forward strand.
CCATTTCCGGGGTGTGAGGTCCGACGAAGTCTCGTCCAGAAAGCCACGCTTCATACAAAAGCTGTGCTTTGGGTCAACAATTGATCACAGTAATGATCACCAAGATAAATGATCAAACAAATGATCATATCACAAATGATCAAACAATGATCATTTCACAGCAACACTCAGCATGCCACACTACCAAATTGGGAGTATATCACTAATAACCTTCAACTACATAACCTTTGAGCTCGTATGTCTCAGAGAAGGGTGTTAAAAGAGAATAAATTATCCGCCACCAACAGAAATATATTCGGAAGAAATCAGCTTTATATCTCAATTTGTAATGTCAGACATACAATCCATACAAGTCTGTTCCGGTATCGAACAGAACTGAAGGCACTTACAAAGAAGTCTTTGCCATCCGGATATTCACTAATCACGACTAGACTTCCCGTCACTAAGGGTGATAAAACCTCTATATCGGAGATCAGCCGATGTAGAGTAACTCGACGGTAATCCTTCCGTTTTCACAAATATCTGGTCTTCATCACCGGTCATCAAATGCAATCCATTACGACGTATCACATATTCGGAATGGGTTATACGACCCCAAGGTTCTTTCCCAGCTAACCCGAATAGTGAGCGCTTATTCAAAAATAAGTATGGCATTCAAATTCAAGCAATCACAACAAATACCTATTTAAAGGTAAATATTGATAGTCAGATTATTTAACTATCAAAAGGCATGCTCAACATCACCAGATTCCAAATAATTTTTCAAATTACTTATTTTCCAAAATATCTTTAAAAGATATATAATTTTCCACACTTCAACCATTTGAAAACAAATTTTCAAATCACTTTTCACCTTTATCTCATTTGAAAACAAATTTCAATCAATTTCCTTATGCGAAATACTTTCATTTCGACATGGTTCATTTAAACCAATTAAATAAATCCCTATCGATTTATTTTATATTTACGTTCCAAATCCGTAAATTTATTCCCACAGTTCAAATATAAATCAATGTTTATTTTTAAACAAATTTCCCTTTCTTTTATAAATTCCCTAGTGAATTTACAATTCCAAAATATCCATGAATATATGATTCCCAAATCGATTTTTAATATTCATTTTCAATTTGTCTTTAAAAGATAAAGTCTCAAAATATTCTGTTCATATTGGAAAACATTTCCATACTTATTAAATAATAAGTAATTTACAAATCCATTCATTTTCAATACTTGGAAAATATTCAATATACTTAAATCGAAAATTAAGTATATATTTCATTCTTTAAGAAATCATTCTCTTAAACACATTTGTTTGGGCCAAAACGAATGTTGCGTAAAACATCGTTACGACGACCCACAATCACTAGCATAGGGATTCAAAATTAAAATAGATATATAAATCCCAATACTATAAAAAATATTTCCTTTCGAAAACCATTTACTATAACAACAGTGTTATAGTCCACCATTTCCTTCTTTCTCGGAAACGTCTATTTCAACAATAAATGTTGAAATCTATGATTTCGATGTTTAGACCTTTTACAACATCGTTAAAACGATTAACTTCAATTTATTGTATTCATTTTCCCAAGCATATCCATTTTATTCATAATAATATATTCACTGTCCAAAATCGTGAATATACTTCCTTAACCAATTTCAACATTCAATTTATCAAATTTCATTGATTTCGAATTTACAAACAATGTCTATAAATTCCATTTCTATTTATAAGCTTCGATTTATAAATCTCCTTTATTAATTCAATTCAATTTATATAACTCGATTATATACCAAAAGTCCATATTATAAGTTAAATACTTATAATTCATTTATTTACAAAATCATTCTTTTTAAAGCTTCTATTGCTTATAAGATTCCTTTATATTTTATAACAACTTTAACTTATAAAATCTCCTTTATTAACAATTTCTATTAATATCCTATTTATATGCTTAAAACCCAGTTTATAAGTTAATTACTTATAAATCTTTTATTTTACAACATCTATTCATTTTATATCTTCTCAATTCATAAATTTGTAAATTTCAATTTACTTATGAAATCCATTTTTATTTTACTTTAATACTTATAAAAATTCGTTTTATAATTCCGGTATTTTTAATTTATAAATATCCATTTTATAACTCTTTTATCAAAATTGTTTGTAATAGTTCAAAAATTCCAATTTAAACCAATTTATAAATTTATTAACTATTTATTTCAAAAATCACTTTTTCGCTTACATTTCATAAAAATCATACTTTTATAACATTAAAATTTTAACGTTTATTTATTTTTAACAATTCAAAATTTAATAAAACGTATACTTTCGAAAATCACTTTAAAATTCCTTTTAAAACCAAAAATCATTATTTTAAAACTTCAGAAATGGATCCGATGATGCAGCAGCACCAAATAGTCAATCACGACATCCAAATATCATATATCGATATGATAATCAACGAATATCAAAATATCCATAATCAAATAAATACTGTTGAGGAATCCAGTTGGATCCCTCCAACTTGTTTTCCTACATCCAAAAGATGTTAGCACAATACCAATTCTGCTCCAGTACGGAATTATCGCGGTATATGGGATTTATAAAATATTATCCGCTTAATAGGCGGTGCAATAGGGTCTCATCCGCTATATTCGCGGTATATGTTTTTAATAAATAACATCCGCTTACTAACGGCACAAAATGTTTATTTTAACAATCAATAGATAACAATCATTATTGAACATATAATCAATAATTTTAAATCTAACTATTTAAAATTAAAATCGAAACCGATTCGATTGAGTGAGAAGTTCTCACCTTGATTTCAATTTCGTTTTCAGCTTTTATTTCGAATAAAATTAAACGCACGTTTTAATTTTACCCGAAATTTTCGCTAACTCCAAACGACTCCAATCCAATTCCATAGCGTAGTGCTCGTCCAAGATCCCAACGCAACTGGTTTCGCACGTTGTCGACCTCGTATGAAAAAGTTATACATTTTTAAATATCGTACAAATTTTAATATAAATATTACAACATTTTTTTTTATTTTATAAAACCCACAGTTAATCACGCCCATCCATTTCCTGAAGGCAAATCACGGCTGCACCCTGCATCTTCCGTCTCCCTTCAGTAAACATCGTACCGAACCCAAAACTAGCAGTATCTAGGGTTTTAAAACGCATCCTCAACGACCAACTTGAACACGATCATGACCCACCGTTTGAAGCGCCTTGCTCCCCATCACCAACGCCCAGTGGTCGCACGCACTCGGTCGAACCCCTGCCTCAGAAAACGCACACGAACTGCAGGCCTTTGAGCTTGATTTGTCGTTGATTCGAAACACCATTCGCGATCATAGCCGTTGGATTTCTAGCTTTCATCGAGCTCTACATCTTTGCAGTTGGAAGATTCTTGAATCGAGTTGTGGATTGAGAGAAATTTGAGGGGGAAGATAGAAAGATTTCGGCCATGGATATAGATAGTGGCGGCCACAAACGTTTACAACCCTAATTCTTTTTTTTTTGTGAAAAAAAGGGGCTATTTATAGAAATCTATCGAACACTATTCATCCCGGGCTTTCCGAACTTCGATTTACACGCGGTGGACGACGTTTCTAGGGTTTATCCCGCGTTCCGGACACAATGGAACAGGTTTCAAAAGCTAATTCGATCATCTGTGCGAGTTACGGCAATAAACGTTCAATTTAAATTTAAATCAATTAAACGATTTTCTAGGCGTTTTAGCTTGCACCGGACAAACGGTAAATCCGATTGACATAAAATTTGAAACCATACAATAATATAACATTACGGATCCGATGAAACTGGTTTCGTCAAAATCCGAGACTATTTGAAAAATGGCTATTTTAACTCGCCAAATTAATATTAAAACAATTTCGATGCGTTTCGGCTGCCACGGTCAAACGATGACTCCAATTGCTACGGAAATTGAAATCCGATAATAACAAACTATTACGGATCCAATGGAACTAGTTTCGTCCAATTCTGAGACTTTTCAAAAATTGGCTATTTTACAGTCGATAATTAAATATTAAAATATTCAATTTTCACATTTAACTCTTAATTCGATTTTGAAAGTTCTATAACATCACTATAACTCCAATATGATTAAATAAAATTTTACAAATCATTTTCAATCATATTTAACCCAATTTTCAATTATTTCTGGAATTTCTATTATTAAATTATCGATTTAATTCCCAATTAAATCCAATTATTCGAAATAAAATTTATTCGACTCATAAATTTCACTTATTAATATTTAAAATCAATTAAATATTAAAATTTTAATTAATATAAATTCTGGGTCGTTACATACTTCCCCCCTTAAAAGAATTTCGTCCTCGAAATTACCAAGTAAGAAAAAGTTACAGAATTCATTAACTTTCCAAAATTCATAGTTAAACTTCTTTCAATACTTTACTAAGTTTTCAAATCATACTTAGTTATCTTTTCAAAACCAACTTCTATTGTTTAATTTTCAACTTCAAATCAAAACTTAGTTTTTCACAAAATTTTCCAATTTTCTCAAAAAAAATTTAAGGCCTTAAATTTTCGGAAAAATTCGCCAAAGTCTCCTTTGCGCGGCTCGATCCGAAAAAAAAATGACAGTATATATATCACAAATATACATCTCATCAAGTGATGATGCATCCCGCTGGGAAAAAAGTGTAAAAGTAACGTATGTAATCCGAGATATGTACCTTATATATTATTAGCGAGCATATACGGCTAACATAGCGCGAAAGCGAGCTTCAAATGCGAAGCAAGCGCAATCCGCACCTACTAAACACTCAACAAACAAATGAGAACATGCATATATGAAAATAATCTCGATATACATCATATAGCAACATAATAACTACATGTGCCAACATAGCAATGCATTCAATAGAAGTAAATGCAACTACCAAATCAATATAAATTTATTTCTCATTAACATTTAATGAATTGGTTTTCCAATTTAGATCACATTTGATTCATTAACATTGGATTTAACTAACATTCATTTGTTCATTTTCCAATTATTATACATTTACTAATTTATTCACATTGATTCGCTTTCAATCCAAATCAAATCCAATTCTATTCAAATTTACATATTATCCATTTGAATTTAATTACATAGCTTCCAATTTCGCTAATTCACTTTCATTAACACTTAATGAATTTATATACAATCAATCAACAATCAAATAACAACCAATGTTTATTCAATACAACCAAATTTATTCACTTTACATTCAATTTGGTTCAACACTTTTAATTCCAATCGGATCAAATTAAATTGATTTCCATTCAATTTATTCAACTTCCAATAACATTAGCTTTTAATGAATTTACACTTACATCCATTATTTCATATCAATTATTTACATTTAATTGATTAACATTCAATCCATTTATCAATTCGATTGTAAATTCCTTTAACAATATAATATTGAATTTCATTTATATAACTCAAGTTCAAATTCTTAATGATTTCACTTCATTAATTCACTTATTAATTTACTTCGATACCAAAATTAACTTTATTCAACTTCACTTAAGTTATATTCCTTTTCAAACACCTTTTGTTTAACTTAACTTAAGTTTTCACTTATAAATCCAATTCAAATTCCAATCCTATTTAACTTTTCTTTAATTTAACTCCATCCTTAAAGTTAAATTTATTCTTTCGAAATTCAAATTGTATAAGTTATCAACTCATTTATCATTCTCATAATATTTTAAATAAGATTCCAGAGTCCTTTCAACCTTTCAAAACCATTTTTGAAATCAATTCAAATTATCTTTTGAATTTCCAAAACAAAATCCAAATTTTCCAAACAACTTTCATTTAAAATAATCTGCCAGCAATTCCTCTTTTGGAAACCCGAAAATGAATTCTAATGATGTGGCCATCATCATCAGGATTATTTTCCAGCGACCGAAAAGAGTTTAGAGCTTTTATCTTTCCAAAACAATTTTCCAAAATATCAAATCCTTTCAAAACAGTTCTCTGGAATTTTATTTTTAGATTATAAATCACATTTACAAACCTTTTACTTATAAAATTTCACTTCTTATATATAAGATTATTTCATAATTGTAAATCACTTTAATTATAATTCCGTCTTATAATTCATTTGCTTATATAATTTTTCTTTCAAAATTGGTGTTTTATTTAACTTATTCAACAACCAAAAAATCAATTCATATACACTTAATAATCCTTAAAAATTATTCCTTTATATACAAAATATAATCAAGGTAAAATTATTTCATTTACCTAATTTAAATAATACTATGTCGACATGCCTCGTTTAAGTGTTTAGAAATCCTTATCGATAATATGGCATCCCACACATCGATCAGAATCCACAAACAGCTCAACGGATAAGCAAACACAATATAAAACATTTTTATATTCACTAACAAATACGCACTCGTATCTATTATTACACTCACACTCATTCTAAAGTACTACTGACTCTATCCCTAGTGAGTAATTCCCAACAGAGCCATGGTTGTCGCTTAACCATACGCTCTGATACCAAATGTAATGTTTGCGATTTTTCATTGCCGAAAAACCGAATCGTTAGGGTATAAGAAGAAGAAAAAGGTAGAAGAAGAGAGAAAAAAATAGAACAGAATAGAAAACAATAGAACAATAACAGAATCTCACAATCGCAGCGGAACAACATATAATAAATAAATGAATAATCTTTAAACAAAGAACTATATCAGTTATTACATCACATCACATTACATTACATTTCATTATCAGAGTGTACAACAACAAACAGCGGAAAAGAAATACTATGTACTAAATGATACGCCATGCCATCCAGCTTGCCTCCAGCAACTCCTGAATTCCAGAATATCCTGATAAACCTTAACTCTTGACTGCCGTGTGAAAATTGGTGGGCACCCAGAGTTTAGGAAGGAAAACAATAAACTCTGAGTCAGTCATGTGACTGGTGTGAGAACTCAAAACAGTTTATTTTTCTTTAAAATCAAAATAGAGGAATATTTTTAAAGTCAATTTGCAATGCTTTTAAAAATGAGAGTATCATAAGGCCTCCCGCACGCACACACAACGCAAACGCAGAATCGGAGGAGATTTCTCCTTATGATAGTCAAAGATGCTTGATATGCATTAAAAAGAAACATTTGATATTATTACTAGTGCATAGTGTAGGAAAAATTCATTTCGAAAGTAAAGATATAAATCTTAGCCAGCATAGACATTTAGCTACAATGTTCAATAGCAGGTTACCGCCACATTCCATGGCAGGTTATACAACTAAACCCATACAAGATCGTATTGTTTCTTTGGATTTCCAACAAATGGTCAGGCCAAGGAACTTCCCATTGCCACATGGAAACGCCTCTGAAAAGACGCCCCGAGAACGTAACCGGATCTCTACCAACACAAGGCCGGGTTACCTTTCAAATAGGTAACTACTGACACGAATATGTCATCCCTCGATCGTAACCGATCTATCCGAGGATCCTCGATTTCCAACAACCACAAAATTTGCAACAACAACATAGGTTAAATATCTGGGATCCATACCATGATACTACCTCTATCCAGAAGGAATGACATACACTAAAGGGGCGCTACCCCTAATAACCTTGCTTCATCCTTCCTGTTTTGTCCATTTTCGGGGTGTGAGGTTCGACGATGTCTCGTCCACAAAGCCACGCTTTATACAAAAGCTGTGCTTTGGGTCAACAAATGATCAAAGTAATGATCACCAAGATAAATGATCAAACAAATGATCATATCACAAATGATCAAACAATGATCATTTCACAGCAACACTCAACATGCCACAATGCCAAATTGGAAGTATATCACTAATAACCTTCAACTACATAACCTCTGAGCTCGTATGTCTAAGAGAAGGGTGTTAAGTTAAGAGAATAAATTCTCCGCCACCAACAGAAATATATTTGAATGAAATCAGCTTTATATCTCAATTTATAATGTCACATATACAATTCATACAAGTCTGTTCCGGGCTCGAACAGAACCGAAGGCACTTACAAAGATGTCTTTACCATCCGGATATTCATTAATCACGACCGCACTTCCCATCACTAAGGGTGATAAAACCTCTATATCGGAGATCAGCCGATGTAGAGTAACTCGACGGTAATCCTTCCATTTTCACAAATATCCGGTCTTCATCACCGGTCATCAAATGCAATCCATTACGACGTATCACATATTCGGAATGGGTTATACGACCCCAAGGTCCTTTCCCGGCTAACCCGAATAGTGAGCGCTTATTCAAAAATAAGTGTGGCATTCAAATTCAAGCAATCACAACAAATACCTATTTAAAGGTAAATATTGACAGTCGGATTATTTAACTATCAAAAGGCATGCTCAACATCACCAAATTCCAAATAATTTTTCAAATTATTTATTTTCCAAAATATCTTTACAAGATATATAATTTTCCACACTTCAACCATTTGAAAACAAATTTTCAAATCACTTTTCACCTTTATCTCCTTTGAAAACAAATTTCAATCAATTTCCTTATGCGAAATACTTTCATTTCAACATGGTTCATCTAAACCAATTAAATAAATCCCTACTGATTTATTTTATATTTACGTTCCAAATCCGTAAATTTATTCCCACAGTTCAAAAATAAATCAATGTTTATTTTTAAACAAATTTCCCTTTCTTTTATAAATTCCCAAGTGAATTTACAATTCCAAAATATCCATGAATATATGATTCCCAAATCGATTTTTAATATTCATTTTCAATTTTTCTTGAAAAGATAAAGTCTCAAAATATTCAGTTCATGTTGGAAAACATTTCCATACTTATTAAATAACAAGTAATTTACAAATCCATTCATTTTATACACTTGGAAAATATTCAATATACTTAAATCGAAAATTAAGTATATATTTCATTGTTTAAGAAATCATTCTCTTAAACACATTTGTTTGGGCCAAAACGAATGTTGCGTAAAACATCGTTACGACGACCCAAAATCACTATTATATGGATTCAAAATTAAAATAGATATATAAATCCCAATACTATACAAAATATTTCCTTTCGGAAACCATTTACTATATCAACAGTGTTACAGTCCACCATTTCCTTCTTTCTCGAAAACCTCTATTTCAACAATAAATGTTGAAATCTATGTTTTCGATGTTTAGACCTTTTACAACATCGTTAAAACGATTAACTTCAATTTATAGTATTCATTTTCCCAAGCATATCCATTTTATTTATAATAATATATTCACTGTCCAAAATCATGAATATACTTCTTTAACCAATTTCAACATTCAATTTATCAAATTTCATTGATTTCAAATTTACAAACAATGTCTACAAATTCCATTTCTATTTATAAGCTTCGTTTTATAAATCTCCTTTATTAATTCAATTCAATTTATATAACTCAATTATATACCAAAAGTCCATATTATAAGTTAAATACTTATAATTCATTTATTTACAAAATCATTCTTTTTAAAGCTTCTATTGCTTATAAGATTCCTTTATATTTTATAACAACTTTAACTTATAAAATCTCCTTTATTAACAATTTCAATTAATATCCTATTTATATGCTTAAAACCCAGTTTATAAGTTAATTACTTATAAATCTTTTATTTTACAACATCTATTCATTTTATATCTTCTCAATTCATAAATTTGTAAATTTCAATTTACTTATGAAATCCATTTTTATTTCACTTTAATACTTAAAAAAATTCGTTTTATAATTCTGGTATTTTTAATTTATAAATATCCATTTTATAAATCTTTTATAAAAATTGTTTGTAATAGTTCAAAAATTCCAATTTAAACCATTTTATAAAATTATTAACTATTTATTTCAAAAATCACCTTTTCGCTTACATTTCATAAAAATCATACTTTTATAACATTAAAATTTTAACGTTTATTTATTTTTAACAAATCAAAATTTAATAAAACGTATACTTTCGAAAACCACTTTAAAATTCCTTTTAAAACCAAAAATCATTATTTTAAAGCTTCAGAAATGGATCCGATGATGCAGCAGCACCAAATAGTCAATCACGACATCCAAATATCATATATCGATATGATAATCAACGAATATCAAAATATCCATAATCAAATAAATACTGTTGAGGAATCCAGTTGGATCCCTCCAACTTGTTTTCCTGCATCCAAAAGATGTTAGCACAATACCAATTCCGCTCTAGTACGGAATTATCACGATATATGGGATTTATAAAATATTATCCGCTTAATAGGCGGCGCAATAGGGTCTCATCCGCTATATAACGCGGGAAAATCAATTCCAAGTACATAAATAATACCAATTTCACAGTTTATGAAATATTCGCGGTATATGTTTTTAATAAATAACATCCGCTTACTAACGGCGCATAATGTCTATTTTAACAATCAATGGATAACAATCATCATTCAACATACAATCAATAATTTTAAATCTAACTATTTAAAATTAAAATCGAAACCGATTCGATTGAGTGAGAAGTTCTCACCTTGATTTCAATTTCGTTTTCAGCTTTTATTTCGAATAAAATTAAACGCACATTTTAATTTTACCTGAAATTTTTGCTAACTCCAAACGACTCCAATCCAATTCCATAGCGTAGTGCTCGTCCATACGATCCCAACGCAACTAGTTTTGCGCGTTTTCAACCTCGTATGAAAAAGTTATACATTTTTAAATATCGTACAAATTTTAATATAAATATTACAACATTTTTTTTTATAAAACCCACAGTTAATCACGGCCGTCCATTTCCTGAAGGCAAATCACGGCCGCACCCTGCATCTTCCATCTCCCTCCAGTAAACATCGTACCGAACCCAAAACTAGCCGTATCTAGGGTTTTAAAACGCATCCTCAACGACCAACTCGAACACGATCAGGACCCACCGTTTGAAGCGCCTTGCTGCCCCTCACCAACGCCCAGCGGCCGCACGCACTCGGTCGACCCCCTGCCTCAGAAAACGCGCACGAACTACGGGCCTTTAAGCTTGATTTGCCGTCGATTTGAAACAGCATTCGCGATCATAGCCGTTGGATTTCTAGCTTTCATCGAGCTTTACATCTTTGCAGTTGGAAGATTCTTGAATCGAGTTATTGAGAGAAATTTGAGGGGGAAGATAGGAAGATTTCGGTCATGGATATAGATAGTGGCGGCCACGAACGTTTACAACCCTAATTCTTTTTTTTTTATTTTTGTGAAAAAAAGGGGCTATTTATAGAAATCTATCGAACACTATTCATCCCGGGTTTTCCGAACTCCGATTTACATGTGGTAACCGACATTGCTAAGGTTTATCCCGCGTTCCGGACACAATGGAATAGGTTTCAGAAGCTAATTCGATCATCTGTGCGAGTTACGGCAATAAACGTTCAATTTAAATTTAAATCGATTAAACGATTTTCTAGGCGTTTTAGCTTGCACCGGACAAACGCTAAATCCGATTGACATGAAATTTGAAATCATACAATAATATAGCATTACGGATCCGATGAAAATAGTTTCATCGAAATCCGAGACTGTTTGAAAAATGGCTATTTTAACTCGCCAAATTAATATTAAAACAATTTCGATGCGTTTCAAGCTGCCACGGTCAAACGATAACACCAATTGCTACAAAAATTGAAATGTGATAATAACAAACTATTACGGATCTAATGGAACTAGTTTCGTTCAATTCTGAGACTGTTCAAAAATTGGCTATTTTATAGTCGATAATTAAATATTAAAATATTCAATTTTCACAGATTAACTCTTAATTCGATTTTAAAAGTTCTATAACATCACTATAACTCCAATATGATTAAATAAAATTTTAAAAATCATTTTCAATCATATTTAACCCAATTTTCAATTATTTCTGGAATTTCTATTATTAAATTATCGATTTAATTCCCAATTAAATCCAATTATTCGAAATAAAATTTATTCGACCCATAAATTTCACTTATTAATATTTAAAATCTATTAAATATTAAAATTTTAATTAATATAAATTCTGGGTCGTTACAGTGGCCATGGCTATGCAGTGGAGGCCGAGCGAAAGAGTGGAGAGAACAAGGCAAAAATACATAAGAAAATAGGAAGAAAAGGAAGAAAATAAGAGGAAGACATTACCCAAAATGTTTGAAGCCATGAATAAAATGAAAGAATGGTTTTCTTGAGTGCGAAATAGGATGAAAATCACGGCTAGAAACTGAAAATGTGCCGCCAAAATGAATAAATGAGACGGTTATGGCATTTGAAACGTTTTTGGACAATGAAACGTCTAGAAATGAAACGCCTTAAACTCTTCACGTTTCCATTTTCTAAAGATCAAATTAAAAAAAAGTGAATCAGAAAATACTTGTAAAAACCGAAATCAAGTGAAATAATATGAAAATAAATAATAAAATTTAAATAAAATAGAAAAAGAATAAAAGGAATTGCTTAAAAATTCAAAACAGGGTCTAGAAATTTACATATAAATCACTACTAGTCTTGAAAAATGTCCACTTCATTTTAAAAATATTATGCAGTGAAAATTTGAAATAAAATAATTTATTTATCATTTTCAAAAATAAAATAAATAATTAAATTGGAGAAAAATAGAAAAAGAACTAAAGAAAATGTATAAAAACTGAAAACAGGGCATGGAAATTACAAGAAAAATACTACTAACTCTAAAAAAATTCCTACCTCACTTTAAAATACTAAAAGAAAAAATAAAAATAAAATAACATATTAAAATAAAATATGATAAACAAAATATAATTTATACAATTTAAAATAACAAAATTGCAGAATAAACAAATTGCACTCAATATTGAAATATACATAACTTTCACAGTTTAACTCCGTTTTCGACGAGACGAAAAGCATTGTTCAAGTTATTACATCTATTTTCATAATAAAAGATAAAATTTAAGATTTAAAATAATTTAAATTTTAATTTTAAAAGTCAAAGTTTGAACAGTTTGAGTAGAAATTCACCTTTTTAGTAAAATGTCCAATTTATACTATTTTGAACTATAGATCACTTAATAATCAACATTTATATTTAAAAAAGAAATATTTGAAAAAAAAATTAAAAATAAAATAAAATAAAGTCAAATTTAAAATATATAGGCAAAAATCTAGGGTTGTTACACCTCGCAAATGGGGCAACCACGTCGGATTATGCAACAAATCTAATGTTGGTAGAGGTAACTATATGCAATGTAGATACGAGAGTCATCACAAGATATGCTGATTTTTGGGTCCGTGCTAAAGTACATGGCATTCTATTTGTGAGGGTCTTAAAAATTTGTTCTCCTATTTGTTGGGAGTTGTTTAATTATTTGTTGAGGGGGTATTTGGTTAACAAAACACATCCATTCGATGATCAGATTCAGTTCATCTACCCTCCTTAGTTTCTGTGGACAAAGCTAAGTGCCTAATCAGTCCGAAAGTGACGAGAGCACCAAGGAGATCATGGCTAGTGTAACATCTGTAACGATCCAGAATTTTATCGTTTTGATTTGTAAATATTTAATTTATTTTAACAATTCAACTAATAGTTTTAAATAATTTGATTCTCGGTTTAATAATTAAATAACCTTCTTTTAATTTATAAATAATGATAGAAAGTTCATTATTGAATTTTGTTTACATAAATATAGGTAGTTCGATGAAAAAAAGAAAATGTGACCGAAACCCTTTTTCGAATTTTTGACTTTTTATCGAGCGACAAGTTGTAGAAGGTTATTTATGGTATACATTTTAAAACAACATTAGAATGTTAAACATTTTAATGAAAGTTAGATAGATAAATTAATAATAAAATAAGAATTAATTATTATAAATTAATTTTGTATTTAAAGTGAAATAATGGATTTGATAATGAAATAATTCCTTAAGGAAGTCAACAGATATACTTAATCACTCTATTATCCACCGTACTGCCTAATGCATGACATGTTGATGGCTTGGGATAAGATGGAGAAGTTGAAATTTTGAATTTGAGGGTACTTTGGGATTTTTTTTCCTTATTTTTTTTTACTTTATCTTGTATATACACTTTTCTCAAAATTTTTTACTTCACCCTTCATTTTAACACAGTTGAGTTAGGAACTAAAGCATACAAAATTTTTGTTATGGTACAAATTTATCTTTGAACATTTAGGAACTATAGCATACAATAATTTCCTTATGTTACTGATTTACTACTTTACGTGATCTTAAAATGCCTTTTGTTCTTTCTCAAGGATGGAAGAAATAAAATGGTTGAAAAGAATGAAGGAATTTTAAATCCTTCAATCTTAGAACAATAGGTTATTCATGGACTTTTCATCATAATTAATCCAAAATTTACTGTATAGCTCATGTATAATCGACAACAATATCGTAGAACATATTAAATTCATATTAGACTTAGTATAACAAGAATGTTACCTTACATAACGTTACCATTAATGAATTCAATAACTTGAAATCCATGATTAAGTAAAAAAAATAGAGCTTTATTCTTAATGTTTATCAGCTTATTTCTTCCTACAGCCCATATTTTTCTTCCTGATGACTATGCGTATGATGAAAACGGTTTTCTAAAGTTGGTTATATACACTTCATAGAACAATTTAATAAGTTTTCGTTTCCAACTACTACATATTCAGATTTCTATTTATTTTCTAGAACGTGTTAACATATAAAATATCATATACAAGGTTTTGTGGAGTAAATCTAAAATTCTCATAAAATTAGCAAACCCTAATTTCAAATACTCATAAAACCCTAACTTGAAATACTCCAAATCTAAACACCTAAGTAAGAAGTAATACGAAAAGGAAATTCAATGGTAAGTAGATAAATTAAGAAGAAACCATTACCTGAATCGAATTCCGATACCACTTTTTATTTCAGCTAAGGTAAAACCATGTCAAATTGGGGGATGTTGGAAAATATGCAGCGTACTTTTACTGTGGAGGAAAGAGTCGGTGTAAGGAACCCAAGCAAGCACTCGCAACATGCAATAAATGCGAATAAAAAAAGAGAAAGCGGGACTAAGTCCGTCTTATTTAAATGGATCGTGCTAAAACGACCTCAGATAAAACTTGGTCCCTTTCTACTCCAACAGATTATGATCTACATAAAGAATGGTCGGTTCATGGACATTATCCTCAAATACCTAGATTGACTACTACGGGACGGAGTATCCTCATATCGTCCTCCCTCGCAAATGGGACAACCACGTCAGATTATGCAATAAATATGATGATGGTGGAGGTAACTATATGCAATGTAGATACGAGAGTCCTTACTAGATATGCTGATTTTTGGGTCTGTGCTAAGGCACATGACATTCTATTTCGAAAGGGCTTAAATTCATTCTCCTCTTTGTTGGGAGTTGTTTAATTATCTGTTGAGGGGGCATTTGGTTAGTAGATTGTGTCTATTCGATGATAAGATTCAATTCATCTACCCTCCTTAATTTCTTTGGATAAAGCTAAGTGCATGATCAATTCAAAAGTGAAGAGAGCACGAAGGAGATCATGGCTAGTGTAACATCTGTAACGATCCATAATTTTATCGTTTTGAATTGTAAATATTTAATTTATTTTAAATGTTCAATTAGTAGTTTTAAATAATTCGATTCTTGGTTTAAGAATTAAATAACCTTCTTTTAATTTATAACTAATGATAGAAAGGTCACTATTGAATTTGGTTTACATAAATAGGTAGTTAGATAAAAAAACAGAAAATGTGGCCGAAACACTTTTTTGGATTTTTGACATTTTATCGAGCGACAAGTTGTAAAAGGTTGTTTAACCTCGGTATACATTTTAAAACAGCATTGCAATGTTTAAACATTTTAATGAAAAGCTACATAGAAAAATTAAGAATAAAAATAAGAATTAATTATTATAAATTATTTTTGAATTTAAAGTGAAATGATGGATTTGATAATGAAATAATTTCTTAAGCAAGGAAGTTAACAAATATACATAATCACTCTATTATCCACCATACTGCCTAATGCATGACATGTTGATAACTTAGGATAAGATAGAGAAGTTGAAATTTTGAATTTAAGGGTATTTTGGGATTTTTTCCCCTCTTTATTTTATTTTATTTTATTTTTAGGTTATCTTGTATATGCACTTTTCTTAATTTTTCATATCTCAATTTTTTTACTTCACCCTTCATTTCAATTTCATACTCCATCTTCGTAACTCCATTTTCCATCTGCTCTCCTTTTTTTTGGAAAATCTCATCTTTTTAAATTCAAAAATCAAACTTTAAAACTCATGCATGGATTTGGCATTGCAATAAGTGGAAGGTGAGATTTCACATCTTTGTCTAATATTTTTGGATGAGATGAATGTTGTATTATTGATAATTTGATAGTCATTTTGAGATGAAAACCATGTTTAAAAATACTAGCTTAAATCATGATATGTTGGGACTTGCTTGAAATGGAAAAAATTGCTTGTTGTAACCATACATAGAGATAATAGGAACTAACACTTCTACTTTCTCATCTCTTTCTTCTCTTTCCTGTGAATGAAAAACTCTCAAGTCTCCTCTTCGAAAATCCACATCTCCTAATTCAAGCAAAATTGGCTGAACCTTCCAACATAAAACTTTAAATAATCACCCCGGCTATTTTTAGAAATTAGTTGATTGAGATTTCGTTATAAGGCGAGAGAGTAACTGTCTAATGTTAGTAAACGGGAAAATTTGTCTCTAAAGTTAAAAAATCAAATTATCTCGACATGTTTAGAATTAGACGATGTCGTTTGTGCAGTTAGCTTCATGGGATAGTGTAGGATTTTTGGTGAAGTCTTGGCAGAGTTTGGCGATGGTCATGGACGATCATCGGAGATTAGGGTTTCGTTTTGGTGGCGATTGAGGTGAAGTGAGGTGGATTGGAGATTGGTGTTAGCTTCAAAAATGCAAGGTGAAATCGTAGAGCAAATTTGGTGGTTTGGGTTTGTGACCTCGTAGGGTTGAGTGTAGGAAAGGGAGGTCATGATCGTCAAGGAGGTGAATTCGAGGTGATGGTCGGGACGAGTTCGAGCGGCGGAGTTTATGGGTGGCTTTAGTGTGGAGGATGGTGTAGGGAATGGAGTGTGCATGTGATCACTGTGCACATCGACGAGTTTAGGCATTTTGATTTAGGTATTTTGATGGAAGGAGGCAACCTGAATTTTGGAAGAAGGAAGCGGTGGAGAACGGGCAGGTTTGAAGGTTGACGGGCTAGACTTCGTTTTTGATTTTGGGTGAGAGTATATTATTTTATTTTTTTAAGTATATAAATAAGTAGTTAACTTTAAAAATGTGATATCTGGGTGATTATAATTCCGACTGGCAGCGATTTTTGCGTTATGCTAGTACCAACGAGTAGAATGCTTGGGTATAAATATTTTTACTTCGTTGGTGATATATATACTTTGTTGATTTAGATAATATAGTAGTTTAATTAATTATACTTCGTTGGTGATATCTATTTGGTCAAATAAAACACTATTCTGTTTAGTTTAGTTTAATAGATTATTTTGGATATCTATTGAGCTGAATAATTTATCGCTGTACTTTAGTTAAATTTAATAGATTATTTATGACATTTGTTTAGCAGAATAAATCTCTATTATGCTATTATATTTATTTGGATATTTACTCGTATGTCAGATAATTAATATGTGGATTAGTTTATATTGAATAAGCGATGGATTAGCTAGTGATGGCTAAATTATTTTATTTACATAAATGCTTGCTTATTTAAATACTGATTATGTGACTTGAAAAGTCAAATTGAAAATAAATGGTAACTTAATCGAGTACCCTTATGGTTTTAAGCCCCTTTCCGAATTTGTAAAGTTATGGATTTAACTTCAATTTTATAATTATTTAAGGTTGAGTGTTAATAAATAATATTTTTAAAGTAAGTTATTTAATTATATTATTAAAGACGTTTAAAATCATTTAATTGTATTACTAATGTTATTTAGAAGATTTAACTATATTAATAATGTTGTTATAAATTGGTTAATTGATTTAATTTTTGTTTCAAAATTAATTAATTATTTAATTATTGAGGTTTTAAAGTTAACTAACTATTTTACTAACGAAGTTTTAAAGTTAATTAATTATTTTATTAAAGATGTTTTAGAGTTAATTATTTTTTAATTCAATATGTTTTAAAATTAATTAATTTTTTTGTTAATGCCGATTGAAAGTAAATTAACTATTTACTTATGATGTATAAAGATAATTAATTAATTTAATAAAGGTATTTATAAATAACAAATTGTTTTATAAAAGGGATTTTACATAAGAAAAAGGATTCATTTAAAAGGAGATTTATAAACGATATTTTATGAAGGAATTTTATAATCATTTGAGAGATTTGAGAAAGAAGTTTATAAATTAATTTGGAGATTCATAAAAGGATTTGTAAATATGAAATGGGCTTATAAAAGGGGAATAAGATTTGATTTTGATAATTAGTCCTTCTTAATTATGGTGGTGTGGAAACATTTTTTCCATAATTAACATTAGAGGATACTGGTTTGGTTTATAGAAAGTAATGTCTAAAATGACATTTGTTTTGGCCCATTTAAAAATGAATTTGGAAAAGAGAAAATCTTCATTAATCTTTTGTTAATATACTTATACTGTTGAGATAAGTATATGGATATATTTTCTAAGTATTGAAAATATAATGGTTTGTAATATACTTATACTGGTGAGATAATTATATGAATATTTCTCAGTATTGAAAGAATTATAAGGGATTTCTTAATATAATCTTTTGAGAAGGTATTTTGAATCAAATATTTGAAAGAGATTTTGATTAATGAAAGATTAATTAATAGTGGCTTAGTGGATCCCACATGAAATTAGATCTCTGGATTGTTGTTTGTTGTTTGATAATTAAATAACCGACTATCAGATTCGGACCGAAATATAGCTCTAGAAATAACAAGGAGAAACACGGGGGTTATACGGCATAGTCATCTTAGATGATGTCGTACTGTGCATACAAATCTCGTTTTGTTCTCCTACGACAAATAATAAGCAAATTCGTCCACTTAAACGGTTATGATGTGATCTCCGCTCCTATGTGTTGTATGATTATTTTTTAAAGAACCGGAGTTGAGTTTACTAGAAACAATTCGAATGTTGGTTCGAAGAGATTGGGATCGAATAAGTATGAATTATCTGAAAATCACTTCGAACCAACTCAAGCATCATATTAAAGACATCTTAAAGATGATGGAATTGAAGACGGAGCACTTTGAAGTGCAAGTGCTACTTTCTACACATCCTAAGGGTAATTCCAAAATGGATATAGTAGAAGTAGTGCCTTCGTTTTGTTCATATCCTGAAAAACTAATATGGATGAATGGTAACATTGCATTATTGCTTGAAGGGGTGTGTTAGCATTCCAAGTGGGATTTTCTAAGAAATAGAAAAGGTAATCGTAATCTCATAAGCCTTACAACCCAAAAATGGAAGATATGCTTCAGAGTTATGTGGTTTTCTACCATTAAGAGCAGTCAATCCTCACTCTAGAATCGATATTTATGGATTTGGTCTGAGCACGGAAGTGGGGCTATGTCTGGTTCGCATTGTTTTGGAGCCTTAGTCCCGGGGAATGATGTAATCCAGTATGTCGTGAAGGGACAGTTGGCTCTAATTTGTAGGGGGCCATGTAAGGCCCTCGGTATATTTTTCTAGAGAGGTGTACTATGGCAAGTAGTATTCCGATAGCCTTGTCATTGATGGATATCCAATCTCCAATACATGCCCCTACGAATTTAGTTGTAAACCTGTTCTGCTAGAATTTAATTAATGTAATAATTTCGACTATGATTAATATTTATTTTACCCTAGAAATTATTATAATATTAAAATAGTTCCTATGAAATGATTTAGTTATCGTAAGGTAAAATCCCACATATGTTTATGTGCGGCATGGTCTTATGAGATACCTTTATTTGAGATGTTTTATAACATTAAAATTCATATGATGTGTGTTTCTCATGTTGGTTTTACCAGATTGATTGATGCGTTATTTTTCTTATATGCTCGATCATATTTTTCAGATTTAGCTGGACACTTTGGAGATTCAAAAGATGAGCTAGATCCTCTAAAGCGTATTTACGTATTTAATCTTCTATTGTTTTGTTTTCGTTGTATTTATCAGAAATTGTAAGAACAAGTTATTATAACTGTCTAGGGTCTAATGATAGGATAATTGTACTTTGATCGATGTATGTATATAAAATTTTCTTTTGGTAAAGTTCATTGATATATTATAGATTACTCATCACATTGTGAGATTCTGTTCCGCCTTTTCCTTGTCTTTTATCCCAATGATCTATCTTATCGACAATTGGATGTTCAACACATGAATACCATGGATGTATTAGTGTCAACTTCTGAGGATCGAAAGACGGATTGTTATAGTTTGTATCAGAGCAGAAGGTTAAGTGAGAACCTTAACACTGGTGGGGTAAACTCATTAGAGATAGAGTACGTGATACTCTAGAATGAGTTTGAGTGTGTGTATGTATATATGAGTGCATGTATTTGTTAGATCTATAAAAAATGTTTTATTTTGTATTAGTTAATCAATTGAGTGGTTTATGAATTCTAGTCGATGCGTCTGGTCTACGTATTTATAGGTATCTCTAAACACTTGAACAAGGCTGACCGATATAGTATTGTTTTTAAATTTGGTAAATGAAATAATTTTACCTAGGAATATATTTTATATATAAAAGGATAACTTTCAAAGGTTATATAGGTAATTTTGATGTGCTCAGTTTTTAGGAAATGATAATATCCAATTATTGTCATTTAGGTTTGTTTAGTCATGCTCGTTCAATTTTGGGCACTGACTATTGTTTGTTGATTTATCGGTAATTTTCCCTTTTAAAGCATTGATTTGGTAGTGCAGAATTGTGGGAACATTGATACAATCATCTTGTGAACTAAATTTCATAATTTAGCTATAAGGCGTTCGATGTTAATGTTAGGTAAAAACTGGATTTTACCAAGAAAGTTTAGTAGAAAAAAGCTAGAGTATTCGAGAATAAATATTTGAGAAATAATTTTATAAAAGAAGTTGATTTATTGAAACTGATTTATAAGAACGTGGCTTACAAATAAAAAGGATTTAAGTAGAAAATTTGTGAATTCAAATCCTGATGCTTTTAAAAATGGTTTTCAAGGTTTTGGGAATAATAATTGTGACGATCCATCTATCTTACACCTAAAGACAACACTTAATCCATCCACGATATTCATGTGCCAATCATTTAAGTGTTTGAAAGATAGGTCATTAGGGGTAAAAAAAGAAAGAAAGATAGAACAGATAAGAACAAATTAAATAATCACTGAGTCTCATAATGCAATAGAACAATATATATTAATCAATGTTAACAAGAAATCTTATCAACATCCAAGGTACATTGATTTGAAAGTGAATCAAGAAAGTGATCCCTTTTTGAAGGGATAAAATGAGATTAAGAACCCTCTTCAAATGGACCCTTTCAAAAGTGTTGATGCTGCTGTCATATGGTGGACCCCTTCGAAAGCATGGACATGTTTCAAAGTGTTCAGGCACCTTTCGAAGAAGTCCTTTGAAGGGTTTGATTCAATGGCTTCAATGAGAATCCCTTCGATGGTTCAGTTCCCTTCGAAAGGAGTCGGAATCCGATGTGTACCTCTTCTAAAGGATTAGAAACCCAACGTGTACTGCTTAGAA
This sequence comes from Allium cepa, assembly GCA_030765085.1. Lineage (NCBI taxonomy): Eukaryota > Viridiplantae > Streptophyta > Magnoliopsida > Asparagales > Amaryllidaceae > Allium > Allium cepa. The sequence continues at coordinate 606,221,088 of CM060937.1, forward strand.
AGGATTCAGAACACAATGTGCATACATTGAAGTGATAAGTGGATTCAAGTTGTCGTATATCCTTATTTTGGATAAATAACATAAGTCCAATGGCCTCGATGATATTGAAGTATCATTACCACGTTATTGGTGCCACATGGGCTTTGGACGTGATGATAATATACTTTAAAATCGAGGTATCCAAATAAGCACTAGTTCATAGCATATGCCAATAAAAGGTTAAGAAGATAAGTGTGTATCATGTGCAATTGGTCATTAGACAAGCAAATGGCCAAAATGATCATCCTTATGTTCGAAATTTATATCAGATCCACGCTTCCTTTCTTTTTATTTCTCATAAATGGATTACAAGTCATGGAATTTGTCCCCAATTTGATTTAGGTTTACAAGAACTTGATTTGGCAGAGAAATGTAAAAAATGAAAATTCTCTCGCGGACTTGGACCTCTCGGGACATATTTATAGATGCAAGTTGGACCCATCCGCATTCATCCTTTCAAAGCTATCAAAAGGTCTCCTTTTCAACCTTTCACACCCATCCTTTCACCTTCATCCTTCCTTCTTTATGGTTTTGAAGTTGTGGATAGGTATTTTGGTCTTTTGTAGTGCTTGAATTTTTCCTTTCAAAAATGTCAAAATCATGTTAATAATGGATATTAATCCAATACTCATCAATATTGCTTTCGTGTACTTCTATAGCCTTTCAACTTCGTCAAAAGGTATGCTTCATTTGGTAGCAAATGAACCAAGGTACTTGTTAGAGTATAAATGGAAGCGCTTTTGACCTCTTCGAAACCCTTGAAACCTTTTCGTTGTTGTTAAGATCTGCTGCTAACATGATGGATTGCTTGTTGAATGAGTGAAGAAGGGCATTTGGATGGTTTCAAAAGGATTGAAATGGTGATGGAAGGATCATTGCAGAAGGTCAATTGTAATGGAGGAGGCTTCTTGGTAAACAGATGATGATGGTTGCGGAAGGTGGCTTACGAAAGCATCCCCTTGATTAATGTGGAAGCTCATCCTCTGATGTTTGTGGAGGCAACACTGGTCATGTGCAAAACCTCCCTAATAGTTTTGGATGGGTTCACCGATTCGGAAGGCCGGTCTTTGCTTTCAAAAAGGTTGTTTTGGTAGGATCTTCTCCCACCGCTTTGAAGGATCTGATATATGTGCGAAAGCTTGTTATTTGATACCTTCGAAAGGTATTTTTAACACATTCAAAACTCATTTATGCATTAAAAAATAACTATTTCGAAAGGATCAACTGAAGTGGAAAGGTAGCCTTGTACCATTTTGGCTCCTTCAAAAGCTCATACTCCATTTAATACTTGCAGAAGAATTAGGTGCTTGCAGCACCAATACAACATCTTCAAAAGCTACTCCAATGCCTTCGAAACTCCGCTTTTGAACCATGGTGAAACCCTTCTTTTCAATTCTTGAGAAGCTTCTACAATGCCTTTGCAAGCCTTCTTTCATACCTACGTTCTTTTGTAAGTTCTATGGTCAACATTTTGCCTTCCCTTTGTATGAAAGAAGCTTATGTTCTTTAAGACAAAAATCCAACAATTCACTTTTTACATTATTTCATCCTCGATAATCCTCTTTATCAATCTTATTTTCCTGGAAAGTGCAATGTAGACAGCGTTTCTTATCATTAATTCAAAATTCGTGTAAGAGTATGTTCAATAGTTTGTTAATAATATAATTAGAGATAGTATTAGATTTTCTAATAATAGAATTCCAGAATTCTAAATCTAAGAATAATGGAAATTAATAGATCATCATCTGGAGAATATGAGTGATGAGAAATCCAAAGTTGGAAATGATTCAAGACAAGAAATTCTTGTCCAGCAACAATAGAATTCCCGATATTCAACTTCGGTAATAATGAGAGGAGACCAGAAATCTAACTCTGGTTATATTAATAGAAGATCGGAAATTTAATTATATAATTAATAATAGAAGTTTAGATATCTTCTTTTGGAAATAATAATAATAGATATCTAGAAGCCATCTTTTGGTAATATTGATAGAAGACCAAGAATAATTTTTTGTTGATAATAAAAGTCCAGGAATCATCATTTGGAAATAAGTCATGGAAGACTAGGTGTAACCACCCGGAATTTTCGATCCCGGAAATTCCAGATAGTTATGAGAAAGAAGAAAGAGATAGAAGAAAAAGAACAGAAAAATCAACAACTCACATTCGTAGCGGATAAAATGTAATAATAAATAGTAACAGATTACAAAAGAATACTATATCTATTGATTACAATTAATATACATCAGAGTTTCACATATATACACGGTCACAGAATATATAAAATGATCATGTCTCAGGTTAACAATAATATATATATACGGCAGAAATACTCTATACGCTATTGCCATCCAGCTCACTTCCTGAGCTCCAAAGCGTACCTACCTGAAAATCTGTAATACTCGGTCTGACCTGAGCATTACATCAAAGTACCACCCGGGTCAGACTGGAAGCCAGCGTGAGTAAACCATATAATTCGAAATACTAAGTTCAAACCATAAAAGGAAACCCGGGTAACTCGTACTTCAATACGAGTTCCTTACTTGTTATGCTCAAACACTTATTTTACAAATTAAACTCTAAGTATTCTAACTTAGTTCAAGGGTCCATATTATTTCAATTCAACATATTTACATCTCATAAGAAAAATTTAGCGAATTTCAAATCGAAGTGATTTCGGGTATTTACTTATACCCGACTCCAGTCTCTTCGAATTCAATACTATCTTAACCCACACTATTCAGGTGAACCCAATTTAACCTTAAATCATAAAATGTCCCTTTTTACATGGCACTTCATCATTTCCAGATAACCCTATAATCCGTGTCCAAGGCAAATATATCATATCCCAAATATTTCATATCAGACACATCAATCAATCATTCATTAGCAAGATTAATTATTCACACATTCCTAATTAAATCAAATTAAGTTCCTTTATCACTCTTAATCTTGTTTACTAAAAAAAAAATTAATTACAAATCATTAATTGATCATCCATTTATTATCCATTCTAATTAATCATCCATGATTAATTATTTCTAATTACATAAAGTAATTATCCTTTAATTTATTTACACAAATTAATTTTCTCAATCATTTAGGGCAATTAATCTTTAATTACTTCATTAATTACATTAATTAATTACATCAATTAATGATCCTAAATTAATTACCTCCATTTATCAACCTTAATAAATCATATATCGTAATTAACCAATCTGTAATTACTTACCTTAACTAATTAGCTCTTAATTGATTACCTTATAATTATATCGAGTAATTAATCCTTAATTACTTCTCCTAAGTAATTAACCCTTAATTACTTTCCATTAAGTAATTTTCCTTATAATATTTACATCCAGTAATTTATCCATCAAAAACTTACAAACCTCATTAAGTAATTATACTTAATCAATTACCAAGCGAATATCTTTAATTAATTCACAAGTTAATTTGTCTCATTAATCTCATTAATTACTACTGGGAAGTTCATCTCTGAATTACTCGACAAACCAATTAACTAATCCTAATTAGATTAATTATTCTTTAGTTATTAATTGACAGTCTTCATCACCAATTAATTAATTCTTAATCAACAGTTGACTAAACAGTTAATCAATTCATAATTTATTTTGATTATCTTTGATTTATCCTCGATAAATTAATCTCCCATCATAGAAATTTTTCGTTAAACATTTATTGATAAAACTTATCCATTAGTTAATAAACTTAAATATTAATTAATTACTTCTTAATTAATATTTAGAGGAAAATAATTAGAAAGGATAAGTTTAAACAAGAAAACTTAAACCAGATTTAAGTTTAAATTTTTATGACAATTTGATTTTAAACATAAAAAAAACTGCGCATTACCTTTACTACGAGTCAAATACACGAAAGAAACTTGAATTGAACCTCGAGCTCAACCCAGAAAATCACGATCGACTACCCGAGTCAACCCTGAAACTTCCCGCGTCACTCTTCTTCTTCTTCCCCTGATAAAAACCCGAGTAAACTTGCAGGCCCCTAATAAAAACCCGAGTACAAATGTCTCTTTCCCAAACATAAGCTCGAGAAACCTTACTCAAATCATCAAAACGTGCACGCGATTGCCGTACACTTGCACACGCCGCCGACACAATTCCTTCGCCTGAGACGATCACCCACACGTCGACCTTCAATCACTCTACCGATCGAAACCTTCAAACTCCAGAACGAACTCGTATATGAATATTTACCCTTTTAAAGCTTCCAGTCCACACAGCTCCGATCAAAAGCTTCCACTTCCGGCGACGTTAACCATCCAGGGGTCTCGAAACTCCGGCCATGACACCCCATACTTCTACACTATCTCATCCTTGCCTACCATGCCACTCGATCAACTCAAGTTGGTTAAATCACCTCGTTTCCAACCTTGTTTAACATCGCAAGATAAACCCTACTCTGACCATCCCTGGCCACCACGTCTACTGATAAACCATCTGCATATTTTTCCTAAAATCGACATCCTCTAGACCATTCCCAACCCAAATCTCGACCTCCCTTCCATCGCCGATCAACGGCAAATCACCAGAATACCCAATTCGAACCAACCAAGAATACACAAGCATTAATAACCTAAAAATCATGAAATGAAGTTCAAAATTTGTGATTTCCCATCACGAATCCATTTCCATGATTCGAATTCGAATTTACCACAGTTGATTTTAACCTATAAAAGTAATTTCCACTGTTATTCATATTTTTAAACCTGTTCGCTAAATTTAAAATTATAAAATTACTTTTAAAAACAACTTCATTCACTAACAAACAACTTTCATCTATACATCGAGATCTAACACTTGTTTGATTTGGTGTTATGAATTTTTTTTTTAAAGACAACACCACTGCCTAGATCACATGGTATAGGATGCACATAAAGAAAACATCTTACATACCAAACTACATGCATATCCAGATAAATTCAATACCGAAGAATTTGAGGCAACTCAATATTACCACATGCAGTTTTGTTAAAACAGATAAACAATAGTGTTTACTCACCTATTTTTAGAAATGCAGAGGCTTCAGGTCAGAGTTTAAACTTTGATTACTTCAGTTTTTAGTTGAATTACTATTTTTACCAACATGCAAATCAATATATATTTATATTAACATGATTCCAGATTTTATCAAGCATGCATACATAGATTATAACATACATAACAGGATTTCTTCAGAACATCAAATTTAAACTAATTTAGAAGTCACATTTACTCACCTGTTTCTTAGAAACAGAGAATGCTTCTTTTGTTTTTTTTTTACCGAAAATTGCTTAAGCTCTTGAGACCTGGAAATTGTTAGATTATGAACTGCAGCCTGATCTTGCTTTAAAATTTGATACTGAGCTGCTTCGATCTTGCTTAGCCTCAGGTTTGGATTGCAAAAGTTTGATATAAATTTGGATTTAATCCTTTTTTTTCTAAGCTGCTTTGTTTCTTTCTTTTTTCTTTTCAGTTTTTTTTTTGAAAATAAAGAGGAAAAAAAACTGTAAACTGATTTCTCAAATGTATATTTTATAATCTAATATTAATAAAGATAATAAAGGTTGACACTTGTTAGCTTATATACATTTCTTGACTTACAAATGTTATTAATAATCATTCTTATGTCTACAAGTGTTCAAATTTTCATTAAATAGTAATAATAATTTTTTTCTCCTTAATCACCTATTTCTTAGTATTAATATATAGTTTGTCTTAATTTTATTAATATGTTTCTTATGTTAATATAATTATGTATTATGTTTACAAATATGTATATTTACAAACTATGTTTTACCCTAAGTATTAAAAGAAAAGTATTTTAAATCTTTTATTAAATCCCACATATATATATTTACAAATCAATTTTAAACAAATATATGTCTTCTTATTAACTTCACAAAGATATGTATATTTTTAAAACTTTTATTATTCCTTGTTCAAATATCATATTATAATTACAATGTTAGTTATATATATTATTTTATTCAGAATACAACTTTTAAATCCAGTTAATATTTTTTTTTTAAATCCAACCAGATAACCTTTATTACCAAAATTTTATTTATTCATCATACAAATCAGTATTTTCTTTTTAATAAATTTAATCTCGTTAATTACCAATTAACAGATGTCCAAAAATCCGGATTATCACATTCCTCCCCCCTTAAAATCTTTTCGTCCTCGAAAAGGAATAAAACCAAAATTTATTGAAATACTTAAAAACAGATAAATCATTCTTTAATCATATTTAAAACACTTTAAAACATATATAGTATTACAGTAATAGTTTTATAAAAATACTTTTATAACTCGATGTCTCAATAAGTCCATCCTCGTTCTCATAGAAATTCGGTCATATGTTGATCAGGCATACGACTGAAAATCTACAAATACTTAGCTCATTTTCAACATCCAGTGAAAACACTTGGAAAATAATTTTATTGAAAATATAGAAAACAGTTTTTGAAAATAGAGGATATATCTTTTGGTGAGAATGCTCTGGAAATCATCACCCCCATCCTAGTCACAGTTAACCCGATGGTTACGTTGCCATCCCGAAAAAATCCATAGATAACTGTAGGCCTCCGCGCCCCTCGATTACACCATGGAACCTGCTACAGATCGCAGCTACAACTGGGGTTACGAAGCTATCACAGCAAAAACCCATATAACTGTAGGCATCAGCACCCTCGAATTTCACTGCCAAAAGAATGAAACTTCTCCACTCCACTTGACCATAGATCGTAGTCTACCGATGTTGCGTTGCCTTCCCGGCAAAACCAAGTGTAGACCGTTGACACTCATCCTCCACACGATTTTCGCTATGGTCGCCACAGTAGATCGCAGTGACATCGAGTTACACTGTCGTCACAGCATAACCCAAATGCCGCTGTAGGCATCAGCGCCCTCGACTTTCGCTACCCAATAATCCTCAGGAACTAGTTTTGTCCGGACTCCTCACATGATCAACTTTAGAACCCCCCCCCTTTTGGGACTCAAGGCAGCACCACCCGGTGGTACTCCTGAGAAGTCCATTCTAAGGGAGCGCCTTTTTCCCCAGAGCATCATCAAAACATTTTATACTATACATATATAGTATCTTTAAATCCTACACCTAGTATGATCTCATACAAAGCTCCTTTACACAAAATCGATTATTCCAAAATCGATAATTCTCAAACTAGGCTTTCCAAATTCTCATACTGATTTTACCCAAAAATCAAAAGCCTTTCCAAATCCATAGGTTCCCAAAACTTTTTTCCAAAATTCTCATATGATCCTTTATATATATATATATATTCAGATATATAAAATCTTTTAAAACTTTGGATCATTTGAAGCTTGTATAAACTCCGTTTATACTTCAAACTTTTCCAAAAACCCTTTTCTTCTGGCAAAATATTCAACAAAGGGAGTATCATTTTATAAAACAAAGATACTTTACTCTGTTTACTCAAAATCAAATATTCAAATTTGATTACTCTTTTCAATATCAATTTCATTCAAATTCGTACGATGTACACATATCATTCGTACGCTTTACCAACCTGATCGCTCACTCGATCACACAATTTCACTTCCGAACTAGTATCGTCCACCCGACTTTCTAGTGCGGACACAGATCTGGTTTCTTGATCAGAAACCGTCATTCTCCTCGCATAGCTTAACTATGATAGAGAATATCCAGAACCAATCAACAATCCATATCCAGGTTCACCGTCGGAAATCGAGTGAAAAATCCCAACTCGGATCGACATACGATCTCGAAATTCTGTGCTCGAATCTGGATCAAATCACTATGCGAATAGAATAACATACGTACACCTTACGTATTTATCTTTATTGGTTATTAGCCAAATTAGTTTCTCTTTCTATTCACATTTACTTTAATTTTCATTCACTTATTCACAACCGCTTCAATCCCATTAAAATTATCACCTTTATTTTATCTCGATTGGGTATTTAACCAATAACAGTTTGAACTCCAACCAGTTTATTTAGAAAATAGCTTGAAAATTTTAAAAATAGATAAGTAGTTAGGAAAATAAATACTAGTTTATAAAATAGGTGTAAAATAGTTAAAAAATAGTTAAAATAATTATAGAAATTTTAGATAATTACAAAGTAATAGTAAGATAGTAATTAGTTTTGTAAAACAGTTGGAATATAGTAATTAGTTTATAAAACAGTTGGAAAATTGTTAAACAGTTTCAAAAGTAATTGTAAAACAAGTATAAGATAGTTTGTCTTTTAAAAGAAAGGTTGTATATATAATGTATAGCTTGGAAAAATAGGTTTATATTAAAACAATTTATATTAAAAATAGTCCAGAGTCAAAACTGCTCACTTCCCAATCTCTATTCTTCATCAATTCAATTTAAATTTCCACTTCCATTTAAATTGACCCAATTCCAATTTAAATAACCTCAATTTCCATTGAAATTGTTTCAACCCAAATTCAAGTTGAATTAACATCAGTTTCTTTCCAAATTCAACTTTATTCAATCTTGATCTCAAATTCTACTAATTCAAATAAATTTCAATTGGACTAGTTCCAATTTCAATTCGTTACAACTCCAGTTTGAATTAATTCTAATTTTAAACCCCATTTCCAAAAAAAGTTGAATTATTCTTGATTTCCTCCCAAATTCAATTCAAATTCCATTTGAATTTAAAACTATTAAACTTTAATTACAATTCCTAATTATTCAAATCAATCCAATTCAAATTTTCCATTTGAATCTTATACTCATACATCTTCAATCACCATTTCAATTAATTCAAATCAAATTCAATTTGAACTAATTCAAATTCAAATTCCAAATTTAAATCATCTCGAATTATATAAATTCGAGTTAATACTTCAAATGTTGATTTAATTCTTTTAAATCAATTTACCTTTTTATCCCAATTATGGATTACCATACTCCATTTCTCATTCATTTAAACAAATCCAATTCACATTTTAAAGATTATTAATAACAATAGGATGGTATCACCCAATTCATGTTAAAACATCCATCAATTTCCAATTTCCAAATCTCAAACCCATTTTAAGATCACACAAACCTCCCAATTTAGATTAACTATTTAACTTCCAAATTAAATCTCAATTTCATCTTGAAATTTCCAAATCAAATTGTTCATTCAAACTTATTTAACTTCCTCCGAGTTAAATTCAATCAATTCCGTTTAACCTTACTCAAACTTGAATTCTCCATTTCAAATTTCAAAATTCTTTCCCATCTATAAGTTCAAAAACTTATCACTTTGGGTTTTCACATCTCATTCCAAATTCAAAACTAACCATTTAGAGTTTATTTCAAACCACCTTTGATACTATGTATATCCACATATATACATATTAATTTCCTTTACATAGCAAGTTATATTTTAAAGTTTTATACCACCCTTGTTTTTTTTAATTCAAAACAAATTTCTTTTAAATTTTCAAACAACTCTTGTTTGAAACAGGACCATTTCATTCAATTTCATTAAATAATATTATTTATTGTTTCTTTAAATTAATTACACATTCGGTAATTAACCTATTTCTTAATTACCTTCATTAAGTAATTGTCCCTTAAATTACTTTCCTCTAGTTACTTTACTAAGTAATTCCCTCTTATTTATCATATTCAATCATTACCCATTAATTAATATCATTAAATAAAGTTTAATTAATTACATAAATTAATTGATTATCCTTATCCTAAAACCTTTCCCAAATTCAAGATTTAATTTGAGTTTGGTTGTATTTCTATTACTTCTTAATTTAATTCAATAATTTAAAAACCAATTCCTTTACTATTTGTTAGAAAGATATATTGCTTTATATATCAAAATATAATCTTATATAAAACCATTTAAAATCTTTATATAAGAAAATAACAAGTACGCTCTCTCATGTATATATACACTCAACTCATTCTAGGGTACTACTTACCCTATTCTTAATGAGTATCCTCCACCAGAGCCAAGTTCTCGCTTAACCTGGCTCTGATACCAAAATGTAACGACCCAGAATTTTCGATCCCGGAAATTCCAGATAGTTATGAGAAAGAAGAAAGAGATAGAAGAAGAAGAACAGAAAAATCAACAACTCACATTCGCAGCGGATAAAATATAATAATAAATAGTAACAGATTACAAAAGAATACTATATCTGTTGATTACATTTAATATACATCAGAGTTTCACAAATATATATAGTCACTGGATATATACAATGATCATGTCTCAGGTTAACAAAAATATATATATATATATACAGCAGAAATACTCTATACGCTATTGCCATCCAGCTAGCCTCCTGAGCTCAAAAGCGTACCTACCTGAATATCTATAATACTCGGTCTGACCCGAGCATTACATCAAAGTAACACCCGGGTCAGGCTGGAAACCAGCATGAGTAAACCATATAATTCGAAATACTAAGTTCAAATCATAAAAGGAAACCCGGGTAACTCGTACTTCAATACGAGTTCCTTACTTGTTGTGCTCAAACACTTATTTCACAAATTCAACTCTAAGTATTCTAACTTAGTTCAAGGGTCCATATTATTTCAACTCAACATATTTACATCTCATAAGAAAAATTTAGCGAATTTCAAATCGAAGTGATTTCGGGTATTTACTTACACCCGACTCCAGTCTCTTCGAATTCAATGCTATCTTAACCCACACTATTCAGGTGAACCCAATTCAACCTTAAATCATAAAATGTCACTTTTTACATAGCACTTCATCATTTGCAGATAACCCTATAATCCGTGTCCAAGGCAAATATATCATATCCCAAATATTTCATATCAGACACATCAATCAATCATTCATAAGCAAGATTAATTATTCACACATTCCTAATTAAATCAAATTAATTTCCTTTATCACTCTTAATCTTGTTTACTAAAAAAAAAATTAATTACAAATCATTAATTGATCATCCATTTATTATCCATTCTAATTAATCATCCATGATTAATTATTTCTAATTACATAAAGTAATTATCCTTTAATTTATTTACACAAATTAATTTTCTCAACCATTTAGGGCAATTAATCTTTAATTACTTCATTAATTACATTAATTACATCAATTAATGATCCTAAATTAATTACCTCCATTTATCAACCTTAATAAATCATATATCGTAATTAACCAATCTGTAATTACTTACCTTAACTAATTAGCTCTTAATTGATTACCTTAATCCTTAATTAATTATATCAAGTAATTAATCCTTAATTACTTCTCCTAAGTAATTAACCCTAAATTACTTTCCATTAAGTAATTTTCCTTATAATATTTACATCCAGTAATTTATCCATCAAAAACTTACAAACCTCATTAAATAATTATACTTAATCAATTACTAAGTGACTATCCTTAATTAATTCACAAATTATTTTGTCTCATTAATCTCATTAATTACAACTGGGAAGTTCATCTCTGAATTACTCGACAAACCAATTAACTAATCCTAATTAGATTAATTATTCTTTAGTTATTAATTAACAGTCTTAATCACCAATTAATTAATTTTTAATCAACAGTTGACTAAACAGTTAATCAATTCATAATTTATTTTGATTATCTTTGATTTATCCTCAATAAATTAATCTCCCATCATAGAAATTTTTCTTTAAACATTTATTGATAAAACTTATCCATTAGTTAATAAACTTAAATATTAATTAATTACTTCTTAATTAATATTTAGAGGAAAATAATTAGAAAGGATAAGTTTAAACAAGAAAACTTAAACCAAATTTAAGTTTAAATTTTTGTGAAAATTTGATTTTAAACATAAAAAAAACTGCGCATTACCTTTACTACGAGTCAAACACACGAAAGAAACTTGAATTGAACCCCAAGCTCAACCCAGAAAATCACGATTGACAACCCTAGTCAACCCTAAAACTTCCCACGTCACTCTTCTTCTTCTTCCCCTGATAAAAACCCGAGTAAACTTGCTGGCCCCTAATAAAAACCCGAGTACAAACGTCTCTTTCCCAAACATAAACTCGAGAAACCTTACTAAAATCATCAAAACGTGCACGCGACCCACTTGCACACATCGCCGACACAATGCCTTCGCCTGAGACGATCACCCGCACGTCGACCTTCGAACACTCTACCGATCGAAACCTTCAAACTCCAGAACGAACTCGTATATGAAAATTTACCCTTTTGAAGCTTTCAGTCCATACAGCTCCGATCAAAAGCTTCCACTTCCGGCGACGTTAACCATCCAGGGGTCTCAAAACTTCGTCCATGACACCCCATACTTCTACATTATCTCATCCTTGCCTACCGTGCCACTCGATCAAACCGAGGTGGCTAAATCACCTCGTTTCCAACCTTGTTTAACATCGCAAGATAAGCCCTACTCCGACCATCCCTGGCCACCACGTCTACTAATAAACCATCTACATATTTTTCCTAAAATCGACATCCCCTAGACCATTCCCAACCCAAATCTCGACCTCCCTTCCATCGCCGATCAACGGCAAATCACCAGAATACCCAATTCGAACCAACCAAGAATACACAAGCATTAATAACCTAAAAATCATGAAATGAAGTTCAAAATTTGTGATTTCCCATCTAGAATCCATTTCCAAGATTCGAATTCGAATTTACCACAGTTGATTTTAACCTATAAAAGTAATTTCCACTGTTATTCATATCATTAAACCTGTTTGCTAAATTTAAAATTATAAAATTACTTTTAAAAACAACTTCATTCACTAACAAACAATTTTCATCTATACATCGAGATCTAACACTTATTTTATTTGGTGTTATGAAACTTTTTTTTTTAAGACAACACCACTGCCAAGATCACAGGGTACAGGATGCACATAAAGCAAACATCTTACATACCAAACTACATGCATATCCAGATAAATTCAATACTGAAGAATTTGAGGCAACTCAATATTACCACATGCAGTTTTGTTAAAAGAGATAAACAATATTGTTTACTCACCTATTTTTAGAAATGCAGAGGCTTCAGGTCAGAGTTTAAACTTTGATTACTTCAGTTTTTAGTTAAATTACTATTTTTACCAACATGCAAATCAATATATATTTATATTAACATGATTCCAGATTTTATCAAGCATGCATACGTAGATTATAACATACATAACAGGATTTCTTCAGAACATCAAATTTAAACTAATTTAGAAGTCACATTTACTCACCTGTTTCTTAGAAACAGAGAATGCTTCTTTTTATTTTTTTTACCGAAAATTGCTTAAGCTCTTGAGACCTGGAAATTGTTAGATTATGAACTGCAGCCTGATCTTGCTTTAAAATTTGATACTGAGCTGCTTCGATCTTGCTTAGCCTCAGGTTTGGATTGCAAAAGTTTGATATAAATTTGGATTTAATCCTTTTTTTTGTAAGCTGCTTTGTTTCTTTCTTTTTTTCTTTTCAGTTTTTTTTTGAAAATAAAGAGGAAAAAAACTGTAAACTGATTTCTCAAATGTATATTTTATAATCTAATATTAATAAAGATAATAAAGGTTGACACTTGTTAGCTTATATACATTTCTTGACTTACAAATGTTATTAATAATCATTTTTATGTCTACAAGTGTTCAAATTTTCATTAAATAATAATAATAATTTTTTTCTCCTTAATCACCTATATCTTAGTATTAATATATAGTTTGTCTTAATTTATTAATATGTTTCTTATGTTAATATAATTATGTATTATGTTTACAAATATGTATATTTACAAACTATGTTTTACCCCAAGTATTAAAAGAAAAGTATTTTAAATCTTTTATTAAATCCCATATATATATGTACAAATCAATTTTAAACAAATATATGTCTTCTTATTAACTTCACAAAGATATGTATATTTTTAAAACTTTTATTATTCCTTGTTCAAATATCATATTATACTTACAATGTTAGTTATATATATATTATTTTATTCAGAATACAACTTTTAAATCCAGTTAATATTTTTTTTTCAAATCCAGCCAGATATCACTTATTACCAGAATTTTATTTATTCATCATACAAATCAGTATTTTCTTTTTAATAAATTTAATCTTGTTAATTACAAATTAACAGATGTCCAAAAATCCGAATTATCACACTAGGAATCCTTTTTGAGAATAAATAATAGGAGTCTAGAAGCTCTTATCTGAAAATAATAATAACGATAGAAGATTCGAAACCCGGATTTGGGTAATAATTTGATAAGTGAAGTCTAGAAGTTAATAGTTGAAGACCTGAGATCCAAATTCGGGGAATTTAGAGAGATTTGGAAATTATTATCTAGAAATCAATAGAAAATTAGAAGTCCACAACAGAAGACTTGAAATCAATAATATAAGAACCGAAACCCAAATTCGTTTATTAATAAGTGAAGTTAAGAAATCATCATCTAGAAAATTAGTCGAAGGCCATAATTTTGTATAAAATTAGCCCGGGAAGCACCGTCTGGAAATGGTAGAAGTCTAGAAATCTGTTCCTAGTAATAAGAAGGAAAATTTGGAAAACATTGTTTGAGTAATGGAAATTCGAAAATTTTCATCTAAGTCTTTTGTTCTGCACCACTTTTTGGACTTTATCGTTCGAATCTTTCGCTTTGTGTCACCCGTTTGGCTCCAGATTTTTCGATTTTTTTGATATGCACCACCTTTTAGGCTTTGTATATTGTTAATGTTTTGTGTGCCACTTCTCGAGCTTGGATGTGTTTCTCCATTGTTGTACGGTGTGCTTGGTTAACTTATCCATAAGTAGGACCCAAGGACTTACTCGATCTCCCTCCAGGAGGCACTCTAGCCAGGCCTTGTAGGCAGGACTGAAGGCTTATCCGGCGCCTTGACCAGGCCATAGTGTGGCAGGATCAAGGGCTTACTCTTCCTTCCTCCAGTAGGTGCTCGAGCCAGGCCTTATAGGAAGGACTGAAGGCTGGTCGATGCCTTGAACTGGCCATAGCATGGCGCTTTCAAGGACTTATTCCTTCTCCCTCCAGGAGATGCCTTGATGTGGCTACGTAGGCGCGGTTAAGGGCTTGCTGATACGTTAATCTGGCCATAGCATGGTTTGGATAAAAGAATTACTCAGACCTTCCTCAAAGAGGCGCTTTGACCTGGTCATCTTGGCATGGATAAAGGCTTATGATCGTTTAAGGTGGTTTCCAATTTAAGGAGAATTCTACTCGTCACCATGTAAATTTTCTTAGAAAAGAGGCAATGTTAGAAAATACGGTCTCAAATGTTTTGCATTCCATGTCTTTGGAACCATATTTCCATCTGGATGACATAACTTGTAGGCTACCGGAGGAGTTGCTTCACACAAAATTAAAGGACCTTCCCAGTTGGCCTTAGAAGTCCATCTACAGGATTTCTAGTGTTTGTTATTACTCTTCGGAGCACTAGATCTCCTTCCTTAAATGATCCCTTCTTTACTTTCGAGTTGTAGTATTTTTAGATTCTTCTTTGATGTTCAGCAGTTTGAATAGCTGCTTCATCTCTTAACTCACATATCAAATTCAATGACTCTTTCTTTAACTCTTGGTTTGGATCAAAGCATATGTGATTCTTCGATGTGAAGGTATTTCAACTTCGATTGGTAACATTGCTTCGAACCCATATGTTAGAGAGTAATGATATGACCTGTAGTAGTTTTGGTGGATGTACGATATGCCCAGAGTACAAGTGGAAATCCTTCCACCCATATTGCATTCCATTGTCAGATATAATCTTGTAAGGGATCATGAATCTAGTGATGATGTTCTTAATAACAAATCTAATTACTTTCCCAAAAGTGATTTTGTGAAGTGGTTCTGCTTCTACCCACTTAGTAAAGTAATCAACACAACTATAATATATTTTGCCCATCTTTTAGAAATTTTCAGTGGTCCGAATAAATCGATTCCCCATATATCAAAGGACCATGGACTGGAGATCGAGGTTAATTGGCTTGGTGGTAAATGGGGAATCTTAGAGTATTTTTGGTACCTTTCACATTTCTTTACGTGTTCTACAGCTTAACTAGTCATTTGAGGCCAACAGAAACCGTGTCTCATTATTTTCTTAGCCAACATTTTCCTATTGGAATGGTCTCCACAAAATCCTACATGCGTTTCCTTTAGTAGCTTCAACCTATCTTCAGAGTTCACACACTATATTTAAGAAAGAGCATATTCTTTCTTATAAAGAATTTCATCCATCATAGTGAAGGTCGGAGCTTGTTGTCTGATTCTTCTAGCTTCTATTTTTTCAGATAGTAATATTCCATTAGTAAGATATTCTACAATAGGGGCCATCCACATGTTAGTGTAGCAATGATCTGCTCTTGCATGAATGGGCTCTTCATATGAAATTTCTTCATAAATTTCTCTTTCTTCTCTTTCTTGAGTCATGGTTGGGCATCCATTTAAAACCAATAGTTCTTTCCGTGGTTCGAGCATATTCTCTTCAATACTAGGATTTGCTTGATACCCTACTAGCACTACATGGGTTTCTAGAGGTCCTCTTTAACTAGCCAATTTTGCTAACGAATCTTCTTAAGAGTTATCTACCCTTGAAACTTGGTGTGTAGAAAAAACTTCAAATAAGGTAAGCATTTTTAGCACCTTCTTAACATATGGGGATAGTCTGGCATCTTTAGTCTGATATATCTACTTTATCTGATTTAACATTGGTTGAGAGTCACTAAAGATTTGAATTAGATTTTGAGTTGTAAGGCCAGAGTTAGTCCTTCCACCATCGACTTATATTCAGCCATGTTGTTTATTGCAGGTAATCCTAGCTTCATTGCATAGTGTAGGCGGTGTTCATCTGGTGTGATTATGACATACCCTGCTTCGGCTCCCTGCATTTGATGCCCCTCCACAAATAGTCGCCATATAGGCTATTGATCATTCTCTTTTTCTAACTACTCTTTAACAAAGCTTGTACATTCATTGATAAAGTCCGCTAATGCTTGCCCTTTGATTGCTTCTCATGGATGAAATTCAATGTCATATTGGTTAAGTTCAATTCCCCATTTTACTATCCTACCTGGTGTAACGACCCGGAAATTTCGATCTCGAAAATTCCAGATAGTTAGGGAAAAGAAGAAAGAGAAAGATGAAGAAACAGAAAAACTCAAACTCAGAATCTCACATTCGCAGTGGATAAAATATAATATCACATAAATAATAGTTTTACAAAGAAGATCTGTATCTTTACACTTATATTTTTATACATCAGAGTTACAACCGTTACACAACACTGGACAGTTTAAAAGAACTTGTCCTAGATAAACTATAATATATCGCAGCGGAAATACGCCATACGTTCCTGCCATCCAGCTCGCCTCCTGAGCTCTAGAACGTCCTTACCTGAAAATATGTAATGACCCGAGCATTACATCAAAGTAACACCCGGGTCAGGCTTGAAACCAGCTTAAGTAAACCCATCTAATATAAATTTCAAAAGCATACAACTTAAATACAACCCAGGTAAGTTGTATCAATTACAATTTCGCAAATTGTTATCGACATCATTTGTAACGACCCGAAAATTTCGATCTCGAAATTACTAGATAGTTAAGAAAAGAAGAAAAAAGAAGAAGAAAGAGATAGAAGAAGAACAGAAAAGAAACACACAATCTCCCATTCGCAGCGGATAAAACATAATATCACATAAACAATAGTTTTACAAGAAGAACTATATCATTACACTTATATCTTTATACATCAGAGTTACATCATTAGACAAATACCAGACAGTTAAAAAAAATTAACTTATTCCAGATAAATACAGCGAAACGCCTCATACGTTTCTGCCATGTAGCTCGCCTCCTGAGCTCCAGAACGTCCTTACCTAAAAATCTGTAATACTCGGTCTGACCCGAGCATTACATCAAAGTAACACCCGGGTCAGGCTGGAAACCAGCGTGAGTAAACCCATCTAACAAGGAATACAAAAGCATACAACTTATATAAACCCGGGGTAACTTATATCAAACACAAAATTTACAAATTGATATGGACATTCTTATTTTACTCACGAAGTTCTAAGTACCAAAACTTAGATTAAATAGTCCAATTCATTCAAATCATCCCATTCCAGCTTATTGATTTCACACATCAATTTATAAAGAATCGAAGTGGTTTCGGGTATTTACTAATACCCGACTCCGGTCTTTTCGAATCCAATTTCATCTAAACACAAGTTATCCAATTAATTACAATTCAACTTTAATTGTCGAATAACATTTTACACAGCAATTCATAATTGATTGATAATCACATTATCATCGTTCATCCAACATATCATATCACAAAGCAATTCATATCAGAGATGTCAACCAATTCAAAGCACCCATCATCATTTAATCATTAATAAGCAAGATTGATCACCTTCATTAATTTCATTAATTAATGATCCTCTAATTACTTTCACTAGTTAATTATACTTAAATTTCATATAATAATTAACCTTTAACTTAATTACATTTATTAATCAATCACAATCAGAAATTTACTATCCTTAATTACTTCACCAATTAAACCAACTCCTTGATTAATTATATAATTTAATCATTCAATTACACTGAGTAATCATTACTTAATTTCTTCCATCAAGTAATTATCCTTTAATTACTACCCAACAAGTAATTTCCTTAAACTAATTGCATCTGGTAATTCCACTAATTACTTCACTAAGTAATTATGCCTCATTAATTTACCTTAAGTAATTATACTTAACCCAACATCAAATGATTAACTTTAATTAATTAAACTGAATTAATTAACCAAAATTAGCCATATCCAGTTAATTTATCATACTGAGTAATTAGTTCCTTTAATTACTCATTAAGTGATTTACATTAAGTAATTAATCTCTTAATTACTTATTGCTTAATCGTTAAATCTTGATTAATCCATCTTTAATTATCACCTTTAAATACATTAAGTAATTACCCTTGAATAATACAAATTAATTATTCTTCACTCGTCCCTATTAATTTCACTTACCTTATATTGATTTCTCAAATTTTATTATCCTATAATCACTTTCATTGAATAATTAATCCTCAATAAATCACATGAATTAATTGTTAATTATTAAATCTTTAATAATTAATAAATTACTTACTTAATAATTAATCCTTGATTATTAAATTTACTTGCAACAATCAACCCTTAATTATTCTTGTTTAACCCTTATTAATTAAGTAAACTTCAAGGATTAATTTAAAAGTTAAACAAACAATTCTACTTAATTAATCAAACACTCAAACAATATTTTAACATTAATTAAATATAATATTAAAACTTCATTATGTAAATCTTAAAACATTATGTTATTATTCATTCTTTCCGAGACAAAACCCTTGATTTCTCAAACTAAACTTGAGTTCCAGCTTTCCTTTTTCTTCTTCTATTATTCTTCCTTTAAACTCTGTTTCTAGTTAGATTTTAAAAAAAACTTACAGTATAACAGAAGCTCGCAAACAAACGGAAACAAACTCGAGCATCATAAACAAATTCTCGTATTCACCTCCGAGTTCGTCCCGAGTTCCTCAAATACCCAGAAAACCAACAGAATTTACACACGTCCGAGGTGGTGCACGTGCACCACCCATCCAGGTACTCCGATCAAGATCAGCAGCCTCGTCCCATCGACGACGATCCCCGCAAGCCAGCGGACCCCACGGATCCAAAAATACCCATATACAACAAAATCGAGCATCCAGTTCAACACAAATTCCCACACCATATCGAAAAAATAGGTTCGCCGTGACGATCACGATGATCAGAACCTATGTCCCTACGACCAAAACCTCTTCACCCATTCCCACAGCGATTCTCACACCCGCGATAAGCTCTGGTTTCCCAAAACCGACACCATTTCCTCACGAATGTCATCGTTCTAGTTCAACCTTCGAACCCTAGTTCAACATTTCCCCACCGCTCTGACCATTTAAAAATTTTCCATCCATTTTTCAAGATCGACAGCCTTCCTGCTATCATCACTGGAAATTTGATGATCACCTCGATCATCACAATTTGATAATAGACTCAATTTTGGTCAACTCGATCTACACTCATGAATTCAATCTTAAAAATCAAGATTTCCATTTTAAAATTCTTAACTTTTAACTACGAATTAATCTATATAATCAAACTTGAAATTATAGTGATTTTTTTCTTTCTTTTCTTTGACCCAACTGACTCACCACTGTATTTCCTTGATTTTTGATTAATCCCCAAATAAAATTTCTTGAACCTGTTTTTAGATTTGGTATTATATAGTTATAAACATAATTCATTCAAAAATCAATGCTAAATTCTAAATGTTTGAGGAAATTTATATTTTCTTTAAGAATTGTTTTTACCTGTACACATAACAGAACTGTCTGTGTTTATATATACACAGAAATATACATATTTAAACAGTGATACTAAAAACATTTAACTATATAAAATTATCATGCAAAACAATTTCTCCCATCCTATGTAGATTTATCACATGCAATTCTAAATTATTGATTAAAACTGTTTAAAACATAAGATTAACCCACCTGACAGTTTGATTTTAACATAAACCAAATGTTCCTCTGTTCTTTATTTTTTTTTCCAAACAATATTTTATTTTTAAATCTTAAAAATATTTTCTTAGCATAGTTTGATCTTAAACTAACATATTTTAGTTAAATATCTAGTTCTAACAATGATTAGAACAAGAGGAATTAGAATTATTATCAAAGTTTATACTATATATATTTAAACAGAGTTGAGTTTTAACATATTCACATATGCACACAGATTTTCATTCAAATATATTCATTTCAACTACATGCATCCAGGTTTAAAATTAAACAAGTGGAGTTTACTCACCATTTAAAAAAACAGATGAGGCAGTAGCTTGAAAATCTGGAATTTTGTTCTGGGTCTGCAACTTGCTATTTGATTTTCCCAGGACTGGAACCCCTTTTCTTTTTAACAGCAACTGACTTGATCTTTATTTATGCTCAGGTTTAAATTTGGAAAACTGTTGTTTCCAAATTGCGTTGTCGATGAACCTCCCTACTAGTACTCTTTGATCTTAGATTCCAGATTTCATTTTCATTTTTTTCCAGATCTGATAGTTTTTGCTTTCTTTTATCTTTCGTTTTGTATTACATTTTGGTTGAGATAAAAGGCAAAAAAAAAAAATTAGCTGAAGGTTAAAACTTATGTTCTTATTTTACAATTAGATTTTAAATTAATTTTTTTTCCCAAGAGAATGACACTTGTCACCTTAAGTTCTAATTATCTTACACATATACACTCTTTTTTTTACAATTGTTATTAACATATATGAATAAGTTTACAAGTGTTTGTAATGTTTAATTAATAATTTACAAATGTTACTTTCTTATTTATAAATTTATTTAAGTTATGAATAAGTAATTATATAATATTCACATGAATATAATGTGTACTTATTTCATATAAATAAGCTTTAGATTTTTGTAAATATACATATGAATTTATATAAACATTTATTTATACATAACTTATGTTTTCGATCAAATCAATATATATTTAAGATATATTTCCTTTTTAAATTTAAAATTCAAATTCAATCCTTTAAATTTCATTTAAAATCCAATTCAAGGTTAATTTAAAATAAATACATATATTTAAACCAGCCTAAATTCAATTTGGAGTAAATAAAAATTATCTTAAAATAACACATAAATATTATTGGTTTGAAATTAACAATTTTGTTTAATTTAAATAATCTACTTATATAAACAATCATTAATACTTATTTTTAAAAGAATACTTTGTCAATTTTAAGTGATTATATTAAGATATGATCAAATAAATATTTATCCAAACATAACATTTACGATTAGATTCATTTGTTAAATTTACAATTCAGTATTTCTATTAATTAACCTAGTTTGTTAATTAATTACTGATGACCAAAAATTCGGGTTATCACATTCCTTCCCCCTTTGAATCTTTTCGTCCTCGAAAAGGAACGAAAGCAGAATTTATTAAATATTTTAAAACCAGTTAAAATATTATTTGATCATTTTTCAAACAACTTTAAGCTCTATATAATATTGCCAAAATAGTTTTTATAAAAATACTTTTATAACTCGATGTCTCAACTAGTCTATCCTTGTTCTCCCAGAAATTCGGTCATACGTTGATCAGGCGTATGACTGAAAATCTACAAGTGCTTGGCAGACTCGTTTTCAACATCTAGTGAAAATATTTTGAAAATAATTTTTTGAAAATATTGAAAATATTTTTGAAGATAGAGGAATAACTTTGGTGAGAATGCTCTGGAAATCATCACCCCCATCCATGGTCACAGTTACATTCCAGGGTTAGGTTGCCGTTGCAGCAAAAGTCGATGTAACTGCAGGCTCTCCGCGGCCTCTCGATTATGCCATGGAACCCACACAACAGATCACAGTTACACCCCGGGTTACGTTGCCATCGCAACAAAAGTCCATGTAACTGCAGGCTCTCAGCGGCCTCTGATTTTCGCTGTCGAAATGAAACCTCTCCACTCCTACATAAGTCCCAGTCTACCGATATAAAATCAAACGTAGACTGTTATCTCTCAACGGCACACACGACTTTCGCTATGTTATACCATAGATCGCAGTCTACCGATATAAAATCAAACGTAGACTGTTGGCTCTCAGCGGCACACACGACTTTCGCTATGTTATACCATACTCATAATCCCCAGGAACTAGTTTTGTCCGGACTCCTCACAGGATCAACTTTAGAACCCCCCTTGGGGCTCAAGGCAGCACCACCCGATGGTACTCCTGAGAAGTTCATTTCAAGGGAGCGCCTTTTTCCCCAGAGCCATCATCAAAACATTTTATACTATATACATATAGTATTCTCAAATCATACACCTAGTATGATCTCATACAAAGCTCCTTTACTCAAAATCGATAATTCTCAAACTTGGCTTTCCAAATTCTCATATTGATTTTACCCAAAAATCAAAAGCCTTTCTAAATCCAAAGGTTCCCAAAACCTTTTCTAAAATCCTCATAAGATCCTTTATATATATATATATACATACAGATATATATAATTTTTAAAACCTTGGATCATTTCAAACTTGTATAAAACTCCCTTTATACTTCAAACACTTTCAAAAACTCTTTTCTTCTGGCAAAAGATTCAACAAAGGGAATTTCATTTTATAAAACAAAGATATTTAACTTTGTTTACCCAAAATCAAATATTCAAATTTGATTACTCTTTTCAATATCATTTTCATTCAAATCCGTACGATGTACACATATCATCTGTACGCTATACCAATCTGATTGCTGACTCGATCACACAATTTCATTTCCGAACTAGTATCGTCCACCCGATTTCCTAGTGCGGACACAGATCTGGTTTCTTGATCAGAAACCGTCATTCTCCTTGCATAGTCATAACTATGATAGAGAATATCCAGAACCAATCAACAATCCATATCCAGGTTTGCCGTCGAAAATCAAGTGAAAAATCCCACTCGGATCGATATAACTATCATGAAATTCTGTGCTCGAATCTGGATCAAATCACTATGCGAATAGAATAACATACGTATACCCTACGTATTTGTCTTTATTGGTTATTAGCCAAATGAATTTCATTTCTATTCACATTCACTTTGATTTTCATTCACTTACTCACAATTGCTTCAATCTATTTGGATTATCGCCTCTATTCCTATCCTGATTGGGTATTTAACCAAAAACAGTTTGAACTCCGACCAGTTTATTTAGAAAATAGCTTGAAAAAAATTTAAAAATAGAAAAGTAGTTGGAAAATAATTACTAGTTTGTAAAATAGGTGTAAAATAGTTTAGAAAATAGTTAAAATAATTATAGAAATTTTAGATAATTGTAAAATAATAGTAAGATAGTAACTAGTTTTGTAAAACAGTTGGAATACAGTAATTAGTTTATAAAACATTTGGAAAAATTGTTAAACATTTTCAAAAATAATTGTAAAATAAGTATAAGATAATTTGTCTTTTTTTTTCTAAAAAAAAATAGTCCAGAGTCAAAACTGTTCACTTCCCAATCTTCATTCTCAATCAATTCAATTTAAATTTTCTCTTTCATTTAAATTGACGCAATTCCAATTTTATATAACTCAATTTCCATTAAAATTGATTCAACCCCAATTCAAGTTGAATTAACCTCAGTTTCTTTCCAATTTTAACTTTATTCAATATTGATCTCAAATTCTACTAATTCAAATAAATTTCAATTGGACTAGTTCCAGTTTCAATTCATTTCAATTCCAGTTTGAATTGATCCCAATTTTCAAACTCCATTTCCAAATCAAGTTGAATTATTCTTGATTTCCTCCCAAAGTCAATTCAAATTCCATTTGAATTTAATACCATTCAACATTAATTATAATTCCAAAGTATTCCAATAAATTTGGACTAATTTCAAATTGAACCATTTCAATTTCAAATTGTTTCAAATTAATCCAATTCAAATTTTCCATTTGAATCTTATACTCATACATCCTCAATCACAATTTCAATTACTTCAAATCAAATTCAATTTGAACTAATTTCAATTCAAATTTCAAATTTAATCCATTCCGAATTATATAAATTCGAGTTAAATTTTGAAATATTGATTTAATCCTTTAAATCAATCCACTTATGTCTTTAAACCACTTAATCCTGAATCCAAATTCCAATTTACTTTAATAATGGATATATTACCATACCACATTTCTCATTCATTTAAAACAAATCCAATTCACAACTTAAAGATTTGTAACAATGGAATGATATCATTCAAATTATTTTAAATCATCCCTCCATTTCCAATTTTCGGATCTCAAAACCATTTTGTGATCACTCAAACTTCCTAATCCAAATCAACCTTTTAACTTTCCAAGTTAAATCTTAATTTCATCCTTAAATTTCCAAATCAGGTTGATCATTCCAACCTATTTAACTTTTTCCCATTTATAAGTTCAAAAACTTAACACTTCGGGTATCATATCTTATTCCAAACTCAAAACTCACCATTAAGAGTTTATTTCAAACCAATATTATGTATATCCACTTATATACATATTAATTTCTTTTTCATACCAAGTTATACTTTAAAATTTTAAACCACCTTTGGTTTTTAATTCAAAACAAATTTCTTTAAATTTTCAAACAACTCTTGTTTGAAATAGGACTATTTCATTCAAATGCATTAAATAATATTATTTGTTATTTCTTTAAATTAATTACATCATTAATTAATCATATTCGGTAACTAACTTATTTCTTAATTACATTCATTAAGTAATTGTCCCTTAAATTACTTACCTCTAGTTACCTCATTAAGTAACTCCCTCTTTATTTATCATTTCCAATTATTATCCATTAATTAATCTCATTAAATAAAGTTTAATTAATTACATAAATTAATTGATTATCCTTATCCTGAAACCTTTCCCAAATTCAAGATTAAATTTCAGTTTGGTTGTATTTCTGTTACTTCTCAATTTAACTCAGTATTTTAACAACCAATTCCTTTATTGTTTGTTAAAATGATATATTGCTTTATATATCGAAATATAATCTTGTATAAAACCATTTAAAATCTTTATATAAGAAAATAACAAGTACGCTCTCTCATAAATATATACACTCAACTGATTCTAGGGTACCACTTACCCTATCCTTAATGAGTAATCCCACCAGAGCCAAGGTTCTCGCTTAACCTTCAGCTCTGATACCAAATGTAACGGCCCGAAAATTTCGATCTCGAAATTTCCAGTTAGTTAAGAAAAGAAGAAAAAGAAAGAAGAAAGAGATAGAAGAAGAACAGAAAAGAAACACACAATCTCACATTCGCAGCGGATAAAATATAATATCACATAAACAATAGTTTTACAAGAAGAACTATATCATTACACTTATATCTTTATACATCAGTTACATCATTAGACAAATACCAAACAGTTAAAAAAAATTAACTTGTTCCAGATAAATACAGCGAAACACCTCATACGTTTCTGCCATCTAGCTCACCTCCTGAGCTCCAGAACGTCCTTACCTGAAAATCTGTAATACTCGGTCTGACCCGAGCATTACATCAAAGTAACACCCAGGTCAGGCTAGAAACCAGCGTGAGTAAACCCATCTAACAAGGAATACAAAAGCATACAACTTATATAAACCCGGGGTAACTTATGTCAAATACAAAATTTACAAATTGATATGGACATTCTTATTTTACTCACGAAGTTCAAAGTACCAAAACTTAGATTAAATAGTCCAATTCATTCAAATCATGCCATTCCAGCTTATTGATTTCACATATCAATTTATAAAGAATCGAAGTGGTTTCGGTTATTTACTAATACCCGACTCCGGTCTCTTCGTATCCAATGTCATCTAAACCCGAGTTATCCAATTAATTACAATTAAACTTTAATTGTCGAATAACAGTTTTACACAGCAATTCATAATTGATTGATAATAACATTATCATCGTTCATCCAACATATCATATCAAAAAGCAATTCATATCAGAGATATCAACCAATTCAAAGCACCCATCATCATTTAATCATTAATAAGCAAGATTGATCACCTTCATTAATTTCATTAATTAATGATCCTCTAATTACTTTCACTAGTTAATTATTCTTAAATTTCATATAATAATTAACCTTTAACTTAATTACATTTATTAATCAATCACAATCAGAAATTTACTATCCTTAATTACTTCATCAATTAAACCAACTCCTTGATTAATTATATAATTTAATCCTTCAATTACACTAAGTAATCATTACTTAATTTCTTCCATCAAGTAATTATCCTTTAATTACTACCCAACAAGTAATTTCCTTAAACTAATTGCATCCGGTATTTCCACTAATTACTTCACTAAGTAGTTATGCCTCATTAATTTACCTTAAGTAATTATACTTAACCTAACAACAAATGATTAACTTTAATTAATTAAACTGAATTAATTAACCAAAATTAGCCATATCCAATTAATTTATCATACTGAGTAATTAGTTCCTTTAATTACTCATTAAGTGATTTACATTAAGTAATTAATCTTTTAATTACCTATTGCTTAATTATTTCTTAATCGTTAAATCTTGATTAATCCATCTTTAATTATCACCTTTAAATACATTAAGTAATTTCCCTTGAATAATACAAATTAATAATTCTTCACTCATCCCTATTAATTTCACTTACCTTATATTGATTTCTCAAATTTTATTATCCTATAGTCACTTTCATTGAATAATTAATCCTCAATAAATCACATGAATTAATTGTTAATTATTAAATCTTTAATAATTAATAAATTACTTACTTAATAATTAATCCTTGATTATTAAATTTACCTGCAACAATCAACCCTTAATTATTCTTGTTTAACCCTTATTAATTAAGTAAACTTAAAGGATTAATTTACAAGTTAAACAAACAATTCTACTTAATTGATCAAACACTCAAACAATATTTTAACATTAAAGAATAATTAAATATAATATTAAAAATTCATTATGTAAATCTTAAAACATTATGTTATTATTCATTCTTTCCGAGACAAAACCCTTGATTTCTCAAACTAAACTTGAGTTCCAGCTTTCCTTTTTCTTCTTCTATTCTTCTTCCTTTAAACTCTGTTTCTAGTTAGATTTTCAAAAAAAACTTACAGTATAATAGAAGCTCGCAAACAAACGGAATCAAACTCGAGCATCATAAATTCTCGTATTCACCTCCGAGTTCGTCCTGAGTTCCTCAAATACACAGAAAACCAACAGAATTTACACACGTCCGAGGTGGTGCACGTGCACCACCCATCCCAAGCACTCCGATCAACAACAGCAGCCTCGTCCCATCGACGACGATCCTCGCAAGCCATCGGACCCCTCAGATCCAAAAATACCCCTATACAGCAAAATCGAGCATCCAGTTTAACACAGATTCCCACACCATATCGACAAAAAGGTTCGCCGTGACGATCACGATGATCAGAACCTATGTCCCTCCGACCAAAACCTCTTCCCCCATTGCCACAGCGATTCTCACACCCGCGATAAGGACTGGTTTCCCAAAACCGACACCATTGCCTCACGAATGTCATCGTTCTAGTTCATCCTTCGAACCCTAGTTCAACATTTCCCGACCGCTCTGTTGCCACCCATTTTTCAAGATCGACAGCCTTCCTGCTATCATCACTAGAAATTTGATGATCACCTCAATCATCACAATTTGATGATAGACCCAATTTTGGTCAACTCGATCTACACTCATGAATTCAATCTTAAAGATCAAGATTTCCATTTTAAAATTCTTAACTTTTTATTACGAATTAATCTATATAATCAAACTTGAAATTATAGTGATTTTTTTCTTTCTTTTCTTTGACCCAACTGATTCACCACTGTATTTCCTTGATTTTTGATTAATCCCCAAATAAAATTTCCTGAACCTGTTTTTAGATTTGTATTATATTGTTATAAACATAATTCATTCAAAAATCAATGCTAAATTCTGAATGTTTGAGGAAATTTAGATTTTCTTTAAGAATTGTTTTTAGCTGTACACAACAGAACTGTCTGTGTATATATATGCACAGATATATACATATTTAAACAGTGATATTAAAAACATTTAACTATATAAAATTATCATGCAAAACAATTTCTCCCTTCCTGTGTAGATTTATCACATGCAATTCTAAATTATTGATTAAAACTGTTTAAAACATAAGATTAACCCACCTGACAGTTTGATTTTAACATAAACCAAATGTTCCTCTATTCTTTATTTTTTTTCCAAACAATATTTTATTTTTAAATCTTAAAAATATTTTCTTAGCATAGTTTGATCTTAAACTAACATATTTTAGTTAAATATCTAGTTCTAACAATGATTAGAACAAGAGGAATTAGAATTATTATCAAAGTTTATACTCTTTATATTTAAACAGAGTTGAGTTTTGACATATTCACATATGCACACATATTTTCATTCAAATATATTCATTTCAACTACATGCATCCAGGTTTAAAATTAAACAAGTGGAGTTTACTCACCATTAAAAAAAAACAAGATGAGGCAGTAGCTTGAAAATCTGGAATTTTATTCTGGGTCTACAACTTGGTATTTGATTTTCCCAGGACTAGAACCCCTTTTCTTTCTAACAGCAACTTACTTGATCTTTATTTAAGCTCAGGTTTAAATTTGGAAAACTGTTGTTTCCAAATTGCGTTGTCGATGAACCTCCCTACTAGTACTCTTTGATCTTAGATTCCAGATTTCATTTTCATTTTTTTTCAGATCTTATAGTTTTTGGTTTCTTTTATCTTTTGTTTTGTATTACATTTTGGTTGAGATGAAAGGCAAAAAAAAAAATAGCTGAAGGTTAAAACTTATGTTCTTATTTTACAATTAGATTTTAAATTAATTTTTTTTCCCAAGAGAATGACACTTGTCCCCTTAAGTTCTAATTATCTTACACATATACACTCTTTTTTTTACAATTGTTATTAACATATATGAATAAGTTTACAAGTGTTTGTAATGTTTAATTAATAATTTATAAATGTTACTTTCTTATTCATAAATTTATTTAAGTTATGAATAAGTAACAATGTAATATTCACATGAATATAATGTGTACTTATTTCATATAAATAAGCTTTAGATTTTTGTAAATATACATATGAATTTATATAAACATTTATTTATACATAACTTATGTTTTCGATCAAATTAATATATATTTAAGATATATTTCCTTTTTAAATTTAAAATTCAAATTCAATCCTTTAAATTTCAAATTCAAATTCAATCCTTTAAATTTCATTAAAAATCCAATTCAAGGTTAATTTAAAATAAATACATATATTTAAACAAGCCTAAATTCAATTTGGAGTAAATAAAAATTATCTTAAAATAACACATAAATATTATTGGTTTGAAATTAACAATTTTGTTTAATTTAAATAATCTACTTATATAAACAATCATCAATACTTATTTTTAAAAGAATACTTTGTCAATTTTAAGTGATTGTATTAAGATATGATCAAATAAATATTTATCCAAACATAATATTTACGATTAGATTCATTTGTTAAATTTACAATTCATTATTTCTATTAATTAACCCAGTTTGTTAATTAATTACTGATGACCAAAAATTCGGGTTATCACATCATTTATTTCACTCACCAATTACTAAGCACTAAACTTAGATTAAATGGTCTAATTCACTTAAATCATTCCATTCTAGCTTATTGTTTCACCTAGCAATTTATAAAGAATCAAAGTGGTTTCGGGTATTTACTAATACCCGACTCTGGTCTCTTCGAAACCAACATTATCTTAACTTAAATTCTTTAAGTGAAATACAATTCAATTTTAAATACAGGATGTCACATAATTCATCATTAATAGATAATCACGTCATCACAATTTAAATCAAACATATCTTATCACATAACATCACAAACCACATATTAGGAATAACAATTAATCAAAAGCTTCCAATATCATTCTATTTATCCTTTAATTACATTTATGTAATTAACCCTTAATTAATTTCACAAATTAATTATTCTTAACCCAAATGGCAATTAACCTTTTAATTACTTCATTAATTAATTACTAACCATAATTATTAATCACCCTTGATTAATAACATCAGTAATTAGCTACCCTTAATTAGTTTATCAAATAAATTAATTACTCTTTAATTAATTATCTCTAATTAATCCCTTGATTAATTATACAAGGTAATCTAATCCAAATTTCTCTCATTAATAAATCACTTATTCAATTAATTAGCACTTGATTAATTAATCTTAAACATTAATTAAAATTAAGTTAATACCCCTAATTACAGATTAATTAACCTTAATTATTAGTCTTAAGTCTTTAATTAATCAATTTAAGAATTCTTAACTATTTAATTAATCATTCTGTCATTAATTAAATAATTAACTACCCATCTTAATTATCTTAATAATTTAATGAATCCAATCATTAAATTTTTATTTATCTTTAAGATAAACATTTCTTACTTAATCAAAGTATTAAAACAATTTTTTTTTCAAATTTATTTTAAATTTCATTTAAAACTTCATTTTTAAACTTAAGATAAAAATTTAACATAAACAAGGTTTTAATTCAAAACCTTTTTATCTCATATGTTAAAAGAATAACCATTTTATAAAATAAGTTTAAAAGAATATAAAGTTCAAATCAATTTAAACATACGCTTTAAACATTCCAAATTTTTAAAAACAAATTCAATTTTTTTTAAAAAATTTACTTTTAAATTTCAAAACTGAAATACAGCTTAAATCTTGATCCAGATTTCAACTTAAATCTTTAAAGTTTTTCTTATACTCCAAAACCATTTTAAAGTTCAAATCATTTAACCATATTTTTAAAGCAATTAAACAATTTAAATTGAAAACTTATTTTATTTAAAAACTGAAGTTTAAACCCAATTCTAGATTTCAAAAACTCAGATTTAAACTTATTTTAAATTTCTAATTTACCAATTTAAAACTTCAAACCCCATATACTTTTATACTAAAAAGTTTTAAAAACCAAATTTAAATTTCAAAATTTAAATTGATTCAAAACTCAGATTCAAAAACTTTGAATTCAGATTCAAATTCAGTTTAAACTCAGTTTAAAATTTTCATTTGCATTTAAACTTTAGTTTTAATTTTAAAAACAGAAACAGGTTTTCTATTTTGTTTAAAACCCTGAAACAAAGTGATATACCCGAGCAACCTTATATATTACTTCGAGTCAAAAACTTATCTGCTTCGAGCAGAAACTCAAATCCCCATAGACCATCGCGAGGCAACCAAAATCCTATGACTAACATTTCACCACCATATACCCAGAAAAACTCTGTGCACATGCACCCACGACGCCGCCTTCTCCAATCAACTCCGATGACTGGAACAAGTCATCGATCACCCAGGCATCCTATATCCATCACCATTACCCAGCTACCCCCTTGAAATCAAAAATCGAGATTAAATTCCCACCTGAAACAAACTGGAACTGGAAGCACCTATTCAACAAAAACCTGTCAACGGCCCTCGTTCACGCGCCTCCGGCCACTGTTGCCTCTGAATCTTCGGCGAAGCCCTCGACAACTCACCATCTTCCAATACCCAAGAAATAGTTGAACTCGATCAACTATATTTGCTGAAATGCTCGATTCTTTCCTAACCCAGAAAACTAGGGTTCAAATCTTCAAAAAAAATCATCCTCACCAAAATGCAATGCATCTCAAGCAAATAATTTTCCTATCCTCACTGATCTCCCCTCCACCTTCAGAAACAAATTCAACTCAATCGAACACATAAATCATCAATGCTAACCAAAAAGGTAAAATACAGTGAAATTAAAACTGCACTCTAGTTCAAGCATTATAAATTGTAATATTAGATTTAAAATTTATGATTTTGCATGATGTTTTGATATATAACCCTGAAACATTGATTTGTAATGTTTAAATTTTTCACTTTTACAAATTTTAGCTCTGTTATTTATGTTTCCAAGCAATACAAAAATTTATTCAACTTATATAAATTTTTAAATTTTACTTTATCATGTAATAAACAAATTCTCATTCAATTCCTAAGTCATAATAACAAACAAAACAAAAGAAAAGAAATTTCGTTAAATTTGAGCTTGTATTGTGCAGACAGTAGCTTAGGAAATCAAACATGCATCACATCCACACTTATATAAACACAGCAATATATTTAACAGTATACATATAAAATTCTACTTATTTCTACAGATAAATCAAACAACTATATTTCATACTTAAATTTTAAAATGTAAAGTTACTCACCTTATAAATAGAAGACAGAGCCATTTTGAAAATGCTTTGAAAACTGAAATCCCTTTTGCTTTTAAAACCTTTGACTTGAATGCTTCTGTTTTTAAACTTGAGTTGCTTTGATTTAAAAACTTGCATTTGTCCCCAGGTTTGCATGCAGTAGCCTGATTTCCAGACTTTAGAACAGATTTTTAAATTTTCTTTTTGTATGAAAATGTGTAACAACCCTGAATTTTGAACAATTTAAATTGAGAATATTTAATTAATTTTAAATATTTGAATGATGGTTTAGTTTGAATTCCCAATATAACTATGAATTGGCGATTAAATTTTAGAATTTAATTTATTTAAAGTTGAATAAAAATTTGAATTGACTTTGGAGTTTGAAATTGAATATTGAATTTGTATTTTAAATTCAAACTAATGACTTAGAAAAATAATTTGGATTTAAGGATTTTTATCTATTTAAATTAATAAAGGATGGTTAGTTTTAAATAACATTTTTCTTTTCATTAAAATAAAAAGGAATAAAATTTTAATCAATACAAAATAAATAAAGAAACACACATAGTTAAAAATTCAAACAACAAAATTTACAAAACAAAGTAAAGAAAATATACACAAAACAAATTAAATTTAAAATGAAAAAATATAATAATAATATATAAAATAAAATAAAAAAAGTACGCTGCCTTACTTTGATCACCTGCAAACATGCCATAATTTGTGCCTCGATCCACGCCGTTACATATGCCTAAACCCACGCCCAAAATCGTGCCCAAAAATCACGATCTCCTCTGCAAAAACACGTCTCCCCTTTCTCTTTTATACTCGAAACCCTCTTCATTTCAGAGAAAAAAAATCCAACAAAAAAAATTAATGGCTTCATCTTCGTTCGTCTTCCTCTTCGCACCCAAGCTAGGGCTTTTCAAAATCGAAGATGCCGATTGTTGGTAGCTCGATCGAATGGTGGACTCGTCCTTTGCTTCGCTTGCGTGCTCCTCGTTCGACGAAGGTGAGTGATTTTAGTCACTCACATCTAGTTTCGACCAGTGTTTTTTTTAGATTCGAATTTCTAAATTGGTATTCGACTGTGTTTTGCTTGTTTGATTCTATGATTTCGTTCGTATAAAATCGTTTGGTGATTGACTTATTCCAATTTCATTTACTTGGACCCTGTTCGAATTCGTATAATTTATGATTTTAAGTTGCACAGTTTTAGCTTGATTTTCTGGAACTTCAAAAGGCTTCGATTCAAATTGCTTTAATATCGGTTCTATCATACTTTGTTGAATTTGCAGTGAGCAAACCCACTTATCTACCTCTGTGCCTTGATATGCTGTTTTATATTTATAGTGTGATTGTTTAAAAATGCCTGCATGTGTTTAAATATGAAGTTGTGAAGGGGCATGCCTGTATATGATCTTGATTGCTGTTTACAGTTATAGGATAAGTTTAAAAAAAAATTCTGAAATTTCACCCCTCAACCTCTTTTAAGATTTAATGTTTGAATAATTTAAGTTTGATTTTGCAAGATCCAAGTTTTAAGAATACTGTTAGTAACATCACTTAATAGCAAAACTTAAACGTATAAATTTTGATGCATATATGTATGTGAATGAGTGTGTTTATATCTTTATATATGAATGCCTTAATGAATGATGAATAATATGTGAGTGCAGGCTGTATATCATATACCCCTCTGTTTGGAGTTTTCTCGATACAATGTTTGAAAAAAAAAATCATTCCCTATTGATACACTGATTTGTTTTGAGCTTAGTGTTAGGACAGTATTGGTTGTTATATTCTAAACTAAAGATTAAACATATATTAAGTTAAAAACAGTTAGTTAATAACTCCGAAAATTTAAGAACTGTTTTCAAATTTTTAAACCAAGGTTTGATCTGAGTTTTCTAAAACAAAGTTCAAATTAAACTACAAGACACTGCTATGTTGAAGTCACTATTTACTGGTCCATTGCTTAGCGTGAAGTCTGATCAGTTGGTTGTGAAGTTGCCACTGATTTTAAGTTCATCTTGTTTGTTCATTGTCTTGTACAATTGGTAGTACTTGCTGTCACATTAACCTGTGCATTGCCTTCATGTGTTGCCTGTGCATTGCCTTCATTTTATTGTCTGTGCACTCTCTAATGTAGCACTCAAGTCTTATTCAAGCTTCATGCATTGTCCACTGAATCATTTGTTATATATGCCATTCATATTGTGTGGCCACCTGGTCATATATGTTAACTGTGTGTGCTTGATGTATACCCTTGATTCTCCTGACTTGAAACTTGATTAACTTGTATGCTTGTTGCCTTCTGCATATACTCTCTGATTTTGAACTGCCTGGCCTACCTGCCTGTGCTGTTGCATTCTGGTCATGATAGCATTATGCATTCTTTAATGCTGTTTTGATATGTTGAAGTTTTGCATCTGAGATCTTTTGTTGCAGTCTCGTGATCTTGAGGTGGCTGCATTTTTGTTGCCGTTTGCCCTTGAATTCAAAGTGGGCTGCAGTTTCATTTTTATGAAAATTTTGCACTTGTTGAAATGTGCAGTAATAAGTTGTTTGGAAGTTGTTTTCTTTGGTTTACTTGGGTATATGCAAAACAATTGCATTTCGACCTTGCCTTGTTGCATGGGTTTTGGTGTTGCAGTTGTGTTGAGTCACTGACTTGACCTCTGCAACTTTGATTTCTGATAGTGTTCTCTGCTATGATGATTTCACATGTTGTTGTGGCAAGGCAGTGCACGCAAGCGTGAACTGCAGCCACACGAAGTTAACATTTTAAAAATGTGGCGAGGCCGTACACGCGTGTGTGTACTGCAGCCCTACCAAATCTAATGTTTTAAATGACGTTTTCATTTTGATGAAAATTTTTTTATGTTGCCAATTCAATATATTTTGAATCGATTTTGATGATTTTGTTGTTAATTGCCGTTTAGGCAAATTTTGATTTTTTTTCTAAATTATCTTCATCAATAATCCTTCCATCTATCTTCATTGATAATCTGAATCTACTGATTTAATTGTTTAACACTGTTAAGTGTTATATTTACCGTTATCCGATTTCTTGTTAAAGGATCGGATAGGTAAATTTATATTTGACTGTCGTCTAATTGTTGTTTGATTATTATTGCCTCTATGCACTAATAACTAAGTTTGAATTAGACTGACCTATGTATTATTTTCTTTTGAATATAATACTCGGGTCAGACCGAGTATTTTACAGCTTGAAGATTTTCAGGCCGCGAAGTTAGAGAGAGTTGGGGAAATTGCTTCACTTTAGCTTTTCGAAAAAAAATTGTACTTGTAAAAGATATATTCCGCTGTATAAAAATTTAATGCATTGTACAAACTCTGATATATGTAAGAAAATTCATTTATGTGAAATATTATGATTATTCTGTGATTCTGTGGCTGATTCTGTTTAAACTCTATAAACTGAATAACAATCCGTCATTTTGACCGTCTCAAGTTGGTTTAATTGCCGACTGGGGGCGGTCAGAATGGCAGGTCGTTACAAAAGTGGTATCAAAGCTTTGGTTTACACAAAGCTCAGTTTATGATGTTTAATATGAATAGTTACTATGATCACTTTAAAGAAAAATGTTTTTCAAATTTAAAAGAAATATGAAATTGTTTTCTTTGAAAAATAAAAGGTATTTTGAAAATTCAAATTTTTTCGGACAATCCCCCTCTCTTTTATAGCTCTTTAAATTTAGGATTGCGATAGTTTCTTTTCGGTAAAGTCTCCTTAGATTCGAGTTTCGATCATTTCAAAAATCCATTACGAATTGCAGAGATTTATGAAAAATAAAATAAAAGTTAAGTGAATTAATGAATTGGTTTGAATCGAATATTTTGAATATCTCCAAAATAATAATTGGGAAATAAAATGACGTGTCAATTTAGTATAGCCAAGAGGATCATTAAACTATAACTTGGGAATTTGATTCTGAATTCTTTTGAAAATTGATTTCAAATGTTTTGAAGAATGATTTAGAAAATAAATGGACTATAAGTATTTAACTTATAATATGGACTTTTGGTATATAATGGAGTTATATAATTGAATTGAATTATTAAAGAAGATTTATAAATCGAAGTTTTATAAATAGAAATGGAATTTGTAAAGATTGTTTATAAATTCGAAACCAATTGAATTTGATAAATGAAACATAGAAGTTATTAAAGGAGATATTGTTAACGCTAAAATTTGAACGCTAACACCCCGGTGTATGAAGTGAGATCGTGAAAGCACCACCCGATAGCTCGGGAACAGATTATAAGCAGATAATAGTGAAAAAACAGTAAACAACAGCAATTTTATAGTGGTTCGGCTTAAGAGAGAGCCTACGTCCACTTTGAATATCTTTATTGACGATTTGATTACAAGTCAATGCAGTTACACTTTGATTACAACACACTTTGAGTTTCAAGTGACTTAGAACAAGTAGCCTAAACTTCAATGTCGATGCAAATCTTTGAACACATGTTAGACATGTTTGATTTCTTCGTGAAGTTCCTTGAAGGTGTTGAAGTAGTTCAGAATGCAGCAGAGTAACGGCGCTTGAAATGAATCAGCCAAAAGTCCCTTGAATATTGGAGGTGGCCATGTATTTATAGGCCAATTTCTGGGTTGGAATTGTTGACCAAGTCATGAGTCGCGACCGACTCAAGATGAGCCGTGACCGACTCACATATCACGAGTCAGCAGGCAGCGGCATAACTGAAACGGCATTGAGCTTGTTCCTCATATGCTTAGGTCGCTAGCGACTTATGATAGGTCGTTAGTCGCCTTGAGTCGTTGGAAACCCTGAGTCGGTCTGCCCCATAAACCACTAACTAGTTAAGCCACTCTGCTCCTCTAAGGCATTAACTCGTTAAGTCGTTCATCCCCATAAGTCGTGAGTCGCGCAATTCTTTAACTCGTGCAACTCCTCAGTTCAGTTGAGTCGTTGATCCACTGAGTCGTTACAAGTCCTGAGTCGTTGAGTCGGTCTAGGCCTTGAGTCATCTCATATGAGTCGTAAACTTCGTTGAGTCGGTAACTCACTGTGTCGGCCTGTCTCATGAACTGTTAATCCCCATGAGTCGTTCCATTCCTTTAAGTCGCCGTGAACCTTAACTCGTCAGCTAATTAAGTCGTAACCAGTTGAGTCGTTAACCTTATTAAGTCGGTAAGTCGTGCCACTTGTTAGCTCATTAACCCGCTTCATCAGTTAGGTCGTTGACTTCGAGTAGAAGATAGGTCGCTCCATTCTCTAAGTCGTATACCGTTTTGGATGGGGCGCTGCCCCGCACCCCGCCGGGGGCGCTGCCCCCTGGACCCCTGCGACCTGACCGGGCAGGTCGATCACCGTAGCGGTGGCATTGCCCCCGCACCCCCACCTTGGGGGGTTGGCACCCCCCTGGACCCCCCCTCCGTAGGGGATCTTATCTGAAAAGCCATTCAACAGAACTTGCTTTGTTGGGATGCTGAGTTGACTATTCTTCGAGATGAACTATCATTAGTTTCTCGGTCGATTTTTGATATCACGGCCATGCTGAAAAAGTAGAGTTAACAGATATATTCATGATTTTGGACAGCGAATTATCCTTTAAGTTAAATATTGTGATAATGAAAATTGGTTGGGAAATTTTATCCACGATTTTGGACAGTGGATAATCTTTTAAATAAATGTGTAGAAACACTGAATTGAATAAATAAGTATATTCACGATTTTGGATAGTGAATATATTATTGAATAAAACGGATATGTTTTAGGGAAGTGATATTATGAAATGAAGTTAATGATTTTAAAAGATGTTTTAAAATGAATTAAGTATCGAAACCATAGATTTCAACATTCATTATTGAAATAGACGTTTTCGAGAAATAAGGAAATGGTGGACTATAACACTGTTGTTATAGTAAATGGTTTCCGAAAGGAAATGTTTTATATAGTATTGGGATTTATATATCTATCCTAAATTCGAATCCCTATAATAGAGATTTTGAGTTGTCGTAACGATGTTTTACGTAACATTCGTTTTGACTCAAATAAATGTGTTTAAGAGAATGATTTCCTCAAAGAATGGAATATATACTTAATTTTGATTCAAGTTTATTGAATATTTTCCAAGAATTGAAAATAAATGGATTTGTGAATTACTTATTATTAAATAAGTATGGAAATGTTTTCCAAAATGAAATGAAAAGTTTGAAATTCTATCTTTTAAAGATAAATTGAAAAAGTGAATATTTGAAATTTGTTTCAATTGGTTAAGTGTGGAAAATTATATATATCTTGTAAAGATACTTTTGGGAAATTTGAACGATCAGTTCAACTTGAAATTTTTCAAAAAAAAGAAGATTGAATCTTGAGTTAAATTGGGTTTAACTTCGACATCAAAAACAATATAAGTTGAGCTTTGAATTTTGGATAGTCGATTTGGATTGTATGTCTAGCATTGTGAATTGATGACATAGTAATTGATCTCTATTAAATATATATCTGTTGGTGGCGGAGAATTTATTCTTTTAGCTTAACACCCTTTTCTGAGACGTACGAGCTTAGAAGTTATATATCGATAGACATCAATTATGTGTTGAGAATTGACGATGTAACGTGAAATCCAAATCGAATGTGAACTCGATAATGAATTGGATTATGAATGTGAATTGGGTTTGAGATAACCTTAAATTTTCAAATCGATTTAGAGGAAAATTTTAAAACGAGATGGAAAATTTAGAAATCCTCTATTTGTTATGATGTGAATTGAGTTTTCGTAACTTATATATGTGAATGTAATAATTCGAAAACTATCAGTTTGGAAAGTCATTATTATGAAAATCCTGTGTAGGTTTACATAGGTATGATATGTACGAGATGTGAAATGAAGTACTATATGTATATGACATATGTTTTCTAAAACTGAGGATATGGAAATGTACCTTCCATTATAATTTGTGAAGGTGATTGGAACTCGGTGTGAGTGTCCATTGGAAATCGTAGCTACGTAGAATTTCCATTAGTGGAATGTCCATTGGGACTGGAATCCCCCACGATGGATCATCGTGTTGGGATCATGTGAATTGATGATGTATGCTGGCGTAATTCGTGGGGCGTGATGCCTACAGTTACAAGCGATTCTACTAGGATAGTAGCGCAACCGCCGCGTAAACTGCGATCTAGAGGCCAAAGCGAAATTTGAGGGGCGAGATGCCTACGGTCACGAGCGATTCTATTGGGATAGTAGCGTAACCGCCGTGTGAACCGCGATCTATGGCAACAACCATGGCGAAATTCAAGAGAGATGTGAAATCTATAGTTACAAGCGATTCTACTGGGATAGTAGCGTAACCGCCGGGTAAACTGTGATCCATGGGGGAACGTGCTTTCCATATCCATTTTAAAAAGAATTTTTAAAAGTATTTTCACTGGGAGTTGAAGCAAGTATATTTAGTACTTGGAGATTTTTAGTCCTGCGCCTGGCCAGCGTATGCCTAATGTCTGTGAGAACGACAGTGGACTTGTTAAACTTCGAGTTAGCAAGTATTTTCAAAACTTTAGATAGCAAATCAATAGTCTGAAATTAGAAATTACATAATTCCAACCCAGTTGAACTAAGGAAGAAGATCTTTAAAATATCTTGAAGTCCACAGCTTTGGAAAAAAAATATATAGATATAATATGCAAATATCTAGCATGAAGAATTTCAAGTTCAAATTTGAGTTTTGTAAGTCGAAAATATTGGTAAAAGACTTCTGCGTCTTGATTTTAGAAAATAATGAACAAAGCTAGTGAGATAAAATAAATGGAATGAATCCTATATTTATTTATGAGTTTGGAACTTTGTAAAATTGTGTAGGGTATAAATATCAGTGAGATTTTAACAATCATTTTTCCTAACTTATAATTTCGGGACGAAATTCTTTTAAGGGGGGAAGATTGTAACAACCCTGAATTTTGAACAATTTAAATTAAGAATATTTAATTAATTTTAAATATTTGAATGATGGTTTAGTTTGAATTCCCAATATAACTATGAATTGGCGATTAAATTTTAGAATTTAATTTATTTAAAGTTGAATAAAAATTTGAATTGACTTTGGAGTTTGAAATTGAATATTGAATTTGTATTTTAAATTCAAACTAATGACTTAGAAAAATAATTTGGATTTAAGGATTCTTATTTATTTAAATTAATAAAGGATGGTTAGTTTTAAATAACATTTTTCTTTTCTTTAAAATAAAAAGGAATAAAATTTTAATCAATACAAAATAAATAAAGAAACACACATAGTTAAAAATTCAAACAACAAAATTTACAAAAAAAGTAAAGAAAATATACACAAAACAAATTGAATTTAAAAATGAAAAAAATATAATAATAATAATATATATAAAAAAAAAGAAATACAATGCCTTACTTTGATCAGCTGCAAACATGCCATAATTCGTGCCTTGATCCACGCCGTTACATATGCCTAAACCCACGCCTTAAATCGTGCCCAAAAATCACGATCTCCTCTGCAAAAACATGTCTCCCCTTTCTCTTTTATACTCGAAACCCTCTTCATTTCAGAGAAAACAAAAATCCAACAAAAAAAATTAATGGCTTCATCTTCGTTCGTCTTCCTCTTCGCACCCAAGCTAGGGCTTTTCAAAATCGAAGATGCCGATTGTTGGTAGCTCGATCGAATGGCGGACTCGTCCTTTGCTTCGCTCGCATGCTCCTCGTTCGACGAAGGTGAGTGATTTTAGTGACTCACATCTAGTTTCGACCAGTGTTTTTTTTTTAGATTCGAATTTCTAAATTGGTGTTCGACTGTGTTTTGCTTGTTTGATTCTGTGATTTCGTTCGTATAAAATCGTTTGGTGATTGACTTATTCCAATTTCATTTACTTGGACCCTGTTCGAATTCGTATAATTTATGATTTTAAGTTGCACGGTTTTAGCTTGATTTTCTAGAACTTCAACAGGCTTCGATTCAAATTGCTTGAATAACATAGTTTCGGTTCTACCATACTTTGTTGAATCTGTAGTGAGCAAACCCACTTATCTACCTCTGTGCCTTGATATGCTGTTTTATATTTATAGTGTGATTGTTTATAAATGCCTGCATGTGTTTAAATATGAAGTTGTGAAGGGGCATGCCTGTATATGATCTTGATTGCTGTTTACAGTTATAGGATAAGTTAAAAAAAAAATTCTGAAATTTCACCTCTCAACCTCTTTTAAGATTTAATGTTTGAATAATTTATGTTTGATTTTGC
This sequence comes from Allium cepa, assembly GCA_030765085.1. NCBI lineage: Eukaryota > Viridiplantae > Streptophyta > Magnoliopsida > Asparagales > Amaryllidaceae > Allium > Allium cepa. The sequence continues at coordinate 606,263,313 of CM060937.1, forward strand.
AAGATCCAAGTTTTAAGAATACTGTGAGTAACATCACTTAATAACAAAATTTAAACGTATAAATTCTGATGCATATATGTATGTGAATGAGTGTGTTTATATCTTTACATATGAATGCCTTAATGAATGATGAATAATATGTGAGTGCAGGCTGTATATCATATACCCCTCTGTTTTGAGTTTTCTCGATACAATGTTTGAAAAAAAAAAATCATTCCCTATTGATACACTGATTTGTTTTGAGCTTAGTGTTAGGACAATATTGGTTGTTATATTCTAAACTAAAGATTAAACATATATTAAGTTAAAAACAGTTAGTTAATAACTCCGAAAATTTAAGAACTGTTTTTAAATTTTTAAACCAAGGTTTGACCTGAGTTTTCTAAAACAAAGTTCAAATTAAACTACAAGACACTGCTATGTTGAAGCCACTATTTACTGGTCCATTGCTTAGCGTGAAGTCTGATCAGTTGGTTGTGAAGTTGTCACTGATTTTAAGTTCATCTTGTTTGTTCATTGTCTTGTACCATTGGTTGTACTTGCTGTCACATTAACCTGTGCATTGCCTTCATGTGTTGCCTGTGCATTGCCTTCATTTTATTGTCTGTGCACTCTCTAATGTAGCACTCAAGTCTTATTCAAGCTTCATGCATTGTCCACTGATTCATTTGTTATATATGCCATTCATATTGTGTGGCCACCTGGTCATATATGTTAATTGTGTGTGCTTGATGTATACCCTTGATTCTCCTGACTTGAAACTTGATTAACTTGTATGCTTTTTGCCTTCTGCATATACTCTCTGATTTTGAACTGCCTGGCCTACCTGCCTGTGCAGTTGCATTCTGGTCATGATAGCATTATGCATTCTTTAATGCTGTTTTGATTTGTTGAAGTTTTGCATCTGAGATCTTTTGTTGCAGTCTCGTGACCTTGAGGTGGCTGCATTTTTGTTGCCGTTTGCCCTTGAATTCAAAGTGGGCTGCAGTTTCATTTTTATGAAAATTTTGCACTTGTTGAAATGTGCAGTAATAAGTTGTTTGGAACTTGTTTTCTTTGGTTTACTTGGGTATATGCAAAACAATTGCATTTCGACCTTGCCATGTTGCATGGGTTTTGGTGTTGCAGTTCTGTTGAGTCACTGACTTGACCTCTGCAACTTTGATTTCTGATAGTGTTCTCTGCTGTGATGATTTCACATGTTGTTGTGGCGAGGCAGTGCACGCAAGCATGAACTGCAGCCACACGAAGTTAACATTTTAAAAATGTGGCGAGGCCGTACAGGCGTGTGTGTACTGCAGCCCTACAAAATCTAATGTTTTAAATGATGTTTTCTTTTTGATGAAAATTGTTTTATGTTGCCAATTCAATTTATTTTGAATCGATTTTGATGATTTTGTTGTTAATTGCCGTTTAGGCAAATTTTGATTTTTTTTCTAAATTATCTTCATCAATAATCCTTCCATCTATCTTCGTTGATAATCTGAATCTACTGATTTAATTGTTTAACACTGTTAAGTGTTATATTTACCGTTATCCGATTTCTTGTTAAAGGATCAGATAGGTAAATTTATATTTAACTGTCGTCTAATTATTGTTTGATTATTATTGCCTCTATGCACTAATAACTGAGTTTGAATTAGACTGACCTGTGTATTATTTTCTTTTGAATATAATACTCGGGTCAGACCGAGTATTTTACAGCTTGAAGATTTTCAGGCCGCGAAATTAGAGAGAGTTGGGGAAATTGCTTCACTTTAGCTTTTCGAAAAAAAATTGTACTTGTAAAAGATATATTCCACTGTATAAAAATTTAATGCATTGTATAAACTCTGATATATGTAAGAAAATTCATTTATGTGAAATATTATGATTATTCTGTGATTCTGTGGCTGATTCTGTTTAAACTCCATAAACTGAATAACAATCCGTCATTTTGAACGTCTCAAGTTGGTTTAATTACCGACCGGGGGCTGTCAGAACGGCGGGTCGTTACAAAATGGCAGGTGAATTGATTTGAAGATGCAGGCCTTTGTTTATAAATTGCATGTGAACAGGTGATGCATGATTGAAAATGTTACAGGCTTCAGATTTGAACAGAGATTTGATTTGAAGAAATGTGTTTATAGATTGATAAAAAGGCTCTGCAAACTTGATTTGGAAAGTGATTTACAAATTTTATTTTATGAGGAGTGATTACTGATTTGGATTTGAAAAAATGGTTTGCAAATTTTCTCAGATTTGTTTTTAAAGAAAATGTTTCAGCTGAGAATTTCTTTTGTTTGCTTAGAAAAAAAATGAGAAAAAAAAGGATGGAAGATGGCAAGCTTATATAACTTAATTTATGATTTACTAAAAATCAAAGAAAATTAAAATTAAAATTTGACACTTGTCTCTAATATTAACACTTGTAAATTACCTTGTTTAATCTCTTAACATTTGTTATATTAGATCATAGGATGTGTACACATGTCCCTTTTAATTAATTAGTATTTATAATTAAAGTTAGTGAAAGTTTTAAACTAAATTAATTAGTTTTTAATACTTAGTTATATATAGATAATAATTTTTAAAGAAATAAAACCATTATAATTATAATAAAAACAATACACATATCAATTATTTGAAAATAACATTTTTAATTATCTTAAATAAATTTATAAAAGAGGTTGTAAATTAGTTGTTAAATTTTATTAACAAAAATTATCAAATTAATTTAATTTTTAACACAGATTATTAAATTTATATTGCCAAAATTCCGGGATATCACACCTGAAGTCTTTGGTTTATTGAAAACCTGCTTTAGTGGAAATTTAATCAATACTTTGATCGAAAGTGCTTAGAAGTATGCATTGAGTTTCCATGATGTAAGTGTCAAACAGTAAGATAACTTTTCTACGATTGATTATCGAACCTCGACATCCTTCAATTTCCTGCTTACATAATAAATAGGAAGCCGAGTTTCGTTCTCTTCTCTAATCAGAACTGAACTAACCGCATGTTCCGAGGCTGCCATATATAAGTTTAAGAATTCTCCTTTTTCAGGATTGGATAATATTGGTGGCTTTTCTAGATGATTTTTAAATTTTGGGACGGCTTTCCTGCGCTACACCAAACAGCCCATTTTGTAACACTTTTCTGCTTTAAGTTTGTAATAGCAATAACCGTGACAAAATCCTTACAGATATTTCCATGATAAACGTTTGTCATAGTTATTGCCATTAACAATTCTGATAATTTTGTAAATAGTTGAAAATAATATGGGTAAAATTATAATTTATCTTCTATTATTATTTATCCCACTTCTCATGGTAACAACGGTTAACATTTCATCTTATATTTTATTTCCTCTATCATTTTAAGGTTATCGCCTCTTTGATTGTTCTACTGCCGCCTCCGTCCTTCTACCACTGTGCTTCCATCGTTGTTGAGAATAATGTCTTCCATCGTTGTTGAGAATTTACCATAAGAGTTAGAGTTGTGTCTTCCATCGTTGTTGAGAATAGTGCTGCAATGGTTGAATGAGGTCGCAACGATGAAATTGCTTACGTAGTTATTCTATTTGGTGACTTCTGACGATGCCAGCAGGTAAAGCTTCATCAATAGTTTAATTTATTGGCTTCTAATGACGACGAAAGGGAAGGCCTCCGCAGTTGTCCAATTTGGTGGCTTTTGACAACGTCGAAAGTTAAAGCTTCTGCGATTGTTTGATTTATAGGCATCGGACAAAATGGACGGTGTCGTCAATGTCAGAAGAATGGTGCTGTTAGTGTTTAAAGCTTGGGCGATGTAAGCATTGAAACCAAGTACTGTAACTATTAAGGTTATGCTGCCACATTGATTAATTCCTTCCGAAGTAGTTGATGGGTTCCTTTCGCAGTACTCGGCTGATTCCCTTGGCTAAAATCGAAGAAAGGAAGTTGTTGCCACAATAGTGATGAAATCGATTTGGAATATGAAGAAACTACTATTTGCTGAAGGAACGATCTGCCGGAGCCTCTAATCAATAGCACTCTAGACCAACTTCCATCATTCCTTTGCAAGTATCGACCACCTTTCCCAAAACAAGTCGTTTCAGATATGGGACTTAAACCTAGAATTAATTAATTTTTTAGCTTTAAAATTCTACAAACTTTTAAAATTCATTTTCACAAACTTAAAATTTGGAAAAATGATTGCAAAGCCAATTTGTAAAATCATTGTATTTTAAGGATTTGTAGCTTGTTTATAGGTTTTGAAATGTGATTTTTTTTTGAATCTGTAGACTTCAAAGGAAAAGGAAAAGGATGACCCATCAAATGGAAAGAGGTTTTGACGGGACATAAGGTCTGTATTACTCTGGAACATGATGTTTTCATAGAAGAAAAATCATGTATGGGTCATCCCCAAATGATCATACAAGTCAGCTCAGTATGTCATTAATTTTCAGTTGTATCGATAGTTCTCATATAGTATATGGATGTGTATCATGTGTATTCTATAATTTTGCAGCATTATCATATATACAACTTCAAAGAATATATAGGAATTCCAAGGAGCTAATTGACTCAATTAAGGAAACTACATCGAACAAAACTCTAGCTTTTTAGACAAAAAACAAGCTTTACAGCATTCTTCCAGCAGCAAAAGAAGTTGCTGCCTTCGCGTACTAGCTGGGGAAAGAAGGTTTGTCTTTCTGTATGCGTACACTGCACATGCAAAATGATACTGCATATGCCTTAATGAAGCATTAATTCATATATAATACAGAAGATTGGATGGATGTATGGTTCAGTGACAGAAGACAATCTTACCGGTTATGGATACATGCACGTGGATGGAGATCTGTTTACCTTTGGATAAACACACCTGCATTTCTTGGAGACACTCTGACTAGTGCGACTGTTAGCCTGAGGTAATTTAAAAGATAGGGAACATGTCTATTAGAGATTCTACTGGGAAGAAATACTCCAATATTCGCTTTTCTATATGAAAATCTTAGTTTCAGGCAATGTTTGAACTATTTGTGGATTACTATATGGTCACTTTATGCGCCTATAGAATTTTTGTATGCGTTGCTTCCAGCATATTGTTTTATAACAAATTCCACTTTCCTGCCCAAGGTAAAAGAATTATTAACTGGTTTAACGAAGTAACATTCAGGAGAAAAATCCCTTTCTTAGGGCATCTCCAATACATCTTTTCATATGAATTATGATGCATATTAATGGCAAACACTACTATCTTTTTTTGTGAAATACAGGCAGCAAGTAAGGAGTTTATGGTACCAGCAGCTCTTTTCGTAATCTACAACACATCCACATTGGTTGATTTCTTGGAATGTGGATTGACAGTACGTGCATGGTGGAACAATCAAAGGATGAACACAATTGTATGTGCATCATCATTTCTATTCAGTTTCCTTTCTGCAGTTTCAAATTTTTTTGGTCTCTCTAGTACAATATTCAAAGTCACTAAGAAAGATCAAAATGATTCAACTGAAAGTGTTGATGTTGGAAGGTTTATTTTTGATTCATCTTCAATATGTGTTCCTGTAACTGCACTTTTATTGGTTCATGTTGCGTCTTTGGTTATTGCTACGAGAGATGTGATTATGTGTAATGAGTACAGGTGGGGACTTGGGGAAGTAGTTTGTAGCTTATGGTTAATATTCAGCTTTTGGCCAATTGTTAAGGGGTTGTGTAGTAGGGGCATTTATGGCATTCCATGGAGTGTCGCTTCCAAAGTGGTCTGTCTTGCTTGTTTTTTCTTGCAACTTTGCTGGATCTTCAAGCACAACCAGGTTGACTTGATGGTTTTGGTTTCTAAATGAATAAATTGTGATGAAAGCAATTTGGAATAAGAAGAAACTACTATTTGCTGAAGGAACGATCTGTCAAAGCCTCTAATAAATAGCACTCTAGACCAACTTCCATCATTCCTTTGCAAGTATTGACCATCTTTCCCAAAACCAGCCGTTTCAGGTATGGGACTTAAACCTAGAATTAATTAATTTTTTAGCCTTAAAATTCTACAAACTTTTAAAATTGATTTTGACGAACTTAAAATTTGGAGAAATGATTACAAAGCCAATTTGTAAAATCATTGTATTTTGAGGATTTGTAGCTTGTTTATTGGTTTTGAAATGTGAAATGTTTTGAATCTGTAGACTTCAAAGGAAAAGGATTTCGAAAGCAAAAAAATTCCAAAAGGATTTGATTTGAGCAGTAAGCATAACAGGATTATATTCATAATCTTTGAGAATATATAAACCTTTAAATATGTCAATTTCATAAGAATATAATTTTAAGAGTATAAGCACTAGTTTGAGAACAAACAAAGTTTCATATATACATGACTTTGAATATGTCAGAGTTTTTCAGAAAGTATAGTCTTGTTTTCAACTATGAACTTATACAGTTTTAATATATAACTATCTTTGACCTTGGGAGTTTCGACATTTTAATTTTGGATATACATAATAGCAAGTTTCAAAAGCATTAAATTCTAAATACATGTAAACCTTAGTATTTGAATATGCAATTTAGTGTATATGTACATGCCTCTATAATTGAAGCATACATGGCCGTAATGTACAGAGTTTGAATATATAGATGTATGAGCTTTGAATATCTCTGTTTCATTTGATTTTTTTTAACAGTGCATGGAGCTTTCAATAAAGCTAGCATAAGCATATGAATTTTAAATGTATGGTTTGGATATATATGACTTCAAGAATACAAAGAGATATGCTTCATATTTATATATCTAAATGCATTTGTTGAGTTTTAAAACTATTTATTTAAGGTACAAATTTTCGAATAATCAAATAAAAGACTTCAAAAATGAATATACAGTTGAGCTCTTGAATGACTATTAGCTCTTGAATATGGAGTCTCTTATATAAAGTAAAGCCTCAGGTGTATGTAAACAAATTTTATGCAATGTAAAAAACCTAAGCTTTTTAGTATGGTTAGTTTGAATATATACAGATCTACAATATACTATATAGTTTTGCATGTATTAGATTATGGGTATAGTGGTTTTGAATATGTTTAAGTTTTAAATATACAAGGCTTTGAACGAATATACTGGGTTTATACATGAGGGCAGACTTTAGATGTGAAAACTTCCATACATGCACAGTTATGAATGCACGTTGATTTTTTAAATACAGGTTTTGTGTACATTTGGAATGTCATGAATTTAGCCTATATATATATATAGTGAAACTTTGTACTTCTCGGTTTGGGAGTTTATGGTTTTAAAAAATACAGTGTTTTATATGTAATTTAGGATATATACAAGCTTTTTAAAATGTTAGTTTTAAACAGATATGGTTCTGAGAATATAAATGATATATGTAAATTGATATGTGTAATTTATTTTGAATTTTAGTTTGGCTAAAAATTGATTTCATGTTTTGAATTTCACAATGTCAGTTTGATTGCTAAATTTAATGATAAATAAGTTTTTCTTAATGGTTAACGTATATTACTCAAAATGATTGATCATGGATAATTTAACTACTTGTTATGCTTGCAATGATCCCAGTTGTAGCTTTAGCTGGTGCTGCCGTGGGAGGTGCAATAATAAAGATGGCATTAGCGGGACAAACTGCATATGCAGAAGCAGCAGTTGTAGCTGAACAAACCATCAATTCAATAAGAACTATAAGTACAACTTATTCTCCAAATGCAAAATACTCAATTGGATCCAAATTGCTGAAGTTGATACTCAATAATGGTTATACTAGCGGTGATGTCATCAGTGTGATATTTGCAGTTCTCGCCGGCACTAGTAAGTACACAGTTTATCATTCAAAGTACAGTAACTTACTCAAGTTGAAAACACAATTAAAGTTCACTAATTAAGCTATAACTATACAATATATACAAACAATGTAATCGTCTTGATCAATCATTGTATTTTAACATGTTTAATATTAGCTGAATTATTTACTAAAAATGCACACTTTTAAATTTGGATGAATTATTTTATGTCAACGATCCATTTGAAATTTATCACTTGTACTTTTTTATACACTTAAATTGCATCGAAGAAAGAAATTAGTAATACACACGCAAGCTACTAGATGGGCTTTCTTACATGTTGAACTTTGCTTTTATATTTTTGTATTTTTGTTTGGAAAATATGATAACAAAATCAGATCAGAAAGATACGAAATTGTGTTTTATTGTTTGTGCGTCGAGATCTCACTTAAAGTTAAGAAAACAGATAAGGCTACATATATATCATACTTTGTATTTCTAGCAGTAATAACTTGTGTGTTGATCTTTCATATTTACATTTATTGATGTAATATATGCTACAATTCGACTACTTAACACATGCCACTTTTTATATAGAATCATTGTTCTGTGAATTTGGTGTTTACAGGTAGTTTAACACTTCTGTCACACAATGCAAATAATTCCCACTAAAATATACAGACTTAGCTTTTAGAATTTATTTACAGAAGTGTGCCAGATAATAATCATTTCTATCTAGCATAACGTTAGCCATAATTCAAGTGGCAATTTCCTTTAGTGGGACTCTTTCCTTCTTACATAATTCACATCACTGTTTATGGTTAGGCACTTGAATGACATATACTAATTTGATACAAATTGAACTTGCAAATTTCAAAAGGCGTTTAAGTGATTCTGTACACACACACATAGAGTCTGGAGAGCGAATACTGACAAAATTGTGTTCATACATTGCCACATCATGAAAGCATGCTTGCCTTCTTTTTATCGAGTATCACATCTTTGAATAAAAAATATAGTAAAAGTTAACAATGCACATCTTAATTTATTCATTATATGAAACTATACAAAGATATTTATGTTTGAAAATCTTTAAATACTGTACATTTGTATACTTGTGCATCAAGCACACCAGTATAGACCATGTTAAACAATTAAATATCACATACCAGCAGCTATAAATACAATATAACATGCATGCCTATGCCATATCATTCTAATCTTACTGCATTTCCAAATCACTTACTATTCCACTCTAATAATCTCTAATTAAAACTTAGTAAGAAAAATGGAACTAACTCCTGGTAGGTCTGCTCTAGTCATTGGAGGCGCTAATGGAATGGTAACAGTTACTATCATATTAATGGGTTCATTGTATGTATAGTTGTTTAAAGCAAATATATGCTACAAAAATATGCTTAATTTAAAACATATGGCAATACATATACTTACTTGATATTTATGTCTGTTTCAGGCAAAACTATCGGCCTGGCTCTTGCCAAAAATGGTCTCGTTTTGTAACTGTTGTTGATTTTTCTGAAGAGGGAGGAACTGAAGCTGCTTCCTTGTTAGAAAAAGAGAACAAAAAGTTCCATCCTGACATAGATCATCCTTCTGCAATGTTCATCAAATGTGATGTTACTAATACTGGTGTATAACCATACATGTGACATGTAACTTAATATTGTACTATATATAAGATTTCATTGTTACATATGACAATAAACTTTGGATCCATTTTGCATAGGTGAAGTATCTGCTGCATTCGAGAAGCATGTAGAGATATATGGAAGTCTAGAAATTTATGTAAACATCGCAAGAGTTGGTACTACAGTAAAACGCTTTGATGAAGATGTATCTGATGGCATTAATACATAGAGACATATCATCAGTATAAACTTTCTTGTTGTTATTGATTGCACTAGAATTGCGGTAAAATAATTATTTCAGTCAATAATACGGACAAAGTTTAGCAACTACTGCAAGATAAACAATTTTGCAGAATTTCAGGCTAATTTTAGTTACTTTTTGCAGATCCAAACAATGCGGAAAACTAAGAAGCCTGGGTAATTATCAATCTGGGGTCAGCATTCGGTCTTTACCCAATGTGTGTTGATCCAATCTATTCAGCCAGTAAAGGTATGAATTAGATGCACTCCTATTTGTAAGAATTTGGTAATTTAAAGTAATTTTATTTTTAAAATGATGCGAATAAATGTTTAGAGAGCTCAGAACAGAAACTCTGAAATACATATATGAATGTCATACTTTAGAATAACATATACATAATAGTCATTGAAATTTATATAATGTGTATGTAAACAATAGGTGAATATCATTGTAAAGCATGGAGTTTAGAACTGATTACATGCGTACGCCGACTGCTTTTCATTCATTTATTTTCAGGTGGGGTTGTTCTATTACTCGATCATGCAGTAAATTAAGTCGTGAAGGGATCCGTGTTAACGTCCTTTGTCCTGAGGTGTAATTTAATAAAATTTATGATTTCTTTTCATTTTAAGAGTTAAATAACCATATGCTTAAAAAATATTCTTATGTACTTGATAAAATGTGCTGATTGTGCAGTTTGTGGATACCGAAATAATATCCGAGAACAGATGAGAGCCCACTAGCTAAAGGTACATCTCAGCAAATATATGTATTGTCGAATTCTTTAATAGACATGTCATTTTTTTGATACATAAGGTTGTTTGTGATACACATAAGGTTCTTTGTGATAAACATGTGGTTTTGTAGTTTGATCGGAGTGTCGCATTTGTTGTTTGTAAACTTCAAAATATTTTGTAATAGTGAAACTTGAAGTTTTAACAATGAACTTTGTAGAATGTGATATGAACTAATTAGTATGTTTGATTTTCTTTACAATTTGATGATATATTAGTTTTGTAAATTAGGTTTCATGTTTGTTATTGCTATAAATTTGAATTTGTATAGTTGAATGAAATAATATGCGATTATACTATAAGATCCGGAATGAGATATGGTTGAATGAAATACTATTAGATGCTGAATAAGATATGGTTCTTTTTAATGTGTTCAGATGTGAAGATGCATTGAGTTTAAGGTGTTCAGCTGTAATAAAACATTGGTGCTTTATAGTTTGTTTGATATTGTTTTAGTTATCACGGTTATAAGTGCTAGAAAATAACCTTTCGTAATGGTATAACTATGATATAATTTGCATTTGTCACGGTTATAAGTGTTAGAGTTTACTTTTTGGTAATGGTTATAAATGTTAGAAACTATTGTTCTGTCATGGTTATAAGTGTGATAATATCTAAATTTATAATGGTTATAAGCGTGAGAAATTACTATTTTTACCACGATTATAACCGTGAGCAAAAGTGTGACTGAGTTTGTCCACGGTACCTATTTTCACGGTTATAACTGTAACAAATTAGTTTTGTCACGCTTATAACGGTGAGGAAATTGCCTTTCTGGTGTTATGCTGCAGTCTTCTCCCCACTCAAATTTCTTTCTTTTCTTGACAACATTGAAGAATGGGATGCATTTATCCACCGCCTTGGAGATGAATCTGCTCAAAGCTGCAATTCCACTATTCAAATTCATTACGTGTTTGCTTGTTTTAGGCTTGGTCATGTCTTTGATAGCTTGGATTAGGTTAGGATTGACTTCAATCCCTTATGCACTAACAATGTAACCTAAGAGCTTTCCGGAGTGAATTCTAAAAGAACATTTCTAAGGATTCAGTTTCATTTGATAATTTTGCAATACTTTAAACATTTCTTCAAGATCTTTAAGGTGACTCTGAGCTTTATAGGATTTTACTAGCATATCATCCACATAAACTTCCATATTTCCTCGAATCTACTCCTTAAACATTATATTGAACAACTTTTGATAAGCAGCTCCTGCATTCTTTAGCCCGAAATGCATTGCTTTATCAAAAAAGTTCGCTAATCGCTAATGAAGCTTGTATGCACTTCGTCTGGCTTGAACATGGGTGTTTGATTATATCCTGAATAAGCATCCATGAGAGATAATAGCTTGCATCCACTAGTTGCATCAACTAACTGGTCTATTATGGGTAGCGGATAACAGTCATTTTGACATGCTTTGTTTAAATCAGTGTAATCAACATAGGTTCTCCACTTGCCATTTGACTTCTTTACCAACACTGGGTCTGCTAGCCATTTTGGATAAATAAAACTTATTGAATGAATCTGTTTTCAAGTAGCCTATTAACCTCTTCTTTTAAGGCATCGGATTGAACTTTGTCAAACTGTCTCTTCGTTTGTCGAACAGGGTCACGTTTGGATCAATATTTCGTGCGTGGCACATAACTGATGGGTCAATCTTGACCATATCTGAATGGGTCCATGAAAATACATCTTTGCTAGCTTTAAGTTACTGACTTAAGTATGCTTTCAAGTTGCTCTCTAACTCTTTTCCCACTTTGACTATTTTGGCTGAATCAGTTGGATCTATCCTTATTTCCTCAAGATCCTCTGTAGGTTTTGTCCACTCCATTTCCCTTTAGCAATCCAATTTTGTTATGATCTCACCTTCTTCTACAGAGTTAGCATCGGTCCTCCTCCTCTTCCCTCTAAGTGGGGAGTACCTTTCAAAAACGTGTTTATTTAATTTATTAGATCTTATTTTTGCATTAAATATCCATCATTCAAAGGCTGAAAAATAGTAGAGAAATCATAATAAGAAGAGTACTACCTTTTTTATTGATCAAGAATTGCAAAATACATTTCGCGAGAGCTGAATTGTTCTCTCCAAATAGTACCTCCAACCTCTTTTAGTCAATAATTTTACCATTAGATATTTTGGTGTGACAAAAGCATCCACCTTGTCAAGTGCAGGGTGGCCAAAGGACACATTGTAATATGATGGTTGATCGATGATCACGAAGAGAGTCTAAAAAGTTCTACAGCATGGTGGTATGCCCATCTATACCAGCAACTTTACATGCCCTACCGGAGTTGACCCTTATCATTGCACCAAAAGATAGGTTTAAGACTAAGCTCCAACTTATCCTCAAGAATGCCCATTTGATCAAAGGCATGCTTGAAGATGACGTTAACTACACTCCCAGTGTCTGTTAGAATCTTAGATACTATGTAATGACCGATTTGAGTTTCTATCATAATGGGTCATTATGGTGATGATGGATTCCTTTCTTTAGCTTTGTGGACGGATGACTAGTTCGGCATTTGTACATTAAGCTGTGGGTTTTTGAACGGGAGCTCTTCTTGGACAGAGAACACTCATTTGCTAGCTTCCTTGATATACATGTTCCTAGCTCCTTTACTATTACCTACTGGATGTGGTCCCCCATGAATCACATCAATCTGATTCAAAGGTGAACTTAAATTCAATGAATCTTCATCCATTAAGACATTCACAGAATTACTAAGGAATTTTTACGGCCTATTGCCAGTTTAGGGTGCTTTAAGTTTGTCATGGACGAATCCTTTTGGATGTCATTCATGGATTTGCTTTTGAATAATTCTGTCCAACACTCGACACTCGTATGTCTTATGTCCATTTGCCTTATGATAAGCGCAATAATGATCCCCCTTTCTCTGCTCAGGGTAGATCTTGGCCTTAAATGAAGTTGGGAAATCAACCTATTCTTTAGTTATGGCATATATATATATATATGTATATATATATATATATAAAAGATAATGGCTTGTTCAAAGTAATTGAATTAGTATCAAAGTCTTCCCACCTCGACATTTTGTGTCCTCGATCAAATCCAAATCCTCCACTCTCCTTCTTAGGGCTAGCTTTCTTTTTATCATTGTATAATTCATCCATTCGAATGAATTTATCACCTTGGAAGTAAAATTCTTGTAAATTTTGATATCCATGGACGAAGAGATATTTCCAAAATGGCATGTTTTCTATCAACCCTTAATACACTGCAATTAGCTTATCTCCATCGTTCATGTTCTTGGCCATCAACGCATCTATATTAATCCTTCTGAGATAATCACCCAACAATTCTTCTTCCCTTTGCTTGATGTATGTTAAAACGGTGTAGTTGTGACTACCTGCCTTTCTAACCCTAGAAAGACGTATCATCATTAAGAAAGAAAGGGATAGAAATAGAAAAGAATTGAAAGAAAGAATAACAACATCAGAATCTCACAGCGGAGTGGAACAAAATATAATACATCGCATAACTATTACATAGTTTTACATATATCAGAGTTATACAACATCATACAACAGACAGTCATATACATATCGGTCAATACATACATCCAAAATACATCGTACATTAACCACACAGCGGAACTATATAGATAGATTCATACGTCTGGTCTTCTTCCCCAAAGCTCCTCCAGGAAATCAATACTCCAAACACCTATCACTTGGCTACTCGTAAAAATTTGAGTACCCAAGAGTTTATGAAAAAAAAATAAACTCCGGGTCAGACATGGGTCTGGTATGAGTAAACAGGTTAAAGTTGTGTAACTTTAAAAATCATTTGAAAATAAAGGTATCACGTAAGACTCCCTACACATAAACACGGATAAGTTTTTACCTTACGCTAACCAAAACATTTTATAGGAAATCCAGTGATATTATAATAGTGTCTAGGGTTTTCAAGTAAATAGAAAATAGCTGAAATTGTTACATTCATTAAATTCCAGCTACTAGCCATAAAAGTTGGTAATACAAATCAAAACCGTGAGGTCTCGTAGGGAAATCGGTTTCCAACAATGGCAGGGCTACTAGGGTACCGCCCGCCACAGTACGAGACCTAGATCACCGTACCGAGGATCACTCCCGACCCCCTACAACACAAGGCCGGAACCATTCCTAACTGATCAATACCGAACAAGATAACCCCGCAGTTGTGGCCAACAACTGCCCACACAGCCGAAATAAAAGGCATCTAAACAGGGGTATACCTCGTCCTGCTTGGGCATAACCCACCTAACCTTGCTGCATCTCCCCTGTTATAGCCATTCCCGGTTGACTTGGCTTGAGGCTGCGATTACCTTTAAAGAACATATCTCTTAGAATGCTCATCATCTGCCTGACGATGTGCTGAAAGCATTCAATCCATAAAAGTTTGTTTCGGGTTCGAACGAAACCGAGGGAATTATCTCGTTACACTCATTTTGGAATCACCCTCAAAGTTAACGACGATAACCCTTGCATCTGAAACACCATCTCGATCTTCACTTGAGATGTCACGACCTATCGTTTAATTTGGATCGATGTGTTTTCGAAATATCGAATTGATACCCAATCCCGGTCGTATCGAAATCCAAACGCCATTTTTAGGGCCAAGTTGTCTACTTAGTTTTAAATAGTTTAATTCAATACTTAGAATTTACATAACAGTCATCATAGATTGATCATACACAGTCATCACAGATATATCCGTAATATCACGACATATCACAGAATATCACCAAACAGATATCACAATCAATCAAACAAAAATCAACAGTTCATATCAATATAGTTGATTAACTTAACTTAATTAATTACTTTAGAATAAACTATTATTATTTTGTTTGATTAATCACTAATTAATCAACTTATTAAGTTTTATTAATTATTACTTAATAACTTACTTAATTGATCGATTCTTAATTATTAATTAATAATATTTATAATTAAATAAATAAAATTTAATTATCTATTTATTAATCATTAAATTACTAATTAATCATTTAATTAGTTAACTTCTATTTATTAATTAACTTTAAATAGTTAACTAAAATTTTATGTTCAAAATTTATTAAACACAAGATTAATAATGTCAATCTTTAATTATATTTTATTTAACCTTAAGTTATTTATTTAATTACGAGTATAAATTAATTTACATTTTAAATTAACTTACACATTAAATTTACTTTAGATCTTACATTTGCAAACCTTGCTTAAGAATTTTAAATCAAGTCTTAGTTTAAACTTGTCAACATTATTTATTTAATACTAACTTAGTTAACCATAGGTATAGGCTAACCCGAAAATGAAACCGAGGCAACCCACGTGTTACCTCGAGTAAAACCCGAGACGTCTTCCCGTTTTTCTCGCGTTCCTCTCTACTCTTTCTTCTTCTTCTTCTACCTGATTCTTTTTTTTTAGTTTCAAGTTCAAATTAAATTACTACAGTATTAACACTCATGCGCACAGGCACCGGAACCCGAAGCAATTTCCCAAAGACCTCATGCATCACTCACGACAATCGCGACACCAACCCAGACCACCCAATCGCCACCAACTCGAAATCATAACTTAGAATTTCGAAAAAAAGTCGAAATCGAAAATACGCCTGAAGATCGAACCAGTAACTCGAACACCCTTTAGAAAAACGCCACGCTCTTCCATCACCGACCGCTGGAGGCAACGCCACTTCATCCACGCCTCGCTGTAACCCTCTTCAACCATCACCCAAAACCATGCGCCACTCGATCAAATCACGGCGACGAAATCAAATTCTCACGGTACATAGGAAAAACTCGAATTAAAACCCTATTTGCGATTCGACTTTAAAATCCTTGCATTGAATAAATTATTTAGCATTTTTCCTGACATCCACAAGTATCAAGCAAGCTCCAACATGAATAACAACATCTAATATTAATTGAATCATCAAATATTTACAAAAAACACATTTTTGGTTCCTCGTAAACTGCACCTTATTTTCTTACTGAAAAATCATCACTTTTATGTTAAAAATCTTAACTTTGTGTGTTAAATCAAGATATGTGATCAAATTTACAAATTAAAACATTTAATTTTTAACAATTGATTTATTTCTTACTTTAAACCTGTATAAACAGTTTTTATATTTTATAAAACCCTTTCCAGGTTTGATTTTAAGTTTTAAACAACCTACTTAGTTGAAAATTCGAAGCTTATGATGTTTATATGAAGATGTTTTATTTTTCTTTAAATTTCTTTGCTCAGAACTTTAAATATTAAAGAACATCTCAGAACCACGTACTTACATCATACAGTAAACACAAGGTTTATAAACTAATTACCAACCTTAAACTCTTAAAAAAACTATAAGTTTGCTCACCAAAATAATAGTTGAAACAGAAAACAAAGATTTGTTGAAGATATTTCAGTTTGAATTCCTGAAAGCTTCCCTTTGTTTTGCTGTTTGAATTGTTTGAGTTTACAAAGACAAGATGTTATTTTTCTTTTCTTTCTTTTCTCAGGTTTGCTAAGTTTTGTAAACGAATTAGAATAGGATAACATATAAATAGCATATACTTGGACAGTAGGTTATAACCGGACAACCTTACATGTTTGACCAGGATTGATTATTAAATTACTGTAATGTGAAATGATATTGTAATTTCGGCTGTAAGATTTCTTGACAAAAAGTTGTGCTAATTAAATGCATATGTTCTCAAATGTGTTGGCAAATAATTAACACTAGCTAATTCTTATCTTTGGTACAAAGATTTTTTTTTATTTGATGTGAATACTTCGTTTTCTTTTGCATACCAGATTTACACAGCAACTTTGTTATAATCTTTGTTGAAGATTTTGTATTGTACAAATGTATATACAGGTTATGAAAATAGTTTATCTCCTTTTCTAAGCTTATCTTATATGTTCATGTATGATTATTATACTTATAGTTTACATAACTTCTTTAGTTTTAGAGGTAAATGGAGTAGTAGTGGTATGTGTGTGTAACACGACTACCACTGATGGAAGAGGTCCATATGGTGAGGTTGGATATTTTTGTCGAGACTGTAGATCTAGTACCGTCTCGAGTGAGATTTGTAGTTTGGAATAAGGATTTCTCTGATATTCGAAGGAAATCTTTTTCAAAATTCAGTGTTTATCATTGAAGAATAAGTTTGGATTTCGCTCGGCTGAGCGAATTATTCTTGAGTTTGGATCCGTCGGAAGTGCAGAAGTAAGTTATGGTATTTTGATAACTGCATGATGAGATGCAGAATCCATGGATATTTCCGAAGATGTATTCTTTTGAAGTAGTTTTAGTAGTAGTTGAGGAGCAGTCTTTATCTGCCATAAAGTTGATTCATCTGTGTATAAGTTGTTTGGATCTTCAGCAAAGAGATTGGCTGTTTTGGAATATGAGACTAAGGTCTACAAGTTATTTGCTTTGGCATAGTCTCATTTGTCATCCTTTAAGGAGAGTGAGGTGTCGATGCTTGGTTTGGAGCCCGAGTTTATTTTGGGTTGTCTGCCATCTCGAAGGTCCATTGTGTGGTCTGTTGATGGTTCTGGTTTTGGAGAAGCCTTTGGGTTAGAAGTTTTTGGTTAGCTGTGGTAGCAGTGCCACTCGGAGTGTTTGGTGTGCTGACGAGGAGATCTTTTAGCTTTGCAGTATCATCAAGGTAGAGTTTGGAAGCAGCAGTGTGGCTCGTTTCACCAATGGTTTGGGAATCTTAGTGGTTTTTCTATCAGTAGCCCGGGTAGCTGGTGAATGTTTTTGAAGGTTAACCTTGTTTGAAAAAGCTTAAAGCTGTTCTAATTGGTAAAGAGAGGACAGTTTCTTTGGAATCCAAATTAGGTAGGATCGCAAAAGTGACTTGCGATTAATTTGGGAATTTTTCTTGGGTTATCTTTTGTTTGAGACGGAGGGTTCTCATGTGGAAGTAGGAGCTACTAAAGTGATCAGAAAACAAAACAAAGCTTTTTAAATCATTTTTAAACTATCTTATTTAAAATAATAATTATCTTATAATTTTGGAAACAAATTGAATTAATCTTTAAATTATCTTTTGAAAAATATTATGTTTTAAAACAAAGCTTCAATTACAATATTCATATATAATTTATTAATAGATTAAGATTAAATTTCAAACAATTCCAAATTATAACATACACAAACATATATATTACAATTTGAAATTTTAACTTTATTTAAAACAAAAGATATTTCTATTCACAATATATATCAATTATATATATTATAAACAGAATAAAATTTCATTAGCTTTTGAAAAACAATTCTTATCAAATTATGCCTGATTAAAAATTTATTAACCTTTAAAGATTACATTTACCAATTTAAATTAAAATTATAAAGAAAATTTATCAAACCAATTTAATTATTATTACAGATTATTAAATCGATATTGCCCTAAATTCCGGGTCGTTACATTATATAAATAACCCATTTATAATAATTTAAAAATTCCAATTTAAACCATTTTATAAATTAATCACTATTTTATTTCAAAAATCTCAATTTGGTTATATTTTACAAAAATCTTATTTTTTATAACAAATTTTTTTATAACGTTTTATTTATGTAAAATGAATCAATTCAAAAATTTAATAAAACGTATACTTTGAAAAATCATTTTAAAAATCCTTTTAAAATCAAAATTGTTATTTTTAAACTTTAAAAAAAAATGGACGGCTATGATTGTGATGAGATTTAAAAAAGTAATTTAATTATATTTATAATTGTGTAAACTTTAAAAATGTGTAACTCTTTCATACGAGGTCGAAAACGCACTAAATAAGTTGCGTTGCGTTCGTATTGTCGAGATGTTTGCAATCGAACTGGATTGGAGTCATTTGGAGCTAGTGAAAATTTCGGGTAAAATTAAACGTCTGTTTAATTTTATTCAAAATAAGACGCTACAAATTGCTATCGAAAATTCAAGGTGAGAACTTCTCACTCAATCGAATTGTTTCGATTTAAATTTTAAATATATAGCAGATAATATTTTATAAATCCTATATACCGCGATAATTCCGTATTGGAACGGAATTGGTATTGTGCTAATGTTTGTGGATGCAGGGAAACAGGTTAGAGGGATCCAACTGGATTCCTCACCAGTATTTATTTGATTACAGATATTTTGATATTTGTTGATTATCATATGATGATATATGATGTCGTTGTTGTCGTGATTGACTATTTTGTGCTGTTGCATCATCGGATCCATTTTTGAAGTTTTAAAATAATGACTTTGATTCTTTAAAAGAATTTTCAGGTGAATTTTGAAAGTATACTTTTTATTAAATTTTCGAATTGATTCAGTTTAAATAATTAAAACGTTATAAATTTTTATGTTATTAAAAATTATGTTTTTTGGAAAATATAACCAAATTTAGATTTTGAAATAAATAGTGATTAAATTATAAAATGGTTTAATTTGGAATTTTGAATCATTATAAAGGATGTATGTAAAAGATTTTTAAAATTGATATTTATAAATTAATAATATTGGAACTATAAAACGAGTTTGTTAAGTGTTAAAATGAAGTATAAAAAATGGATTTTTATGGGAATGAAATTATAGACTTATAAATTGAGAAGTTATAAAAATGAATAGATGTTGTAAAATAAAAGATTTTGAGTAATTAACTTATAAATCGGATTTTGCATTTAAATTGAAATCTTTGATGAAGCATAAATGGTTTATAGATGAGATTTATAAGATATATATTTTATAAATCGAAAATAATGGAATTTTAAAAGGAGTTCTGTTAATGTTGAAAATAAGGCTATAAATGAAATCTTATAAGTAATAAGATTTATAATTTGTGAAGTTTTAAAAAGAATGATTTTATAAATAAATGAATTATAAGTATTTAACTTATAATATGGACTTTTGGTATATCTTTGAGATATATAAATTGAATCGGATTAATAAAGGAGATTTATAAATCGAAGTTTGTAAATAGAAATGGAATTTATAGACATTGTTTACAAATTCGAAATCAATGGAATTGGATAAATTGAATATAGAAATTTATTAAAAGAATTATATTCATGATTTTGGGATAGCGAACTATTCTTTATATAAAATGTGTAGAAATGTTGAAATTTGGTCAATGAAGTATATTCACGATTTTGGACAGTGAATATATTATTAAAGAAAATGGACATGTTTTTGAGGAAGTGATATTATAAAATGAAGTTAATCGTTTTAAAGTTGTTTAAAAATGTATTGACTATCAAAACCATAGATTTCAACATTCATTGTTGAAATAGACGTTTTCGAGAAATATAAGGAAATGGTAGACTATAACACTGTTGTTATAGTAGATGATTTCCGAAAGGAAATGTTTTATATAGTATTGGGATTTATATATCTATCTAAATTTCGAATCCCTATACTAGTGATTTTTGGTCGTCGTAATGATGTTTTACGTGACATTCGTTTTGGCCCAAACAAATGTGTTTAAGCGCACGTTTTCCTTAAAGAATGAAATATATACTTAATTTTGATTTAAGTATATTGAATATTTTCCAAGTGTTGAAAATAAATGGATTTGTGAAATACTTGTTATTAAAATAAGTATGTAAATGTTTTCCAATATGAAGTGAATGTTTTGAGATTTTATCTTTTAAAGATAAATTGAAAATGAATATTAGAAATCGATTTGGAAATCGTATATTCAAAGATATTTTGGAATTGTAAATTCACTATGGAATTTATTAAAGAAAGGGAAATTTGTTTATAAATAAACGTTGATTTATTTTTGAAGTGTGGGAATGAATTTACGGATTTGGAACGTAAATATAAAGTAAATCGGTAAGGATTTATCTAATTGGTTTAAATGAACCATTTTGAAATGAAAGTATTTCTGCGTAAGGAAAATGATTGAAATTTGTTTTCAAAAGTGGTAAAGGTGAATCTATTTTAAAATTATCCTGTTCTTTGTTTTAAAGATAAACTGTTTTAAGTTCTCACACCAGTCCCATGACTGACTCGGAGTTTATTGTTTTCCTTCCTAAACTCTGGGTGCCCACCAATTTCGACACGGGCAGTCTAGTGTTAAGGTTTATCGGGATATTCTGGAATTCAGGAGTTGCTGGAAGCAAGTTGGATGGCATGGCGTATTCACTAGTATACAGTAATTCTTTTCCACTGTTTGGTGCTGTTTGTTGTTGTACACTCTGATGATGAAATGTAATATGATGTAATGTAATAACGGATATTTTTATTTGTTTAAAGATTATTCATTTATCTATTATATGTTGTTCCGCTGCGATATGTGAGATTCTGTCATTGTTTCTGTTATTTTCTTTTTCTTTCTGTCATGACCTGACTTTCCACTCTCGGAAAATCACGTCATGAATTAAGAAAGAAAGGGATAGAAAATAGAATAGAAAGAAGAGAAGAAAGAAACAACAACAGAATCTACACAGCGGAACGAACAAATTATATTAATAACATAAATATTACATAGTTTACAACAATTATCAGAGTACACAGATATACAACACATACTAGATAGTTATAAACACCTGTCTAGTTATACAACTCAATACAACAACATCTCAGAGAATGCACAACGGAATACTAGATATATCTACACGTGGAAGCCTCCTGCTCCATTGCTCCTCCATAATTCATCAAAGCTAATCCTGAATCCTAACCTGAATCACCCTTGACTACTCGTAAAAATTTGAGTACCCAAGAGTTTACGAAAAACAAAAATAAACTCCGGGTCAGACATGGGTCTGGTGTGAGTAACAGGTTAAAGTTGCTTAACTTTCAAAAACATTTTGAAAAGAAGGGTATCACGTAAGACTTCCCACACATAAACATGGAAATGTTTTTACCTTACGCTAACCAAAACATTTGATAAGAAATCCGGTGATATTACAATAGTGTCTAGGGTTTTCAAGTAAATAAGAAATAGCCGAAATTGTTACATTCATTAAATTCTAGCTACTAGCCGCAAAAGTGGGTAATACAATCAAAACCGTTGGCACTTATTGGATTTTGGATTCCATACAATGGCAGGGCTACTGGGTTACCGCCCGTCACAGTACGTGGCCTAGATCAACGTACCGAGGGTCACTCTCGACCCCGTGCAACACAAAGCCGGACCCATTCCTTACTGAATAGTTCCGAACAAGACAACCCCGTGGTTGTAGCTAGCAACTACCCACACAGCCGAATATAAAGGGACCTCTAGACAGGGATCAATCTTGCTCTCCAGTGGGTGCGACCCACGAAGCTTTGCTGCACCTCCCCTGTTTTAGCCATTCCCGGTTGATGAGGCTTGAGGCTACGATTACCATTATAGGACATATCACTTAGAATGCTCATCGTCCACCTGACGATGTGCTGAAAGCATTCAATCCATACAAGTTCGTTCCGGGTTCGAACGAAACCGAAGGCATTATCTCATTACACTCGCTTTGGAATCACCCTCAGAGTTAACGACAATAACCCTTGCACTCTAATTCACCATCTCGAATCTATAAGAACTAATTCTGTCAACTCATTACGGAATCACCCACAGAGTTATACTGACTCATAGTCCTTACACCTCGAGTCTTCACAAAGCTCCACTTTGATACACGACCTAACGTTATTTGGAATCGATGTGGTTTTCGGATATCCAAATATGGAAACCCGATCCTGGTCTCACCGAAAACCAAAGCGTGTCTTTTAAGGTCCAAGTTGTTTAAAGGTTTAAAACAATTCAATTACAGTATCTATATACACACAGATAGATAACTCATACATCATAACTGATAATCAACATTATCACATAACAGGTAATTCACATTATCAATATCAAACAGATATTTCATATATCACCATTCCAATAGATAACCTATGTTATCATCACAATACAACCAAGCATCCATACCGTACAATATCATTTATCTCATTACTGAGATTTCAAAACATCCAAGACAATCAGGTTCAACCATTCATCCATAAGCAATGATTTATTCATCCAATATAATTAATTTAAAATGAATTAAGTTAACCATCTCTAATTAATTTAAAATGAATTAAATTAATTACTTCATCTTTATTTAATTTAAAATAAATTAAATTAATTACTTCATCAATACAAATCTTGCTTACTCAATCATTTAATTGATTACAAACAATTAATCAATCATAAATTACTTTAATTAATCACTCTTGATTAATTATACTTAATTACATTCATGTAATTATCCTTAATTAATTTCATAAATTAATTATCCTCAACTAAACAGTAATTAACCCTTAATTACTTCAATTAATTAATAAATCATAATTAATTAACTTAATCCTTAATTAATAAATTAATTAATTACCTTTAATTACCTATTATTGATTAATTAATCATAATTAATCAACTTAATTACATCATTAATTAAATAATTAATGATCCTTAATTATTAATTACCTTAAGTAATTAACTTATTAATCATCATCACAGATTAATTACATTTAGTAATTAACTAACTTAATTACTATATTAAACCAAATTAATTATCCTTAATTTTATTTCTTAATTAATCCCATGATTAGTTACTAAATAATTAATCCAAACTATCTCATACTTAAACATCTCCTTAATTACAATCTGTAATTATTAAACAATTACTTAACTAAGTAATTTCCAAAACTTTATAAAGTAATTATTTATAAAACTCAAGTGTTTATAATTAATTAATCTTAATTAATTAAAAATAAACAATCACATTAAAATAAATTAATTACATTAAGTAATTAATTTCTTAATTACTTTATCAAGTAATTACTCTCTAACCATTTATAAATGATTATTATTAAATTAATTAATCTAATTAATTATAAAAATTTAACCATATTAATTAATTGTTAAATAATCATGGTTAATGACCTTCATTAACCATCCTCAAATTATTTTATAAAGTAATTAACCTAAATTAATTACCATTTAAATCATCTTAAATCATTTATTAATTAAAGTTAATTATTAAATTAATAAACCTTAATTTAAAACTTAATCACATAATTAATATTCATTCATCATTAATTAATAACTTAATTAATGATCTTAATTCCAAATTGATTAATCATTAATCAATTAATTCCAAATTCAATTTATTTAATTTAATTAATTAATTAATCTCAACTACGTTATTAATTAATTCTAAAACATAATTCTTAATCAAATTTCCAAAATAAAACATAACTTAATTATGTTTCAAACAAAGTACTTTAGAAATTTCCCTTTAAATTTCAATTTAAATTCAAGTTTAAAATAGAAAAATTTAAACTTCTCAAAGTTCTAAATAATTTAAAACTTTTTAAGTTGCAAATCAAACAAATGTTATATAAAAATTTTAAAGTTAAATACATTTCAAAACTTTTGATAACTTAAATTTCCATTTCAATTTAAAATTTCAATTTAAACCTTCTTTAAAATTTAATACTGAAATTCAAATTAAACCTTTGAATTCCTAGATTTTAAAATAACTTTAAATCTACTCACATTTTTAAAATCTTGTTATTAATAATGTTTAACTATCTTATCAACATGATATAGTTAATAAAGTTAAATTTTTAAACTTAAGTTTCTGTTTTAAAAACTGAAATTTTTAATTCAAATGAGAAATTAAACTTGCATTTAAATTTGAACTTAAATTTTCTCAAA
Source organism: Allium cepa (assembly GCA_030765085.1). Classification (NCBI taxonomy): domain Eukaryota; kingdom Viridiplantae; phylum Streptophyta; class Magnoliopsida; order Asparagales; family Amaryllidaceae; genus Allium; species Allium cepa. The sequence continues at coordinate 606,288,425 of CM060937.1, forward strand.
CCATAAACTGCAGATTTAAAAAGGTTTAAATCTAGATTTGTAGAAAACAGTAAAATAGGTTTCAACTCAAATCTGGAATTTAAATTCAAAGTAATTCAAACTTAAATTAAATTTTAAACCTAAACCTTATTTAAAACCTATAACTACAGATTTTTAATTTTGACAAACCCAGATTTTAAAAAGGTTTAAAACCCAAATTTTTAAAACAAAACACAGTTTTACTGTGTAATCTGTAAACTACAGGTTAACCCGAGAAACAAAACTTTTACTTCGGGTTTCTAGCTTGCCAACTTCGAGTTTTTCTACAACCTACTTCGAGTCATTTACCCACTTGCTCCGAGCAACCCAACCTCCTCCTGAAACATTCCCAAACCCAAATAGTTCATCAGAGAATCCATCACCGCCCCCTCTGCCGACCATCTCAGGTGATCAAGCCTCAACCAGAAACTCAACACTACCCTCACATCATCCCCAAATCACACACAACCCAAAGAATTCAAAAATTAGCTCTGAAACCCAAATTTCCAAAACCTGAAAAAAATTCTTACAGGTTTCTATTCAAACCTGTCAACGGCCACCATTCTCACCTCCGACCACCTTGATCACCACCTCTCCAGCCTCACACTCCTCTACACACCAACCATCCATACACCAGAATCTAGCACACTCGATCAATCCATCTCTTCACACTGCCCCCATTCCTAACCACTGTTCAAACTAGGTTTTTTAAAAATTTCAATTCAAGCTGTAACATATCTATTAATTAAAATACACTTCTCTGATTTTTTACAAAGATCTATGATCCTTACTTAATAACACAAAAGAGTTCTAACATTCCTCAAGTTACAGATTGCAAGTATTGACACAGATTCATATTTTAATTCAAGAACAAATTGTTTCTATTTATACTTACTTAAGTTTAGCTAACTCCAGACAGACAAACATTTTATTAAATAAATATTATGATTCTAATCTAAAGTAAGCAAACAAATTTTAATTACTTAAAGATAGATACTAACAAAAATTTTAACAAATTTTGGTGGTTTCCATTAAATAGGAAGATGAATTCAAAGTCACAACAGAGCATATCCAACAAGCATTCTCAAACATATTACCAACTTTTATGAACACAAAAATTACTAAATTATATCTAGCATAAGCATGCAACCTGTTTAAATTTAAAAAAAATAAAGTTACTCACCAATTAAATGTAGACCACTGATCATTTGAATTTCCAGAAAACAAATGCAGGTGTGCTTTCCCTGATTTTCAAAACTGAGTTGAACTCCTGATGAAATGCCCATGATCACAGCCTAATCACTTGCATGCAGGAAGAATGCAGTTTCTAAATCCTCAAATTATATGGATATGCTATCAACCCAGGTTCAAACAGAATGCAGATAATATGCAGGCCCTTTATTTGAAATTTCAGATGAGGGTGGATTTTATTTGAAGAGGAACATGCAGATTGTTTAGATTTGAGGATATGCAGATTTAAGTATGGAGGGTTTCAGAATTATGAAGAGGGTATTTGATTTTTAATATGCAGGTTTTTAAGAAAATGCAGATTTTGATTCAAGAAATTTGAAGAATTTCTGATTAAAGTAGAATGAAAATGTTATATGAGATGAAGATTGTAAATGCAGATTTCTGTATTTGAATTTTGAGGTATGCAGATCTTTAAAATGAATATGAAGATAGGTTTGATCTTTGTTTGATTTAGGAGATGAAAATGCATTATGTATGAATGATGCAAACTAATTGTATTTTCAGATTTATGAAATAAAAGAAAAATAAAAACAAAATTCTAACACTTGTCAATTTAACAACACTTGTCAAATTGAATGCATATTAATTTAACACATGTTATCTTTTAAAGATAATTAGTATTTGATTTACAACTAAAGTGTGTATTAGCTTAAATTAAATTTGTTAGTTTATATTTAACATATGTGTAAATTTACAAATGGAAATAAAAACAAATCATGTTAATAAACGAACTTATACATATCAAAAATTAAGACAATCAAACAATATAAAATTTTATACTTTTAAATTTAAATTCAACTAAATTCAAAATCAAATATTTTCAAATTAAGTTATAAATAAAAATTTAATTTGAAATAAACATTACAAATCTTATTCAAAATTTATTTATAAAGTCAATACAATGTTAATATTTTTTTTATAAATCTCTTTTATTAAATTAAAAATCATTTTACAAAATATTCATTTTATTAAGTCATAAAATCATTTTGTTGAATTTATTCTAAATTTAAAACTAAATCCAATTTAATTTAAAACATTTAAATATTTTTCTATCAATTTTAAAATCATATATTTATTTATGAAATAGTTATTAAAACTCAATACTAATTAAAATTAAAACAATACCCATCTATTTAAAATATGAACCAAATATTTATATTGTAAATAGAAATCAATTTATATTTTTAAAAGATAAAATAACCAATTTAAATATTTATTGAAGAAGATTATTAAATTTATCTGAATAATTATTAACAAAATATCAATATCAATTTAATTTTAACTACAGATTATTAAATTGATATTGTTAAAAATTCCGGTATGTTACAATCCTTACCCCTTAAAATGATTTCGTCCTCGAAATTTAAAACAACGGTAATTTAATAATCTCATTAAATTTATTTGAAAACACAAGCATATATCAAACATATGCTAACAACCAAAACAACCAATTCAACCAATCAAACAAATCTAATTATCCAGACAAAATCTGGATGAAATTCTATCGAGTTTCCCCAGGTGTATATATATATCCACCGGGATACTCGCTCTAGAGAATCCAAACAAACAATACTATGAAGCTACAAAGTTCCTATACCATTATATCTATAACACTAGACAAGATATCAAACTACAAATGAGTCTGACTCAACAACCAAACTCCAAAACTGCTGGTTCAACAACCAGAGACAGATCATACACGTACTCCCTCAGAGATACGTGAAACTCTTCGAATTCCAGTTATCCAAACTGGCAATTCAATCCTGTAGATCAATCACTTATTCCAAGATACAGAAAAGATCCAAAACACTTCAGAGCCAGCTTCTCAGACTTACCCAAACTGCTTCCGCTGCACAACTCTGATCCGAAGTAGAAGAGAATGCTGAAGAAGAACACAAGCACAAACAGGACAACACACCCCAGAGATATGGTTCAACAAATCCATACGAAACTTCAAAAGTTCCTCCAAAACTCCGAGCTGCTACCAACTCAATCTCCTGGAATCATTCTTCTATAGAGCCGAACCACCCGAACCACTTCTGGAATTCCAGTCGATAAGAAAGCTCAATCCCCAGATGCGAACCAAACTCCGACTTCCTGAAGATATCCAAAAAAACTCAGATATCCCAAGAGATCACTCAAACAATCGCAAGTCACTTTTGCGAACACCCAAACCAAATCCAAGTAAAACTGTTCTCCCTTAATCAAATAGAACATCTTAAACTTCACCAGCCATCCCATCGAAGAAACAGGTCCACTCAGCTGCTTCTGAACTCCATTCCAGAAAAATTGCTAAGCCAGAAAATCTCTAGCTAACACCGAGAACATTCCAAACTGCACTGCTGCTACAGAAGCCAAAGAATTCCAAAACAAGCTCTTCGAGAAACTCGGACTTCAAAGCAAACAGAAACTCAAGCTGACCACAGCCACAACACCGAGGCAGACTCACTTCCTTAACTTGTTCCAAAGAAAACATCTTCGGGAACATCCATAGTCACTGCATCTCATCACGCAGCTACTACTCCTTAAGGTAACAAAATATCATCACTCGCTTCTGCCAACCAACAGATCCAAACGCTACTCATCCAACTTCAGAAATAAACTCCGAACCTTAACAGGTTTCCTTCAGAGATCAAAGAAGTTCTTCATCACTACAGAACTCACTCGAGACGGTATTAGGTCTACAGTCTCAACAAATACTTCCAACCTCAAACATTCAAACTCCAACCAATGGTAGTCGTGTTACACACACTACCACCCATCTACCTTATAATTTATATTGGAAAACCTTAACAGGTAACCCAACAGACAGGTAGAAATATATATATATATATATATATATATATATAAAATTACAAATACGCTCTCTCAAGAAAGACACCTTTACAAAGCCTAGGTATTCACTCATGCTCCCTAAAGAAAGATACACTTTAGAGCCTAGGTATTCACTCAGCCTAATGCTCTGATACCAACTGTCACGACCCGACTTTCCACTCCCGGAAAATCACGTCATGAATTAAGGAAGAAAGGGATAGAAAATAGAATAGAAAGAAGAGAAGAAAGAAACAACATCATAATCTACACAGTGGGAACGAATAAATTATATTTATAACATAAATATTACATAGTTTACAACAATTATCAGAGTACACAGATATACAACACATACTAGACAGTTATAAACACCTGTCTAGTTATAAAACTCAATACAACAACATCTCAGAGAATACACAGCGGAATACTAGATATATCTACACGCGGAAGCCTCCTGCTCCATTGCTCCTCCATAATTCATCAAAGCTAATCCTGAATCCTAACCTGAATCACCCTTGACTACTCGTAAAAATTTGAGTACCCAACAGTTTATGAAAAACAAAAATAAACTCCGGGTCAGACATGGGTCTGGTGTGAGTACAGGTTAAAGTTGCTTAACTTTCAAAAACCTTTTGAAAAGAAGGGTATCACGTAAGACTTCCCACACATAAACATGGAAAAGTTTTTACCTTACGCTAACCAAAACGTTTGATAAGAAATCCGGTGATATTATAATAGTGTCTAGGGTTTTCAAGTAAATAAGAAATAGCCGAAATTGTTACATTCATTAAATTCCAGCTACTAGCCACAAAAGTGGGTAATACAATCAAAACCGTTGGCACTTATTGGATTTTGGATTCCAAACAATGGCAGGGCTACTGGGGTACCGCACGTCACAGTACGTGGTCTAGATCAACATACCGAGGATCACTCCCGACCCCCTGCAACACAAAGCCGGACCCATTCCTTACTGAATAGTTCCGAACAAGACAACCCTGTGGTTGTAGCTAGCAACCACCAACACAGCCGAATATAAAGGGACCTTTAGACATGGATCAATCTTGCTCTCCAGTTGGTGCGACCCACGAAGCTTTGCTGCACCTCCCATGTTTTAGACATTCCCGGTTGATGAGGCTTGAGGCTACGATTACCTTTATAGGACATATCACATAGAATGCTCATCGTCCACCTGACGATGTGCTGAAAGCATTCAATCCATACAAGTTCGTTCCGGATTCGAACGAAACCGAAGGAATTATCTCCTTACACTCGTTTTGGATTCACCCTCAGAGTTAACGACAATAACCCTTGCACTCTAATTCACCATCTCTAATCTATAAGAACTAGTTCCGTCAACTCATTACAGAATCACCCACAGAGTTATACTGAGTCATAGTCCTTACACCTCGAGTCTTCACAAAGCTCCACTTTGATACACGACCTAACGTTATTTGGAATCGATGTGGTTTTCGGATATCCAAATATGGAAACCCGATCTCGGTGTCACCGAAAACCAAAGCGTGTCTTTTAAGGTCCAAGTTGTTTAAAGGTTTAAAACAATTCAATTACAGTATCCATATACACACAGATAGATAACTCATACATCATAACTGATAATCAACATTATCACATAACAGGTATGTGACGACCGCCCATGACTCCCGCACCAATACAAGTAAATAATGCGCTGAAAGGCGTGCCAGGCAGCCATGGACGATAGTCAGGGTAAAACAAAACAAAAGAATCTCTATCGCATAACTCACAGCGCATGGATAAAATACAATAGAGAAATATAATATAGTGAAGCTCCATAGAACAGAACATCATCATATAAGCATCACAGTAGTTTCATACAATCATCTACTCAAATCCATACATGAAAGCCTCACTACAAATCACTCAACCAAATACAGCAGCGGATATCCAGTACATATAGTAAGAAAACTAATATGCAAAGCCTCCTGCTCGTCTTCGTCATCTTCAGCGTAGAACTCCTAGCACAGCACCTGTCACCTGCTTACCTAGTCTGCCCATCCCAACATGGATGAACAGCCCAAGGTAATAAGAGGAGACATAAAACCTTGAGTCAGACAAAGTCTTAGTGAGCAGTAAATTAACTATCAAACATACCAAAAGAGCATAAGGAATAAAAGGAATAGGAACCAAACCATCCCACTCCACCACATCTCACAGTGATAGCCCCCAGACACAAACCAAAGAGAATCAAGCATAACAATATAGACAATTAAGGTAAAGCAATAACCACTCGAGTCAAGGACGATGTTTTCCAAATACAAACCCCCAAGGCCTAAACCAAGATCAGATAAGCACCCAGAAAACACCGCTCTTGAAGCCGAATGATGATACAACCAAACATCCAAACACCCATGACTCTGGCTATCACTGTTATCATTGCCTTGATTTCACCGTTAGTTGAATGACCGCCTGTCAAGGGCTAATGGTAACCCCGGTTTAGCCATAACTCCGCACGTCATCGTGACCCGTGCCTAAGCCGAACGCATCAGCCCAGAGTACTAGCACGTCATCATGACCCGTGCCTGGAACGTCATCGTGACCCGTTCCAACGTACCCTTGCTTTGAGTATGCTAGAACCTTCAACAACGATGAGATCTTAGCCTCCTAGTCATCCTCCTCGACGACCATCCATACTAGCTCAAGCGCCTCTCAAGCTAACCATTATCCACCCCAACCCGGACCGCATCACCGAGTTATAACTTTGCACGTCATCATGACCCGTGCTTGGAACGTCTTCGTGACCCGTCCCATCACATCATATGCCTTGCCTCATCATATCATAGCAAAGTCTCTCAACTTGGAACGTCATCATGACCCGTCCCATCTCAACATCACACTTTGCTTCATCGCAACATAGCAAAGTCTCATCTCAACATTATGGCTTGCCTTCTCGCATCATGGCAAAGTCCCATCTCGATCTCATGCTTCGCCTCTTCGCATCACGGCAAAGTCCCATCATCGAATCCATCCATATGAGCTTCCACATCCGCTTCATATGCCATCGGCAGCTTTCAACATTCAAGAGCCTTTCCACTTAGCTTTTGAATCATCTTCACCATCTTGTTCCAAATCAACTACAAGCTAACTTGGAGCAATCCAATCTAACATACATTCAAACATTCAAGCATTCAAACAAGATATATTAAGCAATATCAACTATAATGGCAATTTCGTAAATAAGTGAGCAAAAGTCCAACATATGTGAAATTATAGTTTTTAGCATAGGTCTATCAAATCTAAAACATGGGTTTTATCTCTAATACTTGTTAAATCAACTTTCATAGATAAACATCTTCAAATATGATGGATCTACATGCAGACTTATGGAAAATGCGAGAAAACGCTAACTTTAACACACAAACATATCACCAACTCCATATACTCCTTTGGATCCGCGTGAGAGATAACTACCACTCACCAAATCACCAAAACAACCTAAAATCAATCAACTTCAGATCTGGACAGCAAGGTCTTGGACTTGATCCGGAGAAATCTCACTTGAAACGGTGAATTCTAGCTCAAACGGATGAAAATCTTCAACTTGGACACTTGGATCTTCGATCTTGATCTTCGATCTTCAACGGATGTTAGCACTTGATGGAAGTAGAGAAAGAAGATGAAGAAATGCTGTAGTCGAGTCTTCAAAATGGCAGCACTTCGTCGCTTCGAAATCCGGTGCCAAAAAGTGAGCCAAAGCCCTCTATTTATAGGCTGAAACCCCCATGTCTCGGCCGTCCTAAGTCGCCGCCGACCCAACTCCTGAGTCGTCCCCGACTCATCCCCTTGCCGACTCAACACAGCCGACTCACTATGAGTCGTTCACGACTCATTGCTTTGCCGACCTAATACAAGCCACTCTCATGACTCAACAAACCAGGCCGACCTACGACTTAATACTAGAGCCGACCTAACACTCCAAATCCTAAGTCGTCCGACGACTCAACATCCCATACGACTCAACTGTGATACCGACTCACCCACCAAGCCGACTTATCCTAGACACGTCCCAACCAACCTTTGCCGACTCAACATGAGTCGGTCACGGCTTAACCAATGTCCACCATCTCCATATTGGGTGCCGACCTAACCTCCTACCGACCCAATGCCTCAACATATACTGCCGACTTACTTCCTACCGACCTAAGATCCCAACGACTCAACACTAAGTCGGCCCACCGACCTAACTCCTAGCCGACTCAACTACGATGCCGACACACATAAGTCTTAAGCCACTAACGACTCATCCTCCTGCCGATCCAAGCCCTATTCCTTGAGTCGGTCCAAACCTTAACTCGGCAACACCCTTAGGTCGGTCAACCTGCTAACTCGGTCAAGACTCAATCCTTTTAACACATTGACTCGCTAATTCTCATAACTCGGCCACTAGTTATCTCGGCAACAAGTTAACCCTTCAACTCCTTAGGTCGTAGCATACTAACTCGCTAACCCCTATGAGTCGGTCACGACTCAAGCCTTAACTCGGCAACATCTTAGGTCGTAACCTCCTTAACCCGGCCACCTTCCTTAAGTCGTAGCTCATGCACGCCCTATCCTATGAGTCGGTCACGACTCAACCCCATGAGTCGGTTACGACTCATCACTTCAACACACAAGTTACTCTCCATACGACTCAGGCTAGAGGCAATCCAAACAACACTATCGACCTGCAAATTCTACGATCTATCGACACGTAAAATACGGGTCGTTACATTCTCTCCCCCTTAGGAATTTCGCCCCCGAAATTCCAAGCAAACAACAGCAATCACAATCATTCCGCATGCCTACCATCCATAGCAATCAACAAACCATGCATCCAATTCTAACCTAGCATGCAGAATTCTATGACTTAGAACAAGCTACAAATTCATGAGATGTCACGACACTTTAGGGCCATACCTCGAAGAGTCCGGGATGAGCTGCCTTCATCCTCTCTTCCTCCTCCCATGTACAGTCGTTAACATCATCACTCCATTGTATCTTGAGCAACGTAATCGTCTTCCTCCTAAGCTGTTTCGTATCGGTTTCAACAATACGAAGCGGCTTACGAGGTCTCGTAACCACTGGATCAACCTCTAAGTCTTCACAGCTATCAGCAGAAACCACCGTACTTGGGTCGTGCACATACTTCCGTAGATAAGATACATGAAAAACATTGTGCACACCCGCCATCTTTTCCGGTAACTCCAATCTATAAGCGAGCTTTCCAATTCGCTCGATAATCGGGAATGGTCCAACGAATCTTGGAGTTAACTTTCCTTTGTTCCCGAATCTAATAACATTCTTCAATGGAGAAATCTTCACAAAAACCATATCGCCTACGTCGAACTCCAAATCCTTTCGACGATTATCAGCATAACTTTTCTGACGATCTTGGGCTGCTTTCATTCTTTGCCGGATGATCTCTATACAGTCTGAAGTCTGTCGAATCATCTCTGGCCCAAGTATCGGCTTTTCTCCAGCTTCCAACCAACATGTCGGAGAGTTACACGGTCTTCCATATAATGCCTCATATGGTGCCATACCAATACTCGACTGATAACTGTTATTATAAGCAAACTCCACCAAATGAAGGTGATCTTCCCATGATCCTCCGAAGTCCAAAACACATGTTCTAAGAAGATCTTCCAAAACTCGGTTGACTCTCTCAGTCTGACCATCTGTTTGAGGGTGATAAGCTGTACTCAAACACAACTCAGTTCCCAAAACTTCCTGGAAGCTCTTCCAAAATCTACTAGTGAACAATGGATCTCGATCGCTCACTATACTCTTCGGAACACCATGGAAACGAACTATCCACTTCACATATAATTCAGCCAACTTCGATGCAGTCCTAGTCGATCGAACAGGAATGAACCTTGCACTCTTGGTCAAACGATCTACTATGACCCAAATCCCTTCATTCCCTGCTCTGGTTCTAGGTAGACCATCAATAAAATCCATCGACACTTGCTCCCACTTCCACGTAGGAACCTCTAATGGCTGAAGTAATCCACTGGGCTTCTTCTGCTCAGCTTTCACCAACTGGCAATTCATACACTTGGAAATAAAATTTCCAACTTCCTTCTTCATACCTTCCCAGTAGTAAGCTCTCTTCATATCCCGATACATCTTATTTCCACCTGGATGAATTGTCAACTTCGAGTGATGACTTTCCCTCAGAACTTCATCTCTCAATCCATCTATATCGGGAACAACCAATCGTCCTTGCTTTCGAAGCCAACCCTCTCGATCGACCTCGAATCCCTTATCCTTCTCCGGGTCCAATCCGGATTCCAAATCACAGATAATCTTGACAAGCTTATCATCTCCCTTTTGGCTCTCGCCAACCCTTTCCACAAGAGTAGGCCTTATCGATAAGTTTGCCAACATCTTAGGTTCCAATTCACATCTAGGCCTGAAGTCAAATCCAGCCAAATACTCAAGACTCTTCCATTCCGAAAACATGGCTCCTAATCCTGCATGTCTTCGACTTAACGCATCTGCCACTGCGTTACCCTTTTCCCGGAGTATAGGCTATACCAAAATCATAAGATGCTAGGAACTCTAGCCATCGTTGCTGTCGAAGATTTAAATCCTTTTGGGAGAACAGATACTTCAACGACTTATGATCTGTAAACAGCTCGAATCTAACTCCCAATAGGTAATGTCTCCACATCTTCAAAGCAAACACAATCGCCGCTAACTCCAAATCATGAGTCGGATAATTCCTTTCATGCGGCTTCAGTTGTCGACTTGCATACGCAACAACTTTATCCTTCTGCATTAGCACCGCTCCTAGTCCAGTGCCACATGCATCGGTGTAAACCACCATCTCATCATTCCCACTTGGAATAGTCAAAACAGGAGCACTCGTCAATCGCTCTTTCAGGATTACAAAAGCTTGCTCACACTTATCATCCCATTTGAACACTTGGTTCTTTTTCGTCAATCCTGTCAACGGTGCAGCTATCTTGGAAAAGTCTTTGATAAACCGACGATAATATCCTGCTAATCCAAGAAAACTTCTCACATCAGATGCATTCTTAGGTCTAACCCAATCCTGGATCACTGCCACCTTAGCGGGGTCAACCGCTATTCCATTTCCAGAGATAACATGGCCTAAGAACCTCACTTCACTCTTCCAGAAGTGACACTTCGAAAACTTAGCCTTCAGCTGATGTTTCCGCAAAATTTCCAAAACAATCCTCAAGTGCGTCTTGTGCTCTCCCTCAGTTCTGGAATAAATCAGAATATCATCCACGAACACAAGCACGAACTTATTCAACTGATCTCTGAACACTCTATTCATAAGATCCACAAAATATGCTGGCGCGTTAGTCAATCCAAACGGCATTACCAGCCACTCATAAAACCCGGATGGTGTCCTGAAAGCAGTCTTCGGCACACTATCCTTTGCCACTCTCAACTGGTGAAATCCCGTTGCCAAATCCATCTGAGAAAACACCTTAGCCTCGTGAAGCTGATCAAACAAGTCATCTATTCTCGGCAATGGATACTTGTTCTTCTTAGTCACCTTATTCAGCTGACGATAATCAACACACAACCTCAACGATCCATCCGTTTTGGTTGCGAACACAACTGGCGCACCCCATTCGGACACACTTCTCCGAATGAATCCTTTCTGCAAAAGGTCATCAACTTGCACCTTCAGCTCTTGCTGCTCCCTCGGTGCCATCCGCCTAAGAGGCATCACAACAGGTCTGGCTCCCTCAACTAGATCGATACGAAACTCGATCTCCCTATGCGGCGGCAACCCTTTGACTTCCTCAAAGACATCCTCAAATCCATTCACTATTGGCATCGATGACAGTCCATCCCGTGGAACAACCAGCGAATACATGAAGCTCATGAAGACGCCTTCTTCATGCTTACATCGTATCACAACCTTTCGCCCCTCCACATTCCCGACTGTCACCTCCAATCTCTCACAATCAATCCTTGCCGCATACTTCCTAAGCCAGTCCATACCCAAAATAATTCCGAACCCCGCAAAGTTCAGAACAAAGCAATCACAAACAAACGAGCAATCATGACTCGACACAACTAGACCATGGCATATCATACACAAACATGACGAACCCCCAACTGGATTAGTCACCACCAATGGCCTATCAACAATATCCGGTTTCAAACCTAACCGGCCTACCAAATCATCGCAAACAAAAGAATGCGACGCTCCAGTATCAAACAACACTCTAACTGGAACACCACAAATAGAAAGAGTACCTTGAACCACCACACTCTTCCCCTTCTCCTCAGCAGTAGGAGCTCTTGAAGACGACGGCACAGCTTCCAAAGCATAGGCTTGCACAACCTGCCTATCTTTCCTCGGTTCTGGACAGTCCTTCTTAATGTGTCCCAGCCTATCACAGTTGTAACACTTCAACTGCACCTTCGGATTCTTGCAATCCCGAGAGAGATGACCCTTCTGACGACAGTTATAACAAGTCACCTCGCCTTTTGGCTTCTTCTGACCATCCTTTCCCTTCTGTTGCTGCTGCTTCCTCTTCTTGTTGCCACTCTGCTGTGGTTTAGATCCTTCCCTGGTTACAGCAACAACAGAACTTTCCCTAGGAAACAAGCTCTCATGCCTCAGAGCTTTCTCCACAAGCTTCTCAAATGGATCGTCCAAGTGATCCACCAACTGCCTTCCCAGATAAGCATCCAGACCAGTCACAAACTTTTCGTTCTTCTGGTAGGGAGAATCAATATATGATCTGGCATACTTGGACAGAGCCTCGAACTCAGAAATATACTCAAGAACAGGCCTCCCACCTTGCTTGAGCTCAACAAACCTCTTAAACAAAACAGACCTCTGAGCAGTAGAGATGAACTTAGCTTCAAATCTAACTTGGAATTGCTCCCAAGTTATCTCCTCCTCTGGTGTATCTATAGTGATAGAATTCCACCAATCCGCAGCTCTTCCCTGAAGCTGTCTCGATGCAAGCTTCCTCTTGGTTGCATCCTCAATCCCTAAATCACCAAAAATCCTTCGGCAAGCATCCATCCATCTCTGCACTTCAATAGTCGATTCTGTCCCCAAGAAAGCTTTCCCTCCAAGCGAAGTATAATCCTTGCAAAGCTTGGCAAAATCCACTGGCCTTGGAGCCTGGACTTGAACTCCTACATCCACAGAAGATCCTGAAGCTGGTACCCTCCTCATGATCGAAGTCATCATTGCTTCGAACATCGCAGCATAGTCAACAGCTTCCCTAGCAGCACGGCTATCTCTCGCAGCTTGTCTCTCGCTTCTGCTCATCCTTAATATCTGTAAAAAGAATGATTAGAACACCTTAAGAAACAACTGCATAAGGAGTTCAAATCCATCTAAGCTACTATATTATATATAGTAATCATCCATCAAAATACAATTACGTCTCTCTTACGTAGTTACATCAGCGAGCGTTGGCTAAAATCGATTAACCAAAGCTCTGATACCAAATGTGACGACCGCCCATGACTCCCGCACCAATACAAGTAAATAATGCGCTGAAAGGCGTGCCAGGCAGCCATGGACGATAGTCAGGGTAAAACAAAACAAAAGAATCTCTATCGCATAACTCACAGCGCATGGATAAAATACAATAGAGAAATATAATATAGTGAAGCTCCATAGAACAGAACATCATCATATAAGCATCACAGTAGTTTCATACAATCATCTACTCAAATCCATACATGAAAGCCTCACTACAAATCACTCAACCAAATACAGCAGCGGATATCCAGTACATATAGTAAGAAAACTAATATGCAAAGCCTCCTGCTCGTCTTCGTCATCTTCAGCGTAGAACTCCTAGCACAGCACCTGTCACCTGCTTACCTAGTCTGCCCATCCCAACATGGATGAACAGCCCAAGGTAATAAGAGGAGACATAAAACCTTGAGTCAGACAAAGTCTTAGTGAGCAGTAAATTAACTATCAAACATACCAAAAGAGCATAAGGAATAAAAGGAATAGGAACCAAACCATCCCACTCCACCACATCTCACAGTGATAGCCCCCAGACACAAACCAAAGAGAATCAAGCATAACAATATAGACAATTAAGGTAAAGCAATAACCACTCGAGTCAAGGACGATGTTTTCCAAATACAAACCCCCAAGGCCTAAACCAAGATCAGATAAGCACCCAGAAAACACCGCTCTTGAAGCCGAATGATGATACAACCAAACATCCAAACACCCATGACTCTGGCTATCACTGTTATCATTGCCTTGATTTCACCGTTAGTTGAATGACCGCCTGTCAAGGGCTAATGGTAACCCCGGTTTAGCCATAACTCCGCACGTCATCGTGACCCGTGCCTAAGCCGAACGCATCAGCCCAGAGTACTAGCACGTCATCATGACCCGTGCCTGGAACGTCATCGTGACCCGTTCCAACGTACCCTTGCTTTGAGTATGCTAGAACCTTCAACAACGATGAGATCTTAGCCTCCTAGTCATCCTCCTCGACGACCATCCATACTAGCTCAAGCGCCTCTCAAGCTAACCATTATCCACCCCAACCCGGACCGCATCACCGAGTTATAACTTTGCACGTCATCATGACCCGTGCTTGGAACGTCTTCGTGACCCGTCCCATCACATCATATGCCTTGCCTCATCATATCATAGCAAAGTCTCTCAACTTGGAACGTCATCATGACCCGTCCCATCTCAACATCACACTTTGCTTCATCGCAACATAGCAAAGTCTCATCTCAACATTATGGCTTGCCTTCTCGCATCATGGCAAAGTCCCATCTCGATCTCATGCTTCGCCTCTTCGCATCACGGCAAAGTCCCATCATCGAATCCATCCATATGAGCTTCCACATCCGCTTCATATGCCATCGGCAGCTTTCAACATTCAAGAGCCTTTCCACTTAGCTTTTGAATCATCTTCACCATCTTGTTCCAAATCAACTACAAGCTAACTTGGAGCAATCCAATCTAACATACATTCAAACATTCAAGCATTCAAACAAGATATATTAAGCAATATCAACTATAATGGCAATTTCGTAAATAAGTGAGCAAAAGTCCAACATATGTGAAATTATAGTTTTTAGCATAGGTCTATCAAATCTAAAACATGGGTTTTATCTCTAATACTTGTTAAATCAACTTTCATAGATAAACATCTTCAAATATGATGGATCTACATGCAGACTTATGGAAAATGCGAGAAAACGCTAACTTTAACACACAAACATATCACCAACTCCATATACTCCTTTGGATCCGCGTGAGAGATAACTACCACTCACCAAATCACCAAAACAACCTAAAATCAATCAACTTCAGATCTGGACAGCAAGGTCTTGGACTTGATCCGGAGAAATCTCACTTGAAACGGTGAATTCTAGCTCAAACGGATGAAAATCTTCAACTTGGACACTTGGATCTTCGATCTTGATCTTCGATCTTCAACGGATGTTAGCACTTGATGGAAGTAGAGAAAGAAGATGAAGAAATGCTGTAGTCGAGTCTTCAAAATGGCAGCACTTCGTCGCTTCGAAATCCGGTGCCAAAAAGTGAGCCAAAGCCCTCTATTTATAGGCTGAAACCCCCATGTCTCGGCCGTCCTAAGTCGCCGCCGACCCAACTCCTGAGTCGTCCCCGACTCATCCCCTTGCCGACTCAACACAGCCGACTCACTATGAGTCGTTCACGACTCATTGCTTTGCCGACCTAATACAAGCCACTCTCATGACTCAACAAACCAGGCCGACCTACGACTTAATACTAGAGCCGACCTAACACTCCAAATCCTAAGTCGTCCGACGACTCAACATCCCATACGACTCAACTGTGATACCGACTCACCCACCAAGCCGACTTATCCTAGACACGTCCCAACCAACCTTTGCCGACTCAACATGAGTCGGTCACGGCTTAACCAATGTCCACCATCTCCATATTGGGTGCCGACCTAACCTCCTACCGACCCAATGCCTCAACATATACTGCCGACTTACTTCCTACCGACCTAAGATCCCAACGACTCAACACTAAGTCGGCCCACCGACCTAACTCCTAGCCGACTCAACTACGATGCCGACACACATAAGTCTTAAGCCACTAACGACTCATCCTCCTGCCGATCCAAGCCCTATTCCTTGAGTCGGTCCAAACCTTAACTCGGCAACACCCTTAGGTCGGTCAACCTGCTAACTCGGTCAAGACTCAATCCTTTTAACACATTGACTCGCTAATTCTCATAACTCGGCCACTAGTTATCTCGGCAACAAGTTAACCCTTCAACTCCTTAGGTCGTAGCATACTAACTCGCTAACCCCTATGAGTCGGTCACGACTCAAGCCTTAACTCGGCAACATCTTAGGTCGTAACCTCCTTAACCCGGCCACCTTCCTTAAGTCGTAGCTCATGCACGCCCTATCCTATGAGTCGGTCACGACTCAACCCCATGAGTCGGTTACGACTCATCACTTCAACACACAAGTTACTCTCCATACGACTCAGGCTAGAGGCAATCCAAACAACACTATCGACCTGCAAATTCTACGATCTATCGACACGTAAAATACGGGTCGTTACAAGGTAATTCACATTATCAATATCAAACAGATATTTCATATATCACCATTCCAATAGATAACATATGTTATCATCACAATACAACCAAGCATCCATACCATACAATATCATTTATCTCATTACTGAGATTTCAAAACATCCAAGACAATCAGGTTCAACCATTCATCCATAAGCAATGATTTATTCATCCAATATAATTAATTTAAAATGAATTAAACTAACTATCTCTAATTAATTTAAAATGAATTAAATTAATTACTTCATCTTTATTTAATTTAAAATAAATTAAATTAATTACTTCATCAATACAAATCTTGCTTACTCAATCATTTAATTGATTACAAACAATTAATCAATAATAAATTACTTTAATTAATCACTCTTGATTAATTATACTTCATTACATTCATGTAATTTTCCTTAATTAATTTCATAAATTAATTATCCTCAACTAAACAGTAATTAACCCTTAATTACTTCAATTAATTAATTAATCATAATTAATTAACTTAATCCTTAATTAATAAATTAATTAATTACCTTTAATTACCTATTATTGATTAATTAATCATAATTAATCAACTTAATTACATCATTAATTAAATAATTAATGATCCTTAATTATTAATTACCTTAAGTAATTAACTTATTAATCATCATCACAGATTAATTACATTTAGTAATTAACTAACTTAATTACTATATTAAACTAAATTAATTATCCTTAATTTTATTTCTTAATTAATCCCTTTATTAATTACTAAATAATTAATCCAAACTATCTCATACTTAAACATCTCCTTAATTACAATCTGTAATTATTAAACAATTACTTAACTAAGTAATTTCCAAAACTTTATAAAGTAATTATTTATAAAACTCAAGTGTTTATAATTAATTAATCTTAATTAATTAAAAATATACAATCACGTTAAAATAAATTAATTACATTAAGTAATTAATTTCTTAATTACTTTATCAAGTAATTACTCTTTAACCATTTATAAATGATTATTATTAAATTAATTAATCTAATTAATTATAAAAATTAACCATATTAATTAATTGTTAAATAATCATGGTTAATGACCTTCATTAACCATCCTCAAATTATTTTATAAAGTAATTAACCTAAATTAATTACCATTTAAATCATCTTAAATCATTTATTAATTAAAGTTAATTATTAAATTAATTAACCTTAATTTAAAACTTAATCACATAATTAATATTCATTCATCATTAATTAATAACTTAATTAATGATCTTAATTCCAAATTGATTAAGCATTAATCAATTAATTCCAAATTCAATTTATTTAATTTAATTAATTAATTAATCTTAACTACCTTATTAATTAATTCTAAAACATAATTCTTAATCTAATTTCCAAAATAAAACATAACTTAATTATGTTTCAAACAAAGTACTTTAGAAATTTCCCTTTAAATTTCAATTTAAATTCAAGTTTAAAATAGAAAATTTAAACTTCTCAAAGTTCTAAATAATTTAAAACTTTTTAAGTTGCAAATCAAACAAATGTTATACAAAAATTTTAAAGTCAAATTCATTTCAAAACTTTTGATAACTTAAATTTCCATTCCAATTTAACATTTCAATTTAAACCTTCTTTAAATTTTAATACTGAAATTCAAATTAAACCTTTGAATTCCCAGATTTTAAAATAACTTTAAATCTACTCACATTTTTAAAATCTTATTATTAATAATGTTTAACTATCTTATCAACATGATATAGTTAATAAAGTTAAATTTTTAAACATAAGTTTTTGTTTTAAAAACTGAAATTTTAAATTCAAATGAGAAATTAAACTTGCATTTAAATTTGAACTTAAATTTTCTCAAACCATAAACTGCAGATTTAAAAAGGTTTAAATCCAGATTTGCAGAAAACAGAAAAACAGGTTTCAACTCAAACCTGGAATTTAAATTCAAAGTAATTCAAACTTAAATTAAATTTTAAACCTAAACCTTATTTAAAACCTATAACTACAGATTTTAAATTTTGACAAACCCAGATTTTAAAAAGGTTTAAAACCCAAATTTTTAAAACAAAACATAGTTTTACTGTGTAATCTGTAAACTACAGGTTAACCCGAGAAACAAAACTTTTACTTCGGGTTTCTAGCTTGCCAACTTCGAGTTTTTCTGCAACCTACTTCGAGTCATTTACCCACTTGCTCCGAGCAACCCAACTTCCTCCTGAAACATTCCCAAACCCAAATAGTTCATCAGAGAATCCATCACCGCCCCCTCTGCCGACCATCTCAGGTGATCAAGCCTCAACCAGAAACTCAACACTACCCTCACATCATCCCCAAATCACACATAACCCAAAGAATTCAAAAATTAGCTCTGAAACCCAAATTTCCAAAACCTGAAAAAAATTCTTAGAGGTTTCTATTCAAACCTGTCAACGGCCACCATTCTCACCTCCGACCATCTTGATCACCACCTCTCCAGCCTCACACTCCTCTACACACCAACCATCCATACACCAGAAACTAGCACACTCGATCAATCCATCTCTTCACATTGCCCCCATTCCTAACCACTATTCAAACTAGGTTTTTTGAAAATTTCAATTCAAGCTGTAACATATCTATTAATTAAAATACACTTCTCTGATTTTTTACAAAGATCTATGATCCTTACTTAATAACACAAAAGAGTTCTAACATTCCTCAAGTTACAGATTGCAAGTATTGACACAGATTCATATTTTAATTCAAGAACAAACTATTTCTATTTATACTTACTTAAGTTTAGCTAATTCCAGACAGACAAACATTTTATTAAATAAATATTATGATTCTAATCTAAAGTAAGCAAACAAATTTTAATTACTTAAAGATAGATACTAACAAAAATTTTAACAAATTTTGGTGGTTTCCTTTAAATAGGAAGATGAATTCAAAGTCACAACAGAGCATATCCAACAAGCATTCTCAAACATATTACCAACTTTTATGAACACAAACATTACTAAATTATATCTAACATAAGCATGCAACCTGTTTAAATTTAAAAAAAATTAAGTTACTCACCAATTAAATGCAGACCACTGATCATTTGAATTTCCAGAAAACAAATACAGGTGTGCTTTCCCTGATTTTCAAAACTGAGTTGAACTCCTGATGAAATGCCCATGATCACAGCCTAATCACTTGCATGCAGGAAGAATGCAGTTGCTAAATCCTCAAATTATATGCAGATGCTATCAACCCAGGTTCAAACAGAATGCAGATAATATGAAGGCCCTTTATTTGAAATTTCAGATGAGGGTGGATTTTATTTGAAGAGGAACATGCAGATTGTTTAGATTTGAGGATATGCAGATTTGAGTATGGAGGGTTTCATAATTATGAAGAGGGTATTTGATTTTTAATATGCAGGTTTTTAAGAAAATGCAGATTTTGATTCAAGAAATTTGAAGAATTTCTTTTGATTAAAGAAGAATGAAAATGTTATATGAAATGAAGATTGTAAATGCAAATTTCTATATTTGAATTTTGAGGTATGCAGATCTTTAAAATGAATATGAAGATGGGTTTGATCTTTGTTTGATTTAGGAGATGAAAATGCATTATGTATGAATGATGCAAACTAATTGTATTTTCAGATTTATGAAATAAAAGAAAAATAAAAACAAAATTCTAACACTTGTCAATTTAACAACACTTGTCAAATTGAATGCATATTAATTTAACACATGTTATCTTTTAAAGATAATTAGTATTTGATTTACAACTAAAGTGTGTATTAGCTTAAATTAAATTTGTTAGTTTATATTTAACATATGTATAAATTTACAAATGGAAATAAAAACAAATCATGTTAATAAATGAACTTATACATATCAAAAATTAAGACAATCAAACAATATAAAATTTTATACTTTTAAATTTAAATTCAACTAAATTCGAAATCAAATATTTTCAAATTAAGTTATAAATAAAAATTCAATTTGAAATAAACATTACAAATCTTATTCAAAATTTATTTATAAAGTCAATACAATGTTAATATTTTTTTTATAAGTCTCTTTTATTAATTAAAAATCATTTTACAAAATATTCATTTTATTAAGTCATAAAATCATTTTGTTGAATTTATTCTAAATTTAAAACTAAATCCAATTTAATTTAAAACATTTAAATATTTTTCTATCAATTATAAAATCATATATTTATTTATGAAATAGTTATTAAAACTCAATACTAATTAAAATTAAAACAATACCCATCTATTTAAAATATATACCAAATATTTATATTGTAAATAGAAATCAATTTATATTTTTAAAAGATAAAATAACCAATTTAAATATTTATTGAAGAAGATTATTAAATTTATCTGAATAATTATTAACAGAATATCAATATCAATTTAATTTTAACTACAGATTATTAAATTGATATTGTTAAAAATTCCGGTATGTTACACTTTCTCTCTTCTTCTATCTTCTACCTCTTCTTTAACCCCAACAGTACAGTTTTCCAGCCTTCGATTACTTGGCAGTTAATACAGTGTACGTATTGATGTCGGTTTTCGAGCATCGAAAAGTCGCGATCGTCACAATACTAGTTATCCGGGCACAAATCCGGATAAGCTTTCCTAAAACTATCTTGAGTTTCCCAGGTACAATCTCTGGGATCCTTACTCCACTGCACTTTGACGAGTTTCACCACTTTGATCCTGAGTTGCTTCTCATCTTGTTCTACAATCCGAACAGGATTTCTGACCACAGTCAAGTTGGGTTCTACTTCCAAATCTTCCTGGACTACTGGTTCTACAACCAGTGATGGATCATGAACAAATTTCCTTAACTGCGATACATGAAATACATTATGAATCCCAGACATCCGTTCTGGCAATTCAATCCTATAAGCTACAACTCCAATTCTTTCTAGCACTCGGAATGGTCCAATATATCTTGGAGCAAGTTTTCCCGTCTTTCCGAATCTTATAGCACCTTTGATTGGGGAAACTTTGATAAACACTAGATCTCCTATCTCAAATTCCAATGATCTTCGCCTTTGATCTGCATATTTCTTATGACGATCCTGAGCAGCTTTAATCCTTTTCTTGATAAGCTCAATTTTCGCAGAAGCTTCTCGAATATGATCGGATCCGAGCACAAGACGATCCTTCGATTCTATCCAATAGGATGGGGATCTACACGGTCTTCCATATAAAGCTTCATAAGGAGCCATCTTAATACTTGCCTGATAACTGTTATTATAAGAGAATTCCACTAGATGAAGATGGTCTTCCCATGATCCACCAAAATCGAAGACGCAAGCTCGTAACATATCCTCAAGAATACGATTAAGTCTCTTCGTCTGTCCATCTGTCTGAGGATGATATGCTGTACTCAATCTCAAATCTGTTCCCATTGCTAATTGCAGAGCCTCCCAGAATTTGCTGGTGAAAATAGGATCACGGTCACTTACTATACTGACTGGAACACCATGCAATCTGACTATCTTCTTCAAGAAAATTTCTGCAAGAGAAGCTGCAGTACGAGTTGCCTTAACGGTTATAAAATGGGCGCTCTTAGTTAAATGATCCACAATAACTCATATTCCATCGTTTCCTTTCCTGGTTATAGGCAAACCGTCGATGAAATCCATCGAAATCATTTCCCACTTCCAATTTGGAATTTCCAAAGTTTGCAATAATCTGGCTAATTTCTGTTGATCTTCTTTAACTTGTTGGCAGATGGCACAACTATTTATGAACCTAGCAATATCTTTCTTCATGCCCGGCCACCAGAAAACTCTCCTTATATCCTTGTACATCTTCGAGATTCCCGAGTGAATATTCAATTCGGAGCGATGACCCTCAGATAAGACTTCCTGCTTCAAATCCTTGAAATTTAAAACACAGATCCTCCCGTTGATCATCAGTGTCCCTTGGTCGTCAATCTTGAAACTGGAACACTGACCCTTTATAACTTTCCTGATGATTCCTCTTAATCTATTATCTGATTCTTGCTTGCTTGAAATCCTTTCAATAAGAGATGGAACCACTTCCAAAAGAGATAGTACCGCGTTTCTGCTAAGAGCATCAGCTACAACATTTGCCTTTCCCAGGGTGTACAGATATCGAAAATCATAGGATGCCAGAAATTCGACCCGCCGCCGCTGTCTCAGATTAAGATCTTTTTGAGAGAAAAGATATTTCAACGGTTTGTGATCCGTGAAAAATTCAAATTTCTCTCCCAAAAGATAATGTCTCCAAATCTTCGAAGCAAAAACAATGGCTAACAATTCAAGATCGTGCGTAGCGTAGTCCTTCTCGTGTTGCTTTAATTGCTGACTCGCATACGCAATCACCCTTCCATTCTGCATCAGAACTGCTACTAAACTAACAATACAAGCATCAGTATAAACCTCGAATTTGATCTTTCCATCCGAAATAGCAAGCACTGGTGCACTGGTTAGCCTTGTCTTCAACTCCTAAAAAGTTTCTTCACACTGGGGTGTCCACTTGAATTTAGCTCCTTTCCTTGTCAGCTTGGTCAGATGCGAAGAAATCATGGAATAGTCCTTGATAAACTTCCTGTAGTAGCCAGCCAATCCCAGAAAACTACGAACTTCAGTCGGTGTCTCCGGCTGGTTCCATTCTTGAATAGTTTCAACCTTCGTTGGATCTACAGAGATTCCTTCACCAGAAACAATGTGCCCTAAAAATTTGACTTCTGATTTCCAGAAATGGCACTTTGAGAACTTTGCCTTCAACACATTCTTCCTCAGAGTTTCCAATACAATTCTTAAATGCTCTCTGTGCTCTTCTTAAGATTTGGAGTAGACCAAGATATCATCAATGAATACCAACACGAAATTATTCAACACATCCCGAAAGACTCGGTTCATCATGTTAACAAAGTAGGCAGGAGCGTTGGTTAACCCGAAAGGCATAATCAACCACTCATAGAAACAATTCGGTCCCCTAAATGTAGTCAATGGAATACTGCCCTCTGCTACCCTCAACTGATGGAAACCTGAAGCAAGATCCAGTTGAGAAAAGATAGAAGCTCCATGCAACTGGTCAAAGAGATCATCGATACGAGGAAGAGGATATTTATTACGGATAGTCACTTTGTTCAATTCTCTATAATCCACACAGAACCTTGGCGATCCATCCGATTTAGTGACAAATATTGCAGCAGAGCCCCAACAAGAAAAAATGGGCCTAATCAACCCCTTTTCCAAAAGATCCTAAGTCTGCTTGATTAACTCCTCTCTCTCTTTAGGAGGCATTCTCCTACTGGGCTGAATCATCGGCACTGCTCTTGGAATCAAATCAATACGAAACTCTATCTCTCGATATGGTGGTAGACATTTAACTTCCTCAAATACATCAGCAAAATCTTGAACAACATCGATATCTTCAATCTTCTCTTCAGAAGTCTCTATTCCATACAAAAGACTACTCAAGTGAATTCCAGAATTATCACACGCTACTCTGGCAATTCTACCCAAATCAGTTTCCAGCGAAACTGTTCTCTCATCAAAATTTAGGACTGCTCCATACTTATCCAGCCAATCCATTCCCAAAATAAGGTCAAATCCCTCAAATTTAACACATAAGGGTCACAAGAAAAACTATGGGATAGATATGAAATATTCAAGTCCTTACAGATTGTATCTAATTTGGTCACCCCTCCTATAGGATTAGATACCAAAATGGAACAGTCTACAGAACTAGGGGTAAGAAAGAACTTTTCTACAGATTCCAGAGAAATAAAACTCAAGGAAGCACCCGAATCAAACAAAACTTTGATATACTTGCCATCTAAAAGTAAATTACCTTCTAAAACTCCCTTTCCTTGAGAAGAAGAAGATGGGTTGGCTTCCAGAGCAAAGACCTTACTCTGAGGCGCCCTCTACAAAAGTGGACAATTCTTGATCATGTGACTAGGCTGATGACAATTAAAACACAACGATCTCTGAACCATTGCTAATCTTGGACCAATATAATGCGGTTGTTGTTGCTGCTGCTGGAATCCTTTTCTAGGACATTTATTCGCCAAGTGACCTTCTTGTTGACAAACGTAGCATTTGCGAGGTCCGTTGTTGCTTACAGGCTTTTTCTTGCTCGGCTTTCTCCATTTGGGATCGAACTTTCGTTTATTCGGATTAGTGAAATTGCCACCTGAAGATGCAACTTGTGCCATCGATTTCTTACTCATCGAATTCTCATATCTCAAAGCCATATCAATTAAATCGACAAAGGATCCTTTCAAAAGTACCGTCATCTTTTCATGAAATTCAGGCCTCAATCCTTCACAAACTTTTCATTCTTTTTTAGGGGAGTATCAATGAGTCCTGGTCCATAGCAAGAAAGTTCATTGAATTTGGTTTCATACTCCGTTATAGACATGCTACCTTGCTTCAAATTAAGAAAATCCTTATACAAATGAGTTTTCCCTGCTGGTGGCATAAACTTCTCCTCAAATAGCTCCTTAAATCTGTCCCAAGAAATGTCATCCTCAGAAATGTTTGCTACCGTTGCATCCCACTAGGCTGCTGCGCCTCCCGGCAATTGCCACGATGCCATTTCCCTCTTACGTTCATCAGACAACTTCATACTCTTAAAGATGCGCTCACAAGAGCGTAGCCAAGCTTGGACTTCAATTATCGATTCTGAACCTTTAATTGGTTGGCCTCCAAGATTGATGAAGTCTTTGCATAAAGAAGCAAAACTAACCTGAGGCGGTACTGGATTTACAGCCTCACTAGCATTTTGACTTCGTCCATTATCAGTCAAGGTACTGCCCCTACCTCTGCCTCTTCTTCCAGAACTCATGTTGGCCACCTGAACCGGTATCTCAACAAATTTAGATAGATATATAATTATATGAAAATAAAAATACGCACTCTCAAGATAAATATCACTCAAGAGCCTAGGTACTCGCTTAACTTAGCGCTCTGATACCAACTGTGACGACTCGCCTTTCTAACCCCAGAAAGACGTATCATCATTAAGAAAGAAAGGGATCGAAATAGAAAAGAATAGAAGGAAAGAATAACAACATCGGAATCTCACAGCGGAATGGAAAAAAATATAATACATCAAATAATTATTACATAGTTTTACATATATCAGAGTTATACAACATCATACAACAGACAGTCATATACATATCGGTCAATACATACATCCAAAATACATCATACACTAACTACACAGCTCCTCTAGGAAATCAATACTCCAAATACCTATCACTTGGCTACTCGTAAAAATTTGAGTACCCAAGAGTTTATGAAATACAAAATACAAAATCAAAACCGTAGGGTCTCGTAGGGAAAATGAGTTGCTAACAATGGTAGGGCTACTGAAGTACCGTCCGTCACAGTACGGGGCCTAGATCACCGTACCGAAGATCACTCCCGACTCCCTACAACACAAGGCCGGAACCATTCCTTACTGATTAGTCCTGAACAAGATAACCCCGCAGTTGTGGCCAACAACTGCCCACACAGCCAAAATAAAGGGACATCTAGACAGGGTTATATCTCGTCCTGCTTGGGCATGACCCACCTAACCTTGCTGCATCTCCCCTGTTTTAGCCATTCCCGGTTGATGAGGCTTGAGGTTGCGATTACCTTTAAAGAACATATCTCTTAGAATGATCATCGTCCGCCTGACGATGTGCTGAAAGCATTCAATCCATACAAGTTCGTTTCGAGTTCGAACGAAACCGAAGGCATTATCTCGTTACACACGTTTTGGAATCACCCTCAGAGTTAACGACGATAACCCTTGCATTCTGAAACACCATCTCGATCTTCACTTGAGATGTCATGACCTATCGTTTAATTTGGATCAATGTTGTTTTTGGAATATCGAATTGTTACCCGATCCCGGTCTCATCGAAATCCAAATGCTATTTTAAGGGCTAAGTTGTCTACTTAGTTTTAAACAGTTTAATTCAATACTTAAAACTTACATAACATTTATCATAGATTGATCATACACAATCATCACAGATATATCTGGAATATCACGACATACCACAGAATATCACCAAACAGATATCATAATCAATCAAACAAAAATCATCAGTTCATATCAATATAGTTGATTAACTTAACTTAATTAATTACTTAAGAATAAACTATTATTATTCTGTTTGATTAGTCACTAATTAATCAACTTATTAAATTTTATTAATTATTACTTAATTTCATACTTAATTAATTGATTCTTAATTATTAATTAATAATATTTATTATTAAATAAATAAAAATTAATTATCTATTTATTAATCATTAAATTACCAATTAATTAATCATTTAATTAGTTAACTTCTATTTATTAATTAACTTTAAATAGTTAATTAAAATTTTAAGTCCAAAATTTATTAAACACAAGATTAATAATGTCAATCTTTAATTATATTTTATTTAACCTTAAGTTATTTATTTAATTACAAGTATAAATTAATTTACATTTTAAATTAAATTACACTTTAAATTTACTTTACATCTTAAATTTGCAAACCTTGCTTAAGAATTTTAAATCAAGTATTAGTTTAAACTTGTCAACATTATTTATTTAATACTAACTAAGTTAATCAAATAACTTAAAGGTATAGGCTAACCCCGAAAATGAAAACGAGGCAACCCACATGTTACCTCGAGTAAAACCCGAGACTTCTTCCCGTTTTTCTCACGTTCCTCTCTACTCTTTCTTCTTCTTCTTCTACCTGATTCTTTTTTTTAGTTTCAAGTTTAAATTAAATTACTGCAATATTAACAGTCACGCGCACAGGCACCAAGAACCCAAAGCAATTTCCCAAAGACTTCGTGCATCACTCGCGACAATCGCGACACCAACCCAGACCACCCAATCGCCACCAACTCAAAATCATAACTCAAAATTTTGAAAAAAAAGTCGAAATCGAAAATACGCCTGAAGCTCGAACCAAAAACTCGAACACCCTTTAGAAAAATGCCACGTTCTTTCATCATCGACCGTTGGAGGCGATCCCACTTTGTCCACGCCTCGCCGTTACCCTCCTCAACCATCACCCAAAACCACGTGCCACTTGATCAAATCACGGTGACGAAATCAATTCTTACAGAACACAGGAAAAACTCGAACTAAAACCCTATTTGCGATTCGACTTTAAAATCCTTGCATTGAATAAATTTTTTAGCATTTTTCCTGACATCCACAAGTATCAAGCAAGCTCCAACATGAATTACAACATCTAATATTAATTGAATCATCAAATATTTACAAAAAACACATTATCGGTTCCTCGTAAACTGCACCATATTTTCTTACTGAAAAATCGTCACATTTATGTTAAAAATCTTAACTTTGTGTGTTAAATCAAGATATGTGATCAAATTTACAAATTAAAACATTTAATTTTTAACAATTGATTTATTTCTTACTTTAAACCTGTATAAACAATTTTTATATTTTACTGTCATGCTGTAAAACCTTTTCTAGGTTTGATTTTTATTTTTAAACAACCTACTTAGTTGAAAATTCGAAGCTTATGATGTTTATATGAAGATGTTTAATTTTTCTTTAAATTCCTTTGCTCAGAACTTTAAATATTAAAGAACATCACATACTAAATTTCCAGAGAACATCTCAGAACCACATACTTACATCATACAGCAAACACAAGGTCTATAAACTAATTACCAACCTTAAACTTTAAAAAACTGTAAGTTTACTCACCAAATAATAGTTGAAACAGAAAGCGAAGATTTGTTGAAGAAATTTCAGTTTGAATTCCTGAAAGCTTCCCTTTGTTTTGCTGTTTGAATTATTTGAGTTTACAAAGACATAATGTTAATTTTCATTTCTTTCTTATCTCAGGTTTGCTAAGTTTTGTAAAAGAATTAGAATAGGATAATATATAAATATCATATACTTGGATAGTAGGTTATGACTGGACGGCCTTACACATTTAACCAGGATTGATTTTGTATTGAATTACTGCAATGTGAAATGATATTGTAATTTCGGCTGTAAGATTTCTTGACAAAAAGTTGTGCTAATTAAATGCATATGTCCTCAAATGTGTTTACAAATAATTAATACTAGCTGATTCTTATCTTTTGTACAAAGATTATTTTTTTATTTGATGTGAATACTTTGTTTTCTTTTGCATACCAGATTTACACAGCAACTTTGTTATAATCTTTGTTGAAGATTTTGTATTGTACAAATGTATATACAGGTTATGAAAATAGTTTATCTCCTTTTCTAAGCTTATCTTATATGTTCATGTATGATTATTATACTTATAGTTTACGTAACTTCTTTAGTTTTATTTCCATTTGTAGTTAAATTTTCAAACATTGATTTATGACATATACTTGTATTTGTATATTTAATATTTATATTTATAGCTTATATTCATAATTATATTTTATACTTATGTTTTGTATGTTTATGTTTATAACCATATATATCATTTTATACTTAAATTTAATATTTATATTTAAATATTGATAGGATTTATTATTTTAAACATTATTATTTAGATTACCTTTTATATGTATTATATTAAATATTAATAATATACAACCTTTGATTTTATTGAATAAGACATAATTTATTTTAGATAGTTCGAAAGAATTTATTTTAGATTTTGAAATCAAAATTTCCTTTACAGACACATATATAACTGATAAATGTGCAAAGATCTTATTTATTTATAAAATGAAAAGCTTATATTTAATTTAAATTAGATTAAATATTTATTAAAATATATTGCCAAAATTCCGGGTCGTTACAGTGTAGTCAATTGTTGGGTCTTTGCATATGCAGAACTGAGTAGAGAATTCGTAGGAGAACTGTTTCAACGAGTAGATATTTTTCTCCTGATATTGGCGGTATCGTTTTGCAGTAGCCCCTTGAAGTGTTACTGGAAATAATCTACATCGCACTTCCCCGGAAGCATTATAAAGGTCCATTTGGTTGTCAAAAGCCATTAGGTGGTCATCAGGAACGGTAGTGCGGTGGTATTGCGTAGTTGGGACCTAAACATGGGATGGAATTGTTATTGAAATGATTTCACTAATGAACGGAGCTACTCGATCGTTGTCATTCACTTGCATGTCTGAATTTTTTTCCCTTTGGCATTCAACAAGTCTTTAATAGCTTTCTCGGCCACATCCATCAAATAAGCTTCAGTATTATGATACCCTTTCTGGTTTGGATTATATTCCTTTGAAGTTGAGCTTCCAAATTGCTCAAAAGATTTATCTTGCGTTCTACCATGATGATTGGCTTTGGTTGCATGACATTCCTTCTTCTTTGATGTTGTTAAGTCAATTTTGCTCTTGATTCAAATGTATAAGTCTTTAAATTCCTTTTAGGGAGACTACTTCATCTCTTGTTGGAGGTTTTGTAGTTTTAGATAATTTTTGAGCAAGGGCTACATCCAGGAGCTCTTGCATTTCCAGCCATTATTGTTCCAAATGTCTTATCTTAGCTGCATTATCATCAGGTTGTGCCGGAGTTTATGGTTGTTCTAGCACAACACCTTCTAAGTTGAAGGTTGGAGTAATATTGTAACGACCCGCCTTTTTGGACAGTTTAAACCGACGATCAAATACACATGTCGATTCCAAACCATTAAAAGGGCAGATAGTTATTGGGGTAATTAAGAAAAGAAAAGGAAGGGAAATAAAGGAAATGAAACAACACAGAATCTCACAGCGGAAGGCTAAAGTATAATAATAAAATAACAGTTCATGAAGCTGTTAATTAAATGAATACATTTGAAATGAATACATTTGATTATTATTATACAACATTTATCAGAGTTACACATATACAACAGAACAAATAAATAATGCAGCAGACAACATGATGCACGGATAATAATAGTAATAGTATACCAAATCTTCGTCTTCGTCCTTCAGAATAGATCTTCAAAAATCTGAAAACTCAGGACTGACCCGAGCGTAATGAAAAGACAAAAACACTCGAGTCAGGACTAAAATATCCTTATGAAAGTTAAATCAATCGTAAATAAATATGAGTGTAACGGCGTCAGAGATGTTTACGGGGTTTGACATCTCATATCCAGTGTCAACGTGCGTGCAATAACTCAAGAGATGTTACGGGATTTTCCATCTCTCAAGGATCCGTGAAACTATCTACTATGTAGTAATATACGCTAAGTAGATAATGTCTATCAGTAATATAAAGTATCAAAATAGCGTTAAGGCGTTACCATAATCCCCCTTAACACATTTTATATTCCCAAAAGCATATACAAGACCGTAGTTTCCCCAAAACCGGAAGTCACCAGAGGGCAATCCATATACTCAAGGTACAAATCAAAACGTAGTGGTCGCGAATAGGATAATCAGTATGACAAGGTACATGAGGCAATACCAACTAGGATACTAGTAGTTGCGTGATCCGGACTGATGTTGGGCATAGCCAGCAGCTACCCCAACACCGCGAAACAACACTCCCAAATCAAGGGGTGCACCCAAATCGCATCACAAATGTAATAGATATGGTATCGAAGAAGTGTGTCCGCTAGAGGTGGCGAACCTCAATGGCCCGGCGCGGCTCCTGTTTTAGTCATGTCAGGGGTCATCCAATAATCGTTCTCTTTCTTCAGTCAACGCGTTCACCATACCATCCACTTCATTCTGGATCATCACTCCGCGTATAATAGTTATTAAAGTGGTTTTCGGTATCGACAGAGAGTATGTCCATATCCGATCCCGGTCTCTTTAATAACTACGTATTATTACACCTTTGGCTCTTTATATTTCAAATCGATTCATAATTGATATCAAAATATCATATTCGCTTCAAAAATCAAATCCATTCAAATATCATCGTATCTTTCAAAATATCAGATTTCATATTTAAATTCAAGATTTAAATATAAACATTTCACCTTATTGACCAACTTAGGATTTTAGAAAAATAGTTTTAAGTAGTTTAAAAGTAGTTTTAAATAATTAAAATAGTTAAAAACACTTAAAATCTTTAAAATGGATTTACAATAGATAAATTAGTTTAAAATAATTTAAATTGGGTTAAGTAGATTTAAAATAGATTAAAATAGTTTAAGTATTCAAAATGGTTTATATAACAGAGTAATTTGGAAAACAAATTAAAACAGCTTCAAAATCAATCCATTTCAATTATAACTTCCCAATTCAAATCAATTTCAATTTCCATTCTACCGATTCAATTTCGATTTCAATTCAAAACAATGTCAACTTTTACTTCAAATCAATTCAATTCTACATTCACCTTTAATTAATTCAATTTCAATTTATATCGATTTGGAGCTTGATTTCTCAAAATATCAATTTATAACACTTAACAAAATTTCCAACAATATTCAAGTTTAAATCCAAATTCCAAATATGATTCAATTCCAAACTCGATTTCACAATATCATTTTCATATCACTTTTACTTAGTAATATTCAAAGCTCGAAATAATGTTCAATCTTTAAAATAAATAGATTTTCGAAATTCAATCATATCCAAATTTTAAATTTTAAAGTCACAACTTAAATTATTTACCAATTTCTTTTAACCAAAATTTATTTCAACATTCCAATTCAATTTTTCGACAAATTTGATTTCTATAAATTGATTTCTATTTATAGCTTTTAAATCAAAACATTTAAATAAATTTTAAATCGACGATTTCAAAAATTATTTATTTAGCCAATTCGGTGTCCGTATATAATTTTCTATCCTATGGCCAAGTAGTTATTTATTTCAATTAAATGTCAAGGATGAGTATATATTACTTAAATTAAATCACAGTATCATATGTATGCATAACAGGATATATATAAGCAATAAACATCCAAACATTTAAATATCAAACAATAACATCCATCGAAATAAATCATTCAATAGACAATACAATCCATGGCAATTTCATAGTTATCAAGGTCAGGTAATTTAATCGCCATTCAAATTTCAATTTCAATTTAACTGTCAATTTAATTTTTCAACGGTTAATTCAAATAACAAGCTATACGACAATTAAATTCATATCAAACAACGACAAATAACATTCATAGCACTTCATAATGTCAATTTAACTAGCATAAAGATATTTAGTACGTTGTGAGCGTTATAAAACACTCACCTTGATTTTCGATTTTAAATCAAATCGAACGACGTTCGATTTAACTCAAAATTTTCTCTAGCTCCAAATGATTCCAATCCAGTTTCAATGCGAAGAGCTCGCCGATACGATTCCAACGCAAAAAGTTTCATCGAATTCCGACCTCGTATGACAAAGTTATGATGGTTTAAAGTTAACACGAATTTTTATATAAATTAATTACAGCTTAATTAAATTTTTAAAACCCACCCAATCATCACCGTTGATTTCCTGCATAGCAGATCTGGGCCGCACCCCTCTTCTTCCTCACGTTCACGTTACTTGCTCCAGGAACACACGCGACTAAGAACCCATCCAAGCCAAACTAGGGCTCCAAATCGCGGCCACCACGAGCGTCCAGAAGTCGATCAGGAAGCGCCATCCCGAAGCCTATCACCAGAGCCACCAACGCCTGGAGCAGCTCGAAGCTCGGCCCCTCATCTCGCCTCGAAAAACGTGAAAAACGCAGCAACTTTGAACGTGATTTCCCGTTGATCCGTGGCTCCGTTTTCGATCATCTCCGTATGGATTTGAAGCTTTCATCGTGCTCTACAACTTTGTAGTTGAGAGTTTTTGCTAATTGTTGATGGATTGAGAGGAAAATGAGGAAGAAGTTTCGAATTTTCGTGGCCATTGATTCAGTAAAATGGCGGCTAGGGCTGAAGTAAATTAGGGTTTGCAAAGTGAAAGGGTGAAGGTCCTTTTATAGAAAAATTTCCCAATTTACTACTCATCGAAATTTTCCGAACTCCAAACGAAGCGTGCCGACTGGCGTTTCTAGGGCTTACCCCGCGTTCCGGACACAATGGAATAGGTTTCGGAGGCTAATTCGATCATATGCGCGAGTTACGGCAATAAACGATCAAATTTAAACTAAGCCGATTAAACGATTTTCTATGCGTTTTGGCTTGCCCCGGACAAACGGTAAATCCGTTTGACACGAAATTTGAAACCTTACAATAATATCACATTACGGATCCAATGAAACTTGTTTCATCGAAATCCGAGACCGTTTGAAAAATGACTATTTTAACTCGCCAAATTAATATTAAAACAATTTCAACGCGTTTCGAGCTGCCACGGTCAAACGACAACTCCGATTGCTACGAAAATTGAAATCCGATAATAACTAACTATTATGGATCTAATGGAACTTGTTTCGTCCAATTCTGAGACTGTTCAAAAATTGGCTATTTTCCAGTCGATAATTAAATATTAAAATATTCAATTTTCACAAATTTACTTTTAATTCGATTTTAAAAGTTCTAAAACATCATTCTAACTTTCATATGATAAAATAAAATTTTACAAATCATTTTTAATCATACTAAACCCATTATTCAATTTATCCAATAAATTCCAATTTTTATCTTATTAACTCTATTAAAATCCAAATATAACTTACCTTCACTTTGGAAACCAATTTGAATCATATTAAATCAAATTTCAATTATTCACTCTATTTTTATATATTAAATTTCAATATCAAATTAATCATATCAAATTCGGAATTTAATTTATTCAAACATTCGTAATATTAAATTTAACAAATTTGATTATTCTTAAATCACTATCTTTTGAAATATTCAAAATGAACTTATAAAATTTAACTTTTGAAACGAATTAAAATTATAGAGCAACTATTTCCATTATACGGTTATTTAATTCCCATTATTAAATTATTGAATAATTTACAAATATTTAATTTAAAAATTTTACCGGTTCAATATTCAATATTTGATTTTAAATAGATTTTACTTATAAATCAATTACTCTATTATACCCAATGAATTTCAACATTTATTATCCTATTCAACTATTGATTTCAAAGGCATTCACTAAGTAGCATTTATTTTTCATTACTTGGATAATTGTTGTCGCAATTCATTCCATTTATTATTATTCCAAACGACTTATAATTTTTTTCTAACACTAAAATCACGAAAACTTATTAAATTAGCTATTTTAATTATCGAAAATTTACGGGTCGTTACACTCTCCCCCACTCAAAACTTTTCGTCCCCGAAAAGGAAAAAGAAGAGAAAGGAACTAAGTAAAGAATTCAACATTTGATATATTTTATTCAAAATTATTCACTTATAAACAATGAAATTCCATTTATAAAGTCATAACTACGCTTTCACTAAGTTACTCCGAACGGCTTCCTAACTTTAAAAGTTAGTACTCAAAACAAGTTATAAAATTTTTTTAAAACTTGAAAAATTTTCTAACACCCGGATTTTACGGAAAATTTCGGCAGAGTCTCCTTTGCGCGGCTCGATCGGAAAAAATATAATAGCATATATATCACAAATATACATCTCATCTCAATGATGAGGCATCCCATATGTGGGGAAACAACATATAAATATCACCAATATCATATAAAACCGTAAGCGTACCTTTTATTTAGCATTTATTAGCATTTTACTTACATTATGCGTTTAGCGTAGAAGCGAGCCCCACAACGAAGCACAACCCCTTTGCTACCTACTAAAATGCTCAATAACTAAGTTAGAACCATGCATATAAAGATAGATCACTATACTTAGCCTACACAACATATATATAACATATTTAGCTTCAAAACTGAGATTTCAATTTCTGGACAGCAAACAAATTTTAGCTTTAGGTCATCTAAACGGTAAAATTTGACAACATAATCTAAACAAAAGTTGTTGCATTCATTTCAGGCTTTTCGGAATGTCCAAAATCATCGAATTCGGATCATCCGTTCAAAAGTTATGGCTGTTTTACTTAGAGTGTACGCCTCAGCCTGGGCAGTGTTTGCGCAGGTCCGCGACGTTCACCCATATTTCCGACCTTCTAAACGACATGAAAACACAAAACACTTAGAACAAAAGTTTTAACTTAAGTTCTTAGCTTTCCAGAAAGGGCAAGATCATCAAAATCCGATAAACCAGTCAAAAGATAAGGCGAAAATACTAAAGATGTATACTACAGATTTTTACCTATTTTACACAGGCCAGCGAGTAACATTCAAGTTTTTAATCTAGTAGACGAAGGAATTTCTCAAGACACTCTAAATAAAAGTTGTGCTATAGTTTCTAAGCTTTCCGAAAAGTCCAAGATCGTCGAATTCCGTTCAGCCATTTAAAAGTTATGGTTGTTTTCGTTTCAGCATATATTGGACAATGTTGGATTTTTTTTTTTTCCAAAAATTTGCTTTTATTATTTCAAAGTACAAAACTTCAAAATTTTTAAAGAACAATCATAAACACAAAATCATTTATTTTCTTATTCATCCATGCAATAGGTTTACATTCAATTTGTTTCCGATTTATTCAAGTTTGTTTCATTCACAATTTTAATTCAAGTCAATTTGTTCCCAATTTGAATTTAATTATTTAAAATTTTATTCCGTTTATTCAATTCCATTAACACTAATGAATTCTACTTAATCAATTATCATCCATCTAACAACCAATGCATATCAAACATTAACAACCATTCAGAATCTACACTAAATCAATTATACATTTCCAAGTCAATTTTAATTTCATACACTTCCAAGTTTATTGACATTTAGTTATACTCAAATTTAATTAGTTTCCATTTACCAATTTTATATTTCATTAAGTTTAAATTTTATTCATTCACTTATACATGTATCATTCATTTTACAGCTTAAATTTCTTTTATATTTACAACTATCAATAGATCTTTACATTTTATTTTTCACTCTCACACTGGTATATTATTTCTCTACTTATCCTTATTAGCTTTTTAAACCCTTTAAGTATTTGGTAAGTTATAGTTATACAAATAGAATGTAGTTAAACAACATACAACTTCTTTTCATTTAAAGTTGAATTTTCAATTTATCAATTCTTAAGTCATTACTTAAATTTCACTATAATCTTTTCACATTTACATTCACATATAGTATTTCCATTTTATATTAACATAATCGTGAATCACCTTTAAATGTTAATTTAAATTCCAATTATTTACTAACAATTTCATTTATATTTGCAAACCATTAATTAAATGCATATTCCATTATTCAAACCTATACTTGTATATTATCCAATTAACAATTCATATAACATTTTTGAACTTCTTAAATATTTTGGTAAGTTATATCTATGCTATAGAATGAATTTTAATACTACGCGAGTTTTACAGTTTCACTTTTATTTTAAGTTCATAATTTCCAAATTCTAAGGATTTCTACCTCACTTGATATTTTCACTTAGCTCTTAGGTTCATTTCTCATTTCACAATTCAGAAGTTCCTTAATGGTTCAAGTCTAAATTCATTTCAATCCTTTAAAAAAAAAAATCATTAATTATTAAAGGACTTAAGAATTCAAATCCCGGTTTCATTTCAAATCAAGTTTTGAAATAATATATACTTATATAATTTATATAACAAATCATACTATAGAGAGTACAAAATAAAATAAAAGTTGAGTCAAAACAAGGTTTAGACAAGCTATTAAGTGGTCTCCCCCACTCGGACTCTCGAAAATAAACGCCGATGATGCGTGCACTCATCACCGAAATCATTTCTAACGTCAAGAGTAGGGAATATAACACTTATCATAAAAAAAAAATCCTTCGAAAACAATTTCAACTCAATTATACTATCATATAATGCTCATATTATATTTTTCAAATTCTTGTAAGTCAATCTCAAACACCGGAATTTAAATTCCCAAATCCAAGTTAAAATTCATTTATATTCATTATCAATTGTGTTTACAAGATTTCATTTTCCTAAATCCATTGTTATTTAATCAATTGTTGTAAATATTGACTGATCAAACAATAACGATAATAATCTAATATTATCATCTCCTAACACTCAATTCAATCAAAATGAATAAATATTCAAATAATTCTTTTATATAAAATATATTCCAAAATGATATTGTGTTGGTTTGTCCTATTCGAGTGTTTAGAAATTCCTATCGACGCCTTGGCGTCCCAAGTATCAACCAGAATTCATAAATACTCAACGGAACAAATTAACACAATATAAAACCATTTTATATCAAATAACAAGTACGCTCTCTCATATACACTCAACTCATTCATATAGTTTACCTCTATTTCAATGAGTTATTCCCCACTAGAGCCAAGGTTTATCGTTAAACCAATGCTCTGATACCAACTGTAACGACCCGCCTTTTTGGACAGTTTAAACCGACGATCAAATACACATGTCGATTCCAAACCATTAAAAGGGCAGATAGTTATTGGGGTAATTAAGAAAAGAAAAGGAAGGGAAATAAAGGAAATGAAACAACACAGAATCTCACAGCGGAAGGCTAAAGTATAATAATAAAATAACAGTTCATGAAGCTGTTAATTAAATGAATACATTTGAAATGAATACATTTGATTATTATTATACAACATTTATCAGAGTTACACATATACAACAGAACAAATAAATAATGCAGCAGACAACATGATGCACGGATAATAATAGTAATAGTATACCAAATCTTCGTCTTCGTCCTTCAGAATAGATCTTCAAAAATCTGAAAACTCAGGACTGACCCGAGCGTAATGAAAAGACAAAACACTCGAGTCAGGACTAAAATATCCTTATGAAAGTTAAATCAATCGTAAATAAATATGAGTGTAACGGCGTCAGAGATGTTTATGGGGTTTGACATCTCATATCCAGTGTCAACGTGCGTGCAATAACTCAAGAGATGTTACGGGATTTTCCATCTCTCAAGGATCCGTGAAACTATCTACTATGTAGTAATATACGCTAAGTAGATAATGTCTATCAGTAATATAAAGTATCAAAATAGCGTTAAGGCGTTACCATAATCCCCCTTAACACATTTTATATTCCCAAAAGCATATACAAGACCGTAGTTTCCCCAAAACCGGAAGTCACCAGAGGGCAATCCATATACTCAAGGTACAAATCAAAACGTAGTGGTCGCGAATAGGATAATCAGTATGACAAGGTACATGAGGCAATACCAACTAGGATACTAGTAGTTGCGTGATCCGGACTGATGTTGGGCATAGCCAGCAGCTACCCCAACACCGCGAAACAACACTCCCAAATCAAGGGGTGCACCCAAATCGCATCACAAATGTAATAGATATGGTATCGAAGAAGTGTGTCCGCTAGAGGTGGCGAACCTCAATGGCCCGGCGCGGCTCCTGTTTTAGTCATGTCAGGGGTCATCCAATAATCGTTCTCTTTCTTCAGTCAACGCGTTCACCATACCATCCACTTCATTCTGGATCATCACTCCGCGTATAATAGTTATTAAAGTGGTTTTCGGTATCGACAGAGAGTATGTCCATATCCGATCCCGGTCTCTTTAATAACTACGTATTATTACACCTTTGGCTCTTTATATTTCAAATCGATTCATAATTGATATCAAAATATCATATTCGCTTCAAAAATCAAATCCATTCAAATATCATCGTATCTTTCAAAATATCAGATTTCATATTTAAATTCAAGATTTAAATATAAACATTTCACCTTATTGACCAACTTAGGATTTTAGAAAAATAGTTTTAAGTAGTTTAAAAGTAGTTTTAAATAATTAAAATAGTTAAAAACACTTAAAATCTTTAAAATGGATTTACAATAGATAAATTAGTTTAAAATAATTTAAATTGGGTTAAGTAGATTTAAAATAGATTAAAATAGTTTAAGTATTCAAAATGGTTTATATAACAGAGTAATTTGGAAAACAAATTAAAACAGCTTCAAAATCAATCCATTTCAATTATAACTTCCCAATTCAAATCAATTTCAATTTCCATTCTACCGATTCAATTTCGATTTCAATTCAAAACAATGTCAACTTTTACTTCAAATCAATTCAATTCTACATTCACCTTTAATTAATTCAATTTCAATTTATATCGATTTGGAGCTTGATTTCTCAAAATATCAATTTATAACACTTAACAAAATTTCCAACAATATTCAAGTTTAAATCCAAATTCCAAATATGATTCAATTCCAAACTCGATTTCACAATATCATTTTCATATCACTTTTACTTAGTAATATTCAAAGCTCGAAATAATGTTCAATCTTTAAAATAAATAGATTTTCGAAATTCAATCATATCCAAATTTTAAATTTTAAAGTCACAACTTAAATTATTTACCAATTTCTTTTAACCAAAATTTATTTCAACATTCCAATTCAATTTTTCGACAAATTTGATTTCTATAAATTGATTTCTATTTATAGCTTTTAAATCAAAACATTTAAATAAATTTTAAATCGACGATTTCAAAAATTATTTATTTAGCCAATTCGGTGTCCGTATATAATTTTCTATCCTATGGCCAAGTAGTTATTTATTTCAATTAAATGTCAAGGATGAGTATATATTACTTAAATTAAATCACAGTATCATATGTATGCATAACAGGATATATATAAGCAATAAACATCCAAACATTTAAATATCAAACAATAACATCCATCGAAATAAATCATTCAATAGACAATACAATCCATGGCAATTTCATAGTTATCAAGGTCAGGTAATTTAATCGCCATTCAAATTTCAATTTCAATTTAACTGTCAATTTAATTTTTCAACGGTTAATTCAAATAACAAGCTATACGACAATTAAATTCATATCAAACAACGACAAATAACATTCATAGCACTTCATAATGTCAATTTAACTAGCATAAAGATATTTAGTACGTTGTGAGCGTTATAAAACACTCACCTTGATTTTCGATTTTAAATCAAATCGAACGACGTTCGATTTAACTCAAAATTTTCTCTAGCTCCAAATGATTCCAATCCAGTTGCAATGCGAAGAGCTCGCCGATACGATTCCAACGCAAAAAGTTTCATCGAATTCCGACCTCGTATGACAAAGTTATGATGGTTTAAAGTTAACACGAATTTTTATATAAATTAATTACAGCTTAATTAAATTTTTAAAACCCACCCAATCATCACCGTTGATTTCCTGCATAGCAGATCTGGGCCGCACCCCTCTTCTTCCTCATGTTCACGTTACTTGCTCCAGGAACACACGCGACTAAGAACCCATCCAAGCCAAACTAGGGCTCCAAATCGCGGCCACCACGAGCGTCCAGAAGTCGATCAGGAAGCGCCATCCCGAAGCCTATCACCAGAGCCACCAACGCCTGGAGCAGCTCGAAGCTCGGCCCCTCATCTCGCCTCGAAAAACGTGAAAAACGCAGCAACTTTGAACGTGATTTCCCGTTGATCCGTGGCTCCGTTTTCGATCATCTCCGTATGGATTTGAAGCTTTCATCGTGCTCTACAACTTTGTAGTTGAGAGTTTTTGCTAATTGTTGATGGATTGAGAGGAAAATGAGGAAGAAGTTTCGAATTTTCGTGGCCATTGATTCAGTAAAATGGCGGCTAGGGCTGAAGTAAATTAGGGTTTGCAAAGTGAAAGGGTGAAGGTCCTTTTATAGAAAAATTTCCCAATTTACTACTCATCGAAATTTTCCGAACTCCAAACGAAGCGTGCCGACTGGCGTTTCTAGGGCTTACCCCGCGTTCCGGACACAATGGAATAGGTTTCGGAGGCTAATTCGATCATATGCGCGAGTTACGGCAAAAAACGATCAAATTTAAATTAAACCGATTAAACGATTTTCTATGCGTTTTGGCTTGCCCCGGACAAACGGTAAATCCGTTTGACACGAAATATGAATCCTTACAATAATATCACATTACGGATCCAATGAAACTAGTTTCATCGAAATCCGAGACCGTTTGAAAAATGACTATTTTAACTCGCCAAATTAATATTAAAACAATTTCAACGCGTTTCGAGCTGCCACGGTCAAACGACAACTCCGATTGCTACGAAAATTGAAATCCGATAATAACTAACTATTACGGATCTAATGGAACTTGTTTCGTCCAATTCTGAGACTGTTCAAAAATTGGCTATTTTCCAGTCGATAATTAAATATTAAAATATTCAATTTTCACAAATTTACTTTTAATTCGATTTTAAAAGTTCTACAACATCATTCTAACTTTCATATGATAAAATAAAATTTTACAAATCATTTTTAATCATACCAAACCCATTATTCAATTTATCCAATAAATTCCAATTTTTATCTTATTAACTCTATTAAAATCCAAATATAACTTACCTTAACTTTGGAAACCAATTTGAATCATATTAAATCAAATTTCAATTATTCACTCTATTTTTATATATTAAATTTCAATATCAAATTAATCATATCAAATTCGGAATTTAATTTATTCAAACA
Organism: Allium cepa; assembly: GCA_030765085.1. Lineage (NCBI taxonomy): Eukaryota > Viridiplantae > Streptophyta > Magnoliopsida > Asparagales > Amaryllidaceae > Allium > Allium cepa. The sequence goes on from CM060937.1 coordinate 606,330,515, forward strand.
TTCGTAATATTAAATTTAACAAATTTGATTATTCTTAAATCACTATCTTTTGAAATATTCAAAATGAACTTATAAAATTTAACTTTTGAAACGAATTAAAATTATAGAGCAACTATTTCCATTATACGGTTATTTAATTCCCATTAATAAATTATTGAATAATTTCCAAATATTTAATTTAAAAATTTTACCGGTTCAATATTCAATATTTGATTTTAAATAGATTTTACTTATAAATCAATTACTCTATTATACCCAATGAATTTCAACATTTATTATCCTATTCAACTATTGATTTCAAAGGCATTCACTAAGTAGCATTTATTTTTCATTACTTGGATAATTGTTGTCGCAATTCATTCCATTTATTATTATTCCAAACGACTTATAATTTTTTTCTAACACTAAAATCACGAAAACTTATTAAATTAGCTATTTTAATTATCGAAAATTTACGGGTCGTTACAAATATTTTCTTCAGAACTGTTATGTGTACTGCTTCCTCATCTAATCGACTAAGTCTTTTTGATTTCATTTTCCTGTAACAAGTCAAACTTTAAATAATTAGTCTATAAGGAAAAAACAAGGTCGGAGGTTCAAGCCCTCTTTCAAGCGCCAAAAGTGCTAACTCAAAATCTCAACATCCAAGATGCATTAGATTCAAAGTGAATCAAGAAGGTGATCCCTTTTCGAAGGGATCAAAATGAGATTAAGAAACCACTTTAAATGGACCCTTTCAAAAGTATTGATGCTACCATCATAGGGTGGACCCCTTCAAAAGCATGGACATGTTTCAAAGTGTTCAGACACCTTTCGAAGAAGTCCTTCGAAGGGTTTGATTCAATGGTTTCAATGAGAATCCGTTCGATGGTTCGGTACCCTTCGCAAGGATTCGAAACCCAATGTGTATACATTGAAATAACAAATGGATTCAAGATGCCATAGAGCCTGATTTTGGATTAAAAAACATAAGTCCAATGGACTCGATGATATTGAAGTATCATCACCACGTTATTTTGGTGCCAAATGGGCTTTGGACTTGATGATAATATACTTTAAAGTGAAGATATACAAATAAGCTCTATTGCACAACATATGCCAATAAAGGGTTAAGAAGATAAGTGTGTATCATGTGCAATTGGTCAGCAGACAAGGTAATGGCTGAAATGATCATCCTCATATTCGAAATCGATATCAGATCCATGCTTCCTTTATTTTTATTTCTCATAAATGGATTACAAGTAATGGAATTTGTCTCCAATTTGATTTAAGGTTTCAAGAATTTTATATGAAAAAGAAATGTGAAAAATGAAAATTCCCTCTTGAACTTAGACCCCTAAGGTAATATTTATAGATCCGGATTGGACCCTTCCGTGTCCATCCTTTCAAAGTTGTCGAAAGGTCACTTTTCCGACCCTTCGCACCCATCATTTCGCCATCGTCCTTCCACCTTCATGGTTTCGAAGTAATGGGTAGGTATTTGGGTCTTTTGTTATGCTTGAATTTTCCCTTCCATTACTATAGAAAGCATGTTAATAATGGATATTGATCTAATACTCATCAATATTGCTTCTGAATACTTCTAGAGCCTTTCCGTATCATTAAAAGGTATGCTTCTTTTGGTAGCAAATAAACCAAGGTATGTTTGATTATAAGCAGAACACTTCTGACCTCTTGGAAACCCTCAAAACATTTTCACTGTTGTTATGATTTGGTGCTGAAATGATGGATTGCTTCTTGAGTGAGTAAAGAAGGGAATTTGGATGGTTTTGAAAGGATTGAAATGGTGATGGAAGGATCATTACAAAAGGTCAATTGTAATGGAGGAGGCTTCTTGATAGACAGACGATTGTTGTGGAAGGTGGCTTTCGAAAGTATCCCCTTGATTAATGTGGAAGCTCATCCTTTGATGTTTGTGGAGGAAACATTGGTCCTGTGTGAAACCTCCCTAATACTTATGGATGTGTTCAATCAATTTGAAGGGCTGGTCTTTGCTTTCAAAAAGGTTGTTTTGGTAGGATCTTCTCCAGCCGTTTCAAAGGATTTGATATATATATGTAGAAGCTTGTTATTTGATACCTTTGAAAGATAATTTTAACACATTCAAAACACCTTTATGGATGCGGAACCAACTATTTTGAAAGGATTAACTGAAGCAAAATTGTAGTCTTGTCCCATTTGTACTCCTTTCAAATTCCATACTCCATTTAGTACTTGTAGAAGCATCAGGTGCTTGCAGCACCAATCCAACCTCTTTAAAAGCTACTCGAAGGCCTTTGAAACCCTGCTTTTGAACCATAGCGAAACCCTTCTTTTCAAATTCTTGCGAAGCTTCTACAATGCCTTCACCGGCCTTCTTTCATACCTACGTTCTTAAGTGTGTTCTATGGCTAACAATCAACATAATATTTTGCAATGTTATTTCCAAAACGATACATCAGAGTTATGCTAATACAATTCTACACTAAGATAGTTATAACAGCCTATCCTTACAGACTACATATATGATATATATAATTCAGCGGAAAACAAGAGAATAACTAGCTATCGATGAAGCCTCCCACTCCAAGCTTATACATAAATGCATTCCTATAAAACCTGAACTACTTGGCTACCCATAAAAGTTTGAGCACCCAAGTATTTTAGGGAAAGAAAAGAAAACTCCGGGTTAGACATGCTTCTAGTGGGAGTAAACTCAAAACAACCGAATTATAATGTTTAAAACCTTTTAAAATCAAAGGTATCCCGTACAGCCACACCGCACATAACACATACGAATTTTTACCATATAATAACCAAAACACTTTTTATAGAAAATCCAATGATATTATAATAATGTCTAATGGTTCAAGTAAAATATGAATATAGCTAAAATGCTTGCATCTCACATTTTAACATAGTTAGGTACATCTTGTGACGACCCGTCTCCTCGATCCTCAAAAAATGACACTAATACATAAATGATCATCATAAGGGGAGGTAGATTATCAGCGGTGTAAAAGAAAATAAAGATAGAAGATAACACAATAATAGAATCTCAATCGCATATAACATTTTAATTATACATAAATGATCAGAGTCAAATACAAATCCAATGGGATAGGTATAACTGCCCATCCGTACATATGCTTGAAAATACATACTACAAAACACAGCAGAAAATGGGTAGATATCTACATAAGGTACTTCAACTTCATAGCTCCAAAAGACTTCTCCAAAATGCTCCCCAACATGCTCCAAAATGCACCTAAGGTATCCTTACTACACGGCTGCCCGAAAAATAGGGCACCCAAAGTTTAAAGGGAAAAACAAACTCCGGCTCAATCATGGGATTGGTGTGAGAACTCAGAGTACGATATTTTGAAAACAAAAGGTATCTCATAAGACCATGCCGCACGTAAACATGGAACAAGTTTTTAACATATGATAACCAAAACTCTTTATTATGTAAAATTTAGGGATATTATTTTTTAATGACATTCTTGAAAACATTTGCAAATAAACTTATTAATCTTATGCGATATGGTTACCCATATGGCATTACGAGGCTATTCATTACGCCGATATAAACAAAACCACAGGTTCTTATTGGATAATAGATTTCCATACAAATGACTGGGTAAAGGTGCTACCTTCCTATGGGTACACCTCTATATGGATGCCCCGAGTGTTAGTCCGTGAGATGATGGTTTTGATGGAAACAACCTTAGAATAGATTATAAAATATAAATACTAACATTATAAGTTTAGAATATATATGTATATGCAGGATTTCATCGTGCAGGTACCAAGAATGAAGACTGTACAGTATAGAGATTCAAGATATTGAGATAGAAGACTCATGAGTATCAAGATTATCTAGAGCTCAAGATTTTAACCATAAGTATTTTTAGGAATTTATTGTTAAAACTCGTAGAAAAGCAGTGGCATCTTAAAATCCAATTTATTCATGGAATGGAATCCACTTCGAGCCGGTTAAAGGGATGGAACCTACGAAAAATCTAGTGGAACATTGTTTTGTATCCGCTAACCTTGTATTCAAAATGTTTTTTCAAAATTATATCATGTTTTCAAAATGTTTTCAAAACTTTCCTTTTAAAATCATCAAAACTCTCTAACCAGATTTTAAATAATTCTAGCCTCAAAATTATCTTTAATTTCAAAGTCAAATTACTCCTGATTTTAAACTATCTTTTTAATATAATATATTTAACTTTTAACTTTTAAATATTTATACTTAGATTTAAATATAAAATTATAGTTAAATTCTATATATATTATTCTCTTTATTTACATATGAATTTTAACTATAGTCAAGTATATTTATAAAGTTTAAAATAGTTTTAATATAAACTAAAAGTTATTTTCAAAGAAAACCAAAACACCAAAAAATCCTTTGGGATGTCGACATGCCCAAGTACCCCATGTCAACATGGTGTCAGTTGAGTTAAAAATTTAAATTTCAAAAGAAGTGTCTATTCGCCATAACTCTTCATGAATGGACATGGCTGTTCTTCTTCTATAAATAGGGGTTAGTTTCAATGAATTTTATATCAGATTTTCTTGTTTTTCACTCCTTTTCTTCTTCCACTTTTCTTGATACATATTCTTACCATTACTCTGCCGAAATCAACATTGAATCGATCTCGATTACTTCTAGTTTGATTCTCTATCACTATCTTCACAAGGTTCTCGGTGCTATTTAGAGTTATAGACTTCTTTGTAATTTATTAAGCGAGAAAAGGTGTGATTGTAGCCTTGGAAATCAAGCAAGCGAGAAAAGGTGTGATTGTAGCCTTGGTAAATCAATTGGGTAAACTTGTGGCCCGGAAATCAAGTATCTTTACCCAGAGGATAGAAATTCTGGAGGGTGTACCTCGTAGCCTTGAAACCGAGGTTGTAATTGTACAATTGCTTTTGAAAGGAAATCCGTACTTGTGTTGTGGGGCTGGATGTATGGTAATTCCGAACCAGTATAAAATCCGGTGTGTTCTTTCCTTTACCGCTTCTATTTTATTTCTACATCTATGTTTAATTCTGTGATCATATTTGTGTCCGTATATTGCATACATTGGTGTCTAAATTAACATAAACTCAAAAGATTTAGTAATTCTTTGTTAACACTATTCACCCCCTCTAGTGTTGATCCTAGCCTTAAGATCCGTAATCTGCATCTCTCACAATTGGTATCAGAGCAAGGTTTTTAAAGTTTCATAATCGGATTTTTGAAAAAGATTTTAAAATGGCTATATTTGTTAATACTAGTTTAGAAGTATTCAAACCATCATCGTTTCTTGATTCTGCATATAATCAATATTCAAATTCAAGTTGTCTACCAAGATTGTTTGATGTGCAGGAATCATGCTTTATGGGTGTTGAGGAACCAATCCACAATGGATAAATTGTGCAGATCAGAAAAAAAATGAATACTTGATAATGGATGTTCTAGACACATGACTGGCAATCCAGATATACTGAATGATATAATATACAAACACGGAGGACTTGTTAACTTTGGAGACAATTCAAAAGGATATGTGATTGGCATCGGCAAAGTCGGTAATTCTGAAACTCTTACTATTACTAATGTTTTGCTAGTTAATAATTTGAAACATAATCTGCTAACTATAAGTCAACTGTGTGATAAAGGATATAAAATTAAATTGGAAAAAGATAAATGTCACATTGAAGAAAATAGTTCAACTATTATATTTGAGGGAGTCAGGAAAAAGAATATTTATATTCTTAGTAAGAAAGTTTCAAATGATAACCTGTGTCTGTTGGCAAATACAAGTGACCCTTGGATTTGGCATAAGAGATTTGGGCATTTGAATTTCAAACTCTTATCTAAACTATCAAAACTTGATCTACTAAGAGGTCTCCCTAAAATGAATTTTAAAGTAGATAGTTTATGTGTTGCTTGTCAATTAGGAAAATTTAGAAAAAGTTCCTTTAAGTTAAAAGATATGATTTCAACTTCAAAACCTCTTGAATTACTTCATCTTGATTTATTTGGTCCATCTCAGATTCTATCAATAAATCATATTAAATATTCTTTGTAATTGTAGATGATTATTCTAGATTTACATGGACAATATTTTTGAAACATAAAAGTGATACTTTTGAATGTTGTAAGACATTCTAAAAAAGAATCCGAAATCAATTCTCTCTAAAAATTATAACTATTCGAAGTGATCGCGGTGGTGAATTTTAAAATGAAAAATTTGAGGAATTCTACAAAAAAGGGAATAACTCACAATTTTTCATTCCGAGAACTCCACAACAAAACGGAGTAGTAGAACGTAAAAATAGGACGATTCCAGAGTGTGCGAGAACTATGCTTACAGATAGTAATTTACCAAAGAATTTTTGGGCAGAAGCAGTTGCTACCGCCTATTATATTTTAAATAGAATTTTAATTAGACCTTTAACTGATAAGACATCTTATGAACTTCTTTATTCAAAGAAACCTAAGGTATCTTATTTCAGAATTTTTGGAAGTAAATGCTTTATTTTAAATACAAAAGATAATTTAGATTAATTTGATCCTAAATCCGGCAAAGGTATCTTTATTGGATATTCTAATAGAATAAAGCATACAGAGTGTTTAATTTAAAAACCAATTCCATTGTAGGAACAATATATGTCTCATTTGATGAAAATTTCAAATTTTTTGAAGATACAAATGATGAAGAGGATTTAATCGCTCAAAATCAAGAATCAATTGAAACTAATAATGAAATTGATCATCCTAATAAAAGGACTAAACTTTTAAAAGATCATCCTATAGAAAATATACTGGGAGATATGCAATCTGTTGTTAAAACTATAAATCAACTAAGTCAAATGAGTAATGTAGCTTTTATATCAACTATTGAACCCAAAAATCCAAAAGAAGCATTAACTGATGATTCATGGATTTTGGCTATGCAAGAAGAATTAAATCAATTTACTAGAAAAGATGTTTGGGAACATGTTCCTAGATCAGAAAATAAAACTATAATTGGAACTAAATGGGTTTATAAAAATAAAATGAATGAACAAGGAGAGATAGTTAGAAATAAAGCTCATTTAGTTTCTCAAGGTTATTGTCAAGAAGAAGGAATAGATTTTGATGAAACCTTTGCTCCTGTGGCAAGATTAGAAGCCATTAGGATTCTACTTGCTTTCGCTATTTCAAATGGATGTTAAAAGTGCCTTTTTAAATGGATTTGTTAAAGAAGAAGTATATGTTGAACAACTACCACTTTTTGAAAATGATAAATTACCAAATCATGTTTACAAACTTAAGAAAGCATTATATGGTCTAAACAAGCTCCTAGAGCCTGATATGATAGACTAAGATCTTATTTATTGCAATCTAATTTTGAAATTGGTAAAGTAGATAGTACTCTTTTTATTAAAAGAAATAAAAATGATATTCAACTAGTACAAGTTCACGCAGATGATATCATTTTTGGTTCAACTAATTTTGAAATGAATAAAGAATTTTCTGAAATAATGACAAAAGAGTTTGAGATGAGTCATGTGGGTGAATTAAATTTCATTTTAGGATTACAAATAAAACAATTAGATAATGGTATCTTTATTAGTCAAGAAAAATATGCTAAAGACCTAATTAGTAAATTTGGTTTGACTACTGCAAGTGGAAATCCTACTCCCATGGCATCCAATGAGTATCTTAGTAAAGAAGATCTCTCGAAAGATGTAGATCAAAGGAATGATTGGCTCACTACTCTATATTACTGCTAGTAGACCTGATATCATGCATAGTGTCTGTCTTTGTGCCATATATCAATCTCAACCTAAAGAGACCCACTTAAAAGTCGTAAAATGAATCATAAGATATGTTAAACACACATCTGATTATGGTTTATTCTACCCTAAAAATGATTCTTTTGACTTAATATCTTACTGTGATGCTGAATATGGTGGTTGGAAATCAGACCGAAAAAGTACAAGTGAGACTTTTCACTTTTTGGGGCATTCTCTGATTTCTTGGCTTAGTAAAAAGCAAAACATAGTTTCTTTATCAACAACTGAAGCAGAATATATTTCTACTGCTTTGGCTTGCTCTCAAGTAATATATATGCAACAAACTTTAAAAGATTTTGGTTTAAAATTTTAAAAATCACCAATTTATTATTACAATACGAGTGCGATAAATTTATCCTAAAATACTACTCAACATGCTTGAACTTAACATATTGATATCAGACATCATTTTCTCAGAGATAATATAAGTAAGGAAGTAGTTACTCTCGATTATATCAATTCTGAGAATCAAATTGCTGATACCTTAACAAAACCCTTAAATGAATCAATATTTACTAAATTAAGAAGAGAATTGGATATTTGTTCTATAACTGAAATATAAAATATAAATAACAAGTGTAATTAATAATTAATTAAAATAATTCAAAGAGTTGAAATATAAAAGACCATGTCGGCATCCTCTATATACCCATGTCGACATGCAACGTTTTTAAAATTTTAAATTTTTCCCACCAAAATTCAAAAAATTAGTTATATATTCTTCTCTATTTCGAATTTTTGTTCATTCTCTCTGTTTTCTCTTTAATCAATCTTCTGAAATAAATAAAATAATGGCCTCAACTTCCAAATCGAACATAAAATAAACCTTTTCATTCCCCTCTCCTATTTCTGGTCCCTTTCAACGTACTGCTCTCGCTCGTATAAAAAAATGGAGGAATCTATGAAGGATACAGTTCAGATGATGACCGAAATTCAAGTGACTCAACTTCGTATGGCAAAGGAACAAGAGCGGCAAGGCAAGATTCTTAGGAATTTGCAAAAATTCCTAATGGATAACTAGGCCAGCCATATCTTGATTGATGAAGACTCTTCACTCAATCAAGAACAAGAGGCCAGCGAAGAAGAAGAAGAACCCATGGAAGAAGAAGCACAGGCTAATGATGACCAAGTCGTGTGTGTTGGAGAGGTGTGTTTTGACAAGAATGGGAATCTTGTCGAACAACGTGTAAATTTCTATTTCCACTATCCAAACTGTTCGATTCATAGATCTCCTATGTTTACAAACACACAATAGTTTCTTTTCTTTCTTCTCCATTGTTGTTTGTGTTTCTCCATGTTTTCTAAATGCTTATGTATATGCAACTTCATACGTAATAAACAACTCGTGTTCTTATATGTGTTTTAGTTATAAGTACTATCATGAATTCTTAGTTAGGATAGTTAATAGTTTAGGACTATGTTTTAGTATTAGATTTAAGTGATGATTACTTACGATAACACTATCATTATAATCACATGTCATAGAGTGTTAGTTTTAGGGGGACTTATATAGTTTGGAGTGAGTTTTTTTGTTGATGACAAAGGGGAAGAAATACAAAATAGGGTAGTTAGGCATAAATTAAGGGGGAGTTATTAGTTTTAGGGGGAGTTATTAGGATAGGAGTAATATTTTATAAACAAAGGTTGCCATCATCAAAAAGGGTGAGATTGTTAGTCTGTAAGATGATGGTTTTGATGACAACAACCTTAGAATAGATTATAAAATATAAATACTAACATTATAAGTTTAGATATATATGTATATGTAGGATTTCATCATGCAGGTACCAAGAATGAAGACTGTACAGTATAGAGATTCAAGATATCGAGATGGAAGACCCATGAGTATCAAGATTATCAAGAGCTCAAGATTTCAAGCATAAGTATTTTTAGGGATTTTTGTTAAAACTCATAGAAAAGCGCGTGCATCTTAAAATCCAATTTATTCGTGGAATGGAATCCACTTCGAGCCTGTTAAAGGGATGGAACCCTAAGTAGGATGGAACCTACGAAAAATCTAGTGGAACGTTGTTTTGTATCCGCTAACTTTTTATTTCAAAATGATTTTTCAAAATTATATCCTGTTTTCAAAATGTTTTCAAAACTTTCCTTTTAAAAACATCAAAACTCTCTATCCTAATTTTAAATAATTTTAGCCTCAAAATTATCTTTAATTTCAGAGTCAAATTACTCCTGATTTTAAACTATCTTTTTAATATAATATATTTAACTTTTAACTTTTAAATATTCATACATAGATTTAAATATAAAATTATAGTTAAATTCTTTATATACTATTCTCCATATTTACTTATGAATTTTAACTATGGTCAAGCATATTTATAAAGTTTAAAATAGTTTTAATATAAAATAAAACTTATTTTCAAAGAAAATCAAAACACCAAAAAATCCTTTGAGATGTCGACATGCCTAAGTACCCCATGTCGACATGGTGTCAGTTGAGTTCAAAATTTAAATTTCAAAAGAAGTATCTATTTGCCATAACTCTTCATGAATGGACATGGCTGTTGTTCTTCTATAATAGGGGTTATTTTCAACGAATTTTATATCAGATTTTCGGGTTTTTCACTCCTCTTCTTCTCCTACTTTTCTTAATACATATTCTTACCATTACTCTTCCGAAATCAACATTGAATCGAACTCGATTACTTCTAGTTGATTCTCTATCACTATCTCTACAAGGTTCTCGGTGCTATTCAGAGTTATAGACTTCTTTGTAATCTATTAAATGATAAAAGGTGTGATTGTAGCCTTGGAAATCAATCAAGCGAGAAAAGATGTGATTGTAGTCTTGGTAAATCAATTGGGTAAACTTGTCGCCAAAAAATCAAGTATCTCTACCCAGAGGATAGAAATTCTGGAGGGTGTACCTCGTAGCCTTGAAACCGAGGGTATAATCGTACAATTGCTTTTGAAAGGAAATCTGTACTTGTGTTGCGGGACTGGATGTAGGGTAACTCCGAACCAGTATAAAATCTGGTGTGTTCTTTCCTTTACTGCTTCTATTTTATTTCTTCATCTGTGTTTGTTTCTGTGATCATATTTGTGTCTGTATATTGCATACATCGGTGTCTAAATTAACATAAACTCAAAACGATGTAGTAATTCTATATTAACACTATTCACCCCCTCTAGTGTTAGTCCTAGCCTTAAGATCCGTAATCCGCATTTCTCACACCAAGGACCATCAGAAAGGATCCTCAACCAATACAAGACCGGCCTATCTCTATAACCAGATAATACTAATATATCATCCTCCGGTTGTTACCGACCTTTACTCAAGAGCTGTCTTCGCATACATCCACATTAATTTACGTCCCAAATGTCATAGCGGGAAGAAATATATCTAGAATGGGATGATCATACCCTAATTAGGAATGACCCACTTAGCCTTGCCGCATCTAACCTTGTTTCGATCATTTCCGGTTGATGAGGCTTGAGGCACCGATTACCTTTTCACATAGCATATATCACATCTTTGAATGTCACATTGCCATTTCCATTGACTACTAATTGTCTTCCACAAAAATACAACCCTTGAGCTCGTATGTCTGAAGGAGGGTGTTAAGCTAAGAAAAGTTTCCTTCACTGCCCCCACTGATGTACGTTTGTAAAAACCAATGTACGTAATCTTTAGGAATGCAATGTCATACATATGTCCATACAAGTTGTCCAGGAACAGGACAAACCGAAGGCATTTTCCTCGACCATTACTACACGAGAAGTCCTTGTAGTTTTGAGGTTTTTCATAACAAAGAGAGCACCACCACAATGCAGTGAATTAGAAGTTTATCCCCAATTAAACAACAAGTAGTCCCTCGTTATTATTCATCCCAATATCTCCGTCTTTAAACATCTATAGTCTTCAAACACGTAAATTGGTTCGAAGTGGTTTTCGGATAGGAATCACCCAAATCCGAACCCGGTTCCTTATGAAATCCAATCATCGATAAAAATGATGTAATTAGGTGATTGTTTTTCAATTCATTCATTTCTTTGACCAAAATATCATCGAGAGATGTAAATTCTTGAAATATTCTTTTAGTGAATACAGAATCATTTAAACCTTTTTTTAATATCTCTTTAATCATTTTTAAAGAGCATCTTTTGAGAAAATAGGATTATAGAAATCATTCTACTTTTATTCAAAATAAACTTCCGTATTCAATGAGTGCTATGGACAGAATAATGGTGAGATCACCTTTTAAATACCACGAATAGAAGAAGTTCCCTCTTTGGATTTTAACAATGAGTATAAGAAGATTATTTCTATAAAATCAGAGTTGAGCATCCGAGCATTCCTTTAGATATGTTCCATCCCTGATCTAGAAAAGAAAACTGAGGCCAGGTAAGTTCAAAGCACTAGTTGCTCCATCCCTAACCTTAGTTACACACCTTGTTTTGACTTTTAGATCTCATAGGAGGGACAAATGTACTAGTCGTTTCCGTATACTCATTTTCCCTTTTTAAATCACTAAACTATTAGTTAACCATCTTTGAAATAATGTTAAATGGTTCAAATTGCTTTTAAAATGTTTTAATATTTACTTAATAACATGAACTGAGGATTTGGGAAAGACTTGTTAAGTTCCAACCTTTGTTTCAAAAGTTATTGAAAAGTGTTGCGAAAAGTGTTGCATATAGTGTTACAAAAAGTGCTTTAAAAGCTATATTCTTTAAAACGAATTCTATATCACTTAGAAAGCCATCTTTTCAATTTAAATCACTTTTAAGACGTTTTAAAAGATTTTTAGAATTTATTTCTTATTTCTAAAACTATTATTTTATCAATTTTGAACTTTGGTCATTTAGTGCAAAAACTAGATTTTTCTCGAAACTGATTTTTCCATATTTCAAAATATACAAGATGAAATCTAGATTTTATTTTTTATATGAAAGATGTAGATATAAGCATTCGGAAAATTCTTACTTCGAAGAATTCCGAACTATATTCCACTTCATATGTTCATTTGAACTTTTGATGCGAAAACACGAACTACCGTTATGCGACACGTTAAATTTTAGGCATATTTTGATATTCATATCCAAAATTTATCGAGATAGTTTAAACACTTAGGAATCATTTCTAAAGCATATTCAAAGTATTTTTAAAGGTATAAATGATTCTATATCACATTTTATTTTAATTTAAAAAGTGATTTCCATGTGATTATACGTCGCGTAAATCCATGACTTGTTTCAATATTTTTATGCAATAAACAACATATGAAAATCAATATCATAACCAAACATCCAAACAAACATATCACAACACCACAACAAAAAATATACATATAAATTAGGAGTTCTCATTTTATTTGGTTTTAGCGAACGGAAAATCGGCCATAGCTTCGCTACTCGACGTTTTTAGCTTATGATCCCTTGAACGCTTAGACTTGGATGGCTCGACTTGGCTTCGAGTAGTCTAGGAGTGCTCGGCCTTGGTTGATGGGGGAAGGGGGTGAGAAATGAGAGGGAAGAAGAGTTTGAAGTGGTTCGGATGAAGTTTTTGATGATATTTTCTTTGTTTTATTTTTGAAAATATTTTGGCAGTATTAATGATGGAAAGAAGCCATTAAAGGAGGTAAGAGAGCTTGAAAAAGTAGAGAAGAAATGGTGCATAAGTGAAGAAGAAGTGGATGGGTATTTATAGAAAATATTCGAGATTAAAATATAGATTTGTGTTTTACTAAAATAACCTTCCTTAAGAATTAACTAAACTTATTTAATTCAAAACTTACCATCCACATCACATCACACTTTTAAAATTTGAACATTTAAGAGTTAAGTAAAGAAATAAAATTATTACTTTACTTTATATCACATTACTTTTCTTTATGTCACATTTGATTTGACATACGTTTTGTCTTTTTAGTTTACTTTTGCTAATTACTTTATAGAATTTTCTAAGTGTGATTATTAAAAGTAACCATGTTTAGTTAATTGTTAACTATCTTTATATGTTAACATATTTAATAAATTGTGTACATAAAGGTGCAACAACATCGCGATAACTTTAAATCGACAAAACGTTGATTTTTGACAAAATGTTTTACGGTCATACTTTGACGTTTTAGCTAAACAATTTATTTATGTAAACCAAATTTGAAAATAAATTTGTATAATGTTATTTAAAAATTTAAACACTCATAAATAAATTAAAATAATTTATTAAACCATTTAAAATTACTTTTCTAAAATTAGAATTTTATCACTATTGTCGATATAAGCAAATGCTACTATTTTTATGTATATTTCTATTTTCAAATCCTATCTAATATTGTTTGAATCATAAAACCTTTTATATTTTATATTTGAAATCAATTTAAATATTATATGTTGAAGTGTTTAAATTTTGGGTCGTTACATTCTCCCCTACTTGAGAGAATTTCATCCTCGAAATTAGATAAGAAGAAAATAGCTCAAAAAAACTATATATTCAATAAGATAGAATATGTACAATAAGAGATTACATCACAGACGGTTAGTACATTCAAATGATAGATAAAGTCTATACATCAATTCTAAACTCGGGATATGCTTTTCTCATTCTATTGTCTGTTTCTCATATGCAATCATCAGCATTCCTACTCCATTGAACTTTTACCAATCGTACTACCTTCCTTCTTAATCGTTGTCACCTAGATCCACAATTCGAATGGACTTTCTAATAACCGCTAAGTTTGGTTCCATCTCCAAGTCATCCTGGTCAGCTGTTTCTATGACTTTATCTGGGCCATATGCATGCTTCCGTAAATGTGATATGTGAAAAATATTATGTACACCAGACAATCTTTCAAGAAATTGTACTCGATAAGCTAGTGGGTCGATTCATTCGAGAATGGGAAAAGGTCCAATATATCGAGGTGCTAACTTTACAGCTCTTCTAAATCTTACTACTCCTCTCATTGGAGAGACATTCAAAAAGACTAAATCTCCGACTAAGAACTCCATATTTCTGCGCCTTTGGTTTGTATAACTCTTCTATCTACTTTAGGCTTCTTTTAGCTTCTTTCTAATCATTTCAACTTTCTCTGAAGCTTGTCGTATCATATATGCGCCAAGCACTAACCGATCTTGGGATTCTATCCAACATGCTAGCGACTTACATGGACGACCATACAGAGCTTCATACCGTGCCATGCTGATACTAGCTTGATAGCTATTATTGTAGGAGAAATCTAACAAATATAAATGATTCTCCCACGGGCCTCCAAAGTCTAGAATACATGCTCTTAAAAGGTCTTCTAAAACACGGTTGACTCTTTCCGTCTGCCCATCAGTTTGGGGGTGATATGCAGTGCTTATATCAGCTTGGTTCCCAAAGGTGTCTGTAGTGCTTCCCAAAACTGGCTAGTGAAGATTGGATCACGATCGCTTACTATGCTAATCGAAACTCCATGCAATTAGACAATCACCTTCATATATATATATATATATATATATATATATATATATATATATATATATATATATATCCGCAAGGCGCGGCAGTTCTTGTTGGCTTAACTGGAATAAAGTGATCAGTCTATGATAACCCAAATGCCTTCATTTCCTTTTCTTGTCCGGGATAAGCCATCAATGAAATCCATGGATATTTGATCTCACTTCCAAGCTGGAATCTCCAAAGGTTGAAGTAATCCTGCCGTCTTTTGTTGGTCACTTTAGATTCTTTGGCAACTTTCATATTGGCTGACATATATAGATATGTCCCTCTTCATACTTTTCCACCAAAATGTATGCTTCATGTCCTTGTACATCTTATGAATCCCCGTATGAATGCTAAGTTTGGCTGTGTGGCATTCAGCTATTACTTCTTGCTTAAGATTTTCAACATGTGGAACACAAATTATATTTTAAACTTGGATTACATCCTTGACGTATATTCCTAATGATCTCCTTGATAAATAGATCCTCTTTTTGTTTGCTGGCGATCTTTTCTAGGAGAGTTGGAGTAACTACCAAATAAGAAATAGTAGCTAACTTCCTACTCAATGCATCAGGTACTACGTTGGCTTTCCCGGGTGCATATAAAATATCTAGATCATATGATGCGAGAAATTCTAACCAGCATTGTTGTCTCATGTTCAAGTCCTTCTGGGTGAAAAGATACTTCAAAGATTTGTGGTCCGTGAAGAGTTCGAATTTTCACCCAGCAAATAATGTCTCCATATCTTTAGAGCGAACACAACGGCTAATAATTCTAAGTCGTGTGTTGCATAATTCTTCTCATGCATCTTCAGCTATCTACTTGCCTAAGCAATCACCTTCCCATCTTGCATTAAAATTGCACTAACTCCTTCTCCATAAGCATCTGTATAAACGGTCAGTCCACTATTTCCATTTACAATTGCTAAAACTGGAGCGGTTGTCAATCTCTTCTTTATTTCTTGGAATGCTTCTTCACACTTAGGAGTCTAGATAAATTTAGCATCCTTCATTGTCAACTTCGTTAGGTGATAGGTAATCTTAGAGAAGTCTTGAACGAATCTTCTGTAATATCCTGCCAAACCTAAGAAGCTACGAATCTCTTTAGGATTTTTTGGCTGCTTCCAATCTTGAATAGCCGCAATTTTCTCTGGATCTACTGAAATTCTATCCCTTGATATTATGTCCAAGGAATCTTACATCCTTTTCCCAAAAATGACACTTTGAGAATTTTGGCTTTAAGCACATTATTCCTCAATATCCCCAATATATCTTCTAGATGTCTTGCATGTTATTCTTTTATCTTTGAATAGATAAGGATATCATCGATAAGGACTAACACGAATTTTTTTAGTACATCTCTAAACACTCTATCCATAAGATCAACAAAATAAGCGGGTGCATTAGTTAGCCTAAAAGGCATAACCAACCACTCATAGAAAGTGGTCGGAACTTTGAATGCAGTAAGATGGATGCAATCTTCTGCGATCCTTAACTGATGGAATCCTCCAATGTAACGACCCAGAATTTTGAACAATTTAAATTGAAAGTATTTAATTAATTTTAAATATTTGAATGATGGTTTGACTTCAATTTCAAATTTTCAGAATGAAATTGGCGATTAAATTATAGAATTTAATTAACTGAAAGTTGAATAAAAATTTGAATCTTCAATTTTAAGCTGATTAAAAATATTTCAAAGGCTTGCAAAATTCATATTGATAATACTGAAGATATAAAAGCTTCAGAATTGAAACTCAAAGTTATTTGTTTAGTTTTGAATTTATATCGTTTGAATTGATATTTAAAAAAATAGCCTTCCGAGGCACAGTCTCGGAATTCGACGAAACCAGTTCCATTGGATTCGGAATATTGTATTATTATCGGATTTCGAATTTCGTATTATTCGGAGTTGTTATGTGAGCACACGGTGAGTAAACGCGTTGAAATTAAATCGAATTCAATTTAAACTTAAATTTTAAATTTGGTCAACATTAGCACGTTACCTTCCTAAAATCACGCCAAAGATCACGGGGAAAAAATCGTGCAAGTATGCTCTTTCGATTTTAAAACGTTCACGTCCTCTCCTCTTTTCAGTTTTAAATCGAAGAAAGAAATCATGGCCGAGCAATTTCTTTCATTTTAAAATCGCAAACCTTTCCTCCTTCATTTTCAAATCAAAAACCTTTCGTTTATTCCTTTTCTTCTTTCAAATCCACGAGATAAATTCAAAATCGAATTCATTTATTAAGTGTGGCCGGAGCATTCGCGGCCTCACGTGGGAGGCCAGCAAATTTGGGTTGTCGCGGCCGAGCTTTGCAGTGGGGGAGGAACGGCGTGGGTAAGATGTTGCAGTTTCTCGAGCGACGAGGGGCTTCGGTTGTTATCAGCTGGAGGATCAACGACTTCGACTTAGGGTCGCAAATCGAGGAGGAGCAAGCGACGGAAGACCGAGGCGACGTGGGTTGGAATCTGGTTTCTGTTGTTCGATTTGGGCGAAGCAGTGGTGGTCGGTGACAACGTCTGGATGATGGGTGGTCGAACATCGAAGGCGGCCCGGCGTCGTTTCAGATGGATGCTAGGGTTCATTCGAGATTAGGCATTGAGCGATGGGCGATTTGCGTTCCAGGTAGATATCTCGGGAGGGAGGAACAGTTAGGTATTTAGCTTTTCAAAATTTTCAATTTGATTTAATCCGAAGAAAAAAAAATATGCAGTAAATTTTTATAAAGACAGTAAAGTATCTATATATACACGAGTTAAAGTGATTCTGTTAACAGTGAAGGTATTTTCAAATTTATTTTGTTAAATTTTAAATGTTTAAATATGCAAAAAAAAAGAGAGTAAACTGTTCTGTTCAAAATTTCAATTTGTATATATTGTTGAAAACAGAAATATTTTTTTTTATAATGAATACAATTTACTAGTTGTTTGAAAATAATTTATTAATGTAATTCCTTTTGTTTAAGTAACTTATTTAAAATTCATGTTAGCTACTAAAAATAATTTATAAAAAAGGAAATTAGTTCAAATTGAATTATTAGTTGAAATCAAAATTTTTTTTGGTTAATTAAATCTACCAAATGAAAATTACTTGTTCGATTTATTCGAATATTTATAAAATCATATAATTGTTATGCAAGGTCTTAAATCGAGAAAACCGAGTCAAGATGGAAATGGATTGCAAAATAAAAAGCAAAGGTGAGAACTTCTCAATCAAAAAGGGGTTTTATTTAAATTTTAAATAGTTAGATTTAAAATTGTTGGTTGTGTTGATTGCTTGTTTGGATAATATAGTATTATCTATTGTATTGAAATAGACCCTATACGCCGCCTATTAAGCGGAGGTTATTTATTACACACATATATCGCGATATTCCACCTTGAAGTGGAATTGGTATTATATATGTACTTGGAGTTGATTTCTCGCATTGTATAGCGGATGAGACCCTATTGCGTCGCCTATTAAGCAGATAATATTTTATAAATCCCATATACCGCGATATCCCGTCTTGAAACGGGATTGGTATTGTGCTAATGTCTGTGGAAGCAGGGAAACAGGTTGGAGGGATCCAACTAGATTCCTCAAATAATTGAATTGGTTTCAATATTGTGTGTTGATTTCTTTTTATTATAATCCCCGTGTGATTATCTTTATGATTGAAATCATTGAAGGCTAAAATTTAGCCGAATAAAATTCTGGTATCATTAGATATCGAAAATAAATAAAATTTGATTTTTGAAATAAGTAGTAGATAAATTTGTAAAATGGTTTGAATTGGGATATTTGAATTATTATAAATGGTTTATATAAAAAGATTTATAAAATGGATATTTATAAATAAAAATACTGGAATTATAAAACGAGTTTTTATAAGCGTTAAAATAAATTATAAAGGAATTCATAAGTGAATGAAATATATAAATTGTGAAGTTATAAAAGAAAATGATTTTTTGTAAAATAAGAGAATTATAAATAATTTGCTTATAAATTGGGTTTTAGCATTTAAATAAAATATAGATAGAATTTGTTAAGTAAGGGATTTTATAAGTTGAAGTTTTTATAAAATTATAGATGTGAATTTATAAACGTTATTTTATAAATCCGAAATCAGTTGAATTCGATAGATTAAACATAGAATTTTATTAAAGGAGATGTATCCACGATTTTGGACAGTGGATAACCTTCTAAATAAAACGTGTAGAAAATGTTGAATTTGGATTAACGAAGTATATTTAAGATTTTGGATAATGAATAATATATTAAAGAAATGTTTTGGGGAAAATGATATTTTAAATCGAATTAAAATGATTAGAGATGTTTTAAATGTATTAAGTATTGAAAACATTAATTTCAACGTTCATTGTTGAAATAGGCGTTTTCAAGGAATAAAAGGAAATGATAGACTATAAAACTGTTGTTATAGTAAATGATTTCCGAAAAGAAATGTTTTATATAGTATTTGGATTTATATATCTATCTTAAAATTCGAATCCCTATACTAGTGATTTTGGGTTGTCGTAACAATGTTTTACGCAACATTCGTTTTGACTCAAATAAAAGTGTTTAAGAGAATATTTCTTAAAGAATAAAATGTGTACTTAATATTGATTTAAGTATATTGAATATTTTCCAAATGTTGAAAATAAATAGATTTGTGAAATACTTATTATTAAATAAGTAGGGAAATGTTTTTCCAATATGAAATGAACGTTTTGAGAATTATCTTTTAAAGATAAATTGAAAGTGAATATTTGAAATCGATTTGAAAATCGTGTATTTATAGATATTTTGAAATATAAATTCACTATGGAATTTATAAATGAAATTGGGAAAATTGGTTTAAAAATAAATGTCGATTTATTTTTGAAGTATGGAAATTATATACATATCTTGTAAAGATATTTTTTTTGAAAAATAAAAAATTTGGAAAATTATTTGGAATATGTGATGTTGTGCATACCTATTGATAGTTAAATAACCGATTATCAATATTTACCTTTAAATAGGTATTTGTTGTGATTGCTTGAATTTGAATGCTACACTTATTTTTAAAAATAAGCGCTCACTATTCGGGTTAGCCGGGAAAGGACCTTGTGGTCGTATAACCCATTCCGAATATATGATACGTCGTAATAGATAGCATTGATGACCGGTGTTGAAGACCGGATACTTATGAAAACGGAAGGATTACCGTCAAATGTTTCTGCATCGGCTGATCTCCGACATAGAAATTTATTACCCTTTGTGATGGGAAGTCCGGTCGTGATTAGTGAATATCCGGATTGCAAGGACTTCTTTGTAAGTGCCTTCGGTTCTGTTCGATCCCGGAACGGACTTGTATGGAGGTGTGTCTGACGTTACAATTTGAGATGTAAAGCTGGTTTCTATCAAATATGTTCCCGTTGGTGGCGGAGAATTTATTCTCTTAGCCTAACACCCTTAGAGGTTATGTAGTTGATGGTTACTAGTGATACATTCCCAATTTGGTAATGTGGCATACGAAGTGCTGTTGAGCATTTGTTAATCGAAGCATGGCTTTGTATAAAGCGTAGCTTTGTGGACGAGACTTTGTCGGACCTCACACCCTGGAAATGGTCAAAATAGGAAGTATGCGGCAAGGTTATTAGGGGGTAGCGCCCCTTTAGTGTATGTCATTCTTTCTGGATAGAGGTGGTATCATGGTATGGAGCCCAGATACTTAACCTATGTTGTTGCTGCAAATTTATTGCTTTGTGGTTGTTGGAAATAGAGGATCCTCGGATATAGATCGGTTACGATCGGGGAATGACATAATTGTGTCAGTAATTACCCAGTTAGGGGTAACCCGGCCTTGTGTTGGCAAAGATCCGGTTAGGTTCTCAGGTCGTCTTTCCAGAGGCGTACCCATGAGGCAATGGGAAGTTCCTTGGTGTAACGACCCGTAAAATTCCGATAATTAAAATAGCTAATTTAGTAAGATTTCGTGTTTTAGTGTTAGGAAAATTTTGTAATTCGTTTGGAATGGTAAATAACTGGAATGAATTGCAACAATAATTATCCAAGTAATGAAAAATAAAAGTTACTTAGTGAATGCCTTTGCAATCAAAAGTTGAATAGGATAATAAATGTTGAATTCATTGGGTATAATAGAGTAATTGATTGATAAGAAAAATCTATTTAAATCAAATATTGAATATTGAGCAGGTAAATTGTTTAAATTAAATATTTAAAACTTATTGAATAATTGAATAACTGTAAAATGAAAACAGTGTTCTAAATTGTGAATTGTTTTAAGAATTGTTTTAAAGGTTGAATCTTATAAGTTCAATTTCAATATTTCCAGAGATAATGAATTATTGGATAAGCGAAATTGTTTAAATTTAATATTTGGAATTCATTGAATAAATAAATAATGGGAATTGAATAACCATATAATGGAAATGGTTGTTCTATAATTTTAATTCATTTCAAAAGTTAAATTTTAAGATTGTTTTGAATATTTCAAAAGATAGTGATTTAAGAATAATCAAATTTGTCTAAAATTTAATATTACAAATGTTTGAATAATTAAATTTCAAATTTGATATGATTAATTTGATATTGAAATTAATATATGGAAATAGAGTGAATAATTGAAATTTGTTTTAATATGATTCAAATTGGTTTCCAAAGTGAATGTAAGTTATATTTGGATTTTAATAGAGTTAATAAGATTTTAAAATTGGAATTTATTGGATAAATAGAATAACGGGTTTAATATGATTAAAAATGGTTTGTAAAATTTTATTTTATCATATTGGAGTTATAGTGATGTTATAGAACTTTTAAAACCGAATTTAAAATTTATTTGTGAAAATTGAATATTTTAATATTTAATTATCGACTGGAAAATAGCCAAATTTTGAACAGTCTCAGAATTTGACGAAACTTGTTCCATTGGATCCGTAATAGTTAGTTATTGTCGGATTTCAATTTTCGTAGCAATTGGAGTGGTCGCTTGACCGTGGCAGCTCGAAACGCGTTGAAATTATTTAATATTAATTTGGCGAGTTAAAATAGTCATTTTTCAAACAGTCTCGGATTTCGACGAAACCAATTTCATCGGATCCGTAATGTGATATTATTGTAAGATTTCAAATTTCAAGTCAATCTGATTTACCGTTTGTCCGAGACGAGCCAAAACGCATAGAAATTCGTTTAAATCGATTACATTCTAATTGATCGTTTAGCGCTATAACTCGCACAAACGATCAAATTAGCTTCCGAAACCTGTTCTGTTGTGTCCAGAACGCGGGATAAACCATAGGAACATCAGCCACCGCGCGTAATTCGGAGTTTGGAAAAGCCGGATGAATAACATTCGTCGTTTCCTATAAATAGCCCTTTATTCCCAAAAAAAAAAGAAAACTAGGTTTCTTCAGGCCGCCATTCTTGAAACCCATGGCCAGAATCACGCGCCTTTCTCCCCTCGATTTCTTCAAATCCGTTTGCCGAATCGAAAAACTTCCAACTAGTAAAGTGTAGAGCACATCACGAACTACGTATCCAACGGTAATGATCGTGAATGGAGCAAAGAATCGACGGCAATCGGAGCTGGAAGGCGCCGCAGTCGTGCACGTCGTTTGAGGCAATGACGTGGCCGAGCTCAAGGGGGTGGCGGCCGGTGATGCATCTCATAGAGGGCTTCGCAATGGAGGTTGCAGATCGAGTTGAAGTCGCGTGTAGGTGGTGCGGCTTGGAGCCCTAGGTGAGCCTCTATGGGTTCTCGCGTGCGTCAAATTGCTGGAGTGGGAAGAAACGTGGAACGACCCTGATGTTGCAACGCGATCTAACGGCAGATGTTGGATAAGGTTAAAAATTAAATTAAAAGTTGTAAATTTTATTTATATTATAATTCGAATAAATTTTAAACTATCATAACTTTGTCATGCGAGGTCGGAATTGCACGAAACAAGTTGCGTTGCGTTCGTATCGTCGAATACTACGCTATGGAGATGGATTGGAATCGTTTGGATCTGGAGAAAATTTTGGGTTAAATCGAACGTCGTTCGATTTGATTTGAAATCGTAAAATCAAGGTGAGTGTTTTATAATGCTCACAACGTACTAAATATCTTTATGCTAGTTAAATTTGATATTATGAAGTGTTATGTTTTATTTGTCGTTGTTTGATAAAATTTAATTGTTATATAGATTGTCATTTGAATTAACCGTTGAAAGTTTATTGACAGTTAAATTTAAGTTGAATTTGAAATTGAATTGCGATTAAATTACCTGACATTGATAACTATGAAATTTCTATGAATTGTATTGTCTATTGGACGATTTATTTCGATGGATGCTATTGGTTGATATTTGAATGTTTGGATGTTTATTGCTTATATATATAACCTGTTATGCATACATATGACACTATGATTGATTTAAGTGATATATATTCATCCCTGACATTTAATTGAAATAAATAATTACTTGGCCATAGGATAGAAAATTATATACAAACACCGAATTGGCTAAATTAATAAATTTTGAAATCGTCGATTTGGAATTTATTTAAAATGTTTTGATTTGAAAGTTATAAATAGAAATCGATTTATAGAAATTGAATTCATCGGAAAAATTTGAGTTTGGAATGTTGAAATAAATTTTGGTTAAAGGAATTTGGTTAAATAATTAAGTTGAGACTTTGCAATTAAAATTTGGATATGATTGAATTTCTAAAATTTATTTGTTTTAAAGATTGAACATTATTTCGAGCTTCGAGTATTACTTAGTGAAATCGATATAAAAAGATATTTTGAACTTAAGCTTGAAATTGAATCATATTTGAAATTTGGATTTAAACTTGGATATTGAAGGAAAATTTGTTAAGTATTATAAATGGATACTTTGAAAAATCAAGCTAAAAATCGATATAAATTGGAATTGAATAAATTGAAGGTGAATATAAAATTGAATTAATTTGAAGTCATAGTTGACACTGATTGAATTGAATCGAAATTGAATCGGTAGAATGGAAATTGGAATTGTTTTGGATTGAGAAGTTATAATTGAAATGGATTGGCTTTGAAGCTGTTTATTTTGTTTTCCAAATTACTCGGTTATATAAACCATTTTGAATATTTAAACTATTTTAATCTATTTTAAATCTACTTAACCCAACTTAAATTATTTTAAACTAAATTTATCTATTTCAAGTCCATTTAAGATTTTAAAGTATTTTAACTATTTTAATTATTTAAAAATACTTTTAAACTATATAAAACTATTTTTCTAAAATCCTAAGTTGGTCAATAAGGTGAAATATTTATATTTAAATCTTGAATTTAAATATGAATTGAGTTAAATGAAGTTGCAACCTAAATTGAAATTCGAAATGATTTTTGAAATGAAATCTTACATTTGAAAAGATACGATGATATTTGAAATGGATTTGATTTTTGAAACGAATATGATATTTTGATATCAATTATGAATCGATTTGAAATGTAAAAGAGCCAACGGTGTAATAATACGTAGTTATTAAAGAGACCGGGATCGGATATGGACATACTCTCTGTCGATACCGAACACCACTTTAATAACTATTATACGCGGAGTGTTGATCCAGAATGAAATGGATGGTTTGGTGAACGCGTTGACTGAAGAAAGAGAACGATATTGGATGACCCCTGACATGACTAAAACAGGAGCCGCGCCGGGCCATTGAGGTTCGCCACCTCTAGCGGACACACTTCGATACCATATCTATTACATTTGTGATGCGATTTGGGTGCACCCCTTGATTTGGGAGTGTTGTTTCGCGGTGTTGGGGTAGCTGCTGGCTATGCCCAACATCAGTCCGGATCACGCAACTACTAGTATCATAGTTGGTATCGCCTCATGTACCTTGTCATACTGATTATCCTATTCGCGACCACTAATGTGACGCCCCACCTCTATACCCACGCTAGCCAAGAACACTACGGTGTAGTGCTGTCAACTAGCACGAAGAATAAGGCTGTTGAGGAGCGACCATCAATAGTTAGGCCTTATACTAGTATTGGTTATCTCAATGGGAGTGGTATATAAATATATTTTCTTTCATTTTTTTCATCTCTGATTTATTTTCTCCCATCGACATACCCCAATTCCAGTGTAAAACGAACTACGATGGTTCGTAATAGTTTAGAACAGTAAATATAAAATATCACACAGATAATATAATGCGGAACACAAATAAAACAGAAAGTCTCATATATAAAATAACTGATGTCAGTTACAATACATTTGACACGGTACATATGATACAACTACAACAGTCGACTAAGGAAGTTACATATACAAGTACATTAACGTATTTAATATACATGAATACATATCTTCCTATACAATTTTACAGACTACTACAAATGACGACGACTACTCCAAAAGATATGAAAGAACTTCATAGCTCTAGCAGCAACCCAAAGCAGAATATCTACAACCTGAAATACTCGGTCTGACCCGAGTATTAAATTCAAAAGAAAATAATACTCGGGTCAGTCCAATTCAAACTCAGTTATTAGTGCACAAAAGCAATAATAATTAAATAATGAATAGACGACAGTAATTAAACCAAATCAGAATGTAACTCAGAATATTGAATTGAAATAAACAAAACAGTTCAAAACATTTAAATATCAATTAAAATATTAAGTCGAGTAGGGCTGCAGTACACGCACGCGTGCACTGCCTCGCCACTACAGCATATGGAATATGCAAAAGATCAATTAATCAAAACAAGATAGATATCATAAAACCATACCGTGTGGCTGCAGTTCACGCTTGCGTGCACTGCCTTGCCACTACAGTGATGATGTACCCATTGAATACCGTGTGGCTACAGTTCACGCTTGCATGCACTGCCGTGCCGCAACAGTGATAACGTACCCAATGAATGTAAGATATGTACACAAGTTAATGTAAGATATGTACACAAGCGAATGTAAGATATGTACACAAGTGAATGTACATAACCAACTACACGTGGCAAAAAGAATCAGAAGTGCAACGTGAAACCGCACAACCCAAATGAGCAAGTGCACAAGGCAACGTTCAACATGGGGACACAACCGAATGAAGGTGAGAGCAACAAAGTGGCAACATTAAATGAATCAAAGGAAGTCCAGATATAATGCAACAACAAACTTAACCTCAATGTTCTCAAATTCAATGACAGTAAAAGACATAGAGTAGCTTTTAAATAAGATTAGTGTCTCAAATGAACATGAAGAGAGCAAGCTACAAAATACATATGCAGCATTACTACAGACTGCAGGTCAGAGACTACAGAGGGAAACTTAACCAAGTTAAGTGGATAACCAGAGTATCAACATGAAGGCAATGCAGACTCAAACACAGGCAATATAAACCCAACAGTACAAAATGACAGTGGTTCTAACTGGTACTAAAACAGTTCACCAGCATGAAGTTCAACAAGGAGCCTCAACATTAAAGCCTAAACCCCAAGTACATAAAATAGTAGTGAACCATGAATCAGGTTTTGATGCATAGCTATCACGACTCAAATGAATAATGTACCAAATCAGACTCGAGACAGTGTCAATTAAATGAGACTGAAAAAGGCAACAACAATTGTAACCACAGAAACAAGCAAGCGTATCATGGAACGGCAGTGCAACTTGACTCGATCATACAACATGAAGAAGCCAACATACATGACTAGAGGCACATATGAACATGAAGCAATAACATATGTACATGAGCATGAATAACATGAAGCAGCACCATGCAACATAAAGTAAACTCATGTGAACATGTACATAGGAACACAAATCTGGGCCACTTTTCCATCAGACGAATAAGAAACTTAGGCCAGGCTCAACACAACAGAGTGGCAACATAATGCAACAGGGAAACGGGCTACAACTCAAAGACCATGAGCAAATAGAAACAGGCAGTGACAAATTGCACAAACAAGTCCAAGTGTACTACAGAGACAATGCAATATGAATGACATAAAGGCAGTGAAGTGTTGACTGGTAACAGCCAATTAAAAACAGGTATAACTGATATATGGTGATGGAAGTGCAGTGGTGAAGAAAAATTCAACTACAAACGCACTATCACGACATGTACACAGCTGCATGAAACAGCAAGTACAAACACATGTAAACTACATGCCTCGAAGAATAGAGCACAGAACTCGAATGACCAAATACATATGTCAGTGGTCCAGCACGAAGGCACTGCAGAATGGAGGTGAAGGCAAACAAGATGGCAACTTTAACTAAATCAAAAGAAGTCCAAATATACTGCAACTACACTCTCAACCTCAATTTTCTCAAATACAACTTGACAGTAAAAGGCTCATTACAGTTTTAAATATGAATACTGTCACAAATGAAATATAATGATCAAATACAAATGAATACACTACATCAATACAGTGTATCAGGTTCGAGTTCAACCAAGGAGACAGACATCAAGTGGACACAAGACTGACATATATAGTGAAGTACAACATCAACATCTACAACATGGAACGGTAGAAATTCAAGCAACAAAATACACAGATAACTCGAGACATGAATTAGATGTGAGCAAACTCACCTTTGCCACGAACGGAAGCGAAGATGAACGAGCGCGAGGGCGAGCAGCCATTAATTGATGAAGCCCTAATTCTCGAACGAAGGAGAAGAATGAAGACGAGCCCCATCGAGCAGCCAGGACGAAGATGAACTCGAACTGACGAAGCCGATCCTCCCGAAGCCCTAATTGGTGATGACGATCGATGGAGCACGAGGCCGCCACCATTTTTGTTCTCTCGGTGGTTTTAGGTTTCGAATGAATAATAGAAAATGAGAAAGAGGGGATCGGGTTTAAGTCGAAGAAAAAGGAAAGGGTATTGGGTTTTTAAAATTTTCACGGCCCAAAAACAAATGAACCACTATTTAAAAATCAAATCCCCTCAAACTTTATAACCATTTGTAATTTAAAATTTAAAAACTTCAATTTGAAAATTGACGAAAATATCAGGTTGTTACAGACTCCCCTCCTTAAAGAAATTGCGTCCTCGCAATCTTAAGGAATAAATGGGAAAAAGGTAACAACCATAAGAATATATCAACACACGATGAAGAAATTTGAAATAGGAAGTTCACCATATAGAGCATGAGAGAGAGAGAGAGAGCCTGAACGTGTTTGCTCGATGAATTCTCTGGATTCCTAAGTGAAATCCATAGGATTTGAGAACCAATAAACTTTCACGAGAAAAACATCTTTATTTCGAGGGTGCTGAACCCCCGAAGCATTGATGTGAATAGAATGTTGCTCAAAGTCAAATCTGGTGAAACTTCAATTTTTGCAATAATACCGGGCTCAAGAATAAAAATCGGAATCCCTAAGGCATTTCCGTAAAAGAAAGACGCGTGAAACACGTCATGAATAACAGAAAATTGAGCCGGTAATAAGAGGCGATAAGCCAAGAAACCAATACGTTTAGTGACAGGAAATGGCCCAATATATCGAGGCACTAACTTTCCCGACCAACTGAAACGCACAACACCTATCATAGGTGAAACACGAATAATTTGGAACAACAGCGTAGTACAAAAACGGTACGTCCAATGAACCGATCAACATAAAAGAACATCAGACGTAAGTCCATAAAAGGAATGAGACGAAGCTCAACAAAACGAAGTACATCGAAACGTCCGATGAACTTGGTAAAAAGATGATTCCATTCGGACATCATCAAAGAAACAACCACATGTTGGCAACGAACAAGTGTATCGGCAACACGATTTCCCATCCGGGAGTGGTAAATAATATCAAGATCATGAGATATATAAGAAACTCGAGTCAACATGGTTGACGCAAATCATGTTCCTTATGAGAAAATAAATATTCCCAAGATTCATGATCAGGGTAGAGAACAAATTTCTCACCCAAAAATAATGGTGCCAAATTTTGAAGAACGAAATCAATAGCCAAGAGCACTAGATCATGAGTAGCATATCTAGTCTCAATAGGCATTAATGATTTAGAAACACAAGAGACAACACGTTCTCTTCTGTAAGAGAATGGCATGCAAACCAACACGATTAGCATCGGTACAAACGATAAAGTCTTGGTTCCCACGGGAATCACAAGAATAGAAGTGTCGGAAAAGAGTTGTTTTAAATAGTATTCTTTCCCGAAAAGCTAAAACTTTCGAAATTTACAATTTAGTTTATGTAATTATCTTTTCAGAAAAATTTACATTTTAAAAATTCAATTTATTGTGTCTGATTGTCTCATCAAAGCGTATAGGAGATTCCTATCGATAACGTTGATCAAGCGCATCGACCAGAATTCTTAAAACACTCAATGGGCAATACAATCACAAAACATTCTTTCAATTTTTATAAAAGGAATTTACAAATTTTCACCCTCAAACGGACAAGTCCGGAATTAAACGAATCAGTAAAAGAAAGGGGTCATAGTCCTCGATTTTGCTGAAACGTTTAAATCGCTTCCTCATTCTTTTGAAAGCGTAAACTATAAAAATTTTGAAAACGATTTTTATTTTGAAACAATTTTTAAAACACGTGATTAAAACAGCGATATCAGTAGCAACTTCGATAAGTGGATTTTCATTCATCAAAAGTGTCACGAGAATCTTCTCAAAGATAGAAAGGGATATCATACCCTAAACTTGTATTCATAACAAGTCAATAACACACGAATTCTCCAATGCACAAGAATTGATAAAACTTATCAATAGAAATCACGAAAATTGGTGAAGCACAAATTCTAGAAATCTATACAAGAAATCCAGAAATCACAAGATAAGAGTATGAGAACTCGAACGGGAGTATGAAAACTCGAACAGAGTATGAAAACTCGAACGGGAGTATGAAAACTCGAACGGAGTATGAAAACTCGAACGGAGTATGAAACCTCGAACGGAGTATGAAAATTCAAACGGAGTATGAAAACTCGAAGGAGAGTATGAAAACTCAAACGGAGTATGAAAACTCGAACGGAGTATGAAAACTCAAACGGAGTATGAAAACTCCAACGGAGTATGAAAACTCGAACGGAGTATGAAAACTCAAACGGAGTATGAAAACTCGAAGGAGAGTATGAAAACTCACCTACACGCGAGCATGAAAATTCATCAACACATGTAACGCATAACGAGAACGGGAGCACGAAAACTCACCTACACGCGAGCATGAAAACTCATCAGCACATGTAACGCAAAGCGAGAACGGGAGCACGAAAACTCACCTACATGCGAGCATGAAAATTCATCAGCACGTGCAACGCATAACGAGAACGGGAGCACGAAAACTCACCTACATGCGAGCATGAAAACTCACCAACACGTGCAATGCAAAGCGAGAACGGGAGGACGGAATCTCACCTACACGCGAGCATGAAAAATCATCAACACGTGCAACGCAAAGCGAGAACGGGAGCCCGGAATCTCACCTACACGCGAGCATGAAAAATCATCAACACGTGCAACGCATAACGAGACGCTATCTCATGGTTGCAAGCCATTAATTTTGAGACACGAATGGCCCGAAGACTGTGGGGCGCTACCCCACATGTGTGAGTCGGAATCACACAGATTGAGGTCAAGACTAACCTCGCAATCAAAAGAAAAGTATGTGTGAATGAAATCACACAAATGGTGTCTAGACAATCCTCAAAGCCCAAGAGATATGTGTGAGACGAAATCACACCGACGAGGCCTAGTCTAACCGAAAAGGTATGTGTGAACGAAATCACACAAATGGTGTCTAGACAATCCTCAGAGCCCAAGAGATATGTGTGAGACGAAATCACACCGATGAGGCCTAGTCTAATCGTAAAAATGATCGTCATAATCAACGAGAAGTGTCAATTACACTAAGTTAGTAAATATAAAAGTTTAGCTTCATGTCCCATAACCACTTGCTTAACTTAAGTATTTACGAACAAATTGTAAATCTTCACTAGAAAATTGTCACATGAGGTTCAATCGAACAAGTCCAAGAATTAACCGACGAAGCAAACGCAAGCGTTTCATACCACTTGTTTTACTAAGCCGTTTAATTAGATTTCTCATCCGAGTGAGGTAAAGGCTTGTATGTACTAGTAGATTAGAAAACGGTTTGAGAAAAAGAGTTTTACATTGAAAATAGAGTTGAAAACATTTTGATAAAAGAGTTTTGATATTTACTACTAGTATTGAAACCTTTATATTTTTAAAGTGACAAATCACAAAAATGATTGTAGGAACAATCAATCACAAGAATTCACATACAAAGATGTGAATAGAATCCAAAGAAATCGATACCGAATTTATCAAAAGGTATGTTCGCAAAAATCCCGAAGAAAATGTTATCAAAGTTGCTAATAAATGATAGCACCAAATCGGGGGATTAACAAGAATCGATTGAATTTGGAAACCAAATCAATTCACTAAAATTCACATTCGAAGACGTGAATAAAATCCAAAGAATTCGATTCTAAATCCATCAAAGTAGGAATATCCAAAAATTCCAGAAATAGAAGTTTTCAAAGTCGACAAAGATGACAACAACTAATCGGAAAAGAAGAATCGATTGACAAATGGAATAACGAAACAAAACGAGCAAAAATGCATGAATGACTTCAACAAAAATAAAAATCAAGTCAATGCCGAAGTCAACAATTAATTGCCATAATAGACTACAAAACGATTCAACATCATCTTCAAAGGACTCAACGGCAAACCAAGTCAGAGTCTTGGAAATCAAGAATTTAGAATTTTCTCAAAAACAAAGTGACCGAAGTCGAATGGAAATCAAGCCGAGGAAAACATAAAATATCAAGTTCAGAATCGCTGAGATTCGAACAAAATCAATCATCTGCAAGATCTAATCAAAGCCGAAAACACAAGAATCAAAATCAAATGCTTATGACTAAGCATTAGGAATTCATACCTAACAATCAAAGACAATCATATGAAAATATGAGAGATAAAACATCGACAAATAGTTGTAACACATGTACTATCTAAGTTATGTTTTATATTTGTTCTAAACCCCAGGCTCTGATACCAAGCTGTGACGCCCCACCTCTATACCCACGCTAGCCAAGAACACTACGGTGTAGTGCTGTCAACTAGCACGGAGAATAAGGCTGTTGAGGAGCGACCATCAATAGTTAGGCCTTATACTAGTATTGGTTATCTCAATGGGAGTGGTATATAAATATATTTTCTTTCATTTTTTTCATCTCTGATTTATTTTCTCCCATCGACATACCCCAATTCCAGTGTAAAACGAACTACGATGGTTCGTAATAGTTTAGAACAGTAAATATAAAATATCACACAGATAATATAATGCGGAACACAAATAAAACAGAAAGTCTCATATATACAATAACTGATGTCAGTTACAATACATTTGACACCGTACATATGATACAACTACAACAGTCGACTAAGGAAGTTACATATACAAGTACATTAACGTATTTAATATACATGAATACATATCTTCCTATACAATTTTACAGACTACTACAAATGACGACGACTACTCCAAAAGATATGAAAGAACTTCATAGCTCTAGCAGCAACCCAAAGCAGAATATCTACAACCTGAAATACTCGGTCTGACCCGAGTATTAAATTCAAAAGAAAATAATACTCGGGTCAGTCTAATTCAAACTCAGTTATTAGTGCACAGAAGCAATAATAATTAAATAATGAATAGACAACAGTAATTAAACCAAATCAGAATGCAACTCAGAATATTGAATTGAAATAAACAAAACAGTTCAAAACATTTAAATATCAATTAAAATATTAAGTCGAGTAGGGCTGCAGTACACGCACACGTGCACTGCCTCGCCACTACAGCATATGGAATATGCAAAAGATCAATTAATCAAAACAAGATAGATATCATAAAACCATACCGTGTGGCTGCAGTTCACGCTTGCGTGCACTGCCTTGCCACTACAGTGATGATGTACCCATTGAATACCGTGTGGCTGCAGTTCACGCTTGCGTGCACTGCCGTGCCACAATAGTGATAACGTACCCAATGAATGTAAGATATGTACACAAGTGAATGTAAGATATGTACACAAGTGAATGTAAGATATGTACACAAGTGAATGTACATAACCAACTACACGTGGCAAAAGAATCAGAAGTGCAACGAGAAACCGCACAACCCAAATGAGAAAGTGCACAAGGCAGTGTTCAACATGGGGACAAAACCGAATGAAGGTGAGAGCAACAAGGTGACAACATTAAATGAATCAAAGGAAGTCCAGATATAATGCAACAACAAACTTAACCTCAATGTTCTCAAATTCAACGACAGTAAAAGACATAGAGTAGCTTTTAAATAAGATTAGTGTCTCAAATGAACATGAAGAGAGCAAGCTACAAAATACATATGCAGCATTACTACAGACTGCAGGTCAGAGACTATAGAGGGAAACTTAACCAAGTTAAGTGGATAACTAGAGTATCAACATGAAGGCAATGCAGACTCAAACACAGGCAATATAAACCTAACAGTACAAAATGACAGTGGTTCTAACTGGTATTAAAACAGTTCACCAGCATGAAGTTCAACAAGGAGCCTCAACATTAAAGCCTAGACCCCAAGTACATAAAATAGTAGTGAACCATGAATCAGGTTTTGATGCATAGCTATCACGACTCAAATGAATAATGTACCAAATCAGACTCGAGACAGTGTCAATTAAATGAGACTGAAAAAGGCAACAACAATTGTAACCACAGAAACAAGCAAGCGTATCATGGAACGGCAGTGTAACTTGACTCGATCATGCAACATGAAGAAGCCAACATACATGACTAGAGGCACATATGAACATGAAGCAATAACATATGTACATGAGCATGAATAACATGAAGCAGCACCATGCAACACAAAGTAAACTCACGTGAACATGTACATAGGAACACAAATCTGGGCCACTTTTCCATCAGACGAATAAGAAACTAAGGCCAGGCTCAACACAACAGAGTGGCAACATAATGCAACAGGGAAAAGGGCTACAACTCAAAGACCATGAGCAAATAGAAACAGGCAGTGACAAATTGCACAAACAAGTTCAAGTGTACTACAGAGACAATGCAATATGAATGACATAAAGGCAGTGAAGTGTTGACTGGTAACAGCCAATTGAAAACAGGTATAACTGATATATGGTGATGGAAGTGCAGTGGCGAAGAACAATTCAACTACAAACGCACTGTCACGACATGTACACAGCTGCATGAAACAGCAAGTACAAACACATGTAAACTACATGCCTCGAAGAATAGAGCACAGAACTCGAATGACCAAATACATATGTCAGTGGTCCAGCACGAAGACACTGCAGAATGGAGGTGAAGGCAAACAAGATGGCAACTTTAACTAAATCAAAAGAAGTCCAAATATACTGCAACTACACTCTCAACCTCAATTTTCTCAAATACAACTTGACAGTAAAAGGCTCAGGACAGTTTTAAATATGAATACTGTCACAAATGAAATATAATGATCAAATACAAATGAATACACTGCATCAATACAGTGTATCAGGTTCGAGTTCAACCAAGGAGACAGACATCAAGTGGACACAAGACTGACATATATAGTGAAGTACAACATCAACATCTACAACATGGAACGGCAGAAATTCAAGCAACAAAATACACACATAACTCGAGACATGAATTAGATGTGAGCAAACTCACCTTTGCCACGAACGGAAGCGAAGATGAACGAGCGCGAGGGCGAGCAGCCATTAATCAATGAAGCCCTAATTCTCGAACGAAGGAGAACGAATGAAGACGAGCCCCATCGAGCAGCCAGGACGAAGATGAACTCGAACTGACGAAGCCGATCCTCCCGAAGCCCTAATTGGTGATGACGATCGATGGAGCACGAGGCCACCACCATTTTTGTTCTCTCGGTGGTTTTAGGTTTCGAACGAATAATAGAAAATGAGAAAGAGGGGATCGGGTTTAAGTCGAAGAAAAAGTAAAGGGTATTGGGTTTTTAAAATTTTCACGGCCCAAAAACAAATGAACCACTATTTAAAAATCAAAGCCCCTCAAACTTTATAACCATTTGTAATTTAAAATTTAAAAACTTCAATTTGAAAATTGACGAAAATATCGGGTTGTTACAACTACGTTTGATTTGTACCTTGAGTGTATGGATTGCCCTCTGGTGACTTCCGGTTTTGGGGAAACTACGGTCTTGTATATGCTTTTGGGAATATAAAATGTGTTAAGGGGGATTATGGCAACGCCTTAATGCTATTTTGATACTTTATATTACTGATAGGCATTATCTACTTAGCGTATATTACTACATAGTAGATAGTTTCACGGATCCTTGAGAGATGGAAAATCCCGTAACATCTCTTGAGTTATTGCACGCAAGTTGACACTGGATAGGAGATGTCAAACCCCGTAAACATCTCTGACGCCATTACACTCATACTTATTACGATTGATTTAACTTTCATAAGGATATTTTAGTCCTGACTCGAGTGTTTTGTCTTTTCATTACGTTCGGGTCAGACCTGAGTTTCAGATTTTGGAAGATCTATTCTGGAGGACGAAGACGAAGATTCGGTATACTATTATTACCCTTGCATCATGTTATCTGCTGCATTATTTAATTGTTCTGTTGTATATGTGTGAACTCTGATTAGTGTTGTATAAATAATTGTCAAAGTATAGTAGACAACTTCATGAACTGTTTATTTGACTATTATATTTTATCGTTCCGCTGCGAGATTCTGTGTTGTTTCATTTCCTTATTTCTTTTCTTTTCTTCTCTTATTTACCTCAATAACTATCTGCCCTTTTGAATGGTTTGGAACCGACATGTGTATTTGATCGTCGGTTTAAACTGTCCAAAAAGGTGGGTCGTTACAGTTGGTATCAGAGCTTTGGTTTAGCGATAACCTTAGCTCTGTGGGGTCTGACTCTTTATATGTAGGGTAGTAATACCCTATGATGAGTCGCTGAGTGAATATATATATATATATGAGAGAGCGTATTTGTTAGTGATATAAAATGTTTTATATTGTGTCGGTTGATTTGTTGAGTGGCTTATGGATTCTGGTCAATACGAGTAATTAACGTTATCGATAGGTATCTCTAAACACTTAAATAGCACAATTCGGCATAATATTGTTTTAAATTGGGTAAATGAAATAATTTTGCCCTAATTATATTTTGTATATAAAGAAAAAATTTCAAAAATTTATTGTGACTTATCTAGCTTACCTGGTTGTTAGGAATTAAAATATTAGTTATTGTCATAAATTGGATATTGTAATTTAACAAATAAGATGAATTACAAGATGAACAGTAATAAAACAACTTGTAGAATGTTTTAAGGAAAAAAATCCTATAAGATATTTTATAAAGGTGACTTATAAATTTAAAATAGATTTAAATTGGAAAATATTGAATTTAAGACCCAGAGGTTTTGAAAAATGATTCTCAAAGTTTTGAAGAAATATATAGTAATATTAATTGGAAATTGTTTATGGAAATATTTTGAAAGGATTTTTAAAGAAAGGAATGAAGTCAGTACTCCTCTCTTACGTCGCTGGAAAATAATTTCGGTGATGATTGCGCAGCATCATCGACGTTCATTTTCGAGTCTCAAAGTGGGGGAGACTTCTAAGAAGCTTTGCTTATCTTCAAAATTATTTTGGGTAAATGGGTTTTGGTTTAAACTCCAAAGGTATGATTTAATATATTAAAGATATAAGTGTATGTATTTATTTCAAATGATTTGAAAGAACCGGGAATTTAAATTTCTAAGTAATGTTAATTAGTAATTTTCAAATTATTTGAATGAAATGTGAATAACAGAATTTATAAAATAAGAGGATTAAGATATCTAAGCTATTGATTGGGAAAACTTTAAAGTTGAAAGGTAAAGAGGATTTAAACAAATTATATTTGTGAACATTCTAATTAAGTAAAATTGAAATTCTATAAATTTGTATAATACCAAATTTACATTCTGATAACATATAACAAGACTTACCAAATGTTAAAAGTTAAAATGATGTTTGGATATGTAATGAGATATTGTACAAATAAACAGAACCTGAAAATAATTGAAGCATACAAGTGAGGAAAACTCAAAAGGAATTAAAATGTATACCAATGGAAAATTTGGTTGTGAAAAAAAAATTATATATACTTAAATATAACATGAAATGATGAATGGATAAATGGAACAAGTAAGTGAGCTTAAGAAAGAAGACAAATGAATCGTATAATATCTTTTGTAAATTGGTTATAGAAAATAAATATAAATTGCATAGAAAAAATAATAATTGAATTTGTAACCTTAATGATAACCGTAAACTAAGAAAAGTCAGTTATGAGAGGTTAGACTTTTATAGGATGATTAATAAACTAAAGTGCCGGTTAATAAAATGTTTCACAAATGAATTCGTATTAACTGAAATTATGAAAATGCAATAAATGAAAACAAAGGAATTTCTTATAGCTAAGAATCAATTGGAAAAAATGAAATTGAATTTGATTAAATTATATAGAAGGTTTAAAATGAACTTGAGTAAACAAATTCTTTGATATGATGTTTAAGAAAAGATAATGTTGAAGAGTATGCTATGTAAAGAAATAGATATATTAACTAAATAATGGATTGTGAATAATTATTTGTAAATAAAATGAAAGTCAATAAAATAATTTAGTATAGATAAATTGGATAGAAATCCATTGGAAGGTAATACGTGAGATTGTACGTATATTATTTTATTCGCATAACGATTTGATCCAAATTCGAGCACAAAATTTCGAGATGATTTATATCGATCCAAGTTAGGATTTTCCACTCGATTCTCGACGGCGAGCCCTGGATATGGATTTTTGGTTTGATTCTGGAATTCTCTATCATAGTATATGGCTATGCAAGGAGAGTAACAGTTTCCAATCAAGGAACCAAATCTGAGTCCGCACTAGAGGGTCGTGTGAACGATACTAGTTTGGAAGTGAAATTGTGTGATCGAATAAGCGATTAGATTGATCTTGCTCACGGATGATATATGTACGGCTTACGGACTTAATTAAAGTTAATATTGGAAATTTAAGATGCCAAATATAAAATGATTCTTTTAAAATTATATAACATGATATATATATATATAAAAGAGATAAACCAAATTGAATGTAAAATTAATAATTTGGTTATGTTGGGTATGATTTGGTTGTTATATGATTGTTAGTTGATTGTATATAATTCATTAAGTGTTAATGAAATTGAAAGCTATAAATCATTGAACTCAAATTGGAAGTTAAATAAATTTAAAAGAATTTAATTTGATTCAAATGGGAAGTGCACTAATGTAAATATAAATTAATGAATGTTAACTAATTGAATTGAGAATGAATGTTAGTAAAATCCAACGTTAATGAATCAACTGTGATTAAAATTGAAACCCAAGTCAATAAATATTAATGTGAAGTGAATTTATATTGATTGATTATGGATTTGTTGGATGATAGTTGGATGATAAATTGATTGATGGTTGCATCTGTTGTTTTGTTGCATTTTCTATGTGGGCACATGTAGTTGTTAGGTTGCTATATCGTGTATATTGATATTATTTTCATATATACATGTTTCTCATGGTTTGTTGAGTGTTTAGTAGGTGCGGATTGCGCTTGCTTCGCATTTGGAGCTCGCTTTCGCGCTATATTAGTCGTATATGCTCGCTAATAAAATATAAGGTACATGTTTATTTTGTCATTGGATTTGGTGATTTTTGATGAGCCACTTGGCTTTCGATTTTCTTTTGTTGGTTTGGGGCCCGTAGAGGCGTTTTGTAGTTGTACCGATCGAGCCGCGCAAAGGAGACTCTGCCGAAATTTTTCGTAAAATCCGGGTGTTAGAAAATTTTTCAAGTTTTAAAATTTTTATAACTTGTTTTGATAACTAACTTTTAAAGTTAGAAAGCCGTTTGGAATAACTTAGTGAAAGTGTAGTAAAGACTTTATAAATGGAATTTCATTGTTTATAAGTTGGTAACTTTGAGATAAATATACCTAAGGTTGAATTCTATACTTAGTTCCTTCTACCTTCTTTTCCTTTTCTGGGACGAAAAGTTGAGTGGGGGAGAGTGTAACGACCCGTAAAATTCCGATAATTAAAATAGCTAATTTAGTAAGATTTCGTGTTTTAGTGTTAGGAAAATTTTGTAATTCATTTGGAATAGTAAATAACTGGAATGAATTGCAACAATAATTATCCAAATAATGAAAAATAAAAGTTACTTAGTGAATGCCTTTGCAATCAAAAGTTGAATAGGATAATAAATGTTGAATTCAATGGGTATAATAGAGTAATTGATTGATAAGAAAAATCTATTTAAATCAAATATTGAATATTGAGCAGGTAAATTGTTTAAATTAAATATTTAAAACTTATTGAATAATTGAATAACTGTAAAACGAAAACAGTGTTCTAAATTGTGAATTGTTTTAAAGGTTGAATCTTATAAGTTCAATTTCAATATTTCCAGAGATAATGAATTATTGGATAAGCGAAATTGTTTAAATTTAATATTTGGAATTCATTGAATAAATAAATAATGGGAATTGAATAACCGTATAATGGAAATGGTTGTTCTATAATTTTAATTCATTTCAAAAGTTAATTTTTAAGTTTGTTTTGAATATTTCAAAAGATAGCGATTTAAGAATAATCAAATTTGTTTAAAATTTAATATTACAAATGTTTGAATAATTAAATTTCAAATTTGATATGATTAATTTGATATTGAAATTAATATATGGAAATAGAGTGAATAATTGAAATTTGTTTTAATATGATTCAAATTGGTTTCCAAAGTGAATGTAAGTTATATTTGGATTTTAATAGAGTTAATAAGATTTTAAAATTGGAATTTATTGGATAAATAGAATAACGGGTTTAATATGATTAAAAATGGTTTGTAAAATTTTATTTTATCATATTGGAGTTATAGTGATGTTATAGAACTTTTAAAACCGAATTTAAAATTTATTTGTGAAAATTGAATATTTTAATATTTAATTATCGATTGGAAAATAGCCAAATTTTGAACAGTCTCAGAATTTGACGAAACTTGTTCCATTGGATCCGTAATAGTTAGTTATTGTCGGATTTCAATTTTCGTAGCAATTGGAGTGGTCGCTTGACCGTGGCAGCTCGAAACGCGTTGAAATTATTTAATATTAATTTGGCGAGTTAAAATAGTCATTTTTCAGACAATCTCGGATTTCGACGAAACTAGTTTCATTGGATCCGTAATGTGATATTATTGTAAGATTTCAAATTTCAAGTCAATCTGATTTACCGTTTGTCCGGGACGAGCCAAAACGCATAGAAATTCGTTTAAATCGATTAAATTCTAATTGATCGTTTAGCGCTATAACTCGCACAAACGATCGAATTAGCTTCCGAAACATGTTCCATTGTGTCCGGAACGCGGGATAAACCCTAAGAACGTCAGTCACCATGCTTAATTCGGAGTTTGGAAAAGCCGGATGAATAGTATTCGTCGTTTCCTATAAATAGCCCTTTATTCCCAAAAAAGAAAAAAGAAAACTAGGTTTCTTCAGGCCGCCATTCTTGAAACCCACGGCCAGAATCACGCGCCTTTCTCCCCTCGATTTCTTCAAATCCGTTTGCCGAATCGAAAAACTTCCAACTAGTAAAGTGTAGAGCACATCACGAACTACGTATCCAACGGTAATGATCGTGAATGGAGCAAAGAATCGACGGCAATCGGAGCTGGAAGGCGCCGCAGTTGCGCACGTCCTTTGAGGCAATGACGTGGCCGAGCTCAAGGGGGTGGCGGCCGGTGATGCATCTCGTAGAGGGCTTTGCAATGGAGGTTGCAGATCGAGTTGAAGTCGCGTGTAGGTGGTGCGGCTTGGAGCCCTAGGTCGGCCTCTATGGGTTCTCGCGTGCGTCAAATTGCTGGAGCGGGAAGAAACGTGGAACGGCTCTGATGTTGCAACGCAATCTAACGGCAGATGTTGGATAAGGTTAAAAATTAAATTAAAAGTTGTAAATTTTATTTATATTATAATTCGAATAAACTTTAAACTATCATAACTTTGTCATGCGAGGTCGGAATTGCACGAAACAAGTTGCATTGCGTTCGTATTGTCGAATACTACGCTATGGAAATGGATTGGAATCGTTTGGAGCTAGAGAAAATTTTGGGTTAAATCGAACGTCGTTCGATTTGATTTGAAATCGTAAAATCAAGGTGAGTGTTTTATGACGCTCACAACGTACTAAATATCTTTATGCTAGTTAAATTTGATATTATGAAGTGTTATGTTTTATTTGTTGTTGTTTGATAAAATTTAATTGTCATATAGATTGTCACTTGAATTAACCGTTGAAATTTAATTGACAATTAAATTTAAATTGAATTTGAAATTGAATTGCGATTAAATTACCTGACATTGATAACTATGAAATTGCTATGAATTGTATTGTTTATTGGATGATTTATTTCGATGGATGCTGTTGGTTGATATTTGAATGTTTGGATGTTTATTGCTTATATATATAACCTGTTGTGCATACATATGACACTATGATTGATTTAAGTGATATATATTCATCCCTGACATTTAATTGAAATAAATAATTACATGGCCATAGGATAGGAAATTATATACGGACACAGAATTGGCTAAATTAATAAATTTTGAAATCGTCGATTTGGAATTTATTTAAAATGTTTTGATTTGAAAGTTATAAATAGAAATTGATTTATAGAAATTAAATTCATCGGAAAAATTTGAGTTTGGAATGTTGAAATAAATTTTGGTTAAAGGAATTTGGTTAAATAATTAAGTTGAGACTTTGGAATTAAAATTTGGATATGATTGAATTTCTAAAATTTATTTGTTTTAAAGATTGAACATTATTTCGAGCTTCGAGTATTACTTAGTGAAATCGATATAAAAAGATATTTTGAACTTAAGCTTGAAATTGAATCATATTTGAAATTT
Source organism: Allium cepa (assembly GCA_030765085.1). Lineage (NCBI taxonomy): Eukaryota > Viridiplantae > Streptophyta > Magnoliopsida > Asparagales > Amaryllidaceae > Allium > Allium cepa. The sequence goes on from CM060937.1 coordinate 606,372,819, forward strand.
GGATTTAAATTTGGATATTGAAGGAAAATTTGTTAAGTATTATAAATGGATACTTTGAAAAATCAAGCTAAAAATCGATATAAATTGGAATTGAATAAATTGAAGGTGAAAATAAAATTGAATTAATTTGAAGTCATAGTTGACATTGATTGAATTGAATCGAAATTGAATCGGTAGAATGGAAATTGGAATTGTTTTGGATTGAGAAGTTATAATTGAAATGGATTGGTTTTGAAGCTGTTTATTTTGTTTTCCAAATTACTCGGTTATATAAACCATTTTGAATATTTAAACTATTTTAATCTATTTTAAATCTACTTAACCCAATTTAAATTATTTTAAACTAAATTTATCTATTTCAAGTCCATTTAAGATTTTTAAGTATTTTAACTATTTTAATTATTTAAAACTACTTTTAAACTACTTAAAACTTTTTTTCTAAAATCCTAAGCTGGTCAATAAGGTGAAATATTTATATTTAAATCTTGAATTTAAATACGAATTGAGTTAAATGAAGTTGCAACCTAAATTGAAATTCGAAATGATTTTGGAAACGAAATCTTACATTTGAAAAGATACGATGATATTTGAAATGGATTTGATTTTTGAAACGAATATGATATTTTGATATCAATTATGAACCGATTTGAAATGTAAAAGAGCCAACGATGTAATAATACGTAGTTATTAAAGAGACCGGGATCGGAAATGGACATACTCTCTGTCGATACCGAACACAACTTTAATAACTTTTATACGCGGAGTGTTGATCTAGAATGAAGTGGATGGTTTGGTGAACGCGTTGACTGTAGAAAGAGAACGATATTGGATGACCCCTGACATGACTAAAACAGGAGCCGCGTCGGGCCATTGAGGTTCGCCACCTCTAGCGGACACACTTCTTCGATACCATATCTATTACATTTGTGATGCGATTTGGGTGCACCCCTTGATTTGGGAGTGTTGTTTCGCGGTATTGGGGTAGCTACTGGCTATGCCCAACATCAGTCCGGATCACGCAACTACTAGTATCCTAGTTGGTATCGCCTCATGTACCTTGTCATACTGATTATCCTATTCGCGACCACTACGTTTGATTTGTACCTTGAGTATATGGATTGCCCTCTGCTGACTTCCGGTTTTGGGGAAACTACGGTCTTGTATATGCTTTTGGGAATACAAAATGTGTTAAGGGGGATTATGGTAACGCCTTAACGCTATTTTGATACTTTATATTACTGATAGGCATTATCTACTTAGCGTATATTACTACATAGTAGATAGTTTCACGGATCCTTGAGAGATGGAAAATCCCGTAACATCTCTTGAGTTATTGCACGCACGTTGACACTGGATAGGAGATGTCAAACCCTGTAAACATCTCTGACGCCGTTACACTCATACTTATTACGATTGATTTAACTTTCATAAGGATATTTTAGTCCTGACTCGAGTGTTTTGCCTTTTCATTACGCTCGGGTCAGACCTGAGTTTCAGATTTTTGAAGATCTATTCTGGAGGACGAAGACGAAGATTTGGTATACTATTACTATTATTACCCTTGCATCATGTTACCTGCTGCATTATTTAATTGTTCTGTTGTATATGTATAAACTCTGATAAGTGTCGTATAAATAATTGTCAAAGTATAGTAGACAGCTTCATGAACTGTTTATTTGACTATTATATTTTATCGTTCCGCTACGAGATTCTGTGTTGTTTCATTTCCTTATTTCTTTTCTTTTCTTCTCTTATTTACCCCAATAACTATCTGCCCTTTTGAATGGTTTGGAATCGACATGTGTATTTGATCGTCGGTTTAAACTGTCCAAAAAGGTAGGTCGTTACACTTGGCCTGACCATTTGTTGGAAATCAAAAGAAACAATACGAACCCTATACGGTTTTAGTTGTATAACCTGCCATGGAATGTGGCGGTAACCTGTTATTGAACATGGTAGCTATAGTAGGCATAAGTGCGAAATGCCTATGCTGGCTAAGATTTATATCTTTATTTTCGAAATGATTTTTCCTACACTATGCACTAGTAATAATATCAAATGTTTCTTTTTAATGCGTATCAAGCATCTTTGACTATCATAAGGAGAAATCTCCTCCGATTCTGCGTTTGCATTGTGTGTGTGCGCGGGAGGCTTTGTGGTAGTCTCATTTTCTAAAAAGCATTGCGAATCTATTTTAAAATTATCCTGTTCTTTGTTTTAAAGATAAACTGTTTTAGCTCTCACACCAGTCACATGACTGACTCAGAGTTTATTGTTTTCCTTCCTAAACTCTGGGTGTACACCAATTTCCACACGGGCAGTCTAGAGTTAGGTTTATCAGGATATTCTGGAATTCAGGAGTTGTTGGAGGCAAGATGGATGGCATGGCGTATTCACTAAGTATATAGTATTTCTTTTTCCGCTGTTTGTTGTTGTAAACTCTGATAATGAATGTAATGTGATGTAATGTATAAAATATACAGTTCTTTTGTTTTAATGATTATTCATTTATCTATTATATGTTGTTCCGCTGCGATTGTAAGATTCTGATATTGTTATGTTGCTTCTTCCTTTCTTTCTTGTTCTACCTTTTTCTTTCTTCTTCTACCTCTTTCTTTTTCTTAAAACCCTAAGTGTTCGGTTTTCCAGCATTTGATTGCTCGGCAGTTGATACAGTGAACGTAATGATGTCGGTTTTCGAAAGTCGAAGAATCGGGTCCTTACAAAGTGATACCAGAGCATATGGTTAAGCGACAACCATGGCTCTGTTGGGTGTTACTCATTAGAGATAGAGTCAGTAGTACTCTAGAATGAGTTTGAGTGTAATAATAGATATGAGCGCGTATTTGTTAGTGAAGATAAATTGTTTTGTATTGTTTTGACTTATCGGTTGATTGTTTATAGATTCTGGTCGGTGCAGTCTAGCTAACTATGTTGATAGGGGTTTCTAAAGTCTTAAACAAGATAAACTGACACAGTAGTGTTTTAAAAATCGGGTAAATGAAATAATTTTACCCAAAACTATTTTTGTATATAAAAGAAATGATTTTCTGTAAATTATTACAGTATATGGTTGCTTGGTTACTAGGAGATGATAGTATTAAAAGTATCATTGGTTGTTGAATAAGAAATTGAAATCAAAAACTAAGAAATAAAAAAAATTCATATACCAATGAGATTTGATTTGGATCAAATTAAATAAAATTCTAAACTTGAGAAAAATAAATAAAATGGATTGAATCCAAGTAAATTAATAAGATAATTCATTAATTGAGAATAGGGAAGTTGAATTAGTAATTTAAAACTTGAATTATTAGCTAAATGTACAGATAATTTCAAGTAAGTAGAAACAAATGGAAATAAATGGAAAATTCCCTTGTTATTAATAAAATGAATTCGAGATAAATTGAGAATGGAAATTTGAAATTGAAATAAATTAGTAAATGAAACTAATTTAAAATAGTTATATGAATCAATTGTAAATGAAAGTTAAAAGATAAAATTCAATATTCAGAATAGAAGATAAATTGAATTCAAATAGAATTAAAATTGTGAATTGAATTCAAATGAAATTGAAATGCAAAATTGGATGAAAATGGATATGTAACTTCAATAGTGAAGTAAAAATGTATAAGAAGCATATGTTGAAAATTTTGTAATGGAATTGGCAAAATGGTTTGAATGTTGGAATTGGATACTACTGCTAGCAGGATATACAGGTGTATTAAAAGAAATGGAATTGGGATTTTGATTTCAAAGATAAAATTGAATTGCTCAACAAAAAGGTACGTATTTCAATTTCAGTACAAAATTTGGTGATTTTCCTGTCCAGCCGCTTGGCTTTTTGTTTTCTTTTGGGATTTGTGGGCCTCTAGTGCCATTTTGTAGTCGTACCGAGCTAGCCGCACAAAGAAGACGCTGGCGAAATTATTCGAAAATTTAGAGTGTTAGAAAAATTTTGAGAAAAATAGGAAGTTTAATTGAATTTGAATTTAAATTTGAATTATTAAGAAAACAATGTTGGTTGAAACTTATAAGTGAAGTTGGAAAGCTAGTTGAAATGATAATGAATCTCTAATAAAATGATTTAGGTTAATAAATTGATAAAACTATTTGGATTGTGAAAAATAGTAAACGGGTTAAGAATCGTTCTTCCTAACTTGTAATTTCGGGACGAAATTCTTTTAAGGGGGGAAGGTTGTAACGACCCAGAATTTTGAACAATTTAAATTGAAAATATTTAATTAATTTTAAATATTTGAATGATGGTTTGACTTGAATTTCAAATTTTCAGAATGAAATTGGCGATTAAATTATTGAATTTAATCTATTGAAAGTTGAATAAAAATTTGAATCTTCAATTTTAAACTGATTAAAAATATTTCAAAGGCTTGTAAAGTTCATATTGATAATACTGAAGATATAAAAGCTTCAGAATTGAAACTTAAAGTGATTTGTTCAGTTTTGAATTTATATCGTTTGAATCGATATTTAAAAAAATAGCCTTCCGAGGCATAGTCTCGGAATTCGACGAAACCAGTTCCATTGGATCCGGAATACTATATTATTATCGGATTTCAAATTTCGTATTATTTGGAGTTGTTATGTGAGTACACAGTGAGTAAACGCGTTGAAATTAAATCGAATTCAATTTAAACTTAAATTTTAAATTTGGTCAACATCAGCACATCACCTTCCTAAAATCACGCCAATGATCACGGGGAAAAAATCGTGCAAGTATGCTCTTTCGATTTTAAAATGTTCACGTCCTCTCCTCTTTTCAGTTTTAAATCGAAGAAAGAAATCATGGCTGAGCAATTTCTTTCATTTTAAAATCGCAAACCCTTCCTCCTTCATTTTCAAAACCAAAACCTTTCGTTTATTCCTTTTCTTCTTTCAAATCCATGAGATAAATTCAAAATCAAATTCATTCATTAAGTGTGGCCGGAGCATTCGCGACCACACATGGGAGGCCGACAAATTTGGGTTGTCGCGGCCGAGCTTTGCAGTGGGGGAAGGAATGGCGTGGGTAAGATGTTGCAGTTTCTTGAGCGACGAGGGGCTTCGGTTGTTATCAGCTGGAGGATCGACGACTTCGACTTCGACTTCGACTTAGGGTCGCGAATCGAGGCAGAGCAAGCGACGGCAGACCGAGGCGACGTGGGTTGGAATCTGGTTTCTGTTGTTCGATTTGGGCGAAGCAGTGGTGGTCAGTGACAACGTCTGGATGATGGGCGTTCGAACATCGAAGGCGGCTCGGCGTCGTTTCAGATGGATGCTAGGGTTCGTTCGAGATTAGGCATTGCGTGATGGCGATTTGCGTTCGAGGTAGCGATCTTGGGAGGGAGGAACAGTAAGGTATTTAGCTTTTCAAAATTTTCAATTTGATTTAATCTGAAGAAAAAAATATATGTAGTTAATTTTTATAAAGACGGTAAAGTATCTATATATACACGAGTTAAAGTGATTCTGTTAACAGTGGAGGTATTTTCAAATTTATTTTGTTAAATTTTAAATGTTTAAATATGCAGAAAAAAGAGAGCAAACGGTTCTGTTTGAAATTTTAATTTGTATATATTGTTGAAAACAGAAATAGAAAAATTTATAATGAATACAGTTTACTAGTTGTTTGAAAATAATTTATTAATGTAATTCCTTTTGTTTAAGTAACTTATTTAAAATTCATATTAGCTGCTTTAAATAATTTATAAAAAAGGAAATTAGTTCAAATTGAATTATTAGTTGAAATCAATTTTTTTTTGGTTAATTAAATCTACCAAATGAAAATTACTTGATCGATTTATTCGAATATTTAGAAAATCATATAATTTTTATGCAAGGCCTTAAATCGAGAAAATCGAATCAAGATGGAAATGGATTGTAAAAATAAAAAGCAAAGGTGAGAACTTCTCACTCAAAAAGGGGTTTTATTTAAATTTTAAATAGTTAGATTTTAAATTGTTGATTTTGTTGATTGCTTGTTTGGATAATATAGTATTATCTATTGTATTGAAATAGACCCTATACGCCGCCTATTAAGCGGAGGTTATTTATTACACACATATACCGTGATATTCCACCTTGAAGTGGAATTGGTATTATATATGTACTTGGAGTTGATTTCCCGCATTATATAGCGGATGAGACCCTATTGCGCCGCCTATTAAGCGGATAATATTTTATAAATCCCATATACCGCGATATCCCGTCTTGAAACGGGATTTGTATTGTGCTAATGTCCGTGGATGCAGGGAAACAGGTTGGAAGGATCCAACTGGATTCCTCAAATAATTGAATTTGTTTCAATATTGTGTGTTGATTTTTTTTATAATCCGTGTGTGACTATCTTTATGATTGAAATCATTGAAGGCTAAAATTTAGCCGAATAAAATTTTGGTACCATTAGATATCGGAAATAAATAAAATTTGATTTTCGAAATAAGCAGTAGATAAATTTGTAAAATGGTTTGAATTGGGATATTTGAATTATTATAAATGATTTATATAAAAAGATTTATAAAGTGGATATTTATAATTAAAATACTGGAATTATAAAACGAGTTTTTATAAGCGTTAAAATGAATTATAAATGAATTCATAAGTGAATGAAATTTATAAATTGTGAAGTTATAAAAGGAAATGATTAAAATAAGAGAATTATAAATAATTTACTTATAAATTGGGTTTTATCATTTAAATAAAATATAGATAGAATTTGTTAAGTAAGGGATTTTATAAGTTGAAGTTTTTATAAAATTATAGATGTGAATTTATAAACGTTATTTTATAAATCCGAAATCAGTTGAATTCGATAGATTAAACATAGATGTTTATTAAAGGAGATGTATCCACGATTTTGGACAGTGGATAACCTTCTAAATAAAATGTGTAGAAAATGTTGAATTTGGATTAACGATGTATATTCACGATTTTGGATAATGAATAATATATTAAAGAAATGTTTTGGGGAAAATGATATTTAAATAGAATTAAAACGATTAGAGATGTTTTAAATGTATTAAGTGTTGAAAACAATGATTTCAACGTTCATTGTTGACATAGGCGTTTTCAAGGAATAAAAAAAATGGTAGACTATAACACAGTTGTTATAGTAAATGATTTCCGAAAAGAAATGTTTTATATAGTATTGGGATTTATGTATCTATCTTAAAATTCGAATCCCTATACTAGTGATTTTGGGTTGTCGTAACGATGTTTTACGCAACATTCATTTTGACTCAAATAAAAGTGTTCAAGAGAATGTTTTCTTAAAGAATAAAATGTATACTTAATATTGATTTAAGTATATCGAATATTTTCCAAATGTTGAAAATAAATAGATTTGTGAAATACTTATTATTAAATAAGTAGGGAAATGTTTTTCCAGTATGAAATGAACATTTTGAGAATTATCTTTTAAAGATAAATTGAAAGTGAATATTTGAAATCGATTTGAAAATCGTGTATTTATAGATATTTTGAAATATAAATTCACTATGGAATTTATAAATGAAATTAGGAAAATTGGTTTAAAAATAAATGTCGATTTATTTTTGAAGTATGGAAATTATATATATATATATCTTGTAAAGATAAATTTTTTTTTTTGAAAAATAAAAAATTTGGAAAATTATTTGGAATATGGTGATGTTGTGCATACCTATTGATAGTTAAATAACCGACTATCAATATTTACCTTTAAATAGGTATTTGTTGTGATTGCTTGAATTTGAATGCTACAATTATTTTTAAAAATAAGCGCTCACTATTCGGGTTAGCCGGGAAAGGACCTTGGGGTCGTATAACCCATTCCGAATATATGATACGTCGTAGTAGATAGCATTGATGACCGATGTTGAAGACCGGATACTTATGAAAATGGAAGGATTACCGTCGAATGTTTCTGCATCGGCTGATCCCCGATATAGAAATTTATTACCCTTTGTGATGGGAAGTCCGGTCGTGATTAGTGAATATCCGGATTGCAAGGACTTCTTTGTAAGTGCCTTCGGTTCGGTTGGATCCCGGAACGGACTTGTATGGAGGTGTGTCTGACGATACAATTTGAGATGTAAAGCTGGTTTCTATCAAATATGTTCCCGTTGGTGGCGGAGAATTTATTCTCTTAGCTTAACACCCTTAGAGGTTATGTAGTTGATGGTTACTAGTGAAACATTCCCAATTTGGTAATGTGGCATACGAAGTGCTGTTGAGCATTTGTTAATCGAAGCATGGCTTTGTCTAAAGCGTAGCTTTGTGGACAAGACTTCGTCGGGCCTCACACCTCGGAAATGGTCAAAACAGGAAGGATCCGGCAAGGTTATTAGGGGGTAGCGCCCCTTTAGTGTATGTTATTCCTTCTGGATAGAGGTGGTATCATGGTATGGAGCCCAGATACTTAACCTATGTTGTTGTTGCAAATTTATTGCTTTATGGTTGTTGGAAATCGAGGATCCTCGGATATAGATCGGTTATGATCGGGGAATGACATATTCGTGTCAGTAGTTACCCAGTTAGGGGTAACCCGGCCTTGTGTTGGCAGAGATCCGGTTAGGTTCTCGGGTCGTCTTTCCAGAGGCGTACCTATGTGGCAATGGTAAGTTCCTTGGCCTGACCATTTGTTGGAAATCCAAAGAAACAATACGAACCCTGTACGGTTTTAGTTGTATAACCTGCCATGGAATGTGGCGGTAACATGCTATTGAACATGGTAGCTATAGAAGGCATAAGTGCGAAATGCCTATGCTGGCTAACATTTATATCTTTATTTTCGAAATGATTTTTCCTACACTATGCACTAGTAATAATATCAAATGTTTCTTTTCAATGCGTATCAAGCATCTTTGACTATCATAAGGAGAAATCTCCTCCGATTCTGTGTTTGCATTGTGTGTGTGTGTGGGGGGGGAGGCCTTATGGTAGTCTCATTTTCTAAAAAGCATTGCGAATCTATTTTAAAATTATCTTGTTTTTTGTTTTAAAGATAAACTGTTTTAGTTCTCACACCAGTCACATGACTGACTCGGAGTTTATTGTTTTCCTTCCTAAACTCTGGGTGCCCACCAATTTCCACACGGGCAGTCTAGAGTCAGGTTTATCAGGATATTCTGGAATTCAGGAGTTGCTGTGGGCAAGATGGATGGCATGGCGTATTCACTATGTATATAGTATTTTTTTTTCCGCTGTTTGTTGTTGTAAACTCTGATAATGAATGTAATGTGATGTAATGTATAAAATATACAGTTCTTTTGTTTTAATGATTATTCATTTATCTATTATATGTTGTTCCGCTGTGATTGTTAGATTCTGATATTGTTCTGTTGCTTCTCCCTTTCTTTCTTGTTCTATCTTTTTCTTTCTTCTTCTACCTCTTTCTTTTTCTTAAAACCCAAAGTGTTCGGTTTTCCGGCATTCGATTGCTCGGTAGTAGATACAGTGAACGTATTGATGTCGGTTTTCGGAAGTCGAAGAATCGGGTCCTTACATCCAATTTAGAAAAAACTAGAGCTCTGTGTAACTGGTCAAACAAGTCATCTATCGGGGTAGAGGATACTTGTTCTTGATTGTTTGTTTATTTAGATCTTGATGGTCTACACATAATCCCAATGATCCATCTGACTTAGCAATAAAAACTATTGTTGATCCCTAACTTGAACGGCTGGGTCTTATCAATCTTTTCTTTAATAGCTCTTGGGTTTGGTTATTTAACTCATCCCTTTCTTTTGGAGCCATCCTTCTATCTTATTGTTTAATTAGAATCGCACCAGGAACTAAATCAATATGGAATTTGATTTCTCGATGTGGGGGTAAACTTTTTACTTCCTCAAAGACATCAGCAAATTATTTAACAATAGGTATTGTTTCTAATCCTTTGTGGGATGTATCCAAAGCATAAAGAAAACTATCCCTTCTTGGATGAGGACTTTCATAAGATATTTCTATGAATTTCCCAAAGATGCTCTATATTGATATCGTTCTATTTTCACAATTGAGCACAACTTTGTACTTAGCCAACTAATCCATACCGAGTAGAATTTTGAATCCAATAAAATCTAAGACGAAAAGATCAAAAAGAAAGTGATGGGGGGTTAGGAAATTGGGACTTTTTCATAATGCATACAAAGATTAGCGGACCCTCCTGTAGGATTTGTTACGCAGATAGGGTCGTCAACAATTTTAGGTCCAAGTTCTAATTCTTCTATAATTCTTTTAGAAATAAAACTATGAGAAGCTTCCGTATCAAAAATTACTCTAACTAAAGCATCTTTGATAAAAATATTACCTTCGAACACTCCTTTGCCCTTCACATCTTTGGAGGTTGAAGGCTCATCCTTGATAGCGTAAACTTTGGCTTGTTCTCCTTTCTACAATATGGGACAATCCTTAATCAGGTGCCCTGATTTGTGACAATTATAGCAGCTTCTTGGTGCTGATCCTTGAGTTCCTTGAGTTCTGGGTTTTCTACAGTGAGTTGATAGGTGTCCCTTTTGTTGGAAATTGTAGCAAGTGGCATCTTTAAAGCGGTTATCCTGAATCCTTCTTTGGGTTTTCCCTGCATTGGCTTCTTACCATTGAACTTCCTCTTCTTCTAGTTATTGTTGTTGCCTTCGTGTACTATGGGTGGATCTATTTTATCCAAAGCTTCATATTTGTATCCTATGTCTATTAAGTCGACAAATTGTTCTTTCACATGCCCAGTCATTCAGAGATTGTATTGCTTCTTCATTCTAGAAATAAACTTTTCATTCTTTTTAGGGGCGTATCTATCAATCTAGGCCAAAAACGAGATAATTCGTTAAATTTGCTAGCATACTCCTCAAATGGCATATGCTCCTCCTATTTAAAATCCATAAAATTTCGGTAAAGACGGTATTTTCCTGCTTTTGGCATATACTGCTCCTCCAGAACTTTCTTGAATCGTTCCCATGAAAAGCCATCTTCTGACTGATTATGAGTAATAGATTCCTACCAAACTAGAGCTCCATCTTGTAGTTGCCAAGAAGCTAAGAATCTCTTCTGCTCATTACCAATATTCGGTCCATTAAAATTCTTTCACAAGAGCAGATCCAAGCTTGTACTTCAATGATGGTTTCTGTTCCTTTGAATGGTTTACCACCAAGGCTGATATAGTTCTTGCATAAAGTTGAAAGTTAATTTAGGGCTGTACCGGAACTACTACTTCCTCAACTACTGTAGCAGCGGGAGTTTATCCATTGGTATTACTTCCTCCCCTACCTCGTAAACTTCTTCCGCCCATTTTCCACTATCTGTATGTAGTAAGAAAAAGATCTTAGGATATATAGATGAGATATCTTACGGAATGCTATACAGTATGAATATACTTATTCAAGTTAAAGGTTTCAATTATGCGCTCTCTCAGACTAAATACATTCTATGGCATTACTAACCCTATCTATAATGAGTCATGCCTCAAAAAATTCAGGGTTCTCACTTAACCTTCAGCTCTTATACCAAATGCGATGACACATCTAATTGATCCTCAGAAAATGACACTAATACATCCACGGTATTCACGTGCCGTAAACCCAAGCGCCGGAGAGGCAGATTATTAGGGGTGTAAAATAAAATAAAGATAGAAGATAATACAATAATAGAATCTCACATCGCATTCAACATTTTAATTATACATAAATGATCAGAGTCAAATACAAATCCAGTGGGTTAGTCATAACTGTCTATCCATACATATGTTGAAAAAACAAACTACAAAACGCAGCGGAAAATGGGTAGATATCTACATAAGGTACTTCAGTTTCATAGTTCCAAAACACTTCTCCAAAATTCTCCCCAACATGCTCCCAAATGCTCCTAAGGTATCCTAACTGCACGGCTGTCCGAAAAATAGGGCATCCAGAGTATAAAGGGAAAATAAACTCTGGGTCAGTCATGGGACTGGTGTGAGAACTCAAAGTACGTTGTTTTGGAAACAAAAGGTATCTCATAAGACCACGCCGCACATAAACACGGAACAAGTTCTTGCCTTTTGATAACCAAAACTCTTTATTATCTAAAATTTAGGGATATTATTTTTAATTACAATCTTGAAAACGTTTGCAAATAAACTTAATAATCTTAGCCGAAATGTTTACCCATGTAGCATTTCGAGGCTATTCATTACGCCAATACAAACAAAAGCGCAGGTTCTTATTGGAGAATGGATTTTCATACAAATGACTAGGTGAATGGACTACCTTTCGATGGGTACACCTCTAGATGGATCCCCCAAGGACCAGCACAATGGATCATCTACCAACACAAGACCGGCCTATCTCTGAAACTAAATAGTACTGAATATACCATCTTCAGTCATTATCGACTTTTATCCGCGAGCTCTCTTTGCATACGTCCACATTAATTTGCATACCAAACGTCATAGCGGGAAGAAATATATCTAGATCGGGATGATCAAACCCTAGTTGGAAATGGCCCACTTAGCCTTGCCGCATCCTCTACCAACAAAAGATGGTTCAAAGTGGTTTTCGGATAGGAATCATCCAAATCTGAACCCGGTTCCTTCTAAATCCAACCATCGATAAAAATGATGTAATTAGATGATTGTCTTTTGATTCATTCGTTTCCTTTACCAAAATATCTTCGGGAGATATATATTTTCAAAATACTCTTTTAGTGAATACAGAATCATTTTTGAATATTTCTCAAATCATTTTTTAAGAGTATCTTTCGAGAAAATAGGATTATAGAAATCACTCTACTTTTATTCAAAATCAACTTCTGTAATGAACGAGTGCTATGGGTGGAAAAGCGGTGAGATCACCTTTTAAATTCCACGAATAGGACAAATTCCCTCTTTGGATGTTAAGAATGAGTATAAAAAGATTATATCTATAGAATCCAAGTTGAGCATCCGAGCTTTCTTTTCGATATGTTACACCCCTCGCCTAAAAGAGAAAACTGAAGCCAGGTAAGTTCAGAACACTGGTTGCTCTATCTCTAACCTTAGTTACACAATTTTTTTCACTTTTAGATCTCACAGGCGGGACAAATGTACTAGTCATTTCGGCATACTCATTTTCCTTTTTTAAATCACTTAACTATTTGTTAACATCTTTGAAATAATGTTAAATTGTTCAAATTGCTTTTAAAATGCTTTATTATTTACTTAAAAACATTTAGTAAGGATTTGAGAAAGAATTTTTAAGTTCCAACCTTTTTTTCATAAGTTATTGAAAAGTGATACGAAAAGTATTGCAAATAGTGTTACAAAAAGTGCTTTAAAAGCTATATTCTTCAAAATGGCTTTTATATCATTTAGAAAACCATCTTTTCAACTTAAATTGCTTTTAAGACATTTTAAAAGATTTTTAAAATTTATTTCATATGTTTAAAATGATAATTTTATTAATTTTCAACTTTAATCATTTAGTGCAAAAACTGGATTTTTCTTGAAAATTGATTTTTCCATATTTCAAAATACACAAGGTGAAATCTTGATTTTCCTTTTTATATGAAAGATATGGATATCAGGATTTGGAAATTTTTTACTTCGAAGAATTTCGAATTATATTCCACTTCGTATGTTCATTTGAACTTTGACGCGAAAATACGAACTACCGTTACGTGACGTGTCAAATTTTAGGCATATTTTGATATTCATATCCAAACTTTGCCGAGAGAAGTTTAAACACTTAGGAATCATTTCTAAAGCATATTCAAACATTTTTGAAAGGTATAAATGATTCCATATCATATTTTATTTTATTTTGAAAAGTGATTTCCATGTGATCATACGTCGCGTAAATCCGTGACTTGTTTCAATATTTTAATGAAATAAACAACGTATGGAAATCAATATCATAACCAAACATCCAAACAAACATATCAAAACATCACAATAAAATATATACATATAAATTAGGATTTCTCACTTTGTATGCTTTTCGCGAATGGAAAATCCACTATAGCTTCCCTATTCGACGTTTTTAGCTTACGATACATTGAACGCTTAGACTTGGATGGCTGGACTTGGCTTGGGGAAGGCTAAGAGTACTCGACCTTTGTTGATGGGGGAAGAGGTGGGGGCATGAGCAATGAGAGGGAGGAGGAGGATTTTGAAATTGTTCGGACAAAGTTTTTGTTGATATTTTCTTTTGTTCTATTTTTGAAAATATTTTGGCATTATTTAATTATGGAAAGAAACATTAAAGGAGGTAAGAGTGCTTCAAAAAGTGGAGAAGAAATGGTGCAAAAGTGAAGAAGAAGTGGATGGGTATTTATAGAAAATATTTAAGATTAAAATATATATTTATATTTTTACTTAAATAACATTCCTTAGGAATTAAGTAAATTTATTTAATTCAAAACTTACCATCCACATCACTCACACATTTAAAATTCAAATACTTAAGAGTTAAGTAAAGAATAAAAATGATTACTTTACTTTATGTCACATTACTTAACTTTATGTCACATTTGATGTGACGTATGTTTTGTCTTTTTTAGTTTACTATTGCTAATTACTTTCTAGAATTTTCTAAGTGTGATTATTAAAAGTAACTTTGTTTAGTTAATTGTTAACTATCTTTTTATGTTAACATATTTATTAAATTGTGTACATAAAGGTGCAACAACATTGTGACAACTTTAAATCGATAAAACGTTGATTTTTGAAAAAAATGTTTTACGGTCATATTTTGACATAAAACCTTTTATTTCTATCTCCAAATCCTATCTAATATTGTTTGAATCATAAAAACTTTTATGTTTTTATTTGAAATCACTTTAAATATTATATTTTGAGGTGGTTAAATTTTTAGTCGTTACACATCTAAAACCGTAATGATACGTATTGGAGAATGGATTCCACACTATGAAAATGTAAGGAACAACCTTCCGATGGTACATCTTTAGAAAAAATGCATTAGAGTCATACAAGAGCATCTTGTGCCCCTGCCACAAAAGAATGACATACCACTTGACTAGTAGTAACGAATATGATCACCCCACTTTGGGTCCTAAAGCATACATGAGTATATATTAATCGAACTAGATTTCTGATGACCATATCCTGACAAGAGTGACCCACATGGCCCTGCTGCATGCCCGATTTTTGTAATTTCCCGATTGATGAGGCTTGAGGTTATGTTTTACCATTATTTAACACTTCCTACTTGGAATGCTATACCCCCCTCCACGCATCAATTCAATGCTAGCATTCATCCATAGAAGTTTGTTCTGGGACTGAACGAAACCGAAGCCACTACTTCAATTACTTCCTATTCGGGGAATCCCTTCCAAGATTAACAGCAAATAGCCCCTACACTTCAAATCACTATCCTCGATTCCATATTCTTACAGATTTCTTCAAGTCGGAACACTTAAGTTGGATCAAAGTGGTTTTTGGATACCATATCCGATCCCAGTCTCTTCGAAACAATTTCTTATAATTTTCGGTAAATTCAATCTTAGTTCTTTAGAAAATAAACATACAAGATAAGAGTGGAGATCACCTCCTAACCTTTAGTGGATGGATTTCCTTACCATTTATCCGAGATGAACGAAATGAATTTACACGTACAATTAAAATAAATCTATATCGTAATTAATTAAAAATAAATTATATGCTTAAATTATACTTAATTAAAAATTAATCCTTCTTAGTCAATAATTAATTAAATTTTAATCTTGTTTTTAAAAGATGATTAATTAAAACTAATCTCCACTTAATTAAAGTTAATGAATCTTGTTTAATCTAAATTAATTATTTATTACTAAATTCAATTTATTAAAAAAATTATAAAATTCTTAATTAAATTTCCATAAACATCATTGTTAAGTTTCTAAGTCACTTTAAATTGTAAAAATAATTTTTTTGCAAAAATCGGATTTTCAAGCGAAACTACATCCGTAAAGACACTCATTATGGATGTCGCAACTAGAAATGTTTTCTAAGTTAACCTCAAAACATACCATCATATGAAACTCACTTACTTTTCAAAATATAAAGCAAGTATTTATAATAGTAAACCACAGTTTAAAAACTTGAAATTGGTTTGAGTTTTAAAAATAATTTACTTAACTTCCACAAAGAATTCAAGTCGCCATACCACACAGATGTGCTATTTTTCTTGGCATAACTTCACAATGGAAATCACCACTACATAACATAAAAACCTACCTCATTATATCAAAGTTTTCATATACAACCTCATATATAAGATCCACACACAAAACCTAATATACAAGATTAAAGGTCACACGTTTACAACCAATTTCTTTGCTAAAGTTCATTTACAAGTCTAACTTCGAAACATATACAACAACACACTAAAATCCAACAATTCACACACATCCCATGCAACAATTTATCAGAACATATAAAAGTTAAAACGTTTAACTGTAAAATAAAGTTTACTCACCAAAATTCTACAAAACTCTTTGAAACTTGAAATAACATCGTAAACTTGACTTTGGATCCTTGAATCTTGAAATAGCTCAGCCTAGGGCATGCATGGCTCAGCCATTATAAGAATAAGGATGTGTAGGCTTGACACGGAGAGGTGGAGGTACTTCGGATAAGGTTGAATTCACAAAACGGGATCGAAAAATTAGTCATATTCTCTTGGATTTTTAGCCATATTAGTCTTGGAATTTTGAAAATGGATCAAAAGAAAAGTTTTTGGAAATTATTTTTCCTATAATTTTAAGAAAATAATTACTCAATTCCGAATTTGTTTGAGGAAGATATGGTCAAAAGAAGGAGTGCTATTTTCAGTCTAGAAAATCCGAGTCCTAAAATAAGTCTGAAAGAAATGCATTTTTGACCTAGATTGGATTAGAATTTAAAGAAGTGGTACAAAATGAAGTTGTAGACACTGAAATTTTACACAATTCCAAAAAAAATCCCCATTTGAATTAGGGAAGAAGAAGATATGATAGAAAGAAGTAGAGGAAAAATTAAAGAAGTGGAAGGCTATTTATAAGCAATAGAAAAGGTAAATTGCTAAACTACCCTTTGTCCTTTGTCCTCCATTCATCCTTTGCTACCTCACTTAGCCTTCCACATCATCATGAACTAATGCCTCCCTTATCTCCCCCTCACTTCTTTCCATGCCAATATGAAATAATGACTTGCATTCAATTCGCCAAAGTGTCAAATCAGGTCTAAGTATGTTTCTTAAGACATCTTTTCGTACATACATGTATATACTTAAGTATATACACCTTTATATGTACCATTATACACTGAATTGTTTAAATTTTGAATGCGTATAAACTTACAGTAGAATTCACAATGTTTGTGGCAAATTTATCTGATGAAATTTCAAAAATTTGAAAAACGAATTTCGATCAATTTTTTTATTATTCTTTGAATTTAAATATTTTTGTAAATAAATTTGGAAAACTATTTCACCATCATTAATTATTATTTAACATAGTTTTGTTTTCATTATAACATTTATATATTGATTATTTAAAATTTATTAAATATTCGCAAATCAAAATAGTGAAATTCTAGGTCGTTGCAATCTTCCCCTTTAAAAGAATTTCGTACCCGAAATTACACCTCAGCCCTTCCCAAACAACACTTACACTATATATCAATTAGTATGATGCACATATATTATTCATAGGCAAAATCTGATGTATCACCACTTGAGTACATAACTTTTCTTCCAAACCAGGTTATTGCTCACCAGATTTTCAAGTGCGGACGCCGACCAGGTTCCTTGATTTGGAACCTCTATTCTCCTTACATAACCATGTACTATAAAAGAAGACATTGGTTCCATACCAAAAATCCTCTTCAAGTGCTCGCCATCAAAAATCGAGTAATAGATCCTTATTTGAAATGGTGTGGAACACCTCAAAGCCATGTACTCGAATCTTAGATCAAACAATATGGAAACAAGAGATGATCTACGTTCAATCTACGCATTTCTTTAATTGATTCCCGCTAATACTAATTCTATTTCCACTAAATTATTTATGAAAATATTTTGTAAAACTAAACTTAGGTTCACTTAGATACTACTCCATTACATCCGAAGAGTATATACCCCTATTTGATTCAATTATTCCATTTTGCATTTACTTCCTTAAGAAAACTCAAGATCCAAATACCTGGTTTTTATTTCAAAAACATTTTGAAATGAACTCTATATTTTAATTGAAAAAATATAAATCCCTAGCAACTCCAAAATGATACCAAGGAACTGGGTACTACCAAACGGTATCATACACTCCCTTACCAAGAAGGGTAATACTCAAGAGAAGTTTTGACCATCCGAACACATCTCTTCCCCACTTTTAAGTTATTTTCGAGCCACTCAAACTAGTTAACGTAAAAAATATTTCAAAATTCCATTTTTGAAACAATACTTTATATATTTACAACAAAGCATTTATCATCAACTTGCTTTAGGCTCGTCCGGGTTTGAACTTATTTTGATTGTACAATGATAAAAAGAATAATTTACTAAGTACCGCACAACGTTCGTCTAGGCAAACATCCAATCGTCACTTGGAAGATTATCCAGATCATCATAAAATAATCAAAATTCAATTACCCAAACTAATCAACAGAAAACACTACTTACTTAACCTTTTCATTCTCAAAATCTTATACTTGAACCAAAAATATTTTCAAATAATACTACTATTATTTTTTCAGTTTTTGAAAACCATTTTTCAAAAGTCCTGGGATTTCAGTCCTCAAGTTTTAACTTAAATTCTTTTAAATTAAAAGACTCCTTATAAATTCATTTTAAAAGTCAATTTTATAAAACAATTTTTTTTCAAATATTTATTTCCAAAATTTTAACTTCTTATAAAGATCTTTTATTAAACCAAATTTTAATTCACTATTAACATTGATCTTTTATAAAATCATGTTTTCATGGCCGCTTTCTTCTTCAAGCGATTTTTCATCCATGCCCTTTCCTTTTCCCCCTTGTTTGCTTCTTCTGCTTCAAACTAATCCCCTCCGCGTCCTCTCCATTCTGATGGCCAAAAATCGAAACGATAAAGCTCGGTACATCGCTTCTTCTTACACCAGATCTGGCAAAACATTCTCAAACTTGGATTTGCTTCGTTCTATATCGGTAATCCCACAGCTGCGTTCGACTCCGTCTACTTCTCAACCACTGGTCCCTCAACTCCAATCACCAATAACCCTTTATCTTTTCTAGCTGCAAGCCTTGACACAACCCTTAATGATGCTTCCCCTCTATCAAGTATTGCCATTGTAAAATCCAACTTCTCCTCTCGCAATTGGTTTCACTTGGTGGCAATTGGGTGACCAAGGTTTGCAACATAAATTCAAGGATTGTTGAACTAGTATTGTGAGTGGTGGATTAACTAATGTATCATTTGTCACTGTTGGATGCAAAATTGTGGCTTCAAATTCTATAATGAATTGCATTTCAATCGATCCTTTAAGTTCTGTTAATGCGATTTTGACATCTGACGCTATCGATGACACTGCTAAACCTACGACTTATATTGTGAATGGTGTTCAGTCAGTTTTGAATGGCAGTGGTAATGAACCTATGTTATAGGGCGTAAAGGTTCATATCTTATTACTTGAAGATTGTAATGTTCCTACAAGTTTTGATTCTACTGGTCAGGTGCATAAATTAGTCAGGAATCGTGGTGCTTCTGTTTTTGAAGTTGGTTTAAAGAATGATACTTCCGCTAGTCATATCCATGAGGCCGTTAATCCCCCTACTGTTGACAAACCTGCATTGTCATCGCTGTTTAAAGCATTGCCTGGCAACGTGGGTAAATACACCCTGCGATCATTCAATACACAACTCATTGATAGTTCTAATGTGATTATATCTGCTGTTTGGGAGGCGGAGTGCCATTGGTCAGATCACCTTGTTGGTTTTTTCTAGATGCATCATCTCCACATTCGGTTGTTTGTGACCAATGTAGGCGAGCATGGAAACTTAAAGGTTCACTTCATGTTAAAATTTTAAATTCCTTTTTCTTCTTTAAATTTAGCAATAAGAAAGGTAGACTCATAGCTCTTGATACCGACCCTCTCATTATGAAGGGGAATCCTTTTATTATGATACCTTGGACCGTTAGTATTGATAGTGCTAGAGAGCAGATTCAATCCATTCCTGTTTGGGCAACTTTCTCCGATATGCCATCTTTCCTTCAACCTCTTATTGGTTTGAATTGGCTTGCGAACCTTATTGGGGAATTCAAATATTTGATGCAAATACCATTGCACGTAAGAAATTATTATATGCTAAGGCATTGATTGAAATTACTCCGAAGAACCTGCTACCGTCTTTAATGAAAGTAAGAATCATGGAAGGTCATGAGGTGGAAATAAAAGTAAATTACAGCTGGAAGCCTGAAATATGCACTAATTGTCCGTTATTTGGTCATTCTGTGGAGAAATGTTCTAAAATTGCTCCTATTTTATCCAACAACGGAGTCCCCCTCCCTAGGTCGGAAATGAAATGGGTCCCCAAAGTTATAGCAACATCTGCCCTTGATCTTGCAATTACTCCTGCCCTGGAGACAATTTTGGAAGCACTTGCTAACACTGATGCCGATTCCGTTGATGATGTTATTTACTAGGAACCAGATGAGTAGTCATGAGTACACGGGGAGTCAGAAATGAGATATGATTAGCAGAGGGATAGTTATCACATGTTCTTAGGTGGCGAAGATGAGTCTAGGAGGCTAGTATATCATGTTGTGTTTGATGGTCTCTCTCTAACAACCACTAGTATTGATGGTACATGTAATTGGTGGCATTTCTTAGATCCTTTATGGGACCGTATATCTTTACTCTGCCCTTTCAGGTCGTATGATCCATTATTAGCTATGTACTTAACCGCTGTTCAACATGATATTGGTTCAGGGACTGATGTTGATATTAGTAATGATAAGGGAGATATATGTCTTTCCGTGCAATCTAGACTCTATGTCTAGCTTCGGGTTTTTCTTTTCATTTGTTCATGTATAACTGATCTGACCACTATAAAATCAAATTAGCTGTTTTGTGCATGTATAAAACACATGTTCCTTATAATATTCATAGTGGCACGACCTACTATAAAGCCGGCTTAGCTTTGCTAAAAAAGATTGAGGAACTTAATTCACAAGGTGTTCGTTTCAATGTTTTCCCAATTCCTATCTATCCAACCCAAATGTTAAATAGGGAATATACGCATTAACAATAGTCATTACTCAACTGGTCGAGCATGACTAAACAGACCCTAAAATATTATTATCTCCTAGCAAACAATACCTCAAAAATACTACATTATACTATTTTTGAAAATCATTCTTTATATATAAAATATATTCTTGGTAAACTTATTTCCTTTACCACTTTCAAAATAATACTATGTCAGCTCGCATATTTTAAGTGTTTAGGAATCCCTATCGACAACGTTGATCAGGCGCGTCGACCGAAATTCATAAACCACTCAACAGATCAAATAACATAATATAAAACATTTTATATCACTAACAAATATGCGCTCTTATATATAATACACTCATTCTCATATAGGGCCTCACTTACCTGATCTCAAATGAGTTTAACCCCACCATGGCTAATGTTCTCGTTAAACCTTGCGCTTTGAAACCAAAGTAATGATCTGTCTTTCAAACACCTAAAATCAACATTTAATACATCCACGATATTCATGTGCCAATCATTTAAATGTCCAAAAGACAGGCCATTTGGGGTGAAAATAAAGAGAGATAGAACATATAGGAAGAAACTAAACAATCATATAATCTCACATCGCAACAGAATAACATATATTAATCAACATAATATTTTGCAATGTCATTTCCAAAATGATACGTCAGGGTTATACCTATACAATTCTACACTAGAACGGTTATAACAGCCTATCTCTACATATCAGATATAAGATACATAAAATATAACAGAAAACAAGAGAATAACTAGCTATCAATGAAACCTACTGCTCCAAGCTCCTCCAAAATGCATCCATAGGAAACCTAAACTACTTGGCTTCCCATAAAAATTTGAGCATTTTAAATACATTAAAATTTAAACTCCGAGTCAAATATGGTCTGGTGCGAGTAAAACAAAACAAGCGAATTATTATGTTTAGAACCCTTTTAAAATCAAAGGTATCTTGTAAAACCATGCCGCAAATAAAAGCGGATGGTTTTTACCTTACGGTAGCCAAAACACTTTTTATAGAATACCAATGATATTATAATAATGTCTAATGTTTCGAGTAAAATATGAATATAGCGGAAATGATTGCATCTCGCATTTCAACATAGTTGGGTACGTCTAAAACCGTAAAGGCACGTATTGGAGAATGGGTTCCATACTATAATAAGGTAAGGAACTACCTTCCGATAGTACATCTCTTGATAAAATGCACCAGGGTCTGACAAGAACATCTTGTACCCCTGCCACACAGGACTGGCCTACCACTTGACTAGAAGTACTGAATATGATCACCCCACTTTGGGCCTCGAAGCATACATGAGTAGATAGTAATCGATCCAGACTTTAAATGATCATATGCTAATGGAGGCGACCCACATGGCCCTACTACATGCCTAATTTTTGTCATGTTTCAGTTGACGTGGCTTGAGGCCATGTTTTACCTTTATTTAGCACTTCTCACTTGGAATGCTACACTACCCTCCAGGCATCAATGCAATGCTAGCATTCATCCATACAAGTTCATTCTAGACTGAATGAAACTTAAGGCACTACTTTTATTACATCCTTTTCGGGGAATCCCTCCCAGGACTAATAGCAAATAGCCATTGCATTCCTAATCTCCGTCCTCGATTCCATATTCTTTAGGAGGTCTTCAAGTCGAAAGCTTGAGTTGGATCGAAGTGTTTTTAGATAACATATCTGATCCTGGTCTCTTCGAAACAACTTTCGATAATTTTTTATAAACTCAACCTCAATTCTTTAGGAAATAAACAGATAAAATAAGAGTGGAGATCACCTCCTAACCATTAGTGGACGGATGTCCTTATCATTTATACTAAAAGAATGAAATGAATTTATACGTAAATTGTAGCACCATCGATGGTAACTTAGCATATAATTTCTGTGTTTCTCCTAGATATTTTCAAAGTTACATTTTGGTCTAGAATTTCATAGTCGGTTATTTAACTATTAAATGAACAAACATCAATCATGGATTTAATCACATATGGAATCCACTAAGCTTTATTTAACAAGTCTTTAATTAATCAAAGTCACTTTATAAACATTCGATCAAAAGATCTTTACAAAACACTATTCCTAGACCCCCTACATCCCTTTTATACTTGGGGAAACATTTATATACTTATCTCAATGGTATAAGTATAATTATCAAACTTTACGAAAGTTTCCTTCTGTTTAAAATTCTTTTTGAAAACATTACTTACTATAAATCTATCCACTTATCCTTTATAAAAAGTTCCCTTTTAAAAGCTCACTTCATATTTAAATATCTTTATAAATTTCCAAAATCAATTTATAAACACTTTTATAAGTCTACAAGTCAATTTATGAAACCTCTTTACAAATCTCTAAAATCATTTTTAAAACATGTCCCCATTTAAAACTCCTTTGATAAATCTTCTTTAAGAAAAATACTTTATAAAATATCTTTTATAACTCATCCTTTTAAATCGCTTTAAATAAACTGTTTTACTTAGTAAAACCTATTTTTATAAATAAGTTATTATTTATAATACCTTTATAAAATAATAATATAACTTGAAAAATCATTTATAATCCTTAACCTTAAATTGAATAAAGATTGAAATTAATTCAAAACCATACTTTATAATTTCAAAAGTGGCGTAACAATCCCAATGGTAGTAACTTACATTGCCATTTAAAATTAATTTCACTTTCAAGTCACATAATCATCTATTCCCATAAGTCAACATATACGTAAATGCAATTCATATCCAAATCAGGGAATAACATGTCAATACAACTCAATTAGCATATACATCTCCAAATACCATAATAGAAGGATGTTCAATTGTCCTACTAAATAGATGTCGAAAAACTTCACTACTTATAATAAAATAGGAATTTATTCTGCTAAACGTATGTCCACACAATAAACAATTACATTATAGCAGAATGGGAATTTATTCTGCTAACTGATGTCCAAACAATCAACTAATAACAAAACAAGGATTTATTCTGCTAACACATGTCCATACAATCAAACAGTTTACATAACCCATTCATAATTATTTATGTGCTTAATGGTATCGACATTTGAAACTCTTATGCCCGATTCTTGGAAAGCAGGGAATAAAACTTAAAACTCCCTTTTTTAAAAATAATTAATTACAAATTAAACCCTTTATTAAACACAATTAATCTTTATTAATTCTTAACTTAAATTAGTTATAACTTAAGAAATAATTAGCCTTAAGTAAATAACCAAATAATAATTAACCATTACACAAATAATTAAACCTTAATTAATCATTAATTATTAAATATTAATTTAAACCCTCGTTAATAATTAAATATTAATTAGTCTCAAATATTTAATAAAATAATTTTTAATCGAAACTTAAATAATAAATTAAACCTTCAATAAATAGTTTAATATAAGTCTAATCCTTAATTACTTTATAATTGAAAACAATTAATAACACTTGATTAATTAAATAAATAATAATTAAACCTATATTTATATAGTACTAAATTAAAAATAAATTATATTCTTAACTCATAATTAACTAAAAATTAATCTTTCTTAATCAATAATTAATTAAATTTTAATCTTTTTTAAAGATAATTAATTAAATTAATCTTCACTTAATTAAAGTTAATAAACTTTGTTTAATCTAAATTAATTATTAATTACTAAACTTAATTAATTTAAAAATAAATTATTAAATCTTAATTAACATTCCTCAAACATCATTGTTAAGTTTCTAAGATACTTTTAAAATACTTTTAATTGTAAAAACAAAATTTTTGCAATATCGGATTTTTATGCCAAACTACATCCATAGGGACTATCTCTATGGATGTTGTAACTAGAATTATTTCCTAACTTAACTGTAAAACTTATCACCTTATGAAACACACTTACTTTTCCAAACACAACGTAAGTATTTATAAAAATAAAACAATGTTTAGAAACCTAAAATTGGTTTGAGTTTCAAAAACAATTTACTTAACTTCCACAAAGAATTCAAGTCGCCGCTACCATACAAATGTGCTATTTTTCTTAGCATAACTTCAGAATGGAAATCACCACTACGTAAATTATAAAACCTACCTCATTATGTCAAAGTTTTCACATATACACATAACCTAATATACAAGATCAAAGCTCACACATTTACTACCAATTTCTAAGCTAAACTTCATTATCAAGTCTAACTTCTAAAAACATACAACAACACACTAAAATCCAACAATTCATACACATTCCATACAATAATTTATTAAAACATATAAAAGTTAAAACCTTTAACTTTAAAATAAAGTTTATTCACCAAAATTCTACAAAACTCTTTTGAAACTTGAAATAACTTTGCAAACTTGGCTTAGGACCCTTGCATCTTGTAATAGGCTCGGCCTAGAGCATGCACAACTTAGCCATGATAAGAACAAGGATATGTGGGCTTGACTTGGAGAGGTGGATGTGACGACCCGGTTTTTCGACCTTTGAAAATCAACATCAAATACGTCCACTGTATTACATGTTGTATAATTGAATGCTGGAAATGCCAGACCGTAAGGGAAAGAAGAAGAGTAGAAGAAGAAAATAGAAAACAACAACACAAAATCTCACAGTCGCAGCGAAAAATTATATAATAGATAACGATTGATGTTTATATAGAAAGAAACTATACAGTTTTTATACATTACATCATCAGTGTGACGACCCGACTTTCTACTACCAGAAAATCATATCATCTTTAAGAAAGAAAGGGATAGAAAAGAGAATAGAAAGAAGAGAAGAAAGAAACAACATCAGAATCTAATAGCGGAACGAATAAACTATATTAATAACATAAATATTACATAGTTTACAACCATATCAGAGTACACAGTGTTAACTCCACTTCGTTGGAAACTGGAAAATGTGGAGCGACCTAACTAGACCAACGATCTAACTAGACCAACGACCTAACTAGACCAACGACCTAAGAGACCTAGCGACCTAAAGGATAATGCGACCTAGCGACCTAAAGGATAATGCGACCTAGCGACCTAAAGGATAATGCGACCTAGCGACCTAAAGGATAATGCGACCTAGCGACCTAAAGTCTTAATGCGACCTAGCGATCTAAAGTCTTTATGCGACCTAGTACCTTTAGTCCTTAGCGACCTAAGAGATGGAGCGGCCTAGCGACTTAACTTATCAAGTAACCTAAAAGTAGCTGCGACCTAAGGGAAGCTGCGACCTACAGAACTCTGCGACCTAAAGGAAGCTGCGACCTATGGAATTCTACGACCTATAGAACTCGCACGACCTAAGATAGGTCGCTCACGACCTAAGGACATTGCATTAGAAGACCGCCTTTTCTATGCCGCTACTAGTAAGGTCGCTCACGACCTAGAACTTGTGTAAATCAGCATGCGTGTTCTTGTGAAAGAGAGGACAGTGTATCTTAGGTCAGTCACGACCTACGACCTAGCTTAGGTCGGTCACGACCTACGACCTAACTCCGAAAAATGCCTATAAATACGACCCTAGTTCCAACTAGCAAAGGACTTTTGGCTCATTCATTTTCAAGCGCCGTTACTCTGCTGCATTCTGAATTACTTCAACATCTTCAAGGAACTTCACGAAGAAATCTAACATTTCAAACATGTGTTCAAAGATTTGGATCGACATTGAAGTTTTGGCTACTTGTTCTAAGTTACTTGAAACTCATAGTGTGTTGTAATCAAAGTGTAACTGCACTGACTTGTAATCAAATCGTCAATAAAGATATTCAAAGTGGACGTTGGCAATCTCTTAAGCCGAACCACTATAAAATTGCTGTTGTTTACTGTTTTTTCACTACTATCTGCTTATAATCTGTTCCCGAGCTATCGGGTGGTGCTTTCACGATCTCACTTCATATGCCGGGGTGTTAGCGTTTAAATTTTAGCGTTAACATTTTTGGTGCTTTCACTGAGAATTGAACTCAGGCGAGTTATCATCATTGCTTCACAGAGGTTTGTAGAGAGAATTTCCTTGAAAACCAGAAGTCTATCCGAGATTATGGCTCCTGGAAGGAAAAGTAGATCTGTCAGATCTGGGAATATTCAAGAGGGAACCTCCGCTTCCCCTATATCGAATCAAGCCACTCCAGCTGTCGGAGTTACAAAGGCAGAGCTGGATGCTGCAATCTTAGGGCTGAACCAACAGATAAATGCCCAAAATGCAGAATTCGAGGCTCAGAATGCCCAGAATGCCCTAATTCTGAATAGGTTGAATGATTTGCTTGGGGCAAACCGTCAACCGGCAGATAATGAAAGGAATTTTGCTGGCAACATTCGTGATGCTGAAGAAAGAAATGCTCCTGAAAGGGCTGCTAGCCCCTTTGAACAAACACTTCCATAGGTTGGTGGATCTAGAACTCGACATGATGAGGAGTATCTTTCTGGAATGGTCCGACAAATTATGAAAGAGAGTATGCATAGGGTTGAAGACGAGAAAGAATGGGGTTTCGCCCCAAGTAAAACTCCTTTTACTGAGAAAATCTTAAAGGCTGAATTCCCAAGGAAGTTTGTCCCACCAACCATTCCAGCTTACAGGGGGACGAGTGATCCAAATGAATTCTTATACAAGTATGATTGGCACATGACGGGTGCCATAGCCTCTGATGAAATAAAGTGCCTATATTTTCCTGTGTATCTCGAAGGTGTAGCTCTGCTTTGGTTCACCAAACTTCCAGTCCGATCTATCGATCAGTTTTCTGACTTAACCCGGAAGTTCAAGGAGCAGTTCAGACTATACGCCTCAAAAGCCAAGGATATCATGTCACTGTCAAGTTTGGAGCAGAATCCAGGGGAGACTATCAGATCTTTCTTAAACCGCTTTAATATAGCGCTAGCTGAGGTGGACAATGCAGAATCGCGAATGATATTGACTTATCTGATGATGGGTATTGACAAGTCGAGCGAGTTTGGGAAATGGCTAAACATGAAGGAACCAAATTCCCTTGAAAAGTTCTATAAAAAAGCAGATGAATTCATACGCTTAGAAAGCCGTCCCGTACCGGTAAAGGCAGTGTTGGAAAAAGCCGAAGATAACACTGTTGTTCCACGCAAGAATGAATCTATAGGGCAAAAAAGGGAAAATAACAATGGGAAGAAGTAGAGTAATCTGAAGAAACCCCGATCCTTCAAGCCATCAGAATATACTCCTTTATCAGATACGCCGGAGCGTATTTACCTTGCCACTAAAGATTCTATTGACTTTCCTAAACCTCCTCCTCTAAGGACCGGGAAAAAGGCTATACAGAGTGGGAAGTTCTGCCGCTTCCATAATCAACCCGGTCACGAGACCGACGAATGCCGTCAGCTGAAAAATCTGATTGAAGAGTTGCTAAGGGAAAACAAACGACAGCAATTTGTGAAAAAGAATAGCAACAATCCTGCTTCATCTAGTCAGGGGCAACAGGCTCCTACTCATCAGCCTAGGACGATTGAGAAGGCTTCAGGGCATGAATCTGGAAGGCCCATTATCAATGTCATTACAGGAGGACCTCACCCAGCGGGCAGAAGCTGGGGTGAGATGGAAAGGTATACCCGAGCTTTAAAGTATGTACCGACCGAGGAAGATGTATTCGTTTTGGAAGGTGCTACGCCCTTGAAGCAACAAAGAACTCTTGATGATGATATTGTATTCAAAGCTAGGGATTCTGCAGGTATTGAAGCTCCTACCTTCGACCCCTTAGTCATCTCGGCTGGTATCGGGCCAGCTATTGTCAGAAGAGTTCTCATTGATTGTGGCGCATCCTGCAATATCCTCTTCAAGAAAACATTCGACCAAATGAAGATCCCTATGGCTGATGTGCAAGCTTCATCGCATAAAATCGCTGGCTTCACTGGGGAGCCAAAACAGCCGGTAGGAACCATTGATTTGTTTGTGGAACTTGGAGAAGGAGAGAGAGAAATGGTCCGCAAGCAAACTTTTGTGATTGTCGACGAATTTTCTGCTTACAATGCTTTCCTTGGTCGTCCAACTCTGGCAGCGTTCAAAGCTGTTCTTGCCCCGTGGTGCCTCACCATTAAATTCCCTATAGACAATGGAGTAGGAGTTATAAAAGGGGATCAAAATGCTGGGCGAGAGTGTTATCTGATAGAGCTACGAGAAACCAGAAAAAGAGAAATGGGAAAGAATGCGGCAGCCCCAGTCCGCATCAAAGAACCAGCCTTGTAGCAATTACAGGGCGGACCCTGCACTGGCGAGCACAGCGGAGCAAGGAAAGAGATGGACCCTAGAAAAGTCAGTGCAGGGTAAAATAGAGTGGTACCAGTGGAAACGACAATACCAATACCTGTTGACCCAAAGGACCCAAACAAGGTGTTGAATGTGGGTTCACAACTTAATGTGTCAATTCAGAATATCTTAATATCTTTTTTAAAGGCAAATCTGGATGTTTTTGCTTGGACTCATGCCGATATGTGCGGAATATCCCCAGAAGTTGCAGTGCATGCTCTAAATATTGATCCAAAATTTACACCTGTGAAACAAAAGAGGAGAACTCAAGGTCCAGAAAGGTCGGCAGCATTAAAAGAAGAAGTTGATCGACTAATGGAGAATAATTTTATCAAGGAATCTACCTATCCGAATTGGGATTCAAATCCAGTGCTGGTTAAGAAAGCCAACGGAAAATGGAGAGTATGCATCGATTTTTCAGATCTAAACAAGGCCTGCCCCAAAGACTGCTTCCCATTACCCAGAATCGACCAATTGGTAGACGGAACAGCGGGACACGAATTGTTATCTTTTATGGATGCTTACTCCGGATATAACCAGATCATGATGCATGAGCCGGATCAGGAGGATACGAGCTTTATCTCCGACACTGGTCTTTACTGCTACAGAGTTATGCCCTTCGGGTTGAAGAATGCAGGGGCAACATACCAAAGACTCGTTAATGCTATGTTCAAACCGCAACTGGGCAAGACTATGGAAGTCTACGTCAATGACATGTTAGTAAAGTCTAAGAAAGCAGTGGATCACATAGAACACTTAGCAGACAAGTTCGCAGTCCTTTGAAAATACAGAATGAAGCTCAATCCTTTAAAATGTTCATTTGGAGTGGAATCCGGCAAGTTTTTAGGCTTCATCGTGAGCGCTAGGGGTATTGAGGCCAGTCCAGCTCAAATTGCTGCATTGAAAGAAGTCAAAGCTCCTAGAACAAAGAAGGAATTGCAAAGTCTCAATGGAAAAGTCGCCGCCTTGAGTCGGTTCATTTCCAAAGCTACAGATAAATGCATCCCATTCTTTGACGCCCTAAAGAATGGAAAGAAAAACTTCGATTGGACTCCCGAATGCCAAAAAGCCTTTGATGAATTGATTCGCCATATGGAAACGCCTCCAATACTTTCTAGGCCTGGCGATGGCGAGGATCTTCTTATATACTTGGCAGTATCATCTCATGCTTTAAGTGCAGCGCTGATACGAGAAGACAAAAGGATTCAACATCCAGTTTACTATATCAGCAAAAGACTCACTGGGGCAGAGATGAATTACTCTAAGTTGGAAAAACTCGCCTATTTCCTACTAATTGCATCTAGGAAGTTGAAGCAATATTTTCAAGCTCATCCTATCAGAGTCCTCACTGATCAACCTTTGAAGCAAGTCCTGTTTCGCCCTGAGACCTCGGGTCGTCTTCTAAAGTGGAATATTGAACTTAGTCAGTATGACATCACTTATCATCCCCGAAAAGCAATCAATGGACAAGCTTTAGCAGATTTCATTGCAGAATTCACAGATAAGGGTAACAGTGAGGAGGAAACAGTCGACGATTCCCCAATCCAATGGAAGTTATATGTCGATGGTGCGAGAAACGACTACTGTTCTGGAGCCGGAGTTGTACTTGAGACCCCTGAAGGCCGATCATTATGCTATGCACTAAGACTGGAATTTCCTTCAACAAACAATGAAGCAGAATACAAAGCCCTTATCGCTGGCTTAAGGTTGCTAAAGAATTAAACATCCGAGCGTTACAGATATTCAGCGATTCTCAGCTTATTGTATGCCAAGTCAAAAAGGAATTCCAAGCAAAAGGGGGGAATCTGCCCGCCTACTTGTCAAAGGCTTGGGAGCTCCTGGGTGATTTCGATCATTACATGATAAGTCACATTCCTCGAGAATAAAACATGAAAGCAGATTCTCTCGCAAAGTATTCTAGCACAGGCGAAGCCTAATTTCTGGGATTAACTCCAGTGGAGGTCCTGTCGACTCCTAGCATTGATAAGATGGATATTGATTGGATCATGAGCATGTCTCAAGAGCAAGAATCATGGATGACTCCGATAACAGAATATCTGCTCAATGGATCTTTACCAGGGAACTCAAAAGAACGACAAAAGCTACTGAGAAAAGCCTCTCGATATATAATCCAGGATGGCCGATTGTACAAACGGGGATTCTCAATGCCATTACTTCGATGTGTATCCAGGGAAGAGTCCAAAGCAATCCTAGCGGAGGTACACGGAGGAGAATGTGGTGATCATTCAGGTGGCCAAACATTAGCAAAGAAAATTCTCCGATACGGATATTTTTGGCCAGAAATTAATCGAAATGCAGCAGAGTATTCCCGAAAATGTGACAGATGTCAAAGATTCGCCAAAATTCCTAGAGCTCCTTCCACTGAACTCACACAGATGGTCAGTCCATGGCCGTTTGCAATATGGGGAATAGACCTTGTAGGACCGTTACCAACTGCCAAATCTGGAATTAAATAGGCCATTGTTGCTGTAGATTATTTTACTAAGTGGGCAGAAGCTGAACCACTGGCTACTATCACCTCAAAGAAGATGATAAGTTTTGTGACTAAAAACATCATTTGCAGATACGGTGTGCCTCAAAAAATAATTACAGACAACGGTACTCAGTTTGAAAGTGAAGAATTCCAAGATTTTTGCAAGCAATTCGAAATCCGGAAAAGCTTTTCAGCAGTGGCTCATCCGCAGGCAAACGGGCAAGTGGAAGCCGTGAACAAAATTATTAAGTCAACCATCAAGAAGCAACTTGAAAGAGCAAAAGGTGGTTGGGTTGATTAGCTACCACTGGCACTATGGGCATACAGAACCACTCACAAAACTGCGACTGGGCACACCCCGTTTTCATTGGCATACGGGTCAGAGGCAATGATTCCGGTAGAAATAGAGGTTCCTTCACACAGAAGAATCCATTTCAATCAAGCAGAAAACGAAAAGCTACAGCTTGAAGCGCTAGATCTCCTTGATGAAAAAAGAGATGAGGCTAATCTCAGAATTGCAGCTCATCAGCAAAGGATAGCCAGACATTTCAATTCCAAAGTTCGCCAACGCAGCTTTGAGATTGGAGACCTAGTCTTGAAGAGAATTATGACAGCGACAGGTGTGTTTGGGCCAAATTGGGAAGGACCATATGTCATAGGTCAGAAGCTTCTTGACGGCACATTCAAACTCAATACTGTTGAAGGAGATCAAATTCCAAGGGCTTGGAACAGCAATCATTTGCGTCCATACTTTACTTGAAAATTTTGTCGAAATATTGTAAAAAGAATTGTGAATGTATGATTCTTGTAATTGAAGGCAATTGTAAAACTGATGCAAGTAAATAATGAAAAAATATAAAGTGGATGTAGGCCCAGTTTCCTGGCCGAACCACTATAAATCTTGTGTTCCTTATTATTATTACATGTTTGCTTTATTTTCGATATAAAAAGTACATAGAATGTATTGCTGAAATGTCGATTCAAATTTTTGCAGACAATGGAAGTGAAACTTGCACATAATAAGACCCAGTGATTCTCGCCAAATTTCAAGTCACAAAAGCTCCAAATTCAAATCCTAGATAGGAAGTACTTCAATTGAACGGCCTATGATTTCGACAGAAACGAGCCTTTGCTAATAAATTGAGATCGTTTGAACAAACAAACATCCAATTAAGAAGCTGATGCTCGTTCTCACGAACTTGCCTGACAATGAAGTACATTTCCTTGGATTAAACAAGTCACTTGTAAAAAAAAAGGGGATCACTGAAAAGGCATAAGCAAGTGGACAAGGGAACAACCAAAGCCATCATCGGCAGCACAAATCCTCTTCGGAGGCACAACTATTCGGAGAATAAAGACCTCTAATGGGTTATACGCCACAAAAAATAAAGTTCTCTACTCAACAAAAAAGATAGGAGGAGTCATGACCCTCCAACCATGAGAGAGTAACTTCCAGGCGATGAAAACCCTCTCTGAGGCCCATTTCACCAGGAGTTGAAGTGTAACAACCGCTCTTCGGAATTTCACTTCACCAGAGTTGAAATGTAAACAAAATAAAAGCCCTCTTCGGAGGCCCATTTCACCAGGAGTTGAAGTGTTACGACCGCTCTTCGGAATTTCACTTCACCAAAGTTGAAATGCAAAACAAAATAAAGACCTTTCTGGAAGCCCACGTTTCACCGAGATTGAAATAAAACTTGCAAGTGTTGAAACGTGAAAAGGCTTTTTTCAAAGGCACAACTCTTTGGAGGTACACGTTTCGCCAAGATTGAAATAAAACTTCCAAGTGTTGAAACGTGGAAAATCCCTCCTCAGAGGTACAACCCCCTCCCGGGGACACAATCAAAAAGAAAGACTTCTTCGGAAGCCCACGTTTCACCGAGATTGAAATAAAACTTCCAAGTGTTGAAACGTGAAAAGGCTTTTTTCAAAGGCACAACTCTTTGGAGGTACACGTTTCGCCAAGATTGAAATAAAACTTCCAAGTG
This sequence comes from Allium cepa, assembly GCA_030765085.1. NCBI lineage: Eukaryota > Viridiplantae > Streptophyta > Magnoliopsida > Asparagales > Amaryllidaceae > Allium > Allium cepa. The sequence continues at coordinate 606,406,736 of CM060937.1, forward strand.
TTGAAACGTGGAAAATCCCTCCTCAAAGGTACGACCCCCTCCCGGGGACACAATCAAAAAGAAAGACTTCTTCGGAAGCCCACGTTTCACCGAGATTGAAATAAAACTTCCAAGTGTTGAAACGTGAAAAGGCTTTCTTCGAAGGCACAATTCTTTAGAGGTACACGTTTTACCAAGATTGAAATAAAACTTCCAAGTGTTGAAACGTGAAAAATCCCTCCTCAGAAGTACAAATTTCTATTTCAAAAAAAAAAAAATATATATATATATATATCCTCATCAAGGGTATACTTTAACTTTCAAAGGAAGAGTGATTTACCTATTCTAGAAAATAACCTTCCTCAAAAAAAAAAAAAAGAGGAAGAAAGTTAAAGTACTCTTCAGAGGCCTGCTTTACCACATAGAAGAATTCACTTGGCAAAATGCGTACTTAAGCAAAAGAAAAAAGTGATTTCTTCGAAGGACAAAGCGTAAAAACTTATATGAAGGAAGTTGTACTCTACGAAAAATTTCTTCAAGAATGAAGTAATTATTCTTCAGAAAATAAGAGTGCGAGTCCCCTCAAAGTATAAAATATTGCAGCAAACTTATGGTACGGGGGCAACATGGTATAGTTACATACAAAATGGTATAGCTACATCGGTAAAGTACGCTCAAACAACATACCACAAGCTCACCGCAATATCATATAAATAAACTTGTGCAAAAATGAATAATAAATGCATTCTCAAATTCAAACAAGAGTCTGTACAAATAAAGGATCATTTTATTCAATTGCAGATACAGGTTTCAAAATAAAAAAAGCAGGGGCCGGTGCCTGCACAACATCCGACCATTGCACAAAAAAGGAGTCAAAAAGCCCGAAGTCCGACTCTTCACTTCTTCTTGCCACCTTTGGACCCTTTGCCTGGCCGAATGATTAGTTTTTCAGGTCTATCTATAGGCATAAGGGAAGAAGGAGAGGGAGGTGCAACCGGTGCAACTTCCGGTTCCTCTTCAGTAGTGATGATTTTCTTCCCCCTCCTCTTCGATGTTCCGTGCTTCTTTCTTCTCTTCGAAGAAGACTCACTCCCTGGAGTAACAAGAGCGGACAAAACTACGTCATCAGAGGGAGTCCGCTCCGGAGAGATCTCGCCTCCTTCAAGTCCCTCGTCCTTCTGCTCTTGCGAAGCGATAGGGTCATCCAAGCCGTGAAGAGCCTCAATCTGTTCCTCGTGTGACCCGGGTTGTGAAGCAGAAGGAGGAGTCACCTGAAGAGACGGAGGAGGGATAACCGGAGGAAGTGAAGCCTACACAGCACTTGGTGTTTCAACTGCAGAAGAAGAGAAATTAAAAATATTAGTATCTCCCCGAAAGAAGGGAGATATGGGTTCGTCGAGATTCAAGAAGTAATCGAGAAGCTCATCAAACTTTTGAGGAGTAAGCAAGCGATCCACCTGAATCGGACCAATATCAAAATTACCTGAAGATGTTTGCTTCGTTAGCTCGATCTCATAATTCTGAGCCCCGATATCCTCCAAAGCCTCATCATCAGTAGGGGTGATTACCCCGGTTCTTATAGGAGGCAGCGAATGAGCACTAGAACCTGTAATGTCCACTTCGGAAGAAACTAAAGGACGTTCAGAAGTGGTAGGTGGTATTTCTTTCTCAGAACGTTCCCCTTCCGCCATTCCGGCCCGTACCTTGGCGAGTTGCTCTTTTCCCTTGGCATGAGCGGCGCGGGCATCATCATCGAGATAATGCTCTTCAAGAGCTGTCTCAGCGTAGCCAGCACCTTTACCACCTAGCATATCGAGTGCTGCCTCCCAGACTTCAGCTAATGTAATTTCGTATTTAGGGCCTAGAAAGGCAAGGCTGCCACGCCCCAAAATGCTATGCAGATAGAAATCAAATAATGTGGAGCTAATGTCAGCTTTGGTTGCTTGATGGGCTTCTTCGGCCGCGAATTTACCAGCAACAGCCTCGTCACGCTCCTTTTCGGCCATAGCAAGTCGAGCTTTTAGCATCTCTATCTCCAAGCTTTGAGAGCCGGCCTGTTCTCGCAGCTGTAAAGTTTCAGCGCGATATTCTTCTATGACCTTCTCCTGGTGTGTAAGCTTATCTTCGACTGCCCTTTGACTGGCATGCGCATCTCGTACTTGTTGCTGAAGCATGCTCTCCTTTTGAGAATGGAAAGTAGATGAAGTAGCTAATTCTTCCTTAAGCTTTTCTACTTCCGCTTCCAGCTTTTCATTATAGGAAGCAATACTTCTCATTTCGGCGTCATGCTATTCGAGAGTCTTCTGCCACTCAGCCTTATCGTTCTCCATTGTGAGCATGGCCTCGAGATTGGCTTGGTTAACCCTCTGAAGCTCGTCGACAAGTTTTTGCCAGTTCGACATTTTTTCAATATCGGTCCTGACAGAATCAAGATTTCGCAGCATAGCCGATTTGTCGAGAGGAACCAAGTCGAGATCAAATCGAACCCCTCTCAGGCACCACTGAGGGAATCGACTTTGAAGAGTGGGAGGACCTTGCCCAACTTGGTATGCGGGCCGGTTGATGATTGTTTGAATGTCGGAACGAACGGGGGCAGGAGATTGAGCAGGAACGTTTTGAGAAACTGTCGGCATTGTTTCTTCAGTAAGTTTAGCCCGCTTGCTAGAAGAATCTTCCATGTGTCCTTTACCTCTCTCATCGTGGGTCTTTCTTTTTTGGGTATCATCATCTCTGTGGGGAGGGTCATGTCTTTCTTGTTCTCTTCGGTGACGTTCTTCATATGCTCGTCTCTCGTCTGCTTTCCTGATGGCCCTCTCTTCATCGGATTCTCTGTAAGAAGGGAGGTAACGCCTATAATCATACTGGCTACGCCTCCCGTAGCGCTGGAAATCATCATAGTACGAGCCGCTGCGCCCCATAGGAGAATCTGGAATAAAAATAATAAGCTTTAGAAATCTTTAAAGTACAAGAAGATAAGTGCGTAGAAGTGATGAAAAATCCGAAGTGTCGTGTAACGTGTAAACTACACGCATCGAGTTACAAACCACTCTGTGGAATAAAGGTAGTGATAACTTGAGTAGGAGGAGTTGACATTTGTTGTAGAGAAGATGTCGCCTCGATTACAGAAGAGATAGTTTTGGAAACATCATCTTTGAAAAGTTCTTGAGAAGTCACAATTAAATCACTCAACCCCTCGAAAACATCATCACCATCATGTTTTTTGGGATTTGCTTTCTTGACTCCTTCGTTAGTAGATTTTTCAAAAGATCGTGGAGGTTCTTCCTCTTCGATAACTGGGGCAAGTACAGACTTGTCAGACGGCCCCGCAACATCTTTCGGAATTGAACACTTTACTAGTGAAGTTTCTATAGAGGTTCCTCCCTGCATGTGCTCTTTAGTAGGGACCAGGGCATCAGGAATTTTCATCGGAGAATCGGGAACTTCAGTCGGAACTTCATGAAGTTGAGTAGAACGAGAAGAATGTAAAAGCTCAAATCGATGAAGGAGTTCATCTGTCAATAGAAATTTTGCGCTCCTCTCTTCAGCAGCCACAATGCTTAGCCTTTCAAAGACTGGTTTATGACTGGAATCTCTAGAAGGAGGAGGAAGTGCTGTAAAAATAAGGAATGGAATCAGCATCTAGCAATACGAACCATGAAAAACTTAGAATGGAATTGAAGAAAGAAGGGAAAAAAGATCTCACTTCCTATTCTCCAGTCTGCGTAAAATCCTGCGGGGCAACGAATATAGAAGAATTGATTCAAAAAACCATGTGCACTCTCCGGCAAATCCAAAATTAGTTTACGGTTCCTCGCACCTCTTACAAGTACAATCGAAGGGTGGTCCTTGTTCTTCGCAAAAGTGCACAGGTAACAGATTTCCTCAAAACTCGAAAGACGGTCAAGAGTTCTCCTGAACAGAACGCACAATCCCATCAAAATGGCATAGCCATTGGGATGCAGTTGGAAAGGAGAGATTGTCAGTCGAAGAAGGATTTTTGAAGAAATTCATTAAAGGGAGGAATTGCTCCACTTAAGCACATTTGGCGATTAATGGCAACAAAACCGGAAGGTGGTCTATCAGCGAAATCATTTGGTCCAGGGAGTAAAACTTCTGCCTCGGCAATGCCAAATTGAATGCATAATTGATTAAGCACCCGCTGTTTCAGAAGGGTAGGAGTTCTTTCCGGACGGTTCTTTAGTGGAATAGCAACCGGGAAAGCCCCTTCGACGTGTTCTATCATCTCTTCTTGTTGAGACGTCATTCTACATGAGTAACTGGATGTTCAGGTGTGAAGGTGCACGTTTCCTAAAAGTGTGAAGTGTTGTGCAAAACTAATAAAAATAACAAGCGAAATAACTGAAATTAAACTAATTGACAACTGATCGATTGTGAGATTTCAGGACTTGTTAATTTAAAACTCAAGCGCAGTGTCAATTCAAACAAAATTTTAGCTTTGCTTTAACACTTCATTTGAGTCGGTTGATTCACAGCATTTCACTCACACAGTTCATTTAAGTTGATTATTCTTTATCGACTAATCTGTCGTTCGATGTGGGCAGTCAATGACAGTATATTCGTCCCATTTTTCTGCAAATGTTATGTTTAAACAGGTTATTAGATTAAAAGTTAGGGCAATCTGCAAAGGAATGTAATGAATTTCAAATGATTCAAGTCCAAGCAGTTCAATCAAATTCTCTCAAAAATTTCACAAGTCCTGGGTCGACCAACGACCTAGTATAGGTCAGAGCTCTTTTAGGTCGCACTGTGCAAATTAAAGGGGTCTAGAGCAATGCAAATTTATCAAGTTCTAACTCGGCTGCGACCTAAAAACCTATGCTGCAGAAATTAGGTCGTACAAGTTTTAGGTCGTTCAGCGACCTAACGTAGGTCGAAAATGTTCTTTAGGTCTCAAGGGCCCTAAGGTCGTGAAGCATTTTTTGTCACTCAAATCTGTTAGGTCGCCTAACTTCCTCTCTGCACCAGACCCAATAACCCAGCAGTTCAAAGCAATGCGCTTTCGCCTAAGTCCTAGGTCGCGAAAGTCCTAGGTCGCGAGGTTCTATAGGTCGCGCAAGTTCATGGGTCGGTTCTAATAGGATCTTAAGCAAGCTCCCGCTCAAGCGAAAAACCTCGCTTTCCTCCACCAATCACCTTCTTCTCCACTAACCCATTAACCCGTTATCACTCATGAGCAAGTCCATCATCCCCTTCGTAAAAATTCATCATTCCTACATGCCACCGAATCATCCAGGAATCAAATCCAAATACCTCCGATCCATTAATGTTACCGTGCCTTCTTGAATCACAACGATGACATATCGAACGGCGATCAAAGATCGATCGTAATAATCATTCAAAATAAGGGCACCACACATGAATTGGACTCGAGGCGGAAAACGTAGATTCACAATTGGATGGCGATTATCGTGGGTTAGAGATTGAATTCACTTACGTATTATGTTGGTGACGATAAATTGACAGCTAAATAGGTTGAATTTGCCTTCGAAAACTTGAGAACTTGATAATGGCTGAATAGGAAGTTCAGAGCAGATGAAGTGAAGGAGGAACGACCTATGTCATTTATACCCCAGGGAAGTGAGATGTGAATCGACACACACGACCTAATTTTCTCGATAGGTCGCTCGCGACCTAACAACTCATCAGAGCTCGAGTTAAGAGAATCGAAGCACACAACCAATGACCTAGGCACGTACTTCGAGGGGCAAATGTTAACTCCTCTTCGTTGGAAACTGGAAAATGTGGAGCGACCTAACTAGACCAACGACTTAACTAGACCAACGACCTAACTAGACCAACGACCTAACTAGACCAATGACCTAAGAGACCTAGCGACCTAAAGGATAATGCGACCTAGCGATCTAAAGTCTTTATGCGACCTAGTATCTTTAGTCCTTAGCGACCTAAGAGATGGAGCGGCCTAGCGACTTAACTTATCAAGTAACCTAAAAGTAGCAGCGACCTAAGGGAAGCTACGACCTACAGTACTCTGCGACCTAAAGGAAGCTGCGACCTATGGAATTCTGCGACCTATAGAACTCGCACGACCTAAGATAGGTCGCTCACGACCTAAGGACATTGCATTAGAAGACCGCCTTTTCTATGCCGCTACTAGTAAGGTCGCTCACGACCTAGAACTTGTGTAAATCAGCATGCGTGTTCTTGTGAAAGAGAGGACAGTGTATCTTAGGTCAGTCACGACCTACGACCTAGCTTAGGTCGGTCACGACCTACGACCTAACTCCGAAAAATGCCTATAAATACGACCCTAGTTCCAACTAGCAAAGGACTTTTGGCTCATTCATTTTCAAGCGCCGTTACTCTGCTGCATTCTGAATTACTTCAACATCTTCAAGGAACTTCACGAAGAAATCAAACATTTCAAACATGTGTTCAAAGATTTGGATCGACATTGAAGTTTTGGCTACTTGTTCTAAGTTACTTGAAACTCAGAGTGTGTTGTAATTAAAGTGTAACTGCATTGACTTGTAATCAAATCGTCAATAAAGATATTCAAAGTGGACGTAGGCAATCTCTTAAGCCGAACCACTATAAAATTGCTGATGTTTACTGTTTTTTCACTACTATCTGCTTATAATCTGTTCCCGAGCTATCGGGTGGTGCTTTCACGATCTCACTTCATATGCCGGGGTGTTAGCGTTTAAATTTTAGCGTTAAAACACATATATACATCACATACTAGACAGTTATAAACACCTGTATAGTTATTACATCTCAATACAACTAAGAGACAACACAGAACACACAGCGGAATACTAATATCTAACGCAGAAGCCTCCTGCTCCATTACTCCTCCAATATTTGTCAAAGCTAACCTGAATACTAACCTGAATTCCCTTGGCTACTCGTAAAAATTTGAGTACCCACGTGTTTATGAAAAACAAAAATAAACTCCGGGTCAGACATGGGTCTGGTGTGAGTAACAGGTTAAAGTTGCTTAACTTTTAAAAACCTTTGGAAAGAAAGGTATCACGTAAGACTTCCCACACATAAACATGGAAAAGTTTTTACCTTACCTAACCAAAACATTTGATAGGAAATCCGATGATATTATAATAGTGTCTAGGGTTTTCAAATAAATAAGAAATAGACGAAATTGTTACATTATTAAATTCCAGCTACTAGTCACAAAAGTGGGTATTACAATCAAAACCGTTGGCACTTATTGGATTTTGGATTGCATACAATGGCAGGGCTACTGGGGTACCGCCCGTCAAAGTACGTGGCCTAGATCACCGTACCGAGGAGTACTCCCACTCCCCTGCAACACAAGGCTGGACCCATTCTTACTGAATAGTTCCGAACAAGACAACCACGACGGTTAGAGCTCAAAAGACCGTCCATACAACCGAAATAAAAGGGACCTCTAGACAGGGGTAAATCTCGCTCTCTAGTGGGTGCGACCCACGAAGCCTTGCTGCACCTCCCATGTTTTAGCCATTCCAGGTTGATGAGGCTTGAGGCTACGATTACCTTTATAGGACATATCACTTAGAATGCTCATCGTCCGCCTGACGATGTTCTGAAAGCATTCAATCCATATAAGTTCGTTCCGGGTTCGAACGAAACCGAAGGCATTATCTCGTTACACTCATTTTGGAATCACCCTCAGAGTTAACGACAATAACCCTTGCACTCTAAACCATCTCGAATCTATAAGTACTATTCCGTCAACTCATTACTGAATCACCCACAGAGTTGTACTGACGTATAACCCTTACACCTCGAGTGTTCACTCGCTCTACTTGGATTCATGACCTAACGTTATTTGGAATCGATGTGGTTTTCAGATATCCAAATATGGAAACCAGATCCCGGTCTCATCGAAATCCAAAGTGTGTCTTTTAAGTTGTTTAAAGGTTTAAAACAATTCAATATAGTATCAATATACACAGATAGATAACTTATAAATCTCAATTGATAATCAACATTATCACATAACAGGTAATCCACAATCATCAATATCAAATAGATATTCCATATACTACCATCACAATAGATGACCTATGTTATCATCACAATACAATCAAGTCATTCATTCCACACAATATCATTTATCTCATTACTGAGTTCACAAAGCATCCAAGTCAAACAATGACATCCATTCAACATAAGCAAAGATTTACTCATCACAATATAATTAATTTAAAATGAATTAAATTAACTATCTCTAATTAATTTAAAGTGAATTAAATTAATTCTTTTATCTATAATTAATTTAAAATAAATTAAATTAATTACTTCACCAATATAAATCTTTCTTATCAATCATCTAATTGATTACAATCAATTATGATTCATCATTAATCATCTTTATTAATCACCTTTGATTAATTACCCTTAATTACATTCATGTAATTATACTAAATTAATTTCACAAATCAATTATCCTCAAACAAACAGTAATTAACCTTTAATTATTTTAATTAATTAATTAATCATAATTAATTACATTTATCCTTAATTAATTACATTAATTGATTTCCTTTAATTACTTATTATTGATTAATTAATCTTAATTAATCAACTTTAATTACATCATTAATTAAAATAATTAATGATTCACTTTTATTAATTACCTTAATTAATTAATTAACTTAATTACCATATTAAACAAATTAATTATCCTTAATTAATCTCTTAATCAATCCCATGATTAATTAATAAGTAATTTAAACCAAATTACTTCACACTTAAACATCTCCACTTAATTACAACCATGTAATTATTAATTAATTACTTAACTAAGTAAATACCCAAATCATTAATTATTAAAGTAATTATTTTTAAAACTCATTGTTTATAATTAATTAAACTTAATTAATTAAAAATAGACAATCATATTAAACTATACTAAGTAATTAATTACTTAATTACTTTATTAAGTAATTATACTCAAACCATTTACAATTGATTAATATTAAATTAATTAATCTAACTAATTATAAAAATTAATCACATTAATTAATTATTTAAATAATCCTGGTTAATGATCTTCATTAACCATTCTTTAATTATTTTTATTAAGTAATTAACTTAAATTAATTACGATTTAAATTATCTTTAATCATTCATTAATTAAAGTTAATTATTAAATTAATTAACCTTAATTTAAAACTTAATTACATTCATTCATCATTAATTAATAATTTAATTAATGATCTTAATTCCAAATTGACTAATCATTAATCAATTATAAATTCCAAATTTAATTAATTAACTAAATTAATTAATTAATCTTAATTACCCTATTAGTTAAATAAATCCTGAAATCTTAATCTTAATTAAATTTTCACGATAAAACATAATATAATTATGTTTAAAACAATTTAATTGAAACAAAGTCTTGTTAAACTACTTTTAAAATTTCATTTTAAATTCAAATTTTAAAATAGAATAATTTAACACTTATCAAAGTTTAAATAATTTAAAACTTTTAAAATTGTAAATCAAACAAGTGCTATGGAAATTTTGAAGTTAAATTCATTTCAAAATTTTGGAAATTCAATTCATTCTTAGTTTCAACTTTCAAATTTAAATCTTTTTTTTAAATTTCAACTAAAGTTCATTTTAAACTCAGATTTCCAGTTTTAAAATTTATCATTAAATCTTGCTTCACATCTTAAAATTTCATTATTAAAAGTTTAAACTATTACCAAAATGAAATAGTTAGTTAAGTTAAATTTTAAACTTAAATTCCTATTTTAAAAACTGGAATTTGAATTCAAAACAGTAATGCAAACTTGAATTGCATTTGAACTTAAACTTTGCTTTATACATAAATTACAGATTTAATTTTTTTTTCGTAAAAAAAACAGTTTTAAAGAAAACAGGTTTCCTGAAACCTGTACATTACAGAGTAACCCGAAGGACCTTATTTCTACTTGGGGTTAAAAACTGCCTTACTTTGAGTTTCCTACTGACCTGCTTCGAGTTCTCTTTCTATTTACTTCGAGCCATCTCTGCAACACACCCAAACCCAAAAATAGATCACCAGAAAACATGTCGCCGTGCATATGCACGGCAACCACCACCTTTGGCGATGATCAGTGATGATCCAACAACTACTTGAAACCCATCACTACTCTAACATCAACCCAGATCAAAAGAAATCAATGAATTCAAAATAACCCCTGCTTCAAAACCTAAAAACTTCAAACAGGTTTCTATTGCAAACCTGTCAACGGCCAAAACCCACCGCTCCGACCTCTTCAGGATCAACCCCTCCGGCCATGAACTCCTTCAACCATCAGCTGCACAATCACCAATCATCACCTCACTCGATCCATCCTACAATTCTCACTGCCCCCATTCCTAACCACTACTCAAACTAGGTTAAAAAAAGTTTCAATTCAAACTGTAACATATCTAGTAATTATAATACACTTCTCTGATTTTTCTAAGGGTCTATGATCCTTAGTTAATAACTCAAAAGGATTCTAAATTTTCTCAAAACACAAATTGCAAGAATTAGCTCAAATTCATATTTTGTTCAATAACAAGCTGTTATTGTAACAAACACCTATAAATAGTAATATTTGATTTAAAAATCAAGTTTCAATAAATGTTTTTAGTTTATGAATCCTAGATTCCAATATTAATATGTTTGGATTAGATCAAGATTAACATAAAATGTTATTACCTGTTTTTACAGAGATATCACCCTGTATTTTAACTCCTCTAAAAAAAATTTTAAACTTAACTTAAGAAAATAAAAACATATTATTTTATAAAGTTGAATTCTAATCTCTAATAAACAACTTCTTTTAATTATTCTAGAACCCAGTTACTATCTTAAATCAGATCAATTGTAGCAATTCTTTTAAATAGGGTGTGAATCTGAGTATACACTGTAGAACATAATCAACATGCATGTACAATTATAATCACAACAGACATTTCATAAGCACACAACATATTTTATCACAAACACTTATCAAGCAACCTAAATATAGTTTAAGATTTAGATGTTACTCACCTTTTTATTGAATGCAAACCCCTGATGTTCTTTATGAATTTGCAGAAAACATGAAAAAGCAGACTTGACCCTCTGTTGTACCTTAAGTTGAATTTGATATGCAGTTTGCTAACTCCTCAAATACATGCAGATGTGAAATATGCTGTAGCTAATTTCCACCGAATACATACAGATGCTTTCATTACTCCCAGGTTTGAAACAGAGTGCAGAAAGAACGATGCAGGCCCTTCATTTTGATTTTTTTTTTAGGCAATGCAGGTTAACTATGGTTTTGGATATGCTGGTGTTGGATTTGAGGGAATGCAAATTTGAGAGATTTAGTTTTGACGAGGAGTTTCAGGGATTTGCATTTGAACAAGTTTTAGATTTTGCAGATTTGTATATGTAGATTTATGATTGTGGATTGTTAATATGAAAATGGATCAGATTTTAAAAGTTGAAGATTTTCTTTTGATTAAGGAAGAATGACAATGTAATATGAAATGAAGATGCAAGTTCAACTAAATTTATTTCAGATTTTAAGAAAAGAAAAGAAAATTAAAAACTAAAATTTTAACACTTGTCTATTTTACAACACTTGTCAATTTGAATGCATATGAATTTAACACTTGTTTTCTCTTTTAGAAGTAATTTGTTGTTTTTTTTTAATTTTCAAAGTAATGCATGTGTTTTAGTTTAATATAACTTGTTAGTTTATATTAGATATATGCATGAATTTATAAAGAAATAAGAACAAACAATGTTTTACAAAACTACATAAACAAAAATTATAACAATTAAACAATTTAAAATTTATGCTTTTGAACTTAGATTCAAACTAAATTCAAGAATCAATTATTCTCAAATCAAGTTATAAATATAAATTCAATTTGAAATAAAAGTTACAAATCCTATTTAAAACTTTTTTAAAAGGTCATTACAATTTCAATATTATTTTTATAACTTTCTTATTATTAAATTAAAATTATTTTACAAGAGATTATATTTTTATAAATTAAATATCCATTTTATTAAGTCATGAAATCATTTTGTTAAATTTATTCTAAATTTAAAACTAAATCTGATTTAATTTAAAACATTTAATATTTTCCTATCAATTTTTAAATCATACTTTTACTTATGAAATAGTCTTTGAAAACTCAATACTAATTTGAAACAAAATTTCCAAAATAAAAATGTCTATATTAGAATTTTAAAACATGATTCAATTATTAAGTTTAAACCAAAAATCATTTATTTAACTTTGAAAATCTTAAATATTAAATAAAACAAATTTTCCAAAATTACTACAAATAATAAAACTAGAAAATATGGTTCATTTATTAAAATTAAAACAAACCAATCTATTTAAAATATAAACCAAATATTTATATTGAAAATAGAAATCAATTTATTATTTAAAAGATGAAATAACCAATTTAAATATTTATTGAAGAAGATTATTAATTTTGTCTGAATAATTATTAACAAATTATCAATATCAATTTAATTTTAATTACAGATTATTAAATTGATATTGTTAAAAATTCCGGGATATTACAATCCTTCCCCCTTAAAAGAATTTCGTCCTCGAAATTTAAAAAAAAGGTAATTTAATAATCTTATAAATCTTTTTTTAAATTTTAAAGCACAAGCATATATCAAACATATGCTAACAACCAAAACAATCAATTAAACAAATCTAATTATCGAGACAAAATTCTGGATGGAATTTTTTTGAGTTTTCCCAGGTATATATATATATATATATATGTATATATATATATATATATATATATATATATATATATGTATATATATATGTATATGTATATATATATATATATATGTGTATATATATATATATATATATATACGGGGATACTCGCTCAAGAGAATCCAAACAAACAATAATATGAACCTACAAAGTTCCAATACAACTATATCTATAACACTAGACAAGATATCAGACTACAAACGAGTCTGACTATACAACCAAAACTCCAGAACTTCTGGTTCCACAACCAGAGATAGATTCTACACGTACTCCCTCAGAGATACGTGAAACTCATCGAATCCTAGTTATCCAAACTGCCAATTCAATCCTATAGATCAATCACTTATTCTCGAAGATCACAGGAAAGATCCAAAACACTTCAGTGCAAACTTCTCAGACCTACCCAAACTTATAGCTCACTTTAGATCGGAGAAAACTTATCTAAAATTAAATCTCTGACTCAGAATCCAAATTTCCATCGTCTTTTATCCACAAAACTCTTCAGACGATCCTGGGCTGCCCACAACCTTACTAATCAGCTCAACCTTGCTGATACTTCTAGAAACAAACTGGACCAATCAACACAACAAAACGATCTCCTCAAGATCAACCAAAATCAAGAACTCAAACTCAACTTCTCAACATCAGAAGACAACAACTCACTTCTCCTGTCCGGGAAAAGATAAGCAGATACACTTCCAAACTGCTTTCGCTGCACAACTCTGATCCGACATAGAAGAGAATGCTGAAGAAGAATACAAGCACAAATAGGACAACATACCCTAGAGATATGGTTCAACAAATCCATAAGAATCATTCAGAAGTTCCTCCAAAACTCCGAGCTACTACACCAACTCAATCTCCTTGAAACCATTCTACTATTAAGTTGAACCACCGGTACCACTCCTGGAATCCTAGACGATAGAAAGCTCAATCTCTAGATGCGGACAAAATTCTGACTTCTGTGAAGACATCCAGAAAAACTGCGATAACCCAAGAGAACACTCAAACAATCGCAAGTCACCTTTGCGAACCACCTAAACCAAATCCAAGGAATACTGTTCTTCCTTAACCAAATTGAACAGCTTACACTTAACTGCCAACCTATCGAAGAAACGGGTCCACTCAACTGCTTCTGAACTCCTCTTCAGAAAAACTTCTAAGCCAGATGATCTCTTGCCAACACCGAGAACACTCCAAGCTGCACTGTTGCCACAGATGCCAAAGAATTCCAAAACCAACCCTTGGAGAAACTTGGACTTCAAAGCAAACAGAAACACCAGCTGAACACAGCCACAACACCAAAGCAGACTCACTTCCTTAACTTGTTCCAAAGAAAACATCTTCGGGAACATCCATAGTCACTACATCTCATCACGCAGCTACTACTCCCTGATGTATCCAAAATACCATCACTTGCTTTTGCCCAACCAACAGATCCAAATTCTACTCATCCAACTTTAGAAATGAACTCCGAACCTTTACAGGTTTCCTTCAGAGATCAATGAAGTTCTTCATCACTACAAAACCCACTCGAGACGATATTAGGCCTACAGTCTCGACAGTACACCTCCAACCTCAAACATTCAAACTCCAACAAATGGTAGTCGTGTTACACACACTACTACCCCATCTACCCTTATAACTTATACTGGAAAACCTGAACAGGTAACCCAACAGATAGGTAGAAATAAATATATATATAATTAAAATTACAAATACGCTCTCTCAAGAAAGACACCACTATAGAGCCTAGGTATTCACTCAACCTAACGCTCTGATACCAACTGTGACGACCCGACTTTCTACTACCAGAAAATCGTATCATCTTTAAGAAAGAAAGGGATAGAAAAAAGAATAGAAAGAAGAGAAGAAAGAAACAACATCAGAATCTAACAGCGGAACGAATAAACTATATTAATAACATAAATATTACATAGTTTACAACCATATCAGAGTACACAGATATACATCACATACTAGACAGTTATAAACACCTGTCTATTTATTACATCTCAATACAACTCAGAGACAACACAGAACACACAGCGGAATACTAATATCTAACACAGAAGCCTCCTGCTCCATTGCTCCTCCAATATTTGTCAAAGCTTACCTGAATCCTAACCTGAATTCCCTTGGCTACTCGTAAAAATTTGAGTACCCAAGAGTTTATGAAAAACAAAAATAAACTCCGGGTCAGACATGGGTCTGGTGTGAGTAACAGGTTAAAGTTGCTTAACTTTTAAAAACCTTTGGAAAGAAAGATATCACATAAGACTTCCCACACATAAACATGGAAAAGTTTTTACCTTACGCTAACCTAAACATTTGATAGGAAATCTGATGATAGTGTCTATGGTTTTCAAATAAATAAGAAATAGCCGAAATTGTTGCATTATTAAATTCCAGCTACTAGCCACAAAAGTGGGTAATACAATCAAAACCGTTGGCACTTATTGGATTTTGGATTGCATACAATGGCAGGGCTACTGGGGTACCGCCCGTCACAGTACGTGGCCTAGATCACCGTACCGAGGAGTACTCCCACTCCCCTGCAACACAAGGCTGGACCCATTCCTTACTGAATAGTTTCGAACAAGACAACCCCGACGGTTAGAGCTCAAAAGACCGTCCACACAACCGAAATAAAAAGGACCTCTAAACAGGGGTAAATCTCGCTCTCCAGTGGGTGCGACCCACGAAGCCTTGCTGCACCTCCCATGTTTTAGCCATTCCAGGTTGATGAGGCTTGAGTCTACGATTACCTTTATAGGACATATCACTTAGAATGCTCATCGTCCGCCTGACGATGTTCTGAAAGCATTCAATCCATACATGTTCGTTCCGGGTTCGAACGAAACCGAAGGCATTATCTCGTTACACTCATTTTGGTATCACCCTCAGAGTTAACGACAATAACCCTTGCACGCTAAACCATCTCGAATCTATAAGTACTATTCCGTCAACTCATTATGGAATCAACCACAGGGTTATACTGACGTATAGCCCTTACACCTCGAGTCTTCACTCGCTCTACTTAGATTCACGGCCTAACGTTATTTGGAATCCATGTGGTTTTCAGATATCCAAATATGGAAACCCGATCCCGGTCTCCTCGAAATCCAAAGCGTGTCTTTTAAGTTGTTTAAAGGTTTAAAACAATTCAATATAGTATCAATATACACAGATAGATAACTTATAAATCTCAATTGATAATCAACATTATCACATAACAGGTAATCCACAATCATCAATATCAAATAGATATTCCATATACTACCATCACAATAGATAACCTATGTTATCATCACAATACGATCAAGTCATTCATTCCACACAATATCATTTATCTCATTACCGAGTTCACAAAGCATCCAAGTCAAACAATGACATCCATTCAACATAAGCAAAGATTTACTCATCACAATATAATTAATTTAAAATGAATTAAATTAACTATCTCTAATTAATTAAAAGTGAATTAAATTACTTACTTTATCTACAATTAATTTAAAATAAATTAAGTTTATTACTTCACCAATATAAATCTTGCTTATCAATCATCTAATTGATTACAATCAGTTATGATTCATCTTTAGTTATCTTTATTAATCACCTTTGATTAATTACCATTAATTACATTCATGTAATTATACTTAATTAATTTCACAAATTAATTTTCCTCAAACAAACAGTAATTAACCTTTAATTATTTCAATTAATAAATTAATCATAATTAATTACATTTATCCTTAATTAATTACATTAATTAATTTCTTTTAATTACTTATTATTGATTAATTAATCTTAATTACATCATTAATTAAAATAATTAATGATTCCCTTTTATTAATTACCTTAATTAATTAATTAACTTAATTACTATATTAAACAAATTAATTATCCTTAATTAATCTCTTAATTAATCCCTTGATTAATTAGTAAGTAATTTAAACCAAATTACTTCACGCTTAAACATCTCCACTTAATTACAACCATGTAATTATTAATTAATTACTTAACTAAGTAAATACACAAATCATTAATTATTAAAGTAATTATTTTTAAAACTCATGTGTTTATAATTAATTAAACTTAATTAATTAAAAATAAACAATCATATTAAACTATACTAAGTAATTAATTACTTAATTACTTTATTAAGTAATTATACTCAAACCATTTACAATTGATTATTATTAAATTAATTAATCTAACTAAATATAAAAGTTAATCACATTAATTAATTATTTAAATAATCCTGGTTAATGACCTTCATTAACCATTCTTTAATTATTTTTATTAAGTAATTAACTTAAATTAATTACAATTTAAATTATCTTTAATCATTCATTAATTAATGTTAATTATTAAATTAATTAATCTTAATTTAAAACTTAATTACATTCATTCATCATTAATTAATAATTTAATTAATGATCTTAATTCCAAATTGACTAATCATCAATCAATTATAAATTCCAAATTTAATTAATTAACTAAATTAATTAATTAATCTTAATTACCCTATTAGTTAAATAAATCCTGAAATCTTAATCTTAATTAAATTTTCAAGATAAAACATAAGTTAATTATGTTTAAAACAATTTAATTGAAACAAAGTCTTTTTAAACTACTTTTAAAATTTCATTTTAAATTCAAATTTTAAAATAGAACAATTTAACACTTATCAAAGTTTAAATAATTTAAAACTTTTAAAATTGTAAATCAAACAAGTGCTATGGAAATTTTGAAGTTAAATTCATTTCAAAATTTTGGAAATTCAATTCATTCTTAGTTTCAACTTTCAAATTTAAATCTTCTTTTTAAATTTAAACTAAAGTTCATTTTAAACTCAGATTTCCAGTTTTAAAATTTATCATTAAATCTGGCTTCACATCTTAAAATTTCATTATTAAAAGTTTAAACTATTACCAAAATGAAATAGTTAGTTAAGTTAAATTTTAAACTTAAATTCCTATTTTAAAAACTGGAATTTGAATTCAAAACAGTAATGCAAACTTGAATTGCATTTGAACTTAAACTTTGCTTTACACATAAATTGCAGATTTAAATTTTTTTTTTAAAAAAAAAATAATTTTAAAGAAAACAGGTTTCCTGAAACCTGTACATTACAGAGTAACCCAAGAGACCTTATTTCTACTTCGGGTTAAAAACTGCCTTACTTCGAGTTTCCTACTGACCTGCTTCGAGTTCTCTTTCTATTTACTTCGAGCCATCTCTGCAACACACCCAAACCCAAAAATAGATCACCATAAAACATGTCGCCGTGCATATGCAAGGCAACCACCTCCTCTGGCGATGATCAGTGATGATCCAACAACTACTTGAAACCCATCACTACTCTGACATCAACCCAGAACAAGCAGAAATCAAAGAATTCAAAATAACCCCTACTTCAAAACCTGAAAACTCCAAACAGGTTTCTATTGCAAAACTGTCAACGGCCAAAACCCACCGCTCCGACCTCTTGAGGATCAACCCCTCCGGCCATGAACTCCTTCACCCATCAGCTGTACAATCACCAATTATCACCTCAATCGATCCATCCTACAATTCTCACTGCCCCCATTCCTAACCACTATTCAAACTAGGTTAAAAAGAATTTCGATTCAAACTGTAACATATCTAGTAATTATAATACACTTCTCTGATTTTTCTAAGTATCTATGATCCTTACTTAATAACTCAAAAGGATTCTAAATTTTCTCAAAACACAAATTGCAAGAATTAGCTCAAATTCATATTTTGTTCAATAACAAGCTGTTATTGTAACAAACACCTATAAATAGTAATATTTGATTTAAAAATCAAGTTTCAATAAATGTTTTTAGTTTATGAATCCTAGATTCCAATATTAATATGTTTGGATTAGATCAAGATTAACATAAAATGTTATTACCTGTTTTTACAGAGATATAACCCTGTATTTTAACTCCTCTAAAAAAAACTTTAAACTTAACTTAAGAAAATAAAAACATATTACTTTATAAAGTTGAATTCTAATCTCTAATAAACAACTTCTTTTAATTATTCTAGAACCCAGTTACTATCTTAAATCAGATCAATTGTAGGAATTCTTTTAAATAGGGTGTGAATCTGAGTATACACAGTAGAACATAATCAACATGCATGTACAATTATAATCGCAACAGACATTTCATAAGCACACAACATATTTTATCACAAACACTTATCAAGCAACCTAGATATAGTTTAAGATTTAGATGTTACTCACCTTTTTATTGAATGCAAACCCCTGATGTTCTTTATGAATTTGCAGAAAACATGAAAAAGTAGACTTGACCCTCTGTTGTACTTTAAGTTGAATTTGATATGCAGTTTGCTAACTCCTCAAATACATGCAGATGTGAAAGTTGTTGTAGCTAATTTCCCCCAAATACATACATATGCTTTCATTACTCCCAGGTTTGAAACAGAGTGCAGAAAGAACAATGCAGGCTCTTCATTTTGATTTTTTTTTAGGCAATGCAGGTTAACTATGGTTTTGGATATGCAGATGTTGGATTTGAGGGAATGCAAATTTGAGAGATTTAGTTTTGATGAGGTGTTTCAGGGATTTGCATTTGAACAAGTTTTAGATTTTGCAGATTTGTATATGCAGATTTATGATTGTGGATTGTTAATATGAAAATGAATCATATTTTAAAAGTTGAAGATTTTCTTTTGATTAAGGAAGAATGACAATGTAATATGAAATGAAGATGCAAGTTCAACTAAATGTATTTCAGATTTTAAGAAAAGAAAAGAAAATTAAAAACTAAAATTTTAACACTTGTCTATTTTACAACACTTGTCAATTTGAATGCATATGAATTTAACACTTGTTTTCTCTTTTAAAAGTAATTTTTTGTTTTTTTTAAATTTTCAAAGTAATGCATGTGTTTTAGTTTAATATAACTTGTTAGTTTATATTAGATATATGCATGAATTTATAAAGAAATAAGAACAAACAATGTTTTACAAAACTACATAAACAAAAATTAAAACAATTAAACAATTTAAAATTTATGCTTTTGAACTTAGATTTAAACTAAATTCAAGAATCAATTATTCTCAAATCAAGTTATAAATATAAATTCAATTTGAAATAAAAGTTACAAATCCTATTTAAAACTTTTTTAAAAGGTCATTACAATTTCAATATTATTTTTATAACTTTCTTATTATTAAATTAAAATTATTTTACAAGAGATTATATTTTTATAAATAAAATATCCCTTTTATTAAGTCATGAAATCATTTTGTTAAATTTATTATAAATTTAAAACTAAATCTGATTTAATTTAAAACATTTAATATTTTCCTATCAATTTTTAAATCATAATTTTACTTATGAAATAGTCTTTGAAAACTCAATACTAATTTGAAACAAAATTTCCAAATTAAAATGTCTATATTAGAATTTTAAAACATGATTCTATTATTAAGTTTAAACTAAAAATCATTTATTTAACTTTGAAAATCTTAAATATTAAATAAAACAAATTTTCCAAAATTACTAAAAATAATAAAACTAGAAAATATGGTTTATTTACTAAAATTAAAACAAACCAATCTGTTTAAAATATAAACCAAATATTTATATTGAAAATAGAAATCAATTTATTATTTAAAAGATAAAATAACCAATTTAAATATTTATTGAAGAAGATTATTAAATTTATCTGAATAATTATTTACAAATTATCGATATTAATTTAATTTTAATTACAGATTATTAAATTGATATTGTTTAAAATTCCGGGATATTACAATCCTTCCCCTTTAAAAGAATTTCGTCCTCGAAATTTAAAACAAAGGTAATTTAATAATCTTATAAATTTTTTTTAAATTTTAAAACACAAGCATATATCAAACATATGCTAACAACCAAAACAATCAATCAAACAAATCTAATTATCTAGAAAAAATTCTGGATAGAATTTCATCGAGTTTTCCCAGGTATATATATATATATATATATATATATATATATATATATATACCGTGATACTTGCTCTAGAGAATCCAAACAAACAATACTATGAAGCTACAAAGCTCCAAAACAACTGTATCTATAACACTAGACAAGATATCAGACTACAAACAAGTCTGACTATACAACCAAAACTCCAGAACTGCTGGTTCCACAACCAGAGATAGATTCTACACGTACTCTGTTAACGCTAAAAATTGAACGCTAACACCCCGGTGTGTAGAAGGTAATTGTGAAAGCACCACCCGTTGGTACGGGAACAAAGTATAAGCAAAGAAATCACAGAAAAGCTATAAAAGACAGAATATTTATAGTGGTTCGGCTTAAGATCTAGCCTACGTCCACTTTAAAGCTCTTTATTGCTGATTTGGTTACAATTCTTTACAATCAACTCCGATTACAACACAATTAGACAAATAGCTCAAACCCCGATGTAGAAGAATCCTTCGAATGCATGGCGAATGAGTTAGATTTCCTCTTGAGATTTGTTGAAATGCCTTTGGTGATTGGAGTGATAGAAGTGTTGCTTGAACGTTGCTTGAAGTCGAGACAATGGCAGAGTAATGGCGTCCAGGAAGTGAGCCAAAAAAAAAGTCCCCCTCATGTTGAAAGTGGTCATGTATTTATAGGAGTTTTCGGCCGTGAGTCGTGAGTCGTACCCGACTCATCGTTAACTCGTGGCCGAGTCAGGTTGGGTCGTGGACGACTCAACAGGTTGAACCCCAGCTTCGCACCAGAGCGCCTTCGATCTTCTGAATATAGCACAAGTCTTAAGTCGTCTACGATTCATTCCTCTTTGATATAAGTATCGTGATAGCGTACTACGACTCAGTGTCTTTAGGTCGTAGACGAGTCATGGTGAGTCATGAGTCGCTAAGTCGTTAACGACTTATCAGGTAGCGGTACATAAATGAAGCGGCACAAGGATCCACCTTCTTATGTCGTTACTTCCCCTGAGTCGTCTCATATGATAAGTCGCGAACTTGTTGAGTCGTTGATCCACTGAGTCGTCTCATATGATAAGTCGCGAACTTGTTGAGTCGTTGATCCACTGAGTCGTTGTAAGCTCTGAGTCGTTGAAATCCTTAGGTCGGTCTGCCCCATGAGTCGCTAACTCCATGAGTCGTTAACCCGTTGAGTCGGCCGGCACCTTTAAGTCGCTAAGGTTATAACCCGGTGAGTCGTTATCCCTCCTGAGTCGTTGAGTCGTAACCCTTCAAGGCCGTTAAGTCGGTAACTCCTCAAGGCTGTTGAGTCGGTAACTCCTCAAGGCTGTTGAGTCGGTAACTCCTCAAGGCTGTTGAGTCGGTAACTCCTCAAGGCTGTTGCCCCCGCACCCCCACCTAGGGGGGTTGGCACCCCCCCTGGACCCCCCCTCCGTAGGGGATCTTATCTGAAAATTCATTCAACAGAACTTGCTTTATTGGGAGGTTAAGTCGACCATCCTTCGAGATGAACTATCATTGGCCTTTCGGTCGATTTTTGATATCACAGCCTTGCTGAAAAAGCAGAGTTAACATACTCCCTCCGAGATACGTGAAACACATCGAATCCCAGTTATCCAAACTGGCAATTCAATCCTATAGATCAATCACTTATTCTCCAAGACCACAGGAAAGATCCAAAACACTTCAGTGCTAACTTCTCAGACCTACCCAAACTTATAGCTCACTTTAGATCGGAGAAAACTTATCCAAAATTAAATCTCCGACTCAGAATCCAAAATTCCATCGTCTTTTATCCACAAAACTCTTCAGACGATCCTGGGCTGCCCACAACCTTACTAATCAGCTAAACCTTGCTGATACTTCTAGAAACAAACTGGACCAATCAACACAACAAAATGATCTCCTCAAGATCAACCAAAATCAAGAACTCAAACTCAACTTATCAACATCAGAAGACAACAACTCACTTCTCCTGTCCGGGAAAAGATAAGCAGATACACTTCCAAACTGCTTCCGCTGCACAACTCTGATCCGACATAGAAGAGAATGCTGAAGAAGAATACAAGCACAAACAGGACAACATACCCTAGAGATATGGTTCAACAAATCCATAAGAATCATTCAGAAGTTCCTTCAAAACTCCGAGCTGCTACACCAACTCAATCTCCTTGAAACTATTCTAGTATTAAGCTGAACCACCGGTACCACTCCTGGAATCCTAGACGATAGAAAGCTCAATCTCTAGATGCGGACAAAATTCTAACTTCTCTGAAGACATCAAGAAAAACTCCGTTAACCCAAGAGAACACTCAAACAATGGCAAGTCACCTTTGCGAACCACCCAAACCAAATCCAAGGAAAACTGTTCTTCCTTAACCAAATTGAACAACATACACTTAACAGCCAACCTATCGAAGAAACGGGTCCACTCAGCTGCTTCTGAACTCCTCTTCAGAAAAACTTCTAAGCCAGATGATCTCTTGCCAACACCGAGAACATTCCAAGCTGCACTGTTGCCACAGATGCCAAAGAACTCCAAAACCAGCTCTTCGAGAAACTTGGACTTCAAAGCAAACAGAAACACCAGCTGAACACAGCCACAACACCAAAGCAGACTCACTTCCTTAACTTGTTCCAAAGAAAACATATTTGGGAACATCCATAGCCACTGCATCTCATCACGCAGCTACTACTCCCTGATGTATCCAAAATACCATCACTTGCTTCTGCCCAACCAAAAGATCCAAATTCTACTCATCTAACTTTAGAAATGAACTCCGAACCTTTACAGGTTTCCTTCAGAGATCAATGAAGTTCTTCATGACTACAAAACCCACTCGAGACGATATTAGGTCTACTGTCTCGACAGTACACCTCCAACCTCAAACATTCAAACTCCAACAAATGGTAGTCGTGTTACAAACACTACTACCCCATCTACCCTTATAACTTATATTGGAAAACCTGAACAGGTAACCCAACAGATAGGTATAAATAAATATATATAATTAAAATTACAAATACGCTCTCTCAAGAAAGACACCACTACAGAGCCTAGGTATTCACTCAACCTAACGCTCTGATACCAACTGTGACGACCCGACTTTCTACTACCAGAAAATCGTATCATCTTTAAGAAAGAAAGGGATAGAAAAGAGAATAGAAAGAAGAGAAGAAAGAAACAACATCAGAATCTAACAGCGGAACGAATAAACTATATTAATAACATAAATATTACATAGTTTACAACCATATCAGAGTACACAGATATACATCACATACTAGACAGTTATAAACACCTGTCTAGTTATTACATCTCAATACAACACAGAACGCACAACGGAATACTAATATCTAACGCAGAAGCCTCCTGCTCCATTGCTCCTCCAATATTTGTCAAAGCTAACCTGAATCCTAACCTGAATTCCCTTGGCTACTCGTAAAAATTTGAGTACCCAAGAGTTTATGAAAAACAAAAATAAACTCCGGGTCAGACATGGGTCTGGTGTGAGTAACTGGTTAAAGTTGCTTAACTTTTAAAAACCTTTGGAACGAAAGGTATCACGTAAGACTTCCCACACATAAACATGGAAAAGTTTTTACCTTACGCTAACCAAAACATTTGATAGGAAATCCGATGCTAGTGTCTAGGGTTTTCAAATAAATAAGAAATAGCCGAAATTGTTACATTATTAAATTCCAGCTACTAGCCACAAAAGTGGGTAATACAATCAAAACCGTTGGCACTTATTGGATTTTGGATTCCATACAATGGCAGGGCTACTGGGGTACCGCCCGTCACAGTACGTGGCCTAGATCACCATACCGAGGAGTACTCCCACTCCCCTGCAACACAAGGCTGGACCCATTCCTTACTGAATAGTTCCGAACAAGACAACCCCGACGGTTAGAGCTCAAAAGACCGTCCACACAACCGAAATAAAAGGGACCTCTAGACAGGGGTAAATCTCGCTCTCCAGTTGGTGCGACCCACGAAGCCTTGTTGCACCTCCCATGTTTTAGCCATTAAAGGTTGATGATGCTTGAGGCTACGATTACCTTTATAGGACATATCACTTAGAATGATCATCGTCTGCCTGACGATGTTCTGAAAGCATTCAATCCATACAAGCTCGTTTCGGGTTCGAACGAAACCGAAGGCATTATCTTGTTACACTCATTTTGGAATCACCCTCAGAGTTAACGACAATAACCCTTGCACTCTAAACCATCTCGAATCTATAAGTATTATTCCGTCAACTAATTACGGAATCACCCACAGAGTTATACTGACGTATAACCCTTACACCTCGAGTCTTCACTCGCTCTACTTGGATTCACGACCTAACGTTATTTGGAATCGATGTGGTTTTCGGATATCCAAATATGGAAACCCGATCCCGGTCTCATCGAAATCCAAAGCGTGACTTTTAAGTTGTTTAAAGGTTTGAAACAATTCAATATAGTATCAATATACACAGATAGATAACTTATAAATCTAAATTGATAATCAACATTATCACATAACAGGTAATCCACAACCATCAATATCAAATAGATATTCCATATACTACCATCACAATAGATAACCTATGTTATCATCACAATACAATCAAGTCATTCATTCCACACAATATCATTTATCTCATTACTGAGTTCACAAAGCATCCAAGTCAAACAATGACATCCATTCAATATAAGCAAAGATTTACTCATCACAATATAATTAATTTAAAATGAATTAAATTAACTATCTCTAATTAATTAAAAGTGAATTAAATTACTTACTTTATCTATAATTAATTTAAAATAAATTAAGTTTATTACTTCACCAATATAAATCTTGCTTATCAATCATCTAATTGATTACAATCAGTTATGATTCATCATTAATTATCTTTATTAATCACATTTGATTAATTACCCTTAATTACATTCATGTAATTATACTTAATTAATTTCACAAATTAATTATCCTCAAACAAACAGTAATTAACCTTTAATTATTTCAATTAATTAATTAATCATAATTAATTACATTTATCCTTAATTAATTACATTAATTAATTTCCTTTAATTACTTATTATTGATTAATTAATCTTGATTAATAAACTTTAATTACATCATTAATTAAAATAATTAATGATTCCCTTTTATTAATTACCTTAATTAATTAATTAACTTTATTACCATATTAAACAAATTAATTATCCTTAATTAATCTCTTAATTAATCCCTTGATTAATTAATAAGTAATTTAAACCAAATTACTTCACACTTAAACATCTCCACTTAATTACAACCATGTAATTATTAATTAATTACTTAACTAAGTAAATAGCAAAATCATTAATTATTAAAGTAATTATTTTTAAAACTCATGTGTTTATAATTAATTAAACTTAATTAATTAAATATAAACAATCATATTAAACTACACTAAGTAATTAATTACTTAATTACTTTATTAAGTAATTATACTCAAACCATTTACAATTGATTATTATTAAATTAATTAATCTAATTAATTATAAAAATTAATCACATTAATTAATTGTTGGATGAGATTCGGCCGAACCAACTCCATCTCCCAACCGGGCCATCAACCCACCGAACCACCCTACACTTCCCTACATAGCCGATCCATCTACCACTCCTCCCATTGCCGGATCAACCCACTACCGGACCATACCAATTGCCGAACCATCTCACCTCCAACTTCCACCGAACCAACCCACGTCCTCACCACCACCGAACCACCTCACCTCCATGACCAAGCCGGACCAACCACCACCGAGCCTGGGCCTTGCCAATCAAAATTTGTTAGGCCAGATTGCTTCATCCCTGGCCCACCAGCAGCTATATACATCCAAGACCCCTGCCTCCAACCTCACTCTATAAATAGAGGGGCAGGGGTACAACAATGAGAGACAAGTTTGAGAGCTCAAGCACGGAAGGAACTTTCAAACAACTTTCATATACTTGTATACAAAGCTTTGTACTTGCAATCTGAAAGATAAAGGAGAATAACATATAAAGTGGATGTAGGCACGTTCTGGCCGAACCACTATAAATCTGTGTGTCTTTTACAGTTTAGTCCATCTATTTTATATATTTGCGTAAATCACCCAAACCATCCAGATCAATATAAAATCAACTAATTCATACGACTCGGAGGTGTTTGCCCATTTTTAGTGCAAACATTTTTGGTGCTTTCAATGAGAACCAGGACCTCGAAGCTTCAGCTTCTTCCACTTAACCCTTTTTCTGTCAGCATCGTTCATTGCTTGGAAAATATGGCTCCCGGACGGAAGAAAGATGCTAACAAAGGAAAGAACTTTGCAACTGGCAGTGTCCCAGATCCAGTAATTAGGGACCAAGACAATCGTCAGGTTCCAACGGCAAATTTAAATCAGGCAAATCCGCAGCCCCCACTACGGAACAACCAATTACAAGGGCGAATCTGGACAGGATCGTGGCTGAAGTAACTAACCGCTTCTCATCTCAACAAGAAGCCTTGGTGGACCAACTCATGTCACGCTTAAGGGATGCTGAAGAATCCAACCGTAACACTGAATCATGGGGTGAGTCCCAGTCTGGAGGATCTAAGAGACGACAAGGGTCTTTCTTCTTCGAAGAGGTCAACAACAGAAACAGCCATGGTAGGAGCCGAGCTCGGACTCAGCCCGAATTCCGACCCGAGGAAACATTTGGAACCGAACCCAATGGGGGAGGTGCCAGGCAGGGGTCGGATGTAGCTGAGCCTGTCATGCTACCTAACCATGGAAACACCAGTAGATGGGGCCGAGCTGGAGTCCAGCCCGAAGTTGGATCCGAGAAAGTGCTAAGAACAGAACCTAGCAGGGGAAGATCAAGGCAAGGGCTAACTGTGGCTGACCCCAGCATGCCTCCGGAAGATCAGAGGCAGCTATTGGAGAATGTCGGAAGTGATAAACGATACCATCCTTACAGGTCATCTGGACGGAATCAATCCCGTAGGGAAGAACCAAACTCATTTTTATCCGCTGCAAGTTCTGCTGAAAGAATGGCGCGATTGTTCAGGGAGTGCGTCCAACGGGAGCAAAGGGATCGAGGGATAGGTGCTAGGGTAACCAGCCCCTTCACCCGCAATATCGAAACTGCCATCACCCCCCGGGAATGGAAAATGCCAACGATGGAACCTTACAAGAGAACCTCTGACCCCATCATACACTTACAGAGATACACCTAGCATATGCTCATGAGCGGAGCAACGGAAGGAGTATTGTGTAAATTCTTCCCACTTTTCTTGGCAGACCTAGCTACCTCCTGGTTCTGCCACCTACCCCAAGGGTCCATCAGCTCATGGGAAATGTTGAAAGAAAAATTCATCAGCCAGTTCCGCATTCATGTGGAAAAACCCAAGGACGCTTATTCCTTATCTAATATCAAGCAGAAACCCGGAGAGACAGTGCAACAATATCTCACCCGATTCAACGCTGCGGCGGCCGCAGTCCAAGATGCCGACGAGAAACTTATCCTAATGGCTCTCTACAGTGGTGTACATCCGGATACTAAATTTGCTAGAAGACTAACCAAGGAAAAGCCAGCTAATTTACCTGATTTCTTCCATGAAGCTGGAAAGTATATGAGACTTGAAGACGCTGCCACTGAAAGGCAGTCAGGGCAACAGGCTAAAACAGCTACAGACAGGGTTTCCGCTGCAACAAAGGATGTTCGGAGAAATGACTCTAGAGACAATGCTGGGGGCAAGAAGGGGGAAAAGCGCCTATATCGACCTGGACCAAGATTTGACTCCTACACTCATTTGAATGAAACAATCGAAAACATCTTCCTAGCCACTCAAGACGAAGTTAGATACAAGAGCCCCCCGCACAAGAAGGAGTCAGATAACGCACTCAAGTCTGGAAAGTTCTGCCGCTTCCACGAATCCCACGGACATGACAGCAATGAATGCCACCATCTCCGGGACTTGATTGAAGAACACATCAGAAGGAGGAGACTGGAACGCTATGTAAAAAGCCAGAGCAGGACTCCCGCTCCCGCCAATGAAAACCCAGGGTTACCCCTCCCCGAAGAAGGCGGAGGAAATCGCAACACCAGCGGCTCTAGTCAAGAGAAAATAGTGGTCCATACCATATTAGGAGGACCACACATCGCCGACAGAAGCTGGGCAGAGATGGAAAGATACGGTAAGTCACTTAGAAATGCCAAAGGCTACGTTAATTCTGTTATGGAAGAACGCCACCCGAAACGGAAAGAGAATGACAACATCACATTCAGTAGGCGTGATCTAGAGGGAAGACAGTACCCACACATGGATCCTATGGTCATCTCTGCCTGGTTCGGTCCAGCCAAAGTTTTCCGAATTTTAGTAGACACTGGAAGCTCAGTGAATATCCTATTCAAGCATGCCTTCGACAAAATGAAGCTATCAATGAAGGATGTGTCTCCCTGCAACAAACCACTACATGGTTTTACTGGAGATGTGAAGATGCCCCTCGGGCAACTGGACCTTTTTGTTGAAATAGGAAGTCATCCCCACTCCGCTGTGCGTAAACAAACATTTGTACTGATAGAGAACCATTCGGCCTACAACGCCTTTTTGGGAAGACCAGACTTGTCTGACTTCCAAATTGTCCTAGCCCCATGGTGCCTGAAGATGAAATTCCCAACAGATAACGGAGTAGGAGAAATAGAGGGAGATCAAGACGCCGCTCGAGATTGCTATGGAACTGAGCTTCGCAATAACCACAAGAAGGATAAAGGGATAGATGCAGAGACTTCTCTCTGCAAGAAAAACCTGGAAGCCTAGCAATTAAAGAAAGCCCCTCCTCTTCGATATACCAGCGATCCTTTCAACGAATTAGACCCCAGGAACAAAGAGGAGGAGGCCACCACCAAGCCTGCAGAGGCTATGGAATTTGTATCTGTAGACAAACACAACCCAAGTAGACTGATGAGGGTCGGGTCTTAGTTAAGAGCGGAGTTGAAAGGTCAACTCGTCGATTTTCTTCGCCACAACAAGGATGTATTTGCATGGACGCACGCCGACATGACAGGAATCTCTCCAGACGTAGCATGCCACATGCTAAACATCGATCCAACCAAGGTTCCAATGAAGCAGAAAAAGAGGAGCAGGGGGGCAGAACGATCAGCGGCCCTAGAGGAAGAAGTAAAGAACTTACTCGCCAATGACTTCATACGAGAAGCCATCTACCCAGAATGGATCTCCAACCCGGTACTGGTAAAGAAAGCTAATGGGAAGTGGCGAACATGCATCGATTTCTCCAACTTAAATGACGCTTGCCCGAAGGACTGCTTCCCACTCCCCCGAATCGACCAACTCGTGGATAGCACAGCCGGACACGAACTCTTATCCTTTATGGACGCATACTTAGGATATAACCAGATCCTTATGCACGCCCCCGATCAAGACCACACCAGTTTCATCACTGACCGGGGATTGTACTGCTACAAAGTAATGCCTTTTGGACTTAAAAACGCTGGAGCTACTTATCAGCGCCTCGTCAACAAGATGTTTGCAAAATTAATAGGACGAACTATGGAGGTTTATGTGGATGACATGCTGGTAAAATCAAGGAAAGCCAACAATCATATAAACCACCTGGACGAGATGTTACAAGTACTTCGCCAATATGGAATGAAGCCGAATCCTCTAAAGTGCTCCTTCGGAGTATCGTCGGGAAAGTTCTTGGGATTCATCGTACATGCCAGGGGGATTGAAGCGAACCCCGAACAAGTCCGGGCTTTGCAAGATATCAAGATACCATCCACTTGAAGAGAGATGCAAAGCCTAAACGGGAAGGTGGCTGCCCTAAGCAGGTTCATCTCTAAAGCAACTGACAAATGCATCCCTTTCTTCGAAGCTCGTAAGAAGGACAAAGGAAAGTTCGAATGGACTGGCGAATGCTCGACAGCCTTCCTTAACTTAATCGAACACCTCCAAAGACCACCAGTACTCTCAACTCCAAATGAAGGCGAGGAACTATACATATACCTTGCTGTATCATCCCATGCTTTAAGCGCCGCTTTGGTGAGAGAAGACAATCACGCACAGCGGCCCGTATACTTTGTAAGCAAGAGATTTACAAAGGCAGAAGCCAGATACCCTAAACTTGAAAAGCTAGCATACTGTTTACTAATCACGTCATGGAAACTGCGACACTATTTCCAATCTCATTCCATCAGAGTTTTAACCGATCAACCACTAAGGCAGGTACTCCATCGCCCCGACACTTCTGGACGACTACTTAAGTGGTGCATTGAACTGTGTCAATATAATATTACCTACCATCCTCGCACCGCTATCAAGGGACAAGCCATAGCTAATTTCATTGCCGAATTCACTACTAACGAAGGTAAGGAGCAATCTGAAGTAGCGAAAAATATCAAGTGGAATCTCTTCGTTGATGGAGAATCAAATGAGCAAGGCTCGGGAGCAGGTGTTGTGATAATCACCCCCAGGGGAAGGAAGCTGCACTACGCCCTAAGGTTGGAGTTCGCTGCCACCAACAATGATGCAGAATACGAAGCAGTGATTGCCGGTTTAGAACTTGCCCTGGAGATTGGAGTCGGTTCTTTATTTCTCCATAGTGATTCTCAACTTATTGTAAATCAAATACTGGGAGAATTCCAAACTCGAGGAGATCGACTCACAGCATATCTAAAGAAGACCAAGCTGCTGCTCAATCAGTTGGATCACTATTTAATCAGACACATTCCTCGAGAGAGGAATCAGGAGGCCGACGAACTGGCAAAGCAAGCTAGCATGAAGGACGACACCGCTCCCCGACCAATAACCATCTCGCGGCAACTTTCCCCGAGTTACGAGACAATGAATATGATAGCTGCAATCGAAGAGGAAACTTGGATGACTCCTATCCGGAAATATTTACAAGATGGCACACTGCCAGACGGGCGTAACGAAGTCAAGAAAATCTTGAGGAAAGCTTCCCGCTATACAATACAAGAAGGCATCCTCTATCGACGCCGCTTCTCTAATCCCTTATTAAGGTGTGTCGCTGGAAGGGAAGCCAAGGAAATCTTATCCAACATACATCGAGGAAGTTGCGGAGATCACACTGGTGGACAGACTCTGGCAAAGAAGATACTCCGATATGGATATTACTGGCCCACCTTAAACAAAGACGCCCTAGACTTCATCAAAAGATGTGACAAGTGTCAGAAATTTGCTAAAATTCCTCGGCTACCAACAAACGAGATTACTCAAATGACCAGCCCTTGGCCCTTTGCAATATGCGGAATTGACTTGATTGGCAAACTGCCAGTGGGCCGAGGCGCAGCCAAATATGCCGTAGTAGCAGTTGACTATTTCACCAAATGGGTGGAAGCGGAGCCTCTAAATAAAATATCTTCGGCAAAAGTTATTAACTTCTTGATCAAAAATGTTTTATGCAGGTACGGGGTTCCACTCAAAATCATATCGGACAATGGACTTCAATTTGACAGCAAGAAATTCGCCGACTGGTGCCAAAAGCACGGAATTCACAAGAGCTTCTCATCTGTGGCTTACCCTCAGGCAAACGGACAAGTCGAAGCTGTCAACAAAATCCTCAAAACCCTAATCAAGAAGAAACTCGAAAAGTCAAAAGGCGCTTCGGTGGATGAACTTCCTACGGCACTTTGGGCCTACCGCACATCTTACAGAACATCAACAGGGCTTACTCCTTTCTCTTTGGCATACGGATCGGAGGCCATGCTCCCAGTTGAAACTATAGTGCCTTCCCACCGCAGGATCCACTACAACCCAGAAGAGAACGAAGAACTCCTCCACATGTCTTTGGATCTAATTGAAGAGAGAAGAAACGATGCAGCACTCAAAGCAGCAGCGCATAAGCAAAAAGTTGCAGCACAATACAACTCCAAAGTCAAGTACCGCAGCTTACAAGAAGGAGATCTTGTCCTCAAGCGGATCTTCCCACGCCCCGGAGCGCTAGATCCAATCTGGGAAGGACCCTATGTAATTCATAAAGATCTCCGCAACGGAGCCTACATTTTGTCAAAAGTGGACGAAGTGGTGTTCCAGAGGGCGTGGAACATCCGACACCTCCGTCGATACTTTACTTAACTTGTACTGCCCATATGAAGTGAATTAACGAAGAGAATCAATGGACGCAGGCATTTTCGTGCCGAACCACTTTAAAAATCTTGTCTCTTTTCAACTTGTTCCTTTATATCTTGGCTGCTTGTTAAGCTTTATCCTTTTCTGTTGAACAAAATCATGTATAACGACGTTTCCATACTGGAACTTCACGGCGCAACCTCACCTGGACAAGACCCAACAGGTACTATGCGATTCTATGCACTCGCCAATGAGACACTTTTGCTCCATCATCCCTCTGCTGCGGGTTAACTCATTGCTCGCGACTGCCCTCAAAGCCAACTGTAATGAGCCGATTATAAGCCATCAAGAAGGCCGACTATAGCCGATGGCAGCTCATTACAGCGTTCGACTTGCCGGCAACTGTGAACCTACTTTAAGCCCCAACATAAGGTGTGGCCAGCCAGGGGTAGTTCACGGTTGACGATCGGCACCCACGCTAGCCGGCCATAGTAAATCGAATAATACCCACGATTACGGGACATAATGGCTCGGGTAGTTACTATGCGCGATCTCGGCTCCGATATGTCTTAAGTGCGCCTGTGGTAAAAAATATAAACTCCCCGTGGAGGCGTAAGATGGGTGACAAATGTTTCCAAGACCCACAGCTAGGGAAAGTGACTACAAAACCCGTTTGCCACGAACTTAAGCATATCGACGGCCTTCCGTGATTGGAAGTTTTACTGTTTCTCATATTTCCATTTCATTCGAAAACTTTCTTCCTGTCCTATATAACAATCCTTAAAGTACAGGTCACAAAATAGGGGAACTCTCGCTTGTGGAAATATGAGCTCACATCCGGATGACGGAACACTCGGCTACATTCCATACTCAGTCACGCAAGACATTCAATGCAACCCTCTACAACTAAAACACGAAGGGTGACAGCAACCAAAATGTGTACAAGTCAAGTCAAAGAATCAGGGCTTCGCCTCCATCCGCTAGCCCTCGGGATCTACTTAACTACAGGATCGGAACTCCCAGCATGTGCTACCGAGGTCCCGCCTGCATAATTCAGAAGAGAATCCATCAAAAATCACGAAAGATAAGCAATCAAATCATGAAAAGGTCAAAAGGAAAGACTTAACAACGTCTGCTCCCTGATCATCATCATCTATCTGCACGCCTACCTCATCCTCAGCAAGCAGCCGCATGCCCTCCTTAACCGCCACCTTCTCTTCCTTGGTGAATTGGGCCGTAACCACATCCATCCTGAAAGCCGCACCACCTTCCTTATCCGCATCAGCATTAGCCTCCTCCAAAGCCCGAAGATATATTCTAGCCATGACCCGGGGATAGTCGTCCATCCAGGACAGGTTGCCCTGCCTCCAAGTTCGAAAATACATGCCCTGGAGCATCTCATCCATCATCCCCTCGTTCTCCTCAAACTCTCACATCCGGGCCTCAGAAGCCGACAGCCGTGCGACGACAGCATCTCTCTCCAATCGGTATCTCGAGCAGTCATCCTGAAGGGATTTCCGCATCACTTCCATCTCCTCCTTCAGCTTGGCCTGAGCAAGCTCTGCGGCCTCAAGCCTCCCAGATAACTCTTCTACCTGCTCAATATCCGCTCTCCGAACCTCGTCCACCGTTGCGATGGCCATGTCAATCTGTTCCTTGCAGGCAGCCTCCATCTTTCGTAGTTCTTCCTTACTAGCCTCTTCCATAGTCTTCTTCAACCGCCTAGAGGCTGCCTCATGCTGAGAAATCTGAATGGCTTGATCGGCAAGCTGTTTGGCCTGATCAGCAACCTTTAACCGCAACCGAATATTAGCACTCCCAATCTCCTCTCGAGCCTTGACCAGACGGGCATGATGCCCCATTAACTACCTAGTCTCTTCCGCGACCCGATCAATATTAGCCTTGCCTTCGTCCCCCATGGTAACTATCCGAGTAGTAAGAAAATCGAGGTCTAAGGACTTAGCCTCATCAAGCATCCGTACCATGGGATTGCGGGGAAGAAGATGCTCACCCGTGGCCTCGTCAAAAGAGATATCCTGAAAACTCGGGTCCAGATCCGGATGGCCGTCAAATAGGTTGCGAACCAAACCAGGATGGTCTATCGGGGTGACGGTTGGATTTTCGGACGGATGTAGGGAAGGCATAAGCTCAGTATCCTCCTCAGTAATATCATGGATAGGCTGGACTGGAGGGTGAGGGCCGAGTGAAGGTTCAAACGAAGATCGGCCCCTCTTTCTCTTTTGCTTCAATAACTCCGAGAAGACGGCGATATCTAACTGCATCTCCAGGACGGCTAGCTGACGGCTTTGGTTTGGCGAAAGCTTTAAGTAACTTATACTGTTCAAGGTGGTGCCGAATATCTGATGTCTTGGCCACCTTACCCATTCCTGGAATAAAAACCAAATGTTACAAGCATGCATGAAACTATGACTCAAGAAACATGTGAAGTTAAAAGAAGGAGTTAAGAATTCACCTTGAACCGCCGGAGTTGCCTTAGCTGAAATACTCTCAGAAGATAGACTGGCACCAGTCCCGGCCTTATTAGACCTCTTCGACTTCTCCACCAAGGCTGATCCTTCCTCCAACCCCTCAAAAGCCTGGCGGAAGGCATCATCCGTCCACTCTTGAATCTCGCCTGCTTGCCCAGGAGGCAAAGCCCCGGCGCCATCACCACCACCATCACCTTCTCTGTCGTCTCCACTCTCTGCCTCTCCTCCTACATCGCCTCCTTCGCCTTCACCTCTATCCTCCTCCACGTCTTCCTCCCCCGGAGTAATTGGGCACGTGCTAGGGGAAGGACCGTCGGAGTTCTTGAGCTTCTTACCTCCGACAACTGGAGGTTTTGTGAAAGGCATCCTCTTGCTACTCTTCGCAGTAGCCCCATCTTTAGCGTTAACAGCCCTTTCCTCGGCTGTATCTCTCTGCTTAACCACGGATTGATGTGGCAGAATCAGGTTGTGCTCCAGGAGAGTGGCATTCCTGATTAGGTAAGAAGCCGACCTGTCCCTTCCAGAGATAGCCTCTATCTCCGTGGCCATCTGTACCAGACGATCATTCTCCACGACCGCAAAACCACCTGTCACTAGCAAGAAATAAAAGCATATAAGAGGAAGCATTGCAGTCGGGACAAAGAAATTACAAGTGGAATTCAACTTACAGCCAGAAGTGAAAAGGCGAAAAGAAACGGAGTCGTCCTTGACGAAGAACCATTCCTTCTTAAACATGGTAAACTTCGAGTATAAGTCCAAGACCGGCTTGAAGGACACGGATGACTCTAAACTAATGTACGGAGACCCCTTCTTGTAGCCCCTCAGATTGTATAGATATCGGATTTCCCGGTTAGAAGGGGAGCGCCCATATCTCCTCTGGAAGATAACGAATGGACACACTAAGATGGCGTAAGAGTTGGGCTGAAGCTGAAAAGGAGCCACTTTCAGGTAAGTAATGAAGCTGACTATCCACGCATTGATCAGAGGAATGGCCCCGCACATGCAATGGTATCAGCTATACACGAAATACCCTTCAGGGGGATTGTAAGGCATCACTCCATCCCCCGGCAAAAGCATGCTCGCTCTGTCAATCCCAAAGGAGCGAGATATAACATCAAGCTGCTCCTCTCTGAGAGAGCTCGGGAAGCAATCTGGAGGAGAATTCAGAAGCTCTTGAGGGCCATATCCGTCCACTAATGACCTCGGGGCAGGTCCATGTCGCGCTGGTTCCGGCTGGACTGGGGCCACGGCAGGGGACTCTCTTATGTCCCTAGATTTCCTCTTATCTGATCGGGTTTCCACTCTTTGAGACATTTATCTGCAACACAAGAAAGTACATCGTTAGAACAGAGGACATAAGCAAACAAGTGTATATAGTCTGCAACTTCACTCGAATTCAAAACTCAAAGGATAAAGGTTTTCGATCATTCGGTACATAAGGTCCCTGAACCCATTCGGCGTTGAAAAGTTTTTTTTCATTCGGTACTAAGTTTCTCTATTCTCATTTGGTGAAACAAAGAAACCTCATTCGGCGAAAAGAACGCACCTGATTCGGCTCTAAGTTGATTCGGCGCTAAGATGATTCAGCGCTAAGTTGATTCGGCACTAAGATGATTCGGCACTAAGTTGATTCGGCACTTATGTGGTTCGGCTGTCTCGTATGATGGAGGTTGAACGAAGGCCTGAAGCCCATACTTATAGGCAATTACGAACGACCGAATCAGTTGGTTCAACACGCAGGGCCGAGTGAAGATATCCTAGCTAAAACAAAGCATGCCATGTGTATACACCTGCCCTACTTTGGGGGGCAAGTGTTGGATGAGATTCGGCCGAACCAACTCCTTCTCCCAACCGGACCATCAACCCACCGAACCACCCTACACTTCCCTACATAGCCGATCCATCTACCACTCCTCCCATTGCCGGATCAACCCACTACCGCACCAAACTAATTGCTGAACCATCTCACCTCCAACTACCACCGAACCAACCCATGTCCTCACCACCACCGAACAATCTCACCTCCATGACCAAGCCGGACCAACCACCACCGAGCCAGGGCCTTGCCGATCCAAATTTGTCTGGCCAGATTGCTTCAGACCAGGCCCACCAGCAGCTTTATACATCCAAGACCCCTGCCCCCAACCTCACTCTATAAATAGAGGGGCAGGGGTACAACAATGAGAGACAAGTTTGAGAGCTCAAGCACGGAAGGAACTTTCAAACAACTTTCATATACTTGTATACAAAGCTTTGTACTTGTAATCTGAAAGATAAAGGAGAATAACATATAAAGTGGACGTAGGCACGTTCTGGCCGAACCACTATAAATCAGTGTGTCTTTTACAGTTTAGTCCATCTATTTTATATATTTGCATAAATCACCCAAACCATCCAGATCAACATAAAATCAACTAATTCATACAACTCGGAGGTGTTTGCCCATTTTTAGTGCAAACATTAATTATTTAAATAATCCTGGTTAATGACCTTCATTAACCATTCTTTAATTATTTTATTAAGTAATTAACTTAAATTAATTACAATTTAATTTATCTTTAATCATTCATTAATTAAAGTTAATTATTAAATTAATTAACCTTAATTTAAAACTTAATTACATTCATTCATCATTAATTAATAATTTAATTAATGATCTTAATTCCAAATTGATTAATCATTAATCAATTATAAATTCCAAATTTAATTAATTAACTAAATTAATTAATTAATGTTAATTACCCTATTAGTTAAATAAATCCTGAAATCTTAATCTTAATTAAATTTTCAAGATAAAACATCACTTAATTATGTTTAAAAGAGTTTAATTGAAACAAAGTCTTTTTAAACTACTTTTAAAATTTCATTTTAAATTCAAATTTTAAAATAGAACAATTTAACACTTATCAAAGTTTAAATAATTTAAAACTTTTAAAATTGTAAATCAAACAAGTGCTATGGAAATTTTGAAGTTAAATTCATTACAAAATTTTGGAAATTCAATTCATTCTTAGTTTCAACTTTCAAATTTAAATCTTCTTTTTAAATTTAAACTAAAGTTCATTTCAAAATTTTGGAAATTCAATTCATTCTTAGTTTCAACTTTCAAATTTAAATCTTCTTTTTAAATTTAAACTAAAGTTCATTTTAAACTCAGATTTCCAGTTTTAAAATTTATCATTAAATCTTGCTTCACATCTTAAAATTTCATTATTAAAAGTTTAAACTATTACCAAAATGAAATAGTTAGTTAAGTTAAATTTTAAACTTAAATTCCTATTTTAAAAATTGGAATTTGAATTCAAAACAGTAATGCGAACTTGAATTGCATTTGAACTTAAACTTTGCTTTATACATAAATTACAGATTTAATTTTTTTTTTCTTAAAAAAAACAGTTTTAAAGAAAACAGGTTTCCTGAAACCTGTACATTACAGAGTAACCCGAGAGACCTTATTTCTACTTGGGGTTAAAAACTGCCTTACTTCGAGTTTCCTACTGACCTGCTTCGAGTTCTCTTTCTATTTACTTCGAGCCATCTCTGCAACACACCCAAACCCAAAAATAGATCACCAGAAAACATGTCGCCGTGCATATGCACGGCAACCACCACCTTTGGCGATGATCAGTGATGATCCAACAACTACTTGAAACCCATCACTACTCTAACATCAACACAGATCGAACAGAAATCAAAGAATTCAAAATAACCCCTACTTCAAAACCTGAAAACTTCAAACAGGTTTCTATTGCAAACCTGTCAATGGCCAAAACCCACCGCTCCGACCTCTTGAGGATCAACCCCTCCGGCCATGAACTCCTTCACCCATCAGCTGCACAATCACCAATCATCACCTCACTCGATCCATCCTACAATTCTCACTGCCCCCATTCCTAACCACTATTCAAACTAGGTTAAAAAAAGTTTCAATTCAAACTGTAGCATATCTAGTAATTATAATACACTTCTCTGATTTTTCTAAGGATCTATGATCCTTAGTTAATAACTCAAAAGGATTCTAAATTTTCTCAAAACACAGATTGCAAGAATTAGCTCAAATTCATATTTTGTTCAATAACAAGCTGTTACTGTAACAAACACCTGTAAATAGTAATATTTGATTTAAAAATCAAGTTTCAATAAATGTTTTTAGTTTATGAATCCTAGATTCCAATATTAATATGTTTGGATTAGATCAGGATTAACATAAAATGTTATTACCTGTTTTTACAGAGATATCACCCTGTATTTTAACTCCTCTAAATTTTTTTAAAACTTAACTTAAGAAAATAAAAACATATTACTTTATAAAGTTGAATTCTAATCTCCGATAAACAACTTCTTTTAATTATTCTAGAACCCAGTTACTATCTTAAATCAGATCAATTGTAGGAATTCTTTTAAATAGGGTGTGAATTTGAGTATACACTGTAGAACATAATCAACATGCATGTACAATTATAATCACAACAGACATTTCATAAGCACACAACATATTTTATCACAAACACTTATCAAGCAACCTAAATATAGTTTAAGATTTAGATGTTACTCACCTTTTTGTTGAATGCAAACCCCTGATGTTCTTTATGAATTTGCAGAAAACATGAAAAAGCAGACTTGACCCTCTGTTGTACTTTAAGTTGAATTTGATATGCAGTTTGCTAACTCCTCAAATACATGCAGATGTGAAAGATGCTGTAGCTAATTTCCCCTAAATACATACAGATGCTTTCATTACTCCCAGGTTTGAAATAGAGTGCAGAAAGAACAATGCAGGCTCTTCATTTTGATTTTTTTTAGGCAATGCAGGTTAAGTATGGTTTTGGATATGCAGTTGTTGGATTTGAGGGAATGCAAATTTGAGAGATTTTGTTTTGATGAGGAGTTTCAGGGATTTTCATTTGAACAAGTTTTAGATTTTGTAGATTTGTATATGCAGATTTATGATTGTGGATTGTTAATATGAAAATGAATCAGATTTTAAAAGTTGAAGATTTTCTTTTGATTAAGGAAGAATGACAATGTAATATGAAATGAAGATGCAAGTTCAACTAAATGTATTTCAGATTTTAAGAAAAGAAAAGAAAATTAAAAACTAAAATTTTATCACTTGTCTATTTTACAACACTTGTCAATTTGAATGCATATGAATTTAACACTTGTTTTCTCTTTTAAAAGTAATTTGTTGTTTTTTTTTAAATTTTCAAAGTAATGCATGTGTTTTAGTTTAATATAACTTGTTAGTTTATATTAGATATATGCATGAATTTATAAAGAAATAAGAACAAACAATGTTTTACAAAACTACATAAACAAAAATTAAAACAATTAAGCAATTTAAAATTTATGCTTTTGAACTTAGATTCAAACTAAATTCAAGAATCAATTATTCTCAAATCAAGTTATAAATATAAATTCAACTTGAAATAAAAGTTACAAATCCTATTTAAAACTTATTTAGAAAGTCATTACAATTTCAATATTATTTTTATAACTTTCTTATTATTAAATTAAAATTATTTTACAAGAGATTATATTTTTATAAATAAAATATCCATTTTATTAAGTCACGAAATCATTTTGTTAAATTTATTCTAAATTTAAACTAAATCTGATTTAATTTGAAACATTTAATATTTTCCTATCAATTTTTAAATCATACTTTTACTTATGAAATAGTCTTTAAAAACTCAATACTAATTTGAAACAAAATTTCCTAATTAAAATGTCTATATTATAATTTTAAAACATGATTCAATTATTAAGTTTAAACCAAAAATCATTTATTTAACTTTGAAAATCTTAGATATTAAATAAAACAAATTTTCCAAAATTACTACAAATAATAAAACTAGAAAATATGGTTTATTTATTAAAATTAAAACAAATCAATCTATTTAAAATATAAACCAAATATTTATATTCAAAATAGAAATCAATTTATTAATTAAAAGATAAAATAACCAATTTAAATATTTATTGAAGAAGATTATTCAATTTATCTGAATAATTATTAACAAATTATCAATATCAGTTTAATTTTAATTACAGATTATTAAATTGATATTGTTAAAAATTCTGGGATATTACAATCAGAGTACAACACAATCAATAACACAATACTGGACAGTTATAATAACTTGTCCTCACTAAAGATGTTTATACAGCTTATAATGTATAATGGAATATACATCAAATACGTGCGATACATTTCGCCATCCAGCTCACCTCTTGAACTCCATAGCATCCTATCTTGAATCTGTAATACGCGGTTCTGACCCTAGCATTATAATAAAATAACATCCGAGACAGTCTGGAAAACTAGCATGAGAAAACATACTCAATTGTATTATTAAAGTTTTCAAAATCCTTTGAAATCAAAGGTATGTCATAAGATCACGCCACAAATAAACATGTTGGGTTTTTACCTTACGATAACCAAAACATTTTATATCAAAATCCTCTGATATTATTATAATAGTGTCTAAGTACAAATACTTATTCCAATAGGCGAAATGCTTGCATCTCACGTTCCAGCATAGTTGGGCTTTTATTTAGTGTTTCTAAGTAAAAAAGGCGTACCTTTTATTTAGCGTTTCTAAGCGAGCGGCTTATTTTATATGCAATTACACAATCCAAACTCTATTCAACAGCTTCCTGTACCTGTGCTTACTCAAACAAGCTCATAATTTTTCAGAAACACAAAGTTTTTAATACCATTACATTACTTTACTGGCTAAAGATATAACTTCATAACCCAAACATGCCAATCATATATTTACAAGCAACTATAAGATTCCAACGTTAATTTAATTTCTTCCCATGGACCATATATCATTTCATTCAACTCAAAATGATTTACAACCAAATCTACTGCATTTAATTCATATTTGCAACAACAAACTCATATTCATTCCAAATTGGTTTCTATGTACTTTATGTGCATACATTCACCCATATCGAATTTCAAATTGATTCACAATCAATTTTACGTTCATTCCATCCATTATTCACTTCTATCTATGCAAATCCATTTTATTAACCTCAACTTAACCCTTTGTAAATTGACTTTAAACCAATTTATCCATTTATCAAATTTTCATTTGATTTCCATTCATGTTATTCACCACCTTGTTTGCTTTCTATTGTATTAAGCAACATTCTAGTTCATGTTAATTTTATTTATGAATTTATTTCATAAAAATCACATAAGTTAAATTTTCGTTGTAACCAAATCCCATTTTTTGTCAAATTGATCTAATTCAATTATTTGTTTTTTTTAGTATATCCATTTTATACTATATCATTTTGAAATAATTTCGTATAAATTTTCGACAATTCATTACAACACAACATGGTTCGTGCACTTGCATTCCTTTTTACTTCACTTCCACTTATATTATATCCTTTCCATTCATTTCATTTTATTCACATGGTGCTATTCAATTCATTTTATAGTGAACAACATTTCATTTCATTCTAATTTGTTTATAAGCTATTTCACAAAATTAGTTCTAAGGCTTGTTGTCAGCATCCCATATCACTACTTAAGTTATACCTAGCTTTAAAACTTAACTTCACACTCAACTTACCCAATCCATATTCCAAATCGCATTCAATCCCCATTCGATTTATTTATTCTTAAATTGAAGTCATTTCTTTTACCTTAATGCCAAACCATCTTCATCTTGGTCTACTATTTCATCTCTCAACTTATAAGTTCAAAAACTTATTTACTTACTTAAGTCCATTCACATTTTATATCCACAATTCTGCATTATCTATTTCACTTAATGACTTAAGTGTATTCAACCCATTCAATAATTATAACTTATATTTATACAATTATCTTACCTTTCCACTTAATGTCCAATTCAATCCAAATCCGATTTTAATTTTATTCAAATTATCTTAAGTTAAATTTCAACATACCTTATTCACTTTGATTTACTCAAGTTAAATTTTAATTACAGAATTAGAAAATTTCATTTTCCTTTCATATTCATAACAACTTCACTTTATAAATTCAATGCTGATTCCCCTTGACTTTTCACATCATTTAAATAGAATTTCCAGAATTCAAATACCCGTTTTATTTTCAAATTATTTGAAATCATAAATAACACCTACCCACTTCGATATATCAGACATACCTCCAGATTTCCAAAACGACTTCGTTTTACCAAAACAGTTTCGCTTTTGAAATTTCTAAAACAAACTTGTTTATTAAACAAGTCCATACAAATATCATAATCAATCATCATGGTAGCAATCCTTCACTTAGAACTCGAAAACGAATAATGATGATGTGGCCATCGTCACCCGGATTATTTTCCAACAACTGAAGTGAGTTCAGTGCTTCCTTACTTCCAAAAGTTCATTTTAAAACAATTTCTATTCGAAAATATTTCCAATATAATACTCTATTATTCCTTTCAAACCACTTGGAAAACATTTCCAAAATTTCCCAGATTTTAAAGTTCCCAAAACTTTGTTCAAATTTATTTAAAATGTTTTCGAAAATCTCCAGGATTTAAATTCTGGTTTAATCAAATTTTAGTTATGTTCCATTGTATATTTCATACTTTTACAATTCTATTGGTAA
The DNA here is from genome assembly GCA_030765085.1 of Allium cepa. NCBI lineage: Eukaryota > Viridiplantae > Streptophyta > Magnoliopsida > Asparagales > Amaryllidaceae > Allium > Allium cepa. Next base: position 606,450,666 of record CM060937.1, read on the forward strand.
TATATATAACCATTTCAAAATTTTATAATCTTATTTGATTATAATATCAACAACCAAACATCCAAATATATATATATAATAATTTTAGAAAATTATTTCGTTCATAGCAAAATATAATTTTTGGTAAAATTATTTCATTCACCCTCTTTAAAACAATACAATGTCGATTTACCTTGTTGAAGAGTTTAGAAACCCCTATCGATACGGTTGTACTTCCCGTGCCAACCAGAATTCATAAACGCTCAACCGATAAGTTAGCACAATATTAAACATTTTATATTCACTAACACTTACGTGCTCATATCTACATATACGCTAAAACTTATTCTAGGGTAATACTGACTCTATCTCTAATGAGTAATCTCCACCAAAGCCTAGGAATATCGCCGACCTAAGCTCTGATACCACATGCGAAAACCCAATTTTTCGACCTCCGTAAATCGACATCAAATACGTCCACTGTATTGCATGCCGGAAAATGGAATGTCGGAGATACCAGACCATAAGGGAAAGTAGAAAGAGGTAGAAGAAGAAAATAGGAAACAACAACACAGAATCTCACAGTCGCAGCGAAACAATATATAATAGATAACAACCGACCTTTATACAAAAAGAAACTATATTGTTTTTATATACTACATCATTTGAGTACAACACAATAAATAACACAATACTGGACAGTTATAATAACTTGTCCTCACCAAAGCTGCCTATACAGCTTATAATGTAAAGCGGAATATACATCAAGCACATGTGATAAGTCCCACCTCCTGAGCTCCATAGCATCCTATCCTAAATCTGTAATACTCGGTCTTACTCGAGCATTATAATAAAATAACACCCAAGTCATTCTAGAAAGCCAGTGTGTGAAAACACACACAATTGAATTATTAAAGTTTTCAAAAAAATTTGAAATCAAAGGTATCTCGTAAGACCATGCCACAAATAAACATGGCTGGCTTTTACCTTAGAAAACCAAAACATTTTATACCAAAATCCTTTGATATGATAATAGTGTCAAAGTACAAATACTTATTCAAATAGCCGAACTCACGTTCCAACATAGTTGGGCACAATCAAGTCCGTACGATGCTTATTGGAGATCGGGTTTCCATACAATGGCAGGGCTAATGGGGTACTACCCGTCATAGTACCTGGCCTAGATTAGCTTACCGAGGACCACTCTCCTGCATCACAAGACCAGAGCTACCCCTTACCGGATAGCCCGAATAAGATCACCACACGGTTGGGATCAACAACCGCCACACAACTGAGATCAAGGGACTCTAGACAAGGATGACCTTACCCTACTCGGGTGCTACCCACTTAGCCTTGTTGAACCTTCCCTGTTTTAGCCATTCCTGGTTGATGAGGCTTGAGGCTGCGATTACCTTTTTAGCACACATTCACTTAGAATGCTCACCGTCCTCCAATGACGGTGGTCTGATAGCATTCGTCCATACAAATCCGTTCTCGGTCCGAACGGAACCGAAGCCACTACTCTGACTACATCCATTATGGAATCATCCTCAGGATTAGTAACGATTAGCCCGTGCACTTCACCGCTCCATCTATGACTCCAAGCTCTTGTCTTCCTTATGAAAACATACTCATTGGATAGAAGTGGTTTTCAGATCACAAATCTGATCTCCATCTCTTCAAAACAGCGTTCGCTATTCCCTGTAAACTCAACCATGATTCTTTAGGAAATAAATAGAAAAAAAGAAGATAAGAGTTCACCTCCTGATCGTTTCTGTGGACGGATTTCCTTATAAACGTCCTAAAATAACAAAATGAGTTTATACGTATGATATAGGACCTCGAACGGTGACTATACCATACAATTCTCGAGTTTCCTCTAGATATTTCCAAAGTTATATTCGGGTCTAGATTTGATAGTTGGTTATTGACTATCAAATAACAATCATTTCAACCAAATATTTTATTTTCACTGAAAATATCAAGTCCTGTTTACTTTAGATTTTAAATAAATTAAATCACTTTATTCAAAAATATACACTTAAAACACGTAGATAAAAGCTACGTAAATTAATTCATTCAAAATAATTAGTTATGAAATTCTATAATAATTTTCCATGTAAAACCTTAGCCAAAAGCTCCTTTTAACAATAAAACTATTATATAAAGCAGAAATATTTAACAATCATCCTTTAAATCATAATACCAATTAAACCTTTAAAAATAATTAACTACTAAAATTAACTTAATTACTATTTACTTTAACACTTATAAAACAATTAAAAAATAAATTTTCCAAAGAACATTCTTTTATGAACACCTTTAAAACTTCTAATTTATACTTAAAAATCTTTCTTTGAAAACATATTTAGGTTTTCAGGAAAATACACTTTCCACTCCAATCAGCACATCTAATCATTTATAAATCCTTTTCGATTTATTTCTAGTTTAAATTTACGCTCCAACTTCGTAAATTTCCTCTCCACATTTTTTAAAAATAAACCATCATTTATTTTTAAAAATGATTTACCAATTCCCCATAAATTCCCACCATGAATTTATAATTTCAAATTATCCACTGATAAATACTTCACTTTATTTATAAACCCAATTTATAAATCTCATTGTCTCATTCCCCTTTTTAATCACCGTTTCATAACACTTAATTGTTTTCCAAATTGTTTTCCTTAAATTAAATTCCATTTTAAAGTTTTATTTCTTGATTTAAAAATCTTTACTCGAATCTAGGACATTTATTTCATATTTTATATATTTTTTTCCAAATTCCCTCTTTACTTTTCTCAAGTCTATTTCAAAACCCTCGGATTTCAAATAAATACCTTTACAAATCACTTAAGCCCCATTATTAAATACTTTTATCCAAATATTCCAAAATCTCCATCTATCCATACTTAGAAATCAGCAATACAATTTTAAAATCAAACCATTGTTACTTTTAAATTTATCCAACTTTACTATAAATATCCTATATTAAAATTTCCCTTTTTATTTTCCTTTCATAAATTCAATATTTTTTTTTAAATGCAACAATATATCCAGCAATATAGTAATATCAAATAAATTAATTTCTCCAACATAATATATCACAGATTATTCAACATTTCATATATCTCTGAAATGAAAATAAATTCAATATTTTTGAGGAATCCAGTTGTATCCCTCCAACCTATTTCCCTGCATCCAGTGATGTTAGCACAATATAAAAATACCAATCCTACTTCGAGGGGGATATCGCGGTATATGCAGTCATCCGCTATTATGCAGGGCGCATAGGGTCTCATCCGCTATATAATGCGGGAATGTCAATCACTCCAATATATATACCATTATATATAATACCACATCAAGTAGAAATTATTTATCAACTCTACCAATCAATCAACAATAAATTTTAACTATTTAAAATTTATTATGGTATCCAGATGTGAGTGAGATTAACTCACCTAATGGTTCAAATCGCCAAATTCTCAAATTTTAAATTAAATCGAGCACGTTCGATTTAACCTAAAATTTTAACGAGCTCCAAACATCTCCAGATCAGCACTGCATTGTAGATCTCATCGCTGCAATTCCGACGGTGCCAGTTTCGCCCGATTTTGACCTCTTATGGATGAGATATTAAATTTATAAGTTTGCACATATAAACTAAACATTAAATTCCTATTTTTATACCCTATGAAATTCAGCAGTTTGATCTGGAATGAGAAATCAAGGCCATTGATTTAAGCTATTCCATCTTCTCCTTAGCTTCAGACAAAACGAACCCATCTTTGTCACCTCACTTTGATCGTCGCTCCCATTATGATCACCTAGAAGTCGATCGAACGAGACCGTTTTGTTGCCCACTATGCCTCCTACCTATGGTTGTAACCACGCGGCGCTCGATCCCCTTATGCACATGATCGACGAGCTCGAACGTCGCCCACTCGAAACCAAATTACTCCTTCCATCGATGACAATAGCTCGAATCACCCGTTGGATGTGTAGATCTCTCTATGCTCCATAACTTTCATGTTGAAATTTTTCGATAATACTGAGTGGATCACGAGAAAAATGAGGGAGACGGGAATTGCGTTTAGGCCATTGATGGATTAGAATGACGGCTACAGGAGATAAAGCTAGGGTTTTCTGCTTGAACAGTGGATATATATATATATATATATATATATATATCTATGTGTGTGTATAACATTATTTTACTAATATATTTCAATCTTTACATACCTTTTCAAACGAACGCCAAACGAAACTTGCCGTCTGGCGTTTATAATATTTTACCTATATTTCAAACATAATGGAACATGTTTTGGGTCCTAATTCGGCCGTATATGGAAGATAGCTTTTTAAATCGATTTAAAATATTGAATTTTCGATATTTATTCCAATGCATTTCTCACCCGTACGAACAAATGGTGACTCTAAATGCTGCGAAATTCGAAATTCGATAATAATAAACCATTATGGATCCAAGAGAATGGGTTTCAATGAATTCCGAGCTATGTCCTGGAAGTCAATTTAACTCATCGATCAAAACGATCGATTTCCAAAATCATCGAAATCATTTAAAATTTAAATTTTTAAAAACTTACTAGCTCCATTATAAATCATATAGAATTTAAATTCATATTAGAAATCAATCTGATTCGTATTAAATCAAAATCGAGTATTTTACACTATTATCATATATTAATTTCCATTATTAAGTTAATACAAAATCTAATTTTATAATTTATCGATTTTTAATTCCATCCAAAAGTCAAATATTATAATTCTAATCCAAATATAATTTAAATCGGTTTTAGTAATCATTTTTCGCCCCCATTCATTCTCAAATTCCGGTATTGTTCTGATTTTCAATTATTAATTTTATTATTCAACAAATCCATTAAATTGCCATATTCGAAATTATAAGCTATTTCATTATTTCATCCATCTTCAAAATCAATTTTAATTCAAATTCAATATTTAAAATAAATTAAATGTTCAAAATTAACGACCATAATTCTAGATCGTTACAAGGGAGGTATTGGATAAAGTTGAATTCATAAAACCGGACTAAAAAATTAGTCATATTCTCTTGGATTTTTGGCCATATTACTATCGAAATTTTGAAAAGTGCTAAAAAAGAAAAGTTTTGGAAATTCTTTTCTTTAAAATTTTATAAAATATATTACACAATTTTGATTTTTTTTTTAGGAAGATATGGTCAAAAGAAGGAGTGCTATTTTCGGACTAAAAAATATGAGTCCAAAAATGGATCTGATAGAAATGCATTTTTGACATAGATAGGATTAAAATTTCAAGAAGTGAGATGAATGGAAGTTGTGGCCACTAGAATTTTAAATGGTTTTAAAAAAACAATTTCTTCATTTAAATCACAGAAGAGGATGATATGGTAGAAAGAAGAGGAAAAAAATTGAAGAAGTGGAAGGCTGTTTATAAGCAATAGAAAAGGTAAATTGCTAAACTACCCTTTGTCATTTGCCATCCACTCATCCTTTTCCACCTCATATAGCCTTCCACATCATCGTGAACCAACGCCTCCCTTATGTCCCCCTCACTCCTTTCCATGCCAACATGAAATAATGACTTGTACTCGAGTCCCCAAAGTGTCAAATCATGTCTGTATGTTTCTTAAGGCATCTTTTAGTATATACACGTATATACTTAAGTATATATAACTTTGCATATACATTGTACACTAACTTTTTTACATTTTGAATGTGTATAAACTTATAATAGAGTTCACAATGTTTTTGAAAACTTTTAGCTAACAAAAAGTCGAAAATTCTGAAAACAAATTGCGGTCGTATTTTTTATTTTTCTTCGAAATAAATATTTTTGTAAAAAGGTCTAAAAAACTATTTCACTGTCTTTAATTATTATTTAAAAGATTTTTATTTTAATTATAAAACATAGATATTGAATATTTAAAATTTATTAAATATTCACAAATTAAAGTAGTGAAATTTCGGGTCGTTAAAATAATAGTATTATGTGAAAGTATTTATGAATAAAAATATTTCTAAGGATTTTTTTAAGCAAATAGAAAGCACTGAGATCACTTCCGTTGTTGGAAAATAACTTCGATGATGACTGCAACATCATCGGTATTTATTTTCGAGTTCCTGAGTGGGAAATACAACCATAGCAATTTGCTATAGAATTGTTTATATAAAACAAATTTTGATTCGATTCCAAAAGCTTGATCTGATTTACAAAAGAAAACATGAATATTATTATTTCAAATGGTTTTGGGTGAAAGTAATAATAGTATTACTTGAATGTTTTTACAAGTATCAATATTTTGGAAAAAGAATTTTAAGTATATGCATAATCTTTGGATTGGTCAGGGAATGAGCCTGATATTTTGTGTGATAAAGCAGAATAATCTTCTAAGTGACAATTAGATGTTTGCCTAAGTGAATGTGGTAGTGCATTTTGTAAATTATTCTCTTTATTGTTGTACGATCAGAACGAGTTCGAATTCGCATGAACCCAAAGCAAGTTGAAAATTGATATTTTGTTAAAACTATTTATTTGGAAAATATGCAGTATCATTTCAAAAAGGGTTTTGAAATAAAACTTGATATTTGGATCTTGAGCTTACTTAAAGGAAACAAATTCAAAATAAAAAGGTTTGAATCGGATAGGGGTATATATTCTCAAGTTGTAGTGGGGTATTATAAAAGTTTATGAACTTAAGTTAGGTTTTATAAAAATGTTTCCATAAATAATTATGAAAGTAAAATGGTTAAGTTTTTGTGTTAACTGATTTCCATTTTGTTTGTTTGAGATGAAATTACGAGGTTGAAATTCTTTTAAAGGAGGGGGGAGAATATAACGATCTAAAATTTTATCATTTTGATTTATGAAAATTTAATTTATTTTAAGTATTCAATTAATATTTTTGAATAATTAAATTCTTGGATTAATAATTAAATAACCGCTTTTAATTTATAACTAATGGTAGAAAATTCATTATTGAATTTTATTTACACAAATAGATAGTTTGATGAAAAGTAGAAAATGTGACTGAAATCCCTTTTTTCATATTTTAGACTTTTTGTCGAGCGAGAAGTTGTAGAATGTTATTTAACCTTGGTATACATTTTAAAATAGCATTGAAATGTTGGAAAATGTTAATGAAAAATTAGATAGATAAATTAATAATAGAAATAAGAATTAGTTATTATAAAATAGTTTTGAGTTTGTAAGTGAAATGATGGATTAGACAATGAAATGATTCCTTAGGGAAGTTAAGGTACATAATCACTCTATTATCCACCATACTTTCTAATGCATTACATATTGATGGCTTGTGATAAGATGGAGAAGTTGAAAAGTTGAATTTAAGAGCATTTGGGGTTTTTGCCTTCTTTATTTTATTTTATATTTACTTTATCTTTTATATATACTTTTCCCAATTTTTCATATCTTATTTTTATTACTTCGCCCTTCATTTCATTTTCATAATCCATCTTATCAACTCGATTTTCTATCTTCTTCTTCTTTGAAAAATCTCATCTTTTTAAATTCAGAAATCAAACTTTGAAAACTCAAGCATGGAGTGGAAGGTGAGGTCTTAAATCTTTGTCTAATACTTTCGGATGAGATGAATGTTGTATTATTGATAACTTGATAGTCATTTTGAGATGAAAACCATACATAAAGAAAATAGAAACAAACATTTTTGCTTTCTCATCCCTTTCTTCTGTTTCCTATGAATGAAATACTCCCACGTCTCCTTATCAAAAATCCACATCTCCCAATTCAAGAAAAATTGGTTGATCCTTCCAACATAAAACTTGTACATAATACACAAGCTATTTTTTAAAATTAGTTGCTTGAGATTTTGTTATATGGTAAGAGAGCTATTGCCTAATGTTAGTAAGCGAGAAAGTTTGTCTCTAAACTTTAAAAATCAAATTATCTTAGCACAGTCAGAATTAGACGATGCCTTTTGCGTCGTTGGCTTCGTGGGGCAGTGTAGAATTTTTGGTGAAGTTTTGGCAAAGTTTGATTATGGTCGTGGATGATCATCGAAAATTAGGGTTTCGTTTTTGTAGCGTTGATGGCATAGGGAGGTGGATCAGAGATTGGTGTTAGCTTGGGAATGCAAGGCAAACTTATAGAGCTAATTTGGTGGAGTGAAGCTCTCTTTTGGGGTTGCGACCAAGCATGGTGGAGCGTAGGAAGAGGAGGTCGCAATCGTCAAGGAGATGCTGGAGTTGAATTCAAGGTGGTGGTCGTGACGAGCTCGAGTGGCCGAGTTTGCAGGTGGCTTGGGTGCAGCGATGGTGTAGGAAATGGCATGTGCACGTGCATGTCGTGCACATCGATGGGTTTAGGCGTGTCGATTTGGGTATTTTGATGGAAGGAGGGAGTCTGAAGTTAGGAAGAAGAAAGTGGTGGAGAACGGGTCGGGTTTAAAGGTTGATGTGTTGGGCTTTGCTTTGGAGTTTGGATGAGAGTACATGATTGTATTCGTTAAAGAATACAAATAAGTAGTTAAATTTAAAAATGTGATATCTTGGTCATTATAATTCTGGTTGGCCATGGATTTTTGTGTTGGGCTTGTATTGATGAGTATAACACTTAGGCATAATTAGTTGGTAGTTTTATCGAACTATAATTTAATGGTAACATAATACAGATTGGATATAATTACATTGATTTAGATAATAACGTAGTTTAATTAATTATACTTTGTTGGTGGTATCTATTTGGCTAAATAAAACACCATTCTGTTTAATTTAATTTAATAGATTATTTTGGAAATCTATTGAGCAGAATAAATCTGTGTTCTGTTATAACTAAATTTAATAGATTATTGATGGCATATGTTTAGCAGAAAAAATCCCCGTTTTGCTATTATATTTATTTCGACATTTACTCTTATGTAGCTAATTAATATGTGGATTAACCTATATTGGATAAGTGAAGAATTAGCGAATTATGGCTAATTGATTTTATTTACATATATGCTTGCTTATGTAAATAGCATTTATGCAACTTGAAAACCCAAATTGAAAATAAATGGTAACTTGATTTAGTATCGTTGTCGTCGCTAAGCCTCTCTCCGAATTTGTAAGGTTATGGATTTTACTGAACTTTAATTTATAACAATTTGAGGTTAAGTGTTTATATACGATCTTTTTAAAGTAAAATATTTAATCATATTATTAAAGATGTTTAAAGTCATTTAATTTTATTATTAATTTTTTTAAAAGATTTAATTATATTATTAATGTTGTTATAAGTTTGCTAGTTGATTTAATTTTGGTTCTAAAGTAAATTAATTATTTAATTAATGAATTTTAAAGTTAACTAATTATTTAATTAATGAATTTTTCAAGTTAATTTGTAATTTTATAAAGGATGTTTTAGAGTTAATTAATATTTCTATTAATGATGTTTTAAAATTAATTTTATTTTTTGTTAATGTTGATTTAAAGTTAATTAATTAATTTTTTTTTGATGTTTAAAGGTAATTAATTAATTTAATAAAGGTGTATATAAATTACAAATTGTTTTATAAAAGTGATTTTACATAATAAAAAGGATTCATTTAAAAGGAGACTTATAAAACAATATTTTGTAAAGGAATTTTACAAATCATTTTAGAGATTTGAGAAAAAATCTTATAAATCAATTTAGAGATTCATAAAAGGAATTGTGGATATTAAATGGGTTTATAAAAAATATTTTACAAAAGGAAAGAGATTTGATTTTGATAATTGATCCTTCTTAATTATGGTGACATGGAAACATTCTTTCCATACTTAACATTGAAGGATACTGGTTTGGTTTATAGAAAGAGATGTTTTAAATTATATTTGTTTTGTCCCATTTTTTAAATGAATATGGAAAAGAGAAAATTTTCCTTAATCCTTCGTTTATATACTTATACCGTTGAGACTAGTATATGGATATATCTTCTAAGTATTGAAAATATAATGGTTTGTAATATACTTATACGAGTGGGACAAATATATGAATGTTTTTCCAAGTATTGAAAGGATTAGAACGGGTTTGCGAATATTATCTTTTGAGAAGGTATTTTGAATCATTGAAAGAAATTTTAATTAATGAAGATTAATTAATAGAAGCTTAGTGGATCCCATATGGAATTACGTCTGTAGATTGTTATTTGTTTATTTGATAGCTAAATAACCGACGATCAATCTAGGTCGAAATATAACTTTGGATGTATCTAGGAGAAATACATGGTTATATTCCACAGTCATCTTCGACGATGTTGTACCGTGCGTATAAATCTCATTTTGTTCTCCTATGAAAAATAATAAGGAAATCAATCCACTTAAATGGTTAGTGGTGATCTCCACGCTTATGTATTGTCTGACTATTTCCTAAAGAACCGAATACGAGTTTACCAAAATGTATTGGATGTTGGTTCGAAGAGACCAGGATCAGATAAGTACGAATTATCCAAAAATCTCTTCGAACCACCTTAATTGTCGTATTGAAAACATTTTAAAAATGGTGGAATCGAAGAAGGAGCTCTTTGAAGTGCATGAGCTGCTTGATACAAATCCCGAGGGTAATTCCAACGTGGATGTAGGAGAAATAGTGTCTTCGGTTTATTCATATCCTGAACAACTTATATTGATGAATGTTAACATTGCTTTGTTGCCTTGAGGGCAGTATTTGTATTCCAAGTGGGATTTACAAAGAGTGGAAAAGGTAATTATGACCTCACAAGCCTCACAACCCGAAAATGACTAAAGCAGGGGATACGCTTCAGAGCTATATGGTTCGTTACCATTAGAAGCAGTCATTTCTCAATCTAGAATTGATATTTATGGATTTGGTATATGCGTGGAAGTGGGACCTTGGTTGGTGCATGTTTTTTTAGAGCCCTGGTCCTGAGAATGATGTAATCCGATATAACATGTTAAAGGGAAAACCATCTCTGATTCATAGAGGGTCTATGTGAGGCCATCAGTATATTTTTCTAGAGGTGTACTATGGCAGGTGGTAACCCAGTAACATTGTCACTGGTGGAAATCCAATCCCCAGTACATGCCCCAATGGATTTAGCTGTAACCCTATTATGATGGAATTTAATTAATGTAACAATTTCGGCTATGATTAATATTTATTCCCCAGATACTGTTATAATGTCGTAAGATTTCCTATGAAATGATTCGGTTATCATAAGGTAAAAACCCCTTCGTGTTTATAGATGGTGTGGTCTTATGAGATACCTTTATTTTGAAAGGTTTTACAACAATAAAACCGATACGATGTGTGTTTCTCATAATGGATTTACTAGACAGATCCAGGCGTTTTTTTTCTTATAATGCTCGGGTCAGCCCGAGCGTATTTTTTCAGATTTAGCTGAACACTTTGAAGCTTCAAAAGACGGGCTTGATCCTCCAAGGCATATTCAGATATTTTTTTCTTCCACCATTTTTGTTATTGTTATATTTATCAGAAATTGTATGGACATATTGATATAGTTGTCCAAGATCTGATGATAGGATAATTATACTCTATTTGATGTGTGTATAAAAAAATTTATTTTTGTAAACTTCATTGTTATATTATAGATTACTCAGTACATTATGAGACTATATTCTGGCTTATCCTTTTCTTTCACCCTAACGACCTGTCTTTCCAAAACTTAGATATTTTCTAGTTGAATACCATGGAAGTGCTAGTGTCAACTTCCAAGGATCGAAAAGGTGGGTTGTTGCACAATTTGTTAAATAAACAGTAATTACTAAATAATTATTAAGACTCAAAAATGAAATTTAAGCAAACGTTAAAATTTAACCATGAAACTTGCACCATTGTGTTGGTGGTAATTTTCTAAGTAACTGTCGTATTTGAAGTTTTTCGATTGGAGTTCAAACAAAGAAGTTGTTAGTGTTTGAAGTTTTTAAAATGAAAATAATTAAATTGAATTTAAAAGGAATAAATAATATTAATTGCATGGACCCCATCGGTCGGCCCTCTACATAAGTCGGCCGACCGCTAGTGGTCAACCTCATATAGGGAAGCGGTCGAACGGTTGGAACAGTGGTTCTAAAGTTGAACCTTCGTTGAACAACCCAGATTTAATTATTTCAAATCTAATTGATATGTTTAACTCGAGCGTCTATAAATGCAGACCCAGCCCCTTATTTTTCTCCTTATATTTTATGGTCAAAGCAGCGGAGCTCTACCATTTTCCTTTCCCCAATAATTCTATTAATTATAAAATATTATATTACATGCATACATATATTTACATTTATATTTAATCGGAGGAGAAAAAATATTTCTTTTTCATACCTCAATTCTATACTTAAAGAAAACCTGTAAATCACTTTCCAAAATCAAATAATGCATACCACTCTCATGTTCAAAAACAGTCTCTATAATCACTTCAAGTCTCAAATGAAAAAGCGAAACTGTAAACACTCTTCAAGTTTAAACACAATCCCTGTACTATTTTTCCAAAATCAAAATACCAAAACCTGTCATCAAATTCTCAAAGCAAAGACCAAAACCTGTAACAAAGAATACAGTTTCAACTACAATCTGGGTTATCAATGCAATTAGCAGAATTAAGCTTCAACCCGCATCAACATTCCAGTTCGAAAGCATTTCAGTAATTCAAAGCATTCAAAGTTTTCAGCTTCTCATGGCTTCAACCCATTTTTCAAAGCTTTCTGAAATTCAAAAGCTCCCTGCTTCAAAATTTCATCTCTCTGCTTTTTGGAGAAAAAAAGGTGAGTAAACTTTAAAATTTAAAACTTAAGTAACAAATATCTGTTGCATGTGGATTACTGTGTTAATGGTTGCTTTGAATATCTGTATATATGCAAGCCTATGTGTATTTCTGTTGAGTTTAACATCTCTATTCTTAGTTTATGCCTCTGATTTTTAAAGCTGTAAACATAAATCACCTTCAGATAGATGCATGTGACATATGTTTGGTGTAAACTTGTAATGTGATTGCATGATTGTTTTATGATTCTGAAAACATGTTTATAGATGCTGTGTGAATGTCTGGATATGACATTCTTCTTTGTTTTAAGTTCCAGAAATTTAAACATAGATTCAAAATTTAATTTTTCACACACTCTAATATCTTTTAGGCTTAAGTATTTAAACAAAGTTTGTTTGTTTAAAATTAAACTATGTTTTAAAAATATTTTTAAGAATAATAGATAGATATGTTATCTGGGAAAATAAAAACACAAAGGAGCTTAAGTAATGTTAAAAATCAAATTCAATGATCTCTTAATTCACATATAAAATCTGAATTCCTTTTCCAAACTAGGATTTTTAACACCAGAATCTTGATTTTTAACATTGAATTGGATGAGCAATTCAAGAATGACCGGGAATGGATTTTTGTGTGATTTCTAGTGATCAAAAGGGTTTGGATGATCGGGTTTCCTGTTGAAGATAGTTGGATGGATGGGGTGTTTGGCAAAAATGGTGCTTGAATTTTTAGGCGACTGGAGTGACCATGCGAAGACCAAGTAGGGTTTAGCATCCAGGTTGTGTTGTCGTTCTTTCTAAAGAAAATGCTACATCGCGATTTGATCGGTGGCGATCGCGAGGTGTGATGTAGGAGCTGGAAGACGAGGCGGAGCCGCGGTGAAGACGGCAAGGCTTCTCGAAGAAGGGATCGTCGGAGTTGGGTGAATTTTCGGTGAGAATGAGTTTGCCAATTTGGACTTTGGGGTCGATTTCGATTCACGATCGAATCGGGTAAATTGGTGATTAAGTGTGGTTGCGAGGTTCACCGGCGAGGTGTTGGGGTTGGCGTCGATGGTCGGAGCACCGTTGGTCGCTGGTGTTGGTGCATACATGCACATGCATATATGGAATAATGATGAAGGTTTGATCTCGGGTTGAAGCTCGAGACTGTGTGATATTGGCTCGAGTTTAAACTCGAGTAGAAGGTGAAGTTTAGCTTGTTATCAGTTTTAGCTGCTAGCAGGTTTTTAAAAATTTAAAACTTAACTAAAACTAAAATTTTGAATGGGAAAAGGAATTAAAATTTACTTTCTAGCAGGCCCCTGTGCAAGGGTGACACGCACAAATCGAGAAACTGTCCAATTTTTTTTCCAAATGTAACGACCCAATTTTTCGACTCCCGAAAAACCGAACCATTAGGGTAAAAAGAAGAAGGAGATAGAAGAAGAAATAGAAACAATATAAGAATCTTACCAACGCAGCGGAATAAAATGTAATAGATGATAACAGATCTTTACAAAAAGGAAATTATACCTATTTTATACATACATCATCAGAATACAGCATTAGAGTTCAATACAATCACAACACAACTCAGAACGGTTATAATTATCTCGTCCTTCCAAAATGAATACACAGCAGAATTTACATCATATACGTCGGATACGTCTCACCATCCAGCTCGTCTCTTGAGCTCCACAGCAGTCCATCCAGAATCAGTACTCTATAATACTCGGTCTGACCAGAGCATTATATTTAAATAATACCCGGGTCAGTCTAGAATACAAGCGTGAGAAATCACGCTCAAATTGATTATTAAAGTTTCAAAAATCCTTTGAAAATCAAAATAATCTCTTAAGACCACGCCATAAATAAACATGTCAGGTTTTTACCTTACGATAGCTAATACATTTCGTATAAAATCCTTTGATACTGTAATAGGGTCTATATACAAATACTTATTCGAGTAGCTGAAATTGTTACATGATTAAATTCCAGCATACTAGCCACAAAGTGGGTTTACAAAAAAATCGTAAAGGCACATAGGGAGAATGCATTTCCAACTAATGACTAGGCACTGGGGTATCACCTGTCGCAGTACGTGGCCTAGATCACTGTACCGAGGATCCCTCCTCATCCTCTGCAACACAAGACAGGGACTACCCCTTACTGGATAATCCCGAGTAAGATCACCCCACGGTTGGGGTCAGCAACCGCACCGCACAGCCGAAATAAAAGGGACATCTAGATAGGGATGACCTTGCCCTAATGGGCGCAACCCACTTAGCCTTGCTGCATAACCCCTGATTTTCAGTCATTCCCGGTTGATGTGGCTCAAGGCTAAGCGTTACCTTTTTAGAACATATCTCGTAGAATGCTCATCGTCCTCCTGACAATGTTCTGAAAGCATTCATCCATACAAGTCCGTCCCGGGTTCGAACGGAACCGAAGGCACTACACCTACTACATCAATTTTGGAATCACCCTCAAGATTAGTAGGGATTAGCCCTTGCACTTCACCGCCCCATCTTCGACTCCCAGCACTTGCCTTCCTCACAAAAACGTTCAAACCGGATTGATGTGGTTTTTGAAAAATAAATCCCAATCCCGGTCTCTTCGAAACGGTGAGCGCATTAGCCAATATTGATAGTCGGTTATTTAACTATCAATTAACATTCTTAAGCAATCGTCAAGCCATAATAATTCCTCCCAAATCATTAAAATCCTCAAAATATTTTCGCAATATATTTTTCCACTTGTCAACCCTTTAAGAACGGTTTCAAACCATCTTTCTCTCACGGAATAAATTTCCCAAATATTTTCTATTTCTACTGAATCACCAAGTATAAATACTTAAGATTCTAAAATAATTTAAAACACTTTATTATGAAATATACTTTAAAACATTTAAATTTAAAACTACTTAAACACTTAATTTTGAAAATATATTATTCAAAAATATTTAAAATAAACTACTTTATAAAATACAAAACTAATTTTTAAAATAAAAATTAAGCCAAACTAAATTTAAAATAAGAGTTACAAAATTCTACAAAAGTTTTTTAAATACAACTTTAACCAAACCATCTTTTTAAAATAAAGCTATTTTATAAAATGTAATTATTAACAATTATCTTTTTAAAACATAATACCAATTAACCTTTAAATACTTACTACTAAAATAAATTTGAAAAATATTTACTTTAAAATTTTAAAACATTTAAAAATAATAAATATTCTAAAAAATTTCTTTAAAACAAATTTTTAGAAGTCTTTAACTAATAAAAAGTCACCTTTTCAAATATACTTGGCTTTCCAGGGAAATACACTTTCCATCTCCATACCTTTTAAAAATAAACCACTGTTTATTTTTAAAAAAAATCACATCCCTTTATAAATTCCTACCGTGAATTTATACTTTCAAATATCCACTGATATTTTCTTTCACTTTATAAACCCAGTTCTTAAATTCCATAGTCTCACCCTTCTTTCAAAACATAGTTTCAAATGCTAAATCAATTTCCAAAATTGATTTCCAAAATTTACTTCATTATTAAAATAATTTCTTTTACTTACACAATTTTTTTCAAAACCCATTAACTTCAGATTTTACTTCTTAATTATGATTTAAAAATCTTATTTATATGAAATTTTCAATTTCATACTTTTCCAAGTTCCTTTCCAATAGATTTAAACCTTGAATTCCAAAATAAATTCTTTATCTCTTTAAATAATATCACTTAGGTTTTAAAATTCATTACTTCCCTTTTTCAAAATCTCCTTTCCCATTCTTGGAATCTATTAATTAAAATTCAAAAATCCACTTTTATCTTCTTCTTTTTTCCATTCATTCTTCAATTTATCCCAAATTCTTTAAAATCATTTTGCTTACAAATTCGCTATCCTTTTATTTTATTTTCAAAAATCCAATTTATATATTTTTGGTAACTCAGTATACCCAATATATTCAATCAAACTATAGCATCAAATAATTCTAATTATCGATATAATTCATCACCGAATATCAAATAATCATATCACAGAATTATTAGAACAATCTAAATAATTTTGAGGAATCCAGTTGGATCCCTCCAAAATGTTTTCCCTGCATCCACATATGTTAGCACAATATGAAATACCAATTCCACTTCGAGGTGGAATATCGCGGTATATGGGATTACTATAGTATCATCCGCTATTATGCAGTGCATATGGTCTCATCCTCTATATAATGCAGGAAATCAATCACTCCAAATACATATATAATACCAATTCCACTTCGAGGTGGAATATCGTGGTATATGGGTTCGATATAATAGCATCCAATATTATGCGGCGCATAGTGTCAGGACACGATTCTTCGTCTTCCGAAAATTCAACATCGATACTCACTTTATCGACTGCCGAGCAATCGAACGACGGAAAACCGAACACTGAGGGTTTTTTAAAAAGAATTTAAGGAAAGAGAAAGGGAGAAAAAGGTAGAAGATAGAGGGAAAAGAAAACAGAAAATTAGAAAATAGGATAGAAAAGAGAAAATAGAGAACAGAAAGAAATAGAAGAAGGGATAGAAAATAGAGAATAGAACAAAATTTTAAAATAGAAATTAAAAGAGAAATAGAACAGAAAGAAAATAGAGAAAATAGGACGGAACAGAAAACAAGAACAACATCAGAATCTCACAATTCGCAGCGGAACAACATATAATAATAAATGGATAATCTTTAAACAAAGAACTATCAGTTATTACATTTTATACATTACATTACATCATATCATCAGAGTGTACAACATCAACAACAAATAGTGCAGCGGAAAAAGAAATACTATATAGTAGTAATACGCCATGCCATCCAGCTTGCCTCCAGCAACTCCAGAATATCCAGAATATCCTGATAAACCTTACTCTTGACTGCCCGTGTGGAAATTGGTGGGCACCCAGAGTTTAGGAAGGAAAACAATAAACTCCAAGTCAGTCATGTGACTGGTGTGAGAACTCAAAACAGTTTATTTATCTTTAAAATCAAAATAGAGGAATATTTTTAAATTCAATTCGCAATGCTTTTAAAAATGAGACTAACATAAGGCCTCCCGCACACACACACAATGCAAACGCAGAATCGGAGGAGATTTCTCCTTATGATAGTCAAAGATGCTTGATACGCATTTAAAAAGACATTTGATATTATTATTAGTGCATAGTGTAGGGAAAAAATTCATTTTGAAAGTAGAATATAAATCTTAGCCAGCATAGACATTTCGAACTATGCCTACTATAGCTAACTATGTTCAATAGCAGGTTACCACCACATTCCATAGCAGGTTATACAACTAAAACCGTACAAGTCACGTATTGTTTCTTTAGATTTCCAACAAATGGTCAGGCCAAGGAACTTCCCATTGCCACATGAGAATGCCTCTGGAAAGACATCCCCGAGAACCAAACCGGAACTCTGCCAACACAAGGCCGGGTTACCCCTACCTGGGTAACTACTGACACGAGCACGCCATTCCCCAATCGTAAACGACCTTTCTCACGGGATCCCGAAAACCAACAACCACAAAGTAATAAATTCGTAGTAACCACATAGGTTAAATATATGGGCTCCATACCATGATACCACCTCTATCCAGAAGGAAATGTACATACCCTAAAGGGTTCTACCCCTCATAACCTTGCCGCATCTTTCCTGTTTTGACCATTTCCGGGGTGTGAGGTTCGACGAAGTCACGTCCACAAAAACATACTTTATACAAAAGCCATGCTTTGGGTCAACAAATGATCAACACAATGATCACCAAGATAGACGATCAAATAAACGATCCTATCACAATAATCAACACAATGATCATTTACAGCATCACTCAGCATATCACATTACCAAATTGGGAATATATCGCTGATAACATTCAACTACATAACCTCTGAGCTCGTACGTCTCAGAGAAGGGTGTTAAGCTAAAAGAATAAATTCTCCGCCACCAACAGAAATATATTTGAAAGAAATCGGCTTTATATCTCAACTTGTAATGTCAGACATACAATCCATACAAGTCTGTTCCGGGCTCGAACAAAACCGAAGGCACTTACAAAGAAGTCCTTGCAATCCGGATATTCACAATCCTGATCGGATTCACCATCACATATGGAGAACTCTATACCGTAGCTACTCGGTGCAGAGTAAATCGACAGGTCATCCTATCGCTCTCGCAAATACCGGGTCTTCAACACCGATCTTCAATGCAATTCACAACGACGTATCACATATTCGGAATGGGTTATACGACCCCATGGTCCTTTCCCGGTTAACCCGAATAGTGAGCGCTTATTCAAAAATAAGTGTAGCATTCACATTCAAACAAATCACATCAAATACCCATTCAAAGGGAAATATTGATAGTCGGTTATTGAACTATCACTGGATATGCACACATCACTAGATTCCAAATAATTTTCCAAATTATTTATTTTCAAAAATATCTTCACTAGATATATAATTTCAATACTTCAAAAATAAATCAATATTTATTTTTAAACCCATTTTCCAATTTCATTTATAAATTCAATAGTGAATTTACAATTCCAAAATATCAATGAATATTCGATTTTAATTATTCATTTCAATATTCCTTTTCAATTTATCTTCAAAAAGATAAATTCTAAATATCACTTCATATTGGAAAACAATTCCATACTTATTTAATAAGTAATTCACAAATTTTATTTATTTTCAACACTTGGAAAATATTCAATATACTTCAATCAAGATTAAGTATATATTTCATTCTTTAAGAAAATCATTCTCTTAAACATATTTATTTGGGCCAAAACGAATGTTACGTAAAACATCGTTACGACGTCCCAAAATCACTAGTATAGGGATTCGAAATTAAAATAGATATATAAATCCCAATACTATACAAAACATTTCCTTTCGGAAATCATTTACTATAACAACAGTGTCATAGTCTACTATTTCCTTTTATTTCTCGAAAACGTCTATTTCAACAATAAATGTTGAAATCTATGGTTTCGAATCTCAACACATTTTAAAACATTGTTCAATCGTTTTAATTCTATTTAAAACATCCAAATCCAAAACAATTTCTTTAACGTGTTATTCACTATTCAAAAACGTGAATATACTTCATTAACAATTTCATCCTTTTATTCAATTTAATTCAAAGGATTATTCACTATTCAAAAATGTGAATATAACTCCATTTATAGGTTTCAACAATTTACTTATCAAAATAAGTCATTTGCGAATTTATAAAACAACGTTTATAAATTCCATTTCTATTTATTTTATAACAACTTCCTTTATAAATCTCCTTTATTAGCCTATTCGATTTATATCCCAATTATGAACTAAAAGTCCATATTATAAGTTAAATGCTTATAAAACGATTATTTTACAAAATCGTTCTTTTAAACTTCATAGTTATAAATCTTATAACTTATAAGATTCAATTATTCATCCAAATATATTCTTTAATAATTTCACAAAATTTATAAATCTTACTATTTATAAATTTCATTTATAACTTCACCGTTTAAAATTCTATAAATTTCATTCTTATAACTTCACCAATTAAATTCTATAAATTTCATTCTTTAATGAAATTCATTTTCACTTCATTCAAACACTTATAAAAACTCGTTTTATAATGTCAACATTTCAATTTATAAATATCCATTTATAAATCTCTTAATATAAATCAATTTATATTATTCTTTTGAAACTTCTTTAATCTCCTTTATTATTTCACCATTTTGATTCATAAAATAATTAAATTTTATAAAATCCTATATTTAAACTTTTCACAATAATTCTAAAATTCGGATTAAACTATTTTATAAATCGTTAGCATCATATTCCCAAAAATCAGTTTTTAACTATATTTCTCAAAAATCCTAATTTTTATAACTTTAAAAATTATAACGTTTATTTATTTAAAATGGATCAAATTCCAAAAATATTTTATCTTTTCAAAAATCACTTTAAAAACCCTTTTAAAATCCCAAAATTTGGGTCCAATGATGCTACACATCAAATAGTCAATCACGACAACAACGATATCATATATCGATATGAAAATCCATCAAATATCAAAATATCTGAAATCAAATAAAAACTGTTGAGGAATCCAGTTGGATCCCTCCAACCTGTTTTCCTGCATCCAAAAACATTAGCACAATACCAATTTCGCTCCAGTACGAAATTATCGCGGTATATGTTCTTATTAAATATTATCCGCTTAATAACGGCGCAATAGGGTCTCATCCGCTAAACAAAAAATGCGGGAAATCAATAACTCCAATATATATATATATGCCAATATATATATATTGCTACTATATATAATACCAATTTCACTGTTTATGAAATATTCGCGGTATATGTTTTTATTAAATAACATCCGCTTACTAACGGCGTATAATGTCTATTTTAACAATCAATAGATATCAATCATCATTCAAACATGCATTCAAATATTTTAAATCTAACTATTTAAAATAAAATCGAAACTGATTCGATTGAGTGAGAAATTCTCACCTTGGTTTTAATTTCCGTTTTAGCGATTTATTTCGAATAAAATTAAACGGACGTTTAATTTTACCCAAAATTCTCACTAACTCCGATCGACTCCAAACCAACTCCATCGCGTAGTGCTCGTCCATACGATTCCAACGCAACTGAGTTTGCATTTTTTCGACCTCGTATGAAAAAGTTATGAATTTTTGAAGTTTAAACACGATTTAACTTACTAATTACAACATAACTTAATTAATTTTCAACCTTCATCCAATCCTAGCCCTTGATCCAAACCCAGATACATCTCCACCGTGCGCACCTTCTTCCCACTCCCTCGTTTCTCTTCTACAGATAATGGAACGCACGCACATAACAAAACCCATAGCACAAATTAGGTTTTCAATTTGCAAACTAATTACTCGATGAAACTCGATCAAACCACCGCCACGCGAAAGCCCTCGACAAGAGCCATACTCGGCTTGAAGCTCATAGAGCTCGGCCATTCCTGTAGCACGTAGTTCGAGGCCGAACTCCAGGCCTTTGAGCCCAATTTGCCGCCAATCCGAAGCTCCAAACACGATCATGACCGTTGGATAGATGGATCTTGGCATGCTCTTCAATCTTCTAGTTGAAACCTAAGGCTAATTGTCGACGGATGAGGAGATAATCGAGGTGGCAGTTGGGACATTTCTGGCCATACATTGCAAGGGTGGCGGCTAGGGTTTAATATTAGGGTTTTTATTTTTTTTTTCTAAATTATGAAGAGGTGGGTGCTATTTATAAAGAAAATTCGAACACTATTCATCCCGGAAATTCCGAACTCCGATTTACGTGCCGTAACCAGCGTTTCTAGGGTTTACCCCACGTTCCGGACACAATGGAACAGGTTTCGGAAGCTAATTCGGACATTTGTGCGAGTTATGGCTGTAAACGCTCAATTTGAATTAAACCGATTTAAGCGATTTTCTAGACGTTTTAATTTGTATCGGACAAACGGTAAATCCAATTGACTTGAAATTTGAAACCTTACAATAATATCACATTACGGATCTGATGAAACTGGTTTCGTCGAAATCTGAGACTTTTTGTAAAATGGCTATTTTAGCTCGCCAAATTTAAATTAAAAATAAATCGATGCGTTTCGAGCTGCCACGATCAAACGATAACTCCGATTGACACGAAATTTGAAATCCGGTAATAACTAACTATTACGGATCCAATGGAACTGGTTTCGTTCAATTCTGAGACTGTTCAAAAATTGACTATTTTCACTAGTCGATTTTAATACTAAAATATTCAATTTTCACAAATTAACTTTTAATTCGATTTTAAAAGTTCTAAAATATCTTTCTAACTTCAATATGATAAAATAAAATTTTACAAATCATTTTCAATCATATTTAACCCAATTTTCAATTATTTCCATAATTTAACGTATTAAATTATCGATTTAATTATCCAATTAAATCCAAAAATTCAAATAAAAATTTATTTGACTTATAAATTCACTTATTAAAATTTAAAATTAATTAAATATTCAAATTTTAATTTCTAAAAATTCTGGGTCGTTACAATCTTCCCCCCTTAAAAGAATTTCGTCCCGAAATTACAAGTAAGAAAAGTTATAGAATTTATTTACTTTCCAAAATCCATAGTTAAACTTCTTACAATAACTTACTAAGTTTCCAAATCATACTTAGTTATCTTTTCAAAAACAACTACTATTGTTTAACTTTCAATTCCAAAATCAAAGTTAAAGTTTTCAAAATTTTCCAATTTTCTCAAAAATTTTCTAACGCCTTAAATTTCCGGAAAAATTCGCCATAGTCTCCTTTGCGCGGCTCGATCCGAAAAAAAAATGACAGTATATATATCACAAATATACATCTCATCAAGTAATGAGGCATCCCGCAGGGAAAAAGTATAAAAGTACGATATTTAATCCGAGATATGTACCTTATATTTTATTAGCAAGCATATACGGCTAATATAGCGCAAAAGCGAGCTCCAAATGCGAAGCAAACGCGATCCGCACCTACTAATCACTCAACAAACAACATGAGAATCATGCATATAGACAATAGTATCAATATACAACATATAGCAATTGAAACAAAAGCAACAAATGCAAACATCAACCAACTATCATTCAACAAGTTCATAACCAATATATATTCATTCATATTCTCATTAATATTCAATGAAATGGTTTTCAATTTAAACACATTTGATTCATTGCAGTGGATGTTCTTACTAACATTCATTCTCAATTAGTTTATATTCACTAATTTTATATCAACTTAATTCACATTCAATTGATTAACGTTCAATCCATTCATTCAATTCAATTACAAAATCGAATTTCATTTACATAACTTAAGTTCATATTCATTTACTCCACTTCATTAATTTACTTTGATAACTATATCAACTTCATTCAATATCACTTAAGTTATATTCCATTTATAAACATCACTTGTTTTTACATAACTTAAATTCCTAAATATATCCATATAGTTTCACCTCTTATATATATAAGTTTTATTTCACAATTGTAAATTACTTTAATTATAATTCAATTCTTATAATTCTTTTGCTTATACAATTATTCTTTATTTAGATTATTCGAACAACCAAACAATCAACTTATATATACTTTTATAATTCTGAAAAATTATTTCTTTATATATAAAATATAATCAAGTAAAATTATTTCATTTACCCAATTTTAAAACAATACTGTACCGAATTGTTCTATTCAAGTGTTTAGAAACCCCTTCGGCATAGTTGTCGAGACCACGCTGATGAAGGTTCATATACCACTCAACAAACCAATCATCACAATATAAAACAATTTTATATTCACTAACAAATACGCTCTCATAGCTATTATTACACTCAAACTCAATCTAGAGTACTGCTGACTCTATCTCTAATGAGTTATACCCAACAGAACCATGGTTGTCGCTTAACCATACGCTCTGATACCACATTGTCAGGACACGATTTTTCGTCTTCCGAAAATTCAACATCGATACTCACTTTATCGACTGCCGAGCAATCGAACGACGGAAAACCGAACACTGAGGGTTTTTTAAAAAGAATTTAAGGAAAGAGAAAGGGAGAAAAAGGTAGAAGATAGAGGGAAAAGAAAACAGAAAATTAGAAAATAGGATAGAAAAGAGAAAATAGAGAACAGAAAGAAATAGAAGAAGGGATAGAAAATAGAGAATAGAACAAAATTTTAAAATAGAAATTAAAAGAGAAATAGAACAGAAAGAAAATAGAGAAAATAGGACGGAACAGAAAACAAGAACAACATCAGAATCTCACAATTCGCAGCGGAACAACATATAATAATAAATGGATAATCTTTAAACAAAGAACTATCAGTTATTACATTTTATACATTACATTACATCATATCATCAGAGTGTACAACATCAACAACAAATAGTGCAGCGGAAAAAGAAATACTATATAGTAGTAATACGCCATGCCATCCAGCTTGCCTCCAGCAACTCCAGAATATCCAGAATATCCTGATAAACCTTACTCTTGACTGCCCGTGTGGAAATTGGTGGGCACCCAGAGTTTAGGAAGGAAAACAATAAACTCCAAGTCAGTCATGTGACTGGTGTGAGAACTCAAAACAGTTTATTTATCTTTAAAATCAAAATAGAGGAATATTTTTAAATTCAATTCGCAATGCTTTTAAAAATGAGACTACCATAAGGCCTCCCGCACACACACACAATGCAAACGCAGAATCGGAGGAGATTTCTCCTTATGATAGTCAAAGATGCTTGATACGCATTTAAAAAGACATTTGATAATATTACTAGTGCATAGTGTAGGGAAAAAATTCATTTTGAAAGTAGAATATAAATCTTAGCCAGCATATTTCGAACTATGCCTACTATAGCTAACTATGTTCAATAGCAGGTTACCGCCACATTCCATAGCAGGTTATACAACTAAAACCGTACAAGTCACGTATTGTTTCTTTGGATTTCCAACAAATGGTCAGGCCAAGGAACTTCCCATTGCCACATGAGAATGCCTCTGGAAAGACATCCCCAAGAACCAAACCGGAACTCTGCCAACACAAGGCCGGGTTACCCCTAACTGGGTAACTACTGACACGAGCACGCCATTCCCCGATCGTAAACGACCTTTCTCACGGGATCGCGAAAACCAACAACCACAAAGTAATAAATTCGTAGTAACCACATAGGTTAAATATCTGGGCTCCATACCATGATACCACCTCTATCCAGAAGGAAATGTACATACCCTAAAGGGTGCTACCCCTCATAACCTTGCCGCATCTTTCCTGTTTTGACCATTTTCGGGGTGTGAGGTTCGACGAAGTCACGTCCACAAAAACATACTTTATACAAAAGCCATGCTTTGGGTCAACAAATGATCAACACAATGATCACCAAGATAGACGATCAAATAAACGATCCTATCACAATAATCAACACAATGATCATTTACAGCATCACTC
This sequence comes from Allium cepa, assembly GCA_030765085.1. Taxonomy (NCBI): domain Eukaryota; kingdom Viridiplantae; phylum Streptophyta; class Magnoliopsida; order Asparagales; family Amaryllidaceae; genus Allium; species Allium cepa. Next base: position 606,476,441 of record CM060937.1, read on the forward strand.
AGCATATCACATTACCAAATTGGGAATATATCGCTGATAACATTCAACTACATAACCTCTGAGCTCGTACGTCTCAGAGAAGGGTGTTAAGCTAAAAGAATAAATTCTCCGCCACCAACAGAAATATATTTGAAAGAAATCGGCTTTATATCTCAACTTGTAATGTCAGACATACAATCCATACAAGTCTGTTCCGGGCTCGAACAAAACCGAAGGCACTTACAAAGAAGTCCTTGCAATCCGGATATTCACAATCCTGATCGGATTCACCATCACATATGGAGAACTCTATACCGTAGCTACTCGGTGCAGAGTAAATCGACAGGTCATCCTATCGCTCTCGCAAATACCGGGTCTTCAACACTGATCTTCAATGCAATTCACAACGACGTATCACATATTCGGAATGGGTTATACGACCCCATGGTCCTTTCCCGGTTAACCCGAATAGTGAGCGCTTATTCAAAAATAAGTGTAGCATTCACATTCAAACAAATCACATCAAATACCCATTCAAAGGGAAATATTGATAGTCGGTTATTGAACTATCACTGGATATGCACACATCACCAGATTCCAAATAATTTTCCAAATTATTTATTTTCAAAAATATCTTCACTAGATATATAATTTCAATACTTCAAAAATAAATCAATATTTATTTTTAAACCCATTTTCCAATTTCATTTATAAATTCAATAGTGAATTTACAATTCCAAAATATCAATGAATATTCGATTTCAATTATTCATTTCAATATTCCTTTTCAATTTATCTTCAAAAAGATAAATTCTAAATATCACTTCATATTGGAAAACAATTCCATACTTATTTAATAAGTAATTCACAAATTTTATTTATTTTCAACACTTGGAAAATATTCAATATACTTCAATCGAGATTAAGTATATATTTCATTCTTTAAGAAAATCATTCTCTTAAACATATTTATTTGGGCCAAAACGAATGTTACGTAAAACATCGTTACGACGTCCCAAAATCACTAGTATGGGGATTCGAAATTAAAATAGATATATAAATCCCAATACTATACAAAACATTTCCTTTCGGAAATCATTTACTATAACAACAGTGTTATAGTCTACTATTTCCTTTTATTTCTCGAAAACGTCTATTTCAACAATAAATGTTGAAATCTATGGTTTCGAATCTCAACACATTTTAAAACATTGTTCAATCGTTTTAATTCTATTTAAAACATCCAAATCCAAAACAATTTCTTTAACGTGTTATTCACTATTCAAAAACGTGAATATACTTCATTAACAATTTCATCCTTTTATTCAATTTAATTCAAAGGATTATTCACTATTCAAAAATGTGAATATAACTCCATTTATAGGTTTCAACAATTTACTTATCAAAATAAGTCATTTGCGAATTTATAAAACAACGTTTATAAATTCCATTTCTATTTATTTTATAACAACTTCCTTTATAAATCTCCTTTATTAGCCTATTCGATTTATATCCCAATTATGAACTAAAAGTCCATATTATAAGTTAAATGCTTATAAAACGATTATTTTAAAAAATCGTTCTTTTAAACTTCATAGTTATAAATCTTATAACTTATAAGATTCAATTATTCATCCAAATATATTCTTTAATAATTTCACAAAATTTATAAATCTTACTATTTATAAATTTCATTTATAACTTCACCGTTTAAAATTCTATAAATTTCATTCTTATAACTTCACCATTTAAATTCTATAAATTTCATTCTTTAATGAAATTCATTTTCACTTCATTCAAACACTTATAAAAACTCGTTTTATAATGTCAACATTTCAATTTATAAATATCCATTTATAAATCTCTTAATATAAATCAATTTATATTATTCTTTTGAAACTTCTTTAATCTCCTTTATTATTTCACCATTTTGATTCATAAAATAATTAAATTTTATAAAATCCTATATTTAAACTTTTCACAATAATTCTAAAATTCCGATTAAACTATTTTATAAATCGTTAGCATCATATTCCCAAAAATCAGTTTTTAACTATATTTCTCAAAAATCCTAATTTTTATAACTTTAAAAATTATAACGTTTATTTATTTAAAATGGATCAAATTCCAAAAATATTTTATCTTTTCAAAAATCACTTTAAAAACCCTTTTAAAATCCCAAAATTTGGGTCCAATGATGCTACACATCAAATAGTCAATCACGACAACAACGATATCATATATCGATATGAAAATCCATCAAATATCAAAATATCTGAAATCAAATAAAAACTGTTGAGGAATCCAGTTGGATCCCTCCAACCTGTTTTCCTGCATCCAAAAACATTAGCACAATACCAATTTCGCTCCAGTACGAAATTATCGCGGTATATGTTCTTATTAAATATTATCCGCTTAATAACGGCGCAATAGGGTCTCATCCGCTAAAACAAAAAATGCGGGAAATCAATAACTCCAATATATACATATGCCAATATATATATATATTGCTACTATATATAATACCAATTTCACTGTTTATGAAATATTCGCGGTATATGTTTTTATTAAATAACATCCGCTTACTAACGGCGTATAATGTCTATTTTAACAATCAATAGATATCAATCATCATTCAAACATGCATTCAAATATTTTAAATCTAACTATTTAAAATAAAATCGAAACTGATTCGATTGAGTGAGAAATTCTCACCTTGGTTTTAATTTCCGTTTTAGCGATTTATTTCGAATAAAATTAAACGGACGTTTAATTTTACCCAAAATTCTCACTAACTCCGATCGACTCCAAACCAACTCCATCGCGTAGTGCTGGTCCATACGATTCCAACGCAACTGAGTTTGCATTTTTTCGACCTCGTATGAAAAGGTTATGAATTTTTGAAGTTTAAACACGATTTAACTTACTAATTACAACATAACTTAATTAATTTTCAACCTTCATCCAATCCTAGCCCTTGATCCAAACCCAGATACATCTCCACCGTGCGCACCTTCTTCCCACTTCCTCGTTTCTCTTCTACAGATAATGGAACGCACGCACATAACAAAACCCATAGCACAAATTAGGTTTTCAATTTGCAAACTAATTACTCGATGAAACTCGATCAAACCACCGCCACGCGAAAGCCCTCGACAAGAGCCATACTCGGCTTGAAGCTCATAGAGCTCGGCCATCCCTGTAGCACGCAGTTCGAGGCCGAACTCCAGGCCTTTGAGCCCAATTTGCCGCCAATCCGAAGCTCCAAACACGATCATGACCGTTGTATAGATGGATCTTGGCATGCTCTTCAATCTTCTAGTTGAAACCTAAGGCTAATTGTCGACGGATGAGGAGATAATCGAGGTGGAAGTTGGGACATTTCTGGCCATACATTGCAAGGGTGGCGGCTAGGGTTTAATATTAGGGTTTTTATTTTTTTTCTAAATTATGAAGAGGTGGGTGCTATTTATAAAGAAAATTCGAACACTATTCATCCCGGAAATTCCGAACTCCGATTTACGCGCCGTAACCAGCGTTTCTAAGGTTTACCCCGCGTTCCGGACACAATGGAACAGGTTTCGGAAGCTAATTCGGACATCTGTGCGAGTTATGGCTGTAAACGCTCAATTTGAATTAAACCGATTTAAGCGATTTTCTAGACGTTTTAATTTGTATCGGACAAACGGTAAATCCAATTGACTTGAAATTTGAAACCTTACAATAATATCACATTACGGATCCGATGAAACTGGTTTCGTCGAAATCCGAGACTTTTTGAAAAATGGCTATTTTAGCTCGCCAAATTTAAATTAAAAATAAATCGATGCGTTTCGAGCTGCCACGATCAAACGATAACTCCGATTGACACGAAATTTGAAATCCGGTAATAACTAACTATTACGGATCCAATGGAACTGGTTTCGTTCAATTCTGAGACTGTTCAAAAATTGACTATTTTCACTAGTCGATTTTAATATTAAAATATTCAATTTTCACAAATTAACTTTTCATTCGATTTTAAAAGTTCTAAAATATCTTTCTAACTTCAATATGATAAAATAAAATTTTACAAATCATTTTCAATCATATTTAACCCAATTTTCAATTATTTCCATAATTTAACGTATTAAATTATCGATTTAATTATCCAATTAAATCCAAAAATTCAAATAAAAATTTATTTGACTTATAAATTCACTTATTAATATTTAAAATTAATTAAATATTCAAATTTTAATTTCTAAAAATTCTGGGTCGTTACACATAGGGTCTAATCCAATATAACTGATAATAATTTAACATCCAAGCACACAATCAAAAAATTTAAATTTACTATTTAATTTTAAATAAGCCCAGATGAGTGAGATTAACTCACCTTTGGCTATAATTTGCAACACATTTCCACATCGGCTTGTTATCCTCATATTTTGACCTAGTATAAACAAATTTACGATTTATTACTATTTGAATTTATCGAACAATTAATTTCCACTGGTTTATTTAATTTAAACCAATAGTTTGGTGTTAAACTAATAAATTAAATTTTAAACAAATTTTCTTTCTAATAAAAATATTTCCTAATCAGATCCTACTTACATACATATATATTAAAAAAACAGAATTTCTTCTCAAATCTTACCTAAATTTTTTTTCTATTAACCTCTATATATCAAAACATGCGTGCATACTTTCCTTTCAGTTTTGCAACTAAAATGTTTCAACTTATCACTAAAATTTATAAAATAGATCACCAATAAATTTTTGAATAAAACAGTGGGTCCGGTATGCATTTTATTATTTTTAATCTATACATATTTATTTTATTTATTTATTAGAAAAGGATTACCTCGCTGCTACACAGCAACAACCCTCCTAACTAAGATAGCGTCGCCAATCAAAACTCCGAGCATCTTTGCCGATGACCAGATATTGCCTTCAACTGCTCGACGACGAACCCATACTCACACTTGCTCGCGATGCTTCGATCGAAGATCCAATCCGCCAATATGACGGCCTCGATCTATGCCATCCTGCTGCGACGCTGTCGCAAAACCAGGGTAAAACCCTATCCCAATGCGAGTTCCCCCCCACGTCGCCAATAACCCTTCAAGTCGAACCAGTCAAGTCCAAACCCTCCTTCGCCTTAACAAGATAAGCTGTTGCTCGGGATGTCATGTGCGACCTATCGCTTGATGAAAATGAAAGCGCTATCCCAAATTGAAAGAGAATGTATCGGCACTCTGATCGAGGAACTCGAATGATTTATTTTTTGAATTTGGTCTGCCATTATTTACTCCTGTTTTCCCCTTTTTCTTTAAGTCGAGAGAAATGTTCGGCCTTCCCCTTTTTCTTTTTTTTTCTTTTTTTTCGAAACCAAGGTGTTGGGCTGATTAGCTTTTATTTTAAAAAAAACAACACGTGTAAATACAAGTAAACAAGTGTCATACTAAGGGGAGGCACGTGTTGAAAGAAAAATAAAAAGGCTGCTGAGAAAACAAAAATTATTTTTAATTTAAATTCAAATCCAATTTGTCTCGATTCCTGCAACTTGAAATCTCGACCTCCAATCGATGCATGCCACCAGGCATTTATAATGTTATACCCCTATTTCGAACGTGATGGAAAAGGTTTCGAGTCCTAATTCGATTGTATGGAGAAAATAGCTTTTTGAACCCAGTTATAAAATTGAATTTCGATTTAATTCCATCGCGTTTATCTATCGTATGCTCACATAACAACTCCAAATGCTACGAAAATTGAAATCCAATAATGACACACTATTACGGATCCAATGGAACTAGTTTCGTCGAAATTCGAGACTGTGCCTCGGAAGGCTATTTTTAAATTCAATTTAAACTATATATTTTTGAAACTGAACAAAATACTTTCAAATTTAGATTTAAAACTTCTATTATCTTCAGTGATGCTAATACAAATTTTCTAAGGCTTTACAATATTTTTAACAAGCCTGTAACTTCCAGATTCAACAATTTTACCCAATTTCAAATTATTAAATTTGATAATTTAATTGCCAAATAAACAGTGATATTTGAAATTCAAGTTAAACTAACTTTCGAATATTTAAAATCAATTAAATATTTCAATTTCAAATACACAGAAATTCTGGGTCATCACATTCCTCCCCCTTAAAAGAATTTCGTCCCCGAAATTAATGGTTGAGCGGAATGGTCCATAACCCATTACTATTCCCAATTCTAACAGTTTTAACAATTTCCCAAAACCAAGTAGTTTTTAACAATACCCAAAACCATCTTTTTAATAAAGACATCATTAACCTCACTAACTTTTTAAACTTCACTTATTAGTTCCAACCAATATTTCTTACCCAACCATTCAAAGTTAAATTTAAATTTAAAACCCAATTTAAATTATCAAAATTTTCTCAAAATTTTTCTAACTCCTTAGATTCTCGAAAAATTTCACCAGCTTCTCCTTTGCGCGGCTAGCATGGTACAACTACAAAATGCCTTAATGGGACCCCTAGGTTTCAAAAGAAACAAAAAGCCAAGTGGCTCGACCAGATAATCATCAAATTTTGATACAAAAATTTATTTACGTACATTTGCCGAGCAAATTTCAATTTATCTTCAAAAAAAATCAAAAATCCCAATTAATCCCTTGCCTTTAAAACACCTGTATCCTACTAAGCAATAATGTTCAATAACAACATTTAAAATCTCTTTACACATTTCTTTACAAAGGTTTTCATATCTGTTTCATTCACATTCGTATGATGAACATATATCATCCGTACGCAATACCCAATTTGATCGCTCGCTCAGTCACACAATTTCACTTCGTAACTAGTACCGTCCACCCGACTTCCTAATGCGGACTCAAATCTAGTTTCTTGATCAGAAACCGTCATTCTCCTTGCATAGCCACAAACTATGATAGATAATTTTCAGAATCAATCAAAAATCCATATCCAAAGTTCGTCGTCGAAAATCGAGTGAAAAATCCCAACTCGGATAGGCATAACTACTTCTAAATTCTGTGCTCGAATCTAGATCATACGTACATGCGAATAAAATAATATACGTACATCCTACGTATTTACCTCAATTGATTTTTTAGCTATATCAATTCTCCTTTATTATTTGATTTCTATTCACTTATTCACAATTACCCATTTCACAACTTCTTTTAATCTCCATTTAAAAATTTATTGGTATATTTCCAATACCAAACTTACTTAAGAATTTCACCATTCCTTTTTAAGTCCGGTATAAATATATTACACACTTAAATATTTATTTTTACCTCACCACTTTAGTTTACATCTACTTTTATTCAAATTGAATCTCCAATTTCCATATGAATTCAATTTAACTTCATTTTAGATATCGAATTATATTTACCTTTATCTCAAACCATATTCAAATAAATCATTTCTTTAATTAGTCTCACTACTAATTTATTTAAATCCCAAATGATTTATTTCCAACTTCAAATTATTTTTAGTTTATTACGAATTTAATCTTTCAGCTTCACTTTATCACTTGGTTTTTATCTATATTTAATCAATTTGGATTCCAATTCCATATAAATTCAATTTATCTCAAATCTCAATATTTTTCTCAATTTTCATCTAGATTTCCATTTCCAATTCTACTTAAATTCATTTCATCTTCAAACTCTGAATATCAACTATCTTCCATTCACAACTGGTTCATAACATTATTTAAAATTTGTTCCACTTACTAATTTATTTTAAATCTCAAACAATTCTTGTTTCCAATCTTTTACTATTTTTAGTCCATTTTGAACTAATTTTACAACTTTAGTTTACTCAATTCAATTTTAAATTTTAATATTCAGTTTTCACTTTCATTTACTTACAACCAAATAAATATTAAAATCTTAATACTTTAATCCAAATTTTCATTTTCAGTTCCTCTTGAAATAAAATTTACTTCTTTCTATCTATTTTTTTCCAATCAAATTTAATACTTCATTTTATTCAACATGATTCAAATCAAATCTCATTCTAATTCTTCTCTTACCTATTTAAATCAATTAGTTTACTCACTAGTTTTATCTCAGTCCTTTTTTTTACTTAGCCAAATCTCGACTATCTTCCATTATACTCAATTCAAATTAATTCTCAATATTCAGTTCAAATCTATTTTCTTACAAATGCAAATTCATTTGTCTATCCACAATTTTATTTCCATCCCATTTCCATTCAAAATTTTAAACTTCCTTAAGTTTCCAACTTATTTAAATTCCATAATCATTTTAAATAAGATCCCAGAGGTTTTCATCAATTACTCAACATTTCAAAATCTTCTTTGAAATCAATTATATCCAAAATCCTTTGGTATCAAATTATCCTTTGAATTTTAAAATCAAAAGGTTTTACCAAACCAAAACATCAATATTTCAAAAATCATTTTTGGAATCCATAATTCAATTGCATATCCAATTATTCCTTAAATTTTTAGACCAACCCGGTTTTGCAATCAACTTCTTAATTAAATCATTCGGGTAGCAATCCCTCTTTTGGAAACTAGAAAATGAACGCCGATGATGCTGCAGTCATTACCGAAGTTATTTTCCAGTGACCGAAAAGAGTTCAATGCTTTATCTCTTTAAAACCACTCAAATATTTTTATATTTCAAATCTCACCAGATTTCAAATCCAATTCAAAAATATTTCTGAAATAATATCACTATTATTTCTCCAAAACTTTTGAAAACCATTTTCAAACCCAAAGGAATTCAATTTTCAAAATTTCAATTCCAAACCCTTTTAATCCGTATTCAAAAACTTCTCTGGAATTTTATTCTATTATAAATCACATTTATAAATTTCATTCTATTATATGAATCATTTCCTTAATCTTTGGTTATAATTTTAATCCTTTATTCAACTTAATCTTTGGTTATAATTTTAATCCTTTATTCAACTTTCACTTAACAATGACAATAATTTAATATTATCATCTCCTAACAACCAAGCAACCATATGTTTTTGTAATAATTTACAGAATTTTTTCCTCTTATATACAAAAATAGTTTGGGTAAAATTATTTCATTTACCCTATTTTAAAAATACTACCGTGTCGGATTATCTTCTTTAAGAGTTTAGAAACCCCTATCGATGACGTGGCATCCCACACATCGACCAGAATCTATAAACACTCAACCGATAAGTCAACACAATATAAAAACAATTTTTATATTCACTAACAAATACGCGCTCATATCTTTTAATACTCTCAAACTCATTCTAGAGCACTACGGACTCTATATTAATGAGTAATCCCCACCAGCCAAGGTTCTCGCTCAACCTTCAGCTCTGATACCAAATGTAATGACCCAATTTTTCGACGCCTGAAAAACCGAACCATTAGGGTAAAAAGAAGAAGGAGATAGAAGAAGAAATAGAAACAATATCAAAATCTTACCAACATAGCGGAATAAAATATAATAGATGATAATAGATCTTTACACAAAAGAAATCATATCTATTTTATACATACATCATCAGAATACAACATCAGAGTTCAACATAATCACAACACAACTCAAGACAGTTATATTATCTCGTCCTTCCAAAACTGAATACACAGCGGAATTTACATCATATATGTCGGATACTTCTCGCCATCCAGCTCGTCTCCTGAGCTCCACAACAGTCCATCCAGAATCCGTACTCTATAATACTCGGTCTGACCTGAGCATTAGAGTTAAATAACACCCGAGTCAGTCTGAAATACCAGCGTGAGAAATCACACTCAAATTGATTATTAAAGGTTCAAAAATCCTTTAAAAATCAAAAGCATCTCTTAAGACCATGCCATAAATAAACATGTCGGGTTTTTACCTTACGATAGCTAAAACATTTCTTATAAATTCCTCTGATATTATTATAGGGTCTATATACAAATACTTATTCAAATAGCTGAAATTGTTACATGATTAAATTCCAGCATACTAGCCACAAAGTGGGTTCTACAAATAAAAATCGTAAAGGCACGTAGGGAGAATGGATTTCCAACTAATGACTAGGCACTGGGGTACCACCTGTCACAGAACATGGCCTAGATCACCGTACCAAGGATCCCACCCGATCCCCTGTAACAAGACCAGGACTACCCCTTACTGGATAATCTCGAGTAAGATCACCCCATGGTTGTGATCAACAAAAGCACTACACAGCCGAAATAAAAGGGACATCTAGACAGGGATGACCTTACCCTATTGGGTGCGACCCACTTAGCCTTGCTGCATAACCCCTGATTTTTAGTCATTCCCGGTTAATGAGGCTCGAGGCTAAGCGTTACCTTTTTAGAACACATCTCTTAGAATGCTCATTGTCCTCCTGACAATATTCTGAAAGCATTCATCCATACAAGTCCATCCCAGGTTCGAACGGAACTAAAGGCACTACTCCTACTACATCCATTTTGGAATCACCCTTAGGATTAGTAGCGATTAGCCCTTGCACTTCACTGCTCCATCTTCGACTCCCAGCTCTTGTCTTCCTAACGAAAATGTTCAAACCGGATCGAAGTGGTTTTCGAAAAATAAATCCCGATTCCGGTCCCTTCGAGTGATAAGTGCATTGGCCAATATTGATAGTCGGTTATTTAACTATCAATTAAAATTCACAAGAAATCGTCAAGCCATAATAATTTCTCCCAAATTATTAAAATCCTTAAAATATCTTCGCAAGATATTTTTCCATTTGTCAACCCTTTGAAAACAGTTTCAAACCATCTTTCTCTCATGGAATAAATTTCCCAAATATTTTCTATTTCCGCTGAATCACCAAGTATAAATACTTAAGATTCTAAAATAATTTTAAACAATTTATTATAAAATATACTTTAAAACATTTAAATTTGAATCTATTTAAACACTTAATTTTGAAAATATATTCTTCAAAAATATTTAAAATAAATTACTTTATAAAATACAAAACTAATTCTAAAAATAAAAATTAAGCCAAACTAAATTTAAAATAAGAGTTACAAAATTCTATACAAGTTTTTTAAATATAACTTTAACCAAACTATCTTTTTAAAATAAAACTATTTTATAAAATATAAATATTAATAATTATCTTTTTAAAACATAATACCAATTAACCTTTAAATACTTACTACCATAGTAAATTTGAAAAATATTTACTTTAAAATTTTAAAACATCAAAAAATAATAAATATTCTAAAACATTTCTTTAAAACAAAATTTTTAATGCCTTTAACTTATAAAAAGTCTCCTTTTCAAATATACATGGCTTTCCAGGGAAATACTCTTTCCATCACCATACCTTTTAAAAATAAACCATTGTTTATTTTTAAAACAAAATCACATTCCTTTATAAATTACTACCGTGAATTTATACTTCCAAATATCCATTGATATTTTATTTCACTTTATAAACCCAGTTCATAAATTCCATAGTCTTACCCTTCTTTCAAAACATAGTTTCAAATACTAAATCAATTTCCAAAATTGATTTCCAAAATTTGTTCATTATTAAAATAATTTCTTTTATTTACACAATTTATTTCAAAAACCCATTAACTTCAGATTTTACTTCTTAATTATGATTTAAAAATCTTATTTATCTGAAATTTTCAATTTCATACTTTTCTAAGTTCCTTTCCAATAGATTTAAACCTTGAATTCCAAAATAAATTCTTTATCTCTTTAAATAATATCACTTAGGTTTTAAAATTTATTACTTCCCCTTTTTATTCAAAATCTCCTTTCCCATTCTTGGAATCTATTAATTAAAGTTTAAAAATCCACTTTTATCTTCTTCTTTTTTCCATTCATTCTTCAATTTATCCCAAATTCTCTAAAATCATTTTACATACAAATTCGCTCTCTTTTTATTTTCTTTTCAAAAATCCAATTTATATATTTTTGGTAACTCGGTATACCCAATATATTCAATCAAACTATTACATCTAATAATTCCAATTATCAATATAATTCATCACAGAATATCAAATAATCATATCATAGAATTATTAGAACAATCTAAATAATTTTGAGGAATCCAGTTGGATCCCTCCAACCTGTTTTCCTTACATCCACAGATGTTAGCACAATATAAAATACCAATTCCACTTCGTGGTGGAATATCGCGGTATATGGGATTAATATAATATCATCCGCTATTATGCAGCACATAGGGTCTCATCCGCTATATAATGCGGGAAATCAATCAATCCAAATACTTTTATAATACCAATTCCACTTCGAGGTGGAATATCACGGTATATGGGTTTAATATAATAGCATCCGCTATTATACGGCGCATAAGGTCTAATCCAATATAACTGATAATAATTTATCGTCCAAGCACACAATCAACAATTTTAAATTTACTATTTAATTTTAAATAGACCCAGATGAGAGAGATTAACTCACCTTTGACTATAATTTGCAACTCATTTCCACGCCGGCTTGTTATCTTCAGATTTTGACCTAGTATAAACAAATTTACGATTTATTACTATTTGAATTTATTAAACAATTAATTTCCACTTATTTGTTTAATTTAAACCAATAGTTTGGTGTTAAACTAATGAATTAAATTTTAAATAAATTTCCTTTTTAATAGAAATATTTCCTAATCAGATCCTAACATACATATATATTAAACACAGATTTTCTTTTTAGATCTTACCTAAAAATAAATTTCTATTAACCTCTATATATCAAAACATGCATGTAAACTTTCATTTCAATTTTGCAACTAAAATGTTTCAACTTATCACTAAAATTTATAAAACATATCACTAATAAATTTTTAAATTAAACAGTGGGTCCAGTATGCATTTTATTATTTTTAATCTACACATATTTATTTTATTTATTAATTAGAAAAGGATTACCACACTGCAACACAACAACCACCCTCCTAACTAAGATAGCGTCGCCAATCAAAACTCCGAGCATCATTGCCGATGACCAAATATTGCCTTCCACTGCTAGACGACGAACCCATACTCCCACTTGCTCGCGATGCTTCGATCGAAGATCCAATCTCCCAAAATGACTGCCTCGATCGATGCCATCCTACTGCGACGCTGTCGCAAAACCAGGGCGAAACCCTATCTCAACGCGAGGTCCCCCCCCACGTCGCCATTAACCCTTCAAGTCCAAACCCCCCTTCGCCTTAACAAGATAAGCTGCTGCTCGGGATGTCATATGCGATCTATCGCGTGACGAAAATGAAAGCACTATCCCAAATTGAACGAGAATGTATCGGCATTCTGATTGAGGAACTCGAATGATTTAGTTTTTTAATTTGGTCTGCCATTATTTGCTCCTGATTTCCCCTTTTTCTTTAAGTCGAGATAAATGTTCGGGCTCCCCCTTTTTCTTTTTCTTTCGAGACCAAGGTATTGGGCAAATTAGCTTTTATTTTAAAAAAATAATACGTGTAAATGCAAGTAAACAAGTGTCATACTAAGGGGAGGCACATGTTGAAAGAAAAATAAAAAGGCTGCTGAGAAAAAAAATTATTTTTAATTTAAATTCAAATCCAATTTGTCGCGATTCCCGCAACTTGAAATCTCGACCTTCTATTGATGCATGCTACCGGGCATTTATAATATTATACCCCTATTCCGAATGCGATGGAAAAGATTTCGATTTCTAATTCGATCGTATGGAGAAAATAGCTTTATGAACCGAGTTATAAAATTGAATTTCGATTTAATTCCAGAACGTTTATCTATCGTATGCTCACACAACAACTCCAAATGTTACGAAAATTGAAATCCGATAATAATACACTATTATGGATCCAATGGAACTAGTTTCGTCGAAATCCGAGATTGTGCCTCGGAAGGCTATTTTTAAATTCAATTTAACTATATATTTTTGAAACTGAACAAAATACTTTCAAATTCAGATTTAAAACTTCTATTATCTTCAGTATTGCTAATCCAAATTTTCTAAGACTTTACAATATTTTTAACAAGCCTGTAACTTCCAAATTCAACAATTTTACCCAATTTCAAATTATAAAATTTGATAATTTAATTATCAAATAAACAATGATATTTGAAATTCAAGTTAAACTAACATTCGAATATTTAAAATCAATTAAACATTACAATTTCAAATATACAGAAATTATGGGTCATCACATGAGAAGAAGAGAAGAAGCGAATTGATACTGTGGAAAAATGTAAATTCCATAATTATAAATCTATATTCCTCTTATCTCCAAATCTCTTCTCGGCTCTGTGATTCTAATAGTATGTTTATATCTTGGTATACATACTCTTTTGAAGTAGAATGGAAAAGGAGTGAAATTATGGGGATAAAGTCAGATTTGGAAGATTCGAAAAGCTTGAAAGGTTAGTGGGAAATTATATGATTTATGTATAACATTGATTTATATCATTGAATTTTATTTAATTATTATGCCGACGTAAGACCTGTTGAGTTGTAGGCTTATAAAGAACGTATTCAATTAGAATCCTACCTTTATATTTTGTAAGTTAAGTAATTGGAATAGTAATGATATTTACATCCTAATCCAGATGTTATAAACCAGTCCTTAAATTTCTTAAGGTAGAGAGTTGATAAAATTGTAAGATTTATTCCAGATTTAAGATAGTTGGTTTACAAATCGTTAGTATTAATTGGATTGCCCTAATTTGACATGAATATAGATTTTAATGTTTTAATTTGTTGCAAGCTTTATGGGTACAATTTAGTTGTATCCATTTCCATGTAATTTTCATAAATTATGTAATCCCACAACTATACATAAAAAGTGCGTTGTTTAGAATAATAATGGATATATCGAAAAGGAAAGAGTTATGTAAAGTATGGATGTTCTTTCTGTAATTTACACTATCTATTTCAATAAAATAAAATAAATAATTCCTTATAATTTCAAATGGAGCAAAGTCTCACTTTTGGGTAATTTATGGAAAGTTATAGCGATAATCCTTTTGGAAAGGATGGCTTTAATATATTAAAATGTGGAAATAAATGTTCTTTGTAGAATGTACATATGAGTGTATATTCTGAAATTCCCAAGCATAGGTATTAATAAGTTAGTAATAAAAATAGACGTATATTTATATGTAAAACCATGCCGACTGACTAGAGATATAAATACGTATAGCGTAATAAACTAATATACGAAGGTTTAAAATTAGTTATAATTAAGATGACTAGCAGCGTTGTAAATTATTGGACTAGGATATGTAAGTGGAAAAGAGATAGCAACTCTAAAATTAGTAGGAAAATAAATGTGCAGTTAATACGGAGTTGCAGGAATTAAATGTGGACATAAATGTATTTAATAGGACTAATCAAAGCATTTAATATGCCATTTTATGAGGAAATGAAATAAGCATAATAGGTTGATTTAGAATGAATAGATAAATGTCATTAGTGATTGTCTAATTGGAATAATGACCTTTTATTACGGACAATTGACATTTATGGGATGTAAGAGGGAAATATAGAATATATGTAGTAACCATATAAGATATGAATTAAATACCAGGAGATAGTAAAATCTCCATAGTACGGAATTATATAGCCTCAATAATATGTTTAAGATGACCGTGAAATGTGGGCTTAGCCTAATATTTAGATCTAGGATAATTAATTTGGTATAGAATAGGTTGGGATGTGAGGTTTAGTAGAATTACACAATAGAAGTCTGTCCTTTACCTAGAGGCTATCAACAAGTGTATATAATTACCACTGATGTGTGACATCTCCAACATTTGAACCCGTGAAGAAGGGACATATGTTTTGTATAGGTATGGAAAAATATACCAAGGGTTCGCCTCAGACTCGAAGTATTAAGGCTCGGTACCTTTAGGGATGTCAAGGGGTTTACTTCGGAGTGGAAGGTATTAAATTGCCATTGGTTCTGCCTCCTTCCAATATAAGAAGTCTTAAATAACCTATGACGGTACCCAATAGGAAAATGGGGTCTACTTCATTTTCAATAAGAGGTATTAAGTAACTAAAATGAGAATTTAGTGGGACTTACATTAGGTTAGGCTAAATGGGATTTCGACTGCTGGAGGTCCGTAAGCTATGTTAGTGTTGTTATTGGACACATATATAAGTAGTAGAGCTGGCATCTAGGCTATGACCACCAGCGGTCTCGAATGGTCGTTAGCAATGACTCGGATTATGGCCTAATGGATTTCGCTTTCTAATAGTGTAGAATCCGTATGGGATACGCAAAGACCTCAAAGTTTAATTAGTTATTTGTTTGTCAGAGGTGGGATTGTTAACGCTTAGATAAGTCTTCGAGATGCATTAGTAGTATGATAAACTGGATTATAAACCGTATATAGGAGTCATCGGTCCTTGTAGCTAATGACCGGTTGGCTAGCGTTTATGTTACAAAGGGCCCACATTAGGGTTGAGGTATTAAATGGCCGTTGGGTCTGCCTCCTCCCTATTCAAGAAGTATTAAGCGGTCGAGGTTCTCTTTTGGATAGTACGAACACACACACGCACACATTTATATTGGCATATATATATATATATATGTAGTTATACCTCAGATGTGGTTAGGTATATCATACGTGTGGATGGAATCATATGAAATATCGACGAATAATGCGCATAACATTTAAACAAGAACCAATCGGCATAAATAAGGGTTATGGATAAAGTATGTAATTTATTAGTCACCATAATATTATTTTGACCCCTCCTCATTACAACCCCAAGATAGATTTAAAGGGACAAGCTGCTGGTGCAAGAGGGGAACGGTAGATGAAAAAGTACTCTCATTCATGCTAGGCATTTACAAGGCCACAAGATATCCAAGGAATACAACTAATTTCAAGGTAGTGGCCTTAGTCAGTATTCTATTATATTTTTTATTCCGTTATGGGTTCATTCTCTAAGATACTTATGTTTATTATAGGTTACCAAAAACAATGATCTGTATCATTATGGACTTGGATTTTGATTTAGTCGAAATTCGAACCATTGAGGTGCGGTTTGATACATTTGGTATCAGATCTTAGGTTAATAGATCATAGAATTAGGGTACGTTGAGAGAACGTATTTTTATTTTTACCAATAAATATACACACTATATGCCGAACTCTAGGAATTTCGACTATAGAAGTAGTTGCGACCATATTCTAAAAAGATGGATGAAACAATTATGAGTTAAAAAAATAGATAGAGTTAAATTTATATGCCTACCCTAATTTTTCCCATGGACTGTAGGCCGTACCATAAGGAGTGGATTGAGAAGAGCATGAGCTGACATGTAGAAGTAAGCTGGAAGCTGGATGGTACTTGACTCCTTTGTTTGGCCAGGATTACTGATTGTAGATTTTAACGGACTGTCAATTGAAGACTTACGTTTCATCTAGACATATGGGAAGTAAGAACCTATATGTTTTAAGCATCCATAAGTAAGATGTGAAAAAGGATGGAGCAAATCCCATAAGAACGTGTGCATTATCTACCACAGTATAATAACTGAATTTTTGATATGTTCTTAATGAAGATGAATTAAGAATGAGTAAAAAAGAAGGAAATTTCAAAAGAAAGGACAACTAAGAATCTATTTCTAAGTCCGACCCCTTGTGAAAGAATCTGATAAAAAGATTTTGAAAATTCCTTGAAATGTTTTGAATGGTTTTCAAAGGATTTATTTTAATAATTGCACTTTACCATTGAAAGGTTTCTGGTTTCAAAAAATCAAAATCTAAAAGTTTTAAAGGGCTATTTAGACATTCCTAGTGAAGTTTAAAATTGGTTGGAAAGAAAATTTTCGATTTAAAGGTTTTTGGTAAGGAGAGTTCTACACCTAGTAGAGGAGATTCCAAGTGAATTAAAAAGGGATGGCTTTCTAGAGGCGAGTGAGTTCATAATTATTATGAGTATTTACATGTAAATAGGTTTGTTATTATTAATACCTAGGATATTGATTTTGATGAAAATAGCCATATAAATATTTACTAATGGTTTACCAAATTTTAGAGTATATATTGCAGAATATTATACATATACAAAATGATTAAACTTGAAGAGTGATCAGTATACAAACTAGAGTTCAAGTGTGAGGGATAATCAAGACTCGTGAATTTAAAGACAAAGATTTGAATATCTCAAGACTCTAGTGTATAGTTATGAGTCATTAGAATAAATTGTTAAAGTCTCTAGTAGTAGATTCTGATCTTTATCAGAAAAATTTGATCTTTGATATTTTATCAAAATAAATTACTTAAATTTCAAGATTTATATGTACAAATATTTTAAAAAAGTTTTTATATGTTCAAAATATTTAAGAACAATGAATTTTACAAAACTATAAAAGTTTGAAACAATTTAAAATTTTTGTTGTTTTCAAAATAAACCTAGAAATGTCGACATACATACTATTGAAGAGGTGTCTTTTGGATTTTAAATTGTTGTGATTTTTAACTACATCTCTTCACGAATAGGCACATCCCTTCATTCATTATACAAAGGGGTTTGGAAAACCAATTTTAAAAACTACTTTACAACTTTCTTCTTACTCCAAATTCTCATTATATATTTTTTGCAAAATCCACTTTCTATACTCTTCGGATTCATTCAAATTCTCACTACATTTATTCTCTATAAATTATTTGTAGTTTTGGAAGAATTCTATCTGTAAACTCTAAGATCAAACCGCTGTCAAAAAAGCTATAGGATATCTTGTATCCCAAGTACAACTATTTGTATTTGGAAATCAACAACTTTGCTCTTATTAGTTTGTGTATGCTTATCGCCCATTCAAATCAAGTGGGTGCGCTTAGTAGCCCGTCTAAATCTAGTGGGTGATCTCGTAGCCCAGTAAATTAAGAGTTTTCCCTAGACTTGTGAGACATGAGGTTGCATCTCGTAGCCTTGAAATTGAGACTGTATTTCAGTTTGTTTGATACTTGGTTAAAGTGTGCAATTGAAAAAGAAAGTTGTATAGTATTGTACGGGACTAGATGTAGGATTATTTAATTCGAACCATTATAAAATTTTGGTACCATCTCTCTTACTTTACATTTTGTTTTTTCTTTTATATTTATTTATGATTGCTTCTATGACTGGGTAAATAGTATAGACATGTGTTGATAATATAGGATTTGATTTAAAATTTGAAACAAAGTTAAAAAGATTCATAAAATTTATAAAACACTATTCACCTCCTATTGTGTTACATCAATTTCAGATCTATTATACCATAACCCACATTTGTCATCAGATCCTAGGTTTTCAAAAACCTATAGTTAGATTTTTCAAATGTGCAAATGGCTAGTAACACTAGTAGTTTACTTTTTAGCTCATTTGTCGAAGAACAATCAACTGTTAGGCCCACACTGTCTAATGATAGTAATTACACTTATTGGTCATGTAGGATGAAAATTTATTTACAATTTAATGGTTTAGATATTTGGAATATTACATGGAGTGAATATACTGAATCTCAAACTGAATACTCAACATGGACACTAGACCAAAAGACACAAGCATTTAATAATTCTAAAGAAATCAATATTTTATTTTGTTTATTAAATAATGATTTTAATAGAGTATTTCTTTGTAAGTCTGCATATAAAATATAGAGAACACCACAAGTTACACATGAAGGTACTAGTAAAATGAAGCAAAAAAATTCATGCTAAGTAATCAGTTTCAATTATGAAACAAAATGAGTTTATTTCTAATATGTATTCTAGGTTTCAAGATATAGTTCATTCTTTAGTATCACTAGGTAAAAATTTCTCTGAACAATTTGAAAAAAAGACATTAGCAATAAAAGAGACATTAGTACTTTAAAATTTAAAGAATTAGTAGGTAATCTAACGTCTTATGAAGTACATTTGTCAGGTAAAAGAGAAAATAAAAAAACAGAGAAAAATCAATTGCCTCTGATGCTACAACCGATGATCAAGACCCAGATGAGGACGATAATGATGAGGAGATTGCTCTTACAACTCGAAATTTCAAAAAATTCCGAAAGTATAGAAAGATGAATAACTTCTGTGGACCTAAAAATGAAAATTATGGAAAAGGACTGTAATTAAATGTTACAACGGTGATGAACCCGGTCACCTGCAAAGAAACTATCCATATTAGAAGAAATTAACGATCACAACTGTCACTGATTCATCCAAAAAGAGAAAGAAGGTGTACACTGCAAATTTAGATGATTTTGATACTGCATCAAGTGAAAACGAACTAGATACGTGAAATGTCAGTATGTGTTTCATAACAATTGAAGATTAATCGGATTAGAACAAAGGACAACAATAAAAATGGTGCTTTTTAAAATTATTTTTTTATTTGATTTACATGAAGTTATTAAATTTAGGAATAAATATAGAGTAATAATAATAACGAGTGGCTAAGTTTATATAGAAATTTTTTCCTTAGTTTGAATTTGTAATTTTCGGCCCAAACATTAACATAGTCCGCATATGTATGTCGACATATCTGTTGAAAAATTAGAGAACCTTTACAAATTTAAAATTTTGAATTCCTTCTCTTTTGCATTAATTTCAAAAGCTGAAAAGATATCTTTTCAACTTAAAAATGTGAGTTCACTCTCTATTAATTAACCCATTCTCATCTCTTCATTCACTTACACTTTATTTCAAAATTCAAAATCATTCTTCACTCTCCTACCTTAAAAACTTCATAAAAATTGAAAGGGACAGCAGATTAAGGATCTTAAGGCTAATTTAACACTAGAGGAGGGTGAATAGTGTTTAATGGATTTTAAGACTTATATGAGCTAACTTACAATTATGACACAAACAAATGAAAAACCTAATCACAAAACAATTATAGAATCAAACACGGATGCAGAAAGTAAATAAAAAACAATAAAGGGAAAGAACACACCAAATTCAAACCTGGTTTGGAGTTGCCCTAAACCCAGTTCTGTACCAAGGCAAATCACCTCACACAGATTTTTATTATACCAATGTCGAGATTACATTCCTCAATTTCTCAAGGCCTTGAGATACCCTCCTGTCTCACGAGTCCGGGGCAAACTCTCTTGATTTACGGGCCATAGGATTACCCAATTGATTTCCAGGCAAAACCTCATCTTATAGAGAGACTCGATAAACTTTTGATCACAAATTGATCCTATAACTCCGAATAGCACCTTGATCTTCAAGAGAGGGCAGATAATCATACAAGAATGAGATTCTAATTTGATTCACTTTAGAATTAGATAGCATTTTGGCACTATCTTAAAAATATGAAAATTTTAGAATATGGATTTGTGGAGAAGAAGAAGTGAAGAAAATATGAAATTAGTTGGTTTAAAAATTCGTTTGTGAAGACTATTTATAAAGCATCAATAGTCATAACCATTCGTGAAGAGATTTAAACGAATATACACCTCTTTTGAACATTGAAACTTTTGAATTCAACGACCACAATGTAGACATAGGGTATCCTATGATGTGGACATCCCTATGTTAAAAACAATGTAAAATTTGTTTTGTTAATGGTATAGAAAGGAAAAAAAGATAAAATGATTCTGGAGTAAAAACAAGAGTTTATTTAAAAAAACAAAGAATATTTTAAAGATAAAACATCCTTTTGAAAATCATTTGAAAAGATAATTTTTAAGGCTAAAATATTTTGAGAAACAGTTTTGAAAATCATTTGGAAAAACCATTTTGAAGCAATTTTGCAAGCTTCTTCCTACAGAATATCCATCACATCAGGACCCGAGAACTTGTACAAAACCAGGATGTTCGTGGGTTTGTAAGCCACTTGTCGTAGGTTTGTAAGCTACTTGTCATGGGTTTGAAAGCCACTAAGAGGGTAGAAATGGGTTCCATCCCAAATGAAATTTGGAATAAAGATTTCCATGCTATTATGAAGTTTTAACAAAAAAATAGACACATATCTTGAAATCTTGATCTTGATACTCATGAGTCTGCAAACTTGATTTCTTTATTCTTAATCTTTATACTGTATAGTCTTTAATAATCAGTATATGTCTTATATATATCTTGCACAATAATATTCATATATATCTAGACAATAGTGTTAGTATATAAGTTATGATAAAATAAGTTACAAAGGTTGTTGTCATCAAAACCACTATCTCCAGTTCCTAACTGTTTGCACAAAAAATGGGCAAACACCTCCAAGTCGTATGATTTAGTCGATTTTATGTTGTTCTTAGTGATTTGGGTGATTTATGCAAATATGTAAAAAGCAGGGACTAAACTGTAAAAGACACACAGATTTATAGTGGTTCAGCCAGAATGTGCCAACGTCCACTTTATATGTTATTCACTTTCATTGTTCAGATTACAAGTACAAAGCTTTTATCACAAGTGTATGAAAGTTGTTTGAAAGTTCTATCCCTGATTGAGCTCTCCAAACCGTCCCCCATTGTTGTACCCCTACCCCTCTGTTTATAGAGTCAGGCTGGGGGTAGGGGTCTTGGATGTATATAGCTGCTAGTAGGGTTAACGTGATCTGGCCTGGCAATGTTGGTTAGGTAATGCATTGGTCCGGTGGTGAGTAGAGAATGGGTTGGTCCGATGGTGAGTGGAGCGTGGATTGGTCCGGTAGTGAGTGGAGCGTGATCTGGTCCGGTAGTGGGAGGAGCGTGATTTGGTTCGATAGTGCCTTGGTCGTGCCTTGGTTCGGTCGTGCCTTGGTTCGGCCGTGCCTTGGTTCGGTCGTGCCTTGGTCCGGTGGTGAGAATACACCCAACATTTGCCCCCCAAAGTGGGGCATATGCATGCATATGTCACGCTTTGTTTTAGATCATTCGGTTTGGACACTCTCATTCGGCCCATGTGCCGAACCTGTTGGTCCGGTTATCCTACGCTCGCCTATAAGTATGGGCTTCACGCCTCTGTCATTCTTTACTATTTGAAATAGCCGAACCAAACCTTTGTCTGCCGAATCGTGTCACCGAACCAAATTTTACTGCCGGACAAGGTGAGGCTTTCTTCTACCGAATAAACTTTATGCTTGAACTACCGAATGAATTTTAAGGAGTATGAGTGCCGAATGGACTCTTAGCCTCGAACTACCGAATGAAACTTAGGGAGTATTAGTGCCGAATGGACTCTTAGCCTCGAACTAGCGAATGAAAATTTTGTGCTTTGAATTACAAATGAGATTCCAGACTGTATGCACTTGTTTGTTTATATCTCTACATTCTTGGTTCTAACGACATGCTTTCTCATGTTGTAGATAATGTCTCATAAAGTAGAAAATCGCTCTGACAAGAAGAAATACAA
This sequence comes from Allium cepa, assembly GCA_030765085.1. NCBI lineage: Eukaryota > Viridiplantae > Streptophyta > Magnoliopsida > Asparagales > Amaryllidaceae > Allium > Allium cepa. The sequence continues at coordinate 606,499,681 of CM060937.1, forward strand.
GGACAAAGGAGAGTCCTCCATAGTGCCCCCAGTCCAGGCAAAATCAGCACGCCATGGACCAACCCCGAGATCATTAGTAGACGGGTACGGTCCTCATGAGCTTCTGAACTCACCGCTTGACTGCTCTCCCAGCTCCCTCAAAGATGAGCAACTTGATGTTATATCTAGATCTTTTGGGATTGACAGAGCGCATATGATGTTGCCGGGGAAAGGGGTGATGCCGTATAACCCCCCAGAAGGGTATTTTTCTTATAGTAGGTATCACTGCATGTGCGGAGCCAACCCTCCGATCAACGCTTGGATAGTCAGCTTCCTCGCATACTTGAAGGTGGCTCATTTCCAGCTTCAGCCCAACTCCTATGCTATCTTGGTGAGTCTGTTCATTATCTTCCTGAGAAAATACAGGCGTCCCCCATCCAACAGGGAGATCCGGTACCTATACAACTTGAGAGGCTATAAGAAGGGGTCTCCATATATTAGCTTAGAATCGGCCGTGTCATTCAAGCCAGTCCTGGACTTATATTCAAAATTTAGCATGTTTAAGAAGGAATGGTTCTTTGTCAAGGATGACTCTGCTTCTTTCCACTGCTTCACCTCTTGTTGTAAGTTGAATCTCATTTATAATTTCCGGTTTTTACAATGCTCCTCCTTATGTGCTTTATTTCTTGCTAGCGACGGGTGGCTTTGCGGTTGTAGAGAACGATCGTCTTGTTTAGGTGGCTGCGGAAATAGAAGTCATTCCAGAAAACGAGAGGGCAACTTCTTATTTGATCAGGAATGCTACTCTTTTGGGGCTCAACTTGATTCTACAACGCCAGTCTGCGGTCAACAAAGAGACACAGCTAAGGAGAAGGCCAGCAAAGCTAAAGGAAGGGCTACGGCGAAGAGCAGCAAAAGGAAACCCTTCACGAAACATCCAATTGCCGGGGGGAAGAAACTTAAGAAGTCCGATGGACCCTCCCCCAGCACATGTCCAGATATCCCAGAGGAGGAGGAAGATGTGGAGGAGGAAAGAGGTGAGGACAAAGGATGTGAGGTGGAGAGCGGAAGTGGTGGAGAAGGTGATGGTGATGGTCATAGTGATGATGGTGGCGACGGACGGAGTGGTGATGGTACAGGGGATTTGTCTTCTAAGCAAGCAGGTGTGATCCAGGAGTGGACAGACGATGATCTCTGCCTAGCTCTTGAAGGTTGGAGGGAGGACCGGCTGCAGTAGAGAAGCCTAAGAAAGCTGACAAGGCCGAGACCGGCGCCGATTCATCTTCCAAGAGCGCTTTAGCTGAGGCAACTTCTGCTTCAAGGTGAATTTTTGACTCCTGCGGACTCTATTTACGATAAGGATTTAGGAACATTTTATGGCCAGCTCCCATCCTGGAGTGAGATCCATTATTGTAGTATCTTACTCCTTCCTATGGTTTGTATAACAAAGCATCTCTTTACTCTTCTTAACTTGATATATTTCTTGAATTATAGTTCAATGTATGCTTGTAACACTTGGTTTTTATCCCAGAAGAGGGTAAGGCGGCCAAGACATCAGATATCCGGCACTGTCTTGAACAATACAAACTTCTCAAGGCTTCTACTAAACCAAAGCCTCCGACTGACCGCCCTGGAGACATAGTCCGCTACCGCACTCTTCTTGGAGTTATCGAAGAGGATATCCAAAGGAAGAAGAGGAGTCGTTCCTTGTTTGAATCCTCACTTGGTCCTCAGTCCCCAACTCAGCCTCTTCGGGATACCACGAAGAAGAATACTGAATTTATACCTTCTTCGCACCTGTCTGAAAATCCTACCGTTACCCGGATAGGCCATCCCGGCTTGGCGTAATCCATTTGCAGGTCATCCGAATGTGGATCTGGGTTCTTGTGATATTACCTTTGACAAGGCTACCAGTGAGCACTTTCTTCCCCATAATCCTATGGTAAGAGTATTGGATGAAGCTAAGTCTTTGGACCTTGATTTGCTTACCACACGGGTTGTAACTTTGGGGGACGAAGCTAAGGCAAATATTGATCGGTTTGCTGAGGAAACCAGAAAGCTGATGGGGCATCATGCCCGACTGGTCAAGGCTGGAGAAGAAATTGGGAGTGCTAACATTCGACGGCGGTTAATGGTTTCCGACCAGGCCAAACAACTCGCTGATCAGGCCATCTAGATCTCCCAACATGAGGCCGCCTCAAGGCAACTAAAGAAAACCATGGAAAAGGCCAGCAGAGCAGAGTTATGGAAAATAGAGGCTTCTTGTAAGGAATGGATTGATATGGCTATTGCAACGGTGGATGAGGTCCGGAAAGCGGATCTCGAGTGGGTACGGGAGCTATCCGGGAAACTTGAAGCCATAGAGCTTATTCAAACCAAGCTGAAGGAGGAGATGGAGGCGACGAGGAAATCTTTCCAGGCTGACTACTCGCGATACCAATCGGAGAAGGATGTTGCTACTGTAAAGTTGTTGGCTTCTGAGGACCGAATAAGGGAGTTCGAGGAGAATGAGGGGATAATGGATGAGATGCTTCAGGACATATACTTTCGCACTTGGAAACAGGGAAACTTATCTTGGATGGATGATTATCCCCGAGTCATGGCCAGGATTTATCTCAGGGCCCTGGAGGAGGCTAAGGCCAATGCAGATAGGGAGGGTGGCGTGGCCTTTAGAATGGATGTGGTCACGGCTTAATTCACCAAGGAGGAGAAAGCAGCGGTGAAAGAGGGTATGCGGCTGCTTACTGTTGAGGAGGTTTGTGTGCAGTTAGAGGATGATGATCAAGGAGCAGATGCTGCTAAGTCTTCCCTTTTAGCTTCTCGTAACTTGATTTCTTATTGTTTATGACTATTAATGGATTCTCTTCCGAATTGGATAGGCGAGACCTTTGGAGCACCAACCACCTTTGCTTAACATGTTGAGAGTTCCAATCCCGCGATCAAAGAGTTCTCGGAGGGCCAGTAGGATAGAGGTAAAGCTCCGACGCAGCCGAATCCTTGACTTGATCTCGATATCTTTTGGTTTGTTTGTCATTGCTGCCTATGTCAGTCCCAAAACATTCGTGTAAGCTTTAAGCTGTAATTGTGTTATTGGTAACGAACGACTTTACTATGTAATTTCAAACTTAGGCCGATTCTGTGATTTTATTGTGTTTGATGTCAAATTCTCGCTTAAAACATAGTTTCATATCTTGCAATATTAGTGTGATGTGCAAATAAATTATAGCTACGTATTCATATACAAAATAATAAAGTACCGCCCTTCATACTTTAGTTGTAGATGGTTGCTTTGAATGCTTTGTATGACTTAGTATGGAATGCAGCTGAGTGACCTGTCATCCAATTGTGAGTTCATGTCCCCATTAGTGAGCGTCTCCTATTTCGTGTCCTGTACTTTAGGGATCGTTATAGAGGATAGGAGGAAAGTTTTTAAATAAAATAGAAATATAAGAAATATAAAACTTCCAATCACGGAAGGCCTGCGATGTGCTTAAGTTCGTGGAAAACGAGTTTTGTAGTCACTTTCCCTAGCTGTGGGTCTTGGAGACATTTGTCACCCATCTTACGCCTCCGCGAGGAGTTTCTCTTTTTTACCACAGCCGTACTTAAGACACTCGGAGCCGAGATCGCGCACAGTAACTACCTGGGCCATTATGGCCCGTAATCGTGGGTATTATTCGATTTACCGTGGCCAACTAGCGTGGGTGCCGATCGTCAACTGTGAACTACCCCTGGCTGGCCACACCTTTATGTTGGGGTTTAAAGTAGGTTCACGGTTGCCGGCGAGATGAACGCCGTAATGAGCTGCCTATGCTATAGTCGGCTTACTCGGTGACTTATAATTGGCTCATTACAGTTGGCTTTAAGGGCCGATCGCGAGCAATGAGTTAACCCGCAGCAGAGGGATGCTGGAGCAAAAGTGTCCCATTGGCGAGGGCATAGATACGTATAGTAACTGATAGGCCTTGTTCAGGTGAAGTCGCGCTGTGATGTGTCTTGAATAGAAATGCCATTACACAGGATTTTGTTCAACAGAAAATGTTAAAGTTAACAAGCAGCTAAGATATAAAGGAACAAGTTAAAAAAGAGACAAGTTTTTAAAGTGGTTCGGCACGAAAATGCCTATGTCCACTGATTCTCTTTGTTAATTCACTTCATATGCGCAGTACAAGTTAAGAAAAGTATCGACGAAGGTGTTGGATGTTCCATGCCCTCTGGAACACCTCTCCGTCCACTGTTGAAAAAATATAAGCTCCGTTGTGGAGACCTTTATGAATTACATATGGTCCGTCCCAGATTGGGTCTAGTGCTCCGGGGCGCGGGAAGACTCGCTTGAGGACAAGATCTCCTTTTTGTAAGCTATGATGCTTGACTTTGGAGTTGTATTGTGCTGCCACTTTTTGCTTGTGAGCTACTACTTTGAGTGCTGCATCATTTCTTCTCTCTTCAATTAGATCCAAAGACATGTGAAGGAGTTCTTCGTTCTCTTCTGGGTTATAGCGGATCTGACGGTGCGAAGGCACTACAGTTTCGACTGGGAGCATGGCCTCCGATCCGTATGCCAAAGAGAAAGGAGTATGCGCTGTTGATGTTCTGAAAGATGTGCGGTAGGCCCAAAGTGCCGTAGGAAGTTCATCCACCCAAGCGCCTTTTGACTTTTCAAGTTTCTTCTTGATTAGAGTTTTGAGAATTTTGCTGACAGCTTCGACTTGTCCGTTTGCCTACGGGTAAGCTACAGATGAGAAGCTTTTGTGAATTTCACGCTTTTGGCACCAGTTGGCAAACTCTTCGCTGTCAAATTGAAGTCCATTGTCCGATATGATTTTGAGTGGAACCCCATACCTGCATAGAACATTTTTGATCAAGAAGTTAATAACCTTTTGCCGAGGATATTTTATTTAGAGGTTCCGCTTCCACCCATTTGGTGAAATAGTCGACTGCCACTATAGCATATTTGGCTCCGCCTCGGCCCACCGGCAGTTCGCCAATCAAGTCAACTCTCCATACTGTAAAGGGCCAAGGGGTGGTCATTTGAGTGACCTCATTTGTTGGTAGTCGAGGAATCTTAGCAAACTTCTAACATCTGTCACATTTTTTTACGAAGTCTAAGGCATCTTTGTTTAAGGTGGGCCAGAACTACCCATATCAGAGTATCTTCTTTCCCAGAGTATGTCCTCCAGTGTGATCTCCGCAGCTTCCTTGATGGATGTTTGATAAGATTTCCTTGGCTTTCCTTCCAGCAACACACCTTAATAAGGGGTTCGAGAAGCCGCGCCGATAGAGGATGCCTTCTTGTATTGTGTAGCGGGAAGCTCTCCTCAAGATTTTCTTGACTTCGTTACGCCCATCAGGAAGTGTGCCATCTTGTAAGAATTTTTGAATGGGGGTCATCCAAGTTTCCTCTTCGATTGCAGCTATCAGATTCACTTGCTCGAAACTCGGGGTTAGTTGCTTTGAGATGGCTACTGTTCCAGAAATGGTGCCACTCTCTTGCTATCTTGCTTTGCTAGTTCGTCGGCCTCTTGGTTCTCTTCTCGAGGAATGTGTTTGATCAAATAGTGATCCAATTGATCGAGTAGAAGCTTGGTCTTCTTCAGATATGCTGTGAGTCGTTCTCCTCGAGCCTGAAATTCTCCTAGTATTTGATTTACAATAAGTTGCGAATCACTATGAAGACATAGAGAACTGACTCCAATCTCTAGGGCCAGTTCTAATCCAGCTATTACTGCTTCATACTCTGCATCGTTGTTGGTGGCAGCGAATTCCAACCTTAGAGCATAATGTAGCTTCCTTCCCCTGGGAGTGATTATTACAGTACCTGGCCCCGAGACTTGTTCGTTTGATGCTCCATCCATAAAGAGATTCCACTTGATATCTTCTGCTATTTCAGATTGCTTTTTACCTTAGTTGGCAGTGAATTAGGCAATGAAATCGGCTATGGCTTGTCCCTTGATGGTGGTGCAAGGATGGTAGGTGATATCATATTTACTCAGTTCAATGCACCATTTAAGTAGTCACCTAGAAGTGTCGGGACGATGGAGTACCTGCCTTAGCGGTTGATCGGTTAGAATTCTGATGGAATGGGATAGGAAATAGTGTCGCAGTTTCCGTGATGTGATTAGTAAACAGTATGCTAGCTTCTCAAGTTTAGGATATCTGGCTTCTGCCCCCGTAAACCTCTTGCTCACAAAGTATACTGGCCGCTGTGCACGGTCGTCTTCTCTCACCCAAGCGGCGCTCAGAGCATGAGATGACACATCAAGGTATAGGTATAGCTCTTCGTCTTCGTTTGGAGTTGAGAGTACTGGTGGTCTCTGGAGGTGTTCGATTAGGTTGAGGAAGGCTGTTAAGCATTCGTCAATCCATTCGAACTTTCCTTTGTCTTTCTTTAGAGCTTCGAAGAAAGGGATGCACTTGTCAGTCGCTTTAGAGATGAATCTGCTTAGGGCGGCCACTTTCCCATTTAGGCTTTGCATTTCTCTTCGAGTGGAAGGTATACTAATATCTCTCAGAGCTCGGACTTGTTCGGGGTTTGCTTCAATCCCCCTGGCATGGACGATGAATCCAAAGAACTTTCCTGATGACACTCCGAATGAGCACTTTAGAGGATTCAGCTTCATTCCATATTGGCGAAGTACTTGAAACATCTCGCCCAGGTGGCTTATGTGATCGTTGGCTTTCCTCGATTTTACTAGCATGTCATCCACATAAACCTCCATAGTTCGTCCTATCAGTTCCGCAAACATCTTGTTGACGAGGCGATGATAGGTAGCTCCGACGTTTTTAAGTCCAAAAGGCATTACTCTATAGCAGTACAATCCCGGGTCAGTGATGAAACTAGTGTGGTCTTGATCGGGGGCGTGCATAGGAATTTGGTTATATCCTGAGCATGCGTCCATAAAAGATAAGAGTTCGTGCCCGGCTGTGCTGTCCAACAGCTGATCGATGCGGGAGAGTGGGAAGCAATCCTTCGGGAAAGCGTCATTTAAGTTGGAGAAGTCAATGCATGTTCGCCACATCCCATTAGCCTTCTTTACTAGTACCGGGTTAGCGATCCACTCTAGGTAGATGGCTTCTCGTATGAAGTTATTGGCAAGCAAGTTCTTTACTTCTTCATCGAGGGCTGCTGATCGTTCTGCCCCCATACTCCTCTTTTTCTGCTTTACTGGCACCTTGGTAGGATCGATGTTTATTACGTGGCACGCCACGTCTGGGGAGATTCCAGTCATGTCAGCGTGCATCCATGCAAATACATCCAAGTTGTGACGGAGAAAATCAATGAATTGATCCCTCAATTCTGCTCTTAGCTGAGATCCGATTTTCAACAGTCTACATGAGTCGTGTTTGTCTACAGATACAAACTCCATAGCCTCTGCAGGCTCGATGGTGGCCTCCTCCTCTTTGTCCCTAGGGTCTAATTCATTGAAAGGATCACTAGTATATCGAAGAGGAGGGGCTTTCTTTAGTTGCTATGCTTCCAAGTTTTCCATGCAAAGAGTAGTCTTTGCATTCTTCCCTTTATCCTTCCTGCGATTGTTGCGAAGTTCAGTTACATAGCAATCTCGAGCGGCGTCTTGATCTCCCTCTACTTCCCCTATTCCGTTGTCTGTTGGAAATTTCATCTTTAGGCACGACGGGGCCAGGACAATTTGGAAGTCAGACAAGGCTGGTCTTCATAAAAAGGCGTTGTAGGCCGAGTGGTTATCTATTAGCACAAATGTTTGTTTCCACACAACGGAGAGGGGGTGACTTCCTATTTCAACAAAGAGGTCCAATTGCCCGAGGGGCATCTTCGCGTCTCCAGTGAAACCGTGTAGTGGTTTGTTGCAGGGAGACACATCCTTCATTGAAAGCTTCATTCTATCGAAAGCATGCTTGAATAGGATATTTATTGAACTTCCATTGTCTACTAGAAGTCGAAAAACTTCTGCCGGGCCGAACCGGGCATGGATGACCATAGGATCCATGTGAGGGACCTGCCTTCCTTCTAGGTCACGCCTATTAAATGTAACGACATCACTCTCTTTTCGCTTCGAGTGGCGTTCTTCCATAACAGAATTAACGCAGCCATCATTGTTTCTAAGTGACTTTCCGTATCTTTTCATCTCTGTCCAGTTCCTGTCGGCGATATGTGGTCCTCCCGATATGGTATGGACCACTATCTTCTCTTGACTGGAGCCGTCGGTGTTGCGATTTCTCCTCCTGTTTCCGGGAGGGGTAGCCTTGGGTTCTCATTGGCAGGAGCTGCGGTCCTGTTCTGACCTTTTACATAGCGTTCCAGTCTCTTCCTTCTAATGTGTTCTTCAATTAAGTCCCGGAGATGATGGCATTCATTGGTATCATGCCCATGAGATTCGTGGAAGCGGCAGAACTTTCCAAATATAATTGTGTTATCTGATTCCTTCTTGTATGAGGGGGAGTCTGTATCTAACTTCGTCTTGGGTGGCCAGGAAGATGTTTTTGATTGTTTCATTCAAAGGAGTGTAAGTGTCGAATCTCGGTCCTGGCCGATATAGACGTTTTTCTCCCTTCTTGCCCCCAGCATTGTCTCTAGAGTCATTTCTTCGAACGTCTTTGCTACATCCGGTGTGTCGCCGTGAGCTGCCTTGGTTTGTTGTCCTGTCTGTCTTTTAGTGGCAGCTTCTTCAAGTCTCATATATCTTCCGGCTTCATGGAAGAAATCAGGTAAGGTAGCTGGTTTTTCTTTCGTTAATCTTCTAGCAAACTTAGTACCCGGATGCACACCACTACAGAGGGCCATTAAGATAAGTTTCTCATCGGCATCTTGGACTGCGGCCGCTGCAGCATTGAATCGGGTTAGATATTGCTGCATTGTCTCTCCAGGCTTCTGTTTGATATTAGATAGGGAATATGCGTCCTTGGGTTGTTCCACATGAATGTGGAACTGGCTGATGAACTTTTATTTCAACATTTCCCATGAGCTGATGGATCCTTGGAGTAGACGGCAGAACCAGGAGGTAGCTAGATCTGCCAAGAATAGTGGAAAACATTTGCACAATACTCCTTCTATGGCTCCGCTCATGAGCATATGATGTGTGTATCTCTGCAAGTGTACAACGGAGTCAGAGATTCCCTTGTAAGGTTCAGTTGTTGGCATTTTCCATTCTCGGAGGGTGATGGCAATTTCGATGTTGCAGGTGAAAGGGCTGGTTACCCTAGCGCCTATCCCTCGATCTCTTTGATTCCGTTGGACGCACTCTCTGAACAATCGCGCCATCCTTTCATCAGAATTGGGAGCAGATAGAAATGAGTTTGGTTCTTCTCTATGAGATTGATTCCGTCCAGATGACCTATAGGGATGGTATCGTTTATCACTCCAAATATTTTCCAGTGGCTGTCTCTGGTCTTCTGGGAGCATGCTAGGGTCAGCCACAGTTGACCCTTGCCTTGATCTTTCCCTGATGGGTTCTGTTCCGAGCACTTCCTCGGGTCCAACATCGGGCCGGACTATAGCTCGGCCCCGTTCATTGGTGTTTCCATGGCTGGGTAGCATGACATGCTCAGCTACAGCCGACCCTGGCCTGGTACCTCCCCTGCTGGGTTCGGTTCCAAGCGTTTCCACGGGTCGGAGTTCGGGCTGAGTTCGGGCTTGGCTCCTACCATTGCTGTTTCTGTTGTTAGCTTCTTCGAAGAAGAAAGATCTTTGTCGCCTCCAAGATCCTCCAGACTGGGACTCATCCCATGATTCAGTGTTGCAGTTGGATTCTTCAGCATCCCTTAAGCGTGACATGAGTCAGTTCACCAAGGCTTCTTATTGGGATGTGAAGCGATCAGTCACTTCAGCCACAACCCTGTCTAGATCTGCCCTAGTAATTGCTGTCGGCTGTTCCATGGCAGGGGTTGTCAGACTTGCCTGATTTTCATTTGGTATTGCTGTTGGAACGGGACGATTCTCTTGATCTGGGATCACTGGATCTGGAATACTGCTAGTTGTTACGTTCTTTCCTTTGTTAACATCTTTCTTCTGCCTGGGAGGCATGTTTTTTGAGCAATGAGTGATGCTGTTAGGAAGAAGGTTAAGTGGGAGAAGCTGAAGCTTCGAGCTCCCGTTCTCAGTGAAAGCACCAAAACTGTTTGCACAAAAAATGGGCAAACACCTCCAAGTCGTATGATTTAGTTGATTTTATGTTGTTCTTTGTGATTTGGATGATTTATGCAAATATGTAAAAAGCAGGGACTAAACTGTAAAAGACACACAGATTTATAGTGGTTCTGCCAGAATGTGCCTACGTCCACTTTATATGTTAGTCTCTTTCATTGTTCAGATTACAGTACAAAGCTTTTATCACAAGTGTATGAAAGTTGTTTGAAAGTTCTATCCGTGCTTGAGCTCTCCAAACCGTCCCCCATTGTTGTACCCCTACCCCTCTATTTATAGTCAGGCTGGGGGTAGGGGTCTTGGATGTATATAGCTGCTGGTGGGCTTGGGCTGACGTGATCTGACCTGACAATGTTGGTTCGGTAATGTCTTGGTCCGTTGGTGAGTAGAGCATGGGTTGGTCCGGTGGTGAGTGGAGCGTGGATTGGTCCGGTAGTGAGTGGAGCGTGATCTGGTCCGGTAGTGGGAGGAGCGTGATATGGTTCGGTAGTGCCTTGGTCATGCCTTAGTTCGGTCATGCCTTGGTTCGGTCGTGCCTTGGTTTGGTCGTGCCTTGGTCCGGTGGTGAGAATACACCCAAAACTAACAATCTCCCTCTTTTTGATGATGACAACCTTATAAAATATACTTACCACTTCGATCGTACCTTAACTCCCCCTTACTCCAACAACTCCCCTTACTCCATGCCTACTATTTTATATAACTTTCTCCTCTTTTGTCATCAACAAAAATAGCTTATAAACCTTGAACGTAAAAGAGATAAACAAACATATGACATAAGAATAATAATATTACATCCTAACTTGAATTCATGTTTCTATACATCGAAGATTGTTTTTAGAAAATCTTAAGATAACACTTATATACAAATTAACAAACTTATACACAATCACGAAAGAAAAAACGAAAAACGCTTTACGAGGACCCTTAACTATTAGCGATTTATGGACTTAACAATTTGGATAGTGGAGACAAAAGTTTCCACGCTGTTCAACCAAGTTCCCATTAGCGTCAAAAAGGACCTCTCCAATGCAAACTACGCCATCGCCTTTGTCCATATGAACATCCGAATTCGACAAAGGATGTTCTTCTTCTTGATCCTCTTGTGGTTCTTCTAGAGGCGCTTCTTCTTCAAAATACATAGCTTGCGATGATTATTCGATAACAATTGGATTGGCATGGTTATCCATAAGGAGTTTTTGTAGATTCCTAAGGATTTTGCCTTGCCTATCTTGTTCTCTTGCCATTCGCAGTTGACTAACTTGAATCTCCGTAATCATTTGAAGCAAATCTTTCATCTTCTTTTGCAATTTGATGACTCGTATGTGTGTGGATTGTTGAAAAAGACTATAGTGAGAAAAGTGGGTGAAAAAGGTTCATTATTAGAAGAGGAAGCCATTAATTTATTGTTTTAGAAGTTTGTTACAGAGAATAGAATAGAGAAAAGGAGTAAAAGTCGAAATATATAAATATATAACTTAATAACTAATTTTAGAGGGAAATTCAAATTTGAAAATCACGGCTAGTATGTCGACATAGGGGGATAGTTCATGTCAACAATCCTAGTGTATTTTTTGAGAAATTTTTATTTATATTAATTATACTTGTACTATTTATAATTTATATTTCAGTTAATGAACATATACCCGATTCTCTTCAAGATTTAGTAAAGTTTTGTACATTTAATGGTTTTGTTAATATATCATCAATTTTTTTTCACTATTAATATATTCAAAAGTTACGACTTCTTTACTTACATTATCTCTAAGAAAATGATGTCTAATACCAATATGTTTTGTTCCAGAATGATGAGTTGGATTTTTAGACAAGTTTATCATATTAGTATTATCACAATAAATTGGTGATTTGTTATAGTTAATCCAAAATCTTTTAAAGTTTGTTGCATATATATAAATTGAGAATAATCCAAAGCAGCAGATATATATTCTACTCCAACTGTTGAGAAGGATACAGTATTTTGCTTTTTACTAAACCAGGAAACCAGAGAATGTTCTAGAAAGTGACAAGTTCCACTTGTACTTTTTCAGTCTGATGTACAACCAGCGTAATCAGCATCACAATATGAAATTAAGTCAAATCATCAATTTTAGGGTAAAATAAACCATAATCTAAAGTATGTTTTACATATCTTAAAATTCTTTTAATAGCTTTTAAGCGAGTTTCTTTAGGTTGAGATTGGTATCTTGCACAGATACAAACACTATGCATGATGCAGGACGATTGGCTATTATATAAAGTAGCAAACTAATCATTCCCCTATATAATTTTTGATCAACATGTTTTGATTTATCTTCTTTACTTAAAGCTACATTAGTTATCGTTGGAGTGGGGTTCCCACCAGAAGTAGTCAATCCAAATTTATTAGTTAAATTCCTAGCATATTTTTCTTGACTAATGAAAATTCCTTTATCTAATTGCTTGATTTGAAGTCCTAAGAAGAAACTTAGTTCTCCCATATGACTCATTTCAAATTCTTTAGTCGTTATATCTGACATTTTTTTTCCATTATGTTATTAATTGATCCAAATTATATCATCTATATATATTTTTACTAGTTGAATAACATTTTTGTTTCTTTTAATAAAAAGAGTTGTATCTATTTTATCAATTTCAAAACCAGAATGTATTAAATAAGATATTAGTCTTTCATACCAGGCTCTAGGAGCTTGTTTTAGACCATATAAAGCTTTCTTTAATTTATATACATGATTTGGAAATTTATTATCTTCAAAAAATGGAGGTTTTTCAACATAAACATCTTCTTTTACAAAACAATTTAGGAAAGTACTTTTAGCATCCAATTGATATAACTTAAAATTATTATAGTTTGCGAAAGCAAGTAGAATCCTGATAGCTTCTAGTCTTGCTACGGGTGCAAAGGTTTCGTCATAATCAATTCCTTCTTCTTGACATAATCTTACGCGACTAGACAAATTTTATTTCTCATGACTTCACCAAATTCATTCATTTTATTTTTGTAAACCCATTTTGTTCCAATTATACTTTTACCCTCAGGTCTAGGAACAAGTTCCCAAACATCATTTCTAGTGAACTGATTCAATTCTTCTTGCGTACAAGAATCCATGAACCATCAGATGATGCTTCCTTTGGATTTTTAGGTTCAATGGTTGATATAAAAGTTACATTACTTATACTACTTAGTTGATTTCTTGTTTCAACTATAGATTCAACATTTCCTACTTCATTTTCTACAGGATGATCTTTTAATAGCCTAATTCTTTTATTAGGTTGAATGCTTTCATAATTAGTTTCATTAGGTGTAACAACCCAGAATTTTGAACGATTTAAATTGAAAATATTTAATTAATTTTAAATATTTGAATGATGGTTTAGTTTGGATTCCCAATATAACTATGAAATTGGCGATTAAATTTTATAATTTAATCTATTGAAAGTTGATTAAAAATTTGAATCTTCAATTTTAAGCTGATCAAAAATATTTTAAAAGCTTAGAAAATTCACATTGATAGTACTGAAGATAATAGAAGCTTCAGAATTGAATTTGAAAGTGATTCGTACAGTTTTGAAATTTTATCGTTTAAATTGAATTTAAAAATAGCCTTCCGAGGCACAGTCTCGGAGTTTGACGAAACCTGTTCCATTGGGTCCACAATGTTGAATTATTACCGGATTTCAAATTTCATATTTATTAGAGTTGTTTTGTGAGCATACGAAGTATAAACGCGTTGATAAAAATTGATGTTGAGAAAAACAAATTGAATTCAAAAAAAATAAAAAAAATAATAAGATATCTTTTCACCAACATCCCAATTTTCACGCCTAAAATCATGAGATAAATCGTGCAGACATGGCTTCAAATCAAAACACTATAAAAGGTAAGGCAAGCACGATCTTTTCTTCGTGTCCTTTTCCCCCTTCCTCATAAAATACCCGATACCCCTTCCTTCATCACTTCAAAATCAAACGAAAGAAAAAAATGGCTGTTGTTCCTTAATTCTCGTCTTCCTCTTGCGCTCTGAAGCTTAGGCCTTTTCAAATCGAAGGCGGCTTCGTTCTTCGATCCAAATTAGGGCTCGTGAAAATCAAAGGCGCCGGCTTGCTCGTTCGATTCTTGAGTGCCACGGCTGCTTCGATGTCAAAGGTGAGAGAAATTTTTCACTCACATCTCCTTCAACTCGCACTTCGACAGTTTAATTTCGTTCGATTATGTTTTGAAGTTGATGATTACTTTGGCCACTTGATTTCATTTTGATGCTGGTGATTGATCTTTGACCTCGTTTGCTTATTTTGTTTTGTGGCCTTCGATTTCGACTTGGTTTCATGATGTTGTTTTGTTTGACTTTGGCCATACAGTTCACTGTCACTGGCAACAGTTGTTCGTTTTCACCTGACACTCTCGGTGTAGATTCGCGACTGGGTTATTGTTCTTTGTCATCATGGCCTCGAATTGATTTTTTTTCTGATATTGGTTTCATTTGTGATTTTTGGTATTACCATCTTTAACATCACTGATCTTTGGCATTGCTTTGATTTTGTGAAACCTACTACTTGATTACTTTAAAAATGCAATTTTATCACTCTAGCCATTTTTGCTCATCCCTGATAGCATTTTCCACCTTGTTTTGGTGCACTTTTATGCATTACATCTGGACTTGTTCGTCTAGTCTTTAGGCTGCACTTTTGTTCAGTGATTATATTGGTTCGTTGATATAAATTATATTGTATTGCACTATATCAACACATTTGCAAGTAAATTATGTTCATACATGTAGCATGGTCGTTAATCCATGTGTTTTATCAACCACTGGAAGTTTGCTTGCATTCTGTTGTACTTTGTTCTTTCAGGCATGTTCATTTGAACTATACCTGCCTAGTGCATTCCACACTTGCAAGGCCTTATTACATGTACAATGTCTAATTGTGCAAATCTTGAGAAGTCTATGCATACTTATTCATCATATTGTCCGCTGTATTGGGTTCGAACATGGCTAATTCATTGTATATTTTAAGTTAGTCTACATTTGGTGGTTGCATTTCTTTTTGCTCGAGCCTAATGCTTTTTGAAGCCTGAACCTGTAATCGAGTTTCCAGTCTGCATATATGTTTTTTCATATACGTTGGTCTCTCAAGACATCTGTATTTGAATTGCCTGAATGTGTGCTGAAGCATCTTAATGTATACTTGCATTTCTCTGATTTTCATTCGTGTAATGCTCAACTATTTTAGTTATTAAAAATTAACTTTTAAATTATAATTTGTTTCACTTTATTAGATATGGTTAACGATGAATGTTTTGGTTTGAATTTTTGTTTAGAAAACCAGCCTTAGGTGTATTGTTAAAGCTAAAAATTTATCTTATTTTTCACATCTGGAGTATGCACATGTATTTATATTTGCTGGCTACATGTGTTGCATCTGTGTTTATATGTGAACCTTGATATATTGTTCAGATTTGTTACCGTGACTCTTGATTTGGGCACTGACTTAGGATTGCCAAATTTCCTTGCTCATTTTGAAACTAAATCACAACTTTCTACAACCAGACACTTCTACCATGCTGGAGCCTTTTGCTTATATGTCACTGCGCTATGTGTAAATTCCTTGGACCTTAACTAGCACCTGACTACTTTGTTTATGCATTGTTGACTGCCCTGTTGTTATGTCCATGAACATTTTCTCAAGTCTGGTTATTTGCATTGTTTTGGGTATGATTGCCTTTGTGCACTTGTTGTTGAACTGCAGGTTGCCTTCAACTTTGAATACTTGTGGTAGTTGCAGCTTCTTTTGTTGCAATTGTACCCTTGTTATTTTGTATTGCACTGAGTCAATTCTCATGTGCACTAATGCATTTATTTTTGTTGCACTGTGATTGATCATCATGGCTGTGACTTGGTCTTTGATTTCTTTGCATTGCTGTTAACTCTGGGTTTCCTTAACCACTCTGGTTTGAATACTTTGTTTTGATTTGGCCTGACAGTAACATGTGTAGTTGTAGTGTTTCAGTTCTTAACTTGTGTTGTTCAGTTGAGTTCGGCACTTACGTTGTCGTTGCTCGACTGTTTAGTTCCGTGGTGTAATGACCCTGGATTTTGGCCCTATTTATTTTAATAAATATTCAAATCAATTTAAATAAAATGTATACTTATCCATTTGAAACAGATATAATTTTGAGATAATTGCCATTGTTTATAAAAATGGTATTTTTTAAAGGGAAAATTGATTTGGAAGTTTAATAAATTTTCTCAATAATGTTCATAATAAAATTTGTCTTTTATGATTAAATCAAAATATCTTACTTTGTTTATATTTAGTAAGTATACATATGAAAGATGATGTTTAAAATGGAATCAAAGTTAATCAATATAAAATATAAATATGAAATATAAGTTAACTTATGCTTATAATTTAAATAAAATACAAATGGAGATAAATATAAATAAGTATAAATGTAAATAAATCATATTATTCGTAATTTAAATATTTATAGTTAAACATAAATAAAATAAATATAAAGAATGAGTAAACTCACGAATCTAATTTAAATATGGACAGTTAAAATATAAATATAAGAATTTGAAGTATAGAAAATGACTATAACTAAATTTAGACAAAGTTTAGAATAGAATAAAAACAATGTATATAAATAAAATAAACTTATAAATACGTAATATAAGTATAACATAAAATATAGTTGTAAACATGAATCTACTTGAACATAAGTACAAACTAGAAGCTGTTAAAACAAAATTCTTTTACATAGCAAAACATGATAACTATGTAAACATTCTAATAATTGTACAAACTAATTAAGCTACAAAACAAATATAAATTATTGAAAAGCTTCTTGTGCAAGCTATGCTGGCCTGCAACTTAAAGAACAGACCAAAGTCTGCAAAAATCTTTATGTATATTGTTGTGTCAGCTAGCATTAATCATGTGTTAACTTAAATATAAACACAAACATTTATTTAGCACTGCATATTGTCCTTTCAGGGTTAATACAATCTTTCAGCCGAAATTCTTAATGCATCTCAGTTTTTTTTGTACAAGTTAAAAGTGAGTCAGCAAACATTAATATAATAAAGCAAGATATTTTGTCAAGTAAAAGCTTGTTCAAGAAGAGATACTATTTAAAGTTATAAATATGCATTCATTTGTTCTTATCATCTAGTTCAGTCATAACTTCAAAAGCAAAAGAAAAAAAAATGAAAACCAGAAGAAGCTAAAATAAAAAAGTAAAAAAAGAGAACATATTCAAATCAAAAAGAAGAAGGCAGATTCTTGGATAAACTCAGGTATTCCATCTGCAGTTTTCAAGCCTAAAGGAAAAACATATTCATGAACAAAGTTACAGACAGATTTTAAACTACAGTGTTCAAGATATCAAAAGGATTTTCTATTTAACCATTATTCGAGGTGAGTAAACATCAATCTTAAGTTTAAGTTTAATAAAAATTAGTAAAGATAATGCATTTATTATGTGGTATTGTATCTTGTTGGTTTGGAATATAATTTTGTGTGTATTATGTGATGCTCTGTATATTACAGTTTGTACATTCTCATCAAACTCAAAATATTCTCATGTAATTATGAAAAGCTTAGAGTTTTATTGTTTCAAACAAGATGTTTAAAACTAAACCAAGATTTTTAAATTTTGTTCTAAGCATATTGCAAACACAGTAACCCTGAAACCATGTTTACAGTAAACTAGTAAGAAAATGTTATAAATTCAACTGATGAAATAAATTAATTCAAGTTTATAATTTGAAATATAACTGGAATTTCATGATTTTTGAAACAAAAACGAAGTCTTTTACTTAAGTATTTCACGAGCATTTCGATGTTGAATGAAATTTGATTTTTTTTCAAATTCACGAATTTGACTCATTATAAACTATTGCAATGCTCACTGAAGCAAGTGCAAGGGATAGTGGTCTTAGGAAAAATATTCAATAATTTTTCCATTGCATAGGAATTGAATACGAAGTCAAAATAGGGTTTATTGTGCGTTTTTATACCTGTCAGTAAATCGAAGGAATCAACGTGCACACGTGACCGAGTGAATCAAGGCTTGAAGGGGAGGTTTCTGGTGACGTGGACGTGGTGTAGTCGAGTTTCCATCGCCTCCGGTGGACCATGTTTGGTGGCGCGGTGTTTTGTTTGTAGAGTGGTCGTTCGTCTTTCTTGCGTTCAACTGCAATTTTTTCGAATTCACATCTTGAATAGCAAATCGACTTTCGTATTCTTGTGTGGGGGTTAATTGGGATTTGCGCGACGCCTCAGAAGCTCACCGGAGACACGAGCAGCGTTGTGCACGTGTACAGCACCGAGGCGTATCAGCGTTTGAAGTTGGGAAGAGGGGGGTACTGTCTCGAGTTATACTCGGGAATTTTTATTGGATGCTTCGGGTTATCTTTTGGAGTTCGAGTGCGTAAATACTCTGATGTTTACCTTATAATTAAAGTTATATATAAAAGCTTGCTGTAAATCAAAATGTAGGAAGAAGGTGAAGTCGCGTTACTGGGTTGGTAACTCGGGTGAAGGAGTGATTTACTCGAAGCAGTGAAGTGAGTGTAACTGGGAAGTCTCGGGTTCTTATATACCTGAGTATATGATTTTATGAAATTTGTTAGTAAACATAGATTTCGGCAAAGTGTCTCATAAAAATGAATACTGTTCAAGATTTAAGTTAAAGTTTAATTCAAGTTTGTTTATCATACTTAAGGCTTATTAACAGGTTAACTCGTGATTAATTATTTTAAATTAACTAATTACTTTTGTTTAAGCTTAACCATGTTCTTAAAATATTGTTAATATTTCTATTAAGTAATGAATTAAGTAAATTAACAAATAATGTTTCAGTTAGTAATATAATTGATATCAAATTTCATGAAGTCTTGAATGTTAATTAAGTGAATAATCAATAGTGAATGATAGGATTCAGAAGTAATTAAGAGTAATTACTTTGTGATCTTAATTAGTAATGTATTATAAGTAATAAGTGAAATTGAGTTAACCACTTAATTAATTAATGAACGATTTATAGTTAATTGATCACGTAATTTAATTAAGATTTAAGAAAGTAATTAGTTAAATAATGTGAATAAAGTAATTAAGTAATCAAGCAATTAAGACATATATATACTAATTAAAAAATAATTTGTTGATTAAATAATTTGAAGGGAAATAAGTGATTAAACAGGGTTAAGAGATTAACTCTCGAGTAATTAAGTAACTGATGGATAAGTAAGTTCTATAAGTTAATAATTAATAATTAGGAGTAATTAACTAAGTAATTAAGATGTAATTGTTAATTAAGATTTGATTATTAATTAAATAATTTGAAATGGAATAAGTAATCAATTATTAACTAATGATTAATTTAACAGGATTAAGAGTCTAATCTTCAAGAAATTGTGTTAATTGAATTGACTAAATTTAGAATTCGAGATGATTGCTTATGGATGTTGTATGTGTTGTATATTTGTTTGTGTTGTTTATTGATGATATTCTGTAACGACCCGCTATTTTGGACCATTCAAATCGACAATAAAACCATACATGTCTGACTTGAATAATTCAAAATACCGAATTGTTAATTTAAATTTGGCAAACGTAACATATACAGTAAATAAATCAGTCACAGATCACAGGCACGGAGTAATAAAATGCAGCATAATAGATAAGGAATAGTAGTTCATGAAGCTACTATATACATCAGAGTTAGAAATAAAATACATCAGAATATCCCAGATGCAGTGAAGTCTCTAGTACGAGTAGATGACTTCTCTGAACCAATCAACTGGATGACTGAAGGGATAGATAGCTGGATCTTCAAGCAAAGCTCCAACTTCGAAGGTAGGTCTCAAATGCTGTATCACTCAGTCTGACCCGAGCGTAAAGCAAAAAAACAAAACACTCGAGTCAGGATTAACATTCTTATATCTATAAATCTAACTCAAGTGAAATATCAACTGAAATATAATTAACTTAAAGGACGTTTGGGATAACCATCCTCTAAGGGTCCATGGAACTATCTATAAGGTAGAAATATACACTATAATACCGAGGTCATTTCAAATTAATTTATACTTCACAACAAAAATATCTTTTCATTATATATATATATACATAATTATTTAGAGTAGAATATTTGTAGTTTCCTCAACTTAACAAATCGTTTTCAAAATCAACCCGACCATCCCATTCAAATTTAATTCAATCTCAATTTATAAATTTTTATACAATTCAGTTTTTGATCAAACAAATTCAAATTATATTCATTTCAAATACAGAACTAAATCAAAATTTTACCGTTTAAATTCTACTATATTTCGACGCTTTAATATTCAACAACTCAAAGTTTGATTTAACAGTTTCATATAGATCTCGATTTAACCTTGTTATTTAGTCTTGAAATGTTCACTAAATAAATTCAATATTTATTTAATAACCAAATTTACCTTTAAACTAAATATTCCTTTCGATTTGTTTAAACTTGAAACCTCCATTTAATCATTTAGATCAAAATCAAGTTATAAATCGAATCTTAAATTTCAAATTCTTTGTTTCAAATAAATCCAATTAATTAAAATACTTAACTAAATACAATTTCAATTAATTCAACTTTATCCTCTCAACCTTAACTTATCCAAATTATTACAACAATCAATTTTGAAATATAAATTTAAATAAATACTTAAACATATTATATGGATTAAATCGATCTATAAATTATTACTATTAATTCTATATATAAAATTTCTATTTTTATATAATATTTTAAGAATTAATATTTATTAAAACCGCATATTTATTTTCAACCCTTAGAAATTATTTTCAAAATATTTATACATATGGACCAACGGTGTCTGTATATAATTTCATACCCTATGGTCAAGGGATACGGATTTCAATCCGAAATTTAAATATACGGGTAGATATCACTTCGACCCGTAATCCCAAATTTAATTTTTATTAAAAATCGCCTGGGTTTATCATTTCAACCCATAACGAAGTTCTCCTATTCTAAAGTCCGTTCGGGTATGTATCATTTCAACCCATATTGAATTCTAAACTACGGGGAACTTGCAGAGTGATAACAAATAATAAAATAACAGGCATATATCATCAATAACAGTATAATATACAATAGGATATGGTGTCATATCCCACAGGTGAACAAATTTGCAAACAACAAAATATATAGCAATGTAAATACCTAACAGTAGCATATTTCAATTGTCGTTTCAATTGGAATCAAATTTAATAAATAAAAGAACGTTAGTCGTGAGTGATTGCTCACCTTTCGTGGCTGGAGGGTACCGAAGGTGATACGGAAACACACACTGATACGGACATGGAAATTTGATTAACAAATCCAAGCAAAGCAAAATTGGCACGAATTTGATGAACAGAATCTGGTAACAGAAAACGATGGGAACGGATCAAAATAGCTTGATATAAAGTTTTGGACGAGACGCATATTATATTAATATTTCACTTAAACCCATTATTTTAAAATACATATTCATTTGAAATAAATCTCAAATAATTTTATATATATATATATATATATATATATAACCAAAATCAATAAAATCTTTATAGCTTGTATATGCACTTTGACCTAATCATTTATACCCATATAAACTTGACAGTTTAGATATAAAAATTAACACAGGCTATATAATTTTTTTTTTTATTACAGTTAACTAAAACAACTACTAATGTGTATACAACCGCTTATAAATAAAATATACTTTTTTTATATTAACTCACTATGCAGACAAAAAAAATTCTTGTAAACTTAAATATAAACAATTGCCTATACATATTAATATAATCTGGAAAAAAATTTAGAATAGAAAACGTGGGAATTCAAAATTCATGTAGTTGCAGCCTAAATCAAAAAGGTAAATTCATATACAGGTGAACATGCAGCTATATGTATAAGTAAATTATTGTAACCTTAGCCAAATGAAAAGACTCAATACCAAATTTGCATAACCTATGTATTTAAAACTGACAACGTTTATATAATAATATAAACAAAATACTTTCCTTCTAGCGAATAAAACAATACTTCTAACAACACTTAAAACTTTATATATTTTTCTTAAACAGTTAAAACTTTATACATATATTATATTTAATTTAGACATGTAAAAAAAAAAAATTAAAGTCCAACTTTATCTCCAACAGAACAAAATCTTACAACTTATTAATATTTTTGCTTTTACATCAATTCAAAACATAAAAATTTAAAACTATATTTAATTCGAACCCAATATACTTAGTACACTTTAATATAATAATATCTGAAACCATACACTGCAAATACTACCCATAACATACGCACACCATACAAAAGTTATAACCCAAAACATACGCACACCACACAAAAGTTATACCAATATATATGTAAACTATGTAACTAAAATATCTTATATAAACTATTTATAAACTTATACAACTATGCAGACAACCCATACAATCTGCCTATATACTAGACTCATATTATAACAGAAGCTAGACATATATATACAATAGTTATGAATCTATTACTTAATGTATATAAATAATTTACATAGAATACTATATTTATGATGCAGCAAGGCCTATGGAAGTTTTACGACTCAGCAGGAATTTGTGGTGTAGTGTGATAAGTCGTCCACAACCCATCAGTGACTTGAGTCGTTCGGGCTTTATGAGTCGTACACGACTCAACAATTCAACCATAAGTCGTTTACGGCTTAACATGAGAAAGGTGAACGTTTCAGCAAGTAGAGATCTTGAGACAAAGGAAGGACACGAGTCACGACTCAATGGGAGTTTCAATAAATCTGAATTGATGAGTCGTATACGACCTAATTGCAAGGCCATGAGTCGTTCACGACTCATCAGGAAACAACAGGGAATAACAGTAATGGGTGGCCATAAGGCGGGGACGAGTTACGACATAGAAGAGTCGTCCAGAGTTGACTCGCTTGAAGGGTTTTGCCGCAGGGGACTTGGAAGCTTGAGTCGTAGGAAGGATGTTGAGTCGCTGAAGCTATGAGTCGTGAGTCGTATCTTGTTGTGTCGCGTATTATGTCTGGTGTGTTGTAATAGTGAGTCGGTTGTGTCATAAGTCGTTCATAAGTTGAGTCGTTATGTTTTCTTGAGTCGTGTAACTTGAATGGTTTGATGAGTCGTATACCGTGTTGTATGGTAAGTCGTGTAATGCATAAAGGTGTGGTGTGTTGCTAAGTCGTTAACGACTTATGATGAGTCGTAGGTCGTGAGTCATGAGTCGGTCACGACTCAAGGGCTGTGTTGTGAAAACCCTATAAATACGCGTGTGTTGTACATTTTGTGGTTGTTGATTTTGAATAAAATTTCTCTTTTGTTAGCTTTGTGCTTTCATACCAATTGGTAGTTGAGTGTAATCTCCTATCTCCACTTACGTCGTTCGAGTGCGCTCGAATCCACGTTTGTTGAAGCCGATTCACGGAATCTAGTGCGCTAGATCAACGTGCGAAGAATCGTAGATCTTTGAACACGGTATAGTGCGCTATCAACGTGTTTGAGATAGCTAGAGTTCGGTATCTTTGGATCAACGAACTTGGGCATTTTTGGTATCTTCAACTCACCGATTGCTACAATCCATCGATTGAAGTTTTGTTTGATTAATCCGCTGCGTCAGTTTGGTATCAGAGCCATACTTAGCCAATCATAGCTAAGTTTGATTCTTGGAGCCAAGTTTTTGAAGTTTGAAGTAGTTCATCGTGTTCATATTGAAGTTGCATCAAGTTTGGAGAGTTTGATCCATTTCATTTTGGATCGAGGAGTTGGATTTTGTTTGGATTTTGAATTGGTGATTTGCGCGCCAAAGTTTTGAAGGTTTTGGAGTGAGCCGAGGCAAGTCTTGACCGAGCCAAGCAAAGTTGTGAAGAGTCAAGGCCGAGACAAGCATTGCCGAGACAGTTGAGCCTAGATTGCCTTATCGTGTGAAATTTTGAAGTATTGTGTTCAATTTGTTGAAGTTTGTGAAAATTTTAACCATGCCACCAAGGAGAGCTAATCGTCATCAAAACGTTGAAGCTTTGTATCGTAAAGAAGAAGCCGAGCTTATGGAACAACGTATTAATGAAAAATTTGATGAAGGCATTGGTAAATTGGAGAGATTGATGAATGATTTGAATCAAAGGAGGAGATCACCAAACTCGAACCATGGAGGAAACCGAGTTTCGCCATTGGTTACGGAAGCGAGGAGGGTATCACCACATTCTTGTAGAGATAGAAGAGAAACATCAATTTCATCACGAAGAGATCATCATGACTATGCACATGAAGAAAGAAGAAGTCATCGAGAATTTGACCATGAAGTATATAGAGATGAAGAGGGACATAGTCAAAGAAGCATGCATGAGAGAAGGGATGATGTTAGTCGAGATCGATGTAGGCGTACCTTTGATTTTGTTGAAGAGGGTGATAGAGCAAGTATTCATTATCGAGATCGAGACCAAGTTCGAAATTCTTACCGTGATGTGGAGGATGACCGTCGTTGGGAGTCGGGTATGAAAATGGAGATTCCGGAGTTTAAAGGCGGGATGGTTGCTGAGGAGTTCTTAGATTGGTTGTCTAATGTGGAGGAAATCTTTGATTTCAAGGAGGTGCCGGAGAATCGAAGGGTGAAGTTGGTTGCTACTAGGTTGAGGGGGAGAGCTTTGGCGTGGTGGCAGCAAACTAAACTTACTCGAGAACGAATGGGGAAGTCAAAGATAGAATCTTGGGAGAAGATGAAAAAGTTGATGAGATCTACATTTTTGCCTTATAACTACCAATCACTTATGTACCAGAGGTTGCAGAATCTGAGGCAAGGGACAAAATCTGTTAGTGATTATGCTGATGAATTTTACCAACTCATCGCCAGGAATGATATCATGGAAACAGAAGAACAGCTAACTGCTAGATTCATTGGGGGCTTGAGAATGCAGATCCAAGATATGGTTAATATGTTTGATCCTAGATCAGTAGCAGAGGCACATCAGAAAGCGTTAGCTTGGGAGAAACAAGGAAGGCGTGGAGGTGGTGTGTTTACTAATTCCAATAATCAAGCAAGGGGTGTTGGCGGAAGTTCTAGTGTTCCTAAACCTGTTACAAAGCCAGTGGTGAAGGAGGCAGAGAAAGCGAAGGCTAGTAGTGTTTTCAAATGTTATAATTGTCAGGAGTTGGGTCACAAAAGCAACGAATGTCCGAAGCCGAAGAAGAGAACCATGGTTGCAGAGGTTGAAGCAGATGATGGTGAGGAGGCAGAGTATTCAAATGTACCTTATGTTGAGGAGGAAGAAAAAGTGTCGGGTGATGAAGGTTGTAATCTTATGATGAGGAGAAGTTGTTTGACACCTAAGCAAGAGGAGGATTGTAGTTGGCTGAGAAGCAATATTTTCCAATCGACATGTACTATTCTGGGAAAGGTCTGCAAGTTTGTTATTGATGCAGGAAGTTGTGATAATATTATTTCTACAGAAGCAGTGAGAAAGTTGAATTTGAAGACCGAGAAGCATCCTAAACCATACAAGCTAGCATGGTTAAGAAAAGGAGGTGAAGTGAAAGTGTGTCGAAGAGCTTGTGTGAATTTTTCGATTGGGAAGAAGTACAAAGATGAAATTTGGTGTGATGTTGTGGACATGGATGTTTGTCACTTGTTATTGGGCAGGCCATGGCAGTTTGATAGAGCAGTTCAGCATGACGGTCGTGCCAACAGTTACAGTTTCATGTTCGAGGGTACTAAAATCACTTTGGTTCCTAAGAAGCAACAGCAGAAGGAGAACAAACTGGAGGAGATTGAAGAATTGAAAACTCTGTTGACTTTGAAGGAGTTTGTTAAAGAAGTGGAGGAAGAACCGGAAGTGTTTTTGTTGATTGGGAGAGAGAGTAGTGAAGAAGTTGAGATTCCCGAAGAAGCAAAGCCAGTTTTGGAAGAGTTTGAAGATGTCTTTCCAGAGGAGTTGCCAAAGGAGTTACCACCACTTAGAGACATTCAACATCAAATTGATCTTGTTCCGGGGGCAGTGTTACCACATCGACCACATTATCGTATGAGTCCGAAGGAACATGAGGAATTGAGAAGGCAGGTGGAAGAATTACTTGAACAGGGTCGTATTCAGGAAAGTTTGAGTCCGTGTGCTGTACCTGCATTGTTAGTACCAAAGAAGGACGGAACTTGGAGAATGTGCACTGATAGTAGAGCTTTGAATAAGATCACTGTTCGTTACAGATTTCCTATGCCGAGGTTGGATGATTTGTTGGATCAGTTGAGTGGGGCAACTATATTCTCGAAAATTGATTTGAAGAGTGGTTATCATCAAATTCGTATCAGACCTGGAGACGAATGGAAGACAGCTTTCAAAACTAGAGAGGGGTTGTACGAATGGTTGGTTATGCCATTTGGTTTGTCTAATGCACCTAGTACATTCATGCGGGTGATGAATCAGATTTTTAGACCACTCATTGGAAAGTTCGTCGTGGTTTATTTCGATGATATTTTGATTTATAGCAGGAGTACGGAGGAACATGTTCTACATCTGAGAGAAGTGTTGTTTATTCTTCGTGAAGAACAATTTTATGCTGCTACAAAGAAATGTGTGTTTATGACACCTAGTGTTTTATTCCTGGGTTATGTTGTTTCAGGGAAAGGTATTCAAGTTGACCAAAGCAAAGTTGAAGCAGTCAGGAATTGGCCACAACCAAAGACAATTACAGAAGTGAGAAGTTTTCATGGGCTAGCGTCATTCTACCAAAGATTCATCCCACACTTCAGTAGCGTGATGGCTCCAGTGACTGATTGCATGAAAGGGAAACAATTTGTGTGGTCAGAGGAAGCGGGGGTTGCCTTTGAAAGGATCAAGGAATTGTTGACGTCTGCACCAATTCTTGTTCTACCTAATTTTCAGTTATTGTTTGAATTGCATACTGATGCTTCGAAGGTTGGAATTGGAGGAGTTCTGAGCCAGAATGGAAAGCCAGTTGCTTATTTTAGTGAGAAACTGTCAGGGGCAAAGATCAGATACAGTACATATGACGTTGAATTTTATGCTGTTGTTCAGGCTGTTAAGCATTGGAGACATTACTTATTTCAGAAGGAATTTGTTCTGTACACTGATCACGAAGCTTTGAAACATTTACAGGGGCAAGATAAGATTTCAGCAAGACATGCATCATGGATTGCATATTTACAGCAGTTTACTTTTGTCGTTAAGCACAAATCTGGGGTGACCAATCGAGTAGCTGATGCTTTAAGTAGGAGGAGTCATTTACTGACGACAATGAAGGTGGAAGTGACGGGGTTTGAAATGTTACCAGAGATGATTGAAGAAGATCCTTACTTTGTGAAATATGTTGAAAAAGTGAAGGATGGGAGTACCGATGAATTCATGTTGGTTGATGGTTTTCTGTTTAAAGGAAATCGTTTATGTATTCCGGACTGTAGTTTGAGGATGAAGATTGTGAAGGAATTGCACGATGAAGGACATGTTGGCCGTGATCGTACTTTACAGTTGATTTCGCAGTCTTACTTTTGGCCGTCGATGAGGAAAGAGGTTGAAAGATTCGTGGAGCGATGTCATATTTGCCAAGTTTCAAAGGGGACAGCAACGAATGCAGGGTTGTATATGCCATTACCAGTACCATCTAAGCCATGGGTTGATATTAGCATGGATTTTGTCTTGGGTTTGCCGAGAACTCAAAGGGGAAATGATTCGATATTTGTTGTGGTGGACAGGTTTTCAAAGATGGCACATTTTGTTGCTTGCAAGAAGACAGCAGATGCAGTACGAGTGGCGCAGTTATTTTTCAAGGAGATTTATCGACTTCATGGGTTACCAGACTCTATTGTTTCTGATCGAGATACTCGTTTTCTGAGTCACTTTTGGCTGAGTTTGTGGAAGATGGTGGGAACGAAACTGAAATTTAGTAGTGCTTATCATCCGCAAACTGATGGGCAGACAGAAGTTGTTAACAGGTCATTGGGAAATTTGTTGCGTTGTCTTGTACAGGATAACTTGAGAAGTTGGGACATGAAGCTATGCCAGGCAGAATTTGCTCACAATCATGCAGTGAACCGTAGCACGGGATTCAGTCCGTTTCAGATTGTTTATTCAAATTTACCCAGGGGGCCGTTGAATTTGGCAGTAGTACCACAGGCGAAGGGAACAGTTAAACGAGCTGTTGATTTTGTTGATGAGCTGACTGAATGTCATAAAATCGTTCAGAAACGATTGGGGAAATCGAATGAGAAGTATAAGAAGTCTGCAGATCTGAAACGTCGAAATGTTGAATTTAAGGAAGGTGAGTTGGTTTATGCGGTACTGACGAAGGATCGTTTTCCGGTTGGTGCATACAATAAATTGAAAGCACGGAAAATTGGTCCAGTTGAAGTTTTGAAGAAAATCAATGAGAATGCTTATCGATTAAAGTTACCAGATGATGTCTATACTTCTGATGTTTTTAACGTCAAGCATTTAATTCCATATCATGGAAGTGAGTTTGTTGTAGAAGAAGTTACAAATTCGAGGACGAATTTTTCTCAACCAGGAGAGGATGATGCAGCAAGGCCTATGGAAGTTTTACGACTCAGCAGGAATTTGTGGTGTAGTGTGATAAGTCGTCCACAACCCATCAGTGACTTGAGTCGTTCGGGCTTTATGAGTCGTACACGACTCAACAATTCAACCATAAGTCGTTTACGGCTTAACATGAGAAAGGTGAACGTTTCAGCAAGTAGAGATCTTGAGACAAAGGAAGGACACGAGTCACGACTCAATGGGAGTTTCAATAAATCTGAATTGATGAGTCGTATACGACCTAATTGCAAGGCCATGAGTCGTTCACGACTCATCAGGAAACAACAGGGAATAACAGTAATGGGTGGCCATAAGGCGGGGACGAGTTACGACATAGAAGAGTCGTCCAGAGTTGACTCGCTTGAAGGGTTTTGCCGCAGGGGACTTGGAAGCTTGAGTTGTAGGAAGGATGTTGAGTCGCTGAAGCTATGAGTCGTGAGTCGTATCTTGTTGTGTCGCGTATTATGTCTGGTGTGTTGTAATAGTGAGTCGGTTGTGTCATAAGTCGTTCATAAGTTGAGTCGTTATGTTTTCTTGAGTCGTGTAACTTGAATGGTTTGATGAGTCGTATACCGTGTTGTATGGTAAGTCGTGTAATGCATAAAGGTGTGGTGTGTTGCTAAGTCGTTAACGACTTATGATGAGTCGTAGGTCGTGAGTCATGAGTCGGTCACGACTCAAGGGCTGTGTTGTGAAAACCCTATAAATACGCGTGTGTTGTACATTTTGTGGTTGTTGATTTTGAATAAAATTTCTCTTTTGTTAGCTTTGTGCTTTCATACCAATTGGTAGTTGAGTGTAATCTCCTATCTCCACTTACGTCGTTCGAGTGCGCTCGAATCCACGTTTGTTGAAGCCGATTCACGGAATCTAGTGCGCTAGATCAACGTGCGAAGAATCGTAGATCTTTGAACACGGTATAGTGCGCTATCAACGTGTTTGAGATAGCTAGAGTTCGGTATCTTTGGATCAACGAACTTGGGCATTTTTGGTATCTTCAACTCACCGATTGCTACAATCCATCGATTGAAGTTTTGTTTGATTAATCCGCTGCGTCAATTTATATTTAAGATACATATACTAACCCAAAAAGGAAGGAGAAAGGCCGAAGTCAGGGGTGGTGGGGAGCTCGGAGGGGAGCACGGCACTGCTTCATGCTTCGGCGTGGAAGAGGAGGGGAGACAAACGGAGAGGTGGATGGTGATGGCCTCTGTGGCGTGAGAGTGGATAGTGCAAGAAGAAGGAGTGATGTAACGTTTGGTGAGTGGTTACGTGAAGGAGGAGGAAGTGGTTTATGAATGAGGAAGAAAGTGAAAAGGTAAAGGCAAATGGTTCAGATCTAAATATATAGGAATAAGGCAATGGATGCAACGTATCCAACATTTACATTTCAAAACTGGCGAAATTAAAGGTAGTCATCGATGCGTTGAGTGACGGGGTTTTAAGGCACGAAATAAATATGTGAGAAATGAGCTGGCTGCAATTTATTATGTACGTTATTATATGTACTATTTATTTTTGAAACGTAAGTATAGAAAAGGAAAAGGAAAAGTCAAAGTAATACGAGCCAGAAATAAATGGGAAATCAATATAACCAAAATGGTAATGGTCTAATTTCTTGATTTCAGCTGAAAATTATTTAAGCAATAAATTTATTGCTTGGCAAGCAAGGCTCAGGTTGAAAAGCAAAGGAAACAAAAGTCCCAATATAAAGTAAAGAGAGAGAAACGAAGTTAAAAAGGGAAAGAAAAATAAAGTGAATCGTTTTATAATAATAATTACGACGTATACAAATGTATACGTTTGATTTTCGAAACTGCTAAACATAAATTCAGGAAAAATGGAAAGCAAATATATAA
The DNA here is from genome assembly GCA_030765085.1 of Allium cepa. Classification (NCBI taxonomy): domain Eukaryota; kingdom Viridiplantae; phylum Streptophyta; class Magnoliopsida; order Asparagales; family Amaryllidaceae; genus Allium; species Allium cepa. Next base: position 606,530,250 of record CM060937.1, read on the forward strand.
TGATGTATGGGAAGAAAGAAAGTCACCGAAATCAATTGTAACGGTCACCTGCAATATTTTCTCCTAAACACATATATCCAATCAAAAGAAATTGTAACGCTCAAAAGCTTTGATTTAGGAAAAGGTTATTAAAACAAGTTACTGCTGGCTACAATCAAATATTTATGTTTTGAGGGAACAGTTTCTTACCTTTAAAAAGCAATGAAGACAGAGAGAAAATAACAGAGACGGCAACAAATCAATCAATCAAGTGAATGAAAAAGGCAACCGGGAAACGTATCAAATTAAATATTGGCAGTAACGGTCACCCATTTATTTAGCTGACAAATATTAAAGCTATAAAGGCAATTAACATATCAACTGTTCAAAATGATAAATACAACGTATACAAAATTATACGCTTGATTTTTGAAATGATGGCAACGGCTAAAATTTAGTAACTGATGAAATAATTACTAAAGTAAAGGATAGTGGCTGTTGCTTGATAATAAATTTATTATCAGCAATTTTTAGCTTGAATTTAATAGAATTTCCCAATGAAATAAACTTTGTTAAAATAAATTGAAAATTTAAAATCTGCTATGTTTATTTGGACGTAATTCAAATATTAAATTTTTATTTCAAAATTATTATCATTAAAAATTTCTCAAAATCCAATTAAATCTGTTATAAAACCAATTAAAAATCATTAAAATCTTATGGGTCCTTACACTCTCCCCCACTCAAAACTTTTCGTCCCCGAAAAGGAAGGAGGTAGGAGAATAAAACAACCAGAAAGAATATAGATTGAAAGACAAGATAAACAATTAATTTTTAAACTACACAATTTTATTTGAAATATTTATTTGAAAACTTCATTTGAAATTCAATTTCCTATAATACCATAATATATATATTTTTTAAAAAAAAAATAAAATCTATTGGGATTAAATATGTTTAAATAACACTTAATAAATATTTGAAATTATTGGAAAACAATTTTTATTTACACAATTAGTTATATTTACACAGAAGCTATATAAACATTAAATCCATAATTCACAAACCTATAAATTTTATCTCAAGATATCTTTCCAATATTATAAATAAACTAACAATCATTTTCTTTAATATGTTTTATTTAATTAATAACTTCAAAATTATTTACAATATTTAAAATCTTCTGTAAACCCAAGTAGTATATAAATAAATAGTATTTTAACGATTATATTCAAAAGGAAAGAAAGGTAGATTCAGGAAACAGAATATAGGTGAATAAATTAGCTGTTCAGATAAGGTAGATTCAAAAAAATAGAATCGGGCACGAATAGTTAATTCAAACCGGAAAAATTTAATTCTAAAATATTAATACAAAATTTCTTTGTTTGGAAAAATACTTTTATAATAAATACCTTTATAACAATATTTTTATAATAAAATACTATTATATCGAAATAAATTTTTCTTTCGAAAATACTTTTTATAACTCGATGTTTCAACAAGTTTATCCTTGTTCTTGCGGACTCTGGCCATGCGTTGATCAGGCGCAAAGCTAGAATTCTTCAAGTACTTAGTAGACCTGTTTCAACACCTAGTGAAAATACTTGAAAAACCTTTTAAAAACAGATATGGAAAGTACTATCCAAACAAAACAACCAAACCAAAACCTTTGTCCGATCATGGTTCGCAGATACACAATGGTTACGCCTGGATCCCCCAGGAAACAATCCATATCCGTAAGCTTTCTCAGCCCTGCGAGTTACGCCATGATGACTAGTAGAGTGCAGGATACACAATGGTTACGCCTGGATCCCCCAGGAAACAATCCGTAACCCTAGGAAAGACTCAGCCAGGCACTTGCGCTACTATTCGCGACCTACACAGATTGCAGGATACACAATGGTTACGCCTCGATCCCCCAGGAAACAATCCGTACCCCTAGGCAAGACTCAGCCAGGCAATTGCGCTATGCATTCACGAGAGAAAAAAAAACCATGGGTTACGCCACGGTGGGAACACTCGAGTATTACATCCGAAAAACCAAAAATCAGATGGAATAATATCGATAGAATGAATCCACGATGTGGCCACAAAGTGGATATCAAGCAGAAGGCATTTTCCATATCTTTACTTCGAAAATATATATCATATAGTACCTTTTCAAATCACTTTCAAATATCGTACTTATATAAAGTCCATATATATAGGATTCTATTTTTCTCCAAATCGAATACTTTCCAAATCAATAGTAGATCTAATCATACTTATATAGACTTCGATTATATAAAATCTCTTTCCAAATTGAGTACCTTTCAAATCAATGGATTTCAAATCAATTTAATACTTTTACAAATCCAATTTATATAAGTTCGACCACTCCCAAATCAAGTGCTTAATAATATAAGGTTCTCAATTTCAAATCATTCAATATCCATTCAGTTTCCAAATCATATATGATTTCACCAAATTTTCTTTCAAATTAAGTATCTAAATTTCAAAGTTCCCAAAATAATAGGTTTAGAAAATTATCCCAGTTTCTAAATTAAAATAATTCAAGTCAACCAATTCATTTCCAAAATCTCCATAAGGGTACTGTTTTTTAATTTCAATTTAATTTCAAAACCAAATATTTTCTCAAAATCAATTATACTCAAAAATGGTTTCCAAATTTATAATTATCCCTTTTTTTTCCTTTTAAACTATCTATTTCTATGTGAAATATCCAATTTACCATTCTGAAAACCATTATTCAACTATTTTTTTTCAAAACACTTCAAAACTAAATTTATATTCTTTATCAAACATTTTGTACTCTTCGAAATTTCTTAGCTTTGAAAATTTTAATCTCGATTTGGAAGTGTTCAAACATTCAAAATAGTTAGGGAAATCAAATTTTAAATTCAAGAGTTGAAAATCAACAATAAATCAATTATTAAATCTGAAACTCGAGGACTGAACACCGGTCTCACTTTAAATTGTTTCAAATATATACATCTTTGAAAATATCAAATTATACTTCGGAATTTGAAATCATAACGGTTTTACAAAATCACTCGCATAGCGAGCTATTAAAGTGGCCTCTCCCCCACTCTGAAACTCGAAAATCAATGTCGATGATGCGTGCACTCATCACCGAAATTATTTTCCAGCGACATAAGTGAGTTCTGGACTTCTATTTTCTTGAAAACTTCTTTGAAATTTCTTCAAAATTATTGGAATTCATTTGAACTCATTTGAAACCTTTCTGATTCGGAAAAATACTTTTAAATCGTGTTATTTTTATATATTTTCCAAAATCTTAAAACCAATTTCAAAATACCGGAATTAAATTCTCGAATTTCAAATTTTACTCTACAGTTATAAATCATTTTTATATAAATCAATTTCTTATATTTTTTTCAAAATTTCAAAACCTTTCAAAACCCTTTTATATAGAATAACATTTCTTATTTGTTTTTATTATTATTATATATAGGTATATAATCCTTATTGAAAACAATTTCACTTTTATATATAGAATAAAATCATAGTTATCAAAATAATAATTTCGATATATAAACAATTTTAAAAATACAAACATGCCCGATTTTCAAAGAATGGGTTTCAAACAAAGATAGAGATTTAAATTAACAGAACTCCAATCAATAGAATCCTGATTCGAAGATAGACTCGATCAAAGATGAGATAATTTAATTACAAAATAAAAGACGGATATACTTCTACAAATCACGAGCGACCTTAACCGGGTCAACCGTGACTTCAGGGATATAATCGATGCGGAATTCCAAAACAAATCGACATTCGATCGCCAGAGCTGGAATTCGGCATATCAAGATATGTCAGCACCGTAAACCGAGGATACAAAAATCTTTGGTGAATCAATGCCAATTGTAAAGGAGTTTTCACCCCTTTTACAATTCATTCCGTGAAGTTATAGGATACTCCAGAATCAAACGAATATAAATAGGGAGAGACAAGAATGAATTTCGGAACCAAGAGACATTCCAAAATCCAAAGGAAATCAAGTCAAAAAGGAAGGGATTCAACTCGAACGAAAGTGATTCTGTAAATGAATTTACCATATATGCTAAGTTTTGCCTAGAGCCAAAGCTTTGATACCAACTGTAACGACCCTCTATTTTGGACCATTCAAATCAATAATAAAACCATACATGCCTGACTTGAATAATTCAAAATACCGAATTGTTAATTTAAATTTGGCAAACGTAACACATACAGTAAATAAATCAGTCATAGATCACAGGCACGGAGTAATAAAATGCAGCGGAATAGATAAGGAATAGTAGTTCATGAAGCTACTATATACATCAGAGTTAGAAATAAAATACATCAAAATATCCCAGATGCAGTGAAGTCTCTAGTACGAGCAGATGACTTCTCTGAACCAATCAACTGGATGACTGAAGGGATAGATAGCTGGATCTTCAAGCAAAGCTCCAACTTCGAAGGTAGGTCTCAAATGCTGTATCACTCAGTCTGACCCAAGCGTAAAGCAAAAACACAAAACACTCGAGTCAGGATTAACATTCTTATATCTATAAATCTAACTCAAGTGAAATATCAACTGAAATATAATTAACTTAAAGGACGTTTGGGATAACCATCCTCTAAGGGTCCATGGAACTATCTATAAGGTAGAAATATACACTATAATACCGAGGTCATTTCAAATTAATTTATACTTCACAACAAAAATATCTTTTCATTATATATATATATATATACATAATTATTTAGAGTAGAATATTTGTAGTTTCCTCAACTTAACAAATCGTTTTCAAAATCAACCCGACCATCCCATTCAAATTTAATTCAATCTCAATTTATAAATTTTTATACAATTCAGTTTTTGATCAAACAAATTCAAATTATATTCATTTCAAATACAGGACTAAATCAAAATTTTACCGTTTAAATTCTACTATATTTCGACGCTTTAATATTCAACAACTCAAAGTTTGATTTAACAGTTTCATATAGATCTCGATTTATGTAACGACCCAGAATTTTGAACAATTTAATTTGAAAATATTTAATTAATTTTAAATATTTGAATGATGGTTTGGATTGAATTTTCAATATAACTATGAATTTGACGATTAAATTATTGAATTTAATCTATTAAAGTTGAATAAAAAAATTTGATTCTTCAATTTTAAGCCGATTAAAAATATTTCAAAGGCTTGTAAAATTCATATTGATAAAACTGAAGATAATAGAAGCTTTAGAATTGAATTTGAAAATGATTTGTTCAATTTGGAAATTATATCGTTTGAATCGATATTTAAAATAGCCGTCCGAGGCACAGTCTCAGAATTCGACGAAACCAGTTCCATTAGGTCCGTAATATTGAATTATTGCCGGATTTCAAATTTCGTATTTTTCGGAGTTGATATGTGAGCACACGACGTGTAAACGCTTTGAAATTAAATTCGATCTAAACTTGAATTTAAAAATTTTAATTGGTCAACATAACACACGTTGTCTTCCCTTTCTTACGCCTAGTATCGCGCCTGAGATCACGAAAAATAAATCGTGCCGAGCATGCTTCAGTTCGTTTTAAACACCTTCCCCCTTTTCAATTCTGTTTCGTTCAAAATTATTTAGAGAAAAAAAAATTTGATTAATGGCCGCAGCCTCTTCAGATTCATATATATACAAAAAAAAGGAGAGCGAACAAGAATGGTGCCGCTTCCTTCTCCAGAACGAACGAATTCGTTCGTTCATATATAAAAAAAAAAATTTGAAATCGAAATCGCGAGGCTTGAGGGGAGGCAGTGGCAAGTGCGCGCGGCACGCGGCGGCGTGGGCTCGCGCATGGGGCGATGGCAATTAACGATCTGGAGTGAGGCGCGCTAGGCGCGCGGCAAGATCTGGGCTGCGACGACGTCGAAGTCGCGTGGGTTCTCAAGCGGCGGCGGTGTGGAGCACGACAGTGGGTCGCGATCGATGCTCGCGATTGTTGGTGGTGCGCGCGTGATTGGGGATTATTACGGTGAGGTATATTGTTTTTTTTTTTGATTTAATTTAATTTAAATTATGCTGTAGAGAAAAAAAGAAGAAGATCATTTACAGTAAAGTATAAATATAGATTTTTAATTTCTTTTATAGGAAAACAGGTTTTAACATATATATGTGTAAACGAAATTTTTATAAAATATATTAAAGTGAATGTATATATGCAGTTTACAGTAAAAAAAAAAACAGTAAGGTGTTCAGTTGCTAAATTTAAATTTAATTCAAATATACAAATAAATGTATACGTGAATAATAAGTTAAAGAAAAAAAAAGGATTTATTGTTAGAAATGATTAAAGAGAAAATTTGATTTTAGAAACTTATAAATTAGTTTAAAATAACTTTTTGAGTTAATTAAATTAAATTTATAAAATAGAAATTAACTTGTTCAATTATTTCTTTTACTAAAAATAATTTATTAAGGTAACTTATGGGGTTAATAAGTTTATTTTAATTGTTAGTTGCCAAATTTAGTTTTAAAGGGAAAATTAGTTAAAAATATAATTTTAGTAAGTAAAAAGAAATTTAATTCATTAGTTGGGAAATAAATATTGGAATTAAACTTAGTTTAAATTTAATTTTTAGTTAAATCAATTTATTAAATAGGAATTTAATACTAAGATTTAATAGTTGCTAATAAAGGAATTTAGTTTAAAATTTAAATTCTTAGTTAAACAAATTTATTAAAAGGAGTTAGTTTGATATAATAAGTAGGAGAAATTTATAAAAGGAAATTTAATTATTAAGTGAAATGATTTATTAAAGGAAATTTAGTTTTTAAATTTAGTTTTTTGTTAAGTAAATGTTATTAAAGGGTAAGTGATTTTTCACTTAGTTCAAATATTCTATTCAAAAGGAATTTTAAAAGATTGAAGAAATTAATATAAGCAAAATGTTAGAATTATTTTAAAAAGAAAATCAGTTTGAATCTTTAATTTTTAGCTTAAAATAAAAAAAATCATTAACTTGAGATGAAATAATTAGTTGAATAAAATTATTAAAGGAATTGGTTTAGAACAAAACCGATGAATTAAAATTATAAAATGAAAAATTTATTTTTCGATTATTTCGAATATTAATAAATTGTGTAAATATTTATATAAGGTATAAATGAAGAAAACAAGTTGAATTGGAAGTGGATTGCAAACGGGAATAAAGGTGAGAACTTCTCACTCAAAAGGATTTATTTAAATTTTAAATAGTTTGATTTAAAATTTGTTGATAGAATGATTGAATGCTTGAATGATGATTGTTATATATATATATATATATATATATATATATATATATATATATATATATATATATATATATTGGATGTGAATAGACCCTATACGCCGTTAGTAAGCGGAGGTTATTTATTACACACATATACCGCGATATTCCACCTCGAAGTGGAATTGGTATTATATTATATATATAGCAATATATATATATATATTGGCATATGTATATATTGCAGTTGATTGATTTCCCGCATTGTATAGCGGATGAGACCCTATTGCGCCGTTAGTAAGCGGATAATATTTTATAAAATCCCATATACCGCGATATTCCACCTCGAAGTGGAATGGTATTGTGCTAATGTCTGTTGATGCAGGGAAACAGGTTGGAGGGATCCAACTGGATTCCTCACAAATATTTATTTGATTTCATATATTGTGATATTTGATTGTTTATCATGGATGATATATGATGTTTGAAAGTCGTGTTTGACTATTTGATGTGTTGCATCATCGGATCCAATTTTGAAGCTTAAAATAACGATTTTGATTTTTAAGGGATTTCTAAAGTGATTTTTGAAAGTATACGTTTATAAAATATTTTTGGAATTGATTCATCTTAAATAAATAAACGTTATAATTTTAAGGTTATAAAAATTATGATTTTTGAGAAATACAGTTAACAGTGATTTTTGAAAATATGGGATTGATGATTTTATAAAATAGTTTAAACTGGGATTTTTGAATTTATTATAAAAAGTTTAAAAATAGGATTTATGAAATTTGATTATTTTATAAATCAAAAATGGTGAAATTATAAAGGAGTTTAAAGACGTTTTAAAATAGTAATATAAATTGATTTATATTAAAAGGTTTATAAATTGATATTTATAAATTAAGAATATTGGAATTATAAAACGAGCTTTTATAAGTGTTAGAATGAATTGTAAATGAATTTCATAAATGAATGAAATTTATAGAATTATAAACGGTGAAGTTATAAATGGAATTTTATAAGCAGTAGGTTTATAAATTTTATAAGAGTTAGAATGAATTGTGAATGAATTTCACAAATGAATGAAATTTATGGGATTATAACGATGAAGTTATAAATAGAATTTTATAAATAGTAGGTTTATAAAATTTGTAAAGGAAAATAAAATAAAATTCATAAAGTTATTAAAGGAATGGATTTGGATAAATAAATGAATCGTTACAAGATTTATAAAATTTATGAAGTTAAAGGAACGATTTTTTTAAACAAATAAATTATAAGTATTTGACTTATAATATGAATTTTTAATATATCATTGTGATATGAATTGAGATAAGTTAATAAAGGAAATTTATAAAAGGAAGTTGTTATAAAATAAATAGAAATAGAATTTATAAACATTGTTTTATAAATCCGCAACGACTTATTTTGATAAGTGAATTGCTGTAATTTATTAATGGAGTTATATTCACGTTTTAGACAGTGAATAATCCTTTAAAATAAAATGAATAGAAGTGATGAAATTTATTAACAAGGTATATTCACGTTTTTGAATAGTGAATAGTAGGTAAAAGAAATTATTTTGGGTGTGATGTTTGAAATAGAATTAAAACGATCTAAAGATGTTTTAAAAGGTGTTGAGATTCGAAACCATAGATTTCAACATTTATTGTTGAAATAGATGTTTTCGAGAAATATAAGGAAATAGTGGACTATAACACTGTTGTTATAGTAAATGATTTCCGAAAGGAAATGTTTTGTATAGTATTGGGATTTATACATCTATTTTAATTTCGAATCCCTATACTAGTGATTTTGGGTTGTCGTAACGATGTTTTACGCAACATTCGTTTTAACCCAAATAAATATGTTTAAGAAAATAATTTTCATAAAGAATGAAATATATACTTAATTTCGATTTAAGTATATTGAATATTTTCCAAGTGTTGAAAATAAAAAGATTTGTGAATTACTTATAAATAAATAAGTATGGAAATATTTTTCCAATGAGAAATGAAAAGTTTGGAGAATTTATCTTTTTGAAGATAAATTGAAAATGAATAATTGAAATCGTATGTTCACAAATATTTTGGAAATATAAATTCAATATGGAATTTATAAATGGGATTTGGAAAATGGGTTTGAAAATAAATATCGATTTATTTTTAAAGTATGGAAATTATATATATATCTTGTAAAGATATTTTTGGAAAATAAATAATTTGGAAAATTATTTGGAATCTGGTGATGTTGTGCATATCCATTGATAGTTCAATAACCGACTATCAATATTTACCTTTGAATGTTATTTGTTGTGATTTGCTTGAAATTGAATGCCACACTTATTTTTTTTAAAATAAGCGCTCACTATTCGGGTTAACCGGAAAAGGGCCATGGGGTCGTATAACCCATTCCGAATATGTGATACGTCGTTATGAATTGCATTCGAAGACCGATGTTGAAGACCGGATATTTTCGAAAACGAAAGGGTTTCTTGTCGAATGTCTTTGCATCGACTGGTCCCCGGTATAGAGACTCCATATGTGATGGGAAGTCCAAACGTGATTAGTGAATATGCGGATTGCAAGGACTTCTTTGTAAGTGCCTTCGGTTCTGTTCGAGCCCGGAACAGACTTGTATGGACTGTATGTCTGACACTACAAGTTGAGATATAAAGCCGATTTCTTTCAAATATATTTCTGTGGTGGCAGAGAATTTATTCTCTTAGCTTAACACCCTTCTCTGAGACGTACGAGCTCAGAGGTTATATAGTTGAATGTTATCAGCGATATATTCCCAATTTTGGTAATGTGACATACTGAGTGTTGCTGTGAAATGATCATTGTGTTGATTATTTTTGATAGGATCATTTATTTGATCGTCTATCTTGGTGATCATTTCTATGATCATTTGTTGACCCAAAGCATGGCTTTTGTATAAAGTATGTTTTTGTGGACGTGACTTCGTCGAGCCTCACAAACCGGTAATGGTCGAAACAGGAATTGTGCGGCAAGGTTTCCAGGGATCGCTTCCCTAGGGTATGACCATTCCTTCTGGAAAAGGGTAGTATCATGGTATGGAGCCCAGATACTTACTCATGTCGAAACACTCATTATTATGGTGTGATGTTGGTTTGAGAGCTCTCATTTAAAGGTTCCACAGGACCGGGGGTGGCATATCTGAGGGTTTGTAATATTCCTTGGGAAAAGGGATTCCCGGCTTTGTTTAGCGGAGAACGGTGGTTCTCGGGGCGTCCATCCAGAGGCGTTTCCATGTGGCAATGGGAAGTTCCTTGGCCTGACCATTTGTTGGAAAATCCATTCTTCAAATACGAGACTTGTACGGTTTTAGTTGTATAACCTGTCATGGAATATGGCGGTAGCCCGCTATTGAACATGGTAGCTATAGTAGGCATAAGTGCGAAATGTCTATGCTGGCTAAGATTTATATCTTTATTTTCGAAATGAATTTTTCCTACACTATGCACTAGTAATAATATCAAATGTTCTTTTTAATGCGTATCAAGCATCTTTGACTATCATAAGGAGAAATCTCCTCTGATTCTGCGTTTGCATTGTGTGTGTGTGCGGGAGGCCTTATGGTAGTCTCATTTTTAAAGGCATTGGGAATCTATTTTAAAAATATTCCTCTATTTTTATTTTAAAGAAAATAAACTGTTTTGAGTTCTCACACAAGTCACATGACTGACTCGGAGTTTATTGTTTTCCTTTCTAAACTCTGGGTGCCCACCAATTTCCACACGGGCAGTCAAGAGTTAAGGTTTATCAGGATATTCTGGAATTCAGAAGTTGCAGGAGGCAAGATGGATGGCATAGCGTATTACTAGTATATAGTACTTTCTTTTCCGCTGTTTAAAATTGTTGTTGTTGTACACTCTGATGTAATGAATTGTAATGTGATGTAATGTAATAACTGATATAGTTCTTTGTTTAAAGATTATTCATTTATTATTATATGTTGTTCCGCTGCGAATTGTGAGATTCTGATGTTGTTTCTTTCTGTTCTGTTTTTCTTTCTCTTCTTCTACCTCTTTTTCTTTCTTAAAACCCTAAGGGTTCGTATTTTCGTTCATCTTGAATTAATCAATGGAGATTAGTGTCTATTCAAGGAGTACGGATTTACGGGTCTTTACAGTTGGTATCAGAGCATATGGTTAAGCGACAACCATGGTTCTGTTGGGTGTTACTCATTAGAGATAGAGTCAGCAGTACTCGAGAATGAGTTTGAGTGTAATAATAGATATGAGCGCGTATTTGTTAGTGAATATAAAATTGTTTTTGAATCGGGTAAATAAGATAATTTTGCCCAAAACTATTTTTGTATAGAAAAGAAATGATTTTCTATGAATTATTATAGTATATGGTTGCATGATTGTTAGGAAGTGATAATATTGAATTATTATCATTAGTATATTAAATTAAATAAAATGGATTGACTTCAAGTAAACTAACTTGATAAATTATTAATTCATGGGCTAATGAATTGGAATTTGAATTGGTTAAATTAAAGTTTAGTTGTAAGCTAAATTTAAAGATAAATTTGAATTTGTATAAAATTCAAGTAAGAAAAAGGAATAAATTGAAATTTCCTTTGTTGGTAATTAAGTAAATTCGTGATGAATTGAATATGGAAATTGAAATTTCAAATGAATTAGTGAATGAAACTAATTTAAAGTAGTAATATGAATTACTAAATGAAAGTTAATCGATAGAATTCAATATTTAGTATTGAGAATTGAATTCGAATGAAATTTACATTGTGTATTAAATTCAAATAGAATTGAAATTGTGAATTGAATTCAAGTAAAATTGAATAAAAATGGATATGTAACTTCAATAGTGAAGTAAAAATGTATAAGAAGCATATATTAAAAATTTTGTAATGGAATATGCAAATTGGTTTGAATGTTGGAATTGGATTTGGATGCTACTACTAGCAGGTTATACAGGTGTATAAAGGAATTGAGATTTTGATTTCAAAGATAAAAATTGAATTGCTCGACAAAAAGGTACGTATTTCAATTTCAGTATGAAATTTGATGACTTTCTTCTCTAGCCACTTGGCTTTTCTCTTTTCTTTTTGATTATGAGGGGCCGTGGTGCCATTTTGTAGTCGTACCGAGCTAGCCGCGCAAAGGAGACGCTGGCGGAAATTTTCGAAAATTTAGGGTGTTAGAAAAATTTTGAGAAAAATTTGAAAGTTTGAAATTTGAATTTGAATTTAAATTTGAATTGTTAGGTAAACAATATTGATTGGAACCTATAATTGAAGTTGGAAAGCTAGTTGAAATGATAGTGAATCTCTAGTAAAAAGATTTAGGTTAGAAAGTTGATAAAACTATTTGGATTGTGAAAAATAATAGACGGGATAGGGGCATTCTTCTTAACTTGTACTTTCGGGACGAAATTCTTTTAAGGGGGGAAGATTGTAACGACCCAAAATTTTGAACAATTTAATTTGAAAATATTTAATTAATTTTAAATATTTGAATGATGGTTTGGATTGAATTTTCAATATGACTATGAATTTGACGATTAAATTATTGAATTTAATCTATTAAAGTTGAATAAAAAAATTTGATTCTTCAATTTTAAGCTGATTAAAAATATTTCAAAGGCTTGTAAAATTCATATTGATAAAACTGAAGATAATAGAAGCTTCAGAATTGAATTTGAAAATGATTTGTTCAATTTGGAAATTATATCGTTTGAATCGATATTTAAAATAGCCGTCTGAGGCACAGTCTCGGAATTCGACGAAACCAGTTCCATTGGGTCCGTAATATTGAATTATTGCCGGATTTCAAATTTCGTATTTTTCGGAGTTGATATGTGAGCACACGACGTGTAAACGCGTTGAAATTAAATTCGATTTAAACTTGAATTTAAAATTTTAAATTGGTCAACATAACACACGTTGTCTTCCCTTTCTTACGCCTAGTATCGCGCCTGAGATCACGAAAAATAAATCGTGCCGAGCATGCTTCAGTTCGTTTTAAACACCTTCACCCTTTTCAATTCTGTTTCGTTCAAAATTATTCAGAGAAAAAAAAATTTGATTAATGGCCGCAGCCTCTTCAGATTCATATATAAAAAAAAAGGAGAGCGAACAAGAATGGTGCCGCTTCCTTCTCCAGAACGAACGAATTCGTTCGTTCATATATATAAAAAAAAAATTGAAATTGAAATCGCGAGGCTTGAGGGGAGGCAGTGGCAAGTGCGCGCGGCACGCGGCGGCGTGGGCTCGCGCATGGGGCGATGGCGATTCACGATCTGGAGTGAGGCGCGCTAGGCGCGCGGCAAGAGCTGGGCTGCGACGACGTCGAAGTCGCGTGGGTTCTCAAGCGGCGGCGGCGTGGAGCACGACAGTGGGTCGCGATCGATGCTCGCGATGGTTGGTGGTGCGCGCGTGATTGGAGATTATTACAGTGAGGTACATTGTTTTTTTTTGATTTAATTTAATTTAAATTATGCTGTAGAGAAAAAAAAAGAAGATCATTTACAGTAAAGTATAAATATAGATTTTTAATTTCTTTTATAGGAAAACAGGTTTTAACATATATATGTGTAAACGAAATTTTTATAAAATATATTACAGTGAATGTATATATGCAGTTTACAGTAAAAAAAAAACAGTAAGGTGTTCAGTTGCTAAATTTAAATTTAATTCAAATATACAAATAAATGTATAAGTGAATAATAAGTTAAAGAAAAAAAAAAGGATTTATTGTTAGAAATGATTAAAGAGAAAATTTGATTTTAGAAACTTATAAATTAGTTTAAAATAACTTTTTGAGTTAATTAAATTAAATTTATAAAATAGAAATTAACTTGTTCAATTATTTCTTTTACTAAAAATAATTTATTAAGATAACTTATGGGGTTAATAAGTTTATTTTAATTGTTAGTTGCCAAATTTAGTTTTAAAGGCAAAATTAGTTAAAAATATAATTTTAGTAAGTAAAAAGAAATTTAATTCATTAGTTGGGAAATAAATATTGGAATTAAACTTAGTTTAAATTTAATTTTTAGTTAAATCAATTTATTAAATAGGAATTTAATACTAAGATTTAATAGTTGCTAATAAAGGAATTTAGTTTAAAATTTAAATTCTTAGTTAAACAAATTTATTAAAAGGAGTTAGTTTGATATAATAAGTAGGAGAAATTTATAAAAGGAAATTTAATTATTAAGTGAAATGATTTATTAAAGGAAATTTAGTTTTTAAATTTAATTTTTTGTTAAGTAAATGTTATTAAAGGTAAGTGATTTTTCACTTAGTTCAAATATTCTATTCAAAAGGAATTTTAAAAGATTGAAGAAATTAATATAAGCAAAATGTTAGAATTATTTTAAAAAGAAAATCAGTTTGAATCTTTAATTTTTAGCTTAAAATAAAAAAAATCATTAACTTGAGATGAAATAATTAGTTGAATAAAATTATTAAAGGAATTGGTTTAGAACAAAACCGATGAATTAAAATTATAAAATGAAAAATTTATTTTTCGATTATTTCGAATATTAATAAATTGTGTAAATATTTATACAAGGTATAAATGAAGAAAACAAGTTGAATTGGAAGTGGATTGCAAACGGGAATAAAGCTGAGAACTTCTCACTCAAAAGGATTTATTTAAATTTTAAATAGCTAGATTTAAAATTTGTTGATTGAATGATTGAATGCTTGAATGATGATTGTTATATATATATATATTGGATGTGAATAGACCCTATACGCCGTTAGTAAGCGGAGGTTATTTACTACACACATATACCGCGATATTCCACCTCGAAGTGGAATTGGTATTATATTATATATATAGCAATATATATATATTGGCATATGTATATATTGCAGTTGATTGATTTCCCGCATTGTATAGCGGATGAGACCCTATTGCGCCGTTAGTAAGCGGATAATATTTTATAAAATCCCATATACCGCGATATTCCACCTCGAAGTGGAACGGTATTGTGCTAATGTCTATGGATGCAGGGAAACAGGTTGGAGGGATCCAACTGGATTCCTCACAAATATTTATTTGATTTCATATATTGTGATATTTGATTGTTTATCATGGATGATATATGATGTTTGAAAGTCGTGTTTGACTATTTGATGTGTTGCATCATCGGATCCAATTTTGAAGCTTAAAATAACAATTTTGATTTTTAAGGGATTTCTAAAGTGATTTTTGAAAGTATACGTTTATAAAATATTTTTGGAATTGATTCATCTTAAATAAATAAACGTTATAATTTTAAGGTTATAAAAATTATGATTTTTGAGAAATACAGTTAACAGTGATTTTTGATAATATGGGATTGATGATTTTATAAAATAGTTTAAATTGGGATTTTTGAATTTATTATAAAAAGTTTAAAAATAGGATTTATGAAATTTGATTATTTTATAAATCAAAAATGGTGAAATTATAAAGGAGTTTAAAGACGTTTTAAAATAGTAATATAAATTGATTTATATTAAAAGGTTTATAAATTGATATTTATAAATTAAGAATATTGGAATTATAAAACGAGCTTTTATAAGTGTTAGAATGAATTGTAAATGAATTTCATAAATGAATGAAATTTATAGAATTATAAACGGTGAAGTTATAAATGGAATTTTATAAGCAGTAGGTTTATAAAATTTATAAGAGTTAGAATGAATTGTGAATGAATTTCACAAATGAATGAAATTTATGGGATTATAACGATGAAGTTATAAATAGAATTTTATAAATAGTAGGTTTATAAAATTTGTAAAGGAAAATAAAATAAAATTCATAAAGTTATTAAAGGAATGGATTTGGATAAATAAATGAATCGTTATAAGATTTATAAAATTTATGAAGTTAAAGGAACGATTTTTTAAACAAATAAATTATAAGTATTTGACTTATAATATGAATTTTTAATATATCATTGTGATATGAATTGAGATAGGTTAATAAAGGAAATTTATAAAAGGAAGTTGTTATAAAATAAATAGAAATAGAATTTATAAACATTGTTTTATAAATCCGCAACGACTTATTTTGATAAGTGAATTGTTGTAATTTATTAATGGAGTTATATTCACGTTTTAGACAGTGAATAATCCTTTAAAATAAAATGAATAGAAGTGATGAAATTTATTAACAAGGTATATTCACGTTTTTGAATAGTGAATAGTAGGTAAAAGAAATTATTTTGGATGTGATGTTTGAAATAGAATTAAAACGATCTAAAGATGTTTTAAAAGGTGTTGAGATTCGAAACCATAGATTTCAACATTTATTGTTGAAATAGATGTTTTCGAGAAATATAAGGAAATAGTGGACTATAACACTGTTGTTATAGTAAATGATTTCCGAAAGGAAATGTTTTGTATAGTATTGGGATTTATACATCTATTTTAATTTCGAATCCCTATACTAGTGATTTTGGGTTGTCGTAACGATGTTTTACGCAACTTTCGTTTTAACCCAAATAAATATGTTTAAGAAAATAATTTTCTTAAAGAATGAAATATATACTTAATTTCGATTTACGTATATTGAATATTTTCCAAGTGTTGAAAATAAAAAGATTTGTGAATTACTTATAAATAAATAAGTATGGAAATATTTTTCCAATGAGAAATGAAAAGTTTGGAGAATTTATCTTTTTGAAGATAAATTGAAAATGAATAATTGAAATCGTATGTTCACAAATATTTTGGAAATATAAATTCAATATGGAATTTATAAATGGGATTTGGAAAATGGGTTTAAAAATAAATATCGATTTATTTTTAAAGTATGGAAATTATGTATATATCTTGTAAAGATATTTTTGGAAAATAAATAATTTGGAAAATTATTTGGAATCTGGTGATGTTGTGCATATCCATTGATAGTTCAATAACCGACTATCGATATTTACCTTTGAATGGTATTTGTTGTGATTTGCTTGAAATTGAATGCCACACTTATTTTTTTAAAAATAAGCGCTCACTATTCGGGTTAACCGGGAAAGGACCATGGGGTCGTATAACCCATTCCGAATATGTGATACGCCGTTATGAATTGCATTCGAAGACCGGTGTTGAAGACCGGATATTTTCGAAAACGAAAGGGTTTCTTGTCGAATGTCTTTGCATCGGCTGGTCCCCGGTATAGAGACTCCATATGTGATGGGAAGTCCGAACGTGATTAGTGAATATCCGGATTGCAAGGACTTCTTTGTAAGTGCCTTCGGTTCTGTTCGAGCCCGGAACAGACTTGTATGGATTGTATGTCTGACATTACAAGTTGAGATATAAAGCCGATTTCTTTCAAATATATTTCTGTGGTGGCGGAGAATTTATTCTCTTAGCTTAACACCCTTCTCTGAGACGTACGAGCTCAAAGGTTATATAGTTGAAGGTTATCAGCGATATATTCCCAATTTTGGTAATGTGACATACTGAGTGTTGCTGTGAAATGATCATTGTGTTGATTATTTGTGATAGGATCATTTATTTGATCGTCTATCTTGGTGATCATTTCTATGATCATTTGTTGACCTAAAGCATGGCTTTTGTATAAAGTATGTTTTTGTGGACGTGACTTCGTCGAGCCTCACAAACCGGTAATGGTCGAAACAGGAATTGTGCGGCAAGGTTTCCAGGGATCGCTTCCCTAGGGTATGACCATTCCTTCTGGAAAAGGGTAGTATCATGGTATGGAGCCCAGATACTTACTCATGTTGAAACACTCATTATTATGGTGTGATGTTGGTTTGAGAGCTCTCGTTTAAAGGTTCCAAAGGACCGGGGGTGGCATATCTGAGGGTTTGTAATATTCCTTTGGAAAAGGGATTCCCGGCTTTGTTTAGCGGAGAACGGTGGTTCTCGGGGCGTCCATCCAGAGGCGTTTCCATGTGGCAATGGGAAGTTCCTTGGCCTGACCATTTGTTGGAAAATCCATTCTTCAAATACGAGACTTGTACGGTTTTAGTTGTATAACCTGTCATGGAATATGGCGGTAACCCGCTATTGAACATGGTAGCTATAGTAGGCATAAGTGCGAAATGTCTATGCTGGCTAAGATTTATATCTTTATTTTCGAAATGAATTTTTCGTACACTATGCACTAGTAATAATATTAAATGTTCTTTTTAATGCGTATCAAGCATCTTTGACTATCATAAGGAGAAATCTCCTCTGATTCTGCGTTTGCATTGTGTGTGTGTGCGGGAGGCCTTATGGTAGTCTCATTTTTAAAGGCATTGCGAATCTATTTTAAAAATATTCCTCTATTTTTATTTTAAAGAAAATAAACTGTTTTGAATTCTCACACCAGCCACATGACTGACTCGGAGTTTATTGTTTTCCTTCCTAAACTCTGGGTGCCCACCAATTTCCACACGGGCAGTCAAGAGTTAAGGTTTATCAGGATATTCTGGAATTCAGAAGTTGCAGGAGGCAAGATGGATGGCATAGCGTATTACTAGTATATAGTACTTTCTTTTCCGCTGTTTAAAGTTGTTGTTGTTGTACACTCTGATGTAATGAATTGTAATGTGATGTAATGTAATAACTGATACAGTTCTTTGTTTAAAGATTATTCATTTATTATTATATGTTGTTCCGCTGCGAGTTGTGAGATTCCGATGTTGTTTCTTTCTGTTCTGTTTTTCTTTCTCTTCTTCTACCTCTTTTTCTTTCTTAAAACCCTAAGGGTTCGTATTTTCGTTCATCTTGAATTAATCAATGGAGATTAGTGTCTATTCAAGGAGTACGGATTTACGGGTCTTTACAATTTAACCTTGTTATTTAGTCTTGAAATGTTCACTAAATAAATTCAATATTTATTTAATAACCAAATTTACCTTTAAACTAAATATTCCTTTCGATTTGTTTAAACTTGAAACCTCCATTTAATCATTTAGATCAAAGTCAAGTTATAAATCGAATCTTAAATTTCAAATTCTTTGTTTCAAATAAATCCAATTAAGTAAAATACTTAACTAAATACAATTTCAATTAATTCAACTTTATCTTCTCAACCTTAACTTATCCAAATTATTACAACAATCAATTTTGAAATATAAATTTAAATAAATACTTAAACATATTATATCGATTAAATCGATCTCCAAATTATTACTATTAATTCTATATATAAAATTTCTATTTTTATATAATATTTTAAGAATTAATATTTATTAAAACCGTATATTTATTTTCAACCCTTAGAAATTATTTTCAAAATATTTATACATATGGACCAACGGTGTCTGTATATAATTTCATACCCTATGGTCAAGGGATACGGATTTCAATCCGAAATTTAAATATACGGGTAGATATCACTTCGACCCGTAATCCCAAATTCAATTTTTATTAAAAATCGCTTGGGTTTATCATTTCAACCCATAACGAAGTTCTCCTATTCTAAAGTCCGTTCGGGTATGTATCATTTCAACCCATATTGAATTCTAAACTACGGGGAACTTGCAGAGTGATAACAAATAATAAAATAACAGGCATATATCATCAATAACAGTATAATATACAATGGGATATGGTGTCATATCCCACAGGTGAACAAATTTGCAAACAACAAAATATATAGCAATGTAAATACCTAACAGTAGCATATTTCAATTGTCGTTTCAATTGGAATCAAATTTAATAAATAAAAGAACGTTAGTCGTGAGTGATTGCTCACCTTTCGTGGATGGAGGGTACTGAAGGTGATACGGAAACACACACTGATAAGGACATGGAAATTTGATTTACAAATCCAAGCAAAGCAAAATTGGCACGAATTTGATGAACATAATCTGGTAACAGAAAACGATGGGAACGGATCAAAATAGCTTGATATAAAGTTTTGGACGAGACGCATATTATATTAATATTTCACTTAAACCCATTATTTTAAAATACATATTCATTTGAAATAAATCTCAAATAATTATATATATATATATATATATATATATATATATATAACCAAAATCAATAAAATCTTTATAGCTTGTATATGCACTTTGACCTAATCATTTATACCTATATAAACTTGACAGTTTAGATATAAAAATTAACACAAGCTATATAAATTTTGTTTTTATTACTGTTAACTAAAACAACTACTAATGTGTATACAACCGCTTATAAATAAAATATACTTTTTTTTATATTAACTCACTATGCAGACAAAAAAAAATAATTCTTGTAAACTTAAATATAAACAATTGCCTATACATATTAATATAATCTGGAAAAAAATTTAGAATAGAAAACGTGGGAATTCAAAATTCATGTAGTTGCGGCCTAAATCAAAAAGGTAAATTCATATACAGGTGAACATGCAGCTATATGTATAAGTAAATTATTGTAACCTTATCCAAATGAAAAGACTCAATACCAAATTTGCATAACCTATGTATTTAAAACTGACAACGTTTATATAAGTAATATAAACAAAATACTTTCCTTCTAGCGAATAAAACAATACTTCTAACAACACTTAAAACTTTATATATTTTTCTTAAACAGTTAAAACTTTATACATATATTATATTTAATTTAGACATGTAAAAAAAAAAAATTAAAGTCCAACTTTATCTCCAACAGAACAAAATCTTACAACTTATTAATATTTTTGCTTTTACATCAATTCAAAACATAAAAATTTAAAACTATATTTAATTCGAACCCAATATACTTAGTACACTTTAATATAATAATATCTGAAACCATACACTGCAAATACTACCCATAACATACGCACACCATACAAAAGTTATAACCCAAAACATACGCACACCACACAAAAGTTATACCAATATATATGTAAACTATGTAACTAAAATATCTTATATAAACTATTTATAAACTTATACAACTATGCAGACAACCCATACAATCTGCCTATATACTAGACTCATATTATAACAGAAGCTAGACATATATATACAATAGTTATGAATCTATTACTTAATGTATATAAATAATTTACACAGAATACTATACTTATATTTAAGATACATATACTAACCCAAAAAGGAAGGAGAAAGGCCGAAGTCAGGGGTGGTGGGGAGTTCGGAGGGGAGCACGGCACTGCTTCATGCTTCGGCGTGGAAGAGGAGGGGAGACAAACGGAGAGGTGGATGGTGATGGCCTCGGTGGCGTGAGAGTGGATAGTGCAAGAAGAAAGAGTGATGTAACGTTTGGTGAGTGGTTACGTGAAGGAGGAGGAAGTGGTTTATGAATGAGGAAGAAAGTGAAAAGGTAAAGGCAAATGGTTCAGATCTAAATATATAGGAATAAGGCAATGGATGCAACGTATCCAACATTTACATTTCAAAACTGGCGAAATTAAAGGTAGTCATCGATGCGTTGAGTGACGGGGTTTTAAGGCACGAAATAAATATGTGAGAAATGAGCTGGCTGCAATTTATTATGTACGTTATTATATGTACTATTTATTTCTGAAACGTAAGTATAGAAAAGGAAAAGGAAAAGTCAAAGCAATACGAGCCAGAAATAAATGGGAAATCAATATAACCAAAATGGTAATGGTCTAATTTCTTGATTTCAGCTGAAAATTATTTAAGCAATAAATTTATTGCTTGGCAAGCAAGGCTCAGGTTGAAAAGCAAAGGAAACGAAAGTCCCAATATAAAGTAAAGAGAGAGAAACGAAGTTAAAAAGGGAAAGAAAAGTAAAGTGAATCGTTTTAAAATAATAATTACGACGTATACAAATGTATACGTTTGATTTTCGAAACTGCTAAACATAAATTCAGGAAAAATGGAAAGCAAATATATAATGATGTATGGGAAGAAAGAAAGTCACCGAAATCAATTGTAACGGTCACCTGCAATATTTTCTCCTAAACACATATATCCAATCAAAAGAAATTGTAACGCTCAAAAGCTTTGATTTAGGAAAAGGTTATTAAAACAAGTTACTGCTGGCTACAATCAAATATTTATGTTTTGAGGGAACAGTTTCTTACCTTTAAAAAGCAATGAAGACAGAGAGAAAATAATAGAGACGGCAACAAATCAATCAATCAAGTGAATGAAAAAGGCAACCGGGAAACGTATCAAATTAAATATTGGCAGTAACGGTCACCCATTTATTTAGCTGACAAATATTAAAGCTATAAAGGCAATTAACATATCAACTGTTCAAAATGATAAATACAACGTATACAAAATTATACGCTTGATTTTTGAAATGATGGCAACGGCTAAAATTTAGCAACTGATGAAATAATTACTAAAGTAAAGGATAGTGGCTGTTGCTTGATAATAAATTTATTATCATCAATTTTTAGCTTGAATTTAATAGAATTTCCCAATGAAATAAACTTTGTTAAAATAAATTTAAAATTTAAAATCTGCTATGTTTATTTGGACGTAATTCAAATATTAAATTTTTATTTCAAAATTATTATCATTAAAAATTTCTCAAAATCCAATTAAATCTGTTATAAAACCAATTAAAAATCATTAAAATCTTATGGGTCGTTACATATTCTGTGATGCTCTCTGATATGCTTTAATATATCCATGGCAATTGTGTATGAATTATCTGTGATAAATGTTATATTAATTCAATTATTGAATTTAAATTATTAAACTGTTAAGTTAATTAGACAACTTGGCCTTTAAAATGGCGTTTGGATTTCGATGAGACCGGGATCTGGTATCCAATTGATATTCTGAAAACCACGTCGATCCAAATTAAACGTTAGGTCGTGAATTCTCAAGTAAAGATCAAGATGGTGCTTTCAGAATGCAAGGGTTATCATCATTGACTCTGAGGGTGATTCCAAAATGAGTGTGACGAGATAATGCCTTCGGTTTCGTTCGAACCCGGAACGAACTTGTATGGATTGAATGCTTTCAACACATCGTCAGGCGGACGATCAGCATTTTAAGAAATTTGTCCTATAAAGGTAATCGCAGCTTCAAGCCTCATCAACCGGGAATGGCTAAAACAGGGGAGGTGCAGCGAGGTTAGGTGGGTTATGCCCAAGCAGGACGAGATATACCCCTGTCTAGATGTCCCTTATTTCGGCTGTGTGGGCGGTTGGATATGCGCACCAACTGCGGGGTTATCTTGTTCGGGACTGTTCAGTAAGGAATGGTTCCGGCCTTGTGTTGCAGGGGAGTTAGGGTGGCTCCTCGGTACAGTGATCTAGACCACGTACAGTGACGTGCGGTACCCCAGTAGCCCTGCCATTGTATGGGATCCAATTTCCACTAAGCGCCGTACGTTTTGATTATGCCCAACTATGTTGAAATGTGAGATGTAAGCATTTCACCTATTTCTGTATTTTACTTGAAAACCCTAGACACTATTATAATATCACTGGATTTCCTATAAAATGTTTTGGTTAGCGTAAGGTAAAAACTTGCCCGTGTTTCTTTGTGGGGAGTCTTACATGATACCTTTGTTTTTAAATGATTTTCAAAGTTAAACAATTTAAACCGTTTACTCATACCAGACCCATGTCTGACCCGGAGTTTATATTTTGTTTTTCATAAACTCTCGGGTACCCAAATTTTTACGGGTAGCCAAGGGATTCAGGTTGGCTTTGTAAAATTCTGAAGGAGCAATGGAGCAGGAGGCTTCAGCATTGTAGATATATATCTAGTTCCGCTGTGTTAGTTGATGTATACTGTATCTCTGATGTATATAGTGACAGATGTATGTATGATTGTCATGTGTATTGATATTATATAACTCTGATATATGTAAATCTATGTAATAGATATATAATATATTATATTTTGTTCCGTTCCGCTGTGAGATTCTGATGTTTTGTTTCTTTCTTTTCTAATCTTTTCTATTTCTATCCCTTTCTTTCTTAATGATGATGCGTCTTTCTGGTAGTTAAAAGGGCGGGTCATCACACTTGGTATCAGAGCGCTAGGTTGAGTGAATACCTAGGCTCTTGAGTGATTTCTTTCTTGAGAGAGCGTATGTGTAATTTTGATATATATCTATATTTATTTATTTCTACCTATTTATTGGGTTACCTGTTCGGGTTTTCCAATATAAGTTATAAAGGTAGATAAGATAGTGGTGTTTGAAACACGACTACCGATGGTTGGAGTTTTGAATATTTGTAGTGGGAATGTATCTGTTAAGACTGTAGACCTATTACTGTCTCGAGTGAACTTTGGATGATGTGAGGATTTCACTGTTGGAATGTAATTTTGGGATGAGCTTGAGTTTGGATCAGTCGAATGGACATGACCAAATCATGATATCAAAGGTTAAGAAGATTTAAGTTATCGATGTGATCCAAATTGTTTGTCTTCCCATCGAGAGATAGAGTTTCGTGTTGATTTGATTTCAGAGTAGTGCTAGTAAATCAGCCTAGTTAGAGAATGGTTCCGAGGAAGGAAGTAGACTTAGTTGAACAGATTTAGGATCGATAAGAGTATGAATAAGTTTGTTTTGGTATATCCTAAGTTTGAAGAAGAGCTCAAGCTGTATTCGAGAATAGTGTTGGAGACACTGAGTAAGCATGTTTTGAAGGCAAGTTCTTTTAAGTGCCATTTTTGGAAACTGGAAGTTATTTTTTGGGGCACATTATATTGGTTGAAGATATCTCTGTGGACCCAGCGGAGGAAGAATCTATTCTAAGAGTGGAAGACGAGGCTGACCAGAGCTCCAGTGATTGTTATTCCGAAAGTGAAGGGCAGCTTTGGAATTTATAGGATGCTCGTATAATTGATTTGGGAAGCAGTGTTGATGCAAGAGTGGAGAGTAACTGTGTATGCGTGTCGGTAATTAAGGCAACATGAAGGGAACTACGCTACGCATGAACTTGAGTAGTTAGCCATTTTGTTTTATTTTGAGTTTGGGAGGCACTATTTGTTGGGAGAGAAGTTGGGTTATTAACGGATCACAAAAACATTAAAATATTCTTTTTCTCTAAGGGGATTTTAATTTGTGGCAGCCATGGCAAGTCGAATTTCTGACCTCATATGATATGGATATTTGGTATACCCAGGGTAAGGGAATGCAGTAGTTGATGCTCTTAATAGGAATGCAGTATTGTTCTTTTAGAAGTTGTTTCTTCTCTCCAGGGCAGAATCATAAGTAAGCTAAGGGAAGATAGATCTTTTGAGTAATTGATTCTTGAACTAAGGATAGACGGTGTTCAAATTTTAAGGTAGATGATCAAGGTGCTTAAAAGAATAGTGGACGTTTGTGTGCTTGATATTGAGGAAATAAGATTAAGGTGAATGACATCACTCCGGACTGAACATTCACCTGGAATCTTTAAGATGTATAAAGATATGAGAAGAATTTTCTGGAGACCGAGCATGAAGAGAGTCGTAGTTGCTTTCGTTTATAGTTATACTTTCTATCAGCAAGTTAAGGTGATCAATAGAAGTTGTCTAAGACTATTGCAATCTTTAGAAATCTCAGATGGAAGTGGGCGATGATTTTGATGGATTTCATCGACGGTTTGCCAAGAAACGAAAAGAAGCAATGGAATATGGATTATTGTGGATAGATTAACTAAGAGTGGTCATTCTATAATAGTTAGATAACTCGGACTACAGTTTCAGGTAAAAAAAAAATTTTTTTTGCAAAAATAGTAAAATTGTTTGGTGTTCCTGTTAGCATAATAAGTGATCGTAACCCTATTTTTCACCAACAAATTTCTGGAAGATCCTACAATTGACTTTGGGATCGAGTTTGAAATTTAGTATAGCATATCATCCTTAGACGGAAGAACAGAGAGACTGAACCGTATTTTAAAGGATATGCGGTAAGTTTGAGTTTTGAATTTTGGTAGATTATGGAAGACTATCTTATGTTTGGACAGTTTTGATTTGTGAAGTTTCTGCTAAGGTTAGGTTTATCATAGGATAAGATGAGAGCTTCTCAAGACCGTTAGAAGAAGTACGCAAATAAGAAAGGAGACAATTGGAATTTGAGTTTGGTAATTTGTTTTGACCAAAGTTTCCCGATTAAGAAGGAACTAATAGATTCGGAAGGCGGAAAAATTTGACCTGAGTTATATTGGACCATTTCGGATATTGAAAGGATTTGAACTGTTGCTTGCAGAGTCGAATTGTCAGAACAGATGTTTGGAATTCATAGTGTATTCTGTGTGACCCATCTAAAGAAATTTGTTCTTGATTCAGTATTAGTTGTAGAATCAATAGTACAGGAAGACTTGAAAGATGAGCCGAATGTGACTGTGGATAGAGATTTAGTTCGGTTTGTCAGTTAAGGTGAGAGGCAACTCAGGAATATAGTAGAGTAGCTTATCATAGTATAGTGGAGCGAGGATTTCGGAATTTCACCCAGGAAACTCTGTATAGTTTAAGGAAGCTTATCTGGATTGTTGTCTGGATGGCTAGCGACGTTTGTTAGGATAGATGTTGGTTGTTTGCTAATATATGAATGATATATATGTTTGAATGGTTGATATGACAACTTTTAAATTATCTGTGTTTTAAATTTCGGGGACGAAATTCTTTTAAGGGGGGAGGAATGTAACGACCCTGGATTTTGGCCCTATTTATTTTAATAAATATTCAAATCAATTTAAATAAAATGTATACTTATCCATTTGAAACGGATATAATTTTGAGATAATTGCCATTGTTTATATAAATGGTATTTTTTAAAGGGAAAATTGATTTGGAAGTTTAATAAATTTTCTCAATAATGTTCATAATAAAATTTGTCTTTTATGATTAAATCAAAATATCTTACTTTGTTTATATTTAGTAAGTATACATATGAAAGATGATGTTTAAAATGGAATCAAAGTTAATCAATATAAAATATAAATATGAAATATAAGTTAACTTATGCTTATAATTTAAATAAAATACAAATGGGGATAAATATAAATAAGTATAAATGTAAATAAATCATATTATTCATAATTTAAATATTTATAGTTAAATACAAATAAAATAAATATAAAGAATGAGTAAACTCACAAATCTAATTTAAATATGGACAGTTAAAATATAAATATAAGAATTTGAAGGATAGCAAATGACTATAACTAAATTTAGACAAAGTTTAGAATAGAATAAAAACAATGTACATAAATAAAATAAACTTATAAATACGTAATACAAGTATAACATAAAATATAGTTGTAAACATGAATCTACTTGAACATAAGTACAAACTAGAAGTTGTTAAAACAAAATTCTTTTACATAGCAACACATGATAACTATGTAAACATTTTAATAATTATACAAACTAATTAAGCTACAAAACAAATATAAATTATTGAAAAGCTTCTTGTGCAAGCTATGCTAGCCTGCAACTTAAAGAACAGACCAAAGTCTGCAAAAATCTTTATGTATATTGTTGTGTGAGCTAGCTTAATCATGTGTTAACTTAAATATAAACACAAACATTTATTTAGCACTGCATATTGTCCTTTCAGGGTTAATACAATCTTTCAGCCGAAATTCTTAATGCGTCTCAGTTTTTTTTGTACAAGTTAAAAGTGAGTCAGCAAACATTAATATAATAAAGCAAGATATTTTGTCAAGTAAAAGCTTGTTCAAGAAGAGATACTGTTTAAAGTTATAAATATGCATTCATTTGTTCTTATCATCTAGTTCAGTCATAACTTCAAAAGAAAAAGAAAAAAAATGAAAACCAGAAGAAGCTAAAATAAAAAAATAAAAAAAGAGAATATATTCAAATTAAAAAGAAGAAGGAAGATTCTTGGATAAACTCAGGCATTCCATCTGCAGTTTTCAAGCCTAAAGGAAAAACATATTCATGAACAAAGTTACAGACAGTTTTTAAACTGCAGTGTTCAAGATATCAAAAGGGTTTTCTATTTAACCATTATTCAAGGTGAGTAAACATCAATCTTAAGTTTAAGTTTAATAAAAATTAGTAAAGATAATGCATTTATTATGTGGTATTGTATCTTGTTGGTCTGGAATATAATTTTGTGTGTATTATGTGATGCTCTGTATATTACAGTTTGTACATTCTCATCAAACTCAAAATATTCTCATGTAATTATGAAAAGCTTAGAGTTTTATTGTTTCAAACAAGATGTTTAAAACTAAACCAAGATTTTTAAATTTTTTTCTAAGCATATTGCAAACACAGTAACCCTGAAACCATGTTTACAGTAAACTAGTAAGAAAATGTTATAAATTCAACTGATGAAATAAATTAATTCAAGTTTATAATTTGAAATATAACTGGAATTCATGATTTTTGAAACAAAAACGAAGTCTTTTACTTAAGTATTTCACGAGCATTTCGATGTTGAATGAAATTTGAATTTTTTTCAAATTCACGAATTTGATTCAATATAAACTGTTACAATGCTCACTGAAGCAAGTGCAAGGGATAGTGGTCTTAGGAAAAATATTCAATAATTTTTCCATTGCATAGGAATTGGATACGAAGTCAAAATAGGGTTTATTGTGCGTTTTTATACCTGTCAGTAAATCGAAGGAATCAACGTGCACACGTGACCGAGTGAATCAAGGCTTGAAGGGGAGGTTTCTGGTGACGTGGACGTGGTGTAGTCGAGTTTCCATCGCCTCCGGTGGACCATGTTTGGTGGCGCGGTGTTTTGTTTGTAGAGTGGTCGTTCGTCTTTCTTGCGTTCAACTGCAATTTTTTCGAATTCACATCTTGAATAGTAAATCAACTTTCGTATTCTTGTGTAGGGGTTAATTGGGATTTGCGCGACGCCTCAGAAGCCCGCCAGAGCCACGAGCGGCGCTGTACACGTGTACAGCACTGAGGCGTATCAGTGTTTGAAGTTGGGAAGAGGGGGTACTGTCACGAGTTATACTCGAGAATTTTTATTGGATGCTTGGGGTTATCTTTTGGAGTTCGAGTGCGTAAATACTCTGATGTTTACCTCATAATTAAAGTTTTATATAAAAGCTTGCTGTAAATCAAAATGAAGGAAGAAGGTGAAGTCGCGTTACTGGGTTGGTGACTCGGGTGAAGGAGTGATTTACTCGAAGCAGTGAAGTGAGTGTAACTGGGAAGTCTCGGGTTCTTGTATACCTTAGTATATGATTTTATGAAATTTGTTCGTAAACATGGATTTCAGCAAAGTGTCTCATAAAAATGAATACCGTTCAAGATTTAAGTAAAAGTTTAATTCAAGTTTGTTTATCATAGTTAAGGCTTATTAACAGGTTAACTCGTGATTAATTATTTTAAATTAAATTACTTTTGTTTAAGCTTAACCATGTTTTTAAAATATTGTTAATATTTCTATTAAGTAATGAATTAAGTAAATTAACAAATAATATTTTAGTTAGTAATATAATTGATATCAAATTTCATGAAGTCTTGAATGTTAATTAAGTGAATAATCAATAGTGAATGATTGGATTCAGAAGTAATTAAGAGTAATTACTTTGTGATCTTAATTAGTAATGTATTATCAGTAATAAGTGAAACTGAGTTAACCACTTAATTAATTAATGAACGATTTATAGTTTGTTGATCACGTAATTTAATTAAGATTTAAGAAAGTAATTAGTTAAATAATGTGAATAAATTAATTAAGTAATCAAGCAATTAAGACATATATATACTAATTAAAAAATAATTTGTTGATTAAATAATTTGAAGGGAAATAAGTGATTAAACAGGGTTAAGAGATTAACTCTCGAGTAATTAAGTAACTGATGGATAAGTAAGTTCTATAAGTTAATAATTAATAATTAGGAGTAATTAACTAAGTAATTAAGATATAATTGTTAATTAAGAGTTGATTATTAATTAAATAATTTGAAATGGAATAAGTAATGAATTATTAACTAATGATTAATTTAACAGGATTAAGAGGCTAATCCTCAAGAAATTGTGTTAATTGAATTGACTAAATTTAGAATTCGAGACGATTGCTTATGGATGTTGTATGTGTTGTATATTTGTTTGTGTTGTTTATTGATGATATTCTGTGATGCTCTCTGATATGCTTTAATATATCCATGTCAATTGTGTATGAATTATCTGTGATAAATGTTATATTAATTCAATTGTTGAATTTAAATTATTAAACTGTTAAGTTAATTAGACAACTTGGCCTTTAAAATGGCGTTTGGATTTCGATGAGACCGGGATCGGGTATCCAATTGATATTCCGAAAACCACATCGATCCAAATTAAACGTTAGGTCGTGAATTCTCAAGTAAAGATCAAGATGGTGCTTTCATAATGCAAGGGTTATCGTCGTTGACTCTGAGGGTGATTCCAAAATGAGTGTGACGAGATAATGCCTTCGGTTTCGTTCGAACCCGGAACGAACTTGTATGGATTAAATGCTTTCAACACATCGTCAGGCGGACGATGAGCATTCTAAGAAATTTGTCCTGTAAAGATAATCGCAGCTTCAAGCCTCATCAACCAGGAGTGGCTAAAACAGGGGAGGTGCAGCAAGGTTAGGTGGGTCATGCCCAAGCAGGACGAGATATACCCCTGTCTAGATGTCCCTTATTTCGGCTGTGTGGGCGGTTGGATATGCGCACCAACTGCGGGGTTATCTTGTTCGGGACTTTTCAGTAAGGAATGGTTCCGGCCTTGTGTTGCAGGGGAGTTAGGGGGCTCCTCGGTACAGTGATCTAGACCACGTACTGTGACGGGCGGTACCCCAGTAGCCCTGCCATTGTATGGGATCCAATTTCCAATAAGCGCCGTATGTTTTGATTGTGCCCAACTATGTTGAAATGTGAGATGTAAGCATTTCAGCTATTTTTGTATTTTACTTGAAAACCCTAGGCACTATTATAATATCACTGGATTTCCTATAAAATGTTTTGGTTAGCGTAAGGTAAAAACTTACCCGTATTTATTTGTCGGGAGTCTTACGTGATACCTTTGTTTTAAAATGATTTTCAAAGTTAAACAATTTAAACCGTTTACTCAAACCAGACCCATGTCTGACCCGGAGTTTATATTTTGTTTCATAAACTCTCGGGTACCCAAATTTTTACCGGTAGCCAAGGGATTCAGGTTGGCTTTGTAAAATTCTGGAGGAGCAATGGAGCAGGAGGCTTCAACGTTGTAGATATCTATCTAGTTCCGCCGTGTTAGTTGATGTATACTGTATCTCTGATGTATATAGTGACAGATGTATGTATGATTGTCATGTGTATTGATATTATATAACTCTGATATATGTAAATCTATGTAATAGATATATGATATTATATTTTGTTCCGTTCCGCTGTGTGATTCTGATGTTTTGTTTCTTTCTTTTCTAATCTTTTCTATTTCTATCCCTTTCTTTCTTAATGATGATGCGTCTTTCTGGTAGTTAGAAGGGCGGGTCATCACACGTGGCCATTTGCTTGTTTCAACTGCAGATTCTATGTGCAGTTGTATCTTGCTTTACTTTGATATTTGCAGTTTTCCCCTGTTTGGTATTTGTTTCTACACATTGAGTTGAATCCATCTAAAATGCTCGGGTTTGACCTTGTGCTCGTTTGTGAACTTCCATTGAGCTTTTTGGTACATCATCACTATAGTGGCAGGGCAGTGCACGCAAGCATGGACTGCAGCCACACGACATGTTTTTTTTATTGATATCCTATTTTGTTTTGATTTATGATCTTTTGCATATTCCATATACGGTAGTGGGGAGGCAGTGCACTCAAGCGTGAACTGCAGCCACACAGAATTAACGTTTTAAATGTGGCGAGGCCGTACACGCGTGCGTGTACTGCAGCCAATCGGTTTTTGAAATTTTAAAGTAACTTTTCAATTGTTTGAATTGATTTGGTTATAATTTGATGATTTTGTTGTTAATTGCCGTTTAGGCAATCTTGAGTTTTTTTCTTTTTTTCTAAATTATCTTCATTTATAATTCCTTCATCTATCTTCGTTGATAATTTAAATCTGCTGATTTATTGTCTAACACTGTTAAGTGTCATATTTACCGTTACCGATTTCATTGTTAAAGGATCGGATAGGTGAATTTATATTTGACTGTCGTCTAATTGTTATTTGATTATTATTGCCTCTATGCACTAATAACTGAGTTTGAATTAGACTGACCCGTGTATTATTTTCTTTTGAATGTAATACTCGGGTCAGACCGAGTATTTTACAGCTCGAAGATTTTCAGGCAGCGAAGTTAGAGAGAGTTGGTGGAAAACGCTTCACTTTAGCTTTTCAAGGATTTTTGTACTTAAAAGAAATATTCCGCTGTATAAATTTAATTCATTGTATAAACTCTGATATATATGTACAAAAATTCATTTATGTGAAATAAAATTATTCTGTGTTTCTGTGGCTGGTTCTGTTTAAACTCTATAAACTAAATAACAATCCGTCATTTTGAACGTTTCAAGTTGGTTTAATTACCGACTAGGGGCGGTCGGGTCGTTACAAAAGTGGTATCAGAGCTTTGGTTTATACAAGGCTCGGTTTATGATGTTTAATATGAATAGTTACTAGAATCATTTTAAAGAAAACATTTTTCAAATCTAAAGAAGTATAAAAAAAATTGTTCTTTTTGAAAATAAAAGGTATTTTGAAAATTCAAATCTTTTCGGAAATTCCCCTCTCCAAATTTAGGTTTGCAATAGTTTCTCTTCGGTAAGGTCTCCTTAGATTTGAGTCCCGATCATTCGAAAACCATTATCGAATTGTTGAGATTTATGAAAAATAAAATATAAGTTAAGTGAATTAATGAATTGGTTTAAATCCAATATTTTGAATATCTCCAAAGTAATAATTGTGAAATAAAATGACATGTCAATTTAGTATAGCCAAGAGGATATTAAACTATAACTTGGGAATTTGATTTTTGAATTCTTTTGAAAATTGATTTCAAATGTTTGAAATAAAATCCGAAGTTGAATCTCAAGTTTGGTTGAATTATAATCCTATATATTAGGATAATGTTAATTTGCAAATTGTCTTGGGAAAATGATTGAATAATCCAACCTTTGCTAATAATGATTGTAAATTTCAATAGGAAACTTCAAAAATATCTTGTTAATTAAAATGGCGAAAACCGAAGCACAAAAAGAAGCACGCCGTGAACAAAGAGAAATTGCCCGTAGAGAAGCAGCAGTGGCACGTGCGGAAATCGAAAGGAAAATAAATGAAAGGCAAGAACCTGGTCCCTATGATGATGTTATCTGTTATCGATGTCATAAAAAGGGACATTATGCCGTTATGTGCCGAGAGAAGAGAAAGAAAAGGAATGTGGTTGTCCGGTTCTCTCGTCCTGAGATTATGTGTTTTAAATGTCAGGGGAAAGGGCATTTTCTTAGTCATTGCCCTAAAGTGAAAAGGAAGAAGCGCATACTCGATTTACCCGTCGATAGATTGACAATCTGCTACCATTGTCGCCAGACTGGACATATAGCCAGAAACTGCACCGAAAGACAGCATGTAAAGCAAGCTATGGCCCGATCAGCTAGAGCGAAAAGTGTAAGGGTGATAGATAAGGATGGAAACATCTCATATTTTTGCGGGAACTGTAGGAATTGGGGACATGTAGATTTTGAATGTGTTAATCCTCCTTTAATACAACTTGAAATAGTGTAAACCGAGGAGGGAAGTTGTCAAAGATGCGTACTACCAGACAGGAAGTCGATAGTCCTCAATAATTCTGAATCTTAAACCAATCAATATATTTTGTAATACTATCTTTTGTAATCCAAAATCTTCTATGCACGTATTTTAAAAGTATTAAGCTATGGTTAGTTGTACGGAACGAAGTATTTTAGTAAAATAGCATCTTGGAAAGGAAATTTATTTGTCGACTTAACTATATGAATCATACTAGTTTTGATGTAAAGCTTATATTTCAAGTTTAAACTAACGCCTAAAATAGTTAATGTGGAGATATAAATCTAATGAAACCAAGTCGATGAATGGCTTACTAAATAATTAGTTGATTAATTTGGAAATAGAAAGCAAATGCAAAAAATTCAAATGGAATTTAGATTTAAAATTTGAAGTTGTCAACATGATAATCCATAATAGGTTTAATAGATTCAGTGATGAATTTGAATTTGAACATCAAAGAATTAGGTTAAGTGAAAAACTTAATATTTAAAAAGTTTGAAATCGGTTTAAAACCAATATTGTGAAAAGTATGCAGGAATTCAAACTATGAAATATAAGTCCAAGTGTTGAATTTGGTAAACGATGTATATTCACGATTTTGGACATTGAATGTATTATTGAATAAACGGGTATGATTTGGAGAAGTGAAATTTAAAAGAATGAAGTTAATTGTTTTAAAAGATGTTTTAAAATGTATTAACAATCGAATACATAGATTTCAACATTCATTGTTGAAATAGACGTTTTCGAGAAATAAGGAAATGGTGGACTATAACACTGTTGTTATAGTAAATGGTTTCCGAAAGGAAATGTTTTATATAGTATTGGGATTTATATATCTATCTTAAATTCGAATCCCTATACTAGAGATTTTGAGTTGTCGTAACGATGTTTTACATAACATTCGTTTTGACTCAAATAAATATGTTTAAAAGAACGCTTTCCTTAAAGAATGGAATATATACTTGATTATGATTTAAATATATTGAATATTTTTCAAGTGTTGAAAATAAATGGATTTATGAATTACTTATTATTAAATAAGTATGGAAATGTTTTACAATATGTAATAGAAGGTTTAAAATTCTATCTTTTAAAGATAAATTGAAAAGTGAATATTTGAAATTTGTTTCAAATGGTTAAGTGTGGAAAATTATATATATCTTGTAAGGATGTTTTTTGGAAATTTGGACAATTAGTTCAACTTGAATTTTTTCAAAAAAGATTGAATTATGAGTTAAATTAAGTTTAACTTCGACACCAAAAACAATATAAGTTGAGTTTTGAATTTCGGATAGTCGATTGGGATTGTATGTCTAACATTGTGAATTGATGACATAGCAATTGATCTCTATTAAATATATATCTGTTTGGTGGGCGGAGAATTTATTCTTTTAGCTATATACACCCTTCTCTGAGACGTACGAGCTTAGAGGTTATATATCGGTAGACATCAATTATGTGTTGAGAATTGACGATGTAACGTGAAATCCAAATCGAATGTGAAGTCGATAATGAATTGGATTATGAATGTAAATTGGGTTTGAGATAACCTTAAATTTTCAAAATCGATTTAGAGGAAAATTTTAAATCAGTAATGAGATGGAAAATTTAGAAATCCTCTATTTGTTATGGGTATGGGATATTGTGGTTTTCGGAACTTATATATGTGAATGTAATAATTCGAAAAACCATCAGTTTGGAAAGTCGTTATTATGAAAATCCTATGTCAGTTTACATAGGTATGATATGTACGAAATGTGAAATGATGTACTATATGTATATGACGTTATGTTTTCTAAACTGAGGATATGGACAAGTACCTTCCATTTAAAATTTGTGAAGGTGTTGGAACTCGGTGTGAGTGTCCATTTGAAATTCGTAGCTACGTAGAATTTCCATAAGTTGGAATGTCCATTTGGATTAGAATCCCTCATGATGGATCATCGTGATGGGATCATGCGAATTGATGATGATGTATGCTAGCGTAATTCGTGGGGCGTGATGCCTACAGTTACAAACGATTCCATTGGGATAGTGGCGCAACCGCCGCGTAAACTGCGATCTAGAGGCCAAAGCGTAATTTGAGGGGCGAGATGCCTACGCTCACAAGCGAATCTACTGGGATATTAGCGTAACCGCCGTGTGAACCGCGACCTATGGCATCAACCATGGCGAAATTCAAGAGATGTGAAATCTACAGATTACAAGCGTTTCTACTGGGATAGTAGCGTAACCGCCGGGTAAAACTATGATCCATTAGGGAACGTGCTTTCGATATCCATTTTTAAAAGAATTTTTAAAAGTATTTTCACTGGGAGTTGAAGCAAGTATACTTAGTACTTGGGGATTTTTAGTCCTGCGCCTGGCCAGCGTATGACTAATGTCTGTGAGAATGACGATAGACTTGTCAAACTTCGAGTTAGCAAGTATTTTCAAAACTTTAGATAGCAAATCAATAGTTTGAAAATTAAAATTACATGATTCCACCTTAATGAACTAAGGAAGAAGATCTTTGAAATATCTCGAAAGTCCACAGCTTTGAAAAAATATATGATATGAAAATCTTTAGGATGAAGAATTTCAAGTTTAAATTTGAGTTTTGTAAGTCAAATTTTTTGGTAAAAGACTTTTACGTCTTGATTTTAGAAAATAATGAACAAAGCTAGGGAGATAAAATAAATGGAATGAATCCTATGTTTATTTATTTTTAAAAAGATTCGAACTTGGTAAAAATAGTGTAGGGTATAAATATCGTTGAGATTTTAACAATCGTTTTTCCTAACTTATAATTTCGGGACGAAATTCTTTTAAGGGGGGAAGATTGTAACAACCCTGAATTTTGAACGATTTAAATTGAAAATATTTAATTAATTTTAAATATTTGAATGATGGTTTAGTTTGAATTCCCAATATAACTATGAAATTGGCGATTAAATTTTAGAATTTAATCTATTGAAAGTTGAATAAAAATTTGATTCTTCAATTTTAAGCTGATTAAAAATATTTTAAAAGCTTAGAAAATTCACATTGATAGTATTGAAGATAATAGAAGCTTCAGAATTGAATTTGAAAGTGATTCGTACAGTTTTGAAATTTTATCGTTTAAATTGAATTTAAAAATAGCCTTCCGAGGCACAGTCTCGGAGTTTGACGAAACCTGTTCCATTGGGTCCGTAATGTTGAATTATTACCGGATTTCAAATTTCGTATTTATTTGAGTTGTTTTGTGAGCATACGACGTATAAACGCGTTGATAAAAATTAATGTTGAGAAAAACAAATTGAATTCAAAAAAAAATATAATAAAATAATAAGATATCTTTTCACCAACATCCCAATTATCACGCCTAAAATCATGAGATAAATCGTGCAGACATGGCCTCAAATCAAAACACTGTAAAAGGTAAGGCAAGCACGATCTTTTCTTCGTGTCCTTTTCCCCCTTCCTCATAAAATACCCGATACCCCTTCCTTCATCACTTCAAAATCAAACGAAAGAAAAAAATGGCTGTTGTTCCTTAATTCTCGTCTTCCTCTTGTGCTCTGAAGCTTAGGGCTTTTCAAATTGAAGGCGGCTTCGTTCTGCGATCCAAATTAGGGCTCGTGAAAATCAAAGGCGCCGGCTTGCTCGTTCGATTCTTGAGTGCCACGGCTGCTTCGATGTCAAAGGTGAGAGAAATTTTCCACTCACATCTCCTTCAACTCGCACTTCGACAGTTTAATTTCGTTCGATTATGTTTTGAAGTTGATAATTACTTTGGCCACTTGATTTCGTTTTGATGCTGGTAACTGATCTTTGACCTCGTTTGCTTATTTTGTTTTGTGGTCTTCGATTTCGACTTGGTTTCATGATGTTGTTTTGTTTGACTTTGGCCATACAGTTCACTGTCACTGGCAACAGTTGTTCGTTTTCACCTGACACTCTCGGTGTAGATTCGCGACCGGGTTACTGTTCTTTGTCATCATGGCCTCGAATTGATTTTTTTTCTGATATTGGTTTCGTTTGTGATTTTTGGTATTACCATCTTTAACATCACTGATCTTTGGCATTGCTTTGATTTTGTGAAACCTACTACTTGATTACTTTAAAAATGCAATTTTATCACTCTAGCCATTTTTGCTCATCCCTGATAGCATTTTCCACCTTGTTTTGGTGCACTTTTATGCATTACATCTGGACTTGTTCGTCTAGTCTTTGAGGCTGCACTTTTGTTCAGTGATTATATAGGTTCGTTGATATAAATTATGTTATATTACACTATATCACCACAGTTGCAAGTAAATTATGTTCACACATGTAGCATGGTCGTTAATCCATGTGTTTTATCAACCACTGGAAGTCTACTTGCATTCTGTTGTACTTTGTTCTTTCAGGCATGTTCATTTGCACTATACTTGCCTAGTGCATTCCACACTTGCATGACCTTATTACATGTACAATGTCTAATTGTGCAAATCTTGAGAAGTCTATGCATACTTATTCATCATATTGTCCACTGTATTGGGTTAGAACATGGCTAATTTATTGTATATTTTAAGTTAGTCTACATTTGGTAGTTGTATTTCTTTTTGCTCGAGCCTAATGCTTTTTGAAGCCTGAACTTGTAATTGAGTTTCCAATCTGCATATATGTTGTTTCATATACGTTGGTCTCTCAAGACAGCTGCATTTGAATTGCCTGAATGTGTGTTGAAGCATCTTAATGTATACTTGCATTTCTCTGATTTTCATTTGTGTAATGCTCAACTATTTTAGTTATGACAAATTAACTTTTAGATTATAATTTGTTTCACTTTATTAGATATGGTTAACAATGAATGTTTTGGTTTGAATTTTTTTTTTAGAAAACCAGCCTTAGGTGTATTGTTAAAGCTAAAAATTTATCTTATTTTTCACATCTGGAGTATGCACATGTATTTATATTTGCTGGCTACATGTGTTGCATCTGTGTTTATATGTGAACCTTGATATATAGTTCAGATTTGTTACCGTGACTCTTGATTTGGGCACTGACTTAGGATTGCCAAATTTCCTTGCTCATTTTGAAACTGAATCACAACTGTCTACAACCTGACACTTCTACTATGCTGGAGCCTTTTGCTTATATGTCACTGCGCTATGTGTAAATTCCTTGGACCTTAACTAGCACCTGACTACTTTGTTTATGCATTGTTGACTGCCCTGTTGTTATGTCCATGAACATTTGCTCAAGTCTGGTTATTTGCATTGTTTTGGGTATGACTGCCTTTGTGCACTTGTTGTTGAACTACAGGTTGCCTTCAACTTTGAATACTTGTGGTAGTTGCAGCTTCTTTTGTTGCAATTGTACCCTTGTTATTTTGTATTGTATTGAGTCAATTCTCATGTGCACTGATGCATTTATTTTTGTTGCACTGTGATTGATCATCATGGCTGTGACTTGGTCTTTGATTTCTTTGCATTGCTGTTAGCTCTGGGTTTCCTTAACCACTCTGGTTTGAATACTTTGTTTTGATTTGGCCTGACAGTGACATGTGTAGTTGTAGTGTTTCAGTTCTTAACTTGTGTTATTCCGTTGAGTTCGGCACTTACGTTGTCGTTGCTCGACTGTTTAGTTCCGTGGCCATTTGCTTGTTTCAACTGCAGATTCTATGTGCAATTGTATCTTGCTTTACTTTGATATTTGCAGTTTTCCCCTGTTTGGTATTTGTTTCTACACATTTAGTTGAATCCAGCTAAAATGCTCGGGTTTGACCTTGTGCTCGTTTGTGAACTTCCATTGAGCTTTTGGGTACATCATCACTATAGTGGCAGGGCAGTGCACGCAAGCATGGACTGCAGCCACACGGCATGTTTTTTTTATTGATATCCTATTTTGTTTTGATTTATGATCTTTTGCATATTTCATATACGGTAGTGGCGAGACAGTGCATGCAAGCGTGAACTGCAACCACACAGAATTAACATTTTAAATGTGGCGAGGCCGTACACGCGTGCGTGTACTGCAGCCAATCAGTTTTTGATATTTTAAAGTAACTTTTCAATTGTTTGAATTGATTTGGTTATAATTTGATGATTTTGTTGTTAATTGCCGTTTAGGAAATTTTGATGTTTTTTCCTTTTTTTCTAAATTATCTTCATTTATAATTCCTTCATTTATCTTCGTTGATAATTTAAATCTGCTGATTTATTGTCTAACACTGCTAAGTGTCATATTTACCGTTATCCGATTTCTTTGTTAAAGGATCGGATAGGTGAATTTATATTTGACTGTCATCTAATTGTTATTTGATTATAATTGCCTCTATGCACTAATAACTGAGTTTGAATTAGACTGACCCGTGTATTATTTTCTTTTGAATGTAATATTCGGGTCAAACCGAGTATTTTACAGCTTGAAGATTTTCAGGCAGCGTAGTTAGAGAGAGTTGGGGGAAAACGCTTCACTTTAGCTTTTCAAGGATTTTTGTACTTAAAAGAAATATTCCGCTGTATAAATTTAATTCATTGTATAAACTCTGATATATGTACAAAAATTCATTTATGTGAAATAAAATTATTCTGTGTTTCTTTGGCTGGTTCTGTTTAAATTCTATAAACTGAATAACAATCCGTCATTTTGAACGTTTCAAGTTGGTTTAATTACCGACTAGGGGCGGTCAGAAGGGCAGGTCGTTACATTAGGTTCATTATTTAAAGTTACAATATCTTCTTCACCTTTTATTTGTACAATATCTTTAAAATTTTCATCAAAAGATACATGCATTGTTTCTTTAATACCGTTAGTTCTTAAATTATAAACTCTAAATGCTTTACTTCAATTAGAATATTCCATAAAGATACCTTTGTCGGATTTAGGTTCAAATTTATTTATATTATCTTTTGTATTAAGAATAAAACACTTAGTACCTAAAAATTTTAAATAAGTTACTATGGGTTTCTTATTGTAAAGTAATTCATATGGTGTTTTATTAGTTAATGGTCTAATTAAAATCTTATTTATTATATAACAAGCTGTACCGATTGCTTCAGCCCAAAAGTTGTTAGGTAATTTACTATAAGAATGCATTATTCTAGCACACTCTTGAATCATTTAATTTTTATGTTCTACCACTCCGTTTTGTTGTGGAGTTCTTGGAAAAGAGAAACTATGAGTAATTCCTTTTTTAGTACAGAAATTCTCAATATTTTCATTTTCAAATTCTCCACCGTGATCACTACGAATAGTTTTTATTTTTAAAGAAAGTTGATTTTGAATTCTTTTAGCAAAATTTTTAAATAATTCAAAAGCATCACTTTTAAGTTTAAGAAAAATTGTCCAAGTATATCTAGAATAATCATCTACAATTACAAGAACATATTTATTGTGATTAATTGATTGAACTTGAGATGGACCAAATAAATATAAATGAATTAATTCTAGAGGTTTAGAAGTAGAAATCATATCTTTTAATTTAAGTGAATTTTTCTTACGTTTTCCTAATTGCCAAGCATCACATATACTATCTACTTTAAAGTTTAACTTGGGAAGACCTCTAACTAAGCCAGGTTTTGATAACCTGGATAACAGTTTGAAATTCAAATGACCAAATCTTTTATGCCAAATCCAAGGGTCACTTGTATTAGCCAAAAGACATAGGTTATCATTAGAGACTTTCATAATAAGGATGTAAATGTTTTTCTTCCTAATTCCTTTAAAGATAATATGTGACTTATTATTTTCGATGCGACACTTATTTTTTCCAAATTTAATTTTAAATCCTTTATCACATAGTTGACTTATACTAAGCAAATTATGTTTTAAATTCCTAACTAGCAAAATATCAAAAATAAGAGGAGTTTTAGAATTACCGACATTGTCGATGCCAACCACGTATCCTTTTGAGTTATCTCCAAAGTTGACCAATCCACCATCTTGACATATAATGTTATTGAGAATCTCGGTATTTCCAGTCATCTGCCCTGAACAACCAATATTAAGTATCCATTTATCTTTCTCAATTTGCACAGCTTGTCCATTGGTTGTTGATTCTTCAAAATCCATGTAACATGTCTGTCCCTGCGTACCAATCCAATTCGGTAGATAACTTGATTTTCCATAAAAATTATATGCAGATTTATGATACTTTGTTGAAATGCATAAATTCAAACTAGTATAAACAAAATTTTCTAAAAATGCCATTTTTAACTTTTCAAGTTTTAGATTACGAAAACTATGAAAACCTTTGCTCTAATACTAATTGAAATGGATAGCAGATTAAGGATCTTAAGGCTAATTTAACACTAGAGGAGGGGTAAATAATGTTTAATGGATTCTAAGACTTATATGAACTAACTTGAAATTATGACACAAACAAATGCAAAACTTAATCACAAAACAATTACAGAAGCAAACACAAATGTAGAAAGTAAATAAAAACGGTAAAGGGAAAGAACACACCGAATTTTATATTGGTTCGGAGTTACCGTACATCCAGTCCTGTACCAAGGAAAACCACCTCATATAGATTTTTATTATACCAATGCCAAGATTATATTCCTCAACTTCTAAAGGCCTTGAGGTACCCTCCTGTCTCACGAGTCTGGGCAAAAATTTCTTGATTTACGGGCCATAAGATTACCAAATTGATTTCCAGGCACAACCACACCTTATAGAGAGACCTGATAAACTTTTGATTACAAATTGTTCCTATAACTCTAAATAGCACTTTGATCCTCGAGAGAGGGCAGTGAATCAAATAAGAACGAGATTCTAATTTGATTCACTTGAGAATTCAACGGAATTTCGTCATGGTCTTAAAAATATTAAAATTTTAGAATATGGATTTGTGGAGAAGAAGAAGTGAAGAAAATATGAAATTAGTTGGTTAAAAAATTCGTTTGTGAAGGCTATTTATAAAGCACCAAAGGTCGTAACCATTCATGAAGAGATTAAACGAATAGACACTTGTTTTGAAATTTGAAACTTTTGAATTCAATGGCCACCATGTCGACATAGGGTATCACATGATGTCGAAATCCCTATGTTAAAAACAATGTAAAATTTGTTTTGTAAATGGTATAGAAAGGAAAATAAGATAAAATGATTCTGGAGTAAAAAAAAAGAGTTTATTTAAAAACAAAAACAAAGAATATTCTAAGGCTAAAACAAATTTTCGAAAATCATTTGAAAAGATAATTTTTAAGGCTGAAACAGTTTTGAAAATCATTTTGACAAACCATTTTGAAGTATTTTTGCAAGCTTCTTCCTGCAGAATTTCTCATCACGTCAGGACTCGAGAACCTGTACAAAACCAGGATATTCGTGGGTTTATAAGCCACTTGTCGTAGATTTGTAAGCTACTTATCATGGGTTTGTAAACCACTAAGAATGTAGAAACGGGTTCCGTCCCAAACGAGATTCGGAATGAAGATTTCCGTGCTATTATGAAGTTTTAATAAAAAAACTAGA
Source organism: Allium cepa (assembly GCA_030765085.1). Classification (NCBI taxonomy): domain Eukaryota; kingdom Viridiplantae; phylum Streptophyta; class Magnoliopsida; order Asparagales; family Amaryllidaceae; genus Allium; species Allium cepa. The sequence goes on from CM060937.1 coordinate 606,573,490, forward strand.
CATATATCTTGAAATTTTGATCTTGATACTCATGAGTCTTCAAACTTAATTTCTTCATTTTAATCTTTATACTGTACGGTCTTCATTATTCGGTACCTGCCTTATATATATCCTGCATAATAATATTCATATATATCTAGATAATACTGTTAGTATGTGACGCCCCACCTATATGCCCACGCCAGCCAAGAACACTACGAAGTAATGCTGTCGGCTAGCACGGAGAATAAGGCTGTTGAGCAGCGACCATCCGTGTAATTTCTTTGCGCGAGCACCGATATGTCAAATAGTACAACATGCGTTTTATTTCAAGAGGAAATCCGACATACCGATACAAACACAAAGCTACTACACAGTGGCTATAATAATCTTCGGAAACAAATATAGAAATAAGCATAACACAAATCAGTCACAGACAATTCATATCACAAAGGCGGAAATAGATATGAATATATATAACACATAAAAGTGTTCATCAGAGTAGTGGTCTAACAAGATCCACAATATTAGAAAGAATAGATACAAGTTCTAGACAAAAGAATTGTATATTCAAGGAGTCTATATCTCAAATGTATACAACCAAAAACTACTAATCTAAGTAGTTAACCAAAAGTCAAGGAGGTAATCCCGGATGTAAAGTCAAGCAGAAGCACCTGTAACATCTCGGTCTGACCCGAGTATTATTTAATAAGAAAATAATAAACGGATCAGTCTAGCTATAATTATCAGAAGAAATGATATAGAATAAGAGATATGACTAAACGTATAATAATCACAATGCCAAGCTATGATAAATAAGTAATTGAAAAATCAATAAGAGATTAATCAATATCGCAAAGATCTTCTCAAAGATAAAAAGGAATGTCATACTCTTAATTTCATTCACCAAGCCACAATAAATGACAAATATATATCAATGCCAATCGTAAAAGTTGGTGAAACATAAATTCCAGAATTCAACACACGAAATCCAGAAATCACAAGAAAAGAATGGCCAATCCTAGAAAAATGAGCCGGAGCTCCTCCAGACAGGGTATAGTCCCCTATTGCGGACTTTGAGCCGAAGCTCCTCCTGGTGAGTCAAAAACTCCTCCTGACAGGGTATAGTCCCCCATTGCGGACATTGAGCCGAAGCTCCTCCTGGTGAGTCATAACTCCTCCTGACAGGGTATAGTTCCCCATTGCGGACTTTGAGCCGAAGCTCCTCCTGGTGAGTCATAACTCCTCCTGATAGGGTATAGTCCCCCATTGCGGACTTTGAGCCGAAGCTCCTCCTGGTGAACCGAAGCTCAATAAAAACGAAGTACAGTCCTCCGCGTGGACAAAGAGACATTGCACAATGCTAGTCTAAACCATAAAATGATCATCATGATCACCGAGAAGTGTCAATTACAGTAAGCTAGTAAATATATGAGCTTAGCTTCATGTCCCATAACCACTAGCTTAACTTAAATATTTACGAACAAATTGTAGATCTCCACTATAAAATTGTCACAAGAGATTCAATCGAACAAGTCCAAGAATTAACCGACGAATTAAACGCAAGCGTTTCATACCACTCGTTTTACTAAGTCGTTTAATTAGATTTCTCATACGAGTGAGGTAAAGGCTTGTATATACTACTAGATTGGAAAACTGTTTAAGAAAACGAGCTTTGTAATAAAATAGTGTTGAAATCGTTGTGATGAAAGAGTTTGATATTTACTACTAGTACAGAAAACCTTTATGTTTTTAAAGTGACAAATCACAAAGAAGATTGTAGGAACAATCAATCACTAAGATTCACATTCGAAAACGTGAATAAAATCCAAAGAAATCAATACTGAATCCATCGAAATGGATATTCCAAGAATTCCCGAAGAAAGTAAGTCATCAAAGTCAATAACAAATGATAACGACAAAAAGGGAAATAACACGAATCGATTAAAGTTGGAAATTCAAACAAATTAGCAATATAGGCAAAATTGGCAAATAGGAGCAGGTCGGTCGACCGGACTTCCTGGGTCGGTCGACCGGACCAGAAAACATAAATGCACAGGGTAGCAGGTCGGTCGACCGGACCCTGAGTTCGGTCGGCCGGACCTGTAACCTGCATTTCCAAACATAAGCAGGGAAGTGCTTGGGTAGCAGGTTCGGTCGACCGGACCCTGTTGTCGGTCGGCCGGACCTGTAGCCAGCACCCCCCCATGCCCATCTAATGAATGCCAATCTCTTCCAAATTTCTATCGGTCGAGCAACGGCTCTAAGGGTTTACGTCAATCGACTACCCGGCCCTATATGCTCCTCGATGCATCACCAAAAACATGTTCAAACATCAAAGTTAGGATTTTTAACGAATTGAACTCAAAACACTAAAAATTGGAATTTTCACCAAATCAATCCAAACCAAAAGCAAATGCACACGAATAAGTGTTAGGAATTCATACCTAACAATCGAAGATAATTATAAGCATAGATGTGAGATAAAAATCTCACCTTTGAACCCAAACAATAGAAGAAGAAGCTTGAAAGCAAGCTAAGATCAATTCCTCTTCAATAACAACTCAAGAAGCTTCAATCTAAGCTTACAAGAGAAACATTTCCTAAATTAGGTTTAGGAAATTTCTAAAATCAAAGAGAGAATGAGTTGGAGAAGAAGAAGGAGATGCTTACTAATGGGTTATCTTTGAATTTGGAGCAAGAACTTGAGCTAGCAAGAGGAACTAGGGCTTGGAGTTTCTAATTCCCTTTCCTTTCCACCATTTTCAGTTGGAGCTTGAGTTTGAGGAGTGGGAATGAGTGAATGGAGAGGAGAGGGCTGAGCTAGAGTATAAGTGGGGTTAATGGGCTGAAACCCAACCCAAAGCCCTAAAGAAAAAGTAGCAAAATTCAACTTACTCCAAACATATCGAAATTTATACTCAAAAAGGTCGCAAATGTCATTTTGAACTCAATGGGGGTGGTCTCGAGTCCCAATTCGACTGTTTGCGAAAAGTAGCTTTTCGGACCAAAAATTCGAGTATCGAAAAAATATTTAAATAAAAAATTTAAATATACAATCGATAAATATGCGGGTTGTTACATAGTACAATAGTTATAATAAAATAAGTTACAAAGGTTGTTGTCTTCAAAACCACTATCTCCAGTTCCTAACAAAAATGTTGTAATGATCCAGAATTTCCATCATTCGATATTCGTATATTTTTTTTTTAAATATTCAAAAGTTAATTTTATAAGCTGAGTAGATTTTATTTCGAATATTTGGATTTAATTGGATAATTAAATTGTTAATTTAATATTTGAAATTGTGTAAATAATTGGAAATTGAATTTAATAAGAATAGAAATGTTGTATAAAGTTGAATTAAATTCTATTTGAATTAAAATAATACTAGAGAACTTATAAAATTGAATTAAAAGTTAAATTGTAGAAATTGAATATTTTAATATTTAATTGACTAGTGAAAATGGTCATTTTTCATACAGTCTCGGATTTTGATGAAACCAGTTTCATTAGATCCATAATGTTATATTTTTGTAAGATTTCAAATTTTGTATCAATCGAATTTACGGTTTGTCCGAGGCGAGCTAAAACGCATAGAAATTCGGTTGAGTGAAATTTTAAATTTAAATAGTTGATTCAAAAAACTATCTTCCACATACGATTGAATTGGCTCTCGATATATATTCCATTGTGTTCGGAATAGGGTAAAACATTGTAAACGCCAGGCGACATGTTTCGTTTCGAGTTCGAAAATTTTCGGGATGAATAGTGTCGCCAAATTTTCTATAAAAGGACCTTAAATTTTCTATTTTGCAAAATATTACGGTTTTAAACCCTAGCCGCTGCCATTAATCTTCGATGGCTAGAAAAGCACGATCCTTCTTCCCTTATTATCTTCTAATCTATAAATAAATTCAAGAAACCTTTAACACGAAAATTATAGAGCTAAGTGAGATCTACAAATCCATACGTGGATGATCAGATTTAGTAAGGAAAATCAATGGCAATTTCAACTTGAACACCCTACGTTCGTGCACGAATTACGATGCTAGGGGGTGACCGGACCTTCCATGCTCGTGGCCGTGGGTGAGGCTCAGGTAGGCAGACGCCTCGATGGCCTTTGATCATGTTCTTGATTCTCATGTTGGTCGCGGCGTTCGAATTTGGTTGGGTAACATTTTGGGTTTGTTGCGTACGAAAAGGAACGATGGGGAAGAAAGGATTTATGGCATGATCTGGATCAAGGAAAATCAACGACCATAATTGATTGGGTTTGAAACTAAAATTAATTTGTAGATTAATATATATTATAAAATCGTATAAACTTTGTAATGCTATATCTTTTTCGTACGAGGTCCATTTTGCATAAAACGAATTGCGTTGGGTCCGTATCGACGAGCATTACATTATGGAGCTGGATTAGGATTTATTTGAGCTCGTGTAAATTTGGGTAAAATTAAACGCTCGTTTAATTTTATTCGGAATAAAACACTACAACTACTACTGGAATCAAAATGAGTATGAATCACTCTTTCTGACTCATGATATTTTTGTATAAGTGAGAAATAGATATTTATGATGATTGATGATTGTTTGGATGATATATGATATATTATCTATATATTGATTGGTATTTGGATATATATCTACCTATTGGAGCAGATGACCATATACGTTCCCGTGTATCAGCGGATGACTCATTGTACGCGCGTCTGCCTTGAAGCGGACATTGTACGTATATTTCTAATATGCATATTTGTTGCAATTAATAGGCTGGAGGGATCCAACTGGATTCCTCGCCAGTATTGATTTATTTATAGATATTATGATATATGTTGTTATCATATGATATATGATGTTTTGGATGTCGTGATGTATTTAGTGCTGTTGCAGCATTGGGCTTATTCTGGGATTTTAAAAAATGTTAAAGTGATGATTTTGAATTTAAAAGGATTTTAAAGTGATTTTGGAGATATACGTTTTATTGAATTTTGAAGTGTTAAAGGAAATGAGTTTATTTTCAATAAATAAAGAGATATAATTTTTATGTTATAAAAATTATGATTTTTGTGAAATATACATAATTATGATTTTTGAAGTTTATATGTATTTTAATAACGAGTTGCAAATTATTAAAATGATAAGTTTATTTAATTTGAGGTTTGGGATTTATTTTAAATGGTATATGTATAAGATTTATAAAATAGAATTTTTGTAAATTAAAATAATGGGATTATAAAGGGGTTTGGCAAGTGTTAAAATGGAGTTATAAATTGATTTTGTAAGCAAATAAGAATTATGAAATTGTGAAATTATAAACGAATGAATTGGCAAATAAATTATGTATAAGTAATTTACTTATAAACTGGATTTTGGCATGTAATTGAAATATATATAGAATTGTTGATAAAGTGATTTTATAAGTTGAAGTTTTTATAATATATAAATGTGATTTATAAACATTGTTTTATAAATCCGATATTAGTTGAATTTGATAAGTTAATTATTATAGTTTATTAAAGGAACTATATCCATGATTTTGGACAGTAGATAATCCTTTAATAAAAGTGCAATAGTAATAAATTTGATTAGGCATTAAATCCACCATTTTGGACTATGGATTATCCTTAATATAAATGTGTAGAAATATTAAATTTGGTAAACGATTTGTATTCACAATTTTGGACAGTGAATAATATATTAAATAAATGTTTTAAAAAGTGATATTTTAAATGGAGTTAAATGGTTTAAAGATGTTTTAAAATGTGTTAAGCATCGAATACATAGATTTCAACATTCATTGTTGAAATAGACGTTTCAAGAAATAAGAAAATGATGGACTATAACACTGTTGTTATAGTAAATGATTTTCGAAAGGAAATGTTTTTGTATAGTATATGGGATTTATACATCTATCTTATTTTTGAATCCCAATACTAGTGATTTTAGGTTGTCTTAACGATGTTTCACACAACATTCGTTTTGACCCAATATAAAGATGTTTAAGAGAATGTTTTCCTTAAAGATTAAAATATACTTAATCTTGATTTAAGTATATGTAATATTTTCTAAGTATTGAAAATAAATTGAATTGTGAATTACTTATTATTTAATAAGTATATGGAAATGTTTTCCAATATTGAAGTTGAAATGCTTTTGAGATTATATCTTTTTAAAGATAATTTGAAGTGAATATTTGGCAAGTGATTTAATTTATAAAAAAATTAATTAAAAGTGCCTAGTGATTGTTATGGTGCTAAATATTTGTTTGTTTTCTTTGATAGTTAAATATCCGACTATTAAATTTGGCCAAAATTTTAGTTCCTCGACTTGATGTGGGAACTATTTAGTCGTACACTTAGTACGTAGCCTTCTGTGTAGGCTTGATTACCATTTGTGTTGAGGATGTTGATTCGTATACTGCGGATTATTACTCCAATCTATCGAGCTTCCTTCTTGGCCCGAATGATAGCAAGTCGAAAGTTGGAGACGTGATAAGTCTATGAGACATAGTTTCTATGTGAGGTTGAGAAACGGTTTTGCGTTGTTGGTGCGAAGAGATCGCGATCGATTTATCCAAAAACCACTTCGAACCAACGTATATGCAACGATTGTGTAGGTTGCTTGTGATGATATTGATATTTCAGATTTTCATCGTAGGGGACTGTAACGACCCGTAGATTTCACCGGTTTTAATAACGTTATTAATTGAAATTTGTGGGATTTTTAAACGATAAAATTTTGAAATATAAATTTGATATTTGGAATGCGTCTTATTAAACAAAGCAACTGGTAAATTTTCGTCCGAAAATATGAAAGTTTATTTTGTGCGTAAATTCACTGCAATTTAATCAGTTAAAAAGCGATGAAAATAAAACGTTTTCGAAACCCAAATATTTTTACATAGAAAAACTCTAAAACGTCTTCTGAGCAAGGCGACATTTTTCATTTTTCCAGATTCGAATTTCTTTAGCTCCGTCGATCTTATTTTGCAGCGTCTTTCTTACATTTTCCGCTATAAGAAAATTCGAATTTTTAAAATTCAAATCGTACCACTGACATCTATATACTGTTTGATCGTCTCATCGTGCTGATATCTGCAGTATATTCACTTTTGCACTTTGGAGTCCGGTATGCCGCGGAAACTGCGAAATTGTCATTTGTATCGGTACCGTTTGAACGTTTGAATTCTTTTGCCTCTTGGGTAACAACCGTGTAAAATTCCAATGGATGCTTAACTTTTAATCTCCCAAGAAACAACTGTGACTCTTCAATGTAATCTGTTTTAAATCATTTATTGATTTCATATTAATTTGCATTGTTCATCCGTATGGGAAAAAGAAACTTTATACACATTTACCCATTTCTTTGAGAGGCCTGTACATCTTCTTTCTGATACATTTCATCATGGCCTCTCTCTCTAACTTTCTTCCTCTAAATTATACAATAAAATATTGTTCTTTTATATATAAGATTATTTATATTTTACCTGAACCTGCTCTTGTTTCCATCACCATGCATGCAATCGCATTCAACGTGCGCCTCCACCCTCTGCCTCTCAATTCCAACGCCGACCTCCCCTACATGCTTTTTCCATTTGCCACAAATTGGACCTGCCCTAAACTCTAGTGAGCAGCCCATCCTCCACGTGCAGGCCATAGCCGAGATCACATCTCCCTATATCAACAGCCCGCACCGAGTACGCACCTACGCAGCAACCACTTGGCTTCAAGCCGAGCCCACCCTGTTGCGTAGCAACTTTCTTCCTCAGCCGTGACCTAGCAGACAACGCAAGAACCTCCGCTTCTTCCCCGTCCACCGCTTGTTTTCCTCCCTCCTTCGCATCTTACTTCCAGCAACCAAACAACATCCCGATCGACCACCTACCACCCGAGCACAGCTGTTCCCACCTCCTCCTTGCGGCCGAACCCGTCTGTGCCTTGCCCTATGCTTGCAGCCCTCTTCCATTTGATAAGGTATATGTACGCGGTTATATATATATATATATATATATATGAGTTTATATATTTATAAATCTGTTTGGACAATTTGGTAGAAGTCAGAAACTTTTTTTTTAAGTTTACATAAGTTTATGTAGTATACTATTAGTCTATATATATATATATATTGTGTTTTAAAGTCTGCATATCTTATATGTAAGGTATTGCACATATTATTTTCAAATATTAGTTTATATACAAAAGTTTATACACCTTATTTTATATAAATATACACATATGTAACATATACATTTGTTTACTTGGTATATTTAAGTTCATAATAATCTATATATTAGTTTGTATAAGTTGTTTATAATCTTTTGGTTATATATAAAAATAGTTTGCATATATAAAATTTTAGTTTAGGGTCTATATATAAGCCTATATGTCAAATTTTATGTATATTGTTATTTAATTTTAGCAACCTAGATCTGTCGATTTAGGCACTATTCTTTTATATAAAGCAAGAAAGGATATGATGTAAGCTTATTTATATATTGCTAGTACAAGTAGATGTTTTCATATCGTATGTACTTTTAATTATTATATGGATGGACGTTTGATTTCAAAATAAATATAGGTTTTATGAAATAGCATTTTTGAATCATATTGTACAGAGGTTTTATTTGATTCAAGTATAAAGTATATGCGTACAAGTTCAGTTGGCTACAATATATATGTTTGTTTTGATTTTTATAAGTTTGAAAATGTATATGTCTATATATGGGTTATGGAAGTCTGAGTAGATAATGGTGCATATGTATTTATATGAGCCTATACACGATTCGTTGTATAAATAAATATATTTATATTTTATTTTGATGCAAGAGTTGTCTGTAAATATATGTACGTTACTGTATATTTATATGTATAGGTTTTGGGGTCGGTTTAGTGCTCATATTTTAGTTTGCTTTCAAATCTATACTTGATCATTTTACATTTTGTACTACTGATACCTGATTTTGTATATATGACATATATAGATCCATATGGGATATTTGATATCTGACATTTATTACTTATATATTACGCATTTACATACATAGTTCTGCTAGCTCACCTAATTGTAACAAACATATATATAAAAACAGGTTGTTTGTTTGTAAGCTTCATTTGTTATACATGACTTGTTGATCTATACATATTATAATTAAGTAGTCCATGTTATTTTGATACGTATGTTTATTTTATGAACTGATAGTTTATACATATTGAAATAAACCAAAATTTATTTCGATTTTTAAAAGGTAAATTATGTTATCTTAGGATTTCGTAGCTTGCACGAAAAAGCTTATTTCGGTATTATGTATGGATTTTTATGGGAATAATGATAATAATAATATATAATTATTGTCTTATCAAACTGATTTGGTCCTTGATTTCCAATATATCAGCTTTGTCCATCATGCCCGTTTTCTTCTTCGGATCGTGCCCATCTCATCTTGCTTTGGGATTCATAACTCATCGTATTTTTGTTCATCTCTAGCCCCGAAAGGTGAGCAATCACTCACGATTAATATTCTTTTATTTATTAAAATTGGTTTCAATTGAAACGACAAATTGAAATATGCCGCTGTTAGTTAATTTCATTGTTATATGTGCTATTACCTGTATCTGTTCACCTATGACATCTGACACCATTATCTGTTGATTATTTATGCGATGATAATACAGTTTAGCTAATAATTGATTGATTGTTGATGTTTATATTGGACGTTAAATTGTAATGTATAAATGATAAATATTATGCAATTGAATTGGACGTAGGATAGTTAAAATTTGATGTGTTGTATTTGATTAGTTAAATTTGTATAATATGACCCCCTTAAATGTTAAATAAATTGATACGTATAAATAGTGTTAACTACATATTGAACCATTAATTGTATGTTGTATTAAATTGATGTAGTATGAATTTGAATAATAGATATCGAGTAAAGAACTGTATTGATACGAGTGTAATAATCTTTAATCTACATGAAATGGTAGTGTAGATTCTAGAAATAATTATATTAATTTGCACAAACAACAATGTGAATTAATACGATTATTTCGGGATTATTTGAATTAATTATTGGATTGTTATTGATTGTTGTTATTGCTTGTTTATTTACTTTGACACCATCCCAGTTATCGCACACTGCAAGTTCCATTTGCTATGATTTGGTTTTTGAATTGGAATGGAATCGGGTTGAAATGGTAAATACCCAAATTTAACTTGACCTAGGATAGAAAATTTATTAAATCCCGATTGGTCAATAATTTGATTTAAAATAAAATGAAGATTTTATCTGAATTAATAACAAGTTTCGAAAAGAAATTGGAATTTGAATTTAATGAAAGGAAAATGTTAATATTTAATTATTTGAAACAAAAATATTAACATAGTAGTTAATGAAAGAACATTGTTTAAAAATAAATTATTTGATGATAAATTTAGAATTATTCATTGAATTAAGTTTGAAATGATATAATAATAAAGTTTCAATTTATAATTAAGTTTGAAATTATTAAGTTTTGAAATTATTTAATAATTAAGTATGGAATTATTATAAAATTCAATAAGATTGAATTATTTGATAATTAAATAAAAATTGGATTCTTTGATAAGAGAAATTGAACTTCGAAATAAGTGAATTTGAACTTCGTTAATAAATGAAATCGAGCTTCTTTATCAATTGAGTTTTGGAGAAATTATTTAAAGTAGGTAAATAAGTGAAAATGTTTCCTTTAACAAGAAATAAATATGATTTATGTGTTGAATAAATATAAGACTTGTATTTTAAGAAGTTGATTTGACGAATTTAATTTAATTCAATTTGAAGTTTTGATATAATGAAGTTGATCGTAGGTAATTGATTTAATAAATTGGAAATTGTTTTGAATGACAAATTTACTTAATGAATATTGAATGAAATCAATCAATGGGTTTAAATTGGTTTGAATGTCAAATTAAATTAATCTAAATGATTTCGGAATGAAATTTATATGCAAACTTGAATCAATATTTGAATTGTTTAAATAAAAGTTGAAATCGAATTATAAGATTTTGAAATGGTAATTTGAAAGCTTTGAAACGTAAATTTTGGAAATTGATTTGGAAAGAAAAATGAAATGTTGGCTTACGAATTGAAATTGAAATTGAATTTGATTTGGTTATGAAATTTATTAAACGACCAATAGATGTAATAATTACGGAAGTTATTAAAGAAACCGAAATCGGTTATGGACATACTCTCTGTCTAAACCGAAAACCATTTTAATAATTATACGCGGAGTGTGATCCAGAATGAAGTGGGTGGAATGATGTACGCGATGACTGAAGAAAGAGAACGATAATGGATAGCCTTGACACTGGTATCAAATTGGAAATGACTAAAACAGGAGCCGTGCCAGGCCAAATGGGGTTAGCCACCTCGAGCGAACACACTTCTTCGTATACTACTCATTACTTGTTATTGATTGGCGCATCCTCGTACTTTTGGGAGTGTTGTTTCGCGGTGTTGCGATCGTTGCGGCGATGCGTTGTCACCAGTCCGGATCAGGCAAACGGTAGTTTCACTACCTTGGGTATTGCCTCATGTGCCTTGTCATACTTGTATCCCTATATACGCGACCACTATGAATTTGTTTTGTGTTATACCTATGGAGTACTCCTTAATATCCCACTAGATTATGGTGGAGTTTACAATGTTGTATAGACTATGACATTTATGTAAAATGTGTTAAGGGGGATAATGGTAACGCCTTAACAATATTTTGATATTTATACTACTGATAGGCATTATCTATTTAGCGTACACTACTACATAGTAGATAGTTTAACGGATCCTTAGAGGATGGTTATTCCAACATCCTTTGAGTTACTTGTATCTCAATTATTATTTCACTTGAGTTGGATTTATTGATATAAGAATGCTAATCCTGACTCGAGTGTTTTGTATTTTGCTTTACGCTCTGGTTTGACTTAGTGGTTCAGATTTTGAGATTCACCTTTGGAGTTGGAGCTTCGCCTGGAGATCCAGCTGTCTATCAGCTTTCAGATATTCAGTTGATTCCAGTAATGTATTCTAATTGACTATTATACTCGAGACTTCTGTTGTAACTTATTTAACTCTGTTATATATATATTAGCTTCATGAACTACTATCTTTTTGCTTCCGCTTCATATTATTACTCTGTGTTTGTGATTCTATGATTATTTATTTACTGTATATCTGAGTTTTGCCAAATTATAATTAACAATTCGGTATTTTGAATCATTCAAGTCCGACATGTGCGGACGCGAATGGTTTAAAATAGCGGGTCGTTACTATTGGTATCAGAGCTTTGGTAGCTCTAGGCAAAACTTAACATATGTGGAAAATGTATTTACATAATCACTCTCATTCGAATTTCAATCTCTTCCTTTTGACTAAATTCCTTTGAATTTGGAACGTTCCTTGCGGTTCCAAAATTCATTCGTGTCCCTCGCTATTCATCTTCTTTTAATTTGGAGTATCCCGTAACTCCACTTCGAATGATCTTTATAATTAATCGGCAGTCTCGACAATCTTCGAATTATTTGTAAATGGATGAAACTCCTTTACAATAGGCATTGATTTACCGGAGATTTTTGAATCCTCGATTTACGATGCAACTATCTCCTGCTATGCCTGAATTCGATTTCTTGAGATCAAATGTAGATTCGCCTCGAAATTCTGCATCGATCTTATTTTTGAAGTCACGGTCGACCCGGTTAAGGTTGCCCGTGAAATTAAATAAGCTTATCCATCTCCTGATTCCGTTAATTGAATTAACTCATCATTTATTCGAACTTATTATTGAATCAAATTCTCTTTGATTTGATTTCTATCAAATTAGAATCTCTATACTTATTTTAAAATCCATTATTATATCGTCGAGCGAGGAAGTGCATTTGTAAATTAATATTTAAATGTCATATATATTGTATTGTTTGAGTTGTTGATTTTGATTTGGATTTTCGATCGATTCGTCTGATCAACGCTATCGATAGGATTTCCAAAACACTTGAACAGAACAAACTGATACAATATTGTTTTCAAATTTGGTAATCAGAATAGTTTTGTATGATTATATTTTATATAAGTATAAGTTTTCTGAAATTAAATAGTTAATGAATTTGTTGTTGAAAAGAAATATTTGATTTCCATTTATGTTGTAAACCATTGACTATTTCAACATGCGGATTTGAAAATTTAATTGAATTTAAATTTAGAATTTGAGAATTTAATTTTCGATAATTTCGAACTATGGTTTTAAAGGTTTAAAATGTGTATTATTTAAAATATTTTCGAATAGAAATGGTTTTCAAAGAATTTTAAATGATTAAATTAGAGCTCTTCTCTTTTGTCGCTGGAAAATAATTTCGGTGATGACGGCCGCATCATCGATATTCATTTTCGATTTTCAAAGTAGAGAGACCATACTGTAGCTTTGCTGCACTTATGTATTGATAATTTAATGGATTCGAATTTCTAAACATCACTTGATTTATTATATATATATTGAATATTTAAATTCGATTTGATAAATTTATTTCATCTATTCAATGGTCTGAAGTAAATCGGAAATTAAATCTTAAAATTTTGATTTATGGATGATTTTCAATGAAGCCAAAAGTATTGACTAAATACTTAATTCGAAATAACTGAATTGTAAAATTTTATTGTATAATACCCAATTGCATTCATATATAACTTACCTAAAGTTTCAAAAGTTAACTATGTAATTGAATATTATACAGTATAAAATGATGTTGAAGGAATGAATAAATTTGTATGGTTGTAATAAGTAAATACACTTAATATATATGTGGTAAGATATATTAAGTAGAATAAACTTAATAATAATTTGAAAAAAAAGAATTAAATTTGTCAAATAAAATATGATTATAATAAATGACTATTCAAATTTATGATCTTTGAAGTTGTTAATTTAAGAAAATTGGATAATATACAATATAAAAGTTCTTTATAAATATAAATTTGAGCGCGTGTAAAAATGTTATATACTTAAAGTTTAATTTTAAAATGGTTAATAGAGATAAATAGAATAATAAGTTAGTTGAGTAATAAATGGATTAATAAAATAAATTGTTGTTTGAAATAAATTATGCAAGAAACAATGATAAATTGAAAATAAACCAAGTTAATGAAATTTCTTGAGTTTAAAATCAACTATCGAATATTAATTAACTCAATTGAAATTTATATGGTTTAAATTAATTGTTTATTATGAAATTCAAGTCTATTTTCTTTCTAGTTGTTTCTATTCTCTTACCTCCCTCCTTTTCGAGGACGAAAAGTTTTTAAGTGGGGGAGAGTGTAACGACCCGTAGATTTCACCGGTTTTAATAACGTTATTAATTGAAATTTGTGGGATTTTTAAACGATAAAATTTTGAAATATAAATTTAATATTTGGAATGCGTCTAGTAAAAAAAGCAACTGGTAAATTTTCGTCCAAAAATATGAAAGTTTATTTCGTGCGTAAATTCACTTCAATTTAATCAGTTAAAAAGCGATGAAAATAAAACATTTTCGAAACCCAAATATTTTTACATAGAAAAATTCTAAATCGTCTTCTGAGCAAGACGTCATTTTTCGTTTTTCCAAATTCGGACTTCTTTAGCTCCGTCGATCTTATTTTTCAGCGTTTTTCTTGCTTTTTCCGCTATTAGAAAATTCGAATTTTTAAAATTCAAATCGTACCACTGACATCTATATACCGTTTTGATCGTCTCGTCACGCTGATCTTTACGGTATATTCACTTTTGTACTTTGGAGTCCGGTATGCCGTGGAAACTGCGAAGTAGTCATTTGTATCGGTACCTTTAAATGTTTGAATTCTTTTGCCTCTTGGGTAACAACCGTGTAAAATTCCAATCGATGCTTAACTTTTAATCTCCCAAGAAATAGCTGTGACTCTTCAATGTAATCTGTTTTGAATCATTTATTGATTTAATATGAATTTGCATTGTTCATCCATATGGGAAAAAGAAACTTTATACACATTTACCTATTTCTTTGAGAGGCCTGTGCATCTTCTTTCTGATACGTTTCATCATGGCCTCTCTCTCTCTAACTTTCTTCCTCTAAATTATACAATAAAATATTGTTCTTATATATATAAGATTATTTATATTTTACCTGAACTCGTTTCCATCACCATGCATGCAATCGCATTCAACGTGCGCCTCCACCCTCAGCCTCTCAACTCCAACGCCGACCTCCCCTACATGCTTTTTCCATTTGCCACAAATTGGACTCGCCCTAAACTCTAGTGATCAGCCCATCCTCCACGTGCAGACCATAGCCGAGATCCCATCTCCTTATATCAACAGCCCGCACCGAGTACCCACCTGCGCATTAGCCACTCGGCTTCAAGCTAAGCCCACCCTGTTACGTAGCAACTTTCTTCCTCAGCCGTGACCTAGCAGACAATGCAAGAACCTCTGCTTCTTCCCCGACCACCGTTTATTTTCCTCCCTCCTTCGCATCTTACTTCCAGCAACCACAACATCCCGATCGACCACCTACCACCCGAGCATAGTTGTTCCTACCTCCTCCTTGCGGCCGAACCCGTCTGTGCCTTGCCCCATGCTTGCAGCCCTCTTCCATTTTGTAAGGTATATATACGCGGTTATATATATTTATATATATATATATATATATATGAGTTTATACGTTTATAAATCTGTTTGGACAATTTGGTAGAAGTTAGAAACCTTTTTTAAGTTTACATAAGTTTATGTAGTATACTATTAGTCTATATATATTGTATTTTAAAGTCTGCATATCTTATATGTAAGGTATTGCACATATTATGTTCAAATATTAGTTTATATAAAAAGTTTATACACCCTGTTTTATATAAATATACATATATGTAAGCTATACATTTGTTTACTTGGTCTATTTAAGTTCATAATAATCTATATATTAGTTTGTATAAGTTGCTTATAATCTTTTGGTTATATATAATAATAGTTTGCATATATAAATTTTAGTTCGGGGTCTATATATAAGCCTATATGTCAGATTTTATGTATATTTTTATTTAATTTTAGCAACCCAGATCTGTCGATTTAGGATCTATTCTTTTCTATAAAGCAAGAAAGGATATGATGTAAGCTTATTTATATATTGCAAGTACAAGTAGATGTTTTCATATCTTATGTACTTTTAATAATTATATGGATGGACATTTGATTTCAAAACAAATATAGGTTTTATGAAATAGCATTTTTGAATAATATTATACAGAGGTTTTATTTGATTCAAGTATAAAGTATATGCGTACAAGTTCAGTTGGCTATAATATATATGTTTGTTATGATTTTTATAAGTTTGAAAATGTATATATGGGTTATGGAAGTCTGAGTAGATAATGGTGCATATGTATTTATATGAGCCTATATATGATTCATTTTATAAATAAATATATTTATATTTTATTTTGATGTAAGAGTTGTCTGCAAATATATGTACGTTACTATATATTTATATGTATAGGTTTTGGGGTCGGTTTAGTGCTCATATTTTAGTTTGCTTTCAAATCCATGCTTGATCATTTTACATTTTGTACTACTGACAACTGATTTCGTATATATGACATATTAGATCCATATGGGATATTTGATATCTGACATTTGTTACTTATATATTTCGCATTTACATACATAGTTCTGCTAGCTCGCCTAATTGTAACAAACACATATATAAAAACAGGTTGTTTGTTCGTAAGCTTCATTTGTTATACAGGACTTGTTGATCTATACATATTACAATTAAGTAGTCCATGTTATTTTGATACACAGGTTTATTTTATGAACTGATAGTTTATACATATTGAAATAAAGCAAAATTTATTTCGTTTTTTAAAAGGTAAATTTTGTTATCTTAGGATTTTGTAGCTTGCACGAAAGCTTATTTCGGTATTATGTATGGATTTTTATGGGAATAATGATGATAATAATAATAATATATATAATTGTTGTCTTATAAAACTGATTTGGTTGTTGATTTCCAATCTATCAGCTTTGTCTGTCATGCCTGTTTTCTTCTTCGAATCGTGCCCATCTCACTTTTCTTTAGGATTCGTAACTCATCGTATTTTTGTTCATCTCTGGCCTCGAAAGGTGATCAATCACTCACGATTAATATTCTTTTATTTATTAAATTTGATTTCAATTGAAACAACAAATTGAAATATGCTGCTGTTAGTTAATTTCATTGTTATATATGCTATTACCTGTGTCTGTTCACCTATGACATCTGACACCATTATCTGTTGATTATTTATGCGATGATAATACGGTTTAGCTAATAATCGATTAATTGTTGATGTTTATATTGGACGTTTAATTGTAATAAGTGATAAATATTATGCAATTGAATTGGACGTAGGATAGTTAAAATTTGAATCGACATATGTGTTGAATTTGATTAGTTAAATTTGAATAATATGACCCCCTTTGAATGTTAAATAAACTGACACGTATAAATAGTGTTAACTACATCTTGAACCATTGGTTGTATGTTGTATTAAATTGATGTAGTATGAATTTGAATAATAGGTATCGAGTGAAGAACCGTATTGATACTAGTGTAATAATCTTTAATCTACATGAAATGATAGTGTAGATTTTAGAAATAATTATATTAATTTGCACAAACAACAATGTGAATTAATACGATTATTTAGGGATTATTTGAATTAATTATTGGATTATTATTGATTGTTGTTATTGCTTGTTTATTTACTTTGACACCATCCCAGTTATCACACTGCAAGTTCCCTTTGCTATGGTTTGATTTTTGAATTGGAATGGAATCGGGTTGAAATGATAAATACCCAAATTTATCTTGACCTAGGACAGAAAATTTATTAAATCCCGATTGGTCAATAATTTAATTTAAAATAAAATAAAGATTTTATTTGAACTAATAATAAGTTTCGAAAAGAATTTGGAATTTGAATTTAATGAAAGGAAAATGTTAATATTTAATTATTTGAAACAAAAATATTAACATAGTAGTTATTGAATGAACATTGTTTTAAAATAAATTATTTGATGATAAATTTAGAATTATTCATTGCATTAAGTTTGAAATGATATGATAATAAAGTATGAATTTATAATTAAGTTTGAAATTATTAAGTTTTGAAATTATTTAATAATTAATTTTGGAATTATTATAAAATTGAATAAGATTGAATTATTTGATAATTAATTAAAAATTGGATTCTTTGATAAAAGAAATTGAACTTCGGAATAAGTGAATTTGAACTTCGTTAATAAATGAATTTGAGCTTCTCTATCAATTGAGTTTTGGAGAAATTATTTAAAGTAGGTAAATAAGTGAAATTGTTTCCTTTAATAAGAAACAAATATGACTTATGTGTTGAATAAATATAAGACTTGTATTTTAAGAAGTTGATTTGGCGAATTTAATTTAATTCAATTTGAAGTTTTGTTATAATGAAGTTGATCGTAAGCAATTGATTTAATAAATTAGAAATTAAATGCAAATTGCTTTGAATGACAAATTTACTTAATAAATGTTGAATGAAATCGATCAATGGGTTTAAATTGGTTTGAATGTTAAATTAAATTAATCTAAATGATTTCAGAATGAAATTTATATACGAACTTGAATCAAAATTTGAATTGCTTAAATAAAATTTGAAATCGAATTATAAGATTTTGAAATGGTAATTTGAAAGTTTTGAAACGTAAATTTCGTAAATTTATTTGGAAAGACAAATGAAATGTTGGTTTACGAATTGAAATTGAAATTGAATTTTATTTGGTTCTGAAATTTATTAAACGACCAATCGGTGTAATAATTACGGAAGTTATTAAAGAAACCGGAAGCAGTTATGGACGTACTCTCTGTCTAAACCGAAAACCACTTTAATAATTATACGCGAAGTGTGATCCAGAATGAAGTGGTTGGAATGATGTACGTGATGACTGAAGAAAGAGAACGATAATGGATAGCCTTGACAATTGTGTCAAATTGGAAATGACTAAAACAGGAGTCGTGCTGGGCCAAATGGGGTTAGCCACCTCGAGCGAACACACTTCTTCTTATATTGCTCATTACTTGTTATTGATTGGTGCACCCTCGTACTTTTAGGAGTGTTGTTTCGTAGTGTTGCGATCGTTGCGGCGATGCATTCTCACCAGTCCGGATCAGGCAAACGGTAGTTTCACTACCTTGGATATTGCCTCATGTGCCTTGTCATACTTGTAACCCGATATATGCGACCACTACGAATTTGTTTTGTGTTATACCTATGGGGTACTCCCTGATATCTCACTGGTTTACGGTGGAGTTTACAGTGCTGTATAGACTATGAAATTTATGTAAAATGTGTTAAGGGGGATAATGGTAACGCCTTAACACTATTTTGATATTTATATTACTGATAGGCATTATCTATTTAGCGTACACTACTACATAGTAGATAGTTTAACGGATCCTTAGAGGATGGTTATTCCAACATCCTTTGAGTTACTTGTATCTTAATTATTATTTCAATTGAGTTTGATTTATTGATATAAGAATGTTAGTCCTGACTCAGTGTTTTGTGTTTTGCTTTATGCTCGGGTCATACTGAGTGGTTCAGCTTTTGAGATTCACCTTTGGAGCTGGAGCTTCGCCTGGAGATCCAGCTATCTATCAGCTTTCAGATATTCAGCTAATTCCAGTGATGTATTCTGATTCTTGTATTTGACTATTTGTAATACCCCAAGATCTTGTGATAAATTATAGTAATAAAATAATTTAATCTTGAAATAATTGGATTTAAATATGTTGGAATTCTTGAAAATAAAAAAAATGTGCAAGGAGATGTGTACACATGCACACTGGAAATAGCACAGGGGAAAATCCAAGAATTGTGGAAAATAATAATATAGGGAAAAGAAAACATTTCAAATGTAGTTTTGAGATGTGAATCATTTTGTCCTCAGGTCACAATGTATAATTTTGAAAAATAATAATAAATAATAAATAAAGTAATGAAGAGGCAGAAAGATTTTATTGAGCAAGAAGTAATCGTTCCTTAAAGAATAGGATTTTCTTTTACTAAATCTAACTCATTATAAATTAGAAAAAGTATATTTGTGTGTATATTTCCGGCAAAGAAAGATCAAATATATATGTACACCCCTATGTACATGTACATTTTCTGTAAGCAGAAAGTGTTAAAGCAAAGCAGTAGGAAAGAAACGTCAAAATGACATGAAATGTATTACAAGTCAATATGCTTGTGTAGGCAAAAATAGCAAAGGGGATTTTCAGAAATAATTAAAATATAAAATATGGTAGTCACACTTTTAACATGATTAAGTGAGTGGCCATTTTCTGCAAAAGTAGAGGAAAGAAAAATACCACCCTTTTACAAACTAATATGGCCGGGATGAAAATGTGAAAAATGCAAGATGCAAACTAGGATAGAAATGGAATTTTGTTTCAATAAAACCCTAGTGGGAAACATTGATATAAATAGGCAGTTTTGGCCAGTAAAGTTATCTTTACCCCGAGTTACACAAAAATAAGAAAGAAAGAAAAATATAGGAAGGGAGGAGAAAACACACACAAGGGTTTTCTGGATCAAAAGAAGACAATATTTAGGTGAGTTATCTCACTATATTTATGGCATTAAGACCTGAGATGAGGCAGCCAATTTTTGCATTGTTCTTTACATGTTTCTGGTTCTAGGAATATGATTTTATCAATGCTATTTAGATGTTATTGATCTGATATAATTTTACCATGGATGTTTCTAGGTGATAGCTGATTTGTTGAGATGTTTGCTTTTGTATGTGCAACTTACTGTTTTAGTTTGCTCAGAAATGCTAAGAACCTGAATCTTAAAATTATCTAGAGAATACTCTCAACGATTAAAGATCTATGGCACGAAAATTTTATCAAGGGAAAATGTGTGAGCTGCATTATACTTTGTATAAGTGCTGAGGCTTAAAAGGAAATTAATTAAGGGTGCAATAGAAATTTTCTATGTGTTGAGCCCTTAATCAAAGGAAAAAATATACATATAAATTCACAAGCTAGAACTATGATGGAGCCAGATCATGAATCTGATTCAATCATAGAGGCTTGCAGGCTAATATAACATGTCATGCCAGGCCTCTTATTATAGTTGAAAATATTCTTATATAATTTTACTGAGATCAAGACATAATGACCACATTTTAGGAAATGACTGTCTGCCTATTTCTGAGGAAAAATTGTGCTAGGAAGATTATGGATGTTTTCATGTTTGTAGTAACATGTTCACTTAGCACAATTGATGGTGGGATTTAAATAAATGCACTAGTAAATAAACTAGGGAAGGGGAGGCCAAGAAGGCTGCTGGAGTGCTTGCTATATTTGATGTATGCAAGTTGACACATGGTTTGTTTAAGCCCTGAGATCTTTGTGCAATGATGTGAATTAGTTCATTGCAATGTGTCCCTGTGACTCCTTGATAGCAGATGAGGCAGGAATTTAAATTGAATTATACAACCTGTAAATGAGGAAATAGGAATATGAATATTTCTTAGGTTGGTTGGTATGAAACCATGATTGTTCCTGTGAATCCAAATGTTACAGATAGATAATCATGTTTGCAAGATTATGTATGCATGTGTAAGAATGATAGATGAATATATCATACCTAAATCAATTTATTTATACCAGGCTAAAGTAATGGATTGAAGAAATTTGCTTAAATAATAAGTCGTTACACTTACATTCTCTGTTGCTTAATATTATGAATATATTGATGATGCTCATACTAGATCATAGATCTGACCCTTATTTTCTCATGGCATATGGGGGTGTCTCACTTTAAAATGAGGCAGCCTCTAATGTTCTTGCAGGGAGTATCAAGCTTTAGTAGAAAGTGAAAGTTATGGCTAATGGAAAATAATTGAATGAACATGCCTGCTAATCTTTAATAAGAGCTTAAAATGATTTTATTTGCATGTATTCATGAGATAGTTGTGTTTGAACCTGATGCTATGTAATGAATTTTATTATGATAAGTTGAACTAGTTGTTTTCTGTTGAATATTGCTACGCATTAAGGTTTGAAAACTAAAAGAAATATCTGAGTTAATAACAAGAAGAACATGCTTAAGTGTTAGATATGGAAGCTTGGAAAAGAAATATGTATGTGTATGTGAGCAACTGTTTTACATAACTTATATTATATATTAGTCAATCTTGAGACATAGCAAAGCACTGAGTTTTAGGATAAGATATAGATTCAACTAGAAGTAACTTATAAGGATTTAAGTTCTTTTTACTGAAATGCTTTGCAAATAAGTATATGTTCATTTCTGAATTGTTTTGAGAAAAGTGAATGTTTTGTGAAGCTTTAGATAAAATGTAATGAATGGTGTCTCAATTGCTTTGAACAAGTGTCAAGCAGACACAAGATACATGAGTTAACCAGCTTCAAAAGTATGAAGTTTTGGTAGATCATGTTTGAGGGTGTTTTGTCTGTAAAAATGCATTTTAAAAAGTTTAGTTTATTTAGAAATTATTTCACCACAATCAACTTTAAAGGCCATGAAAGATATGCTATGAGAACTGGTTTTGAACAAGCAAAACCTGGAAACACTTCACATATTATGAAGTTATATTCTTGTGATAACAGACCTATATGTAAATGAAAAATCTATAGTGTGACATTTAGACTAAAATTAAACAAACAAGTCACATAGATTGAGTCAAAACAAGAAGGGTTCAAAGAAAAATACATAAGTGGAAAATGATAAGTGAATATATCATTTTCTCGTCTTAGTCAAATACAAACATATTTGAACTATGACCTGCGAATCTCAAGTATCTAGAGATTTAACTAATTAAAATAAATTAATATTAATAAATTGGAATGACCAAATTCATACGAATTAAATATGCACAGAATTTATTAATATAATACAAATATTCAAAAGAACATGGTAATTATCTGTAGGCAGATTTATTCAAATCCAAACCAAACAGCATGCTCTTGTTTAACAAATACATACTCTGATTTTAAACAAGAAGAACATATACATCTTCATATGTATGTGTATATTTTTAGGAATAAACTGATATATTTATATTGGTAATGAACTAGGAATCCTGGTTGATTTATTTGAAAGAAGATGACTCTGGTAATTCAAAGGAAATTTAAATCAAACTTAAAAGTGCAAATGAAATATATGTGGACATTCAGATACCTATAAATTAAATGGGTATGTGTATGTACATAAAAAAAATCATTGAAAAATTGAGGTAAAAACTTTGAGGGTCATTTCACTATTATACTCGAGACTCTCTGTTGTAACTTATTTAACTCTGTTATATACATAGTAGCTTCACGAACTACTATCTTTTTGCTTCTGCTGCATATTATTACTCTGTGCCTATGATTCTGTGATTATTTATTTACTGTATATCTGAGTTTTGCCGAATTATAATTAACAATTTGCTATTTTGAATTATTCAAGTCCGACATGTGCGGATGCGAATGGTCCAAAATAGTGGGTCGTTACAGGGACTGCTTGTTGATCGTTTGGGGTTATAATCCCAATATATATGCAGTAGCAGTGGCCTCTTCATTATGAAATATCCAATGCAAGGACTATTCGCTACTAATCCTAGGGATTTCCCGACAGGATGTGATAGGAAAGTGCCTTCGGTTTGTCATGTTTCTAGACAACTTGTTTGGATGTTTGTTTGACATTGTATTTCTAAAGACTATGTACATTGGTTTTTAAAACGTACACCGGTGGTGTCGGAGAAGGAAACTTCCTTAGCTTAACGCCCTCCTTGAGACGTATGAGCTTAAGGGTTGTATTTTTGTGGAATGCAATTAGTAGTCAACGTAAATGGCCATGTGGAATTCAAAGTGTTGTGATTGTGATTGTGAAAGGCAGTCGTTACCACATGCCTCATCAACTGAAAATGACCAAAACATGGTTAGATGCGGCAAGCTGAGTGGATCGCTCCCAAGTAGGATATGATCATCCGCTTCTAGATATATCTTTACACGCTATGACGTCGTGTATCTGATTATGTGGTTTATATGCTTAGAGGGCCCTCGATAAATGTCGGTAACGACCAAAGGATGATATATTCGGTAACATCTAGTTATAGACGTGGGCCTGTCTTGTGTTGGTATAGGATCCTTTGTAATGGTCCTTGGTACATTCTTCTAGAGATGTACTGCCGGAAGGTAGTCCCCTCACCTGGTCATTTGTATGGAAATCCAAACTACGCTATGTACCTTCCATTTTGATTGTATTACCTAATTGGACTAAATGCTGGAATTTAATCACTGTAACAATTTCGGCTATGATTAATATTATTTATATACTAGACACTAGTATAATATTAGATGATTTGATATGAGATGTTTTAGTTATCGTAAGGTAAAACATATCTGTTTTTATGTGTGGACTTGTCATACGAGATACTTTTGTTTTGATAAAGAAAAAGTTTGGTAATTTAATAAATTCCGTTGAGTGTGTTTCTCACTCTGGTTTACTAGACTGATCGAAGCGTTCTTCCCTTTCAATGCTCGTGTCAGACAGAGTATATTTATAGGTTCAGATTGGTGCTTTTGGAGCTTCAATAGGAGAGCTGGAGATCATCATTTCGTATATGCGTATCTGTTTTGATTATTGATTATCCGTTGCATTGCTTAGTTGTTTATATTATCAGCAATTGTGAGGGCATGAAATTATAATTGTTCAGGCTGATAAATAATGATTGATTTTTTTTCAACTTTGATTGATGTTTGTATATACAGTTTCTATTTTGTAAAGATCATTGATATGAAATTATATGTTTTTCGCTACGTTGTGAGATTCTGTAATGTTTTGTTTGGTTCTATCTTCTCTCTTTCTTCTCTTCTCTTCTTCTCTCTTCTTTTCTTCCTCTTGACTTTCCGTCAGTCTGTGCTTTATGGGTCGGACATGTGTGGTTTATTGTCGATTCAGAGGTATCGGATTTTCTTGATTGTGTTCGGCATGATAGGGAGTTCTTACTTTGTGAATAGTGACGAAGCTTAGACCCTTACCTCTACATATCCCTAGTATGAAAGGGTTGGTTGCAGTCGAGAGGCTGGCGGTAAAAGAAAAGTGCGAGGTATTAGTTTGAGCTATGGTGGGTATTACCCACTGGCGCGTCCCGTCACACGTGGTATCAGAGCTTAGATTTTGTATCTTCCTAAGATTTGATGCGTACTTAGTGCAGAAAGGGACAGTAGCACCCTAGATTGAGTTGAGTGTATTATATATATGAGCGCGTATTTGTTAGTGATATAAAAAAAAATTTATATTGTGTTTTCTTATCTGTTGAGTTGTTTGTGAATTCTGGACGGTATGTGGGACACCATGTTATTGATAGGGATTCCTAAACACTTAAACGAGGCAAGTCAACATAGTATCATTTTAAAGTGGGTAAATGAAATAATTTTATCTCGGTTATATTTTGTATATAAAGGATTAATTTTTCAGGAATTATTAAAGTGTATATAAAATGAATTGTTTGGTTATTGAAAATGTAAATATATATGAGTAAATAAAGTTGTTTGAAATATCTTAATAAAAACAACAATTCTAAAAGAATAAATTATATAAGAAAATGAATTATAAAGTATGGAATTATATATGATTCAAAATTGTGAAATAATATTACATATAAGTAAAAATGAATTTAAACTAAAAATTTGAAAATTTGAATTTTTTTGATTTTGAAAGATATTTTTCAAAGTTAACGAGATTATATAATTACAAATCTAGATAAGATGAATAAATTTGAAATGGTCTTATATAAGTAAAGTGAAATAGTGAAATTATATAAGTAAAAGGATTTGTAAATGTGATGTATAAGTAAAAGAATTTTTAAAAGGATATAAAGCACTGAATTCACTACTGTTGCTAGGAAATAATAAGGGTGATGACTACAGCATCATCAGTATGATTTTGGAGTTTGTATGTGTTGGATTTGCTACCAATACTTAATTAATTTAAGTTTCTTTTTGGACTTATATTATGAAATAAAACTTTAGCTTTGGTAAAGTTGACATAAAACTTTAGCTTTGGTAAAGTTGAAATAAATGTGAGTTAGCATAATAAATATATGATTCGAAATTTAACTAAAGGAAGGTTAAATAATTCGAACAGGATTAGATAAGTTATTGAAATGAAAATTAAACTAGTAAATGATTATACAATATGAATTTGGAAGGTTGAATAATAAGCCGTATAACTTATAAAAAAATGAGAAAAGGTAAGTAAAAACAATTGTTAAAATGGTTAAATAATTTTGTTAAGAAAAAAATATATCTGAAATTGAATAGTGATATGAAATTGTCTTAAGTAAAGTTAAATAAAGTAGAATTTAAATTAAAATCAGTAGTGAACTTGAGTGGTTTAAGTGAAATTAACGTAAATGGAGTTGATTTTGGTATCGAAATAAATTAATAAAGTGAATTAAATGAATGTGAGTTTGAGTTATATAATGAAATTCAACTTTAACTGTATAATAAATCAGCATTAAAAATGTTGTTGTTAAGAAGTTCTGAATATGGCAAATACTAGAATTCAATCTAAATTGAATAATTGAATATTAAACCAATTGAAATTAAATGTGTTAAACCAAATTGAATGTAAGCGAAGTAAATAAATTTGGTTATGATTAGATATGCATTGGTTGTTAGATAGTTGTTAATTGATTGCATAGAAATTCATATGAAATTGAATTAACGAATTTGAAAGCTAAATAATTAGATCCAAATTGGAAGCAAGTGAATCTAAATAGAATTGAATTTAGTTTGGACCTGAACTAACTTGAATGTAAATTAGTGAATGTAAACTAATTGAATATGAATAAATGAATGTTATTAAAGTCCAATGTTAATAAATCAAATGTGATTTAAATTGAAAACCAGTTCAATGAATATTAATAAAAAGAGAATTTATATTGTTTTGGTTATGGATTGATTGGATAGATATGGTTTGTTTGATGATAGTTGTTTGATAGTTGGATTTGTCGCATTTGACTGCATTTGCCATATCAGCATATATAGTTGTGTATTGGTATATGTTGTATATGGATATTACTTTCATATATATATATATATATATATATATATATATATATATATATATACATGTTTCTCATTGTTGTTGAGTGTTTAGTAGGCGTGGATGGCGCTTCCTCGCATTTGGAGCTCGCTTTCATGCTATATTAGCCGTATATGCTCGCTAATAATATATAAGGTTCATCTTGGATTACATATCGTACTTTTATACTTTTTTCCCTTCGGGATACCTCATCCTCGTAGATGAGAAGTGTGTGTGTGTATACATATATTGATCCTACTATGACCGAGCCGCGCAAAGGAGACGCTGGCGAATTTTTTTTAAAATTTAAGGCGTTAGAATTTTTTTTAGATTTTGGAAAAATTTTGAAAAATAAATTTTGATTTCTGAGTAATAAAGTTAAATGATATTAGTTGATTTCGAAAAGATAACTACATATGGATTTAAAAACTTAGTAAAGTTTTTGTAAGAAGTTTAATTAATGAATTTTGGAAAAAGTTAAAGGGTCAAATGGATTTGAAATTTAATTTGAAATATTTGTTTTGGAAACTTTGTGACTTTTTCTTACTTAGTAATTTCGAGGACGAAATTCTTTTAAGTAGATGAGAATGTAACGACCCAGAATTTCTGCAATTTGATATTCGTATATTTAATTAATTTAAATATTCGAAAGTTAATTTTATTAGCTGAGTAGATTTTATTTCGAATATTTGGATTTAATTGGATAAATAAGTTGTTAATTTAATATTTGAAATTGTGTAAATAATTAGAAATTGAATTTACTAAGAATAGAAATGTTATATAAAGTTGAATTAAATTTTATTTGAACTAAAATGATGTTAGAGAACTTTTAAAGTTGAATTAAAAGTTAAATTGTAGAAATTGAATATTTTAATATTTAATTGACGAGTGAAAATGGCCATTTTTCATACAGTCTCGGATTTCGACGAAACTAGTTTCATTGGATCCATAATGTTATATTATTGTAATATTTCAAATTTCGTGTCAATCGGATTTACAGTTTGTCCGAGGCAAGTTAAACGCGTAGCAATTCGGCTGAGTGAAATTTTAAATTTAAATAGTTGATTCGAAAACCTATTTTTCACGTATGATCGAATTGGCTCTCGACATATATTCCATTGTGTTTGGAATAGGGGTAAAAATTATAAACACCAGGCGACATACTTCGTTTCGAGTTTGAAAATTTTTGGGATGAATAGTGCCGTCAAATTTTCTATAAAAGGACCTTAAATTTTCTATTTTGAAAAATATTAGGGTTTTAAACCCTAGCCGCCGCCATTAACGTTCGATGGCCAGTGTAAAGACCTAGAATTTCTACTAATTAAAATTTGAATATTTAATTAATTTTAAATATTAATAAGTGAAATTAATAAGTCGAATAATTTATTTATCGAATATTGGATTTAATTTGGTAATTAAATCGATAATTTAATAGTTGAAATTCCAGAAATAATTAAAAATTGGGTTTAATATGATTGAAAATGATTTGGAAAATTTTATTTTATCTTATTTAAGTTATAGTAATGTTATAGAACTTTTAAAATTGAATTTAAAGTTAATTTGTGAGATTCTGATGTTGTTTTCTTGTTTTTTTCTGTTCTATCTTCTACCTCTTTCTTCTATCTTTTTCTTTTTCTTCTTCTTTAACCCTAACATTACGGTTTTTCGGCAACGAAAAGTCGCAAACTTTACATTTGGTATCAGAGCTTATGGTTAAGCGACAACCATGGCTCTGTTGGGTATTACTCATTAGAGATAGAGTCAGTAGTACTCTAGAATGAGTTTGAGTGCAATAATAGATACGAGTGCGTATTTGTTAGTGAATATAAATTGTTTTATATTGTGATGATTGGTTTGTTAAGTGGTATATGGATTTTGGTCAACACGAGTAATTAACGTTGTTGATAGGGATCTCTAAACACTTGAATAGAACAATTCGACACAGTATTGTTTTAAATTGGGTAAATGCAATAATTTTACCTTGATTATATTTTATATATAAAAGATAATTTTCCAGAATTATTAAAGTGTATATGAATTGATTGTTTGGTTGTTGAACAAGTTAAATAAAAACAACAGCTGTAAAAGAATGAATTGTATAAGCAATTCGATTATAAGTATGGAGTTATAATTAAAATAATTTACACTTGTGAAATAATCTTATATATAAGAAGTGAAATTATATAAGTAAAAGATTTATAAATGTGATTTATATTCTGAAAATAAAATTCCAAAGAAGTGTTTTGAAAGGATTTGATATTTTGGGAAAATTGTTTTAGAGAAATTAAAGCTCTAAACTCTTTTTGGTCACTGGAAAATAATTCCGATGATGATCGCGACATCATTGGTGTTCATTTTCGGGTTTCCAAAAGAGGGATTGCTGCCAAATTGTTTAAAAGAAAGTTGTTTGGAAAATTTGGATTTGATTTGGATTTGATAAGATGTTTGAAATGGAATATAACTTAAGTGATGTTGAATGAAGTTGATTTCTGGTATCGAAGTAAACTAATAAGTGAATTAATGAAATGAAGTCATTAAGAATTTGAACTTGAGTTATATGAATAAAATTCAACATTATATTGTTAAAGGAATTAGCAATTGAATTGAACTAATGAATTGAATGAAAATCAATCGAATGTAAATAAAATTGATATGGGATAATAGATGAAAGTGTTAATTCATTGAAAGCCAATGTAATTAGAAGTTGAATAATTGAATGAAAGTCAATTTAATATAAACCAATTGGAATTAAAAGAGTTGGACCAAATTGAATGTAAATTGAATAATTTGGTTATGTTAAATAAACATTGGTTGTTATTTGATTGTTAGTTGATTGTATATAAATTCATTAAGTGTTAATGAAAGTGAATTAGCGAAATTGGAAGCTAAAGAAATTGAATCCAACATGGAAGAAAATGAACTTAAATGGAACTGAAATTTGATTTGGAAATGAACCAACTTCAATGTAAATTAGTGAATGTTATCTAATTGAATTGAGAATGAATGTTGATAAAATCCAATGTAAATGAATCAAATGTTATTTAAATTGAAAACCAATTCATTGAACGTTAATGAGAAGTAAATTTGTATTGATTTGGTAGTTTCATTTGTCGTTTGCTGCATTTGCTATATTGGCACATGTAGTTGTTATGTTGCTATATGTTGTATATTGATACTATTTTCATATATGCATGATTCTCATGTTGTTGTTAAGTGTTTAGTAGGTGCGGATGGCGTTGCTTCGCATTTGGAGCTCGTTTTCACGCTATATTAGCTGTATACGCTCGCTAATAAAATATAAGGTACATATCTCGGATTACGTACCGTACTTTTACACTTTTTTCCCTGCGGGATGCCTCATCACTTGATGAGATGTATATTTGTGACATATATACTGTCAATTTTGTTTTCGGATCGAGCCGCGCAAAGGAGGCTATGGCGAATTTTTTCGAAAATTTAAGGCGTTAGAAAAAATTTGAAAATTTTGGAAAATTTTGTGAAAAGCTATAACTTTGATTTTGGAATTGAAATTTAAACAATATAGTTTGGTTTTGAAAAGATAACTAAGTATGATTTGAAAACTTAGTAAAGTATGGTAAGAAGTTTAAATTTGTTTTGGAAAGTTAACGAATTCTGTAACTTTTTCTTACTTGGTAATTTCGAGGACGAAATTCTTTTAAGGGGGAAAGTCTATAACGACCCAGAATTTCTATTAATTAAAATTTGAATATTTAATTAATTTTAAATATTAATAAGTGAAATTAATAAGTCGAATAATTTATTTATCGAATATTGGATTTAATTTGGTAATTAAATCAATAATTTAATAGTTGAAATTCCAGAAATAATTGAAAATTGGGTTTAATATGATTGAAAATGATTTGGAAAATTTTATTTTATCATATTGAAGTTATAGTATTGTTATAGAACTTTTAAAACTGAATTTAAAGTTAATTTGTGAGATTCTGATGTTGTTTTCTTGTTTTTTTCTGTTCTATCTTCTACCTCTTTCTTCTATCTTTTTCTTTTTTTCTTCTTTAACCCTAACATTTCGGTTTTTCGGCAACGAAAAGTCGCAAATGTTACATTGAATTAGCAATTGAATTGAACTAATAAATTGAATGAAAATCAATCGGATGTAAATAAAATTGATATGGGATAATAGATGAAAGTGTTAATTCATTGAAAGCCAATGTAATTAGAAGTTGAATAATTGAATGAAAGTCAATTTAATATAAACCAATTGGAATTAAAAGAGTTGGACCAAATTGAATGTAAATTGAATAATTTGGTTATGTTAAATAAACATTGGTTGTTATTTGATTGTTAGTTGATTGTATATAAATTCATTAAGTGTTAATGAAAGTGAATTAGCGAAATTGGAAGATAAAGAAATTGAATCCAACTTGGAAGAAAATGAACTTAAATGGAATTGAAATTTGATTTGGAAATGAACCAACTTCAATGTAAATTAGTGAATGTTATCTAATTGAATTGAGAATGAATGTTGATAAAATCCAATGTAAATGAATCAAATGTGATTTAAATTGAAAACCAATTCATTGAACGTTAATGAGAAGTAAATTTGTATTGATTTGGTAGTTTCATTTGTTGTTTGTTGCATTTGCTATATTGGCACATGTAGTTGTTATGTTGCTATATGTTGTATATTGATACTATTTTCATATATGAATGATTCTCATGTTGTTGTTAAGTGTTTAGTAGGTGCGGATGGCGTTGCTTCGCATTTGGAGCTCGTTTTCGCGCTATATTAGCCGTATACGCTCGCTAATAAAATATAAGGTACATATCTCGGATTACATACCGTACTTTTACACTTTTTTCCCTGCGAGATGCCTCATCACTTGATGAGATGTATATTTGTGATATATATACTATCATTTTTTTCGGATCGAGCCGCGCAAAGGAGACTATGGCGAATTTTTTCGAAAATTTAAGGCGTTAGAAAAAATTTGAAAATTTTGGAAAATTTTGTGAAAAGCTATAACTTTGATTTTGGAATTGAAAGTTAAACGATATAGTTTGGTTTTGAAAAGATAACTAAGTATGATTTGAAAACTTAGTAAAGTATGGTAAGAAGTTTAAATTTGTTTTGGAAAGTTAATGAATTCTGTAACTTTTTCTTACTTGGTAATTTCGAGGACGAAATTCTTTTAAGGGGGAAGTCTGTAATGACCCAGAATTTCTATTAATTAAAATTTGTATATTAAATTAATTTTAAATATTAATAAGTGAAATTAATAAGTCGAATAATTTATTTATCGAATATTGGATTTAATTTGGTAATTAAATCGATAATTTATAGTTGAAATTCCAGAAATAATTGAAAATTGGGTTTAATATGATTGAAAATGATTTGGAAAATTTTATTTTATCATATTGAAGTTATAGTAATGTTATAGAACTTTTAAAACTGAATTTAAAGTTAATTTGTGAGATTCTGATGTTGTTTTCTTGTTTTTTTCTGTTCTATCTTCTACCCCTTTCTTCTATCTTTTTCTTTTTCTTCTTTTTTAACCCTAACATTTTGGTTTTTCGGCAACGAAAAGTCGCAAACGTTACAGCCAGAAAAGCACGATCATTCTTCCCTTATTATCTTCCGATCCATAAATCAATTCATGAAAGCTCCAACACGAAAATTATAGAGCTAAGTGAGATCTACAAATCCATATGTGGAAGATCAAATTTAGTTGAGAAAATCAATGGCAATTTCAACTTGGACACCCCACATTCGCGCATGAATTACGAGGCTAAGGGGTAATCTAACCTTCCATGCTTGTGACCGTGGGTGAGGCTCAGGTAGGCGCCCGCCTCGATGGCCTTTGATCGTGTTCTCGATGCTCGTGATGGCCGCGGCGTTCGAATTTGGTTGGGCGACATTTTGGGTTTGCTGCGTACGAAAGGAACGATGGAGAAGAAAGGGTTTATGGACTGATCTGGAACAAAGGAAAATCAACGGCCGTGATTGATTGGGTTTGAAAATAAAATTAATTTTCAAATTATATATATTATAAAATCGTATAAACTTTGTAATGCTATATCTTTTTCATACGAGGTCTGTTTCACACAAAATGAATTGCGTTGGGTCCGTATTGACCAGCACTACATTATAGAGCATGATTGGGATTTATTTGAGCTAGTGTAAATTTGGGTAAAATTAAATGCTCATTTAATTTTATTCGGAATAAAACACTACAACTGCTATTGGAATCAAAGTGAGTATGACTCACTCTTTCCGACTCGCAGATATTTTTATATAAGTGTGAAATAATATATTTATGATGATTGATGATTTTTGGATGATATACGATATATTATTTATATATTGATTAGTATTTGGATATATATCTGCCTATTGGAGCAGATGACCCTATACATTCACGTGTATGAGCAGATGACCCTTTGTACGCACGTCTGCCATGAAGCGGACATTGTACGTATATTTCTAATATGTATATTTTTTGCAGGTAATAGGTTGGAGGGATCCAACTGGATTCCTCACCAGTATTGATTTATTTACAGATGTTATGATATATGCTATTATCATATGATATATGATGTTTTGGATGTCGTGATTGATGTATTTAGTGCCGTTGTAGCATTGGGCCTATTTTGGAATTTTAAAAATGTTAAAGTGATGATTTCGAATTTAAAAGGATTTTGAAGCGATTTTGGAGATATACGTTTTATTGAATTTTGAAGTGTTAAAGGAAATGAATTTATTTTAAATAAATAAAGAGTTATAAATTTTATGTTATAAAAATTATGATTTTTATGAAATATACTTAAGTATGATTTTTGAAGTTTACATATATTTTAATAACGACTTGTAAATTATTAAAATGATAAGTTTATTTAAATTGAGATTTTGGATATATTATAAATGGTATATGTATAAGATTTATAAAATTGAATTTTGTAAATCAAAATAATGGGATTATAAATGGGTTTGGTGAGTGTTAAAATGGAGTTATAAATGTATTTTGTAAGCAAATAAGATTTATCAAATTGTGAGGTTATAAACGAATGAATTGGAAAATAAATGATATATAAGTAATTTACTTATAAACTGGATTTTGGCATGTAATTTAAATATATATAGAATTATTAATAATGTGATTTTATAAGTTGAAGTTTTTATAATACATAAATGTGATTTATAAACATTGTTTTATAAATCCGAAATCAACTGAATTTGATAAGTTAATTATTATAGTTTATTAAAGGAATTATATCCATGATTTTGGATAGTGGATAATCCTATAATAAAAGTGCAATAGTAAGAAATTTGATTAGGCATTAAATCCATGATTTTGGACAGTGGATTATCCTTAATATAAATGTGTAGAAATATTAAATTTGGTAAACGATTTGTATTCACGATTTTGGGCGGTGAATAATATATTAGTAAATGTTTTAAAAAGTGATATTTTAAATAGAGTTAAATGGTTTATAGATGTTTTAAAATGTGTTAAGTATCGAATACATAGATTTCAACATTCATTGTTCAAATAGAGGTTTCGAGAAATAAGGAAATGATGGACTATAACATTGTTGTTATAGTAAATGATTTTCAATAGGAAATGTTTTTGTATAGTATATGGGATTTATATATCTATCTTATTTTCGAATCCCTATATTAGTGATTTTGGTTGTCGTAACGATGTTTCACGCAACATTCGTTATGATCCAAAATAAAGATGTTTAACAGAATGTTTTCCTTAAAGAATAAAATATACTTAATCCTGACGATGTAACGACCCGCCGCTCTGACCGCCTCTAGTCGGTAATTAAACCAACTAGAAACGTTCAAAATGACGGATTGTTATTTAGTTTATAACATTTAAACAGAATCAGTCACAGAATCACAGAAACAATAATATTTTTTATAAATGAACTTTTCTTTTATATACAAATATCAGAGTTATACAATGAATTACATTTAATACAGCGGAATATACATATATCTTTTTAAAGTACAAGAAAATTTCCCGAAAAACTTTAGTGATGCGGTAATTCCCCTCTCTCTAACTTCGCTGCCTGAAAATCTTCAAGCTGTAAAAATACTCGGTCTGACCCGAGTATTACATTCAAAAGAAAAACGGATATTTAAATAGAAATTAGACGACAGTCAAAGATAAATTTACCTATCCGATCCTTTCAACAAAGAAAAGGATAACGGTAAACATAACACTTAACAGTGTTAAACAACCAATCAGTAGATTCAAATTATCAACGAAGATAGATGAAGGAATTATTAACGAAGATAAGTTAGAAAAACATCAGAATTGCCTAAATGGAAATTAACAACAAAATCATCAATTTAAAACCAATCAATTCAAACCATTGAAATATCATTAAAACATCAATACTGATTGGCTGCAGTACACGCACGCGTGCACTGCCTCGCCAATACTGCATATGAAATACGCAAAGAATCCATGGTCAAAAGCAAAAGAAGTATCAATAAAGCCAATGCTACGTGGCTGCAGTACACACACGCGTGCACTGCCTCGCCACGACAGTGAAGAAATAAAAATCAGCACAAGGTCAAATCCGAGCGATTGGGCGGGATTCAACACAAGTACAAAATCAGACAGCAAACTACGTGTTGAATAATATGCAACAGTGACCAAAGTCAAAGTAAAATCAGGCCGAACAGAGACTACGAGCGGTGAGCACTTGTAGACCAATGCAAGCAATTCAATGGAGTGATATACGTGACTCAGGGAAATGCAAACAAATGTACAGATAAATGAACAAATAGCACCTCAGACTACATAATAATACCAGTAGGTAGACTATACAACTCAGAATCATAAGTATGTATATGGTCAAGTGCAAAGTCAAGTGAGTTTCAAATCAATTCAGTGAACAGCAAGCAACAATGCACACTGCAGACTACAAGTCAAATGCCAGTGAAAACATGTGCATACGCAACCACAAATCTGAATACAAGTATGTTCACAGTAAAAACCTTCTCATGACTTAATCAACGGTGAAGCAACCAGGCTGTACAAAAGTGCTTCAGACCTATACAGGTGTACAATGACAATAATCATAATCAAAATGCAAGACTACACGAATCAGACTCGAATACAGAGTGCAGACACAATAGAAATGTTTCATTCAAATCAGAAGCATACACGAGTCAAAGTTCAGTATGAACTGAACCAACAACTTCAACCAAGTCGTAAACTTGCAAAAACAAAACTGCAAGAGGCAACAAGAAATCAACATCAAGTCATGACAGCGGTATGAAGGTGAGGGCACCAAAGATATGGCACCACAGCACACAACAATAATGAATCAAGTGGATGCAACACGAAACAACAGTGTGAAAAAGGTTCAAACTCATGTCAGTGCACAAATCAAAGACGAGAGAGACCAGTGCATCCGACAGTTCAAATTCAATAACACAAAACCTCAACAACAACATGACTCGATGCATAAGCACTATGCAGAGCTCGAAACTACCTCGATAAACTATTTGCCTCAAAGTAAAAATGACACAGGGGTGGCAGCATGGAGCTACAGGCCAACAAAGCATCAAAACAAATGTACACCAAATACAAGGCAGTGACTTAAAAATGAACACAGTGAAATCGTCACAGTCAGGTTAATGAACAAGTCAACCTTCATTACAAAGTAAAAATGCCAGGAATCAAAATACAGTTTAACCAGAGAAACCAAAACCGTGAGCATCAATTTGTTAACCATAGAAAAGCACGAGCTAAAGCAAAACAGATTAAAGGGCTGTCTCTGTACTTCAGTAGAAAACAAGTGAGTAACTTTTTTTTTTTCCTTTGCCAGTTCTGTTTAAATTTTCCAGGCACAACTTCATTAAAATACTTATCATTTAATTAAGTTTCTGATAGAATGAAATTTATAAAAAATGAAGTTGTTGATTACCTTGAGTTAATATTTAAAATTTTAAGTAAGTTTAAATATTAGTTATTGTCTCTGGAAACATAAGAAATATCAAGGCATGTTGATTTCTACCAAAATCCAAACGTGTTAATTTCGTAATTTGGTTTCATAAATCAAAAGCATTAACTAAAGCTTGATTTTTAAATCAAGAATTAGGAGAACTAAAATAAGTCAGGTGCCATGATGAAGCAGTGCAACATCAAGGGAAGCACAAATGCAAACATGACAGTGAAACAGAGTGATGCCAAAGCCAATTTATACAACCAAAACAAATGCGACTATCTCAAGAGCCGAAGCCACTGTTAAGGTAAGGCAAAATCGAATTATAAGCACAAGTCAAACCAGAATATCAACAGAAAGGTCGAACCTTTTCAAACCAAAACCATGTTAATGCACGAGTGTCACCAGAAGTCAAGACCCAAGTCACAATAGGAATCAATGCTTAGTTCAAAAACACTCGACAAATTTAAGTAAAACACAGCAAAGTACAAGTCGAACGAGATAAATTCCAAACAATTTAAACTTTGAAACTTGTTAAATTTTTAAAACTTTGAAAACTGCGACATAAACCCGAGCCAAATGCAGATTTACCCGAGTACAACTAGAGCTAAATGACCAGAGGCCGTGAACACAAATGACCAAAGTCCAGTATCAATTTTATACAAAATAGAAAAATCAGCGAAGTCATCCACATCTAAATGAAACAGTGCCGAGATAACCAGGAGATCGAATCAGTAAAAAAAAACAAGTCAGAAATCATCAGCGACGAAATCAAAGCAGACGCAAAGCAAAGCACCTAGTTGAACTAGATGTGAGTGAAATAAAAATCACTCACCTTTGCAAATCGGAGCAGTCGCGAGCGAGGCGAAGGACCAATTGAGCAAGCGAAGACGAAAGCCCTAATTTTTTGGGGACGAAGAACTCGTGGCCGCCATTTTCTTTTCCTTTGCTTGATTTAGGGTTTCGAACGAATGAAGACCAAAGAGGAACGGCTGCCATTATTTCGTTTGGTTTTTTTCTTTTTTTTCTCTCTGCTTTGAAATGATGAAGGGGTAGGGTGGCTGATAGGTACGCGATTTTGCAGAGGCGATAAAATATTGTGTACCAAAGATCTTGAAATATTTTCTTCTCTTATTTTATTCTATTTTTTTTTTCATTTTGAATTCAAATTGTTTTTGATAATTTTCTTTGACACGTTTTTATGTCGTATGTTCACAAATCAACTCTGATGAATACGAAATTTGAAATTCGGTCATAATTCAATATTACGGACCCAATACAACTGATTTCGTCGAATTCCGAGACTGTGCCTCGGAAGGCTATTTTTAAATTCAATTTAAACAATAAAATTTCAAAACTGAACAAATTATTTTCAAATTCAATTCTGAAGTTTTTATTATTTCTAGTATTATTAATATGAATTTTCTAAGCTTTTGAAATATTTTTAATCAGCTTAAAATTGAAGATTCAAATTTTTATTCCACTCTCAATAGATTAAATTTTAAAATTAAATCGCCAAATTCATAGTTATATTGGAAATTCAATTTAAATTATCATTCAAATATTTAAAATTAATTAAATATTTACAATTTTAAATTGTTCAAAATTCAGGATCGTTACAATCTCCCCTCCTTAAAAGAATTTCGTCCCGAAATTACAAGTAAGGAAAAAATGATTGTTAAAATTTCAGTAATATTTATACCCTACTCAATTTTATCGAGCTCAAAACTTATTAAAAATAAATGAGTATAGAATTCATTCTATTTGTTTTATCTCACTAACTTTGTTAATTAACTCCTTTGCTCATCACTTTCTACAATCAAGACGCAAAAGTCTTTTACTAAAGTTTTCAACTTACAAAACCCAAATTTAAACTTGAAACACTTCATTTACATACTATATCTTTTCCAAAGCTGTGGACTTTCAAAATATTTCAAAAATCCTCTTCCTTAGTACATTAAGTTGGGGTTTATGTAATTTTAATTTCAGATAATTGATTTTCTATTTAAAGTTTGAAAATACTTGCTAAC
The DNA here is from genome assembly GCA_030765085.1 of Allium cepa. Classification (NCBI taxonomy): domain Eukaryota; kingdom Viridiplantae; phylum Streptophyta; class Magnoliopsida; order Asparagales; family Amaryllidaceae; genus Allium; species Allium cepa. The sequence continues at coordinate 606,612,616 of CM060937.1, forward strand.
TCAAAATTTAACAAGTCTATTGTCGTTCTTGCAGACATTAGGCATACGCTGGCCAGGCGCAAGACTAAAAATCTCTATGTACTAAATATACTTGCTTCAACTCCCAGTGAAAATACTTTTAAAAATTCTTTTAAAAATGGATATGGAGAGCACGTTCCCCCATGGATCACAGTTTACCCGGCGGTTCCGCTATTATCCCAGTAGAATCGCTTGTAAACTATAGATTTCACATCTCTTGAATTTCGCCATGGTTGTTGCATAGATCGCAGTTTACTCGGCGGTTGCGCCACTATCCCAGTGGAATCGCTTGTAACTGTAGGCATCTCGCCCCATGAATTACGCTATACCATCAGATCGCGGTTTACACGGCGGTTACGCTACTATCCCAGTAGAGTCGCTTGTAAACCTAGACATCTCGCCTCGCGAATTACGCTATTTCATATCATCTAGATCGCGGTATACCCGGCGGTTACGCTACTATCCCAGTAGAATCGCTTGTAAACCATAGGCATCTCGCCCCTCGAATTCCGCTAGTTCCCGATCCCAAACACGATGATCCATCGTGGGGGATTTTAGTCCGAATGGACATTCCACATATCGAAATTCAACGTAGCTACGAATTTCAAATGGACACTCATATCGAGTTCCAATACCTTCTCCAATTTTAAATGGAAGGTACTTTTCCATATCCTCATTTTGGAAAACATAATATCCTACATACATAGTACTTCATTTCATAGTTCGTACATATCATACCTATGTGAACTTACATAAGTTTTCCATAACAATTTCTTTCCAAACCACTGGTTTTCGAATTTATCGTATTCTCATATATACGTTCTGAAAACCACAATATTTCATATCCATAACAAATAGAGGATTCCAAAATTTTCCATTTCATTATCCATTTCAAATTTTCCTCTAAGTCGATTTGAAAATTTAAGTTTAATTCAAACCCAATTCATATTCATAATTCAATTTATTATCGACTTCACACTCGATTTGGATTTCACGTTACATCGTCAATTCTCAACACATAATTGATGTCTACCGATATATAACCTCTAAGCTCGTACGTCTCAGAAAAGGGTGTTAAGCTAAAAGAATAAATTCTCCGCCACCAACAGATATATATTTAATAGAGATCAATTAATATGTCATCAATTCACAATGTTAGACATACAATCCAAATCAACCATTCAAAATTCAAAGTTGAACTAATATTGTTTTTGGTGTCAAAGTTAAACTCAATTTAACTCAAAATTCAATCTTTTTGAAAAATTTCCAAGTTGAACTAATTGTTCAAATTTCTCAAAATAATATCTTTACAAGATATATAATTTTCCACACTTTTCCATTTGAAACAAATTTCAAATATTCATTTTTCAATTTATCTTCAAAAGATAACATTTTAACCCTTTCACTTCATATTGGAAAATATTTCCATACTTATTTAATAATAAGTAATTCACAAATCCATTTATTTTCAACACTTGGAAAATATTCAATATACTTAAATCATAATCAAGTATATATTTCATTCTTAAAGGAAATCGTTCTTTAAACACATTTATTTGAGTCAAAACGAATGTTGCGTAAAATATCGTTACGACAACTCCAAATTACTAGTATAGGGATTCAAATTTAAGATAGATATATAAATCCCAATACTATATAAAAACATTTCCTTTTGGAAATCATTTACTATAACAACAATGTTATAGTCCACCATTTCCTTTCATTTCTCTCGAAAACGTCTATTTCAACAATAAATGTTGAAATCTATGCTTTCGGTTCTTAACACATTTCAAAACAGCTTAAAAATGGATTAACTTCATTTTCTGCACGTTCAAATTCAAATTCATCACTTAATCAATTAAATCTATTGTGGATTTTCATATTGACAAATTTTAATTTGAAATCTAAATCTCATTCGAACATTGCCTTTGATTTCTATTTCAAAATAATCAACTAGTTCTTTAGTAAATTATTCATCGACTTGGTTTCATTAGATCTTATATTTCCACATTAACGATTTTAGGCATTAGTCTAAACTTGAAATGTAAGCTTTTACATCAAAACTAGTTTGATTCATACAGTTAAGTTGACAAATAAATTTCCTATCAAAATTTTGCAATCCTTATTAGCGAAAGTCGGATTATTCAATCATTTTCCCAAGACATATCCGATTTATTTAATAATATATTCACTGTCCCAAAATTGTGAATAAAATTCCCATTCAACTTTTATTATCACAATATTTAACTTAAAGGATAATTCGCTGTCCAAAATCGTGAATATATCTCCTTTGATTAATAACTTCTATGTTTCATTTATCAAATTCAATTGGTTTCGAATTTATAAACAATTTTTACAAATTCCATTTCTATTCATAAAACTTTGTTTCATAATCTCCTTTATTAATTCAATTCAATTTATATAACTTAGTTATATACCAAAAGTCCATTCATAAGTTAAGTACTTATAATCCATTTATTTACTAAATCATTCTTCAGAACATTTGAAATCAATTTTCAAAAGAATTCAAAATCAAATTCTCAAGTTATAATTCAATAATCCATTTGATTATAATCAAATTGACATATCATTTTATTTCCCAATTATTACTTTGGAGATATTCAAAATATTCGATTTAAACCAATTTATCAATTCACTTAACTCATATTTCATTTTCATAAATTCCAACAATTCGATAATGAGTTTTCAAATGATCGAGACTCAAATCTAAGGAGACCTCACCGAAGAAAAACTATCGCAAACCTAAATTTAGAGAGGGGAATTTTCGAAAATGATTCTAATTTTCAAAATACTTTTATCTTAAAGAAAACAATTTGATACTTCATTAGATTTGAAAAACGTTTTCTCTTCAAAATACGCTTTCTTTAAAGTGATTCTAGTAACTATTCATATTAAACGCCATAAACTAAGCTTTGTGCAAACCAAAGCTCTGATACCACTTTTGTAACGACCCGCCGCTCTGACCGCCTCTAGTTGGTAATTAAACCAACTAGAAACGTTCAAAATGACGGATTGTTATTTAGTTTATAACATTTAAACAGAATCTGTCACAGAATCACAAAAACAATAATATTTTTTATAAATGAACTTTTCTTTTATATACAAATATCAGAGTTATACAATGAATTACATTTAATACAGCGGAATATACATATATCTTTTTAAAGTACAAGAAAATTTCCCGAAAAACTTTAGTGATGCGGTAATTCCCCTCCCTCTAACTTCACTGCCTGAAAATCTTCAAGCTGTAAAAATACTCGGTCTGACCCGAGTATTACATTCAAAAGAAAATAATACACGGGTCAGTCTAATTCAAACTCAGTTATTAGTGCATAGAGGCAATAATAATTAAATAGAAATTAGATGACAGTCAAAGATAAATTTACCTATCCGATCCTTTCAACAAAGAAAACGGATAACGGTAAACATAACACTTAACAGTGTTAAACAACCAATCAGTAGATTCAAATTATCAACGAAGATAGATGAAGGAATTATTAACGAAGATAAGTTAGAAAAACATCAGAATTGCCTAAACGGCAATTAACAACAAAATCATCAATTTAAAACCAATCAATTCAAACCATTGAAATATCATTAAAACATCAATACTGATTGGTTGCAGTACACGCACGCGTGCATTGCCTCGCCAATACTGCATATGAAATACGCAAAGAATCCATGGGTCAAAAGCAAAAGAAATATCAATAAAGCCAATGCTACGTGGCTGCAGTACACGCACGCGTGCACTGCCTCGCCACGACAGTGAAGAAATAAAAATCAGCACAAGGTCAAATCCGAGCGATTGGGCGGGATTCAACACAAGTACAAAATCAGACAGCAAACTACGTGTTGAATAATATGCGACAGTGACCAAAGTCAAAGTAAAATCAGGCCGAACAGAGACTACGAGCGGTGAGCACTTGTAGACCAATGCAAGCAATTCAATGGAGTGATATACGTGACTCAGGGAAATGCAAACAAATGTACAGATAAATGAACAAATAGCACCTCAGACTACATAATAATACCAGTAGGTAGACTATACAACTCAGAATCATAAGTATGTATATGGTCAAGTGCAAAGTCAAGTGAGTTTCAAATCAATTCAGTGAACAGCAAGCAGCAATGCACACTGCAGACTACAAGTCAAATGCCAGTGAAAACATGTGCATACGCAACCACAAATCTGAATACAAGTATGTTCACAGTAAAAACCTTCTCATGACTTAATCAGTGGTGAAGCAACCAGGCTGTACAAAAGTGCTTCAGACCTATACAGGTGTACAGTGACAATAATCATAATCAAAATGCAAGACTACACGAATCAGACTCGAATACAGAGTGCAGACACAATAGAAATGTTTCATTCAAATCAGAAGCATACACGAGTCAAAGTTCAGTATGAACTGAACCAACAACTTCAACCAAGTCGTAAACTTGCAAAAACAAAACTGCAAGAGGCAACAAGAAATCAACATCAAGTCATGACAGCGGTATGAAGGTGAGGGCACCAAAGATATGGCACCACAGCACACAACAATAATGAATCAAGTGGATGCAACACGAAACAACAGTGTGAAAAAGGTTCAAACTCATGTCAGTGCACAAATCAAAGACGAGAGAGACCAGTGCATCCGACAGTTCAAATTCAATAACACAAAACCTCAACAACAACATGACTCGATGCATAAGCACTATGCAGAGCTCGAAACTACCTCGATAAACTATTTGCCTCAAAGTAAAAATGACACAGGGGTGGCAGCATGGAGCTACAGACCAATAAAGCACCAAAACAAATGTACACCAAATACAAGGCAGTGACTTAAAAATGAACACGGTGAAATCGTCACAGTCAGGTTAATGAACAAGTCAACCTTCATTACAAAGTAAAAATGCCAGGAATCAAAATACAGTTTAACCAGAGAAACCAAAACCGTGAGCATCAATTTATTAACCATAGAAAAGCACGAGCTAAAGCAAAACAGATTAAAGGGCTGTCTCTGTACTTCAGTAGAAAACAAGTGAGTAACACTTTTTTTTTCCTTTGCCAGTTCTGTTTAAATTATCCAGGCACAACTTCATTAAAATACTTATCATTTAATTAAGTTTCTAATAGAATGAAATTTATAAAAAATGAAGTTGTTGATTACCTTGAGTTAATATTTAAAATTTTAAGTAAGTTTAAATATTAGTTATTGTCTCTGGAAACATAAGAAATATCAAGGCATGTTGATTTCTACCAAAATCCAAACGTGTTAATTTCGTAATTTGGTTTCATAAATCAAAAGCATTAACTAAAGCTTGATTTTTAAATCAAGAATTAGGAGAATTAAAATAAGTCAGGTGCCATGATGAAGCAGTGCAACATCAAGGGAAGCACAAATGCAAACATGACAGTGAAACAGAGTGATGCCAAAGCCAATTTATACAACCAAAACAAATGCGACTATCTCAAGAGCCGAAGCCACTGTTAAGGTAAGGCAAAATCGAATTATAAGCACAAGTCAAACCAGAATATCAACAAAAAGGTCGAACCTTTTCAAACCAAAACCATGTTAATGCACGAGTGTCACCAGAAGTCAAGACCCAAGTCACAATAGGAATCAATGCTTAGTTCAAAAACACTCGACAAATTTAAGTAAAACACAGCAAAGTACAAGTCGAACGAGATAAATTCCAAACAATTTAAACTTTGAAACTTGTTAAATTTTTAAAACTTTGAAAACTGCAACATAAACCCGAGCCAAATGCAGATTTACCCGAGTACAACTAGTGCCAAATGACCAGAGGCCGTGAACACAAATGACCAAAGTCCGGTATCAATTTTATACAAAATAGAAAAATCAGCGAAGTCATCCACATCTAAATGAAACAATGCCGAGATAACTAGGAGATCGAATCAGTAAAAAAAAACAAGTCAGAAATCAGCAGCGACGAAATCAAAGCAGACGCAAAGCAAAGCACCTAGTTGAACTAGATGTGAGTGAAATAAAAATCACTCACCTTTGCAAATCGGAGCAGTCGCGAGCGAGGCGAAGGACCAATTGAGCAAGCGAAGACGAAAGCCCTAATTTTTTGGGGACGAAGAACTCGTGGCCGCCATTTTCTTTTCCTTTGCTTGATTTAGGGTTTCGAACGAATGAAGACCAAAGAGGAACGGCTGCCATTATTTCGTTTGGTTTTTTTCTTTTTTTTCTCTCTGCTTTGAAATGATGAAGGGGTAGGGTGGCTGATAAGTACGCGATTTTGCAGAGACGATAAAATATTATGTACCAAAGATCTTGAAATATTTTCTTCTCTTATTTTATTCTATTTTTTTTTCATTTTGAATTCAAATTGTTTTTGATAATTTTCTTTGACACGTTTTTATGTCGTATGTTCACAAATCAACTCTGATGAATATGAAATTTGAAATCCGGTCATAATTCAATATTACGGACCCAATAGAACTGATTTCGTCGAATTCCGAGACTGTGCCTCGGAAGGCTATTTTTAAATTCAATTTAAACAATAAAATTTCAAAACTGAACAAATTATTTTCAAATCCAATTCTGAAGTTTTTATTATTTCCAGTATTATTAATATGAATTTTCTAAGCTTTTGAAATATTTTTAATCAGCTTAAAATTGAAGATTCAAATTTTTATTCCACTCTCAATAGATTAAATTTTAAAATTAAATCGCCAAATTCATAGTTATATTGGAAATTCAATTTAAATTATCATTCAAATATTTAAAATTAATTAAATATTTACAATTTTAAATTTTTCAAAATTCAGGATCGTTACAGACTATATCTTTTTAAAGATAATTTGAAGTGAATATTTAGCAAGTGATTTAATTTATAAAAAAATTAATTAAAAGGGCCTAGTGATTGTTATGGTGCTAAATATTTGTTTGTTTTGATAGTTAAATAACCGACTCTCAAATTTGGCCAAAATTTTAGTTCCTCAACTTGATGTGGGAACTATTTAGTCGTACACTTAGTACGTTGCCTTCTGTATAGGCTTGATTATCATTTGTGTTGAGGATGTTGAGTCGTATAGTGCGGAGTATTGCTCCAATCTATCGAGCTTCCTTTTTGGCCTGAAGGTTAGCAAGTTGAAAGTTAGGGACGTGATAAGTGTAAGAGACTTAGGTTCTATGTGAGGTTGAGAAATACTTTTGCGTTGTTGGTGCAAAGAGACTGGGATCGGTTTATCCGAAAACCACTTCGGACCAACGTATGCGACGATTGTGCAGGTTGCTTGTGATGATATTGATATTCCGAATTTTCATAGTGGGGGACTTCTTTTTGATCGTTTGGGGTTAAAATCCCAATATACATCTAGTAGCAGTGGTGTGACAGCCCGCAAATCCGTACCCCTTATGTCAACACTATTCTACTTCTATTAACTCAAGTGGCACAGAATGACGAACCATTAGGGTTAAAGAAGAAGAGATAGAAGAAGAAACTAAACAATATCAGAATCTCACAGTCGCAGCGGGATAAAATATAATAGTAGATATAGAACTTTACACAGATGAAATCTATAACTGTTTTATACATCATATCATCAGAGTATCTCATACATCAACAATCATAAATCAGGCATACCATACAATCATAGCAGCGGATATATATATAGGTACAGATAATACGAATGATACGTCTCGGACCCCAGTTCCTCTCCTGCTCCATAGCATCCTGTCCTGTACAAATAATACTCGGTCTGACCCGAGCATTATAATGAAATAACACCTGAGTCAGTCTGGAATACCAGCTGATAATAATTCATCCAAATTGATTATTAAAGTTTCAAAAATCCTTTGAAACAAAAGCATCTCGTAAGACCACGCCACAAATAAACATGTCGTGTTTTTACCTTACGATAGCTAAAACACTTTTTATAAAAATCCTCTGATATTATAATAGGGTCTATTTACATATACTTATAAAATAGCCGAAATTGTTACATTATTAAATTCCAGCTACTAGCCACAGAGTGGGTAATACAAACAAAACTCATACAAGGCTCGTAGGGAAAATGGATTTCCAACAATGACTAGGCACTGGGGTACCACCTGTCATAGTACGTGGTCTAGATCATAGTACCGAGGATTACTCCCTTCATCCCCTGCAACACAAGGCCGGACTCATCCCTTACTGGACAGTTCCGAATAAGATCACCCCACGGTTGGGATCAGCAACCGCACCACTAAGCCGAAATAAAAGGGACATCTAGACAGGGATGACCTTACTCTCAAGTGGGGGCTACCCACGATGCCTTGCTGCATATCCCCTGATTTTCAGTCATTCCCGGTTGATGAGGCTTGAGGCTTAGCGTTACCTTTAGAACGTTTCACTTAGAATGCCCATCGTCCACCTGACGATGTTTCGCATGCATTCGTCCATACAAGTCCGTCCCGGGTTCGAACGGAACCGAAAGCACTACTCCTAATACATCCATTTTGGAAATATCCTCAGGATTAGTAGCGACTAGCCCTTGCACTTCACTGCTCCATCTTCGACTCCGAACACGTTTTTCGCACGAAACGTACAAACCAGATCGAAGTGGTTTTCGAGAAATAAATCTCGATCCCGGTTTCTTCGAAACGATCAACGCATTTGTCAAATATTGATAGTCGGTGATGTAACTATCAATTTATATTCATAAACATCCATAAGCATCCATCACACAATAAATAATATTCCATATTATTTATTTGCCCAAATATCTTTAAAAGATATATTTTCCAACTTCCAAAACTCATTTGAAACAATTTCCCAAAATTCTTCCTTTGCAAGGTAAATCCTTTACCATATATTCCCATTGGAAATAACCAAGTTCAAAACAATTTAGGTTTAAAACAGTTAAAATATTTTATACTGAAATATACTTTAAAATAGGTAAATCTACTACTAGTTATTGACTCAAAATATAATTTCAAAATATTTAAAATAAAACCATTTATTAGGATATAAAACTTGATTTTAAATAAGGGTTTTAGTTCAAACTAACTTATAAGTAAAGTTTTAAAAAGGTAAATACTAATTTCAATAACTTAGGTCAAAACTAGTATTTTAAACAAATCCATTTGTAAAAATAATTATTAAGTATTTATAAAATTTACTATTGCTAATTATTAATAATTACTTTAAAATAATAATTTCCAAACACACTTTTAAACAAGTTTGAATTTTTAAAACTTTCTTTTTATAAAATCTATTTAAACTCGAACTTGGTTTTCCCAGGGAACTCATTTCCACTTAAATATCCCAAAAATCCTTCTTATAAATTCTGTCAATTTAATTAGATTCAGGTTTAAGTTTTAATAACATAAATTTGCTTTCAAATTTATCAACTAATAACGTTTCTCTTTGTTTATTATTCCAGATTTTTCAAATGTTCAATTTTTCATTCCAAATAGATTTCAAATTTTAATTCTTTAAAATTCATTATTTAACAATATCTTTATTTTCTCTAAAATTCAATTTATCCATTTATAATTAATTATGGATTTATAATTTATCCAGCAACATTTCTATACAATTCTATTTCAGTTTTCCATCCAACAGATTCTAATATTTTTTTTATATTCCTTTAAACTCCTTATTAATTAATTTCTTAATATCTTTTGAAAACCCAATTTAATTTCTTTATAATTAAAACTCCAAATTTTCTTTATAATTAACATTCTGGGTTTATAGTTTATCCCACAATATCACAATGCAATTAAATTCCAATTTTATCAATCACAATATATAAACAGGCATAATCATCAATTATAAAAATAATTATTACATTGTGAGGAATCCAGTTGGATCCCTCCAACCTGTTTTCCCTGCATCCACAAATATTAGCACATCACATATATAAATATCAATCCAGACTGATAACAACAATTATATGCAACCAATCACACAGATTTTTAAATACTAATTATTTAGATCAGCCAATATCCAGATGTTAGTGAGAATAACTCACCTTGAGTTTCGGCGAGCGTTCGAAATTTAAATTAAACGGAACGAAGTTTGATTTAACTCAAATTCCTACTTGCCCGGAATGAGTCCGGATCTGCACCATCGCGTAGTATTCTTTTCTGCGATTCCAATGTCGCCAGTTTCGTTATGTTCTGATAACGTATGAACGAAATATTAAATTTTGAAGTTTTGAATTAAATTTAGAACAATTTCTTTTATAAAAATCAATACCACACTAATCTCTATCGTTCAAGACACGAAAAGTAATCTCGGCCGCTCAAGGAGCTTCTTCCGCCTCACTCTTCGCTCTCTCTCCAGAATGGACAAACCCAACTTCGGCCCTTAGGGTTTCAAACCGATACTCATCTACTCGACCGGTCCAAGATCTGGAACCATCACCATGCGCGGCCATACACGCTACACCCACGGCCCACTCGCGCCTCAGCTCGGCGTCCCCGATGCACCAGAAAACGTGCACGACTGCCACCCAAACGCGACCCTCTGTGAGCTTTCCCGCTTCGCTAATTCCAATCACACCCGTACGGATGTGAAGCCCTCTACATCCTCTCCGAGTTTCTAGTTGATAACATTTGCAGAAAGTTGAAGGATAAAGAGAAAAATGGGGAAGAAGACTGGACGATTTTGGCCATAGATAGCTTTAGAGGCGGCTGAGCGAAAAATAGGGTTTCGACCCTAAATATAATATATATATAGACCTTTAGTTATATTATTTTAATATTAAAATCATTATAAAGTGACCTTTTCAAACGATCTCTAAACAACACGTGTCGACAGACATTCTTAGGGTTTTTCCGTGTTCTGGACACAATGGAATAGGTTTCGTAAGCTAATTCGGTCGTTTGTGCGAGTAACGGAATTAAACGTTCAATTTTAATTTAAACCGATTAAAACGATTTCGATACGTTTCGAGCTGCCGGGGTCAAACAACAACTCCGATTGCTACGAAAATTGAAATCCGATAATAACTAACTATTACGGATCCAATGAAACTGGTTTCGTTGAATTCCGAGACTGTGCCCCGGAAGGCTATTTTAACTCGTGTATTAAATCGAGCGATTTTCTGCAATAATCGAAAACGCTCAAAATTTCACCTTTAAAATTTTATTAACTTAACAATAATTCATATAAAATTTATAATCACATTAAAAATCATTTTGGCTCATTCCAGACTAAAATCTGATTAAATTGCATTTTTATAATATTAAATTCTATTACTAAATTAATATAAAATTTCAAATTCAATCTATCTGCTAATAATTCCATTTAACAATCCCAATATTATAATTCAAACCCAATTAGACCTAAAATAAATTTTAGATCTAATTTTATCTCTATCTACACTCAAAATTAACAATTTCCTCAATTCTAATATTAAATTAATATTATTCAAATTTCAACTAAATTCCTGTATATTAAAATTTTGTAATTTTATTAACTTAACCAAAGTTCTTTTATTTTCAAGATTCAAATTAAAATCCATATTCAACATTTATAATGAATTAAATGTTCAATTTTAGCGACCTAAAATTCCGGGTCGTTACATTCCTCCCCCCTTATAAAAATTTCGTCCCCGAAATTTGCTGGGGTAAAAATATTCTCCAACCCATTTACTTACCCAATTTGCTTAGTTAAAAGCTTATATACACTTCCCAAAACCCTTAAGCTCAAATCCCCATCTCATTTGCTTCATTTATTCTAAAGCTTAAATTTTAACTTATAACTTTCCAAGTTAATTACAAATTTTCAAAACTCTCAAAAATTTTCTAACTCCCAAAATTTCCGGAAAATTTTGGCAGAGTCTTCCCTGTACGGAGGAGCTTTCGCGATATCGCGATACAAATAAATATATATACATCGACCCACACGGTCAGAAACCAAAATATATCACAATATATATATCATTTCCCAATCATATTTGCGTAGGCGTACCTTTTTAGGAAATTTTAAAAGCAAGTAGCTAATATATAATGCATATACGCGCTCCAACTCTCTCGAACGCCTCCCGCACCTATGCTATACTCAACAAACTCTTCAGTTTTCAAAGATATGAGTATTTTAACATCATTTCCAATATAATGTAAGCCAAACATGTCCATTTCATAATCCAATTAACAATTTTGCATAATTTTATAAGTAAACCATATTTTATAACATGCATAAAGTTTCCTTTTCTAATGCCAAATCCCATTTTATTTCACACAAGGGATTTACATGCAAGTTTATCATATACCATCCATATTTTCCCTAACCATTTCATCTTTGCACCAATTACTCCCATATTCTGAACAAATTGGTTTATAGGCCTTACTTACATCAATTTACTTCAATTAATTCCCAATTTGATTCACAATCAAATTTTACTTTAAATTTGGAGTATTTGCATTTCTTTTCCAAATTCAAACTTCATTATATTTCACTCGAATGACCTACATCCGAGTTGCAAATGTTAGATTCACATTTACTTCAATAAGAGTGATACAAGCTTTTGATTCATTTACTTTTCTTTTTAATTAACCTGCATTTACATACAAACCCACTAAATAGATTCCAATCCATTTCCCATTATTTAAATATCATTTTCATTTACTTCCTTTAATTCATTCGCTTAAGTTTAATGACTAATTTCTATGCAGGTTGTGGTTATTCAAACAAATAACCAATTCTTAAGCTTATAACCATTAACATTCATTCCAACTTGTATTCATATTAATTTTATTCAATTTTGCATGGTTCACAATCCAAGCATTCTTATCACATTGCAATTTTTAACTCAATTTCTTATTTTCATTTCAAGATCAGCATTTAAGTTTAAATTAATAAAATCCCATTCTATATTATTTACAGCCCAAACATTCTTGTTTTATCACAATAATTAATTACAATTCTCTTCACTTGCATTTCAATCTCTGCATCTAAACAAATTTATCCAAGACCACATTATTCAGCTTAATCACAATTATTTAATTAGTTTCTAACCTAATCCTATTAGGTTTTAATTCACTTCCTCAATTCCCTATGAATTCATTTATAATATCACCATTTTCCAATTATTTCAGTTAGCAAATTCAAATTGTCTACTTTTCCATTTCACTCCTTCAAATAAAATCAAAATTTCTTGCAATATTATTTATCACACAACTGAAATTTAATTTCAATTTCATTATCAAAACAAATTTCATTTTCCCCATACATAAGTTCAAGACTTATTTGCTAACTTAAGAACATCTACCTTTTTATTCTCACTTTGCTTCATTACACTTTACATTTCATTTATAGTTAAGTTTTGAATTTTCCACACCATTCAACTCTTTCCATTAATGAATTACAATTGCACTTCTATTCAAGAGTTTAGATTGCTTATTTAAGTCCATCTCCATTTTATAATTGCAAATTCAAATTATAACACTTAATAACTTAAGAATATGGATTTCTTTATGCAATTCTAAGCAATTTACATTCCACCTTATATCCAATTCAAATTCTCAATTTTAATCTCCATATACAAGTTCAAAACTTAGTTACTATCTTAAGTTCATTTACATCTTCTTCTTCTTCTTTTTTTATACTTTCTTCACCTTATTTCAATTCACATTGCATTTGAGATTAGGTTTGAATTCACCATACCATTCAACTACTTCCCAATGGTGATTATAATTTCATTTTCTATTTATAAGTTCCCCAACTTATTTATTTAAAAGCTCATATTGCTCATTTTAATCCATCTACATCATATAATCGCAAATTTCAAATTATATATATATATATATATATATGTATGTATGTATGTATATGTATCCCTGAATTCTTAAGGATGCAAATCTTCTTCCCATTTAATTCCTTACACAATTGTAAATCCACAATTTCAAATTATAGCATATCACTTAATAGCTCATGGGTACAATTTTATTTCTCGATGACCCACAATTTCAAAGTCAACTTACATTTAAATTTAATCCAAATCAATTTCATTCTAAGCCCAATTTATTTAACTTATCCCAAGTTAAATTCAAATTTTTCATTAATTCAATAATTTCATTTACCTCCATTTACCCAAATTAATTTTAATTTTAGGATTAAAATTTCATTTCCAATTACTCAAGTTAAGTTTTAATTCCAAGATTAAAATTTTCATTCCTTTTTTCTTATAAATATCAACTTCACTTAACAAGTTCAATAGTTGATTCATTCCAATTTTACACATTATTTGATTAGAATTTTCCCAGAATTCTATTTACCCGGTTTTATTGTAAAACAATTTTGAAATATAACAAATATATACCTATGTGGTGTATCAAATAAGATCTCCAGATTTCCAAAACAACTTGTTTATACCAAAACAAATTTCCCCATTTTGAAATTTCCAAACAACCGTTATACCCAACAAGTCCCAAACAATACCATAACCAAGTACTAGGGAAGCAATCCATCACTTTAGAAACTCGAAAATGAATTCTAATGATGTGGCCAGCATCAGCAGGATTATTTTCCAGCAACTGAAGTGAGTTCAATGCTTCTTTCTTTCCCAAATTCATTTCAAAACAGTTTCCATTCAAAAATATTACTCAAAATAATATTTCACAATTAGCTTCAATCACTTTAGCAAACATTCAATCTTTCCCAGGATTTTAAATTTCCAAACTTCTGTTTTCAATACATTCAAAATCCTTTCCAAAACTTCCGAGATTTAAATTCTGGTTTAGTTTAAGTTTAGTTATCCTCTTTTATGTAATTTATACTCACAAAATTATTTGGTTACAACCATTTCAAATTTTAGATTAAATTGTAGATTCTTATTTGATTATACTATCCACATCCAAACAATCAAACATATATAATATTTCAAAAAATTATTTCTCTTATATCAAAATATAATTTTGGGTAAAATTATTTAATTTACCCACTTTAAAAACAATACTATGTCGGTTTATCTTGTTTAAGAGTTTAGAAACCCCTATCAATACGGTTGTACTTCCTGCACCAACCAGAATTCATAAACACTAAACCGATAAGTCAACATAGTATAAAAACAATTTTATATCCACTAACAAGTACGCTCTCATAGCTATTAATACACTCAATTCATTATAGAGTACTATTGACTCTATTTAATGAGTAATTTTCCCCACCAAAGCCTAGGTTGTCGCCAACCTAAGCTCTGATACCAAGTGCGAGAGCCCGCAAATCCGTACCCCTTAAGTCAACACTATTCTACTTCTATTAACTCAAGTGGCACAGAATTACGAACCATTAGGGTTAAAGAAGAAGAGATAGAAGAAGAAGAAACTAAACAATATCAGAATCTCACAGTCGCAGCGGGATAAAATATAATAGTAGATATAGAACTTTACACAAATGAAATCTATAGCTGTTTTATACATCATATCATCAGAGTATCTCATACATCAACAATCATAAATCAGGCATACCATACAATCATAGCAGCGGATATATACATAGGTACAGATAATACGAATGATACGTCTCGGACCCCAGTTCCTCTCCTGCTCCATAGCATCCTGTCCCGTACAAATAATACTCGGTCTGACCCGAGCATTATAATGAAATAACACCCGAATCAGTCTGGAATACCAGCTGATAATAATTCATCCAAATTGATTATTAAAGTTTCAAAAATCCATTGAAACAAAAGCATCTCGTAAGACCACGCCACAAATAAACATGTCGGGTTTTTACCTTACGATAGCTTAAACACTTTTTATAGAAATCCTCTGATATTATAATAGGGTCTACTTACAAATACTTATAAAATAGCCGAAATTGTTACATGATTAAATTCCAGCTATTAGCCATAGAGTGGGTAATACAAACAAAACTCGTACAAGGCTCGTAGGGAAAATGGATTTCCAACAATGACTAGGCACTGGGGTACCACCTGTCATAGTACGTGGTCTAGATCATAGTACCGAGGATTACTCCCTTCATCCCCTGCAACACAAGGCCGGACTCATCCCTTACTGGACAGTTCCGAATAAGATCACCCCACGGTTGGGATCAGCAACCGCACCACTAAGCCGAAATAAAAGGGACATCTAGACAGAGATGACCTTACTCTCAAGTGGGGGCTACCCACGAAGCCTTGCTGCATATCCCCTGATTTTCAGTCATTCTCGGTTGATGAGGCTTGAGGCTTAGCTTTACCTTTACAACGTTTCACTTAGAATGCCCATCGTCCACCTGACGATGTTTCGCAAGCATTCGTCCATACAAGTCCGTCCCGGGTTCGAACGGAACCGAAGGCTCTACTCCTACTACATCCATTTTGGAAATATCCTCAGGATTAGTAGCGACCAGCCCTTGCACTTTACTGCTCCATCTTCGACTCCGAACACGTTTTTCGCACGAAACGTACAAACCAGATCGAAGTGGTTTTCGAGAAATAAATCTCGATCCCGGTCTCTTCGAAACGATCAACGCATTTGTCCAATATTGATAGTCGGTGATGTAACTATCAATTTATATTCATAAACATCCATAAGCATCCATCACACAATAAATAATATTCCACATTATTTATTTGCCCAAATATCTTTAAAAGATATATTTTCCAACTTCCAAAACTCATTTGAAACAATTTCCCGAAATTCTTCCTTTACAAGGTAAATCCTTTACCATATATTCCCATTGGAAATAACCAAGTTCGAAACAATTTAGGTTTAAAACAGTTAAAATATTTTATACTGAAATATACTTTAAAATAGGTAAATCTACTACTAGTTATTTACTCAAAATATACTTTCAAAATATTTAAAATAAAACCATTTATTAGGATATAAAACTTGATTTTAAATAAGGGTTTTAGTTCAAACTAACTTATAAGTAAAGTTTTAAAAAGGTAAATACTAATTTCAATATCTTAGGTCAAAACTAGTATTTTAAACAAATCCATTTGTAAAAGTAATTATTAAGGTATTTATAAAATTTTCTATTGCTAATTATTAATAATTACTTTAAAATAATAATTTCCAAACACACTTTTAAACAAGTTTGAATTTTTAAAACTTTCTTTTTATAAAATCTATTTAAACTCGAACTTGGTTTTCCCAGGGAACTCATTTCCACTTAAATATCCCAAAAATCCTTCTTATAAATTCTGTCAATTTATTTAGATTCAGGTTTAAGTTTTAATAACATAAATTTGCTTTCACATTTATCAACTGATAACGTTTCTCTTTGTCTATTATTCCAGATTTTTAAAATTTTCAATTTTTCATTCCAAATAGATTTCAAATTTTAATTCTTTAAGATTCAATATTTAACAATATCATTATTTTCTCTAAAATTAAATTTATCCATTTATAATTAATTATGGATTTATAATTTATCCAGCAACATTTCTATACAATTCTATTTCAGTTTTCCATCCAACAGATTCTAATATTTTTTATATTCCTTTAAGCTCCTTATTAATTAATTTCTTAATTTCTCTTGAAAACCCAATTTAATTTCTTTATAATTAAAACTCCAAATTTTCTTTATAATTAACATTCTGGGTTATAGTTTATCCCACAATATCACAATGCAATTAAATTCCAATTTTATCAATCACAATATATAAACAGGCATAATCATCAATTATAAAAATAATTACTACATTGTGAGGAATCCAGTTGGATCCCTCCAACCTGTTTTCCCTGCATCCACAAATATTAGCACATCACATATATAAATATCTGTCCAGACTGATAACAACAATTATATGCAACCAATCACACAGATGTTTAAATATTAATTATTTAAATCAGCCAATATCCAGATGTGAGTGAGAATAACTCACCTTGAGTTTCGGCGAGCGTTCGAAATTTAAATTAAACCGAACGACGTTCGATTTAACTCAAATTCATACTTGCTTGGAATGAGTCCGGATCTGCACCATTGCATAGTATTCTTTTCTACGATTCCAATGTCACCAGTTTCGTTAAATTCTGACAACGTATGAACGAAATATTAAATTTTAAAGTTTTGAATTAAATTTAGAACAATTTCTTTTATAAAAATCAATACCACACTAATCTCTATCGTTCAAGAAACGAAAAGGAATCTCGACCGCTCAAGGAGATTCTTCCCCCTCACTCTTCGCTCTCTCTCCAGAATGGACAAACCCAACTTCGGCCCTTAGGGTTTCAAACCGATACTCATCTACTCGACCGGTCCAAGATCTGGAACCATCACCATGCGCGGCCATACACGCTCCACCCATGGCCCACTCGCGCCTCAGCTCGGCCTTCCCGATGCACCAGAAAACGTGCGGGACTGCCACCCAAACGCGACCCTCTGTGAGCTTTCCCGCTTCGCTAATTCCAATCACACCCGTACGGATGTGAAGCCCTCTACATCCTCTCCGAGTTTCTAGTTGATAACATTTGCAGAAAGTTGAAGGATAAAGAGAAAAATGGGGAAGAAGACTGGACGATTTCGGCCATAGATAGCTTTAGAGGCGGCTGAGCGAAAAATAGGGTTTCGACCCTAAATATAATATATATATAGACCTTTAGTTATATTATTTTAATATTAAAATCATTATAAAGTGACTTTTTCAAACGATCTCTAAACAACGCGTGCCGACAGGCATTCTTAGGGTTTTTCCACGTTCCGGACACAATGGAACAGGTTTCGCAAGCTAGTTCGGTCGTATGTGCGAGTTACGGAATTAAACGTTCAATTTTAATTTAAACCGATTAAAACGATTTCGATGCGTCTCGAGCTGCCGGGGTCAAACGACAACTCCGATTGCTACGAAAATTGAAATCCGTTAATAACTAACTATTACGGATCCAATGAAACTGGTTTCGTCGAATTCCGAGACAGTGCCCCGGAAGGCTATTTTAACTCGTCTATTAAATCGAGCGATTTTCTGCAATAATCGAAAACACTCAAAATTTCACCTTTAAAATTTTATTAACTTAACAATAATTCATATAAAATTTATAATCACATTAAAAATCATTTTGGCTCATTCCGGACTAAAATCTGATTAAATTGCATTTTTATAATATTAAATTCTATTACTAAATTAATATAAAATTTCAAATTCAATCTATCTGCGAATAATTCCATTTAACACTCTCAATATTATAATTCAAACCCAATTAGACCCAAAATAAATTTTAGATCTATTTTTATCTCTATCTACACTCAAAATTAACAATTTCCTCAATTCTAATATTAAATTAATATTATTCAAATTTCAACTAAATTCCCGTATATTAAAATTTTCTAATTTTATTAACTTAACCAAAGTTCTTTTATTTTCAAGATTCAAATTAAAATCCATATTCAACATTTATAATGAATCAAATGTTCAATTTTAGCGACCTAAAATTCCGGGTCGTTACAAGTGGTCTCTTCATTATGAAATATTCAATGTAAAGACTATTCGCTACTAATCCTAGGGATTTCTCAATAGGATTTGGTAGGAAAGTACCTTCGGTTTGTCCTATTCCTGGACAACTTGTTTTGATGTTTGTCTGACATTGTATTTCTGAAGATTACGTACATTGGTTTTTACAAACTTACATCAGTGGTGGCGAAGAAGGCAACTTCTCTTAGCTTAACACCCTCCTTGAGACGTATGAGCTTAAGGGTTGTATTTTTGCGGAAGGCAATTAGTAGCCAACAGAAACGGCTGTGTGGCATTCAAAGTGATATGATTGTGATTTGTGAAAGGTGATCGTTACCTCAGGCTTCATCAACTGGAAATGACCAAAACAGGGTTAGATGCGGCAAGGCTAAGTGGGTCGCTCCCAAGTAGGATATGATCATCCCCTAGTTATATCTTTACACGCTATAACGTCGTGTATCTTATTATGTGGTTTGTATGCTTAGAGGGCCCTCGGTAAAGTTTGGTAACAATCGGAGGATGATATATTCGGTACTATCTAGTTATAGAGGTGGGTCGGTCTCGTGTTGGTAGAGGATCCTTTGTTGTGGTCCTCGATACATTCTTCTAGAGATGTACTGCCGAAAGGTAATCCCTTCACTCAGTCATTTGTATGGAAATCCAAACTCCACTACATACCTGCCATTTTGATTGTATTACCCAATTGGGCTATATGCTGGAATTTAATCAATGTAACAATTTCGGCTATGATTAATATTATTTGTATACTAGACACTAGTACAATATCAAATGATTTGATATGAGATGTTTTAGTTATCGTAAGGTAAAAACGTGTCCGTGTTTATGTGTGGACTCATCTTATGAGATACTTTTGTTTTGATAAAGGAAAAGTTTGGTAATTTAATAAATTCAATTGAGTGTGTTTCTCGCGCTGGTTTATTAGACAGATCCGGGCGTTCTTCCCTTTTAATGCTCGGGCCAGACCGAGTATATTTACAGGTTTAGATTGGTGCTTTTGGAGCTTCAGTAGGAGAGCTGAGATCTTCATTTCATACGCACGTATCTGTTTTGATTTTTTATTCTCCGTGCATTGCTTAGTTGTTTATATTATCAGCAATTGTGAGGATATGATATTATAACTATTCAGGATGATAACTAGTGATTGATTTTTTTGAACTCTGATTGATGTTTGTATATACATTTTCTATTTTGTAAAGATCATTGATATGATATTATATGCTTTCCGCTGCATTGTGAGATTCTGTATTGTTCTGTTTGGTTCTATTTTCTCTCTTTCTTCTCTTCTCTTCTTCTCTCTTCTTTTCTTCTCTTGACTTTCCGTCAGTCTGTGCTTTTTGGGTCGGACATGTGTGGTTTATTGTCGATTCAAAGGGTATGGATTTTCCAATCATCACATATGTCTTCCTCAAACCAACATTCCTTGTCCAAGGCCATTAGGCTTACCAAAAATAATCAAAAGTCGGCTTTTCGATGATTAAGAGGCTGTTGAAACTTATATTATGTATGCTACTTATGAAAAAGTATTTTAGATAGGTTTGCATATTTTAATGAGTTTAATTCTATGGTTCAGAAGATTTTCTTTTGAAAATGGTATTTTTGGTTTAACCAAGTTATCTCAAAATGATTTTGATTATAATCATGATTTAGTTAAAATGTATTATGAGAATTTAGATGGGAAAATTTTGCAAGGAAAAGAAGGTCCAATTTGAAGTAGTGTAAAAGGCACTACTATTGCTTTGAATTGCGAAATTTTAGGATAAATTCTTGGTTGTAAAAGTAGTGCGAATGATCACGCCACCTTTGAAATCGATTATGGTACTATGGAAGTTATGCACGATTTAATTTCTAATGTTGAAAAGTATGGTTTTAAATGCAAAAATCTTAGTCCTAAAGTAAGAATAATGTGTCTTATTTTAAAATAAATTATCACACCAAGGATGGGGAATTACAATAACCTGACTCAAAAATTTTTCCAAGTTAATTTTGCTATTTTTTTAAAAATATAATATAAATTGGGCTCAAATGACTTTAGATGACTTCGTTCAAAAGAAAATCTCTGGGCATCAGAACACAGTTTATCAAGGTGTGTATCTTACCATAATTTTCAATTATTTTGGCATTGATATAAGAGGTAAAAACTTTTGCTTCAAAAGTTTTCAACAAAACCAACCTCTCATTTATGCACATTCCTCTTGAATTCGAAGTTTATGAATCCCTTCTCGAAAAGGAAGAGAGATTAGTAAGGGAAGAAGAAAAAGTGATTCTTCAAGAAGAAGAAAGCGATGGTATGGAAATTGAAGAGGAGGAAGAACCAGAAATGAATGTGGAGGAAATGACACTTCTCTAAAAAGCTTTGAAAAACCATCTTGCTACTCCAACAAAGAGATTTTTAAGAGCTAAGAGAAGTTTCTCAACAACCAAAAGAAGCTTAAATGATCCTTTAGTAAAATGTTCATTTCTCTCTCCAAAAAAAGTGGACAAATACTTTAGGAAGGTCATAAGAAAACTGGATGGAAACTCCTAATCATCATCATTGTCATTTTATATCTTTTATCTACCTTTATATCTCTTAGTTGTATTTTAGCTAGTTTTATTTCATGTTACTTTCATGCATTTTTCTATTATGTCCATGTACTTCTATTTTAATTGATGAAATTTACTTCTTGATATTCGATAATGATTATCATAGTCTCTACAAATCATTAAAAGAGAATAGAATCAAGTATATTAAAAACTTAGAACAAAAACATAAACTATGCAAATTAAGACACATATATCGACATACTCCTCATCCATATGTCGATATATACTGGCCGTTTTTGAAATTTTTTGAAATTTAGAAATCGACAACTACCTTTAAACCAGTTATTTAATTTGTCTATTCATCCATATTTAGTCTCTTTCCTTCCAAAAAAAACTCAACATTAATTCATCCTTTAATCTCTTTTCATTCTAAACAAGTCCTTTTATAAAAATGAGTTCTCCACATTAAAAATTTTGTGAAAACTTAGAAGAAACACTTCCATCTTTCAAAGATATTCTCCGTTTCGTTCTTCGAAACAAAAGGCGTTTGGAATTAAGTCAAATGTATATGATAAAGGAACAATTTAAGAATTTTGATGATCTTCTTTGGTTAATTTCATCACTTATTAAAGATGATCAAAACCACAACCCAAAATGCTCAAATTCCAAATCAAACATGAAACAAGAAGATTGGGATTTCATTACAACAAACCCAATCTTAGGATCTGAAAGATGGATTGAAGTTCTAAGGAAAGTCGAGTATTCTAGTTTGTTTCACATTTGTAAGTGTGCATTCTAAAACTTGAATATTTAAATTTGATTTGTTTGTAAATATTAATATAGTTAGGTTTAGACTTTTATTAGTTTGTATATGTAATTTGACTTGGTTTGTTTATATGCTTTGATTTTATAGTAGTTTGATTTTTATTTTAGAGTAATTAATAAAGTTTGTCTTTTTTATTTAATGTCTTTAATATTTAGTATATGATTTAGAACTTAATCATTACTCAATATATAAGTATATCAAATTTAAATATTGATTTTGACTCCATATTTCACAAGTATATTACATTTAGGGGAAATTTTGTTTTTCATCCATTTATATTGATGATAAAGGGAGATAAAAATATGAAATATAACACATGTGTGCACTAAAGGGGGGTTATTTAACTCAACGGGGGTTATATTACATTTTATATATAGGAATATTTACATGTTTCTCATCATCAAAAAGCGGAATATTTTTAATACTTCAGATATTGATTTTGAATGACAACGACCATATATATATACACACACAAATGGTTTACCAAGTTTACAGAATATATTGTAGAATAATGAATATGCACAATGATAAACCTGTAGACTGATCAGTATAAAGACTAAAGTTCAAGAGTCAGAGACAATCAAGATTCATGAATTTAAAGACGAAGATTTGAATAGCTTAGGACTGTAGTGTATAGTTAAGAGTCATTAGAATTAATTATTAAATTCGGTAAAAGTAGATTTTGACGTTGACCACAAAATATTGTGTTTTGATATTTTATCAAAATAAATTATTCAAAATTCAAAATATATTTTTACAAATATTTTATTAAAAAAATTATGTGTTCAAAGTATTTAAAAGCTATGATTATAATATTTTACAAAAATATAGAAGTTTGAAAACCAATTCAAAAGAATTATCGTTTTTCAAAATGAACATAGATATGTCAACATAGGCCTCCTTTGTGTGTCGATATACGAACTATTGAAGAGGTGACTTTTGGATTTTGAATTGTTTGATTTTTAACCATGCCCCTTCATTTGATATATAAAGGGGTTTAAAAAATGAATTTTAACAACTACTTTCTCTACTTTATTCTTACTCCAAATTCTCACCATATATTTCACAAAATCCACTTTCTATACTCTTCGAATTCAATCAAATTTGATATCTACTTTAATACATTCATTATCTACAAACTATTTATTGTTTTAGAATCATTCTCTCTACAAACTCAAAGATCAAACCACTATCAGAAGGCGATAAGATGTATTATATCCTAAGTACAACTGTTTGTATTTGAAAATAAACAACTCCGCTCTTATTTAATTGGGTGTGCTTATTGCCTATTCAAATCAAGTTGGTGTGTTTCTTGTCTAAATCTAGTGGGTGATCTTGTTGCCCGGTAAAGCAAGAGAGTTTTCCCCCGACTCAAGAGACGGTAGGGTGTATCTCGTAACCTTGAAATCGAGATTGCATTTTGGTTTGCTTGTTATCTGGTTAAAGTAGGTAATTGAAAAGAAAGCTATACAGTATTGTACGGGACTGGATGTTGAATCGGCTAATCCGAACCAGTATAAAATTTCTTATGTCATCTCAGTTACTTTACCGTTTTTTATTGCCTTTATATTATCTTTGATTACATCTGTGATTGCTTAATTAGTATAGAACTGTGTTGATAATCTGTGATTTGATTTAAAACTTGAAATAGAGTTAAAAAGATTCATAAAGTTATAAAACATTATTCACCCTCCTTTGTATTAAATTTGCCTTAAGATCCATTACATCGTAACCTACAGTCATACCGTACTTGATCTAGAGTTGTTTAATTTGGATCTAATCTATAATGGATTGAGAATTTAATAATGATTTAACACATATGAATATGACCCCTTTCTTTTTAACCTAGCTTTGGTTAAAGTAAAATTGGTTGAATAAAAGGTTATTAAGTTAAACATACCCCGTTTGTTTAATTGAATATTGACAGATGTAAACCTATTGATCCTAAATCTAAGTTAACTTGGTTTATTGAATTGAATGTGAAACTTCAAAACGATTGTAAATTGTAGATCTACATATTAGGGTCTACTATAATGAAAAATTTGTAATTAACAAAGAATGAATGATAATTAAACCGAAAAAATTAAAATAACTACAGCTGGTCCATAGGCTCATTGGAGTCGGTCGATAGTAAGCGGTCGACCGCTCCAATGACTAGTAGTCGACCGGATCGAATTGCAAGCGCTGTCTAAACCTTAGCCAAACGCCACGGTTACAAGTTTAATTATGTATAATTTAAATATGGATATTTGTATATTATCGAGGAATTAGCTCCTTAGGTTTGTGACTTGACGTTACAGGATTGGATTGATGTTTATGTAGGCAATGAGGCATAGACAATATTTATTCGACAGGGTCGATATTCGACTAAGGTGATTCTATCGCAAATTGCGCTCATAGGAGGTTATATGGTGTACATGCAACACTGACAATTAGCTGATCCATAGTTATTTTGAGGTTCGATTAGTTGTTTGATCCTAAGTATAAGCCTTTACAAGATGTTGGTGTGTTTACAACTATACCCCTAGGTTAACGAAACATACCTTAGTAAGTAGTTCACGACTACCAGTAGAAAACCCTAGGTCATAGAGTACTAATGAAGTTAATTGCATGTGATCACCATATATTAATGATGTTACTTGTTCACTAAACTTTTGTCCGACCTACTTTCCCTTTGTTTTCCTCCACCATAGGAGGACAAAGCAGCATGTGATAGACCGAGGGATTACTAAGTGGAGAGGCAAGCTTGTTAGTGGAGTTTCTTATTATTTTTCATTAACCTCTACGTAACTATTTATCATAATTAGTATTTATTAGGCTTTCTATTATATTTTTGTAAATTCTAGATTATGACTACATATGTTTTATGACTGTATTTTTTATGATATTTTCTGAGATGACTATTTTTTGTATGTACATTTTCTTGCCTTCCACTATGAGATCTAAAAGTGTAGAATATCTTAGATTTTATTCTTATTTTTAGTCTTTGTATTGTTTAAAAAATAATAGTTCGTTTTCCTGACACTGACGTGGGTCCGAAACTACCATAACATTTGGATCGATGTGTCGGAAGGTGTAGGTTGTCACACTTGGTATCAGTGTCTAGGTTCAAAATTCCTTAGGAGTTAGGTTTGTATTGGGAGAATGTAATTGAAAAGTTTTCCAAAATGGATTTCTAAAGTATATATAGAGAGAAAATGGTTACATATACATAAGCATAATACGAGAAGCATATGCCATCACTTATTCTTACCAATACTATCTATGAAAAAGTTCCTAATAAATTCCTAAATCATAGATAGAGAGGATGAGCGATCCTACTGGTTATGGCTTAAGTGATGCAACTGGGAACATCTCGATTTGGTTTTTTCAGGACATGTCTGTAAAGGAGAGGACAAGCCGAGCTTAACCCTGTAGGGGACCCATAAAGTTGGTGCTAGGTGTAGTTCCTACCTATCCACCTACCATCGATTTTGTGAAGCAATGTAAGGACTTTGCGAGTCTAAAAGGGAAACCGTAGGAGAGGACAGAGTCGTATTGGAATCGAAAGCATGAATCTATACTTATGATAGGATTTTCGAATTATTAGGTCATGAAGATGATGTTAGGAGACAACCTGCCACCTAGCACTTGCAAGAAGAGTCTCTAAATTGGTGGGACGTGGTAGTGGAAGAGATTGATGGTGGAGAGATTACTTGGGGAGAGTCTATGAGGCATTTTGAGATGAATTTTCTTTCCATCACAAAGCAGGGAGTACAGTTGGAGAAGTTCATAAATTTGCAGCAGTGGGAGATATCAATGAAGGAATATGTCAAGTAGTTCAATGAGTTGTCTAGGTTTAGTATGGAGTTGATAAATACTGCTTACAAAAAAGCTTTGAAGTTTGCATAGGGGCTGAATCAACCTCTTCAAGATTTGGCCCTTAGTCATATTCCCATGGGTGCGACTTTCGAGGGTTTGGTGGATATGGTTGTGCTAAACACTGTTTCCAAGGAGGAAGTGAAGAGTGGGCTTAAGAAGTCAGGAGGAATGACAACCTAGCAGAATCAATGCAAGGGTGAAATAGGGGCCAATGGGAAGATTAAGAAGCAGGAACTCCAGTGTAGGAGATGTGATAAGGAGTGCATTTTGTGAAGGAGTGGAAGATGGACATCTCAAAGAAATCAATTCGGACACATCAAAAGGGATTGTCGTACACAAGACCTACCATTACAAAACAGGTCATTTGCTTCTGTTGTTTACCTACTATTGCTTTGGTTCAATAACTAAAGCAAATGATGACGACGTAACTAGGCAAAGTCCGTTGCTTCAGTTTTTGAACCGAAGCAAAAAGGTCATTTGCTTCAGTTGTTGAACTGAAGAAAAGGGGTAAAACAACCGAAGCAAAGGTGGTCATTTGCTTCAATTGTTTCTTAACAACCAAAGCAAATGACCACTTATTTGCTTAGGTTGTTCTTGATAACCGAAGCTAATGGCAACTCATTTGCCTCAGTTATGATGAAAAACCAAAGGTAATGTCGGTTGAAGCAAAAAAAATGATACCATTTCAGGTTTTAAAACCTAAAACAGTATCAAATCACAATGGTATTTTCATGTTAGACAACTGAAACAACAAGAAAAAAAATTAATACATTAGCACCGAATGTTCATACTTCAAACTACAATAATTCATACTCTAAAATATCAATATTCATAAGCATAATAGAATCAATGTTCATAGTTTGTAACATCATACTCCAAAACAATATTACACGCTAACACTAGTACACATCAGAATAAATGTACAACATAGTGGCACACTCGTAGTTTCATACTCCAAGACTCCAAGTTGCTTGTTGATAACCATGCTCCAAATATTACACTCCAAGTCAAATGCAACCTAAATATATTATGTTCAATAAATCAATAAATCAATCATTGGTGTGCAAATATCAGTAAATGACATGATTGTAACTGAAATGTACTATTATAAACTTGTTTAACACTAACTTATATTAACGCAAGGGCTTCTATGCAAAATTTAACATGAAAATGCTGAGAAAAAAGCAATTTTTTATGGTTAAACAAAGATAAAAAAATAAAGGATTAATCCATATTCAATATCTTGTGTAATTAAATGCAGAATTATAAATAGGAAACCACTGACAAAAAATAATTATGTCTGTCTATAAGACTACATTTAAACAATTGATTCTTGCAACATTACAAAAATTTAGACTATAAAAGAACTTCCCAAATTACAAAAATATTTACAATGACACTGTCAAATATCAGCTTAAAGGAACTAAAGTTTCCATTTCATAAGAATAATTCGTTTCTAAGCTATGCATTAAACATTAACATTCAAGTTGATTTTGCTTTTGTTATTATATAGAATTCCAATTCAATGCCATATAATTTCAATAGAAATCAAAACAGAAAAAAAATTAAAAACATATACGGATATACATATATATATACATAAAAACATAATATAATATAAATATTAGCTATAGTACCTCTATAAGTGTGTTACTTTCCTTATTATTGCCCGTGATGGCAAGGCAGTGGCTGTTGCTGAGAAAATGACAATAACAAAATTTGATAAAAGAAACTTATAAATTTATTTATGGAAAATTTAAACTAATATTTAGTAAAATACTGGTGTAGAATAATTATATATACACATTTAATGATCGTGTGTCATATTCCACCTTTAAATGATCATGTTAGTATAATTACACACACATATGTATGTATATAGCAATGTAGATTTAAACTCAAGATCTCTAATGCAAATGCTAAAGACTATGTCTAATGCGAGTTTAATGTCCACTCCTCGCACAATACCTGTTATAAGATCAAATTAAAAAAACATGTATAATATACTAAAGAGATACGGTGATACTCTATAAATATAATTACAGGTTTTAGTTTCAGGTCAAAACACTTATTTGCATTTCAAAGAAAACTGTTTAAAATGCCAAAGAATTATAATTTTTAAGGTAATAAACGTTGATTGTTTTGTGATGATCACCATTGAAATATAAGATCGCAAATATCAAACCAAACTCTTAAAGCACACTATTATTAAAATCATTTAAAACATGCTAAGAAACCTTATTGTATTAGAGACACAAGCCACTAATTATATATCTAGCAATAGACCAAAAGTGTTATAAAAGAAAAATAAGAATTAACAATAGATCAAAAGTGGGGAACTCGATACTCAGTCTTGTACAAATACCTCTTCCATCTCATCTTTCACCTCCCAAAAGCCCACGAAACATAAAAATTCAATCGTATAAGAATATGAACTGTGAAATAAATTCTCTAACTAGCCAGAGGAAATTACTTTATCATATCATATAATGCAAACTTATATGTACTTTGCATGAAACCTCGTAATTTCTTATCAAATATGCTAACTAGAGGCAACCAAAAGTAGTTTATGGATAATCAAGAGATTGTTAAGTGCAGTGCTAACAACATATAAAACCCAAGTTAAATGCTAAACTCATTTTATATATGTCTACAAAAAAGGAAAAAAAACTCAATTGGTATAATTTCAGCTCAAAATTTAGTCCAAGGACGACTGATTTGTGCAAATTTCTACACGTTTATTAGTATGTCTGTATCTTTTGCATCATAAATAAAGTCCACTTACACAGGCTTAGAACATGTAGGCTGAAAAGTTAATACACACATGCTACATGCATAAGTATACAGTTAATATAGTACATGCGCATACAATAAACACTACGACTTAAATGAAAGAGCAATTTGCAGAAGATAATATCTAATAAGACCGAAAGGAGAAATAATACTGATTAACTAACGAAATAATTAGGTCAATTTGATTCAGATGTTAGAAAAATAAATCTACTCAATGGTAACATATGATAGAAAATATATAGCTTTCTCATGATGAGAGAAAGTTAAGTATAGAAGAAGATATGGAAGATCAGGAAAGGAATAGAAGAATGATATTCTCATCTACATAAAAATAGCATATGATATCACCACAATCAATGATGCTCATACTAGCCACAGCAAGCCATGGTTATCAAACATCTTATAATATAACAATTTGAGGGCCATTTCAAATTGAGTTTCTCTACTTATGACATGATTTAAAAATTGAAATATCAAATGGGATAAATTATTTCATTTATGCTGAACTAAAAATTATTATAATATTTTCATGAATTTTCAACCCAAAGTTTATCATTTAAATAAAACAAAGAGAGAAAAACAATTTTTTGGTTTGTACGTAGAAGCTCAAGAGTCAAAATCAACTTCAATAATACAAGTTGTCAAAAGGGAAAGAAAAATAATGCTTTTTCATTATTTTAAATGTTTTCATAATTATTAACGAAATTCAAAGCAGGAGGTCAGAGATATTCAATCAGAAAAGGTGAGTGGAGTGAGGGAATATTGAAAGGAGAAGGCACCAGCGCCGTCGAGCTGCCTCCAGCATCGCCTCATCTCAAGCTCACCAGATCGGCTATTTTCACAGGGCTATGGTACGGAATTTTGCATTTTGGGGATTAGGGCTTTTGATTTAATTCGCCTCGCCGCCATTTTTATTTTTTCCTTTTGTGAATTTTTTGTTAGATGATTGAATCGGATAAAGGTTTGATAACTTGTGCAATAAATTTAAAGGGGGCCTAAAATCAATTGCTTCGGTTGTGTTAGCGATGGAAGTAAATAACACTATTTGCATCGGTTGCTAACTATAACGACGCAGAATTTTTAGTCGTTAATATTGAACATTTACTTCATTTTAAATGTTGAATATGTATGATAATTTGATTTTGAAGTAAAAACATTTTGGTTAAATTAATAGAATTAGTTAAATTCGAATATGGGAATTTAATTGAAATTTGAATAATAATAATTTAATATTAGAATTGGGGTAATTAGTGATTCTGGGTGTAAATAGATATAAAATAGATTCTAAAATTTATTTTAAGTTTATTTGGATTTGAATTATAATATTGGACTGTTGGATGGAATTATAAGTTGACAAGTTAACATTTGGAATTTTATATTAATTTGATAATGGAATTTAATAATGTAATAACGCAAATAATCAGATTTTGATTTAAACTAAATCACAATGATTTCTAATGTGAATATAAAATTTATACGAGTTATAATAGAGTTAATAAAATTTTAAAAGTGAAATTTTAAGTGATTTCGACAATTTTGAAAATCACTCGAATTAATCGATGAGTTAAAATTACCTTCTGGGGTACAGTCTTGGAATTCGACGAAACCAGTTCCATTGGATCCGTAATAGTAAGTTATTATCGGATTTCAATTTTCATAGCAATCGAAGTTGTCGTTTGACCCTGGCAGCTCAAAACGCATAGAAACTATTTTAATCAATTTAATTTAAAATTGATCGTTTATTTCTTGTGTCGACCCGCCCTTCTCGACCCTCGAAAATCGACAAAAAATACCCCACGGTATGATACACTAATGAACAAGTGCCGAAAAAGACATACTGTTGAGGAAAAAGAAGGAGATAGAAGAAAGAAGGAACTAAACAATAATAGAATCTCACTGTCGCTGCGGAATAAAATATAATAGTAAATAATAGATCTTTACACAAAACGAAACTATATCTGTTTTATACAATATATCATCAGAGTATCATAAACAACAACAATTACCAGTCAGACAATTCCATGCAATCACAGCCGCGGATAAACATATACAAGTACGGATAATACGTCTCGGACTCCAGCTCCTCTCCTGCTCCGAAGCATCCTGTCTTGAACATATAATACTTGGTCTGACCCGAGCATTATAATGAAATAACACCCGAGTCAGTCTGGAATACCAGCTGATAATAATGCACCCAAATTGATTCTTAAATTTTCAAAAATCCTTTGAAAACAAAAGCACCTCGTAAGACCACGCCACAAATAAACATGTCGGGTTTTTACCTTATGATAGCTAAAACATTTTTATAGAAATCCTTTGATATTATAATAGGTTCTATATACAAATACTTTAAAATAGTTGAAATTGTTACATGATTAAATTCTAGCTACTAGACACAGAGTGGGTAATACAAACAAAAACTTGTAAAAGGCACGTATGGAGAATGGATTTCCAACTAATGACTAGGCATTGGGGTACCACCTGTCACAGTACCTGGTCTAGATCAGTGTATCGAGCAGCACGCCCGATCCCCTGCAATACAAGGCCCAGATTATCCCTTACTGGATAATCTCGAGTAAGATCACCCCACGTTGGGATCAGCAACCGCACCACTAAGCCGAAATAAAAAGGGACATCTAGACTAGGATGACCTTGCACGGAAATGGGTGCTGCCCGCCAAGTCTTGCTGCATAACCCCTGATTTTCAGTCATTCCCGGTTGATGAGGCTTGAGGCTAAGTGTTACCTTTAGAGCGTTTCACTTAGAATGCCCAACGTTCACCTGACGATGTTCCGAAAGCATTCGTCCATACAAGTCTGTCCCGGGTTCGAACGGAACCGAAGGCACTATTCCTACTACATCCATTTTGGAAAGTCCTCAGGATTAGTAGCGACTAGCCCTTGCACTTCACTACTCCATCTTCTATTCCAAACTCGTTTTTTACACGAAAACATACAAACCGGATCGAAGCGGTTTTCGAGAAATTAATCTAGATCGCGGTATCTTCGAAACGATCAACGCATTTGTCCAATGTTGATAGTCGGTGATTTAACTATCGATTAACATTCATAAGCATCCATCACACAATAAATAATTGCCAATTATTTATTTTCCTCAAAAATATCTTTACGATATATAAATCCATTTCAAATTCCCTTTGAAACAATTTCAAATCCAATTCTTTTCGTGGAATAGATTCCCAAGTCTTTACTTCCTCTGAAACATCCAAGTACCAATATTTAAGGTTTAAATAATTCAAATACTTTATTCTTGAAAATACACTAAACATTTATATTTAAAACTTTCTACATACTTGATTTAAAATATATATACTTTTATGAAACCATTTATAAAATATAAATAATAATAATAATATTCATTAAACATAGTTCTAATTACCCTTTAAAATAATAACTTCTATAACAACTTTGATATATGTTCACTTTTAAAATTCTTACAACTTAAATAATTTTCTTGAAACCGTTCTTTAATATAACTTCAAACTCTAAAGTTTCAAAAATCTACTTTAAAAACGTACTTGGCTTTCAGTGAAATACACTTCCATTTTAGGATAAACCAAAGAACTCTTTTTATCAATCTAACACGATTTATCCCAATTCAATTTTTTGTAACATCCCGTAAAATCCTTTCCATACTTTAAAAATAGCTCCTTTTATTTTTAAACACATTGCTATTTCCTGGAAATCATTTTCAAACATACGTTTAAAATATTTACAATAAAGCTTCTAGAAATTATTTAATTGGAAATAATACTTAAGGAAATATATAGAGGTTTCCTAAGTAATTTAAGTTAAATTTAACCTTTAAAATAAAGTTATTAAATCAAATATTATTACCATAATTTGCTTTGAAGAACTTAATACTACTTTACTTTTTAAAATAATTAAATACCATAATTACTAAATCAAATATTTGCTTTCACTTAAAAATAATTTGAAGTAATATTCCTTTTTAAATATTCTAACATATTTAAACTACAGATTTATATTTGAAAACTTTTCTTAAAAACATACAAAAGTTTCAGGAGAAAGCGCACTTCCCATTCTTTAAAAATAAATCCCGCTCTTATTTTAACAATTCTCAATTCCCTTTTTAAACCACAATTTCGAACACTTCAAATTATCAATCAACTACTTGAATTGAATTCCTT
Source organism: Allium cepa (assembly GCA_030765085.1). Lineage (NCBI taxonomy): Eukaryota > Viridiplantae > Streptophyta > Magnoliopsida > Asparagales > Amaryllidaceae > Allium > Allium cepa. The sequence continues at coordinate 606,646,195 of CM060937.1, forward strand.
TTAAATTCTTTACTTAAGAGTTTCTTAATTTTTCTTTAAACCCAATTTATTTATTTATATTTAAATTTTTCAGGTTGTATTCATTCAATCACAGCACAACACAATTAAATTTTCAAGTTAAATCTATCACAGTATATAAATAGAACACACCATAACATGATCTAAATCAATATATCTCATAATATAATTGAGATATATCACAGAATATAAATTAACTTCTATTTGCGAGAAATCCAGTTGGATCCCTCTAACCTGTTTCCCTGCATCTATAGATATGAGCCTAACAAATAAATATCTATTTAATTTGATAATAATTATAATATTCAGGAAATCAATCAATCAAACGTTTGCTGGTATCCAGATGCGAGTGAGAATAACTCACCTTGGGTTTTCGACGAGCGTTCAAATTTAAATTAAATCGAACGACGTTCGATTTAACCAAAATTTTTACTTGCTTGGAACAATTCCAGAATTGCTCCACTGCGTCGTATGCGTCTTTGCGATTGCGGCGCTACCAAATTCGTCAAAATCTGACCAAGCATGTAAAAGTTATAGATTTATAAAGATTGAATCAAATTTAAAACAATTTATTTTATTTTATTTTATTTTATTTTTTTAAACCTTAATAGATCATGGCCGCACATTACTATCCAAAATCACGGCCGCACAAGCTTTCTTCCTCACGCGAGTACACAACTTAAGCTGAACCCAAAACTCCTCTTTAGGGTTTCGAAACGTACCCCTTCAACCTCCGCTAGAAGCCGATCAACTTAGCCTATGTCGAAGCCTCAAGTAACGCACACCCATGGCCGAAAGCATGATGAGCTCGGTTGCCTCCTCCGTCTTGAAGACGAGCTCGAACGCGTGACGAACGCAGCCTCCTAGCACCTCCAATCGACGACGATAACTTGAATCACCCGTTGGATCTGAAGCTCTCTTCGCCCTCTACGACATTCCAGTTGGAAGTTTCATGAATTATCGCGTGGATTGATGGAAAATTGTGGAAGAAAAGGAAGCGTTTTTGGCCATTAAACAATAGAGGCGGCGGCTGTATAATTAACTAGGTTTTAGCCAACTAAAAGTATATAAATGTTAATAATTATAATTAAATTCACTTTAAAACAACTTTTTCAAACGATCTCCAAATAACGCGTGCCGACAGGCATTTCTAAGGCTTTTACCTACGTTTTGAACACAATGGAACGTGTTTCGGAAGCTAATTCGATCATATACGCGAGTTACAGAAATAAACGATCAATTTTAAATTAAATCGATTAAAATAGTTTCTATGCGTTATGAGCTGCCAGGGTCAAACGACAATTCTGATTGCTACGAAAATTGAAATCCGATAAAAACTAACTATTACGGATCCAATGGAACTGGTTTCGTTGAATTCCGAGACTGTGCCCCGAAAGGCTATTTTAACTCGTCGATTAATTCGAACGATTTTCAAAATCGTTGAAATCACCTAAAATTTCACTTTTAAAACTTTGTTAACTCAATTATAATTCGTATAAAATTTATATTCACATTAGAAATCATCCTGATTCAGTTTACATCAAAATTTGATTATTTGCATTATTGTATTATTAAATTCCATTATTAAATTAATATAAAATTCCAAATTCAACCAATCGACTTTTGATTCCATCCAACAGTCCAACATCATTATTTAAATCCAAATAAACTTAAAATAAATTTTAGAATCTATTTTTATACGCATTTACACCCAGAATCACCAATTATCCAAATTCCAATATTGAATTACTATCATTCAAATTTCAATTAATTCCCGTATTTGAAATTCAACCAACTCTATTACTTTAATCAAAATCTTTTTATTTCAAAATTCAAGTTATAATCCATATTCGAATTTAAATGAATTAAATGTTCAAATCTGGCGACCCAAAATTCCGGGTCGTTACATTCCTCCCCCATTATAAAAAATTCGTGCCCGAAATTTGCTAAGGTAGAAGAATGTTCCAAACCCAATAGCAAAACCTACTTAGTGAAAATCTCAAATTCTCATTGCCTACTTTCTTTAGCTTCAAATCAAAACTACCAGTTTCAATTTCTATCCCAAGATTCTTTTTATTTAATTGTTATTTGAAATCATTTTGTCGTTAACGAAACATTTCAAAATTTTCTAACTCCCAAAATTTTCGGAAAATTTTGGCAGAGTCTCCCTTGTACGTAGGAGCTATTGCAATATCACAATAAAATATATATATACATATACATACATCGACCCACACGGTCGGAAAAACCAAAAACAGTTCATATTTCCTATTTTTATTGCGTAGGTGTACCTTTATTAGCATTTTAAAAGCATGCGGCTAATTTATATTGCATATACGTGCTCCAACTCTATCTACTGCCTCCCGTACCTGTACTTACTGAGACAAACACATCAGTTTTCGATAATATGAGAATTTTAATAACATTCTATTCATTAAACTAGCCAAACACATTAATTACATGGTTTAAATAAGAAAACTTCATAATTTAACAATGTTATCCATATTTTATCAGCAATTCAAAGATTTCAATCACCTTTTTAAATTTCTTATACAAGTCCAAACTTCATTTTATCTCACTCGAATAATTTACATTCAAGTTCACTACATATATAATTAATATTTTTTACAACCAATTCATTTTTTGTACCATTTAAGCACATATTCACATCATTTTGGTTTAACATGTGTATTACTCGGATCGATTTTCTTCAATTCAATTCCACATTGATTTACAATTGAATTTTTATTTTTAAATTTGATATACTTGCATTTCCTTTATGATTCACTTTCATTCATATGCAAAAAATACTTAATAAAATTTCAATCCATTCCAATTGATTCAAAACCATTTTCATTTGCTTCTTTAAACCAATTAAATTTTCATTACAACAAAACGTCCAATTTCTATCCAAATTCTAATGTTATCCAAGCAAGTAACAATCACTTAAGCTTATAACCATTTAAAATTATTTCCTGTTTAAATTTATATTAATTTTATTCCATTCTGCATGGTTCACAATCCAAGTATTCTTATTCCATTGTGATCTTTAAATCAAATCCTTATTCTCACTTCAAATTTATCATTCAACTTAAGTTTAAATTAATATCATTCCATTCTATATTATTTACAACTCACACATTCTTATTTCATTACAATATTTAATCAAAATTTTTTCACTTGCATTTCAATGCTTATTATCTAAACAAATTTCATTCAAGATCACTTATAAAGATCGGCTACAGTCATTTCCCAATTTGCTTAAGTTCTTCCAACTTCACAATATTTGCTTTTCTTTTTATATCAAATTTTATTTGAATTTGGTTTTCCTCCAAATCAAATTCCGAACCATTTACAAATTTTAATTCAATTTGTTTACTTGTTCAATCCATTTTAAATTTATTTTATTAACAATGAGACCACTTTAAATCATTTCACTCATTTGAATTTATTTATAATTCAAACCATCACTGTTATAATGTAATTCCATTATTCATTCACACTTTCAGTTTTTTATTGCCAAAACTAAATCCCATACTAGAACTGGGTTTTTATTTTTCTTTTCAGAATTTTCTTAACAAACCACCAAAATTTCATCCATGCCAATACAAATTCCATTTAATTTAATTTACACTAAATTCATTTTCAAACTTCTTTTTATTTAATTTAGCTTACGTAAATTCATTCTCATACAATTCCTTTCAATTTAGTTGAGTTAAAATTTTATTCATACAATATCATTCTTACTTAATCTAAATTAGATTTCCTTTCAATTTAATTCTTTTCCAATTTAATTCAAGTTTAACTAAATTAGCCAACTTGAATTCATACCATTTCCTTTACTATCTTAAATAAGAATTTAATTCCATTCATTTTTATTCATAACAAAATTGAATCTTGATTTTAATTAAATCCAAATCCATCTCAGTTCTATTTAATTGAAGTTAAATCCAATTCGATCCAATTTTAGTTCTCCATATACAAGTTCAAACTTTATTTACTAACTTAAGTTCATTCACATCTTTTATATTTTTCTTCTCCTTATTTCAGTTTACATTTCATTTGAGATTAAGTTTGAATTCACGATACCATTCAACTATTTCCCATTTGTGATTATAATTCCATTTCCTATTTATAAATTCACCAAATTATTTCCCTCAAAGTTTATATTGCTCATTTAAATTATTTTCATCTTATAATCACAATTCGAAATTTCATATTCATGTATCACTGAATTCTTAAGAATACAAATTTTCTATCAATTTAATTCTTTGCAAATTTTAAATTTACAATTTCAAACTATGTATAACACTTAATAGCTTGTAGGTACAATTCATTACACAATGACCCACAATCATAAAGTCATTTTACTTTTTAATTTAACCCAAATCAATTTTATTCTAAGTCCAATTTATTTAACTTATCCCAAGTTAAGTTCAAATTTCCTATTCACTTCAATATATTTTAATTCCAAGATTAAAATTTTCATTTCTTCCTTATTAATATTAACTTCACTTAATAAGTTCAATAGTTGATTCATTTTAACCTTCACATTATTTAAATAGGATTTTCCAGAATTCAATTACCCGGTTTTATCTCAAAACCATTTTGAAATAATAATCAACTCATACCCATTTGGTATATCAATCAAATATCCAGATTTCCAAAACAACTTGGTTGTACCAAAACAATTTCCCCCTTTTGAAATTTCCAAAACAACTGGTAAACCCAACAAATCCAAACAATATAATAACCAACCACTTAGGTAGCAATCCATCACTTTAGAAACTTGAAAATGAATTCTAATGATGTGGCCATCATCATCAGGATTATTTTCCAGCGACTGAAGTGAGTTCAGTGCTTCCTTACTCTCCCAAATTCATTTTAAAACAATTCCCATTCAAAAATGCCTCCCAAAAAAATATTCCATTATTTCCTTCAAACACCTTAGCAAACATTTCAAACTTTTCCCAAGATTTTAAATTTCCAAACTTTTGTTTTCCAATCATTTAAAACACTTTTCAAAATTACCGGGATTTAAATTCTGGTTTAATTCAAATTTAGTTATCCTTCTTTTGTATAATTAAAATTCATGGGATTTATGTGGTTATAACCTTTTTCAAATTTGAGATCAAATTTTAGATTCTTATTTAATTAAAATATCCACATCCAAACAATAAAATATGTATAACAATTTCAGAAAATTATTTCTTTTATATCAAAATATAATTTTGGGTAAAATTATTTCATTTACCCCTTTTAAAACAATACTATGCCGATTTATCTTGTTTAAGAGTTTAGAAACCCCTAACGATACGGTTGTACTTCCCGTACCGACCAGAATTTATATACACTCAACCGATAAGTCAACACAGTATAAAAACAATTTTATATTCACTAACAAGTACGCTCTCATATCTATTATTACACTCAACTCATTATAGAGTACTATTGACTCTGTATCTAATGAGTAATTTCCCTACCAAAGCCTAGATTGTCGCCAACTTAGACTCTGATACCAAGTGTGACGACCCGCCCTTCTGGACCCTCGAAAACCGACACAAAATACCCCACAGTATGATATGCCGACGATCAAGTGTCGGAAAAGAAAGATTGTTGAGGAAAAAGAAGGAGACAGAAGAAAGAAGGAACTAAATAATAACTATCGCAGCGGAATAAAATATAATAGTAAAAAATAGATCTTTACACAAAATGAAACTATATCTGTTTTATACAATATATCATCAGAGTAACACAAACAACAACAATTACCAGTCAGACAATTCCATACAATCACAGTAGCGGATATATATATACATGTATGGATAATACATCTTGAACTCCAGCGCCTCTCCTGCTCCAAAGCATCCTGTCCTGAACATATAATACTCGGTCTGACCCAAACATTATAATGAAATAACATCCGAGTTAGTCTAGAATACCAGTTGATAATAATGCACCCAAATTGATTATTAAAGTTTCAAAAATTCTTTGAAAACAAAAGCATCTCGTAAGACCACGCCACAAATAAACATGTCGGGTTTATACCTTACGATAGCTAAAACACTTTTTATAGAAATCCTCTGATATTATAATAGGGTCTATATAAAAATACTTATAAAATAGCCGAAATTGTTACATGATTAAATTCCAGCTACTAGCCACAGAATGGGGGATACAAACAAAACTCGTTAAAGGCGTGTAGGGAGAATGGATTTCCAACTAATGACTAGGCAATGGGTACCACCTGTCATAGTACCTGGTCTAGATCAGTGTACCAAGGACCATGCCCAATCCCCTGCAACACAAGGCCCGGATTATCCCTTACTGGATAATCCTGACTAAGATCACCCCACGGTTGGGATTAGCAACCGCACCACTAAGCCGAAATAAAAAGGGACATCTAGACAGGGATGACCTTACCTGGAAATGGGTGCTGCCCACCAAGCCTTGCTACATAACCCCTGATTTTCAGTCATTCCCGGTTGATGAGGCTTGAGGCTAAGCGTTACCTTTAGAACGTTTCACTTAGAATGCCCACCTTCCACCTGACGATGTTCCGAAAGCATTCGTCTATACAGGTCTGTCCCGGGATCGAACGGAACCGAAGGAACTACTCCTACTACATCCATTTTGAAAATATCCTCAGGATTAGTAGTGACTAGCCCTTGCACTTCACTGCTCCATCTTCGACTCCGAACTCGTTTTTCCTACGAAAACGTACAAACCGGATCGAAGTGGTTTTCGAGAAATTAATCCCGATCCCGGTCTCTTCGAAACGATCAACGCATTTGTCCAATGTTGATAGTCTGTGATTTAACTATCAATTAACATTCATAAGCATCCATCACACAATAAATAATTTCCCAATTATTTATTTTCCTCAAAAATATCTTTACGTGATATAAATCCATTTCAAATTCCCTTTGAAACACTTTCAAATCCAATTCTTCTCATGGAATAGATTCTAAATCTTTACTTCCAATGAAACATCCAAGTACCAATATTTGAGGTTTAAAATAATTTAAATACTTTATTCTTGAAAATACACTAAACATTTATATCTAAAACTTTTTACATACTTGATTTAAAATATATATACCTTTAAAAATATTTCGAAAAAAACTGCTTTATAAAATATAAACTATTATCTTTAAAATAACGTTAAGTCATAATAATTTTTAATAAAGCTATGAAATCCTATACAAGTTTTCAAATAACACTTTAATTGATTATCTTTAAAATAAAACCATTTATTAAATATAAATAATAATACTCTTTAAACATAATTCTAATTATCCTTTTAAAATAGTTACTTCTATACTACTTTGATATATGTTAACTTTTAAAATTCTTACAACTTAAATAATTTTCTTTAAACCATTCTTTAATATAACTTCAAACTCTAACGTTTCAAAAATCTACTTTAAAAACGTACTTGGCTTTCAAGGAAATACATTTCCATTTTAGGATAACCCAAAGAATTCTTTTTATCAATCTAACACGATTTATCCCAATTCATTTTTTCGTTACATCCCATAAAATCCTTTCCATACATTAAAAATAGCTCCTTTTATTTTTAAACACATTGCTATTTCCTGGAAATCATTTTCAATCATATGTTTAAAATATTTACAATAAAGCTTCTAGAAACTATTTAATTGAAAATAATACTTAAGGAAATATATAAAGGTTTCCTTAAGTATTATTTAAGTCAAATTTAACCTTTAAAATAAAGTTATTAAATCAAATATTATTACCATAATTTGCTTTGAAGAAATTAATACCACTTTACTTTTTAAAATAATTAAATACCATAATTACTAAATCATTGCTTTCACTTAAAAACAATTTGAAGTAATATTTTTTTCTAAAATATTCTAACATATTTAAACTACAGATTTATATTTGGAAACTTTTCTTAAAAACATACTAAAGTTTCCAGGAGAAAGCACACTTCCCATTCTTTAAAAATAAATCCCGTTATTATTTTAACAATTCTCAATTCCCTTTTTAAACCACAATTTCGAACACTTCAAATTATCAATCAATTACTTGAATTTAATTCCTTTTAAATTATTTACTTAAGAATTTCTTAAAATTTCTTTAAACCCAATTTATTTATTTATATTTAAAATTTTCAGGTTGTATTCACCCCATCATAGCACAACACAATTAAATTTTCAAGTTAAATCTATCACAGTATATAAATAAAACACAGCATAACACGATCTAAATCAATTTATCTCAGAATATAAGTGAGATATATCAAGGAATATAAATTAATTTCTATTTGTGAGGAATCCAGTTGGATCCCTCTAACCTGTTTCCCTGCATCCACAGATATTAGCACAACAAATAGATATCTATTTAATTTGATAATAATTATCATATTCAGCAAATCAATCAATCAAACATTTACTAATATCCAGATGTGAGTGAGAATAACTCACCTTGGGTTTTCAACGAGTGTTCAAAATTAAATTAAATCGAACGGCTTTGATTTAACCTAAATTTTTACTTGCTAGGAATGATTCCAGAATTGCTCCACTGCGTCGTATGCGTCTCTGCGATTCCGGCGCTACCATCTTCGTCAAAATCTCACCAAGCATGTAAAAGTTATAGATTTATAAAGATTGAATCAAATTTAAAACAATTTCTTTTATTTTATTTTTTTAAAACTTAACAGATCATGGTCGCACGTTTACTATCCAAAATCACGGCCGCACAAGCTTTCTTCCTCATGCGAATACACAGCTCAAGACGAACCCAAAACTCCCCTTTAGGGTTTCGAAACGCGCCCCCTCAACCTCCGCTAGAAGCCGATCAACATAGCCTATGTCGAAGCCCCAAGTGACGCACACCCACGGTCGAAAGCATGATGAGCTCGGTCACCTCCTCCGTCATGAAGACGAGCTTGAAAGCGTGACGAACGCGACCTCCTAGCACCTCCAATTGACGACGATAGCTCGAATCACCCGTTGGATCTGAAGCTCTCTCCGCCCTCTACGACATTCCAGTTGGAAGTTTTGCGAATTATCGCGTGGATTGATTGAAAAGTGAGGAAGAAAAGGGAGCATTTTCGGCCATTAAACAATAGAGGCGGCATCATATAATTAACTAGGGTTTAGCCAACTAAACGTATATATAAATGTTGATAATAATTATTAAATTCACTTTAAAGCAACTTTTTCAAACGATCTCCAAATAACGCGTGTCGATAGGCGTTTCTAAGGTTTTACCTACGTTTCGAACACAATGGAACGTGTTTCAGAGGCTAATTAATTCATATACGCGAGTTACGGAAATAAACGATCAATTTTAAATTAAATCGATTAAAATAGTTTCTATGCGTTTTGAGCTGCCAGGGTCAACGACAACTCCGATTGCTACGAAAATTGAAATCCGATAATAACTAACTATTACGGATCTAATGGAACTGGTTTCGTCGAATTACAAGACTATGCCCCGGAAGGCTATTTTAACTCGTCGATTAATTCGAGCGATTTTCAAAATCGTCGAAATCACTTAAAATTTCACTTTTAAAACTTTATTGACTCTACTATAACTCGTATAAAATTTATATTCACATTAGGAATCATCCTGATTCAGTTTAAATCAAAATTTGATTATTTGCAATATTATATTATTAAATTCCATTATTATTATTATTATTTGGCAAAGCCAGCCGGTTTTATAGTGGGCCATCCACTTTTTATTACGAACGTAATAACAACATAAAGTACAGGAGTAAGGTAGTGACACCTTAACTACTATGAAAGAAGAAAAAATACAGCACTGGAGTGTGACAGAATATCATAGCTACAAATAAACTAACGAAGACTAAGACTCCTCCGAAGAGGTAGAGCACCAGCGACAACTTCCACCAGGGAAGAGACCAAGGAGCCATCTCCAAGATGACCAATATAGGGGCGAAATAGGAGTGCAATACAAGGATCATAAATCACAACATCAGAAGAGTATATAAAAGATCGATCCCAGGTAGAATCAGCAAGCATGACAATATTTAATTCGACATACGATCCATCCAAGTCAAGAACCAAGGAATCTCCTGAAGGTCTATAATAAAGGCATCGTTGATCCATAAGATCAGCAGAAACATATCTAAAATAGGAATCATCCACGGGGTTGAAACGCAAATTAGAACGGCGATCAACCCAACAATTCTCGGACTCAACCCAAACAACTGGCAACTGAGGCGAAACAAGATCCTGATCTGCAACGGGGTCAGTGGTAATAGCACTAGGGACAATGGATGTAGAAGGGGAAGCTGGCAGAGCAATAGCAGACATCGGACTAGGGACAGAGATAGGAGCTTCATGAGGAGGAGCAACCAGAGAGACTTTGGGTACCCACTTCCTGAGCGGTGGCCATGGCAGTGGGATCTTAGTCACAACAACAGAAATAGCAGAATGCATGCAGGCAGAGGCTAAGTGGCCAAAGGAGTGACATGAGGAACAAATGTCCGGGACCCACCCATAATGAACACGGACGTCCACCACATGACCAGCAGCTTGCTGAACAGGAATAGAGGAAGGAAGAGGCTTAGAGGGGGTAATCTCAATCAGAGCTTTAGCGTATACCAGCTTTTCACGCGCAACTGTATTAGCATCAAACATCTCAATTTACCAACATTGCAAGCAAGCCAATTCAAACCAAGCAGCGGCCGCAGAGAAGAAGGAATCTGAGAAAAATAAACCCAAACTGGGATAGAAAGGACTTGTTCACGAGCACTGGCTATCGTTGGTGACCAAGGAGTAAAAATAAATGGTTCCCCAGCATAAAAAGAAGGTTCATCCTCAAGCACACGACTGAGATCCAAAGAGGAGGAAAACAACAGAAATACATAGAGTCAATAAATTTGACATTAAGATCTCCACGCAGCCGCCAAGCTCTATGCAAAACAGAAGCCACATCATGGATGCGCTGAAGAGGGTCCAAAAAGAACCCAATCAAATAATCTGACCAATAGTCCAAACCGGCTTGCATAACATTGGAAGGAGGAATCATCACTCCATCAACCACAACAATGTCAAAATCAACTGGTTCATAGACACCCGCATTACAGGGCAGAGAAGTAAAAAGCGAAGACAAAGATTTGGGACATGTCGGGGAGGGAGCAAGAGGAAACTACTCAACAATGGGAACGCCAACTGAGGCAGCACGCAAATGATGAGTACCAGCAGGTGAGGCCGCATGCAAAAAGTCACCAGAACCCAACACATTGGAAACTACTTTCTCACGAGCATTTAGACAAACACCTAATGAACATCCATCAAAACTCGAAAAATCATTAGCAGCAGTTCGAACCACACTTCCAGACACATCATTATCCACACCAATATCATCGGGAATAACAACATTATTCTCATTAGGGTTCCAGTTCCATTATCAGATAAAATAACATCACCTGCCAAAGCAGGCAACATCACAGGACACGCACAATTGCTCACGTCAGTAGCATGGAACGCGGTAGACGGCAACGAAGGAAACTCAACGACAGTAAGCAATGGCGGCGAACACGAGGTCATAGCAAGGGGTTTCTTGAAGGACCTACCAGATCTGGTAGTAGATGGCATAGAAGCGGGGGGGGGGGGGGGGGGGGGTGGAAGATGGGGCAGACTAAACATGGTCGAAAAGAGGGAAAGAGAGGAAGGGCGTGGAGCTAAAGAGAGGATGCAACGGAGATCTCGCCAGTAAGGCAGGAGCAAAAACGGAGGACGCCATTAAATTTTCACGTCGAAAATATAGACCTCGTGCCATTAAATTCCATTATTAAATTAATATAAAATTCCAAATTCAACCTATCGACTTTTAATTCCATCCAACAGTTCAACATCATTATTTAAATCCAAATAGAATTAAAATAAATTTTAGAATCTATTTTTATACCCATTTACACCTAAAATCACCAATTATCCAAATTCCAATATATAATTACTATCATTCAAATTTCAATTAAATTCCCGTATCTGAAATTCAACCAATTCTATTACTTTAATCAAAATCATTTTATTTCAAAATTAAATTATAATCCATATTCGACATTTAAAATGAATTAAATGTTCAAATCTGGCGACCCAAAATTCCGGGTCGTTACATTTCCGTAACTTGCGTATATGATCGAATTAGCTTCTGAAACACGTTCCATTGTGTTCGGAACGTAGGTAAAAGCTTAAAACCGCCTGTCGGCACGCGTTGTTTCGAGATCGTTTGAAAAAGTTGCTTTAAATGTATTTAATCTTAAAATAATAATTATTAACGTTTATATAACACGTTTATCAGCAAACCCTAATCTATTGGAGCCGCCGTTCACAAACATTTCATGACCTATAATCACTTCCATTCCTCCCTCTTTTTCTCTCAATGCAATAGCTCTCACCAGAAATCTCCAACTAGGGGATTATAGAGCTTTTCAAGCTCTATCGATCTATATGGCTAAGACTTCGTTTCGTCGACCAGAGGAAGGTGTTGAAGGCCGGGTTCGTCAGCGTTCATGCATGTTTTTCTACGCATGGGGGGAGGCCGAGCTAGGCGATCCTTGGGCCGAAGGAAGGTGGCGCGAAGGGCTTTGACGTGAGCTAGGTTAGTCTTGTTCTCGGCGATGGTAGGAAGTGCGTTTCATAACCCTAATCATGAAACGATGGGTTGTTTATTTCCTGGAAACGATCGTATTTGGGAAGATGAGGATGTGCGGCCTTGATCTCGAGTTCTGATTGTGCGACCGTGATTCGTTGGTAATAAAAAAATTTGTTTTAAAATTTATATACAAACTTTATAAATTTGTAACTTGAGCATACGTTATCAGATTTTGACGAATTTTGTAGCACCGGAATCGCAGAGACGAATACTACGCAATGGAATAGTTCTGGAATCATTCCGAGAAAGTAAAAATTGAGGTCAAATCGAATGCCGTCCGATTTAATTTAAATTTGAACGCTCGTCGAAAATCCATGGTGAGTTAATCTCACTCACATCTAGATACCAGTAATTTAAATAGCTAATATTTAAATGTTTGGTTGGTTGTGTAGTTGAATATGATAATTATTATCAAATTGAATCGATATTTATTGGTTGTGCTAATATCTGTGGATGCAGGGAGTTGGATGGATCCAACTGGATTCCTCACAAATAGAAATTTATTTATATTTTGTGATATATCTCATTTATATTCGATGATAAATTGTTTTAGATCTTGTTATGTTGTGTTCTATTTATATACTGTGATATATTAAATTGAAAACTTAATTGTGCTGTGCGATGATTGGTTGAATACAACCTGGGAATTGAAATATAAATAAAATAAATTGGGCTTCAAGGAAATAAAGAAATTCTTAAGAGATGAATTTAAAGGGAATTAAATTCTTAATTAAAGAATTTAAAAGGGATTAAATTCAAGAAATGGGATGAAAAGTTGAAATGCTTAAATTGTGATTTATAAAGGAAATGTGAATTGTTTTATATTAATAACGAGTTTTAGTTTTAAAGGATGGGATGTGTATGCTTTTCTGGAAACTAAGCATGTTTTAAAGAAAGACTTTCGAAGTATAAATTGGAAAGTTTTGTGAAGTTGTTTTTAAAATATTTTAGAAAAAAATTATCATTATTTTTAATTGTTTTTAAGCGAAAGCAAATATTTGATTAAGTAATTATGGTAATTAATTATTTTTAAAAAGTAAAGTAGTATTAAGTTTTGAAAACGAAAATATTTGATTTAATAACCTTATTTTAAAGGTTAAATTTGACTTAAATTACTTAGGAAACCACTATATATTTCCTTAAGTATTATTTTCAATTAAGTAATTTCTAGAAGCTTTATTTTTAATATTTTAAACATATATTTGAAAGTGCTTTTCTAGGAAATAGCAATATGAGCAGTCATTTTTAAAATATGGGAAGGAATTTACGGGATGAACGTAAAATTGAATTGGGATAAATCGTGTAGGATTTATAAAAAGAATTCTTTGGGTTATCCCAAAATGGAAGTGAATTTCGCTGAAACCCAAGTACGTTTTTAAAGTAGATTTTTGAATGGATAAAAGGTTTGAAGTTATATTAAAGAATGGTTTCAAGAAAATCGATTAAGTGGCAAGAATTTTAAAAGACAACATCTATCGAATTAGTTATAGAAGTAATTATTTTAATGGTAAGTAGTATTATGTTTAAAAGAATATTATTAACATTTACACATTATAAAATGGTTTTATCTTAAAATTAACCAATTAAAGTTTTATTTAAAAACTTGTATAGGATTTATTGACTTTATTTTAAATTTAGTATGACTTAACTTTATTTTGAAGAAAATAGTTTATATTTTATAAAGTAGTTTTATTCGAAATATTTTTAAAAGGGCATATATATATGTTAAATCAAGTATGTAAGTAGATTTAATATAAATGTTTTAATGTATTTTCAAGAATAAAGAATTTAACTTATTTGAAATCTTAATTATGGGTACTTGGTTGTTTTCAAAGGAAGTAAAAATTTGGGAATCTATTCCATGAGAAGAGTTGGTTTTGAAAACTGTTTCAAAAGGGCTAGAAAATAGAATTATATCTTGCAAAGATATTTTGGCGGAAATAAATAATGTGGAAAATTATGTATTGTGTGATGGATGTTTGTGAATGATAATTAATAGTTAAATCACCAACTATCAATATTGGCCAATGCGTTGATCGTTTCAAAAAGACCGGGATCAAGATTAGTTTCTCGAAAACCACTTCGATCCGATTTGTAAGTTTTCGTGGGCAAAACGAGTTCGGAGTCGAAGATGGAGCAGTGAAGTGCAAGGGCTAGTCGCTAGGATATTTTCAAAATGGATGTAGTAGGAGTAGTGCCTTCGGTTCCGTTCGAACCCGGGACGGACTTGTATGGATGAATGCTTTCGGAAACATCGTCAGGTGGGCGATGGGCATTCTAAGTGAAACGTTCTAAAAGGTAACACTTAGCCTCAAGACTCATCAACCGGTAATGACTGAAAATCAGGGGTTATGTAGCAAGGCTAGGTGGGTAGCACCCATTTCAGGAGGAGGTCATCCCTATCTAATGTCCCTTCTTATTCGGCTTAGTGGTGCGGTTGCTGATCCCAACCGTGGGTGATCTTACTTGGGATTATCCAGTAAGGGGTAGTCCCGGCCTTGGGTTGCAGGAGATCGGGAGTGGTCCTCGGTACAATGATCTAGACCAGGTACTGTGACAAGTGGTACCCCAGTGCCTAGTCATTAGTTGGAAATCCATTCTCCCTACGCGTCTTTTACGAGTTTTGTTTGTATTACCCACTTTGTGGCTAGTAGCTGGAATTGAATAGATGTAACAATTTCGATTATTTTATAAGTGTTTGTATATAGGCCGTATTATAATATTAGAGGATTTTTTTATAAAAAGTGTTTTAGCTATCGTAAGGTAAAAACCTGACATGTTTATTTATGGCGTGGTCTTACGAGATGCTTTCGTTTTCAAAAGGATTTTTGAAACTTTAATAATCAATTTGGGTGTATTTAATTAGCTGGTATTCCAAGCTAACTTGGGTGTTATTTCATTATAATGCTCGGGTCAGACCGAGTATTATATATTCAGGATAGGATGCTATGGAGCAGGAGAGGAGCTAGAGTCCGAGACGTATTATCCGTACTTGTTTATATCCGCTGCTGTGATTGTTTGAGATTGTCAGACTGGTAATTGTTGTTTGTATGAGATACTCTGATGATATATTGTATAAAATAGACATAGTTTTCATTTTGTGTAAAGATCTGATATTATATAGTATGTTTTATTCCACTAGGATTGTGAGATTATGATATTGTTTAGTTCCTTCTTTCTTCTACCTTCTTTCTTTTCCTCAACAATCTATCTTTTCCGGCACTTGATCGTCGGCATATCATATTATGGAGTATTTTATGTCGATTTTCGAGGGCCGAGAAAGGCGGGTCGTCGCACTTGGTATCAGAGCTTAGGTTGGCGACAACCTAGGCTTTGGTGGGAAAATTACTCATTAAACAGAGTCAATAGTACTCTATAATGAGTTGAGTGTATTAATAGCTATGAGAGCATACTTGTTAGTGAATACAGAAATTGTTTTCATACTGTGTTGGCTTATCGGTTGAGTGTTTATGAATTCTGGTCGGTACGGGAAGTACAACAGTGTCCATAGGGGTTTCTAAACTCTTAAACAAGATAAACAGACATAGTATTGTTTTAAAGACGGTAAATGAAATAATTTTACCCAAAATTATATTTTGATATAAAAGACATAATTTTCTGAAATTATTATATATATTTTTGATTGTTTGGATGTGGATATCTTAATCAAATAAGAATATACAATTTGATCTAAAATTTGAAATGGTTATAACCAAATAGAATTCTAGATTATGAATTTTATAAAAGAAGAATAACTAAATTTGAATTTAACCAGAATATAAATCCCAAAAATTTTGATAAGGGTTTTAAACATATTGAAAACAAAATTTGGAAATTTAAAATATTGAGGACGTTTGGGAATGTTGTCCAAAGATTTTAAGGCAATGATGTAATATTATTTTGGGTAATATGTTGAATGGAAACTGTTTTGAAATGAATTTGGGAAAGTAAGGAAGCAATGAACTCACTTCTGCCGCTGGAAAATAATCCTGATGATGATGGCCATATCAGCAGAGTTCATTTTCGAGTTTCTTAAGTGATGGATTGCATCCATGGTGATTGGTTGTGATATTTGTTTGGGCTTATTGGGTATAAAAGTGGTTTTAGAAATTTCGAAAGGGAAATTTGTTTTGGTATAACAAGTTATTTGGAATCCGAAGATTCGATTTGATATACCAAGTAAGAATGAGTTGATTAATATTTCAAAATGGTTTTGGAATAAAAACCGGGTAAATGAATTCTGGAAAATTCTATTAAGATAATGTGTGAAGTTAAAATGAATCAACCATTGGACTTATTAAGCGAAGTTGATATTAATAAGAAGGAAATGAAAATTTTAATCTTGGAATTAAAATTTAATTTGAGTATATGGAAGTGAATAGAAAATTTGAACTTAACTTGGGATAAGTTAAATAAATTGGACTTGGAATCAAATTGATTTGGGTTAAATCGAAATGTAAAATGACTTTGTAATTCTGGGTCAGTGTGTAATGAATTGTACCCATAAGCTATTAAGTGTTATACTTATAATCTGAAATTGTGGATTTAAAATTGTGCAAAGAAGTAAATTGAAGGAAAATTTGTATCCTTAATAATTCAGTGATACATATATATATAATTTGGAATTGTGATTATAAGATGTAAATGGATTAAAATGCACAATATAAGCTTTTGAATAAATGAGTTAGTGAATTTAAGAATAGAAAATCAGATTGTAAACCCAAGAAAAATGGAATTATAATCACAAATGGGAAATAGTTGAATGGTATGGTGAAATCAAAATTTAAATCCTAAATGAAAGGTAAATTGAAATAAGGTAAAGAAAATATAAAAAATATGAATGAACTTAAGTTAGTAAGTAAGTTTTGAACTTGTATATGGAGAATTAAACTTGGATTGAACTGGATTTAACTCCAATTAAATGGAATTGAGTTGAATTTGGATTTAATTAAAATCAAAATTCAATTGTGTTATGAATAAAAATGAATGGAATTAAGTTCTTATTTAAGATAGTAAAAGAAATGGTAAGAAATTAAATTGGCTTAATAAATTTAGTTAAACTTGAATTAAATTTAGGAAAAGAATTGAATTAAATGGAATTTAAATTAAGTAAGAATGATACTGAATGAATTAAATTTTCACCCAACTAATTCAAAAAGGATTATTTAGAAATGAATTTAGTGTAGGCCGAATTAAATGGAAATCGTATTGGATTAAATAAATAAAAAATATATATACAATTTAAATTGGATATGGTCCAGAATGTAAGTAAAATTCAGTTTGGGTATAAGATAATCGAAAATGGTCATATTATTAATAAAATTCAGAATGAATCGAGGAGATGAATTAAAATTTAAAATGGATTGAGTAAGTAAACAAATTGAATTAAAATTTGTAAATGAATTGGAATTTGATTAGACGAGAATCAAATTAAAATAAAATAAAATTGGTATAAGAAGAAATGAAAATATTGTGAAATTGAAAGAACTTAAGCAAATTGGGAAAAAATATTTATGGTCGAGTTTTATAAGGGGTCTTGAATGAAATTTGTTCAGATAATACAATTGAAATGCAAGTGAAAGAATTTTTAATTAATTATTGTGATGAAATAAGAATGTATGAGTTGTAAATATTACAGAATGAAATGATATTAATATAAACTTAAGTTGGATGATGAACTTGAAGTGAGAATAAGGATATGATTTAAAAATTGTAAGGAAATAAGAATATTTAGGATTGTGAAAATTCCGAATGAAATAAAATTAATATAAATCTAAGTTGGAATTAATTTTAAATGGTTATAAGCTTAAGTGTTTGTTACTTGCTTGGATAACTTTAAATTCGCATAGAAATTGGTCGATTGTTGTAAATGGAAGTGGATTGATTTGAAGAAGTAAATAAAGTTGGTTTTGACATAATTGGAATAAGTGTAATATAATTAAGTGGTTTTGCATAAAAATGGAAGTAGATCATAAAAAAATGCAAATGTATCAAATTTGAAATAAAGATTTGATTGTAAATCAATTTGGAATTGGATTGGAATAAATTGATGCAAGTAAAGCTTATGTTAATCATATTGAAGAGAGAGTGATTTGGTAGTAGTAAATATGAATTGTAAAAAGTAAACTTGAATGTAAATCATTCAAGTGAAATAAAATGGAGTTTGGATTTGTCAGGAAATTAAAATGGTGATTGAAATCTTTGGATTGCTGATAAAATATGGTTAACATGTTAAATTATGAAGTTTGCTTGGTTAAACTATGAAATTGATGTGTTTGGCTAGTTTAATGAATGGAATGTTGTTTAATTCTTATATTATTAGAAAACTGATGTGGTTGTTTGAGTAAGTGCAGGTATGGGAGGCAATTGATAGAGTTAGAGCGCGCATATGCAATATTATTTAGTTGTTTGCTTTTAAAATGCTAATAAAGGTACACCTACGCAATAAAAATAGGAAATATGAACTGTTTTTGGTTTTCCGACCGTGTGGGTCGATGTATGTATATTTATATCTATTGTGATATTGAAAAAGCTCCTCTGTACAAGGGATACTGGGCCAAAAAATTTCGAAAATTTTGGGAGTTAGAATTTTTTTGAAACGTTTCGTTAACGACAAATTGATTCAAATTAAAATTAAAATAAAAGGATTTTAGGAACAGAAATCAAAACTAGCAGTGTTGATTTGAAACTAAAGAATATAGGCGAAGTGAAATTGAGATTTTCACTAAGTAAGTTTTGCTATTGGGTTTGGAGCTTTCCTTCTATCTCAGCAAATTTCGGAGATGAAATTTTTATAAAGGGAGGAATGTAACAACCCAGAATTTCTGGTTGTTAATTTTAAACATTTAATTCATTTTAAATGTTGAATATGTATTATAATTTGATTTTGAAGTAAAAAGATTTTGGTTAAATTAATAGAATTAGTTAAATTTCAAATACTGGAATTTAATTGAAATTTGAATAATAATAATTAATATTAGAATTGGGATAATTGGTGATTCTGGGTGTAAATGGGTATAAAAATAGATTCTCAAATTTATTTTAAGTCTATTTGGATTTGAATTATAATATTGGACTATTGGATGTAATTATAAGTCGATAAGTTAACATTTGGAATTTTATATTAATTTGATAATGGAATTTAATAATATAATAACGCAAATAATCATATTTTGACTCAGAATGATTTCTAATGTGAATATAAATTTTATACGAGTTATAAAAGAGTTAATAAAATTTTAAAAGTGAAATTTTAAGTGATTTCGACAATTTTGAAAATCGCTCGAGTTAAACGATGAGTTAAAATAGCCTTCCGGGGCACAGTCTCGGAATTCGGCGAAACCAGTTCCATTGGATCCGTTATAGTTAGTTATTATTAGATTTCAAATTTCGTACCAATCGGAGTCGTCGTTTGACCCTGGTAGCTCAAAACGCATAGAAACTATTTTAATCAATTTAATTCAAAATTGATCGTTTATTTCCGTAACTCGCGTATATGATCGAATTAGCTTCCGAAACACGTTCCATTGTCTTTGGAACGTAGGTAAAACCTTAGAAATGCCTGTCGGCACACGTTGTTTGGAGATCGTTTGAAAAAGTTGCTTTAAATGGATTTAATATTAAAATAATAATTATTAACGTTTATATAGCACGTTTATCAGCAAACCCTAATCAATTGGAGCCGCCGTTCACAAACATTTCTTGGCCGATAATCACTTCGGTTCCTCCCTCTTTTTCTCTCAATCCAATAGCTTTCACTAGAAATCTCCTACTAGGGAATTATAGAGCTTTGCGAGCTCTATCAATCTATAGGGCTGAGACTTCGTTTCGTCCACCAGAGGGAGGTGTTGAAGGCCACGTTCATGAGTGTTCACGCACGATTTTCTGCGCGTGGGGGGAGGTCAAGCTGGGCGAGCCTTGGGATGAAGGAAGGTGGCGCGGAGGGCTTTGATGTGGGCTAGGTTGATCTTGTTATCGGCGATGGTAGGAAGTGCGGTTCGTAACCCTAATCGTGGAACGATGGGTTGTTTATTTCCTAGAAACGATCGTATTTGGGTAGATGAGGATGTGCGGCCTTGATCTTGAGTTCTGATTGTGCGGCCGTGATTCATTGGTAATAAAAATATTTGTTTTCAAATTTATATACAAACTTTATAAATTTGTAACTTGAGCATACTTTATCCGATTTTGACGAATTTGGTAGCGCCAGAATCGTAGAGACGAATACTACGCAATGGAGTAGTTCTGGAATCATTTCGAGAAAGTAAAAATTGAGGTTAAATCGAATGCCGTCCGATTTAATTTAAATTTGAACGCTTGTCGAAAACCCATGGTGAGTTAATCTCACTCACATCTGGATACCAGTAATTTAAATAGCTAATATTTAAATGTTTGGTTGGTTGTGTAGTTGAATATGATAATTATTATCAAATTGAATCGATATTTATTGGTTGTGCTAATATCTGTGGATGCAGGGAAAGAGGTTGGAGGGATCCGACTGGATTCCTCACAAATAGAAATTTATTTATATTTTGTGATATATCTCATTTATATTCTATGATAAATTGTTTTAGATCTTGTTATGCTGTGTTCTATTTATATACTGTGATATATTAAATTGAAAACTTAATTGTGTTGTGCGATGATTGGTTGAATACAACCTGGGAATTTAAATATAAATAAAATAAATTGCGCTTAAAGGAAATAAAGAAATTCTTAAGAGAAGAATTTAAAGGGAATTAAATTCTTAATTAAAGAATTTAAAAGGGATTAAATTCAAGAAATGGGATAAAAAGTTGAAATGCTTAAATTGTGATTTATAAAGGAAATGTGAATTGTTTTATATTAATAGCGAGATATAGTTTTAAAGGATGGGATGTGTATGCTTTTTTGGAAACTAAGCATGTTTTAAAGAAAGACTTTCGAAGTATAAATTGGAAAGTTTTGTGAAGTTGATTTTAAAATATTTTAGAAAAAAATTATCATTATTTTTAATTGTTTTTAAGCGAAAGCAAATATTTGATTAAGTAATTATGGTAATTAATTATTTTTAAAAAGTAAAGTAGTATTAAGTTTTCAAAATGAAAATATCTGATTTAATAACCTTATTTTAAAGGTTAAATTTGACTTAAATTACTTAGGAAACCACTATATATTTCCTTAAGTATTATTTTCAGTTAAGTAATTTCTAGAAGCTTTATTTTTAATATTTTAAACATATGTTTGAAAGTGATTTTCTAGGAAATAGCAATATGAGCAGTTATTTTTAAAATATGGGAAGGAATTTACGGGATTAACGTAAAATTGAATTGGGATAAATCGTGTAGGATTTATAAAAAGAATTCTTTGGGTTATCCCAAAATGGAAGTGAATTTCCCTGAAACCCAAGTACGTTTTTAAAGTAGATTTTTGAATGGTTAGAAGGTTTGAAGTTATATTAAAGAATGGTTTCAAAAAAATCAATTAAGTGGCAAGAATTTTAATAGACAACATCTATCGAATTAGTTATAGAAGTAATTATTTTAATGGTAAGTAGTATTATGTTTAAAAGAATATTATTAACATTTACACATTATAAAATGGTTTTATCTTAAAAATAACCAATTAAAGTTTTATTTAAAAACTTGTATAGGATTTCTTGACTTTATTTTAAATTTATTATGACTTAACTTTATTTTGAAGAAAATAATTTATATTTTATAAAGTAGTTTTATTCGAAATATTTTTAAAAAGGTGTATGTATATATATATTTTAAATCAAGTATGTAAGTAGATTTAATATAAATGTTTTAATATATTTTCAAGAATAAAGAATTTAACTTATTTTAAATCCTAAGTATGGGTACTTGGTTGTTTTCAGAGGAAGTAAAAATTTGGGAATCTATTCCATGAGAAGAGTTGGGTTTGAAAACTGTTTCAAAAGGGCTGGAAAATGGAATTATATCTTGCAAAGATATTTTTGAGGGAAATAAATAATGTGGAAAATTATTTATTGTGTGATGGATGTTAGTGAATGTTAATTGATAGTTAAATCACCAACTATCAATATTGGTCAATGCGTTGATCGTTTCGAAGAGACTGGGATCGAGATTAGTTTCTCAAAAACCACTTCGATCCGGTTTGTACGTTTTCATGGGAAAAACGAGTTCGGAGTCGAAGATGGAGCAGTGAAGTGCAAGGGCTAGTCGCTACTAATCATGAGGATATTTTCAAAAATGGATGTAGTAGGAGTAGTGCCTTCGGTTCCGTTCGAACCCGGGACGGACTTGTATGGAAGAATGCTTTCAGAAACATCGTCAGGTGGGCGATGGGCATTCTAAATGAAACGTTCTAAAAGGTAACGCTTAGCCTCAAGCCTTATCAACCGGGAATGACTGAAAATCAGGGGTTATGCAGCAAGGCTAGGTGGGTAGCACCCATTTCAGGGTGAGGTCATCCCTATCTAGATGTCCCTTTTTATTCGGCTTAGTGGTGCGGTTGCTGATCCCAACCGTGGGGCGATCTTACTCGGGATTATCCAGTAAGAGGTAGTACTGGCCTTGTGTTGCAGGGGATCGGGAGTGGTCCTCGGTACACTAATCTAGACCAGGTACTGTGATTGGTGGTACCCAGTGCCTAGTCATTAGTTGGAAATCCATTCTCCCTACGCGCCTTTTACGAGTTTTGTTTCTATTACGCACTTTGTGGCTAGTAGCTGGAATTTAATAGATGTAACAATTTCGGCTATTTTATAAGTATTTGTATATAGACCCTATTATAATATCAGAGGACTTTTTTATAAAAATTGTTTTAGCTATCGTAAGGTAAAAACCCGACATGTTTATTTGTGGTATGGTCTTTCGAGATGCTTTTGTTTTCAAAAGGATTTTTGAAACTTTAATGATCAATTTGGGTGTATTTAATCAGCTGGTATTCCAGACCGATCGGGTGTTATTTCATTATAATGCTCGGGTCAGACCGAATATTATATGTTCAAGATAGAATGCTATGGAGCAGGAGAGGAGCTGGAGTCCGAGACGTATTATCTGTACTTGTTTATATCCGCTGCTGTGATTGTTTGAGATTGTCAGATTGGTAATTGTTGTTTGTTTGAGATACTTTGATGATATATTGTATAAAACAGATATTGTTTTAATTTTGTGTAAAGATCAGATATTATATATTATATTTTATTCCGCTGCGATTGTGAGATTCTGATATTGTTTAGTTCCTTCTTTCTTCTACCTTCTTTCTTTTCCTCAACAATCTGTCTTTTCCAGCACTTGATCGTCGTCATATCATACTACGGAGTATTTTGTGTCGATTTTCGAGGGTCGAGAAAGGCGAGTCGTCACACTAACACCATCGAAGCAATTAACTTTATTTGCTTCCGTTGTAAACAGCAACCGAAGAAAATTACATTTCTGCACTTTCTAACGCTTTTTATATACTAACTGCTTAAGTTGTTAAGGAAGAACCAAAGAAAATGATATTATTTGCTTTGATTATTAAGATAATCGAAACAAATAAGGCGGTGCAACAGACATATTTTGTACTAGTGACCTCTACCCAAGTGAATTTAGCTTATGTGTTAGATGTTGTTTCCAGCTCGAGTCCAACTCTAGTAGCGGACAGAGGAAGAAGATCGTAATTGAAGTGTATTGACTTTATTAATTTACCTATTCATACCTTGTTTTACACTAAGGCATCACACTCTTTTACCTTGAGTAGACTTGTAAATGAGCTTCATCTAACACTACCAAGGTTATAGACCCTGTAGTTCTATCAAACCCTGTTGGAGGATAAGCTTATTTTTCTATGATATGCAGGTTTTCAAATTGTTTATTTTGGGGGTCGAGTTCGATTGTGACACTTTTGTCTTAGGGTTTTTTTGGGTTTGGTTTAATTTTGAATATGGACTAAATGACCCTGTATGGTGTGATCTTAGATTGTGATAGAAAAGTTGTTTATTTGGGTACTTGTATTGGACGCAGTCTAGAGATTTATTATGATTCCAAAGGTTCGGCTTTGTTGAGTTACCTATATTCTTTAGACTTATAACATGATGAGTTAAATTTAGTGCCAGTAGTTAGAGGCTATCCAGATGTCTTTTCGAAAGTTACCGGTCTTCCACCCCAGAGAGAGTTTGATTTTCGTATTTATCTTATGGGGAATGACAGATCCGTTGCCAATATATTTATGGATCATAGCTCCTACAGAGAGACATGAGCTGAATAAGTAAGTGAATGAGTTGTTGGGGAAAAGCTTCATTAGGAAGAGTATTCCAAATTAAGGAGCACTAGTTGTCTTTTCCATCAAGATGGATGGTTCTCTAAGGCTTCACATCGGTTATCGTAAGCTGAATAAGCTGACAAAAAAGAATCATTATTTGTTACCATATATGGATGATTTCTTTGATCAATTGATTAGAGCGAAGGTGTTCTCTCAGCTTGACTTGGCTTTTATATTCCATCAGCTGTGTATGGCCGAATAGTATTCAAAAGATTGCTTTTTGTACACTCGACGAACTTCAAGAGTGGTTAGTCATGCCTTTTGGACTGGGCAGTGCAGTCGCCTACTTTATTGATATGATGAGTCGAGTTTTGAGAGGTTTGCTTAATAACTTCATGGTGATATTTATTTATGATATATTAGTCTTCGAAAACAAGGAGGAGCACATGTTGCATCTAGAAGAAGTGCCCAGTACACTCTGTGGGAATAAGTTAAGACGAAGTTTTTCAAATGTCGCTTTTGGTGTAAGGAGGAATGCTTTTTAGGATATGTTTCCTCTGAGAGTGGGTTGGCAGTCAATCTTAGTAAAATTGCTGAGCATAGGATTGCCATGTGCTGAAGAATGAAACAAAAGTATGTTTTCTTGGTTTGGCGAGCTATTATAGGAAGTTCATTGAGGACTTCCCTTAAATATGTGCCCCTCTCACCCACCTTACCAAGAATAATTTGGTTTTCCCATAAGACTCAAAGTGTTACGATGCTCTTATAAAAGCTGAAAGAGGTGTTGACTAGTGCACCTACTCTAGCATTACCTAATGGTACGAAGGCACTCATAGTATATACCGACGCTTATGGTATAGGATTGGATGTGGTCTTGATGTAGGAAGGGAGAGTGGTGAGCAACGCTAGTCGATAGTTGAAAGTCCACGAGAGAAATTATCCTACACATGATTTTGAGTTGGTAGCCTTTATATTTGCAGTCAAGTCATAATAACACTACCTATTAGGAGAATGGTTTGAGCTGTATATGGATCATAAGTTTCTGAAGTATTTATTCTCCCATAAGGATTTGAATTTAAGGTAGCAGAGGTGGATATAATTTTTAGTATCATATGATTTTGATATCTCCTATACTCCAGGCAAGGGAAATTTTGTAGCTGATGCCTTGAGTACAAAGCATGCGACATGGAGCTTATGTTCTTAGAGTGAAAGCACTTGGAGTTTATCTCTATGTTCGATTTCGATCATCGTCGGACATCACTCCTAGATTGTTAGCAGCTTTGGATTTGCAGCATACACTTATGGACCACATTGGGTCAAGTCAAAAGCACGTTAAGGAGTTAGTGGTTATTTTTGAGAAGCTTAGTAAAGGAAAGTTGTCAAGTACGTTGAGGCACTATATCATTAACACAAAGGGATGGTAGTTTAAGATTTCCTCTCATTATGGATTTGATTGACGTGGTATTAGCCGAGTCTCATCATTTTAGGATGATCATTCATTCCGAAAGAGATAAAGTGTACCATGATATGAAATAGTTTTTTATTGGCCTATTATGAAGGGGCATGTTGTAGAGTATATGGCGCAATGTATGACTGAATAGAAGGTAAAGGCAAAGCAGAAGAAGCCGGAAGGATTGTTGCAGCAATTAGATATTCCACAGTGAAAATAGGGGAGTGTTTCTATGGATTTCTTCGATGGACTACCTAGTAGGAGTGGTAAAGAGAGTATTTGACTCTTAGTCAATAGACTGACCAAATGCGCTCATTTTGTTTCGGTTATGAGTACAAGGATAGATGTGTATGTGAGAGAGATATTTAAGTTACACGGAGTTCCTTCTAGCATCGTTAGCGACCGAGATCCACTTTTCACCAATGAGTTTTGGAGAAATCTTCTGGAGACTTTAGGGACTAAGTTGAGTTTGAGTGCCGCTTATGATACATAGATCGATGGATAGACAAAGACGGTGAATCGAATGTTGGAGGACTTGCTTCGGATGTATATCTCAGATTTTTGAGGCTTTTAGGGGGATCAATTTCCATTAGTGGAGTTTACCTATAATTGTAGGATCTAGATTAACCCTAGAGGGGGGGTGAATAGGGTTAATAACAAATTTTCTCGATTTAAAACAAAGAAACAAACTGCAGAAATAAATATGCTGAAAAGTAAATCACACACAAAATTTACCCAGCTTCGGCAACCCCTGCCTACTGCTGCATTCCCAGATTTCTATTAGAATTAAACAGTATCTCGCTTACAAACACTCTACCAGACTCGCAAACCCTTGCTCCCGCTCACAAACACTCTCACAGACTCGCACACCCTGCTCCGCCTATAGAGCTTTGTTTACTCGCAAACTCTGCTCCGCCTCTAGAGCTTCGCAAACTCGCACACCCTGCTCACTGAACTAATTCTAACTAGACAATCTGACACTACCTAAAACCTAGGTGATGATTTATCACGATTTGTTTTGAGAAAAAACAACAACCAAAAACGATTTAATAGAGCAAGTACAAAATTTAAAACAATTTAAAATAGCTTGCTCCTTAAAAAAATAAACACAACCCAATTTAAAACATGCGGCCACTTCCCTTTTTCTTTTTACCCGACCCTTTATTCTTTTGTTTGTGAATACGAATGGTGGCCGTGGGAATTAGGGCTTTGGCTTCTTCATTCTCGAATTAGAAATTCGGCAC
This sequence comes from Allium cepa, assembly GCA_030765085.1. Lineage (NCBI taxonomy): Eukaryota > Viridiplantae > Streptophyta > Magnoliopsida > Asparagales > Amaryllidaceae > Allium > Allium cepa. Next base: position 606,673,777 of record CM060937.1, read on the forward strand.
TGTGCTGTGATGCTCTTGCTTGCGCTTGCTCTCTGATGATTATACTTCTTGCGTAGCCGCTCCTTTGAGTTTTATTGGTATGAATTCTTGCTTGTTTTTAATTGTTTGCTCGATTCAATTTGTGATGTCGATGATGATTCTTTTGGGGTTAATTTATAGGGTCGAAACCCTACTTTCCACTGTCATGATTTGATTTTTCTTGCGTTGATTTTTATTCCTGAATTTATTCTGGAATTTGAGCATTCCTTTCTTGATTCAATTTTGAATCATGCTGTCCATATTTGATTTCGAATAAATTAATTCGAAAATTTCTTTCTATGCTGATTGTTTTCGGCCCCTTTATGAATTAACACATACCATATATGAAATCAAGATATTTGATTCCGAGATATCTTTCTAAAAATAAATTCCTTAATTGAAGCAATTCTGACTTCGGCCATATTTGAACATATGCCTCTTTTGGTATGTATTTTTCATTGCAACAGATGCTACACTTGATACAGCTGCTGCACTTGTTCATTTGCATACTGATGTAATTCACTGGTGGCCTATGTGCATGCTTCACTGTTGTACTTTGCATCTGTATTCATCATGTTGCATACAGTAGCTTCACCATTGCATTTTTGTAATTTCATTTGATGATGATCTCTGCTTTGTGGTCAGTGGAGCTTGTTGTTCATTTGAGCATTGCATCACCTGTAGCTTGCTACTGTGTTGATCTTGCTACTGCACATTTGTGTATTTGGATTTGTTGTACATGTTTGTTCCAGTCCCTTTACCTTGAGCATATTTGCATCAATTCTTGTGTTGCATTTGTATGATTTCATGTATTGTTGCAGAGACTTTGTTTTCTTGTGAAGTTGTACTGTCTTGGTACATGCATTTGATATCGACATTGGACCATCCATCTTGTTGCATGTTTGCTGTCTACATTCATGTTACTTGTATCACTTGCGCACATTTGTTTTGTTCACCCATCATATTACCTGAATTGCTGTTTGGTCATTTTGCACCTGTTCCATTCTTCTTGTGTCTGCATTTGAGAGTTTTGTTGGCATTGGCTATGTCTTCTGTTGCATGCTTGTTTGTATTCTCCTGTATCATGCTTGGCACAGGCTTGCATAGTTGTGGCATGGTCATTTGTGTATGGGTCACTGGTGGTCTTGTTCATCATTGATGCTGCAGCTTGGTCATTTGTCTGCACTTTCACTTGAACTTGTAGTCTGAGCTTGTATGAATTTGTTCATTGTATTATTGTAACTGGACATTTGAGTTTGTTCCACTGTTTCATGTAGTTGTACTGCACTGTTTCTGACTTTAGTTGATATTGCATTCGAACATGATGTTGATATTCGTTTATCACTGTGACTTTCACTTCTGGTCAGCTTCTTCCTGTAGCTCCATCTTCACTTGGCAATTGCACTTCCTATATATGTATATTGTATTACTTGTCTCTGGTGTAGTCTTGTCTTCATGTAACTTGCTATGTGTATTCTTCACTACTGCATTTTGTTGACCATTCTTGTGAGCTTGAGTTGTGTAGTTTCTTCCATTCTGGTATGAGCATTTTAAACATGTTGCATTTGTGCATTGCCTTCATTTACTGTCCACTTGAAACTTGATTCACTTCCATACTTGTAGCTTGGTCATTGGTGCAGTCTTTAAGCATGTTCTCTGATCATTTGTTAGCACTGTATAGTGGTCTTGGTAGTGCTTGCTGTCCACTGCAGTTTGTGTTTGCATTGTATCTTGTGGTTGTTGAATTTGATGGCATCCATTTCTTTGTGATCTTTGGCTTTGTAGTCAGTGGTTTCACTTGGGCTTATTCATTGTTGTAAACTGCATTGCCTTTTCATGTGCACAACTTGTTCACATTGTTTCTCGGCCTGTATCTATATCATGCTTTGGATTTTTCACACTGTATTTGGTCATGCCTTGCTGTCGTAGATGTTTTGAACTGCATTTTGCAGTTTTGTACAATGCTCGGCCATGTTGGTTTCATTCCTCTACTTGCTGCCTGGATTTGTTGTACAATGCATAGTGCATCTGTTTTGGACTTGCAGTTTGAATTGCATTGCGTTGTGTCGAATTTGCAGTGATGGCTTGACCTTTGCATTTTCACACTTGCTCTTGTTAGCTGCGCACACGAGTTGGCGAGGCAGTGCACACGTGTATGAATGTACACGTGTGTATTGCAGCCACTTGTGATTACCTGTCCCTGTAATATCTATGTGCACGACTTTGTGATAAATTCAAGTGTGAATGATGACAAACAACCCATATATCTGAGGCAAAACATATTTTCAAAAACATCGTTTATTTTAAATTTCAAAACTATTTCTCGATCAATTTTACTGCGTTAGTGAATATTTTTGCAGATTTGCTCAGATGCTAGATACAAACTGAAATGCAGTTGAAGACCAAATACGAGAGTGAGTGATATGTAGTGAGGATAATGATGTAAATATGAAATGTGATGTAGTTCAAAATTGTATATAGTGAGAGCATGAATTTGTACTTTTCAAGATTTGTAATAAATATTTGTTTGAATAAAATTTCTGTTTGAATTCAAAATCTGTGTAACTTGTTCTGTTTGAATTCAAATTAAAATTCTGTGTAATTTATTTTATTCAACAAATATTTATTTAATATATGAAAATTAAAATAGTACATTAACAAATACATTTAAACGAACTATATATATGTGTTTATTATCATCAAACAAAAATCATATAAGCGCAAAGCGCATATTTCACAACCTCCCCCTTTTGATGATAACAAACATATATTTAAGATTTTGACCGTGTTAAATGTATTTGATCCATGGTATACTCTTATTTGCTCCCCCTATTTAAATGCTTTCTCTCTACATGATGCTCCCCCTACATATATGCATACAAATAAAAATATATACAAATGAGCTTAGATGCATATGGAAAATTATTTGACCTTTTCTTGATTCTATTTGACAAAATCTTAACTTTTCTCTCCCCCTTTTGTTATCAGCAAAAGAATAACAGTGTGAGAGAAAATAGAGATGAAGTGATCAATATTAATCCAACATTAAACTCAAATTGAATATAAATATTAAACTCAAATAAGAATCAAACAAAAATCATAACGACCCTGGTTAGGCGCATATTCCACTTTTAGAAATGACGGAAATAAAATTCTCATACAATATCATACAGTTAAATCTTCTTGTGGTACATTTATATCAGGAATTTGAATATCTACTAATCATGCATAACCGTTAGGACTTTTAAATGAGATTAGTAGTATTCCAATTTAATTTTTTTTTTAGAAAAAATGAAATCAAGTATCTTCTAACCACGCATGACCGTGAGGACTTTTAAATGGGATTAAAATCAACTTGTCTATTAAATCAATTAATTTTGATATGCGTTTCATACATGCATAACCATAAGGACTTTTAAATGAGCATGGAAGCACATAATCAAAAATCCAAGTAATTCACCCATGCATAACCGTGAGGACTTTTAAATGAGAGTGGATACTTTGGATATTTATTTATTTTTACAAAAAAAATGTGAAATGAAAAGCAAATGATCCCTGATTATAGTACCACCTATTGACAAACTATCTTGAATATTTGATAAATCATGGTCCATAGAAATAATGGTAGATATAGAAATGGTCATGGAATTTTTACCCAACAAAAAGTTTTATAACTCTTGATTAAATTCCTAAAGAAATTTTCCAAATATACTCTTTTGAGTAATGTATGTTAATTATCAACACTAATCACTTTTTGAATCACAATTTATCTCTTCGATAATCAGCAGGGAGTCGGATTAGTCAAAATTTGTCATTTAAAATCAAATAAACATGACTAATCTGAAAGTATGGTCAAACAATTATTTTTACGAAGGGGTTATATGAGAGAAAAAAAATCTGCTAAATGAAAATTATTTCAAGTGAAAAATATGCAGATATTTTCTTTGAAAAAACGATGCAGCAAATGTATGTTTCACCATAAATCACGTTCAACTCGTAAATTTTCTATCAACTAGATTACCAGAATGAACTGCATCTGAATTTCTTTTTCACTTCAAAATATCACTAACTTGATAAACAAGACCATGAAAATATGCATAAGAAACTTACACACAATTTTGAACAGTGAACAAGTCAGAATAAATCATCATCTCAATCTTGGCTGATTTCATTCAGAAAATGGTACAGATTATCACATAAGAATATCTTCACCTGTTTTACCTTTACGATGATTTTACGTGATTGCCCATTGTGATTCTGTCACCTTCATACTAGGCTAAGGAACTTTGCTTTGACACTCATTGTGTTTCTGGAACAGCCAAAATCCAGAAAACATCGTTGATGTTCCTTAGCCTGCCACCATACCTACACGAGAAAAGATTTATGTGACCTATTTATAGGTCCATGGTTGTTAGTGGCAGAAGCATTATGAATAAACAAACCCTTTGGAACCCAAACTTGTTTTGTCCTTTCATTCTTGTTCCAATAGACATGAAATCTGTTTGTAGAATTTTTAGGAACCCAAACTTGTATAAATTTTGTGTTCTTGTTCCTATGTCTACAATTTTCAACATGATGTCCAATTATTTCACATCTACCAAAGACACTCCTTCCTTTTGCACTATCCTCAACTTGTGTTTTCCCAAAACCTAGTCCTTTTCTGTTGTTAGCAAAAATTTGATTTCCCAATAACATGTTGAATGATTTTTCTCCTATTGAAAAGTTATTCAGAGATTTTTCAAGATTTTGGACTTTGGTTTTTAGTGTTGAGTTTTCAGTTACAAGTGAGGCGCATCTATTTATGAAATCCTTTTTCCTAGTGTCAATGGTTTCCATAAGACTCAAGTTTTCTTTTTCAAGACTCTCAAAGCTATTCTTGAGTCTTGACAATTCCGAATCTAAACTTCTACGTTTTTCATATTCTAGGTTATTTATATTTTCAAGTTCGGTTTCTAACCTAAAATTTTCACGAGCAAGTTCTCTCTTATCAAATTCTAGTTTTTCAATTTTTGATTCAAGAGCATCAACTTCTTTAGTAAGATCAGAACACATAAAAACAAGATCTCTATAGGAATAATCACCTTCCTCACTTGATTCCTCCGAGCTTGCTTCTGAATCTGATTTTGCCACAAGACACAAGTCAGCCTCCTCTGAGCTGCTATCCGAAACTTCCTCTCCTTCTTCATCATCCCAAGTTGCTGCGAACACCTTCTTTTCCTTTTTCTTTCCTTTGTTATATTTGAGAAGTGGGCATTCTGGTTTGATGTGGCCAGGCTTGTTGCAATTATAACACGTCAGCTCATTATCGGAATTTTCAGAATCTTTTGACGAATTGCCCTTTGTTTTCTTCTTGCGTGGCTTGAATCTTGACCATCTTCTAAGATTATTGACAGCCATTGCAAGTTCTTCAATTTGATCTTCTCCTTCATCGCTCTCTTGTTTGATTTTTAAGGCAATTGTCTTCTTCTTTGGTTCGGAGTTGTTGCGTTCTTCCTTTGCTTTTAGCTCAAGCTCATATGTCATCAAGTTGCCAATCAACTCCTCCATGCTTAGCTTACTCAGATCTTTCGATTCTTGTATTGCTGTGACTTTTGCCTCAAAGTTCATCGGTAAGACTCGTAGAATCTTCCGCACAAGCTCTACCTCAGTGAAGACCTTCCCAAGTGCTCTAGCGTTGTATACCAAGATTGAAAAGCGTCCAAACATATCCTTTATGCTCTCGTCTTTGTCCATCACAAAGTTCTCGTATTCGTTGCTGAATAGGGCTAGACGAGACTCCTTGACTTGAGAAGTTCCTTCGTGTGTCACCTCCAAAGTGTGCCAAATTTCCTGTGCTGTTGTACAGTGAGAAATTCTATTAAATTCATTTTTATCAAGAGCACATATCAAAGCATTCATGGCTTTAGCATTTATCGTTTTCAATCTCTTATCGTTTTCATCCCACCTATCCTTAGGTTTAGGAATCTCAGTACCACCAACAGTTATAGTAGGAGGTTTATAGCCAGTTTCAATAATATCCCAAACATCATAATCCACTGAACTAAGATAAATACCCATCCTAACTTTCCAATAAGCATAATCATTCCCGTTAAACATGGGTGGCCTGACAATAGATTGCCCCTCAGAAAAAGCATTATTTGGTAGACTCATGACTCTAGAGTTAAATAAAAAATACCAGGCTCTGATACCACTTGTAGGATCTAGATTAACCCTAGAGGGGGGGTGAATAGGGTTAATAACAAATTTTCTCGATTTAAAACAAAGAAACAAACTGCAGAAATAAATATGCTGAAAAGTAAATCACACACAAAATTTACCCAGCTTCGGCAACCCCTGCCTACTGCTGCATTCCCAGATTTCTATTAGAATTAAACAGTATCTCGCTTACAAACACTCTACCAGACTCGCAAACCCTTGCTCCCGCTCACAAACACTCTCACAGACTCGCACACCCTGCTCCGCCTATAGAGCTTTGTTTACTCGCAAACTCTGCTCCGCCTCTAGAGCTTCGCAAACTCGCACACCCTGCTCACTGAACTAATTCTAACTAGACAATCTGACACTACCTAAAACCTAGGTGATGATTTATCACGATTTGTTTTGAGAAAGAACAACAACCAAAAACGATTTAATAGAGCAAGTACAAAATTTAAAACAATTTAAAATAGCTTGCTCCTTAAAAAAATAAACACAACCCAATTTAAAACATGCGGCCACTTCCCTTTTTCTTTTTACCCGACCCTTTATTCTTTTGTTTGTGAATACGAATGGTGGCCGTGGGAATTAGGGCTTTGGCTTCTTCATTCTCGAATTAGAAATTCGGCACTGTGCTGTGATGCTCTTGCTTGCGCTTGCTCTCTGATGATTATACTTCTTGCGTAGCCGCTCCTTTGAGTTTTATTGGTATGAATTCTTGCTTGTTTTTAATTGTTTGCTCGATTCAATTTGTGATGTCGATGATGATTCTTTTGGGGTTAATTTATAGGGTCGAAACCCTACTTTCCACTGTCATGATTTGATTTTTCTTGCGTTGATTTTTATTCCTGAATTTATTCTGGAATTTGAGCATTCCTTTCTTGATTCAATTTTGAATCATGCTGTCCATATTTGATTTCGAATAAATTAATTCGAAAATTTCTTTCTATGCTGATTGTTTTCGGCCCCTTTATGAATTAACACATACCATATATGAAATCAAGATATTTGATTCCGAGATATCTTTCTAAAAATAAATTCCTTAATTGAAGCAATTCTGACTTCGGCCATATTTGAACATATGCCTCTTTTGGTATGTATTTTTCATTGCAACAGATGCTACACTTGATACAGCTGCTGCACTTGTTCATTTGCATACTGATGTAATTCACTGGTGGCCTATGTGCATGCTTCACTGTTGTACTTTGCATCTGTATTCATCATGTTGCATACAGTAGCTTCACCATTGCATTTTTGTAATTTCATTTGATGATGATCTCTGCTTTGTGGTCAGTGGAGCTTGTTGTTCATTTGAGCATTGCATCACCTGTAGCTTGCTACTGTGTTGATCTTGCTACTGCACATTTGTGTATTTGGATTTGTTGTACATGTTTGTTCCAGTCCCTTTACCTTGAGCATATTTGCATCAATTCTTGTGTTGCATTTGTATGATTTCATGTATTGTTGCAGAGACTTTGTTTTCTTGTGAAGTTGTACTGTCTTGGTACATGCATTTGATATCGACATTGGACCATCCATCTTGTTGCATGTTTGCTGTCTACATTCATGTTACTTGTATCACTTGCGCACATTTGTTTTGTTCACCCATCATATTACCTGAATTGCTGTTTGGTCATTTTGCACCTGTTCCATTCTTCTTGTGTCTGCATTTGAGAGTTTTGTTGGCATTGGCTATGTCTTCTGTTGCATGCTTGTTTGTATTCTCCTGTATCATGCTTGGCACAGGCTTGCATAGTTGTGGCATGGTCATTTGTGTATGGGTCACTGGTGGTCTTGTTCATCATTGATGCTGCAGCTTGGTCATTTGTCTGCACTTTCACTTGAACTTGTAGTCTGAGCTTGTATGAATTTGTTCATTGTATTATTGTAACTGGACATTTGAGTTTGTTCCACTGTTTCATGTAGTTGTACTGCACTGTTTCTGACTTTAGTTGATATTGCATTCGAACATGATGTTGATATTCGTTTATCACTGTGACTTTCACTTCTGGTCAGCTTCTTCCTGTAGCTCCATCTTCACTTGGCAATTGCACTTCCTATATATGTATATTGTATTACTTGTCTCTGGTGTAGTCTTGTCTTCATGTAACTTGCTATGTGTATTCTTCACTACTGCATTTTGTTGACCATTCTTGTGAGCTTGAGTTGTGTAGTTTCTTCCATTCTGGTATGAGCATTTTAAACATGTTGCATTTGTGCATTGCCTTCATTTACTGTCCACTTGAAACTTGATTCACTTCCATACTTGTAGCTTGGTCATTGGTGCAGTCTTTAAGCATGTTCTCTGATCATTTGTTAGCACTGTATAGTGGTCTTGGTAGTGCTTGCTGTCCACTGCAGTTTGTGTTTGCATTGTATCTTGTGGTTGTTGAATTTGATGGCATCCATTTCTTTGTGATCTTTGGCTTTGTAGTCAGTGGTTTCACTTGGGCTTATTCATTGTTGTAAACTGCATTGCCTTTTCATGTGCACAACTTGTTCACATTGTTTCTCGGCCTGTATCTATATCATGCTTTGGATTTTTCACACTGTATTTGGTCATGCCTTGCTGTCGTAGATGTTTTGAACTGCATTTTGCAGTTTTGTACAATGCTCGGCCATGTTGGTTTCATTCCTCTACTTGCTGCCTGGATTTGTTGTACAATGCATAGTGCATCTGTTTTGGACTTGCAGTTTGAATTGCATTGCGTTGTGTCGAATTTGCAGTGATGGCTTGACCTTTGCATTTTCACACTTGCTCTTGTTAGCTGCGCACACGAGTTGGCGAGGCAGTGCACACGTGTATGAATGTACACGTGTGTATTGCAGCCACTTGTGATTACCTGTCCCTGTAATATCTATGTGCACGACTTTGTGATAAATTCAAGTGTGAATGATGACAAACAACCCATATATCTGAGGCAAAACATATTTTCAAAAACATCGTTTATTTTAAATTTCAAAACTATTTCTCGATCAATTTTACTGCGTTAGTGAATATTTTTGCAGATTTGCTCAGATGCTAGATACAAACTGAAATGCAGTTGAAGACCAAATACGAGAGTGAGTGATATGTAGTGAGGATAATGATGTAAATATGAAATGTGATGTAGTTCAAAATTGTATATAGTGAGAGCATGAATTTGTACTTTTCAAGATTTGTAATAAATATTTGTTTGAATAAAATTTCTGTTTGAATTCAAAATCTGTGTAACTTGTTCTGTTTGAATTCAAATTAAAATTCTGTGTAATTTATTTTATTCAACAAATATTTATTTAATATATGAAAATTAAAATAGTACATTAACAAATACATTTAAACGAACTATATATATGTGTTTATTATCATCAAACAAAAATCATATAAGCGCAAAGCGCATATTTCACAATAATGACAACTATCGGGCAAGTATTAGGATGGCACCATTTGAGGCATTATACGGGCGGCCTTGTAGATCACTATCTTGTTGGTGGGACACTACAGATAGGATTATTCTTGGACCAGATACGGTGATGGAGACATCAAAGAAGGTAGGCTTAAACAACAAACTTCTTATGAAGGATTTAAACTTCATAAGTGATATTGAGTAAATGTGTCAATAATAAATTCAAGTTCAAAATCTTTAAGTTGGGAATGTTCCTAATGAAAGACCATGGCTGATTTAATGAAGGCTATGTAAATCGCCTTGAATAGCGCCGTAATAAAATCAATGTAATAAATATAAGTGAACAAAATTTATAACTGAGCTGAGGGTGATTCTAGATGCTGGAATCCTATAGCATTGTTATATGATAACAATGTCGGGATATAGTTCACAATAAATCTTAGAGATCACTAGAAGTCTAGATACATGCTTTGAATCATTCCACATGATAAAGGTAGTTTATCAGTATCGAAGAAAATTGACCGATAGAGTGGATAATTGAAACATAATAGCAAACTCATTCATTGAGAGACTAACCCAATTGGTTTTGAGGAAACCGATTGGAGATGTTGGAATAAGGTTCCATTATAGACCTCATGTGCAAGTGGGAGATTGATAGAGTTCGGGGTATTCCCTAAGGCCAATTACGTAATTTGTTACACATGTCTAACTCAATAATCAAATTTGTATGAAATAAAAGGTACATTCTTTCTATTATATACTTAATATAATGTGTTATATTAATTAATTAATTTGATTAAAAGTATATTTAATAAAAAATCCATAGCTGGTATATTTTGTGATAGTATATATAAAATATTATAAGAATCAGTAATTTATCACCATGAAAATTAATATACTGTTTTAAATATTCTTACGTAAGATGTGTCGAGACTGGATATCGATATATCCATTAAGACTAGAATACGTAACGTTGTCCAATCGTTGGACAGTGTACTACTCATGGCTACTGAGAGCACCAAGGGGTTACGTACTGATAGTTATTTGATAACTATGAAATCACTCACTCGGTAGTTTTCTCTTAGTTGATATAACTAAGGTCAAATGTAAAATATCGATATGACAAAATTACACAGTTCACTTGGCCTGAGAATACTGTTGATCTTCAATATGGAAGCTCCACTTTGATTAAAGTTAAATTGTGGCATGGTGCCTGTTAACTCCCTTCTGCAAACGACCTATAGATCAAAAAGCTGCGACCTAAAAGACGGCACGACCTAAAGGACAACGCAACCTAGCGACCTAAAAGTTTAACGACCTAGAGGATAGAGCAACTTAGCGGTCTAACGAAGCAAGCGACCTAAAGTAGCGGAGGTTAGCGACCTACAGGTAGTTGCGACCTAAAGGAAGACTCACTCTAACCAACCAACGACCTAAGGGGACTCAGCAACCTAAAGTCTTCAGCGACCTAGCGCCTTCATTACTCAGCGACCTAAAGTCTTCAGCGACCTAGCGCCTTCATTACTCAGCGATCAAAAGGCCAGAGCGACCTAGCGCCTTCATTACTCAGCGATCAAAAGGCCAGAGCGACCTAAAGATCATATCAGCCTAAAGAGGCCGCGACCTAACAGAATGGCTCGACCTAAGATAGGTCGCCCACAACCTAAGGTAGGTCGTTCCCAACCTAGGGACAGTGTATCAGAAGGCCGCCCTTTTCTATACTGCCACCAATAAGGTCGCTTACGACCTAGGACTTGTCGAAACGAGCTCGTGCATTCTTATGAAAGAAGGGGGAGGAGCCAGTGCTTCTTAGGGCGCCTACGACCTACGACCTTGCTTAGGTCGGTCGCGACCTACGACCTAACTCCGAGCAAAGCCTATAAATACGCCCCTAGCTCCAACTAGCAAAGGACCTTTTGGGCTAATTCTCGAAGCACCGTTACTCTGCCATTTTCTCAACTCAAGCAGCACTCCAAGCACTCCAAACTCCAAGGACGCTATTACACACTTCAAAGAAGAATCACAATAATTCAAGATGAATTCGAAAGATTATTCTTCATGGGAGTTTGAACTATTTGTCTGAAGTTAATTGTAGTTGAAGAAAGTGATATAAATTGTACTCATATCAGCAATAAAGAGAATCTAAGTGGACGTAGGCCTGATTTTGGGCCGAACCACTATAAAACTTGTGTTTTTACTGCTTTTCTGCAATCTCCTTACTTATAATTCTTTCCCGATCTATCGGGTGGTGCTTTCACAAATACACTTCACACACCGAGGTGTTAGCGTTCAAATTTAAGCGTTAACATTTTTGGTGCTTTCACTGAGAATTGAACTCAGGACAGCTGTCATCATTGCTTCGCAGAGATTTGAAGAAAGAATTTCCTTAAAAACCAGAAGTATATCTGAGATTATGGCTCCTGGAAGGAAAAGCAGATCTATCAGATCTGGGAACATTCAAGAGGGAACCTCCGCTTCCCCTGTGCCTAATCTACCCACTCCGTCTGTTGGAGTTACAAAAGCGGAATTGGATGCTGTGATTCTAGGGCTAAACCAGCAGATAAACGCCCAAAATGCACAACTAGAGGCTCAAAGTGCCCAGAATGCTCTGATTCTAAATAAGTTGAACGACTTACTTGGGGCAAACAATGAACCGGCTGGTAATGAAAGGAACTATGCTGGCAACATTCATGATGTTAATGAAAGGAATGCTCCTGAAAGGCCTACTAGTCCCTTTGAGCAGGCAGTACCTGACGCCGGTGGATCTAGAACTCGACATGATGAGGAATATCTTTCTGGAATGGTCCGGCAGATCATGAAAGAAAGTATGCAAAGGATTGAAGATGAGAAGGAATGGGGTTTCGCTCCAAGTAAAACTCCGTTTACTGAAAAAATCTTGAAGGCGGAATTTCCAAGGAAGTTTGTCCCTCCGACTATTCCAGCTTACAAAGGGACGAGTGATCCGAATGAGTTCCTGTATAAATATGACTGGCACATGACAGGTGCCAGGGCCTCCGACGAAATAAAGTGCCGATATTTCCCCGTATACCTGGAAGGCGTGGCTTTATTGTGGTTCACCAAGTTATCAGTCCGATCTATCAATCAGTTTTCAGACTTGACCAGAAAATTCAAGGAGCAGTTTAGACTATATGCTTCGAAGGCCAAGGATATTATGTCACTATCAAGTTTAGAGCAGAATCCTGGTGAATCTATCAGATCCTTCTTGAACCGCTTCAATATAGCACTGGCTGAGGTGGACAATGCTGAACCACGAATGATATTGACTTATCTGATGAGGGCTATCGATAAGTCAAGCGAATTTGGGAAATGGTTAAATATGAAGGAGCCAACCTCTCTCGAAAAGTTCTACAAAAAAGCAGACGAGTTCATTCGCTTGGAAAGCCGTCCTTTACCAGTAAAGACAGTGTTAGAAAAAGCAGAAGACAACACTGTCGCTCCGCGCAAGAATGAATCGGTGGGGGAAAAAAGGGAGAATAGTAATGGGAAGAAACAGGGTAATCTGAAGAAGCCCCGATCCTTCAAGCCATCAGAATATACTCCATTATCACATACACCGGAGCACATCTACCTCGCCGCTAAAGATTCCGTCGATTTCCCTAAACCTATCCCGTTGAGAACTGGGAGAAAAGCCATACAAAGTGGGAAATTCTGCCGCTTCCACAATCAACCAGGTCATGAAACTGATGAATGCCGCCAGCTGAAAAATCTGATTGAAGAGTTGCTAAGAGAAAACAAGTTGCAGCAATTCGTAAAAAAGAATAGCAACAATCCTGCATCGTCGAGTCAGGGGCAGCGGGCCCCTGTTCATCAGCCTGGGGCAGGAGAGAAAGCTACGGGGCATGAATCTGGAAGGCCCGTTATCAATGTCATTTCAGGAGGACCTCACCCAGCTGGTAAAAGTTGGGGTGAGATGGAGAGATATTCCAGGGCTTTGAAATATGCTCCAGCCGAAGAAAACGTCTTTGTTCTAGAAGACACTACGCCCCTTAAACAACAGAAAACTTCCAGTGACGATATTATTTTCAGAGCCAGAGATTCTACAGGTATTGAAGCTCCTACTTTAGATCCCTTGGTCATCTCGGCTGGTATTGGACCAGCCATTGTCAGAAGAGTCCTCATTGACTGCGGAGCATCATGCAATATTCTCTTCAAGAAGACATTTGACCAGATGAAAATCCCTATGATCGATGTGCAAGCCTCATCACAGAAAATCGTGGGCTTCACAGGGGAGCCAAAGCAACCAGTAGGAACCATCGATTTGTTTGTAGAACTTGGGGAAGGAGAAAGGAAAGTGGCCCGAAAGCAAACATTTGTGATTGTCGATGAGTTTTCTGCCTATAATGCTTTTCTTGGCCGTCCAACACTCGCAGCATTCAAAGCTATCCTAGCCCCGTGGTGCCTCACTATTAAATTCCCTACTGACAATGGAGTAGGAGTTATAAAAGGGGATCAAAATGCTGCGCGAGAATGTTATTGGACAGAGCTGCGAGAGTCAAGAAAAAGAGAAATGGGAAAGGATGCGGCAACTCCAGTCCGCATCAAGGAACCAGCTTTGTAGCAATTACAGAGCGGACCCTGCACTGGCGAGCACAGTAGGGCACGGAAAGAAATGGATCCCAGAAAAGCCAGTACAGGGGAGAATAGAGTAGTACCGGTGGAAACGACAATTCCGGTACCTGTTGACCCGAAGGACCCAAATAAGGTGTTGAATTTGGGTTCGCAGCTTAATGTGTCAATTCAGAATGTCTTGATATCTTTCCTGAAAGCAAATCTGGATGTCTTTGCTTGGACTCATGCCGATATGTGTGGGATATCCCCAGAAGTTGCAGTACACGCTCTGAATATTGACCCAAAGTTTACGCCAGTTAAACAGAAAAGAAGAACCCAAGGTCCAGAAAGGTCAGCAGCATTAAAAGAAGAAGTTGATCGACTCATGGAAAATAACTTCATCAAAGAATCTACGTATCCGAATTGGGTTTCAAATCCTGTGTTGGTCAAGAAAGCTAATGGAAAATGGAGAGTATGCATCGACTTTTCTGATCTAAACAAGGCTTGCCCCAAAGATTGCTTCCCATTACCCAGGATCGATCAACTGGTAGACGGAACTGCGGGACATGAATTGTTATCCTTCATGGATGCCTACTCCGGTTATAACCAAATCATGATGCATGAGCCGGATCAAGAGGATACAAGCTTTATCACAGATGTTGGACTTTATTGCTACAGAGTTATGCCCTTCGGATTGAAAAACGCAGGGGCAACCTACCAAAGACTTGTTAATGCTATGTTCAAACCGCAATTGGGCAAAACTATGGAAGTCTACGTCGACGACATGTTAGTGAAGTCCAGGAAAGCAGTGGATCACATTGAACACTTAGCAGAAATGTTCGCAGTCCTCCGGAAATACAGAATGAAACTTAACCCTCTGAAATGTACATTTGGGGTCGAATCCGGAAAGTTCTTAGGTTTTATTGTCAGTGCTAGGGGCATAGAGGCTAGCCCAGCTCAAATTACCGCCTTAAAAGAAGTTAAAGCTCCTAGAACGAAGAAGGAATTGCAAAGTCTCAACGGAAAGGTCGCCGCTTTGAATCGGTTCATTTCCAAAGCTACTGATAAATGCATCCCGTTCTTCGATGCCCTGAAAAAAGGAAAGAAGAACTTTGAATGGACTCCCGAATGCCAAAAAGCTTTTGAAGAGTTGATCCGTCATATGGACACGCCTCCGATACTTTCTAGGCCAGGCAATGGCGAGGATCTTCTTATATACTTGGCAGTATCATCTCATGCTCTAAGTGCAGCGCTGATACGGGAAGACAAAAGGATTCAACATCCAGTTTACTATATCAGCAAAAGACTCACTGGGGCAGAGCTGAATTACTCCAAGTTGGAAAAACTCGCCTATTGCCTACTAGTTGCATCGAGGAAACTGAGGCAATATTTCCAAGCTCATCCTATTAAAGTGCTCATTGATCAACCCCTAAAGCAAGTCCTATTTCGCCCAGAAACTTCGGGACGCCTTCTAAAATGGAACATTGAACTCAGTCAATATGACATCACTTATCATCCCCGAAAAGCAATCAATGGACAAGCTTTAGCTGATTTCATTGCAGAATTCACAGAGAAAGACAATGGTGAGGAAAAAGCGATCAATGATTCTCCAATCCAGTGGAAGATGTATGTTGATGGCGCAAGAAATGACTACTGTTCTGGAGCCGGAGTGGTACTTGAAACTCCTGAAGGTCGATCATTATGTTATGCACTAAGACTGGAATTCCCTTCAACAAACAATGAAGCAGAATATGAAGCTCTTATTGCAGGTCTGAAAATCGCTAAAGAGCTGAACATTCGAGCATTACAAATTTTCAGTGATTCTCAACTTATTGTATGCCAAGTCAAGAAGGAATTTCAAGCAAAAGGTGGAAATCTGCCTTCCTACTTGTCAAAGGCTTGGGAACTCCTATGTGAACTCGATCACTATTCAATAAGCCACATTCCTCGGGAAGAGAATATGAAGGCAGATTCCCTCGCAAAATATTCAAGTTCTGGTGAAGCTCAACTATTGGGATTGGTCCCTGTAGAGGTCCTTTCAGCGCCAAGTATAGACGAAATGGATATAGACTGGATTATGAATGTATCTCCAGAACAAGAGTCATGGATGGCTCCAATACTGGATTACCTACTCAGAGGTTCTCTGCCGGAAAACTCGATAGAAAGACGAAAGCTACTAAGGAAGGCCTCTCGCTATGTAATTCAGGATGGCCAATTGTACAGACGGGGATCTCAATGCCATTGCTTCGATGTGTATCCCGGGAAGAGTCCAAAACAATCCTAGCTGAAGTGCATGGAGGAGAATGTGGTGATCATTCAGGTGGTCAAACATTAGCAAAGAAAATTCTCCGATACGGATATTTTTGGCCAGAAATTAATCGGGATGCCGCAGATTACTCCCGAAAATGTGACAAGTGCCAAAGATATGCCAAAATTCCTAGAGCACCTTCTACCGAACTCACACAGATGGTCAGTCCATGGCCATTTGCAATTTGGGGAATGGATCTCATTGGGCCGCTACCAACTGCTAAATCAGGGATTAAATATGCTATTGTTGCAGTTGATTATTTTACTAAGTGGGCTGAAGCTGAACCATTGGCTACTATCACTTCTAAGAAAATGATAAGCTTTGTGACCAAGAATATCATTTGCAGATACGGTGTGCCTCAGAAAATAATCACAGACAATGGTACTCAGTTTGAAAGTGAGGAATTCCAGGATTTTTGCAAACGATTCAAAATCCAGAAAAGCTTTTCGGCAGTAGCTCATCCGCAGGCAAACGGGCAAGTGGAAGCAGTGAACAAGATCATCAAATCAACCATCAAAAAGCAACTCGAAAGAGCAAAAGGTGGTTGGGTCGATAAACTACCACTTGCACTATGGGCATACAGAACTACTCACAAAACTGCAACTAGGCATACTCCTTTTTCGTTAGCATACGGATCGGAAGCAATGATCCCGGTTGAAACAGAGGTCCCTTCACACAGAAGAATCCATTTCAATCAAGCAGAAAATGAAAAGCTGCAACTTGAAGCGCTGGATCTCCTTGATGAAAAAAGAGATGAAGCTAACCTCAGAGTTGCAGCTCATCAGCAAAGGATAGCCGGACATTTCAATTCCAAAGTTCGTCAACGCAGCTTTGAAATTGGAGATCTAGTCCTGAAAAGAATTATGACCGCGACAGGTGTGTTTGGGCCAAATTGGGAAGGACCATATGTAATAGGTCAGAAGCTTCTCGACGGCACATTCAAGCTCACCACTGTTGATGGAGATCAAATTCCAAGGGCATGGAACAGCAACCACTTGCGTCCATACTTTACTTGAAAATTTTGTTGAAACATTGTAAAAAGAATTATGAATGTATGATTCTTGTAATTGAAAGCAATTGTGAAACTGATGCAAGTAAATAATGAAAGAATATAAAGTGGATGTAGGCCCAATTTCATGGCCGAACCACTATAAATCTTGTGTTCCTTATTATCATTATATGTTTGCTTTGTTTTCGATATAAAAATACATAAAATGTATTGCTGAAATGTCAATTTAAATTTTTGCAGACAATGGAAATGAAACTTGCGCATAATAAGACCGAGCGATTCTCACCATCATTCAACAAACAAATTTCAAGTCTCAAAGACCCCGAATTCAAATCCTAGATAGGAAATACTTCAATTGAACGGCTAATGATTTCGATAGAAACGAGCCCTTGCTGATAAATTGAGATTGTTTGAACAAACAAACATCCAATTAGGAAGCTAGTGCCCGTTCTCACGAACTTGCCTGGCAATGAAGTACATTTCCTTGGATTAAACAAGCCACTTGCGAGAAGAGGGGGATGAAAACTTGAAAAAAAAAAAAAAAAAAAAAGAGGATCGCTGAAAAGGCATAAGCAAGTGAACAAAGGAACAACCAAAGCTACCATCAGCAGCACATGTCCTCTTCGGAGGCGCAACTCTTCGGAGGATAAAAGACCTCTAATGGGTCATACGCCACAAAAAAGAAAGTTCTCTACTCAACAAAAAAGATTGGAGGAGTCATGACCCTCCAACCATGAGAGAGTAACTTCCAGGCGATGAAAACCCTCTCTGAGGCACATTTCACCAGGAGTTGAAGTGTTATAACCGCTCTTCGGGATTTCACTTCACCAGAGTTGAAATGCAAACAAAATAAAAGCCCTCTTCGGAGGCCCATTTCACCAGGAGTTGAAGTGTTGTGACCGCTCTTCGGAATTTCACTTCACCAGAGTTGAAATGTAAACAAAATAAAAGCCCTCTTCGGAGGCCCATTTCACCAGGAGTTGAAGTGTTGTGACCGCTCTTCGGAATTTCACTTCACCAGAGTTGAAATGTAAACAAAATAAAAGCCCTCTTCGGAGGCACATTTCGCCAGGAGTTGAAGTGTAACAACCGCTCTTCGGAATTTCACTTCACCAAAGTTGAAATGCAAAAACAAAAACCTTCTTGAAAGCACACGTTTCACCGAGATTGAAATAAAACTTCCAAGTGTTGAAACGTGAAAAGGCTTTCTTCGAAGGCACAACTCTTTGGGGGTACACGTTTCACCGAGATTGAAATAAAACTTCCAAGTGTTGAAACGTAAAAAAATCCCTCCTTAGAGGTACAACCCCCTCCCGGGGACACAATTAAGAAGAAAGACCTCTTCGGAAACCCACGTTTCACCGAGATTGAAATAAAACTTCCAAGTGTTGAAACGTGAAAAGGATTTCTAAGGCATAACTCTTTGGAGGTACACGTTTCACCGAGATTGAAATAAAACTTCCAAGTGTTGAAACGTGAAAAAATCCCTCCTCAGAGGTACAACTTTCTATATATAAAAAAAAATCCTCATCAAAAGCGTACTTTAACTTTCAAAGGAAAAGTAATTTGCCTACTATGGGAAATGATCGTAAAAAGAAAAGAAGTTAAAGTACCCTTCAGAGGTCCGCTTTACCACATAGAGGAATTCACTTGGTGAAATATGCACATAAGCAAAAGAAAAAAGTGATTTCTTCGAACGACAAAGCGTAAAAACTTATACGAAGGGAGTTGTGCTCTATAAAAATTTTCTTTAAAGAATAAAATAATTATTCTTTAGCAAATAAGAGTGCAAGTCCCCTCGAAGTATAAAATATTGCAGCAAGCTTAAGGTATGGGGGCAACATGGTATAGTAGTATAGCTGCCTTAGTAAAGTAATACTCAAGCAACATACCATAAGCCCGCTGCAATACTATATAAACAAACTTGTGCAAAAATAAATAGTAAATGCATTCTCAAATTCAAACAGAAGTTTGTACAAACAAAGAATCATTTTATTCAACTATAATGCAGATACAGGTTTCAAAATAAAAGCGGGGGCCGGTACCCGCACAACTCTCGGCCAGTTCATACAAAAGGAAAAAAGCTAAAATCTTCACTTCTTCTTCCCTCCTTTGGACCCTTTACTCGGTCGAATAACCAACTTTTCAGGTCGGCCAGTGGTTATAAGGGAAGTAGGAGAGGCAGGTGTAACCGGTTCAACTTCCGGCTCCTCTTTAGTGGCGGTGATTTTCTTCCCCCTCCTCTTTGATGTCCCACGCTTCTCTCTCCTTTGTGAGGAAGACTCACTCCCCAGAGTGACAAGTTTTGATAGAACAATGTCGTCAGAAGGAGTCCGTTCCGGGGAAATGTCACCTCCCTCAGGTCTCTCATCTTTCTGCTCTTGCGAAGCGATGGGATCATCCAAGCCGTGAAGAGCCTCTATTTGTTCCTCATGTGATCCAGGTTGCGAGGCAGAAGGAGGCGCCACTTGAAGAGATGAAGGAAGGATAACCGTGGGAGAAGAAGCTTGAGTTTGGCTCGGTGCTTTCACTACAAAGGAGAAAAAACTTAAAATATCAGTATCTTTCGAAAAGAGAGGGGATGACGGCTCGTCAAAAGTCGGGAATTCATTGACATTTGAAGAATAATCAAAAGTCGGGAATTCATTGAAATTCGAAAAATAATCAAGAAGATCGTCAAGTTCACAAGGAGCAAACGAGCAGTTCACCACTTGGACTGGTCCGGTGTCAAGTTTACCTGGGGCAGTTGGATCTCTGATGCTGATTTCATATCGCTGCGCTTCGTTGCTTTCACCGCCTTCATCCCCGCCTTGTGCACTTGTAGTTTCAGTTACTATCTTAGTCGCAGGCGGAGTGTAGGAGCTAGAACCCGTGATGTCAACCACGGGAGAAACTGGAGGTTGGACAGAGGGAGTAAGTGGTAATTCCTTTCCAGAATGTTCCTCTTCCGCCATTCCAGCTCTCATCCTGGCAAGTTGTTCTTGCCCCTTCACAAGAGCAGCGCGAGCTTCCTCATCCAGGTAACGCGCCTCAAAATCTTCATCGCCATACCCGGCGTCTTTAAACATGCTAAGAGCAGCTTCCCACACCTCGGCCAGGGTGATTTCATATTTAGGACCAAGAAAAGAGAGGCTGCCGCGTCCCAAGACACAGTGTACATAAAAATCGAATAAAGTCGAATTGATGTCGGTTTCCATGGTCTGAACAGTTTCTTCGGCTGCAATCTTACCAGCCATGGCCTCATCTCGATCTTTTTCGGTCTGAGCAAGTTGGGCTTTTAGCGCTTCAATCTCCATGTCCCGGGCGCTCAGTTTATTCTGCAACTGGGTGACATCAGTGCGGTGGTTCTCTACAGCTTGCTCTAGCCTCTCAGCTTTAGCTTCGGTGTCCCTCTGGCTGGCGTGCGCATCTCGCACTTGTTTTTGCAATACCTCTTCTCTTTGGGTGTAAGTATTAGTAGAAGAGGCAAGATCATCTTTGAGCTGCTTTACTTCGGCTTCGAGTTTTTCATTGTATTCGGCTATCTCCTTCATCTCAACGTTGTGTTGATCAAGAATCTTCTGCCATTCTGATTTATCATTTTCCATGGTCAGCATTGCTTCGATGTTAGCCCGATTAACTCTTTGAAGTTCATCAACAAGCTTTTGCCATCCAGACATTCTGTCAATATCAAGCCTGACAGCATCGAGATTTCTGTACATGGCTTCTTTGTCGATGGGGACCAAATCAAGGTCGAAGCGTACCCCCCTCAAACACCAGTTCGGGAATCGGCTCTGCAAAGTCGGGGGGCCCCTTTCAACATGGTATGAAGGCCTGTTGAGGAGTGTTTGAATGGCACTTCCTTCAAGAGCAGGAGATTTGGAAGGGATGTCAGTAGAAACTGAGGCGCCAGGTCTCTCAGATGTCACAGGCGCGTGTTCCTCGCCAAGTTTGGTCCGCTTTCTCGAATCCTCAATATGGCTCTTCCCCCTATCATCATGCGTTTTACGTTTATGGGAATCATCACCCCTTGGGAAGGATTCGTATCGCGTGCCTGCTCCCTCGTGGCGTTCTTCATACTTTCTCCTCTCTTCAGCTTTTCGCGCAGCTCTCTGCTCATTGGTCTCTCTGGAATCGGTATAGTATTGCTTGTAATCATAGCTGCCACGCCCTCCATAGCGTCGAAAGTCTTTGTAATAAGAACCGCTGCCGCTGCGCCCCATAGAGGAATCTGAAAGGCAAAAATAACAAGTCTTAAAAACTTCCAGAGAAAAGAAGTTAAATGTGAACAAATGCCAAAAAATCCTAAGTGTTGTGTGATGTGCAAGCTACACGCATTAAGCTACAAACCACTCTTTGGTGTAGAGGTGATGATAGCTTGGGTATGAGGAGTTGATGTTTGTGTTGGCGTTTGTCGAAGAAGAGACGTCGCCTCAATTACAGGAGAGATAGTTTTAGATACGTCATCTCTAAAAAGCTCCTGCGAAGTCACTATTATGTCGCTCAACCCCTCATAAACATCGTCACCATCATGCTTGGTGGGACTTGTTTTCTCAATTCCTACATCAGCTAATCCCCCGAGAGGCTGTGAAGGTTCTTCTTCTTCCTCGATCGGGGCAAGCACCGTCTTACTGGATGACCCCATAATGTCGGTAGAAGTGGAACACTTCACCAATGAAGCTTCAATATTAGACTCTTTTGATGCGAGTTGTTCGACAGTAACCGGGGCGTCAGGAGTTTTCGTCGGGGAATCGGGAACTTCTGTTGGAACTTCATGAGCATGCGTAGAACGAGAAGCATGTAGAAGCCCGTATTGGTGTAAAAATTCATCCTTCAGCAGAAATTTTATGCTCCTTTCTTCCGCAGCCACGGCACTCAACCTCTCGAAAACTTGTTTATGAATCGGATCTCTAGAAGGGAGAGGAAGTGCTGAAAAGAGCAAAGAATGAAGTTAGCAACTGAAAGTTCGGATCTCGGAAAAAGTTTCAAAAACGAAAAAATGGAAACACTAGTCTTACTTCCTATTCTCCAGATGGCATAAAAACCTGGAGGGCAACGAGCATAAAAGAACTGAGTCAAAAACCCGTGTGCACTCTCGGGCAAATCTAAAATGAGTTTGCGATTTCTCGCACCTCTCACAAGAATGATAGAAGGATGGTCTTTATTTTTCGCAAATGTGCATAAATAGCAGATTTCCTCAAAGCTAGGGAGGCGATCAAGCGTCTTCCTGAATAGCACGCCCAACCCCATCAAGATGGCATAACCATTGGGGTGCAGTTGAAAGGGAGATATAGTTAACCGAAGAAGGGTTTGTCGAAGAAATTCGTTAAAAGGAGGAATCGCTCCGCTTGAGCACATTTGGCGATTAACGGCAACAAAACCGTGAGGTGGTCGGTCAGCAAAGTCATTAGGTCCGGGAAGTAGAGCATCTGCTTCGGCGATGCCAAACTGGATGCATAATTGGCGAAAAGCCTTGTGGTTCAGAGTGGTTGGCATTCTCTCTGGAGGATCGATCAATTGGTTAGCAACTGGAAAAATCTCCCCAGTTTGTCCTGCTTCTTCTAGTTGAGAAGTCATTCTACACAAGGAACTGGATATTCAAATGTGAAGGTGCACGTTTCCTAAAAGTATGAA
Organism: Allium cepa; assembly: GCA_030765085.1. NCBI lineage: Eukaryota > Viridiplantae > Streptophyta > Magnoliopsida > Asparagales > Amaryllidaceae > Allium > Allium cepa. The sequence goes on from CM060937.1 coordinate 606,696,875, forward strand.
GTGTTGTGTAGCAACTAATAAAATAACAAGTAAATATAACTGAAATCAAACTAATTGATGAATGTCAATTATAGAGCTTCAGAACTTGTTATTATAAGGGCAAGTACAGTATTGAGGCAAATAAGTCAGCTTTAGTTGATTACTTTAACACTGCTTTAATACTTCACTTGAACTTGTTAATTCACAACATTTCATTCACATAAATTCATGTAAGCTAATTGTTTCTTGTTTACTAATCTGTCGTTTGATGTGGGCAGTCAACGACAGTATATTCGTCCTATTTTTCTGCAAATACTGTATTTAACAAGTTGACAGGTTCAAAGGTTAAAATAATCTGCAAAGAAGTACAACAAAATTCATATCCATGCAACTTAGTCAAATTTTTTATGGAAATTTTTACAAGTCCTAGGTCGCCCAACGACCTAGTATAGGTCGAAGCTCTTATTAGGTCGCACTATGCAAGCTAAAAGGTCCATAACAATGCAAATCTGTTCAAAGTTCAAACTCGGCAGCGACCTATCCAAGTGCAAACTATCCAAGTGCAAACCATCCAAGTGCAAACCATCCAAGTGCTAGGTCGGCAACGACCTAACTTCTATGCCACAGGAATTTAAGTCCTAGGTCGGCCGCAGCCAAACCAACCCAGCAGTTCAAACTTAAAGCAATGCGCTTTCGCTTAAGTCCTAGGTCGCAAAAGCCCTAGGTAGCAAGGTTTTATTGGTCGCACAGGTTCATGGGTTAGTTCGGGCATGATTTTAAGCAAGTTCCAGATCAAACTTAAAAAACTCGCTTCCCTCTGCACTTTCTTCCCCCATAACCCATTAACCCGTTATCACTCACGTGCTACCACACCATCCTCCCTGGTAACCCATTAACCCGCTAGCACCTCAAAGCCTTCTTCATTTCTTCCCCAGTTGTAAGTCGGCCGGTTCGAAGTACTGCAATTCCCCATTATCCTCCTACATCATCACGAATTATCCAAAAATCCAATCCAAAACACCCCAAATTCATCATAAACCTGACGCGCTAGCATATTCACAGGGATCGCGGCAAAAAACTCAATAAAAATTGATCTAATCATAGTTTGTTGAGAAAAAAAAAACAGTGCATGAAATTGCATTAGGAACAAAGAATGCAACGCCTGCGATTTGATGGTAATCGAGTTATGATAAGGTTCACTTACGTAATCTGGTGATAGGATAATTGATGATGAAGTTGTTGGAGTTGTATTTGAAGGCTCAAAGGTTTGTTAATGGCGGAATGGAGGCTAAAGCAGATAGTGAGAAGAAGGAGCGACCTAGGTTATTTATATTCCAGAGTAACAAAACACGAACCGGTGCCACGGACCTAACCTCTTCCTTAGGTCGGATGCGACCTAGCAATCCTTCAGAGCACGAGTTAAGAAAGTCGAAGCACACGACCTATGGTTTAGTCGTATACTTCGAGGGGCAAATGTTAACTCCCTTCTGCAAACGACCTATAGATCAAAAAGCTGCGACCTAAAAGACGGCACGACCTAAAGGACAACGCAACCTAGCGACCTAAAAGTTTAACGACCTAGAGGATAGAGCAACTTAGCGGTCTAACGAAGCAAGCGACCTAAAGTAGCGGAGGTTAGCGACCTACAGGTAGTTGCGACCTAAAGGAAGACTCACTCTAACCAACCAACGACCTAAGGGGACTCAGCAACCTAAAGTCTTCAGCGACCTAGCGCCTTCATTACTCAGCGACCTAAAGTCTTCAGCGACCTAGCGCCTTCATTACTCAGCGATCAAAAGGCCAGAGCGACCTAGCGCCTTCATTACTCAGCGATCAAAAGGCCAGAGCGACCTAAAGATCATATCAGCCTAAAGAGGCCGCGACCTAACAGAATGGCTCGACCTAAGATAGGTCGCCCACAACCTAAGGTAGGTCGTTCCCGACCTAGGGACAGTGTATCAGAAGGCCGCCCTTTTCTATACTGCCACCAATAAGGTCGCTTACGACCTAGGACTTGTCGAAACGAGCTCGTGCATTCTTATGAAAGAAGGGAAGGAGCCAGTGCTTCTTAGGGCGCCTACGACCTACGACCTTGCTTAGGTCGGTCGCGACCTACGACCTAACTCCGAGCAAAGCCTATAAATACGCCCCTAGCTCCAACTAGCAAAGGACCTTTTGGGCTAATTCTCGAAGCACCGTTACTCTGCCATTTTCTCAACTCAAGCAGCACTCCAAGCACTCCAAACTCCAAGGACGCTATTACACACTTCAAAGAAGAATCACAATCATTCAAGATGAATTCGAAAGATTATTCTTCATGAGAGTTTGAACTATTTGTCTGAAGTTAATTGTAATTGAAGAAAGTGATATAAATTGTACTCATATCAGCAATAAAGAGAATCTAAGTGGACGTAGGCCTGATTTTGGGCCGAACCACTATAAAACTTGTGTTTTTACTGCTTTTCTGCAATCTCCTTACTTATAATTCTTTCCCGATCTATCGGGTGGTGCTTTCACAAATACACTTCACACACCGGGGTGTTAGCGTTCAAATTTAAGCGTTAACAGTGCCTATCCAATGAATATAATTGGGTCTAGTGGAATCATTGGATGTGAAACACTATTCAAGAGAGGATTTTTCGCCTTAGTTATATAAGATTAGTATCACAGTCAATTGAAGTCAACTCAAAGTCAAAGTCTCTAGTTAGAGAATTCGATTAATAATAATTGTTATTATTGAACTATGAACTTTAAGTTTGGACCATAAAGTTGAATATGGATGATACTGAAATTTTGACGTTACCGAATTTAAATAAGTCCAAAGTGATATAGTTTTGATGAAGAAAATTGATGTAAATAATAGTCACAACCGGGTAACTTTTAACAAAGTAAAATTGCATTTTATCAAAACCAAGTATGTGATAAATTTAGCCAAAATATCACAACATCTACCAAGTGAATTGTGAACATTGATATTCGAATAGTAATCACTGACTAAATTTACAACTAACGAGTCACACAATCGAAACGATGAACACCTCTTTCACCAAATGATTTAATTAATATGTAATTATTTCAAATTAATTAATATTAGTGAAATATTATTTAAAATATTTAATTTTGATCTGATAAACAAATATTATTAAATTTATTTGTAGTAGTTATAAATATGTTAATCGATATGTAACTACCCATAAATTTATCACTTTGATAAATTTTATTTATTTTTAAAAATTATTAAAATACAAGGTCGATAATACATATAATATTTTTTTTGAGTAATAATAAGTGATAGCAATCTTATTCTGAATAGATATTTACAAAAATATTTTCCTTGAAATTTAAATTGACAAAATGGCCGAAAACTATTTTATCGATAAACAGCTCTATAATTGTAAAACGTCATGCATGAAGCTAGATACATACACTTATTTTTATAATTGAATAAAAATAGGAAATAAAATTAATTATGTTATTCTTGGAAATTAATGTATTTATGTCATCACGGATAATGTCATCGTATTTAAATATAGATTTATGAATTTAAATTGAGATTTAATGGTTTAATAATTATTTTAATTATTCAAATAATTATTTTAAAAGATGATAATTCATTTTGAATATTTATAAAGTGATAATAAATCATTTATAATAGTTTTATAAAGATTGACAGATTTCATCGCACTTTGACAAGTCAACGTCGTATTTTTGCAACTGGATTTTAATATTATTAAATATGGGTTTATACGTCAAATAAACTTCTTTTAATTAATAAAGGATGACAAAGAATCAATTTTCAAGTTTTGTTTACATAAATAAATAGTTTGGTAAAAAACTGAAAATGTGATCATGGTCATTTTTTAGATTTTCAACCGTTCGTCGAACGGAAGTTCTTTCAAATCGTTACAACGTTGTTAAAATAAATTTAACACATATTAACACATATTTTGAAAATGTAAACATTTAGCACAAAATGAAATGGAGAGTTTACTTTTGAAAACTTATAAAGTAAGTAAAACCTTTTGATTTGATTTTTACTTTTTAATATAGATACTTTAGTAAACAACATTATTACAAAGTACAAAGCAACTTCTCATCTCATTAAATGCTAATACTTAAGGGTATAATCTTGCATTGTAATGGAGAAATAAATATGTGGTTAGAAATGAGTTTTGCGTTAAGGGTAGTAAGTTCTTTTTGCTATAAACTTCATGTATAAATTGTTAGTCCGTGAGATGATGGTTTTGATGACAACAACCTTAGAATAGATTATAAAATATAAATACTAACATTATAAATTTAGATATATATGTATATGCAGGATTTCATCATGCAGGTACCAAGAATGAAGACTGTACAGTATAGAGATTCAAGATATCGAGATAGAAGGCTCATGAGTATCAAGATTATCAAGAGTTCAAGATTTCAAGGTTAAGTATTTTTAGGTATTTTTGTTAAAACTCATAGGAAAGCACTGGCATCTTAAAATCCAATTTATTCGTGGAATGGAATCCACTTCGAGCCTGTTAAAGGGATGGAACCCTAAGTAGGATGGAACCTACGAAAAATCTAGTGGAACATTGTTTTGTATCTGTTAACTTTTTATTCAAAATGATTTTTCAAAATTATATCTTGTTTTCAAAACTTTCCTTTTAAAAGATTCAAAACCCTCTATCCTAATTTAAATAATTCTAGCCTCAAAATTATTTTAATTTCAAAGTCAAATTACTCCTGATTTTAAACTATCATCTAATATAATATATTTAACTTTTTAATATTTATACTTAGATTTAAATATAAAATTATAGTTAAATTCTATATGTATTATTCTCTATATTTACTAATGAATTTTAAATATAGCGAAGTATATTTATGTGACGCCCTGCCTCTATACCCACGTTAGCAAAGAGTATTGTATAGATAATACCGTCTGCTAACACGGAGAATAAGGCTGGATAGGAGCGACCATGTGTAATCTTACCTTAACTATTCACTAAACACGTCGAAAAGTAGAATCACAAACAGTTCGACGTATTCAATAAATATTTAAAGCAAGACTACAATGGCTATAGGATCTATCAGAACAGAATATAACAACTCAAATGTAACATACATCACAGAACAGTAAATCATCGCATACACATATATAGATACATAAAAGAGTACACAAAATGATACATATCAAGTGGTATAGCAAACCACAATATACAAACGAGTTCATAAGAATACATATCAGAGTTACAACATATAAGGACTACAAGAAAGCTAAGACAAAAAGAAACTAGCGGAATAGTCCATGCGGAAGCAAAAGAGGCTAAGTCCAAAGCACCTAACTTGAAACATCTCGGTCTGACCCGAGTATAAAATACACGGGTCAGTCTAGATAACAAATCAGTTAAATAAACTGAACAACAATAAACCTGCATGGTTTCAAAGCATAACAAATATCTCCAAAAGAGATAACACAATCATCTAACAAAAGATGAATCATATGATAACAAGCCTCATATCATCGGCAACATATAAAAACAAAGGACACAAATATCCCAAATCAAGCCAAAAAGGCAATAATAAATACCAATAAGGTATACAAGTTCCGCAAGGTAAACGCTACGCATCATGCGGCTCATAATGACCAACACCGAAGGGCGATACCAAGGGAATATACATATCAATGAAATATCAGAAAATTGCTCGAGCTCAGTACTGTATAAACAAGGATCCGTGAGCCCGAAGGCTCCAAACCCAAATATCACCCATGAGGCACATAAGGCCAACATCAGAGCGATACTATATAGGGCAACAAACCCGAAGGCACACACCCGAAGGCACAAACCCGAAGGCCACATACCCGAAGGCAACATACCCAAAGGCAACAAACCCAATATCACTCATGCGGCACATAAGGCCAACATCGGAGCGATACTTTATACGGCAACAAACCGTAGTGGTGAAGGTCAGAGACCCAATACTGGACACCACAAACTGGCGGAATGTGTCGCAACTCTCGAAAAGGAATCCGAAAAGTGTTAACGTATGTCCCATAACCACTCGTTCGCACTAAACGGTTTACTATCCGTCAGCCACTTTCACACTCAAAGCAGTACAAAGTTCACCTCGTATCATCGATAAACCAGACACAAGGGTCAAAACGATCAATCGAATAGGTCGGGGATTAATCGGAAAGGTGAACGCGCGGATTCATGGTCCGTGTTTTACCTAACCATTTAATCACCTTTCCACTTCGTTCGAAGTGCAAAATTGTGTGTGTTGAAATAGAAATTTATAAAGCGGAGAAGGGAGCTTTTAATACGATTTAGAGGGATTATTTATTAAAATCGTGAATGAAGTCAAAAGCAAGTTATCAAAGCCAAAGATGCAATAACAACCATTAAAAACCAACTTGAATCGATAAGGTTTGGAAAAATCTATCAAAACGATCAAAAACAGGCAAAACAGCAGCAGGTCGGTCGGCCGCCTACAGGGCTCGATCGACCGGACACTATTCATAAAAACTCTCGGGAAGTAGGTCGGTCAACCGGACTTCCTGGGTCGGTCAGTCGAAGCCAATTTCCTGCACCCAAAACAGAAGCAAAGAAGTGGTCTGGAAGCAGGTCGGTCGACCGGATCTTGCGCTCGGTCGGCCGAAGGCTGTTTTCCAGCACTTCTTGCCCTTATCAAATGAGTTCCAAATCTTTTTCAAATCAAAGCAATAGCACATGAATATTTGTTAGGAAATCATACCCAACATCAATGATAGCAAGAGAGGTAGATGTGAGTTAAAAACTCACTTTTTTACACAAAAACAAAGGAGAAGAAGCACAATTGCAAGGAGAAGATCAACCAATCTCCACTTCAACTCAACAAGCTTCAATCTAAGATCAAAACAAGTATTTCCTAAATTTAGGTTTAGGAATTTTTGAGATTGAAGAGAGAAAGAGATAGAGAAGATGAAGAGGAGGCTTACCAATGGCTTCTATTTGATTTTGGAGCAAGGATTCAAGCTTTGCAAAGGAAACTAGGGCTTGGAATTTCCTAATTCTTTTTCTCTTCCCCCATTTCAGTTTTAACTTAAGAAATGAAATGAAATGAGAGTGAATGGAGAGGAGAGGGCTGAAGTAGAGGGGTTAAGTGGGTTTAGTTAGCTAGTGGGCTGGACCCAAACCCAAAACCCAATTAGAAAAAGTAGCCAATTACGACTTACTCCAAACATATCGAAGCTTATACTTAAAAAGATTGCAAGCGACATTTTGAACTCAATGGAAGTGGTCTTATGCTCCAATTCGACCGTTTGCAAAAAGTGACATTTCGGACCCCAAAATCCGAATAACGACGCCATAATTAAATCAAACATTTAAATATGTAATCGTTAAATAGGAGGGTTGTTACAGATCTCCCCTCCTTAAAGAAATTGCGTCCTCGCAATACTTAAGGAGAAAATAAATAGTAACAACCAAAAGGCATATCAACACAAAAGAATATCTGAAGAAGAAGCTCACAATAAAAGGATACGAAAAGATAAGCCCGAACTTGCTTGCTTAGAGAACTCTCCAGATTCCTAAGCTCAAAATAATTTGGAACACGATGTGGTACAAACAATACGTCAAATGAACCAAAGCTCAACAAAATGAAGTACAACAAAACGTCCGATGAACTTGGTAAAAAGACTATTCCATTCGGACATCAACAAAGAAACAATCACTTGTTGCTTACAACAAAGTGCATTGGCAACACGATCCCCCCTTTCGGGAGTATACAAAGAATATCAAGGTCATAAGATGCAAGGAACTCAAGCCATCATTAAGCTACTTATGAGAAAATAAATATTCCAAAGATTTATGATCGAGGTGGAGAACAAATTTCTCCGCCATAAATAAACGATGATGCCAAACTCTAAAAGCGAAATCGATAGCCGCGAGCACTAAATCATGAGTGGCATATCTAGTCTCGATAGGCTATAACTATTTAGAAGAATAAATGATAGCACGTTCTCTTTTGCAAGTGAACGGCATCCAAACCAATACGATTAGCATTGGTACAAAAGATAAAGCATTGGTTCCCTACGGGAATTACAAGAATAGGGATATCGAAAAGAAAGAGTTCTTTTAAATTAATTTTCTTTCCCAAAAAGCTAAGACTTTCAAAATTACAATTATCTTTCTGTAATAATCTTTCAAGAAAAATTTACTTATTCCAAATCAATTTACTGTGCCTGATTGTCTCATCAAAGCGTTTAGGAAATTCCTATCGATAACGTTGATCAAGCGCATCGACCAGAATTCTTAAAGCACTCAATGGGCAATACAATCACAAAATCATCTTCTATATGATAAACATGTTTCTAAAAACTTTTAAAAATATTCTTTGTTCATTTAAAGAACAAAAATCCAATTATACTTATAAATAAATCTTATGAAAAAGATTTGCAAAATTCTTTAAATTGCTATTTTCCATCCAAAATCAATAAATACCAAAATGGAATCATCGAGATATTCACAGAATACTCGATTCATAAAATGGATGAAATGAGCTAGACAAACTGAATGACATAACAAATCATTTATAAGAATTACAACGAGTGCGGAGTGCGGTAAGTGGAGTGCTAACTTCCGCAACTCGTAGCCAAATGAAAACCGGTGGTAAGGTCGAGCTAAAAAGACCTTAACACTACTCAAAAGATTGCTTAAGTGATAACCCTACGACAAGACCAAAATGTCAGAAAATTCTCAAACTACAAGAATGAGAGAAACAACACTTTCCTCGTCATGAGGGATTAAAGAATAAAATGATACCATCAAATTGGAATCGAAATCACAAAGAAAATAGAGACCTACCAAAATAGATGGATAATCACAAGGTAGATATTTCAATACGGAATACTACGGAATAAAATATATTCCTAGACGTATTCCCCAAATCCTATCTACCCCAAAAACACAGAGGGAATAAAAGCACGATGATTCAAAGATCTGTAACACTTGTTACACTTTGATGTATTGTAATATATGCTTCTGTTCTGTGTTTATCATATTCTGTTCTGAACGCAGCTCTGATACCACGCTGTGACGCCCCACCTCTATACCCACGTTAGCAAAGAGTATTGTATAGATAATATCGTCTGCTAACACGGAGAATAAGGCTGGATAGGAGCGACCATGTGTAATCTTACCTTAACTATTCACTAAACACGTCGAAAAGTAGAATCACAAACAGTTCGACGTATTCAATAAATATTTAAAGCAAGACTACAATGGCTATATGATCTATCAGAACAGAATATAACAACTCAAATGTAATATACATCACAGAACAGTAAATCATCACATACACATATATAGATACATAAAAGAGTATACAAAATGATACATATCAAGTGGTATAGCAAACCACAATATACAGACGAGTTCACAAGAATACATATCAGAGTTACAACATATAAGGACTACAAGAAAGCTAAGACAAAAAGAAACTAGCGGAATAGTCCATGTGGAAGCAAAAGAGGCTAAGTCCAAAGCACCTAACCTGAAACAACTCGGTCTGACCCGAGTATAAAATACACGGGTCAGTCTAGATAACAAATCAGTTAAATAAACTGAACAACAATAAACCTGCATGGTTTCAAAGCATAACAAATATCTATAAAAGAGATAACACAATCATCTAACAAAAGATGAATCATATGATAACAAGCCTCATATCATCGGCAACATATAGAAACAAAGGACACAAATATCCCAAATCAAGCCAAAAAGGCAATAACAAATACCAATAAGGTATACAAGTTCCGCAAGGTAAACGCTACGCATCATGCGGCTCATAATGACCAACATCGAAGGGAGATACCAAGGGAATATACATATCAATGAAATATCAGAAAATTGCTCGAGCTCAGTACTGTATAAACAAGGATCCGTGAGCCCGAAGGCTCCAAACCCAAATATCACCCATGAGGCACATAAGGCCAACATCAGAGCGATACTATATAGGGCAACAAACCCGAAGGCACACACCCGAAGGTACAAACCCGAAGGCCACATACCCGAAGGCAACATACCCAAAGGCAACAAACCCAATATCACTCATGCGGCACATAAGGCCAACATCGGAGCGATACTTTATACGGCAACAAACCGTAGTGGTGAAGGTCAGAGACCCAGTACTGGACACCACTAACTGGCGGAATGTGTCGCAACTCTCGAAAAGGAATCCGAAAAGTGTTAACGTATGTCCCATAACCACTCGTTCGCACTAAACGGTTTACTATCCGTCAGCCACTTTCACACTCAAAGCAGTACAAAGTTCACCTCATATCATCGATAAAACAGACACAAGGGTCAAAACGATCAATCGAATAGGTCGGGGATTAATCGGAAAGGTGAACGCGCGGATTCATGGTCCGTGTTTTACCTAACCATTTAATCACCTTTCCACTTCGTTCGAAGTGCAAAATTGTGTGTGTTTAAATAGAAATTTATAAAGCGGAGAAGGGAGCTTTTAATACGATTTATAGGGATTATTTATTAAAATCGTGAATGAAGTCAAAAGCAAGTTATCAAAGCCAAAGATGCAATAACAACCATTAAAATCCAACTTGAATCGATAAGTTTTGGAAAAATCTATCAAAACGATCAAAAACAGGCAAAACAGCAGCAGGTCGGTCGGCCGCCTACAGGGCTCGGTCGACCGGACACCGTTCATAAAAACTCTCGGGAAGTAGGTCGGTCGACCGGACTTCCTGGGTCGGTCAGTCGAAGACAATTTCCTACACCCAAAACAGAAGCAAAGAAGTGGTCTGGAAGCAGGTCGGTCGACCGGAGCTTGCGCTCGGTCGGCCGAAGGCTGTTTTCCATCACTTCTTGCCCTTATCAAATGAATTCCAAATCTTTTTCAAATCAAAGCAATAGCACATGAATATTTGTTAGGAAATCGTACCCAACATCAATGATAGCAAGAGAGGTAGATGTGAGTTAAAAACTCACCTTTTTACACAAAAACAAAGGAGAAGAAGCACAATTGCAAGGAGAAGATCAACCAATCTCCACTTCAACTCAACAAGCTTCAATCTAAGATCAAAACAAGTATTTCCTAAATTTAGGTTTAGGAATTTCTGAGATTGAAGAGAGAAAGAGATAGAGAAGATGAAGAGGAGGCTTACCAATGGCTTCTATTTGATTTTGGAGCAAGGATTCAAGCTTTGCAAAGGAAACTAGGGCTTGGAATTTCCTAATTCTTTTTCTCTTCCCCCATTTCAGTTTTAACTTAAGAAATGAAATGAAATGAGAGTGAATGGAGAGGAGAGGGCTGAAGTAGAGGGGTTAAGTGGGTTTAGTTAGCTAGTGGGCTGAACCCAAACCCAAAACCCAACTAGAAAAAGTAGCCAATTACGACTTACTCCAAACATATCGAAGCTTATACTTAAAAAGATTGCAAACGACATTTTGAACTCAATGGAAGTGGTCTTGAGCTCCAATTCGACCATTTGCAAAAAGTGACATTTCGGACCCCAAAATCCGAATAACGACGCCATGATTAAATCAAACATTTAAATATGTGATTGTTAAATAGGCGGGTTGTTACAATTTATTAAGTTTAAAATGGGTTTTAATATAAAGTAAAATTTATTTTCAAAAGAAAATCAAATCACCAAAAAACTCTTTAGGATGTCGACATGCCGAGGTACCCCATGTCGACATGGTGTCAGTTGAGTTCAAAATTTAAGTTTCAAAAGAAGTGTCTATTCTCCATAACTCTTCACCAATGGGCATGACTGTCGTTCTTCTATAAATAGGGGCCAGTTTCAACGAATTTAAGATCAGATTTTCTGTTTTTTCACTCCTCTTCTTCTTCCACATTTCTTAATACATATTCTTATCATTACTCTGCCGAAATCAACATTGAATCATACTCGATTACTTTTAGTTTGATTCTTTATCACTATCTCAACAAGATTCTCAGTGCTATTCAGATTTATAGACTTCTTTGTAATAAATTAAGCGAGAAAAGGTGTGACTGTGGCCTGTAAAGTCAATCAGCGAGAAAAGGTGTGATTGTAGCCTTGGTAAATCAATTGGGTAAACTTGTGGCCCGGAAGTCAGGTATCTCTACCCAGAGGATTGAAATTCTAGAGGGTGTACCTCGTAGCCTTGAAATCGAGGGTGTAATTGTACAATTGCTTTTGAAAGGAAATCCGTACTTATGTTGTGGGACTGGATGTAGGGTAACTCCGAACCAGCATAAAATCCGGTGTGTTCTTTCCTTTACTACTTTTATTTTATTTCTGCTTCTGTGTTTGTTTCTGTGATTATCCCTGTATCTGTAGATTGCATACATCTGTGTATAAATTAACATAAACTCAAAAAGATTTAGTAATTCTTTATAAACACTATTCAACCCCCCTCTAGTTTTAATCATAGCCTTAAGATCCGTAATCCGCATTTCTAACATAAATACCACCACCAATTCTCCACTTTTTTCACATCTCATTCTTTACTTCTTCCTCACTTTCTTCATCTTCTTCTACTTCTTTCTAATGGCTTCCATGCCATAGAAAAAATTAGAAAGAAATAATGTCGAAATATATACAAAATATACACAATGAAATAGATATCCATTCGCCTCAAAACCAAACTCACTATTTTTCATATTTTACCTCTTCTTCTCACGACCATAACTTCCTCAAAACTAATCCAAATTGAGAATATTTTTTCAAATTCAGGAGAAATGAGTTGCCTACAATTTTCATTCACATCATTTCTTCAAAATCCAAGAGTTACTATGTCAAAATTTCAATTATTTCAAAGTCATTTTCGGCCCATATTTTAGGGATGAAAATACCTCTTTTTTGTTCGAGTGTAACTCTTTTAAAATAGATCCAAATGAAGTAATTCCTTTTTCTCAAACCCTGTAGAATTCCCGTGGCTATAACTTTTAAATTTAGCAGTTCTTCCAGTTTTGAGTTTAACTATGTCAAAATTTCATTTTTACAGTGCATTTTTGGGCTTCACTTTTACGAATCCAAGACCTCTCTTCTTTTGATCATTACTTCCTAAAATTAATCGAAATCGAGTGTTTATTTTTTCAAAATATAGAGAAAAAAATTTCCTACAACTTTCATGTTGACCACATTTTCAAATTCAGAGAGTAGAACGTCCAAAATCCGAGAGAAATGACCAATTTATGGATCTATTTTTGGGAATCCAAGGTCAAAACTCCACTACTTCTTCTCTATACCAGCCAACCTCCATCTCAAGCCTTGGTCGAGCACTTGGAAGAAAGAAGAAGTTGTTTGGTAATGTTTAATAGGAGTATGAAGTAGTTAACGAAGCGTGGATTAATTTGAATGTCGTTAGGAAGCGAAATGGTTTGGATATTGGTGGAAACTCTGACTTTAAATCATTATAAGTAGTTATAAATGTTTAACATAATTATTTGGATGTTAATGATGTTTGGATTTTGGTTGACAAATGTTTGAAAAAGAAATTAGCAGCATAAACTATAATTGAGAAACTCTTACTTATATTACATTCTTGGATGATGATATGATGTTTGCAATGGATGTTTAACATGCTTTGATCATCAAGTTTGGTTTTTTAATATGAATGTTGAATATATATATGCAAGTCAGGAATATACATGTCGATAAGCACAAAGGAAATCACTTTCCTTTATTTAATGAATTGGTTTATGTGGAGTGTTAAACCTCTGTAAAATGGTTTAAAAATAAGTTTGAAATGTTACATAAATATATGAAAGTGTTTTGGTGAAGTCTGAAGGTAATGAAAAATTTAGTCAAAAATAGGCGCGTCGAGTAACGACAGTTCGCGATTTCACGCCATAAAAGTCAAACGAGTATATAGAGTGAAACTTAGATCGGAATTCTTCGAGATAAGAATTTACCAAACTATTATATCCATAGTTTTGAAACAAAGAAAGAAAATCAAGATTTTGATAACTAGACTTTAAACATGAACAAAACAGGTTTTTGGAAAAATCATGGTTTTGTAGTTTGGAATTCATAAAAGGATTTCTTTGAAAATGATATTTTAAAATTATTTAAAAATATGAACTAAATTATAAAAATATTTTTAAAATGTTTTAAAAGTGATTTGAGTTATAAAAATGAATTTTCAAATGATAAAAAGTCGTTTTGATCAATATAGCTTAAAAAACACTTTTTGCAGCACTTTCCGCAGCACTTTTCTATAACCTTTGAAGTATAGGTTTAAACTTAAAAATTCTTTTTCAAATCATTTATAAATATTTTCAAATGAATAATTAAGCATTTAAGATGATTTGGAAGCTTTATAGTTTATTTAAAAAGAATTCGAATAAACGATTTAAAAAAAGCTATTACAAATTAAGTGGTTTAATCTTGGCTCTAAAAGCTGACGAGTAAACTGGATTTGTCTATTCATGAGATTCGGATGTGTGACACCCACACCCCATAGTATATCCAATAAGAATACACTTTTTTTTTTGAAAACCCAGGAGAACCCGACGGGCCAGTAAACTCTTGAGGAAGGTATAGTAAAGCCGTCCGCTTATCCAAGCCCCTATACTCCCAGGTAAATTTATATAGGACAGGGAAGCGCATGGTAGGAATCGAACATGGGTCTTTTTATCAGAACCCAAGCCTCCTTTCCATTGCTCCACACCCGCGGACTAATAAGAGTACACTAAGGAATATGGTGCGTTATAGGTATAGCTAAAAGCTTACAAAGATTAAGAATCACAAGACAAAATAATTGAAACAACGGAAACATTTAAATAAAAATCTCATTATTCATAATCAAACTTCATAAATACTTCATTAAACCAAAAACCAAATATCCATGTTTAGTGAAAAACATTATCTCAGTCGTAACATCGGTGTACATTAAATAACTATCCCACTCAAAGAAAAGTACCAGTACATCAAACGAAACGAAAACCGAAAAAGAAGAAGCGAAATACATGAAGAAAGTCTCTACAGCCGAACCTCTAAGAAACTCTGAAATTTACCATCCTTGCCTCTGGTGGCTTATGGAGGGAAAGGAAATAAAGGAGTGGGTCAAATTAAAAGTCTGGTGAATGAAACTAATTACTAGTATTCTTAAGCAAGATAAAGGTAATAGACTTTGCAATAGTTCCAGTAAAAAGAAATAAAGAAAAAGATAAAGCTGGAATGAAATACGGTTTAACTTGCTTGCTTTGCTTAGATAGTTCGATTAGGTTGTTTGCATTTCTTAGATAACTGCTTTGAGTAGGCAAAAATCCTAATCGTACTTTAATTAGGCTGAAGTCCTAATTCTATTCTTTGATCGGCCTTGTACCTCTACCGTGCCTACTGTGGACTAGGCCCATTGGCCCCTACGAAAAAGATGAGGACTAAACCCTATAGGTTTCTATGAAAAAAGAAGCGGACGAGAGCATGTTGGTCCCTATGCAAAAGATACAGACTAGACCCTGTTGTTGGTCCTTACATAATAGACACCTACTACTGTGGACTAGACACTGTTGGTGGAACAACCCGGTATTTTCAGCCATTCGCATCCACACATGTCGGAGTTGAATTGCTCAAAAATCCGTGTTGTAAATAAATTTGGAGCAAATGAAATACAAATAAACATACACAGACGCAGAACAAACAGAATAACTCGCAGCGGAATATAAAAATAACATAGTAGTTCACGAAGCTACTATAACAGAGTCTCAAACCAAATATATAAATACAGTCTGAAAACAACATAATAGAAATCCCATATACATAGAAGTTCACTAATACATGAGATAAACTAGAACAGCTGAAAACAGACGTAGATATAAATGTAGATAAGCAGAAACTCCAGCGAAGACCAGCTCCAGAAAAAGAATCCAAAGCTGTGAATACTCAGGCTGACCCGAGCGTAAAGTAGAACACAAAACACTCGATTCAGGACATATATACTTATATAATGTAAACCAACTCAAGTGAACTGTAGAAGAAATGCACAGTAACTTAAAGGATGCTTGGGATCGCACATCCTTTAAGAATCAGTTAAAGTACAAATCATATACATCCCGTGATTAAAACTACAAAATAGTATTTTATACTTTGAAATCAAATATCATTTCAAAAATTCAATATCATTCAAAAATCCATTTCAAAATATCAAAATATCAAAATATTGTATATTCCAAACCAAATTCATTTATTTAAAATACCATTTCATCACACATTTCAAAATAGTTTATATTCCAAAAAAAATTACTTCATTTTTAAATCATAAAAAAATAAAGTTATTATATCTAATAATTAAATTATTAAATTTCCAAAATTTTAAAGTTTTCAAAGTTCATTCATTAACCTAATTTTATCAAAACAGTGAAAATTCACTTTTCGCAGCATTTAGAAAACGCTACGGAAAGTTACATTCAAAATAGTTCAATTTAACAAAAGACAGCATTTAAAATGCTGTAACAGGGGTTACGTTAGTTTCAAATAAAACTTAGTTATATTCAAAAATAATATAATTTACAAAATGCTATAATAGCCTTTAATCTTATTTAGCTTTTTAGTTCATTATCATCAACACAGCATTTACAAATGCTGTATTATCATTTACATTAGAATTAATAGCATTTCAAAAATGCAGTTAATTAACTTCAAATGTTCAATATAATTTCACAAGAAATTATATTTTTATTTAAAACATTTTTAACTTATAAAATCATATAATTTTACATTTATAAACATCATTTAATTTTCCTTAAATTCATGATTCTATAAAGTTGAATTTCCATTCAAAAATCAAGATTTAATAATAATTCACTTATTAAATTCCAATATTCAATTTAAATTCATTAAATTAAATTTCAACTTAACACTTAAGTTTAAATTCTCAAATATAACTTAATTTCATTTTTATTTACTTAACTTAAAATTCAGCTTTAAGCCAAATTCATAAATTTCCAATTTTAGTTATATCAACATAAATATTCATTAATTTCACATTTTAACTTTAATCAAAAATCATTAATATACTATAAAGTCATTTAAATTCATTTAAATTTCAAAGTATCATAAATTTATCATAATTTCATATTTAATTTAAATTCCATTTATAATTAAATCAAAATTTCCAAAATAACTTACATTCAAATTTTCAAACTTTTTCATTAATTTATTTCACTTATAAATATTTAGAAAATCAATAATATTTTACAAAAACCATTTTTAGTTAAGTTTAAATCAAAATATTATAATATTTACATTTCTAAAATATTTTAAAATTTTAGAAAAAAACATATTTTAACTATGGGTCCGTATATAATTTTCTACGCTAGGTAAAGTGATACGGGTAATATATCATTTCAACCCGTAATTTACAAAGAAAACCCGGGTTTTGTCATTTCAAACCCACAGTCCCAAGTAAATGAAATAAAATGAAAATATTTCAGGCCTATCATTTCAGCCCGTAACGATTTTCCCACATTCTAAAGTCCGTTTGGTTATGTATCACTTCAACTCATAGTGATTCTAATCTAAAGGGAACTTGCAGTGTGATAAACCGATAAAAAATAACAGAACAGAAAAATATAACGGTAACATATGATATAACATGTGTTTAAGCATGGGTGAACATCATATAATCATAACATAGCAGATGTGATATGGTTATGCATTTTTGAGATTCAAAAGGGGTCAATTTACTAGTTATATATGTACATATTGTCAGGTGAGAATAACTCACTGGTTTGAGCTAGAGACACGACAACGAATGCACGAATGAGATCCAAACAAGTACGATAACATGACACAGAGATGAGTGGAAAATCCAAAGTACCAATTCCCTTGAATACAAGTCACACAAAACAATAGAATATACATAAGTTTTCAAATTCAAATACGATAAACTGAGCAAGAATTGACTGGACAAATCAAAGCAAAATGCTTTGCAGTCGCTTCCAACTTCCATTAGGATCGGCCATAAGTGTAGTACAGGGCTAAAGCATGGTTTTTGGGTCAGGTTTGGGTTCCTAAGGGTCGGCCTATCATTGTTTGAAGGTGATGCAAAGTGGTGGTGATGGAAACTACACTAACAAGGCAACGTACAAGGATTCAAAGCCAAACTAAGCTCTGCCAAGGCCATAAAGGTCATGGCCATCACTGTGGGGTCCAAGATGATGATGTGGCCGAGATTCTAGGTGGTGGTGGAGGTGGTGTTGGTGGCGGCCATGGGTGGTGGAAGTGGATGTATGCATGGTAGTGCTCGGCTAAGGACAAAAAGTGGAGTTTTGGTGAACTTTAGGTGATGAATCAATCAACTAAGAGGCACGGCTTGGGGTTTGGCCAGGTACGAGGTGGCGATGGAGGTTATCTCAGGTGATGGTGGAGATGGAAGGGCATGTTGATGGAGGTGGCCGAACCAATGATGAAGAAGATCAAGTGCAAATTCATTATCAAAGAAGAATAAAACTAAAACAAAAGAAAAGAAAAAGATTTTTACCCAAATTTTTCTCAAGGCTATGGCCGAATTTTTTTCTTCAGGAAATGAGAAAAGAAATTTACGTGAATGATAAAGAAAGTATACGGCTGAAAGGATTGAGAAGCAGTGGCAATATGAATGAAAAGTTAGGTTACATTTGAAAAGGTGGAAGATAAAAAGCCATAGGAAAGTCAAAAGTCATAACCTTTTCAAATTACCTTTAATTTATTTTTATACGTCTAAATTACTGAAAATAATTATAATTTCAGTCAAAATTCGAAAATGCAACAAAATATAAAATATAAATAAATAACTGTTAATTATAAAAGGTAAAAATAAGAAAATAGCACAAAAATTGAAAACTACACTAGAAAATTTGAAAATAAACAGAATAAACTTTGAAAAAATTATGTGGACATGAAAAATATTTAAAAATAAATATAATAACATAAAATAAAAACGCATTGACAAAAATAAATAAATAAATTTAATTAAATATAATTCAAATGAAGAAAATAACAGAAAAATAGAAACTAGCCTTTAAAAATAAGAAATAAATACAGTAAAATTTGGAAAAATTCAATTATCATTTTAAAAATATTTAGAGATGATATCTTACAAATAAAACAAATTTAAAATAATTTCAAAATAAAATAAAGTCAAATTTAAATTCAAAATCTAGGGTTGTTACACTCTCCCCCACTCAAATCTTTTCATCCTCGAAAAGAACGGAACGGAAAAATAAAGAGAAACGATATAGAAAAACAAAATAGTACCTGAAACGAAGAATTCCGGATTCAAAGCATGAATGCTCTCCTCCGTCTTCCAGGTACAATCGTAATCATCAGTACTTCACACTACTTTGATCAGACTAACAGATTTCCTTCTGAGCTGCTTCGTACCTCTGTCGACAATACGAAGTGGCTTCCTCTCGACAGTCAGGTTAGGCTCAATATCCAAACTATCAAGAGAAGACGGCTGGACAATAAGAGATGGATCATAAAGATGACGGCGAATGTGCGAGACATGGAATACATCAAGCACTCCAGAAAGTTTCTCCGGCAAATCTAAACGGTAAGCCAAAGAATCAACTCTTTCCATAATACAGAAAGAACCCTCAAAGAAGAAAAAGGTAGGAATAGCTAGGAGGAAAATAGGTTGGAACACAAGGATGGACCGTTATTTTAAACCCATATATATTTCAATTTATAATTTTATATTTACAACATTTTAAACATTTATAATATGATAAATAGTCATTTGATTCAAATTTGTTAGTTTGATGTAAACAAAATTTAATAAATTTTAATTTAATTAGACAAGTAAAATAATGATCAAAATATCCTTCATATAATATACTTTATCAAAATACTTTTATGACTCGATGTCTTAACAAGTTTACTTTCGTCCCGGTAGACTCTGGCAAAGCGTTGATCACGGGCAAAGCTAGAATTCTCCAGGTGCTTAGTAGACTTGTTTCAACACCTAGTGAAAATACTGGAAAACCTTTTAAAAACAGATATGGAAAGTACAATCCAAACAAATCAACCAAACCAAAACATTTGTCTAACCATGGATCGTAGATACATAATGGTTACGCCTGGATCCTCTAGGAAACAATCCATTTCCGTAAGCTTTCTCAGCCCTGCGAGTTATGCCATGATGAATAGTAGAGTGCAGGATACACAATGGTCATGCCTGGATCCCCCAGGAAACAATCCGTACCCCTAGGCCGTCTCAGCCAAGCAGTTTCGCTACTAATGCGACCTACATAGATTGCAGGATACACAATGGTTACGCTTGGATCCCCCAGGAAACAATCCTTACCCCTAGGCCAACTCAGCTAGGCAGTTGCGCTATGCAGTCGCGCTCGTAAGACCATGAAGATCGCCATGGAATTCGATGGACACTCGAGTATCATATCCCAAAAACCCAAATCAGAAAAATAATATCGATAGAATGAATCCACAGTGTGGCCACAGAGCAGATATCAAGTAGAAGGCACTTTCCATATCTTTACTTCGAAAATAAGTAACATATAGTACCTTTTAAAATCACTTTCAAATATCATACTTATATAAAGTCCACTATATATAAGATTTCATTTCAAATCGAATACTTTCCAAATCAACAGAATATCAAATCATACTTATATAGACTTTGATTATATAAGATTTCTCTTTACAAATTGAGTATGAGTACCTTTTCAAATCAACAGTTTTCAAATCAATTTCATACTTATACAAATCAATTTTATATAAGTTCGATAACTCCCAAATCAAAGTATTTAAATAAACAAGGTTCTCAATTTCAAACCATTTCAATATCAATTCAGTTTCAAAATCATATATGATTTCGCCAAATCATTTCTTCCAAATTACATATATTCAGTTTTCAAAGTTTCAAAAATAATAAGTTAGAAAAATAATCCAAATTTCCAAATCAACAAAAATTTAGGTCAAACAAGTTCATTACATTTCAAACATATATTCACTTTCAAAAATCATAATACTTTCAAAGTTATAAATCTTTCGAAACCAAAATACTTGAAATCATTACACTTTGAAAATCATAACTTTTCGAAATCTCACATTTGGAATCATAAAACATTCCTTTAATTCATTACATTTCACAAATTTATTCAATTTAAAATTTCCAACTTTAATTCAATTCAAACCATCAGTTTCAATTCACTTTAGTTTTCCAACAAAACCATTTCAATCATCAAAATATCTAAAATGGTTACAAAGTTAAAACCTTTTTTTGTACCTTCAAACTATTTAATTCAATATGAAAAATCCAATTTACCATTGGAAAGATTTTTATTCTATATATACTTTAAAAACATTTCAAATCTATATTTCATACCAGACTCTCGACGGGAGAATCAAGCCTGTTCAGGAAGAATAATTCAAAATAGTCTTATTTATTTCACTCAACAAACAGTTTCAAATTTGTATAAATCATACTACTTTATACATTAATCATACAAAACTAAACTTATATTCTTTGTCAAATACCTTGTACCTTTCAACATTTCTTAGCTTTTAAAAGTTAACCTTGATTTGGAAGTGCTCGAATCTTTAAAATAGTCGAAGAAATCATATTTTAAGTCCAAGAGTTGGAAATCACCAACAAATCAGTAAACCAATTCCAAAAGATAGGGTTATACCAAAACAAATATGAATCTCAAGGACTGAACACCGGCTTTCAAATATATATATATATATATATATATATATATATATATATATATATATATATATATATATATATATATCTTTCGAACATCAAACCATACTCCGAAATCTTAAATCAAAATTTGGTTTCACCAAATCACTCTCGTAGTAATGCTATTAGAGTAGCCTCTCTCCCACTCAGAAACTTGAAAATCAATGTCGATGATGCATGCACTCATTACCGAATTTATTTTACAGCGACATAAGTGGGTTCCGGACTTTTATTTTCTTGAAACTTCTTCGAAATCATTGGAATTCATTCGAATATATTTTAAACGTTTCTTATTCGAAAAAATACCTTTAAATCATATTATTATTATATATTTTCCAAAATCTTAAAACCGATTTCAAAACACCGGAGTTCAATTCCTCGAAATTCAAATTCAAAAAACCTTTAGTTATAAATCATTTTATATAAGTCAAATTCTTATAAATTTTCAAAATTTCAAATCCTTTCGAAATTTCAAATTTTCATTTAAAAGATACATAATCTATATCGAAAACATTTCACTTTTATATACTAAATAGGATCATCCTTATCAAAATAATAATTTCGATGTATGCACAATTTCAAAATACCACTGTTAACGCTAAAATTTGAACGCTAACACCCCGGTGTATGAAGTGAGATTGTGAAAGCACCACCCGATAGCTCGGGAACAGATTATAAGCAGATAACAGTGAAAAAGTAGTAAACAACAGCAATTTTATAGTGGTTCGGCTTAAGAGAGACCCTACGTCCACTTTGAATATCTTTATTGACGATTCGATTACAAATCAATGCAGTTACACTTTGGTTACAACACACTTCGAATTTCAAGTGACTTAGAACAAGTAGTCTAAACTTCAATGTTGATCCGAATCTTTGAACACAGGTTAGACATGTTTGATTTCTTCGTGAAGTTCCTTGAAGGTGCTGAAGTAGTTCAGAATGCGGCAGAGTAACGGCGCTTGAAATGAATGAGCAGAAAAGTCCCCTGAATGTTGGATGTGGCCATGTATTTATAGGCAAATTTCTGGGCTGGAATTGTTAAGTCATGAGTCGTGACCGACTCAGGCTATGCCGTGGCCGAGTCAAGTTGAGTCGTGGCCGGCTTATCTGCATTTGGTCTTCTCACTAGCTCGTTCTCTCGCTGGATTCTAAGCCAAGTCCTGAGTCGTTGGCGAGTCAACTCTCTCTGGGATATGCATTGTTGTAACAGAATACGACTCAGTGGCTTTAAGTCGCAGACGAGTCGTCCTGAGTTATGAGTCGTCAAGTCACTTCTTAGGTCGTCAATCCTCTTGAGTCGTTTCTTATGATGAGTCGGTCCAGTCCTTGAGTCGTCTCATACGAGCCGTGAACTTCGTTGAGTCGGTAACTCAATGAGTCGGCCTGTATCATGAACCGCTACCCTCCATGAGCCGTTCCATTCCTCTAAGCTGCCTTGAGCCTTAACACGTAAGCCAATTGAGTCGCTACCAGTTGAGTCGTTGAAGCAATTCCTTTGATGAGTCGGTAATGCTTCGAGTCGGTCTATCCCATACACCGTTAATCCCTTGAGTCGCTTCACTCCTCTAAGTCGCCTTAAGCTTTAACTCGTTAGCTTGTTGAGTCGGTAGCTTGTTGAGTCGGTTGCTTGTTGAGTCGGTTCACCCTTTAAGTCGTGAGGCTTCTTGAGTAGTGGGTCCCTCCTGAACCGTTAAGAACCTTAAGTCGTGAATCAGCCCAGACCTTAACTCGTTGCCTAAACGGAGTTAACATTTGCCCCGCGAAGTTCACGCCTAAGTCGTAGGTCGTGTGCTTCGACTCATCTTAACTCCTGTGCCGATTCAACTGCCACTGCTCAAAGCTATAAAAGACTTGAGTCGTTCCCCTTACTTCCTTCTTCTCATTTCTTATCCTTTGAACCTTGTCTGCCATTAACGCATCTTCGAGCTCTCAAAGGCGATTCCAACCTGATTTACTTTCGATCATCTTTAGCATCACACCGTGTAAGAGATTTTGCATCTTTTTTCAATTGCTGATGATTGCCGATCTCCGCCTTTTTTTTTCCCCCTTGATCCTTGCGAATATTATTACATCGGACATTGATGGATTAAAGGCAGGCGGTTTGATCTTACTTGTAACGATTCGAGATTTGAGGCGACCTAGTGGTGTGATGGAACTGGGGTTAACCATTGCGAGGTTATTGGGTTATCGGGTTAGGGATTAGATGGTTAATGGGTTAGGAGTTAGATGGTTAATGGTGTTAAAAGTTGGAAGATTAACGGGTTAGGAGTTAGGAGATTAGTCGGTCAGATTGATTCGAATATCGCCGTGGGTACGACTCGGTCATTTTTGTATGATCCAACAACCATGATCCAACCCACATGCTCCACGGCCTAAACCTTGAGTCGTGGCCGAGATACGACTTACGACTCACGTCTTACGACTTACGACTTACGGCCTAAGCCTTGAGTTGAACCAGAGCTTCTCCCTTTTATACGACTTACGACTTAGGGCACTGCCGACTCAAGCTTTACTGCCGACTCAAGATTTTTGAGCCGTTGACGAGTCAGGACTTGCGTGAATTCTGCTCGAACTTTGAACCATTGCATAAACTTTGAACTGTTGACTTTTATTGCATTCATTCACAGGTTATTTTGACTTGCAGGCTAACAATCTGTTCAACACAACATTCACAGAAAACTTGGACGAATATACTGTCATCGACCGCCCATATCAAATGACAGATTAGTTTATAACAGATAATTGTTAACGCTAAAATTTGAACGCTAACACCCCGGTGTATGAGTTGTAGTTGTGAAAGCACCACCCGACGACTCGGGAACAGATTACAAGCAGATAATAGCAGAAATGCGGTAAACAACAACAATTTTATAGTGGTTCGGCTTAAGGGTATAGCCTACGTCCACTTTAAGTACTTTTATTAATAATCTCGTTACAAGTTGATACAATTTTTCCCAAATACAATACACTTTGAATTACAAGAGACTTAGAACAAGTAGCCTAAACTTCGATGAAGATGAGAGTTTTCGAATCCATGTTGGATGTATGTGATCTCTTCTTGAAGTTGTTTGTATCGTTCTTAATGTCTTGAGAGCTTCAAGTGTTGGATTGGATTGGTTTGGAATGCAGCAGAGTATCGGCGCTTGAAGAGAGTGAGCCCAAAAGTCCCCTTTCTGTTGGAGTTATGGGCATATTTATAGGCATCTTCGGAGTTAGGTCGTAACTCGTATACGACTCACGATGAGTCGTAACTCGTGTACGACTCATGGTAGGTCGCGGCTGATTTACAGGGTTCATGGCTTGGCCCAGAGTTATGCACCCATCTGAATGAATGATACAAGTTCTAAGTCGTTCACGAGTTAACCAAATGCAGTTTCCTTTATGCTAGCATGAGTCGTACACGACTCATCATAGGTCGTAAGTCGTCAGCGATTCTTCTTACTACAGCGTGGTGTTGAACTTGTCTCCAAGTCTTAGGTCGTGAACAACTTATCTTTTGAGCCGTAGACTTCCTGTCGCGCCATCTTCTAACTCGTAAGATTGTTATCTCGTAGACTCTTTAACTCGTGGAGGCTTTAAGCCGTAGATCCTTATCTCGTAGACCTTTTAACTCGTAGAGTCTTTAACTCGTAGTGGCCTTAACTCGTAGATCGTTCAGCCCTTGAATTGTTAGGTCGTGAAGACCTTGAGTCGCACAGTTCTTGAGTCGTTGATCCACTGAGTCGGCCTGTCTCATGAACCGTTAACCCTCTTGAGTCGTTCCATTCCTCTAAGTCGCCTTGAACCTTAACTCGTTAAGTCGTGGCACTTCTTAGGTCGTCCAATCCTTGAGCCGTTAAGCTAATTGAGTCGTTAACCTTATTAAGTCGGCAACCTTATTAAGTCGGTAAGTCGTGCCACTTGTTAGCTCGTTAACCCGCTTCATCAGTTAGGTCGTTGACTTCGAGTAGAAGATAGGTCGCTCCATTCTCTAAGTCGTATACCGTTTTGGACGGGGCGCTGCCCCGCACCCCGCCGGGGGCGCTGCCCCCTGGACCCCGGCGACCTGACCGGGCAGGTCGATCACCGTAGCGGTGGCGTTGCCCCCGCACCCCCACCTTGGGGGGTTGGCACCCCCCCTCCGTAGGGGATCTTATCTGAAAAGCCATTCAACAGAACTTGCTTTGTTGGGATGCTGAGTTGACTATTCTTCGAGACGAACTATCATTGGTTTCTCGGTCAATTTTTGATATCACGGCCTTGCTGAAAAAGTGGAGTTAACAATAATTAACTTAAACAAATCGTGTGAACGAAGTGCTATTGATTTCAAGTAGAATATTAAAGCAACACTGACACAGTCAATCGAAACTGACCAGCCTGCACTAATATTATGCTTGAATTTTAAATTAACAAGTTCTGAAATTACCTTAGTCGATCAATCGTCAACCAGTTTAATTCTAGTTATATTTACTTGTTATTTTCATTAGTTCTGCACAACACGTCACACTTTTAGGAAACGTGCACCTTCGCATTTGAACACCCAGTTGCTTGTGTAGAATGACATCTCAACAAGAAGAATCGACGGGCCAGGCTGAAGATATCTTCCCAGTAGCCAACTTGTTGGATAATCCTCCGGAGAGAACTCCTACAACTCTGAATCAGCGGGTGTTTAACCAATTGCTCGTCCAGTTTGGTATTGCCGAAGCTGATGCCTTACTGCCGGGGCCAAATGATACTGCAGATAGGCCCCCTTCTGGCTTTATTGCTATCAACCGCCAAATGAGCTTGAGCGGTGCCATACCACCTTTCAATGACTTCCTTCAGCAGTTCCTGCTTCAATTATCTATCTCTCCATTCTAATTGCACCCCAATGGTCATTCCATTCTGATGGGGTTATGTGTGCTATTTAATAGAGTTCTGGGCCGATTACCGAGCTTTGAGGAAGTCTGCTACTTTTGCTCATTCACAAAAATTAAAGATCATCCCTCTATCGTAGTTATAAGGAGTGCTCGAAACCGCAAGCTCATCACCGATCTTCCTGAAAGTGTTCATGGATTTCTAAACCAGTATTTCTTTGTTCGTTGCCCTCCAGGGTTTTATGCCATCTGGAGAGTAGGAAGTAAGATTTTCCTATTTTTTTTTCTCCATTCTTGGGCTTTTCGAAATCTGAGTTGCTAAATGCTAACTTGGCTTCTTTTTTTTTTTCCTGTTTTAGCGCTTCCTCCTCCCTCTAGAGATCCATGCTATAAACAAATTTTCGAGAGATTGAACACCGTGGCGGCAGAAGAGAGGAGTATAAAGTTTTTGTTAAATGATGGATTTCTACATCAATACGGGCTTCTTCATTCCTCTCGCTTTACTCAACTTCGTGAAGTCCCAACTGAAATTCCCGATTCTCCGGCGGAAACCCCTGATGCCCCGGTCTCTATTAAAGAGCACATGCAGGGAGGAACCTCTATAGAAACTCCGCTAGTGAGGTGTTCAATTCCGAAGGACGTTGCGGGGCCGTCTGACAAGTCTGCACTTGCCCCAGTTATCGAAGAGGAAGAAACTCCACGATCTTCCGGAAGATCTGCTGACGAAGGAGTTGAAAAAGCCAGTCCCAAAAAACATGATGGTGATGATGTTTTCGAGGGGTTGAGCGATTTAATTGTGACTTCTCAAGAGCTTTTCAAAGATGATGTTTCCAAGACTATCTTTTCTGTAATTGAGGCGACATCTTCTCTACAACAAATGTCAACTCCTTCCACTCAAGTTATCACTACCTCTACTCCACAGAGTGGTCTGTAGCTTGATGCGTGTAGTTTGCACGTTACACAACACTTAGGATTTTTCAGCACTTCTGCGCGTTCATATTCTTATACTTTAAAGATTTCTAAAGCTTATTATTTTTATTCCATATTCTCCAATGGGGTGCAGCGGCTCGTACTATGATGATTTCCAGCGCTACGGGAGGCGCAGCCAGTATGATTATAGGCGTTACCTCCCTTCTTACAGAGAATCTGATGAAGAGAGGGCCATTAGGAAAGCAGACGAGAGACGAGCATATGAAGAACGTCACCGAAGGGAACAAGAAAGACATGACCCTCCTCACAGAGATGATGATACTCAAAAGAGAAAAGCTCACGATGAGAGAGGTAAAGGTCATATGGACGATTCTTCTAGCAAGCGGGCTAGACTTACCGAAGAAACAATGCCGACCGTTTCTGAACATGCTCCTGCTCAATCTCCTGTCCCCGTTTGTTCCGACATTTAAACAATCATCAATCGTCCCGCATACCAAGTCGGGAAAGGTCCTCCCCCTCTTCAAAGTCGATTCCCTCAGTGGTGCCTGAGAGGGGTTCGATTTGATCTCGACTTGGTTCTTCTCGACAAATCGGCTATGCTGCGAAATCTTGATACTGTCAGGACCGATATCGAAAGAATGTCGAACTGGCAAAAACTTGTCGACGAGCTTCAGAGGGTTAACCAAGCCAATCTCGCGGCCATTCTCACAATGGAGAACGATAAGGCTGAGTGGCAGAAGACTCTCGAACAGCATGACGCCGAAATGAGAAGTATTGCTTCCTATAATGAAAAACTGGAAGCGGAAGTAGAAAAGCTTAAAGAAGAATTAGCTACTTCATCTACTTTCCATTCTCAAAAGGAGAGCATGCTTCAGCAACAAGTACGAGATGCGCATGCCAGTCAAAGGGCAGTCGAAGATAAGCTTGCATACAAAGAGAAGGTCATAGAAGAATATCGCGCTGAAGCTTCACAGCTGCGAGAACAGACTGGCTCTCAAAGCTTGGAGATAGAGTTGTTAAAAACTCGACTTGCTATGGCCGAAAAGGAGCGTGATGATGCTGTTGCTGGTAAACTCGCGGTCGAAGAGGCCCATCAAGCAACCAAAGCTGACATTAGCTCCGCATTATTTGATTTCTATCTGCATAGCATTTTGGGGCGTGGCAGCCTTGCCTTTCTAGGCCCTAAATACGAAATTACATTAGCTGAAGTCTGGGAGGCAGCACTTGATATGCTAGGTGGTAAAGGTGCTGGCTATGCTGAGACAGCTCTTGAAGAGCATTATCTCGATGATGATGCCCGCGCCGCTCTTGCCAAAGGAAAAGAGCAACTTGCCAAGGTACGGGCCGGAATGGCGGAAGGAGAACGTTCTGAGAAAGAAATACCACCTACCACTTCTGAACGTCCTTTAGTTTCTTCCGAAGTGGACATTACAGGCTCTAGTGCTCATTCGCTGCCTCCTACAAGAACCGGGGTAATCACCCCTACTGATGATGAGGCTTTGGAGGATATCGGGGCTCAGAATTATGAGATTGAGCTAACGAAGCAAACATCTTCAGGTAATTTTGATATTGGTCCGATTCAGGTCGATCGCTTGCTTACTCCTCAAATGTTTGATGAGCTTCTCGATTACTTTTTGAATCTCGACGAACCCATATCTCCCTTCTTTTGGGAAGATACTAACATTTTCAATTTCTCTTCTTCTGCAGTTGAAACAACAAGTGCTGTGCAGACTTCACTTCCTCCGGTTATCGCTCCTCCATCTCTTCAAGTGACTCCTCCTTCTGCTTCACAACCCGGGTCACAAGAGGAACAGATTGAGGCTCTTCATGGCTTGGATGACCCTATCGCTTCGCAAGAGCAGAAGGACGAGGGACTTGAAGGAGGCGAGATCTCTCCGGAGCGGACTCCCTCTGATGACGTAGTTTTGTCCGCTCTTGCTACTCCAGGGAGTGAGTCTTCTTCGAAGAGAAGAAAGAAGCATGGAACATCGAAGAGGAGGGGGAAGAAAGTCATTGCTACCGAAGAGGAACCGGAAATTGCACCAGTTGTACCTCCCTCTCCTTCTTCCCTTATGCCTTCGGACCGACCTGAAAAGCTAACCATTCGGCCGGGTAAAGGGTCTAAAGGTGGCAAGAAGAAATGAAGACTCCAGCTTTTAGCTTCTTGTCTTTTGTATGTACTGGTCGAGAATTGTGCGGGTATCGCCCCCCCCCCTTTTGTTGGAACTTGTACCTGTATATAAAGTAATGTTGAATAAAATGATTCCTCTTTCTTTGTATAAACTTCTGTTTGAATTTGAGAATGCATTTATTATTCATTTTTGCACAAGTTTATTTATATGACATTGCAGTGAGCTTACGGTATGTTGTTTGAGCGTACTTTACCGTTGTAGCTATATCATATCGTATACAACTATACCATGCTGCCCCCATACCATAAGCTTGCTGCAATTTTCTATACTTCGAGGGGACTTGCACTCATATTTTCTGTAGAATGACTATTTCATTCGTGAAGAAATTTTTCATAGAGTACAACTCCTTTCATATAAGTTTTCATGCTTTGTCCTTCGAAGAAATCACTTTTTCCTTTTGCGTATGTACACATTTTGCCAAGTGAATTCTTCTATGTGATAAAGCGGACCTCTGAATGTACTTTAACTTTCTTCCTTTTTTTTTCCTTTTAGAATAGGTAAATCACTCTTCCTTTGAAAGTTAAAGTATGCTCTTGATGAGGATTTTTCTTTTAAATAGAAATTTGTACCTCTGAGGAGGGATTTTTTCACGTTTCAACACTTGGAAGTTTTATTTCAATCTTGGTGAAACGTGTACCTCCAAAGAGTTGTGCCTTTGAAGAAAGCCTTTTCACGTTTCAACACTTGGAAGTTTTATTTCAATCTCGGTGAAACGTGGGCTTCCGAAGAGGTCTTTCTTCTTGATTATGCTTCCGGAGGGGGGGTTGTACCTCTGAGGAGGGATTTTTCACGTTTCAACACTTGGAAGTTTTATTTCAATCTTGGTGAAACGTGTACCTCCAAAGAGTCGTGCCTTTGAAGAAAGCCTTTTAACGTTTCAACACTTGGAAGTTTTATTTCAATCTCGGTGAAACGTGGGCTTCCGAAGAGGTCTTTCTTCTTGATTATGCTTCCGGAGGGGGGGTTGTACCTCTGAGGAGGGATTTTTCACGTTTCAACACTTGGAAGTTTTATTTCAATCTTGGTGAAACGTGTACCTCCAAAGAATTGTGCCTTTGAAGAAAGCCTTTTCACGTTTCAACACTTGGAAGTTTTATTTCGATCTTGGTGAAACGTGGACTTCCAGAAAGGTCTTTATTTTGTTTTGCATTTCAACTTTGGTGAAGTGAAATTCCAAAGAGCGGCTGTTACACTTCAACTCCTGGTGAAATGTGCCTCCGAAGAGGTCTTTATTTTGTTTGCATTTCAACTCTGGTGAAGTGAAATTCCGAAGAGCGGTCGTAACACTTCAACTCCTGGTGAAATGTGCCTCCGAAGAGGTCTTTATTTTGTTTGCATTTCAACTCTGGTGAAGTGAAATTCCGAAGAGCGGTCGTAACACTTCAACTCCTGGTGAAATGTGCCTCAACGAGGGTTTTCATCGCCTGGAAGTTACTCTCTCATGGTTGGAGGGTCATGACTCCTCCAATCTTTTTTGTTGAGTAGAGAACTTTCTTTTTTGTGGCGTATGACCCATTAGAGGTCTTTATCCTCCGAAGAGTTGCGCCTCCGAAGAGGACTTGTGCTGCTGATGACGGCTTTTGGTTGTTCCCTTGTCCACTTGCTTATGCCTTCTCAGTGATCCTCCTTTTTTTTTTTTAGCTTTCATTCCCTTTTCTTACAAGTAATTTGTTTAATCCAAGGAAGTGTGCTTCATTGTCAGGCAAGTTCGTGAGAACGAGCATTAGCTTCTTAATTGGATGTTTGTTTGTTCAAACGATCTCAATTTATTAGCAAAGGCCCGTTTCTGTCGAAATCATAAGCCGTTCAATTGAAGTACTTCCTATTTAGGATTTGAATTCGGGACTTTTGTGACTTGAAATTTGGCGAGAATCACTTGGCCTTATTATGTGCAAGTTTCACTTCCATTGTCTGCAAAAATTTAAATCGAGATTTCAGCAATACATTCTATGTGCTTTTTATATCGAAAATAAAGCAAACATGTAATAATAATAAGGAACACAAGATTTATAGTGGTTCGGCCAGGAAATTGGGCCTACATCCACTTTATATTCTTTCATTATTTACTTGCATCAGTTTTACAATTGCCTTCAATTACAAGAATCATACATTCATAATTCTTTTTTACAATATTTCAACAAAATTTTCAAGTAAAGTATGGACTCAAATGGTTGCTGTTCCATGCCTTTGGAATTTGATCTCCTTCAACAGTGGTGAGTTTGAATGTGCCGTCAAGAAGCTTCTGACCTATGACATATGGTCCTTCCCAATTTGGCCCAAATACACCCGTCGCTGTCATAATTCTCTTCAGGACTAGGTCTCCAATCTCAAAGCTGCGTTGGCGGACTTTGGAATTGAAATGTCTGGCTATTCTTTGCTGATGAGCTGCAATTCTGAGATTAGCCTCATCTCTTTTTTCATCAAGGAGATCTAGCGCTTCGAGCTGTAGCTTTTCGTTTTCCGCTTGATTGAAATGGATTCTTCTGTGTGAAGGGACCTCTATTTCTACCGGAATCATTGCTTCTGACCCGTATGCTAATGAAAACGGGATGTGCCCAGTTGCAGTTTTGTGAGTGGTTCTGTATGCCCATAGTGCCAGTGGTAGCTTATCAACCCAACCACCTTTTGCTTTTTCAAGTTGCTTCTTGATGGTTGACTTAATAATTTTGTTCACGGCTTCCACTTGCCCGTTTGCCTGTGGGTGAGCTACTGCTGAAAAGCTTTTTCGGATTTTGAATTGCTTGCAAAAATCTTGGAATTCTTCACTTTCAAACTGAGTACCATTGTCTGTAATTATTTTTTGAGGCACACCGTATCTGCAAATGATGTTTTTAGTCACAAAACTTATCATCTTCTTTGAGGTGATAGTAGCCAGTGGTTCAGCTTCTGCCCACTTAGTAAAATAATCTACAGCAACAATGGCATATTCAATTCCATATTTGGCAGTTGGTAACGGTCCTACAAGGTCTATTCCCCATATTGCAAACGGCCATAGACTGACCATCTGTGTGAGTTCAGTGGAAGGAGCTCTAGGAATTTTGGCGAATCTTTGACATCTGTCACATTTTCGGGAATACTCTACTGCATCTCGATTAATTTCTGGCCAAAAGTATCCATATCGGAGAATTTTCTTTGCTAATGTTTGGCCACCTAAATGATCACCACATTCTCCTCCATGCACCTCCGCTAGGATTGCTTTGGACTCTTCCCTGGATACACATCGAAGTAATGGCATTAAGAATCCCCGTCTGTATAATCGGCCATCCTGGATTATATATCGAGAGGCTTTTCTCAGTAGCTTTTGTCGTTCTTTTGAGTTCCCTGGTAAAGATCCATTGAGCAGATATTCTGTTATCGGAGTCATCCATGATTCTTGCTCTTGAGACATGCTCATGATCCAATCAATATCCATCTCATCAATGCTAGGAGTCGACAGGACCTCCACTGGAGTTAATCCCAGAAATTGGGCTTCGCCTGTGCTAGAATACTTTGCGAGAGAATCTGCTTTCGTGTTTTCCTCTCGAGGAATGTGACTTATCATGTAATGATCGAAATCACCCAGGAGCTCCCAAGCCTTTGACAAGTAGGCGGGCAGATTCCCCCCTTTTGCTTGGAATTCCTTTTCGACATGGCATACAATAAGCTGAGAATCACTGAATATCTGTAACGCTCGAATGTTTAATTCTTTAGCAATCCTTAAGCCAGCGATAAGGGCTTCGTATTCTGCTTCATTGTTTGTTGAAGGAAATTCCAATCTTAGTGCATAGCATAATGATCGGCCTTCATGGGTCTCAAGTACAACTCCGGCTCCAGAACAGTAGTCGTTTCTTGCACCATCGACATATAGCTTCCATTGGATTGGGGAATCGTCGACTGTTTCCTCCTCACTGTTACCCTTATCTGTGAATTCTGCAATGAAATCTGCTAAAGCTTGTCCATTGATTGCTTTTCGGGGATGATAAGTGATGTCATACTGACTGAGTTCAATATTCCACTTTAGAAGACGACCCGAAGTCTCAGGGCGAAACAGGACTTGCTTTAAAGGTTGATCAGTGAGGACTCTGATAGGATGAGCTTGAAAATATTGCCTCAGCTTCCTAGACGCAATTAGTAGGCAATAGGCGAGTTTTTCCAACTTAGAGTAATTTATCTCTGCCCCAGTGAGTCTTTTGCTGATATAGTAAACTGGATGTTGAATCCCTTTGTTTTCTCTTATCAGCGCTGCACTTAAAGCATGAGATGATACTGCCAAGTATATAAGAAGATCCTCGCCATCGCCAGGCCTAGAAAGTATTGGAGGTGTTTCCATATAGAGAATCAATTCATAAAAGGCTTTTTGGCATTCGGGAGTCCAATCGAAGTTTTTCTTTCCTTTCTTTAGGGCATCAAAGAATGGGATGCATTTATCTGTGGCTTTGGAAATGAACCGACTCAAGGCGGCGACTTTTCCATTGAGACTTTGCAATTCCTTCTTTGTTCTAGGAGCTTTGACTTCTTTCAATGCAGTAATTTGAGCTGGACTGGCCTCAATGCCCCTAGCGCTCACGATGAAGCCTAAAAACTTGCCGGATTCCACTCCAAATGAACATTTTAAAGGATTGAGCTTCATTCTGTATCTCCGGAGGACTGCGAACATGTCTGCTAAGTGTTCTATGTGATCCACTGCTTTTTTAGACTTTACTAACATGTCATCGACGTAGACTTCCATAGTTTTGCCCAGTTGCGGTTTAAACATAGCATTAACAAGTCTTTGGTATGTTGCCCTTGCATTCTTCAACCCGAAGGGCATAACTCTGTAGCAGTAAAGACCGGTGTCGGTGATAAAGCTCGTATCCTCCTGATCCGGCTCATGCATCATGATCTGGTTATATCCGTAGTAAGCATCCATAAAAGATAACAATTCGTGTCCCGCTATTCCGTCTACCAATTGGTCGATTCTGGGTAATGGGAAGCAGTCTTTGGGGCAGGCCTTGTTTAGATCTGAAAAATCGATGCATACTCTCCATTTTCCATTTGCTTTCTTAACCAGCACTGGATTTGAAACCCAATTCGGATAGGTAGATTCTTTGATAAAATTATTCTCCATGAGTCGATCAACTTCTTCTTTTAATGCCGCCGACCTTTCTGGACCTTGAGTTCTCCTTTTCTGTTTCACAGGTTTAAATTTTGGATCAACATTTAGAGCATGCACTGCAACTTCTGGGGATATTCCGCACATATCGGCATGACTCCAAGCAAAAACATCCAGATTTGCCTTTAAAAAAGATATCAAGATACTCTGAATTGACACATTAAGTTGTGATCCCACATTCAACACCTTGTTTGGGTCCTTTGGGTCAACAGGTATTGGTATTGTCGTTTCCACTGGTACCACTCTATTTTCCCCTGCACCGACTTTTCTAGGGTCCATCTCTTTCCTTGCTCCGCTGTGCTCGCCAGTGCAGGGTCCGCCCTGTAATTGCTACAAGGCTGGTTCTTTGATGCGGACTGGGGCTGCCGCATTCTTTCCCATTTCTCTTTTTCTGGTTTCTCGTAGCTCTGTCAGATAACACTCTCGACCAGCATTTTGATCCCCTTTTATAACTCCTGCTCCATTGTCTGTAGGGAATTTAATGGTGAGGCACCACGGGGCAAGAACAGCTTTGAACGTTGCCAGAGTTGGACGACCAAGGAAAGCATTGTAAGCAGAAAATTCGTCGACAATCACAAAAGTTTGCTTGCGGACCATTTTTCTTTCTCCTTCTCCAAGTTCCACAAACAAATCAATGGTTCCTACTGGCTGTTTTGGCTCCCCAGTGAAGCCAGCGATTTTATGCGATGAAGCTTGCACATCAGCCATAGGGATCTTCATTTGGTCGAATGTTTTCTTGAAGAGGATATTGCAGGATGCGCCACAATCAATGAGAACTCTTCTGACGATAGTTGGCCCGATACCAGCCGAGATGACTAAGGGATCCAAGGTAGGAGCTTCAATACTGCGGAATCCCTAGCTTTGAACACGATATCATCATCGAAAGTTCTTTGTTGCTTCAAGGGCGTAGCACCTTCCAGAACAAATACATCTTCCTCGGTCGGTACATACTTTAAAGCTCGGGTATACCTTTCCATCTCACCCCAGCTTCTGCCCGTTGGGTGAGGTCCTCCTGTTATGACATTGATAATGGGCCTTCCAGATTCATGCCCTGAAGCCTTCTCAATCGTCCTAGGCTGATGAGTAGGAGCATGTTGCCCCTGACTAGATGAAGCAGGATTGTTGCTATTCTTTTTCACAAATTGCTGCAGTTTGTTTTCCCTTAGCAACTCTTCAATCAGATTTTTCAACTGTCGGCATTCGTCGGTTTCGTGACCGGGTTGATTATGGAAGCGGCAGAACTTCCCACTCTGTATAGCCTTTTTCCCGGTCCTTAGAGTAGGAGGTTTAGAAAAGTCAACAGAATCTTTAGTAGCAAGGTAGATATGCTCCGGCGTATCTGATAAAGGAGTATATTCTGATGGCTTGAAGGATCGGGGCTTCTTCAGATTACTCTGCTTCTTCCCATTGTTATTTTCCCTTTTTTGCCCTACAGATTCATTCTTGCGTGGAACAACAGTGTTATCTTCATCTTTTTGCAACACTGCCTTTACCGGTACGGGACGGCTTTCTAAGCGTATGAATTCATCTACTTTTTTATAGAACTTTTCAAGGGAATTTGGTTCCTTCATGTTTAGCCATTTCCCAAACTCGCTCGACTTGTCAATACCCTTCATCAGATAAGTCAATATCATTCGCGGTTCTGCATTGTCCACCTCAGCTAGCGCTTTATTAAAGAGGTTTAAGAAAGATCTGATAGTCTCCCCTGGATTCTGCTCCAAACTTGACAGTGACATGATATCCTTGGCTTTTGAGGCGTATAGTCTGAACTGCTCCTTGAACTTCCGGGTTAAGTCAGAAAATTGATCGATAGATCGGACTGGAAGTTTGGTGAACCAAAGCAGAGCTACACCTTCGAGATACACAGGAAAATATCGGCACTTTATTTCATCAGAGGCTGTGGCACCAATCATGTGCCAATCATACTTGTATAAGAATTCGTTCGGATCACTCGTCCCCCTGTAAGCTGGAATGGTTGGTGGGACAAACTTCCTTGGGAATTCAGCCTTTAAGATTTTCTCAGTAAAGGGAGTTTTACTTGCGGCGAAACCCCATTCTTTCTCGTCTTCAACCCTCTGCATACTTTCTTTCATAATTTGTCGGACCATTCCAGAAAGATACTCCTCATCATGTCGAGTTCTAGATCCACCAACCTCTGGAAGTGTTCGTTCAAAGGGGCTAGCAGCCCTTTCAGGAGCATTTCTTTCTTCAGCATCACGAATGTTGCCAGCAAAATTCCTTTCATTATCTGCCGGTTGACGGTTTGCCCCAAGCAAATCGTTCAACCTATTCAGAATTAGGGCATTCTGGGCATTCTGAGCCTCGAATTGTGCATTTTGGGCATTTATCTGTTGGTTCAGCCCTAAGATTGCAGCATCCAGCTCTGCCTTTGTAACTCCGACAGCTGGAGTGGCTTGATTCGATATAGGGGAAGCGGAGGTTCCCTCTTGTATATTCCCAGATCTGACAGATCTACTTTTCCTTCCAGGAGCCATAATCTCGGATAGACTTCTGGTTTTCAAGGAAATTCTCTCTACAAACCTCTGTGAAGCAATGATGATAACTCTCCTGAGTTCAAAATTCTCAGTGAAAGCACCAAAAATGTTAATGCTAAAATTTGAACGCTAACACCCCGGTGTATGAAGTGAGATTGTGAAAGCACCACCCGATAGCTCGGGAACAGATTATAAGCAGATAACAGTGAAAAAGTAGTAAACAACAGCAATTTTATAGTGGTTCGGCTTAAGAGAGAGCCTACGTCCACTTTGAATATCTTTATTGACGATTCGATTACAAATCAATGCAGTTACACTTTGGTTACAACACACTTCGAATTTCAAGTGACTTAGAACAAGTAGTCTAAACTTCAATGTTGATCCGAATCTTTGAACACAGGTTAGACATGTTTGATTTCTTCGTGAAGTTCCTTGAAGGTGTTGAAGTAGTTCAGAATGCGGCAGAGTAACGGCGCTTGAAATGAATGAGCAGAAAAGTCCCCTGAATGTTGGATGTGGCCATGTATTTATAGGCAAATTTCTGGGCTGGAATTGTTAAGTCATGAGTCGTGACCGACTCAGGCTATGCCGTGGCCGAGTCAAGTTGAGTCGTGGCCGGCTTATCTGCATTTGGTCTTCTCACTAGCTCGTTCTCTCGCTGGATTCTAAGCCAAGTCCTGAGTCGTTGGCGAGTCAACTCTCTCTGGGATATGCATTGTTGTAACAGAATACGACTCAGTGGCTTTAAGTCGCAGACGAGTCGTCCTGAGTTATGAGTCGTCAAGTCACTTCTTAGGTCGTCAATCCTCTTGAGTCGTTTCTTATGATGAGTCGGTCCAGTCCTTGAGTCGTCTCATACGAGCCGTGAACTTCGTTGAGTCGGTAACTCAATGAGTCGGCCTGTATCATGAACCGCTACCCTCCATGAGCCGTTCCATTCCTCTAAGCTGCCTTGAGCCTTAACTCGTCAGCCAATTGAGTCGCTACCAGTTGAGTCGTTGAAGCAATTCCTTTGATGAGTCGGTAATGCTTCGAGTCGGTCTATCCCATACACCGTTAATCCCTTGAGTCGCTTCACTCCTCTAAGTCGCCTTAAGCTTTAACTCGTTAGCTTGTTGAGTCGGTAGCTTGTTGAGTCGGTTGCTTGTTGAGTCGGTTCACCCTTTAAGTCGTGAGGCTTCTTGAGTAGTGGGTCCCTCCTGAACCGTTAAGAACCTTAAGTCGTGAATCGGCCCAGACCTTAACTCGTTGCCTAAACGGAGTTAACAACCACCAAACACAAATTTCCAAATAATGATTCAAGAATGGATTTCAGAACAAACAGAGATTCGAATTTAGAGGACCCTAATCAAATATAATTCTGGTTCGAAGATAACCTTAAACAAAGATGAGATAATTTAATTACCAAATAGAAGATGATAAGCTTATATAAGTCGCAAGCGACCTTAACCAGTCAACCGTGACCTCAAGAATATAATTAATTCAGAAATCTATTGCAAATCGACATTCGATCGCCAGAGATAGAATCTGAGTAGAGCAGTAGATAGAAAGCATTATTAAACGAGGATATAGAAATCACTGGTTAATCAATGCCAATTGTAAAGGAGTTTCACCCCTTTACAAATCATTCAAAGATTGGCGGAATCACCGGTCTTTATAGAGACCATTCCCAAGTGGAATTATGGAATGCTCCAAAATCAAAATGGATAAAATAGAGAAGACAAGACTGGATTTCAGAACAAGTGGAAGCGTTCCAAAGTTCAAGGAATCCAAACCGATAAGAATCCAAACCAAAAGATTTCTAACAAGGTGGATACAAAAGGAATGAAATTTAGAAAATCTTGGTTTCAAAAATAAGAAAATTTTTATACCAAAATAATCTTTGAAAATATTTAAAAATCATTTGGAAATTATTTTATACTTCAAAAATACGTTCTCTCACAAAGAAAGGATTCTGAGATTGATTTCACCCATTCTAGGGTATTTCTACCCTATCTCTAATGAGTTTTTGCTCCGCAGGCTAAGATTTGCCTAAAACCAAAGCTCTGATACCAAATGTAACAACCCGGTATTTTCAGCCATTCGCATCCACACATGCCGGACTTAAATTGCTCAAAATTCTGCGTCGTAAATAAATTTGGAGCAAACGAAATACAAATACATAGAATCACAGACACATAACAAACAGCGTAGCGGAAAATAAAAATAACATAGTAGTTCACGAAGCTACTATAACAGAGTCTCAAACCAAATACATAAATACAGTCAGAAAACAACACAATAGAAATCCCAAATACATAGAAGTTCACTAATAAATGCGATAAACTAGGACAGCTGAAAACAGACATAGATATAAATGTAGATAAGCAGAAATTCCAGCAAAGACCAGCTCCAGAAAGAGAATCCAAAGCTGTAAATACTCAGGCTGACCCGAGCATAAAGTAAAACACAAAACACTCGAGTCAGGACATATATACTTATATAATGTAAATGTAACGACCCGAAATTTTCTAATCCAAAAATTCCAGATAGTTATGAAAAAGAAGAAAAAGATAGAAGAAGAAGAACAGAACACCAAACATCTCATATTCGCAGCGGATAAAATATAATAATAAATAATAACTGTTTACAAAAAAAAAATACTATATCTGTCGATTACATTTAATATACATCAGAATTTCACATACATTCAGTCACTGAATATATACACTTATTATGTCTCAGATTAATAATAATATAAATACAGCGGAATACTCTATACGATATTGCCATCCAGCTCGCCTCCTGAGCTCCAGAACGTACCTACCTGAATGTAACGAACCCAAATTTTTATGAATTTAAATTGATAATTTAAATGAATTTTTGAATTAAAATTGTAAGTTTATCGATTTAAGAGATGCGAGTTTCCCTGATTCAAATAGAAAATATATTATGTCATATGAATTTGAAAATTTGTATATATGTGAATATATACATGTATATATTGGATTTGAAATAAAATCTTAAATAAATAGTTTTAAAAATAAATAGAAAAAAATATACAAGATGATAAGTAATATATTTAATGAAAGTAGAAATGTATTTATGTTCTAAAGTAATAAGGCCAAAGTTAAGAAAATATATTCGAGTAATAAATAGAAAGACAAAAGAAAACAATATATATGTCAAAACAATATTCATCACAACCTTACATAAACAAAAGTATGCAATACAAAATAATACAAACAAATAGATAAAAAAATAGATACGAGCACAATATAGTATTATCAGCTGAAACAAATTGATAAAGTATGAATAAACAAAATAAGAAACAAAACAAAGTAAAAATAACAAACAAAGACATAGATATGCAGGCAAACAAAATAAAGCTGCAGCCACCAAATAAAAACAAGCTAGGCAATGCAAATAAAGTTTTCAAACAAATAAATATAAGTACAAAATAAAACATAAACAAAGAAATACCAAGATCCTTAGTATACTGTAAAATATCCTAGCACACATTTTTCATCTCAGCCGAAGTAAGGCTGAAGTAAACAAATGCATTAACATGCATAACCAAGTACAAGCAAGCATATTCACCCATGCCTATTGTACAAACAAAGTGATATCCCTGTGCATTCTTTTTCTTAGATATATCAAGACTTATACCATCTTAGTCTCATTTATTCGAAGTTAAGAAAACCGAAGCAAGCATTGTTTATAAAATTAAACAAAAATAATAATAATCAAATGCAATGATTTAAATTCCAAATCATCTAGATCAAGCATGCAAGTTCAGGTCTGTGGTGAGGGAGCTTCATTTAAAACTTAAGCAAAACATTCAACATCAACAAGCAACCCAGCAAAACAAAAATCAAAGCTAAAGAAAAAAATGTGTGCAGGCTCAAATTTATTCTCTGTTCTTCTTCCAAAAACATCCAGGTGAGTAACTCAGGGAAATCTCGAAGCAGAACTCGAGTTTGTGAGGGTTTGGCTCAGGGAAATCATGATGGGACTCGAGTATAAGGTGTGGTACAGGTTTCAAACCCTGTTTCTGTTTTAAAATTAAAAAAAAAAATGTTCAAGTAGATTCTATAAAATGGTTTGGAAATAAATAATTGAGTTTAAACTATTTTGAATTCCTTTCAGATGATTAATATTACTTTAACATGAAATCTTAAAAGTAAATTTAAAATGAATGTTTTCAAACTTAAGGAAGTAATAAATAAAATCATTAATAAGAATAAATTATCTTTATAGTTAATGAAACATATTGATTTGTAATTCATAAATTATTAAGTTGATTTGAATGAGTAATTATGAAATTGGTTTAAAGGTTAATTTAATTAATATGGAAATTAAAGAATAATTTATTTGATTTTAAATTTATAGTTTAGATTAATTTATAATCAGGGATGATTTATAATAATTAACCTAAGAAAATTTCTTAAGAAAGTAATTAAGAAATGTAATTAGTTAATGAAGATAATTAACTAAGGATCATTAAGTATTAATTAAGGCGATTAATTTTAATAATAAATTGGATTGATTAGTTTAGATAATCAATTGTAAATGGTGTAAGTGTAATTACTTTATGGTAAGTAATTAAAGGTTAAATTTCTTTAACTAATTAATTAGAGTTAATTAATTAGGAAATTGGTTTATAGGTTGATTTAATTAATATGATGAATTAAGAATAATTTAATTAATTAAAAATGTTTGATAAATTAATTGATATTAAATGATTTGAAATTAGTTAATCGGAATTTGATAATTAAATTATAAGAAATTAATTTGACTGGAAATTAATTGAAGTAATCAGGATAAAATGATTAATTAAACCTTACTTATAAATGATTATTGAATGCTAGACGTTACTTATGAATGATTATATTGTATGAGATGCCTTGAATTGATTATCCTATCTGATTTGTGATATTTTGTTCTATAGATTGAGCTGTGTATATTTATTTACATTTGTATACTATCGGTGAATCTGTGAATGGACGATGAGCGTTATAGTTTTATATCGCTTATCAACTATATTTCTATGTTTTAATCTGTGATGATTGAAATAATGTTGCACTAGTGTGTTAAACCCCTGGACCACACTTATACACACACCAATATGGATTTCACGAGGAAATCGATTAAGTCACAGATTTTTGAAATAGTTTTAAATTTGAGTATTTGAATTCAACTGTTTTTGAAATTGAAATTTTAATTTCAATTGATTTTGAAATTAGAAATTTAGGTTTAAAGTGAAAAAACTTTTGAAATGGGATTTCAAAGATAAAAGTTATTTTGAATAACTTAATTAAGTTATGAAAATTTAAATAATTTGATTTAAATTTAAATTCAAGTTTGAAATTGAATTCTATGATTCGAAACTAGGAATTTAAGATGCTGTATAAGTTATATGAAATTAAACCACTTTTAAAAGTATTATTTGAGAATTTGGATTTAACCCAAGGATTTCAACTCGTATAAATGAATCAGATTTCCAAAATGGAAACTGTTGTTTTCAAATGATAAACACTTTTAGATAAGAACAGAGATTCCAGTTAATTAGGGGAATTTCAAGATTGAATAGAGAAATGATTTTCCTAAGTTATGAATGAATTATTTTTGAAAGCTATGAATTAAATATGTTTATTTTTAACAGATATAAATTGATGATTTGTTTAAATCAAATTGAAATGAAATGGTTTTGAAGGATATAAGTTAAATCTTTGATTTAAAGATTTAACGAGTTAATCAAATTGAAATGGAAATTGATTTGGAAAATCTGTGAATGAATCTTTTGTTTAAAAGATTAAAACGTGAAAATTGTTTAAACCGTTAAAGGTTGTGAAAATGAATATTTTTGTTTAAAGATTGAAAATGGTAATTTGTTAAGTCATTTGAAAGAAAAGTTTTGGATTATTAAGTTGTGACTTAATTGAAATTCCTTATCCATATGTTTTAAATATTGCGCTCACTGTTCGGTTTAGCCGGGAGAGGACCTTTGTGTCATATATCCCATTCCGAATATGTGATATGTCGTTATGGATAGCATTTGAAGACCGGTGTTGAAGACCGGACATTTTTGAAAGCGTAAGGATAACTCGTCGAATGTCTTTGCATCGAATGGTCCCCGGTATAGAGACTCCATATGTGATGGGAAGTCCGAACGTGATTAGTGAATATCCGGATTGCAAGGGCTTCTTTGGAAGTGCCTTCGGTTCTGTTCGAACCCAGAACAGACTTGTATGGATTGTTATGTCTAACATTACAATTTGAGATATAAAGCTGATTTCTTTCAAATATATTTCTGTTGGTGGCGGAGAATTTATTCTCTTTGCTTAACACCCTTCTCTGAGACGTACGAGCTCAGAGGTTATGTAGTTGAAGGTTATCAGCAATATATTCCCAATTTGGTAATGTGACATGCTGAGTGTTGCTGTGAAATGATCATTGTGTTGATTATTTGTGATAGGATCATTTATTTGATCGTCTATCTTGGTGATCATTTCTATGATCATTTGTTGACCCAAAGCACGGCTTTTGTATAAAGTGTGTTTTTGTGGACGAGACTTCGTCGAGCCTCACAAACCGGTAATGGTTGAAACAGGAATTGTGCGGCAAGGTTTTCAGGGATAACTTCCCTAGGGTATGACCATTCCTTCCGGAAAAGGGTAGTATCATGGTATGGAGCCCAGATACTTACTCATATTGAAACACTTATTATTATGGTGTGATGTTGGTTAGAGAGCTCTCGTTTAAAGGTCCCAAAGGACCGGGGGTGGCATATCTGAGGATTTGTAATATCCCTTGGGAAAAGGGATTCCCGGCTTTGTTTAGCAGAGAACGGTTTGGTTCTCGGGGCGTCCTTCCAGAGGCGTTTCCATGTGGCAATGGGAAGTTTCTTGGCCTGACCATTTGTTGGAAATCCATTCTTCAAATACGTAACTTGTACGGTTTTAGTTGTAGAACCTATCATTCACTTATGGTGGCGCCCCACTGTTTGGATGGTAGCTATAGTAGGCATAGTTCGAAATGTCTATGTTGGCTAAGATTTATATCTTTACTTTCGAA
This sequence comes from Allium cepa, assembly GCA_030765085.1. NCBI lineage: Eukaryota > Viridiplantae > Streptophyta > Magnoliopsida > Asparagales > Amaryllidaceae > Allium > Allium cepa. Next base: position 606,741,170 of record CM060937.1, read on the forward strand.
ATGATTTTTACTACACTATGCATTAGTAATAATATCAAATGTTCTTTTAATGCGTATCAAGCATCTTTGACTATCATAAGGAGAAATCTCCTCCGATTCTGCCTTTGCATTGTGTGTGTGTGCGGGAGGCCTTATTGTAGTCTCATTTTTAAAAGCATTGCGAATTGATTTTAAAAATATTCCTCTATTTTGATTTTGAATAAAAGATAAACTGTTTTTGTTGCTCACACCAGTCCCACGACTGATCCGGAGTTTATTGTTTCTTTCCTAAACTCTGGGTGCTCATTATTTTCTACACGAGCAGTCTAGAGTTGGGTTTTTCAGATAGCTAGGTTTAGTAGATTATCTGGAGTTAGTTCAGTCTTTGGATCGCACCAGTCTTGCTTAGCTTGGTGCATCGTTATTGGGGGTTTGAGCTAATGCTGGATTGATTCTTGGAGATGGAGTTGCAGTTTTCGGAGTTCTCTTTTGAAGACTATCTTAGAGTTATATTGTTCCGCTGCTGATGATATCTGTTTCTTTTCCGCTGCTATATTTATTGTATCATATCTCTGATGTATATTGATATCTATTGGATCATCTGTTGTATCAGATATTGTATAAAGCTGTATATCAATGTATTATTCTTTTATTCCGCTGTGTTATTTACTTAATGTTGTTATAAGCTCCGGCGAATCGGATTTGAACGGTCGAATCTACGGCATTCGAATACGATATGAAGTATGGATGTCGATTTTCGAGCGGGCAAAATCCACGTCGTCACATTTGGTATCGGAGCTAAGGTGAAACTTTAGCTCAGGAGTATAACACGTTAGGTAGCTCATTAGAGATAGGGTGAAGTATCCCTAGAATGAGTGTATCCCTAAGATATCCGTTCGAGTGTCTCAGTAAGTTCTCTTACTATTCACTGATAGTGAGTATGAGTACAAGAAGAGAACGAGATAGGGGACAGGAGAATACGACTATAAATGGTCGATGCACTGCAATAGTCGAAACAAACTTTCTCTATCAATCTCTTTCGATTCATCTTTCCAAATTCTTTTGATTTGCCTTGTGGCAGTTGCAAGAAGAAGTTTCGATGCGGTGATGCCCTACGAATCGTTGTCGAAAATCCTTAATTCGTATTTTCATCGGTTTCTTATCATTTTTTGATTTAAACCTTAATGAATACGAATTTGAAATTTGAAATTGGAAATTTTGAATAAATTGAAAATTTTAAAATTGAGTTAAAATTGATTAATGGAATATGAAGGATAAATTTGAATAGTATCGATAAAACGATTTTGTTTAAAACAAAATTTGAAATTCTATTGTAATTTCTCATGAATACCAAAAGTCCGAAGAGGGACGAATTAGTATATATTCTGAGATATTCCGACTTGAATTTGGAATCCTTATCTTGTATTTGAGAAATTGTAGAGATTGAGTCTATCTCTGTGTTATTTTCGTGCTTGCGAATTTCGAGGACGAAATTCTTTTAAGGAGGAAGTTTGTAACGAACCCAAATTTTTATGAATTTAAATTGATAATTTAAATGAATTTTTGAATTAAAATTGTAAGTTTATCGATTTAAGAGATGCGAGTTTCCCCGATTCAAATAGAAAATATATTATGTCATATGAATTTGAAAATTTGTATATATGTGAATATATACATGTATATATTGGATTTGAAATAAAATCTTAAATAAATAGTTTTAAAAATAAATAGAAAAAAATATACAAGATGATAAGTAATATATTTAATGAAAGTAGAAATGTATTTATGTTCTAAAGTAATAAGGCCAAAGTTAAGAAAATATATTCGAGTAATAAATAGAAAGACAAAAGAAAACAATATATATGTCAAAACAATATTCATCACAACCTTACATAAACAAAAGTATGCAATACAAAATAATACAAACAAATAGATAAAAAAATAGATACGAGCACAATATAGTATTATCAGCTGAAACAAATTGATAAAGTATGAATAAACAAAATAAGAAACAAAACAAAGTAAAAATAACAAACAAAGACATAGATATGCAGGCAAACAAAATAAAGCTGCAGCCACCAAATAAAAACAAGCTAGGCAATGCAAATAAAGTTTTCAAACAAATAAATATAAGTACAAAATAAAACATAAACAAAGAAATACCAAGATCCTTAGTATACTGTAAAATATCCTAGCACACATTTTTCATCTCAGCCGAAGTAAGGCTGAAGTAAACAAATGCATTAACATGCATAACCAAGTACAAGCAAGCATATTCACCCATGCCTATTGTACAAACAAAGTGATATCCCTGTGCATTCTTTTTCTTAGATATATCAAGACTTATACCATCTCAGTCTCATTTACTCGAAGTTAAGAAAACCGAAGCAAGCATTGTTTAAAAACTTAAACAAAAAAAATAACAATCAAATGCAATGATTTAAAATCCAAATCATCTAGATCAAGCATGCAAGTTCAGGTCTGTGGTGAGGGAGCTTCATTTAAAACTTAAGCAAAACATTCAACATCAACAAGCAACCCAGCAAAACAAAAATCAAAGTTAAAGAAAAAAATGTGTGCAGGCTCAAATTTATTCTCTGTTCTTCTTCCAAAAACATCCAGGTGAGTAACTCATATTTTTTAATATGGTTAAGTATTCTTTTTGACTGGTTGCTTGGATTAGTTATGAAGATAATCCAGTAGTTATGTTTTATTAAAATACTGTGTTTGTGTGAATATAGGTAGATGGTCCTGTATACATATATGTTTGTATATAGTTGTGTGCATGTGCTATGAATCAGTATTGCTCTGTTTAGATTCCAGGCTCCAGTGCTTGATTCAAAAATCAATATCCCTTAGCCCAATATATGTTTGGATTTAAGATTTAAATAAAACTTATATGTTTTGTCGTAAAGAAGGTTTTAAAAATTTGTTTAAGTTAAATAAAGATTGAAATGTCTCTGGAAAAGCCAAGAACTGAGAAACATCATCATATATACAAAAATTCGAATGTCTTAATTCTCGAATTCAAACATATAATTTGAATTCTTATACCTTGGCTTGATTTTTAAGGCAAGAATTGGAATTTTTAGATCACGAATTCAAGAGGGGTTGGGTTTTGTTCAAATTTCATTGTTTGGGGAAATTCTGGTGAACACGTCAAGGAGGAGGGTCGGGGTTGTTCGAGGTGGTGGAGAAGCCTACGGTGGTGGTAGGAAAAATGGCCAGAGGTGATGGAAGCAACGGTGGCGTCGGCGGCGAGGGATCAAATTTTTTAAACCTAGTTTTAATGAGGGGTCGCAAGTTGATTCGTTCTTCCTCCATGATGCATCGAGTTTGTCGTGGTTAGAGGGAAAGGTAGAGGGGACATGGATGGATTTGTGGCCAGGGTTTCACGTTTTCTGGTGATGGGTGTCGCGAGTACGGCGCGTTGACAGGTGGAAGGGGTGTTCGCTGTGTGTTTCCAGGTTTCTAGAATAAACTCGGTTTCGTTTTTCGAGGTGACTAGGTGGTTTGGATGATCGTGGTGGGATGCGAGGGTGGTTTGTGACTTGTAGTGATCATCGGTGATGATCGACGTCGTCGATCGCGACTGTGCAGGTGCACAGGCAAGTGGAGTTGAGCCTGTGGGGTTTTAAGTGTCTGGTTTGATTGTCTCGGGAAGAAGCTTGAAGCGATTAAGTGTGTGACTCGAAGCGAGATGTCAATATGAAGTAAAACACTTAGAAAATTTTTGAATTGAAATTTTGGGATACTGGGGTAAGAATATGGGAAATCTCGAAGCAGAACTCGAGTTTGTGAGGGTTTGGCTCGGGGAAATCATGATGGGACTCGGGTATAAGGTGTGGTACAGGTTTCAAACCCTGTTTCTGTTTTAAACTTTAAAAAAAAAAATGTTCAAGTAGATTCTGTAAAATGGTTTGCAAATAAATAATTGAGTTTAAACTATTTTGAATTCCTTTCAGATGATTAATATTACTTTAACATGAAATCTTAAAAGTAAATTTAAAATGAATGTTTTCAAACTTAAGGAAGTAATAAATAAAATCATTAATAAGAATAAATTATCTTTATAGTTAATGAAACATATTAATTTGTAATTCATAAATTATTAAGTTGATTTGAATGAGTAATTATGAAATTGGTTTAAAGGTTAATTTAATTAATATGGAAATTAAAGAATAATTTATTTGATTTTAAATTTATAATTTAGATTAATTTATAATCAGGGATGATTTATATTAATTAAACTAAGAAAATTTCTTAAGAAAGTAATTAAGAAATGTAATTAGTTAATGAAGATAATTAACTAAGGATCATTAAGTATTAATTAAGGCGATTAATTTTAGTAATAAATTGGATTGATTATTTTAGATAATCAATTGCAAATGGTGTAAGTGTAATTACTTTATGGTAAGTAATTAAAGGTTAAATTTCTTTAACTAATTAATTAGAGTTAATTAATTAGGAAATTGGTTTAAAGGTTGATTTAATTAATATGATGAATTAAGAATAATTTAATTAACTAAAAATGTTTGATAAATTAATTGATATTAAATGATTTGAAATTAGTTAATCGGAATTTGATAATTAATTCATAAGAAATTAATTTGACTGGAAATTAATTGAATTAATCAGGATAAAATGATTAATTAAACCTTACTCATAAATGATTATTGAATACTAGACGTTACTTATGAATGATTATATTGTATGAGATGCCTTGAATTGATTATCCTATCTGATTTGTGATATTTTGTTCTGTAGATTGAGCTGTGTATATTTATTTACATTTGTATACTATCGGTGAATCTGTGAATGGACGATGAGCGTTATAGTTTTATATCGCTTATCAACTATATTTCTATGTTTTAATCTGTGATGATTGAAATGATGTTGCACTAGTGTGTTAAACCCCTGGACCACACTTATACACACACCAATATGGATTTCACGAGGAAATCGATTAAGTCACAGATTTTTGAAATAGTTTTAAATTTGAATATTTGAATTCAACTGTTTTTGAAATTGAAATTTTTATTTCAATTGATTTTGAAATTAGAAATTTGGGTTTAAAGTTAAAAAACTTTTGAAATGGGATTTCAAAGATAAAAGTTATTTTGAATAACTTAATTAAGTTTTGAAAATTTAAATAATTTGATTTAAATTTAAATTCAAGTTTGAAATTGAATTCTATGATTCGAAACTAGGAATTTAAGATGCTGTATAAGTTATATGAATTTAAACCACTTTTAAAAGTATTATTTGAGAATTTGGATTTAACCCAAGGATTTCAACTCGTATAAATGAATCAGATTTCCAAAATGGAAACTGTTGTTTTCAAATGATAAACACTTTTAGATAAGGACCGAGATTCCACTTAATTAGGGGAATTTCAAGATTGAATAGAGAAATGATTTTCCTAAGTTATGAATGAATTCTTTTTGAAAGCTATGAATTAAATCTGTTTATTTTTAACAGATTTAAATTGATGATTTGTTTAAATCAAATTGAAATGAAATGGTTTTGAAGGCTATAAGTTAAATCTTTGATTTAAAGATTTAACGAGTTAATCAAATTGAAATGAAAATTGATTTGGAAAATCTGTGAATGAATCTTTTGTTTAAAAGATTAAAACGTGAAAATTGTTAAAACCGTTAAAGGTTGTGAAAATGAATCTTTTTGTTTAAAGATTGAAAATGGTAATTTGTTAAGCCATTTGAAAGAAAAGTTTTGGATTATTAAGTTGTGACTTAATTGAAATTCCTTATCCATATGTTTTAAATACTGCGCTCACTGTTCGGTTTAGCCGGGAGAGGACCTTTGTGTCATATATCCCATTCAATATGTGATATGTCGTTATGGATAGCATTTGAAGACCGATGTTGAAGACCGGATATTTTTGAAAGCGTAAGGACAACTCGTCGAATGTCTTTGCATCGAATGGTCCCCGGTATAGAGACTCCATATGTGATGGGAAGTCCGAACGTGATTAGTGAATATCCGGATTGCAAGGGCTTCTTTGGAAGTGCCTTCGGTTCTGTTCGAACCCAGAACAGACTTGTATGGATTGTTATGTCTGACATTACAAAATGAGATATAAAGCTGATTTCTTTCAAATATATTTCTGTTGGTGGCGGAGAATTTATTCTCTTAGCTTAACACCCTTCTCTGAGACGTACGAGCTCAGAGGTTATGTAGTTGAAGGTTATCAGCAATATATTCCCAATTTGGTAATGTGACATGCTGAGTGTTGCAGTGAAATGATCATTGTGTTGATTATTTGTGATAGGATCATTTATTTGATCGTCTATCTTGGTGATCATTTCTATGATCATTTGTTGACCCAAAGCACGACTTTTGTATAAAGTGTGTTTTTGTGGACGAGACTTCGTCGAGCCTCACAAAACGGTAATGGTCGAAGCAGGAATTGTGCGGCAAGGTTTTCAGGGATAACTTCCCTAGGGTATGACCATTCCTTCTGGAAAAGGGTAGTATCATGGTATGGAGCCCAGATACTTACTCATGTTGAAACACTTATTATTATGGTGTGATGTTGGTTAGAGAGCTCTCGTTTAAAGGTCCCAAAGGACCGGGTGTGGCATATCTGAGGGTTTGTAATATCCCTTGGGAAAAGGGATTCCCGGCTTTGTTTAGCAGAGAACGGTTTGGTTCTCGGGGCGTCCTTCCAGAGGCGTTTCCATGTGGCAATGGGAAGTTCCTTGGCCTGACCATTTGTTGGAAATCCATTCTTCAAATACGTAACTTGTACGGTTTTAGTTGTAGAACCTATCATTCACTTATGGTGGCGCCCCACTGTTTGGATGGTAGCTATAGTAGGCATAGTTTGAAATGTCTATGTTGGCTAAGATTTATATCTTTACTTTCGAAATGATTTTTACTACACTATGCATTAGTAATAATATCAAATGTTCTTTTAATGCGTATCAAGCATCTTTGACTATCATAAGGAGAAATCTCCTCCGATTCTGCGTTTGCATTGTGTGTGTGTGCGGGAGGCCTTATGGTAGTCTCATTTTTAAAAGCATTGCGAATTGACTTTAAAAATATTCCTCCATTTTGATTTTGAATAAAAGATAAACTGTTTTTGTTGCTCACACCAGTCCCACGACTGATCCGGAGTTTATTGTTTCTTTCCTAAACTCTGGGTGCTCATTTTTTTCTACAAAAGCAGTCTAGAGTTGGGTTTTTCAGATAGCTAGGTTTAGTAGATTATCTGGAGTTAGTTCAGTCTTTGTATCGCACCAGTCTTGCTTAGCTTGGTGCATCGTTATTGGGGGTTTGACCTAATGCTGGATTGATTCTTAGAGATGGAGTTGCAGTTTTCGAAGTTCTCTTTTGAAGACTATCTTAGAGTTATATTGTTCCGCTGCTGATGATATCTGTTTCTTTTCCGCTGCTATATTTATTGTATCATATCTCTGATGTATATTGATATCTATTGGATCATCTGTTGTATCAGATATTGTATAAAGCTGTATATCAATGTATTATTCTTTTATTCCGCTGTGTTATTTACTTAATGTTGTTATAAGCTCCGGCGAATCGGATTTGAACGGTCGAATCTACGGCATTCGAATACGATATGAAGTATGGATGTCGATTTTCGAGCGGGCAAAATCCGCGTCATTATACTGAAAATCTGTAATACTCGGTCTGACCCGAGCATTACACCAAAGTAATACCCGGGTCAGGCTGAAAATCAGCGTGAGTAAACCCATCTAACAAGGAATACAAAATTATACATCTCATATAAACCCGGGTAACATATATCAATTCACACGGCCACATTTTATTTTAAACAACACTTATTCCACATATAAGTTTCTCAATACCAAAGATTTAGATTTTTAAAATAGTCCAATTCCTCAAATTCGCTTATTCCAGCTTTTAGATTTTACATATCAATCTATAATCATTCGAAGTGGTTTTCAGGTATTTACCCAATACTCGACCCCAGTCTCTTCGAATCTCATATCATCCTATCCCAAGTTATCCAATGAAATACACAACATTTTATATCGGAGTTATCAACTCTTTCAACTCATACAATACCATCCAATCATCCATAAACAAATCTGATCACTCCCAAAATAATTCCATCAATTCTAATCGGATTTCAAATCTCAATACTTCGATTCCTTCCTTTAACATTAATTAATTCCAAATAAATTAATTAGTCAACTCTTCATTATCCATCTTTAATTAACCACCCTGGATTAATTATTTTTAATTACATTCGAGTAATTATCTTACATTAACTTCATAATATTAGTTAGTCTCAACAAAGATCAATAAGAAATCTTAATTACTTCATGAATTAATTAATTATTTAATTGCATTAATCCTTAATCACTTCTACTAATTAACTCCCTTGAGTCAATTATTCAAATTAATTCATCTTAACTAATCGATTCTTTACTTACATCGTTAATTGTATTAATTAATTATTTCCAACTATATTTTAATTCATTCAAATCTAAATTAGTTACTTTAATTCAACCACAATATTAATCACTTTCGATCAATCTCAACCTGTAATTGACTATTCCTTTTATTTAACAAATTTATTACTCCTTTATTTAACTATCTTAATTTCTTCATTGATTAATTTCACAAGGTAATTATATTTTATTAATTTTATTAAGTAATTACCTATCAACCATCAATTGAGTATTCTAAATTAATTAAGCTAAATAAATTAACTTAACCCTCAATTGATTGGTTCAAACTCTTAATTTCTAAATTTATCAACTCAAATCATCAATTAGTTGAATTAATTAGTTATCCATTTACATTACCCTACAAATTTATTGAATCACAAATCATAAGCCCATAATAGTTTATATTATTTAATCCTTACTTTAAATAATTTCAAGTAATTAATTCTCAAGTACTTCCATTAAGTACTTTATCATTTAAGTACTGATTAGGTTCTAATTGCAGGCTTGGTTTTCTGGAATACTAAGTTTTTATAACGAGCTGGAATACAAACAGGTTTCATTACAACCTGAACAACTATTAACCCGAAGCAACCCTACTGTGCTTCGAGTCCAAGCCCTACTGTCCTGAGTAAAACTACTATATACTTAAAGTCACACAGATGCACCCAAAAATTTATCCAAGCTTAAAGCTTTTTAAAGTAAAATGAAATAAAATAAAAATTTACTAAATTACTCACAATTGATTATCCTTAATTAGTTAATAAAATTAATTACCTTACATTAATCACATCAATGAATTATTTAATAACCTTTAATCATTGATCTTTCATTAGCTATATCCATTAACCTATCCGTAAAGTACTTCTCTAAGTTCTTAACTTAAATCAAACACTTAATTACAAGTTAATTCGTTAATTAATTCTTAATTACAAACTATTTATTTTCTAATTACATCATCGATTTCACATCCCTTAACTAAATTTATCTTTAATTACTCGAATAACAAATTCTTACTCAATGATTAACAATTTAAACTTATTTAATTACAATTCATAACAGTAACTGATTTACTAATTATTCCTAAACACTTTTAAAATGTTTCTTTCAAATTCATTTAAACTTAAACTTGTTTCTTTCAAATTCAAGCAACAAATCAGTTATATGGATCAAAGAATACTCACTTAAGTTTCCTGTCCACTGCACAGCAGCCCTCAACGTCGCTACACCCCCCTGTCACGCCTGCCGACGAACCTGCTTGAGCCATACCCTTGCTTGGCGTGCCCTAACCACTGCATACATGCCGTGCGAACCCCCACTGCGCGAGCAATCGCCATGCTCGAATCGCGAGCCCCAAACAATCGGAGAATCGCGAGCCCTAAACCAACTGCACGCAAGTCGAATTCGATCTAGCCCACTCATACGGCTTCAAAACATTCACGGTGACCTCTTTCTTATCTGTGTTCGACGTCGCGATCGATTGGGTTACTCCTTCGTTTAATTTGAGGATGAGAGGGTCGAGAGGGAGAGCGGCATCGATTTTTTTTTCCTTCTCGAATCGAATTTGGAAATGGTGAAAAGGGAAAGCTCAGTTCGAATCTGATAAAGGAGAGAGGACGGTATTAAAATATTGGTTTGGGGGATAAGCTTCTTCAGCACGCTTGAAAGCTAAATAATTAAATATGAAAATATCTCGTGTCCCAATACCCGAAATCACGAATCCCGAATCACACAAACCGATAGACGTTCATAAGGTTTTACCCGCGTTCCGATCACAATGGAACGTCTTTCAGAGGCTAATTTGAAAGTATGCGCGAGTTACGGAATTAAAGGATCAATTTAAAATTAAATTGATTAAAATAGTTTTGAAGCGTTTTGAGATGCCACGGTCAAACGACAACTCCGATTGCTCCGAAAATTGAAATCCGATAATAACTAACTATTACGGATCCAATGGACCTAGTTTCGTCGAATTCCGAAACTGTGTCTCGAAAGGCTATTTTTAAATATCGATTTAAACGATATATTTTCAAAACGTAACAAAACACTTCCAACTTCGATTTTAACACCTTTACTACATTCAGTATCATCATTAAAAATTTTATAAGCCTTCATATTATGTTTAACGGGCTTAAAACTTCAGATTCAACAATTTACCCAATTCCGAATCATATAATTCCATAATTTAAATATCAAGAAAATATTAATATTCGAGATTCAAGTTTAAAATTAACTTTTAAATGTTTAAAATCAATTTAATATTCCAATTTAAATCATTAAAATTTACGGATCGTCACAGTAAACCAACTCAAGTGAACTGTAGTAGAAATGCACAATAACTTAAAGGATGCTTGGGATCGCCCATCCTTTAAGAATCAGTTAAACTACAAATCACATACATCCCGTGGTTAAAATTACAAAATGGTATTTTATACTTCGAAATCAAATATCATTTCAAAAATTCAATATCATTCAAAATCCCATTTCAAAATATCAAAATATTGTATATTCCAAACCAAATTCATTTATTTAAAATACCATTTCATCACACATTTCATAATAGTTTATATTCCAAAACAAATTACTTCATTTTTAAACCATAAAAAAAAATGAAGTTATTATATTTAATAATTAAATTATTAAATTTTCAAAATTTTAAAATCTTCAAAGTTCATTCATTCACTTAATTTTATCAAAACAGTGAAAATTCACTTTTCGCAGCATTTAGAAAACGCTATGGAAAGTTACATTCAAAACAGTTCAATTTAACAAAAGACATCATTTAAAATGTTGTAATAGGGTTACATTAGTTTCAAATAAAACTTAGTTATATTCAACAATTATAACACTTTACAAAATGCTATAATAGCCTCTAATCTTATTTAGCTTTTTAGTTCATCATCATCAACTACAGCATTTACAAATGCTGTATTATCATTTACATTAGAATTAATAGCATTTCAAATATGCAGTTAATTAACTTCAAATATTCAATATAATTTCACAAACAATTATATTTTTATTTAAAACATTTTTAACTTATAAAATCATACAATTTCACATTTATAAACATCATTTAATTTTCCCTAAATTCATGATTGTATAAAGTTCAATTTCCATTCAAAAATCAAGATTTAATAACAATTCACTTATCAAATTCCAATATTCAATTTAAATACATTAAATTAAATTTCAACTTAACATTTAAGTTTAAATCCTCAAATATAACTTAATTTCATTTTTATTTACTTAACTTAAAATTCAGCTTTAAGCCAAATTCATAAATTTCCAATTGTAGTTATATTTCAAAATTTCAACATAAATATTCATTCATTTCACATTTTAACTTTAATCAAAAATCATTAATATATTATAAAATCATTTAAATTCATTTAAATTTCAAAATATCATAAATTTATCATTATTTCATATTTAATTTAAATTCCATTTATAATTAAATCAAAATTTCCAAAATAACTTACATTCAGATTTTCTAACTTTTCATTAATTTATTTCGCTTATAAATATTCAGAAAATCAATAATATTTTATAGAAATCATTTTTAATTAAGTTTAAATCAAAATATTATATTATTTACATTTATAAAATATTTTGAAATTTTACAAAAAAATATATTTTAACTACGGGTCTGTATATAACTTTCTACGCTAGGTAAAGTGATACGGGTAATATATCATTTCAACCCGTAATTTACAAAAAAAAACCCGAGTTTTGTCATTTCAAACCCGCAGTCCCAAGTAAATGAAATAAAATGAAAATCGCTCAGGCCTATCATTTCAGCCCATAATGATTTTCCCTTATTCTAAAGTCCATTCGGGTATGTATCATTTCAACCCATAGTGATTCTAATCTAAAGGGAACTTGCAGTGTGATAAACTGATAAAAAATGGCAGAACAACATAATATAACAGTAACATATGACATAGCAGGTGTTTAAGCATGGGTGAACATCATATAATCATAACATAGCAGATGTGATATGGTTATGCATTTTTACAGATTCAAAAGGGGTCAATTTACTAGTTATATATGTACATATTGTCAAGTGAGAATAATTCACTGGTTTGAGCTGGAGACACGACAACGAATGCACGAATGAGATCCAGACAAGCATGATAACACGACACAGAGATGAGTGGAAGAGCCAAAATATTAATTCCCTTGAATACAAGTCACACAAAACAGTAGAATATACGTAAGTTTTCAAATTCAAATACGATAAACTGAGCAAGAATTGACTGCACAAATCAAAGCAAAATGCTTTGCACTCGCTTCCAACTTCCATTGGTCTCGGCCATAAGTGTAGTACAGGGCTAAAGCATGGTTTTTAGGTCAGGTTTGGGTTCCTAAGGGTCGGCCTATCATGGTTTGAAGGTGATGCAAAGTGGTGGTGATGGAAACTACACTAACAAGGCAACATACAAGGTTTCAAAGCCAAACTAACCTCGGCCAAGGCCATAAAGGTCACGGCCATCACTGTGGGGTCCAAGATGATGATGTGGCCGAGAGTCTAGGTGGTGTTGGAGGTGGTGGAGGTGGTGTCGGTGGCGGCCATGGGTGGTGGAAGTGGATGTATGCATGGTAGTGTTCGGCTAAGGACAAAAAGTGGAGTTTTGGTGAACTTTAGGTAATGGATCAATCAACTAGGATGCACGACTTAGGGTTTGGCCATTGAGGAGGTGGTGATGGAGGTGTTCTCAGGTGATGGTGGAGGTATCAGGGCATGTTGATGGAGGTGGCCAAACCTATGATGAAGGAGATCAAGTGCAAATTCATTATTAAAGAAGAATAAAAGTGAAATAAAAGAAAAGAAAACGATTTTTACCCAAATTTTTCTCAAGGCTATGGCCGAAATTTTTTCTTCGGAAAATGAGAAAAGGGATTTACATGAATGATAAAGAAAGTATGCGGCTGAAAAGATTGAGAAGTAATGGCAATATGAATGAAAAGTTGGGTTACATTTGAAAAGGTGGAAGATAAAAAACCATAGGAAAGTCAAAAATCAAAACCATTTCAAATTACCTTTAATTTATTTATATAAGTTTAAATTACTGAAAATAATTATAATTTCAGTTGAAATTCGAAAATGCAACAAAATATAAAATATAAATAAATAATTATTAATTATATAAGGTAAAAACAAGAAAATAGCACAAAAATTGAAAACTAGACTAGAAAATTTGAAAATAAACAGAATAAACTTTGAAAATTTATATGGATTTGGAAAATATTTGAAAATAAAAATAATAACATAAAGGAAAAATGCATTCACAAAAATAAATAAATAAATTTTAGTTAAATATAATTTAAATGAAGAAAATAACAAAAAATAGAAACTAGCCTTTAAAAATAGGAAATAAATACAGTAAATTTTGAAAAAATTCTATTGTCATTTTAAAAATATTTAGAGATGATATATTACAAATAAAAAATTTAAAATAATTTCAAAATGAAATAAAGTCAAATTTAAATTTAAATTCAAAATCTAGGGTTGTTACAGTTGGTCCCTATGCAATAGATACATACTTAGCGCTTGGAACTCAATAACGACTTATCAACCAGCATTGAGGCTGCACGCTCGACCACCATTAGGCTCGCGCTATCCGTTGCTCCCTTCTGTTGACCTCTTATTTACCATTGCTCGAGCATAAGCGTGCCATTGCCTCACCTGTGCTATTATGAGACCACTTGTGTCTGACTAAAGGGAATGTTGTTGGTGCGGGTCCTATCTAACAAACAAAATCTAGTTGCACCACTTGCCCAAATCCACTGATTTGAGCTTCTATTTATTGACCTCTTATTTACCACTACTCCAACATAAGCGTGCCCTAGCCTCACCTACTCTATTGTGAGACGTAACTGAAAAAGGAAATGTTGTTGGTACGGATCCTACTTTTATCTTTTCTTATTAATTTAATATAAATCTGTTTAAATGAGCCTCTACTGTTATGCATGCTATCTTTGCTTATTCACTTATTCTACGTCTTAAAAATAAGCCTTTTCTATTCTGTCTCTAATTATAACCCGTGTGTTATAACTTTGTTTATTAACTTAACCCAAGGTCTAAGTATAAAAAAATAAGCTACTTTCTTCTATTCTCCCTTTTTAGTGATAATTATATGTTATAACTAAGCTTGCAAATATCTTAAATTCGCATATTTTAGTCTAAGTCCAATTTATTACAGTCCTTCTTATTTCACATCCCATTTTCTGTAAAATCAGTGTTCTTATAAGGTAGTCCATATTCGCGATTTATTCTATTCTATTTATTCCACATCTAGAGATACTTACGAGGAATGAGATACCAGAATTGACTATGTGATGTATCTGGCAAACTAGTAAGCTCTCATACCTTCACAATCAATAAAATCCTTTATAAAAGGGACAAAGGTCTGTTGCACATAATGCATAATTTATAATGTTGCTTCGGATGAAAATATTGGATTAGCATACAAGCTGATTATGCGGAATTTGTTAGGCCATGAACATATTGGATCACTGTATAAGCTTATAATTTTGACTTAGGCAAGGATGCTTTAAGAATAAGCAATCCTCAGTATTACTGGCTTAGCAAGCTTGATTAAAGCAACAACCAGCAGAACCTAAGAAAATATTTGTTCGATTGCATCAACTAACTAACACTGGCAATGAAACACAAAATTACCATTGATGTCCCGGGAACAAAAAAGGAATTTAAAGGTGATAGAGGATCTCTTGGGCACACACATATTTTGCATGAATAACGACTCTCCAAAGTGCGGGTTGTAAGCTAGCGAACTCCAAGGTGGTTTTCTAGAAAATGTGGAATGTCGATAAATAAGCAGTTCTCGACGAGCACCATTGTCCCAGTGGTTAAATGCTTCAACTTTGATGCAAGATGTCACATGTTCGAATTTGTATAGCATGATTCGAACATATATTGACATGTGATTTGTGATATGTTGTATATAAAGTACCATTTCCAAATAAGCAGTTCTCTCGGTGCCTAACTGAAAAAAAAACTAATAACACAATATGTCAGGCTGTGTTATGCAGTTTGGCTACATATTCATCATTTTAGGGCAAAAACAGAGAATCTTAGTATATAAGAAATATATTAAGCTAGAAATAAAGAGTTGTAAGATGCAAGAAACAGATTAAGTGTGAGAGAAAGAGAACCTTTGACTCATTCAACCATGCATTTTTCATTACACTTGAGTAACATGGGATGAAAAATTACCTTATGTTAAAATTTAAAAGGTTTCATTTCACAGACTCAAAGTCCTTTCCGTCTAGATGAAAAACCAATTTGATATTTCAAGTTAAGAATCCAAACACTGAATTTTTGAACAAATTTTTTGATCTTGTTGCATACAAAATAAGAAACATACATTTTTTATGTATTAATAAGCAAATAAATGGAAGAGATTATTAAATACCTCTTAATCAAGCCCAACCGCTCCCTTACACTCCAAGACAGTACCTCAACATACTCTGAGGAATCCCAAAATACAGCAATGGATCTGTATTGCATGCATGATTCATGCTTACCAGTACCTAAATTGTCTCTTCGTCATTGCAGTCTATTAAAATCCATCTCCTCGATGCAATCGGCACATGTGTTGGTTGTTCATTTTCTAGCGTCGAGGTAGCTTATGGATAGACTAATAACTTGAAGGGCAATGAGATTGTCAAAAAGCAGCAGTTTTACATTAATTTCACAAATTGAGTGGTTTTGAAGAGATTATAAAAGGAAGGAACTAAGAAACCATGATGGACAGTTCTGCATTGCATTTTGTTCCATTTCTCTACTAAAATCTTCCAATTAAGAGGATAGCTAGAAAGTTCTGCAAATTGAATGATTTTGAGGAGATTAAGAAAGAATGAAATAAACAAACAAAGGTGATCCAAAGTTTTATGTGGCATTAGTCATATGAAAAGGTCCCTTTTGCAAAGAGGATAATAATATAACCTACATTAAACTATAAAATCCGTTTAGCTCAAAATTCGCCATATTTGTTAAAATCAACTTAGCTCAAGTGGTTAGAGGTGTGGTGCTTTAGACAGTGATTCTAGAGGTCATAAGTTTGAACACATGAGATATCATAATCAGTGCTCTGCTTGAGTAAAATGTCAATTTTGTTCTAAAAAAAGTGCAACATAATTTATGTCATAATAAAATATAATGAAACAGTGTGCATCTAGTTTAGACTGCCAAATATAGGTCATGGCAATTAAAGTGCAGTTTTACATTGCTTTTATAATGTTAAAACTGCTTTCCTATGAGGATTTCTGGCCTCAAAAAACTGTTTATAATGCTTTTAAATAGTTTGTAAAATCATTTAATAATGATTTTAAACACTTTGTAAACACTGCAAACTGTTTGTAAAAGTTGCACTTAAACTGCATTTATTATATGAATTATAAATAGTTTCCACAAGCAGTTTACAAGTATTGATTTCTTTCTCTAACAACTAAAGAAGTTCTTAAACCCATTATATAAATGCAAAAAAATGACTTAGTGACAAAGCTTAATCAACATTTACAAAGAAGATGTGTTGCATATATGTATGAGTAAGTACATGCAATCACAACGTAATAATATATGTTTCTAAACCATATTAATACAAGTGAAAATGCAGATTAGAACTGAAATATATTCATGTGAGCTGCAAATCAAACATTTACAATTGCGTTGTAGCTGAAACATTTTCAAGTGATTTGCTAAGCTTTTGCATACATATACATACATGCATATACATATACATACATACACACACAGTATGTATATATATATGTATGTATGTATGTATGTATGTATGTGTATATGTAAACTTGTGAGGAGCATCGAGTGCATTACGAATTGTTTCACTTGCTTTCTGTGAGACCATGAAAAGCTCCTTGCGTCTTGTAATCTTTGCAATAGCCAAATCCACCATGTTTGAAAATGGAGATAAGATAATGAAATTCCAAATGGAGGTAAAATATCTATTTGAATCACCAACCCTCAACAACAACATTCAAAAGCTATATTTTATTTTTAGCATGATAAACGGCTAAGATAGACGGGGAAAATTAGAAAATATAGCATACATTTTATTGATATTTTACCTTTTCTCATACAAGAACTCACGCTCGACTATTTAATACATGTGCATGACTAAATAGAAAAAAATTCCTAGCATCTACCAGTTATGACAAATATTAATATGATATTATAATATTTTGATACCTCTACCCCTTAAACTAATAAATAGTATTTTTAAAACCCAACTTATGAAATACAAAATTAGCATCAGATGAAATATAACAAATTGGGGTACTTGGTGTATCTGATAAAGCTTAATTTATTTATTTTTAAACCAAAGAGGCATAAGATTGAAATATGGAACTGTTGAAGTAAAAAGGTAGTGGACCTTATGAAGAAAAAATTCTAAATTTTACGAACTTCAGTATGATCTTAATATATTTCTAAGTTATTTATCTAATTCAAATGAACAAACGTGATTGAATTTATGAAAATGATGAATAATACTATGTAAACCGAAGAAGAAGAATCTTCGTTGGATGGATGCCTATACCGAGAGCTGCAACATGGATGATCGACTATGAAGAAATAATCAAAAATTCAATGATTAACTTCAATCACTACAAAAACAGAACATGAAGAAAACTGTTAGAAAGCCAATAGAAGAAAATTTAATGTAACAACCAAGTTGTATGCAAAAAAGAATGCAATAACATAAATATCATAATTGTTACCTTTTTATCTACAGTGGCAAAATCTACTGCAAATTAAGTATTCTGCATCATAACATCTGAACAGTCATTAATATGTGACACCAACTGCAACTAACCCACATCGTAGATATTGCAAGCTACACTAAAGTCTCTGGATGTCAGCGATTGACGCAGCGGATAATAACAAATCGATATAGATCGATGAAAGTAGAAAACAGTGGATTGAAGATACTAAAATGCCCAAATTCGTAGATCACAAAGATACCGAATTCTAGCTATCTTCGACACGTTGATCGCGCACGATACCGTGAAAGAAGATCTGCAATTCTTCAAATGTTGATCAAGCGCACTTGATACCATGAATTGGCTTCAACAATCGTTGAGTCGAGCGCACTCGATTAACCGAAAGTGGAGATAGGAGATCACACTCAACTACCAATTTAGATGAAAGCACACAGCAATCAAAACAAAGTTTTATTCAACAATCAACTCCCTTCAAATGTACAACACACTTCCTATTTATAGCCTTTTTACAACCCAGACCCTTAAGTCGTACACGACTTACGACTCATCGGCAGCGACTCATCAAAAGTGACCCAATATGGACGACATACGACTCACGACTCAACTGATTACATGACTTAACAAACACACAACGACTCAATACAAGACGACCTACGAGTTACGACTCATCAACATTACAACGAAATCACACCCGACCTATCATAAGTCGTCCAGGACTTATCACATAAAGACCACATGACTCACGACTTAAGTTAGGTCGTACGCGACCTATCATCCAGCGACTCAACCACCTTACAACACAGCACACCGTCGGCCGACTTATCTACATGCCGACCTACGACTTATCACAACACAAGTTACCACGACTTAAAGCAATTACAACCATACGAACTAATCAAGTCCCAACGACATAACGGCTTAAGACCGACTAGACTTAACAATTTACAACACAACGACTCAACACAACGACTTAAAATAACATGACTTAACTCTTCAGCGACTTAAGAGCATAGCTTCTTTATTACTTCACGCGACTCAAGCTCCATGCGGCATAACTCTTCAAACGACTTAACTAGGTCATGAGCGACCTAAAGTTTTGTTAACTCGTGAAGTACTTATCTCGTAGGTTGATAAGTCGTGCTCTTTTAGGTCGTGACCCGCAAACTCGTTAGGTCGCGAGCTCAATGCAACTTCCCTTTCTTGTTTCCTGTTAAGTCGTGAATGACTTAGCGCCTCTTCATCTCTGGCCTGAGCTGCATCATCCTCCCCAGGTTGAGGAAAATTCGTCCTCGAATTTGTAAATTCTTCCACATCGGATTGTTCATTCCCATAATATGGTACGAGATGTTTAACATTGAACACGTCAGAAGTGTACTCATCCTCCGACAGCTTCAATTTATAAAAAATTTCATTAATCCGCTTTACGACTTCTACAGGACCAATTTTTCTGGCTTTCAACTTGTTATAAGCGCCCACTGGAAAACGGTCCTTTGTTAACACAGCATACACCATATCCCCTTCATTAAACTCAACATTTCTTCGCTTCAGATCTGCGGATCTTTTATACTTCTCATTTGCCTTCTCCAATCGTTCCTGAACGATCTTATGACATTCAGTTAATTCATCAACAAAATCAACAGCCCGTTTAACCGTCCCCTTTGGTTGTGGTACTACCGCCAAATCCAACGGTCCCCTTGGCAAACTTGAATATACAATCTGAAATGGACTGTAACCGGTGCTTCTATTAATCGCATGATTATGTGCAAACTCTGCTTGGCATAACTTCATGTCCCAACTTCTCAGATTATCTTTTACCAAACATCGTAACAAATTTCCCAATGATCTATTAACCACCTCCGTTTGCCCATCGATTTGCGGATGGTAAGTGCTACTAAATTTCAGCTTCGTTCCAACCATCTTCCACAAACTTAGCCAAAAGTGACTCAGAAAACGAGTATCTCTATCCGAAACAATAGATTCAGGTAAACCATGAAGTCTATATATCTCCTTAAAGAACAACTG
This sequence comes from Allium cepa, assembly GCA_030765085.1. Lineage (NCBI taxonomy): Eukaryota > Viridiplantae > Streptophyta > Magnoliopsida > Asparagales > Amaryllidaceae > Allium > Allium cepa. The sequence continues at coordinate 606,761,398 of CM060937.1, forward strand.
TGCGACATGAACAGCATCCGCCGTCTTCTTACAAGCAATAAAATGTACCATCTTCGAAAAACGATCTACCACAACATATATAGAGTCATTCCCCCTTTGAGTTCTCGGCAAAGCCAGCATGAAATCCATGCTAATTTCTACCCACGGTTTTGTAGGAACAGGTAATGGCATATGCAATCCGGCATTTGTAGCTGTCCCTTTCGAAATCTGACAAACATGACATCTACGCACAAACCTTTCAACTTCCCTTCTCATTGACGGCCAATAATAAGACTGACAAATCAACTGCAGTGTTCGGTCTCTACCCACATGGCCTTCTTCATGTAGCTCCTTTATAATCTTCATTCTCAAACTACAATCCGGTACGCATAAACGATTTCCTTTAAAAAGAAAACCATCCACCAATACAAACTCATCAGCATTCCCCTCCTTGACCCTTTCAACAAAGTTCATAAAGTAAGGATCTTCTTCAATCAGTTCTGGCAACAATTCAAACCCTGTCACCTCAACCTTCATTGTAGTTAACAAGTGATTCCTTCTGCTCAATGCATCTGCTACACGATTCGTAATTCCTGATTTATGTTTCACAACAAACGTAAATTGCTGCAGATAAGCAATCCACGATGCATGCCTTGTTGAAATCTTATCCTGCCCTTGTAAGTGCTTCAACGCTTCATGATCCGTATAAAGAACAAACTCCTTCTGAAACAGATAATGTCTCCAGTGCTTCACAGCTTGAACAATTGCGTAAAACTCAACATCATAAGTGCTATATCTCAACTTAGCTCCAGACAACTTCTCACTGAAATAAGCAACTGGTCTTCCTTTCTGACTCAAAACTCCACCAACCCTAACCTTCGATGCATCAGTATGTAATTCAAACAACAACTAAAAATCCGGTAAAACTAGAATTGGTGATGTCGTCAATAGTGTTTTGATCTTCTCAAAAGAAACCCCTGCTTCCTCTGACCACTCAAACTTCTTTCCTTTCATGCAATCGGTTACTGGTGCCATTACACTACTAAAGTGTGGAATGAATCTTTGGTAAAATGAAACCAACCCATGAAAACTCCTCACTTCAGTAATTGTCTTTGGCTGTGGCCAACTCCTGACAGCTTCTACTTTGCTTTCATCCACTTGAATTCCTTCTTTCGATAGAACGTATCCCAGAAACAAAACACTGTGCGTCATGAACACACACTTCTTCGTTGCAGCATAAAATTTCTCCCGTCGTAGAATCAACAGTACTTCACGCAAATGCTGGACATGTTCTTCCATACTCCCACTATAGATCAAAATATCGTCAAAGTAAACAACCACAAACTTCCCAACAAATGGTCTGAAAATCTGGTTCACCACTCTCATAAAAGTACTCGGTGCATTCGATAAACCAAACGGCATAACCAACCATTCGTATAATCCTTCCCTGGTTTTAAAAGTTGTCTTCCACTCATCACCCGGTTTAATACGAATCTGATGGTATCCACTCTTCAAGTCAATCTTGGAAAACACAACAGCTCCACTCAACTGATCAATTAAATCATCAAACCACGGCATAGGAAATCTGTAGCTCACAGTGATCTTGTTTAGAGCCCGACTGTCCGTACACATCCTCCACGAACCATCCTTCTTTGGCACCAATAAAGCTGGCACTGCACAAGGACTCAAGCTCTCCTGAACACGCCCTGTTCTAACAACTCCTCCACCTGCCTTCTCAGTTCCTCATGCTCCTTAGGACTCATCCTGTAATGTGGTATGTGTGGTAATACTGCCCCTGGCACAAGATCAATTTGATGTTGAATATCCCTCAACGGTGGCAACTCCGTTGGCAACTCTTCAGGAAACACATTACTGAATTCTTCCAATACTGGCTTTACTTCCTCTGGGACTTCAACGTATTCAGTAGCTTCACGTCCAATCAACAAAAATACCTCTGGACTCTTCTCTATTTCTTCAATAAATTCCTTCGAAGTCAATAAAGTCTTCAGCTCCTCAATCTCTTCTGACTTGCTTTCTCCTTGTTGTCTCTTCTTTGGTACTAAAATGATCTTAACACCTTCAAACATAAAACTGTAGTTATTGGTCCGACCTTCATGCTGCACTGCTCGATCATACTGCCATGGTCTTCCCAAAAGTAAGTGACAAACATCCATCTCCACAACATCACACCAAATCTCGTCTTTATACTTCTTCCCAATAGAAAATGGAACTCGAACTCGCCTATCCACCTTCACCTCTCCTCCTTTTCTTAACCATGCTAACTTGTAAGGATTTGGATGCTTCTCCGTCTTCAGCTTCAACTTTCCACATCTTCGGTAGAAATAATATTGTCACAACTTCCAGCGTTAATCACAAATTTACAAACCTTTCCCAGAATAGTGCATGTTGACTGAAAGATATTACTCCTCAACCAACTAGACTCTTCTTCCTGCTTCGGTGTCAAACAAGATCTCCTCATCATAAGGTTACATCCTTCATCTCCTGACGCAACATCCTGTTCATCCTCCTCAACTAGACTAGAATAACCTTCACCAACATCCTCACCTTCAACTTCAGCAATCATAGTTCGTTTCTTCAGCTTCGGACATTCATTACTCTTGTGACCCACTTCCTGGCAATTATAACATTTGAAACTGTTGTTGACCTTCGCCTTCGCAACTTCATTCACAACTGGTTTACTGATAGCTTTCGAAACATTGGAACTCCCACTAACACCTTTGCTTTGAATATTGGAACTTGTAAACACACCACCACCTCGTCTTCCTTGCTTCTCCCAAGCCAACGCTTTCTGATGTGCGTCTGCTAAAGATCTAGGATCAAACATGTTCACCATATCTTGAATCTGCATCCTCAACCCTCCAAAAAATCTAGCAGTCAGCTGTTCCTCTGTCTCCATAATGTCATTTCGAGCAATCAGTTGATAAAATTCGTCAGCATAATCATTAACAGTCTTCGTCCCTTGCCTCAGATTCTGCAATCTCTGATACATGAGTGATTAATAATTGTAAGGCAAGAATGTAGCCTTCATTAACTTCTTTATCTTCTCCCATGTAACAATCTTTGACTTCCCCATTCTCTCCCGCGTAAGTTTAGTCTGCTGCCACCATGCCATAGCTCTACCTCTCAAACGAGTAGCAACCAACTTTACTCGACGATTCTCCAGAACCTCTTTGAAATCAAAGATCTCTTCGACATTAGACAACCAATCCAAGAATTCCTCCGCAACCATTCCACCCTTGAATTTTGGAATTTCCATCTTCATACCCGACTCCCATCGTCGGTCATCCTCAACATCCCGATATACATTTCGTACTTGGTCTCGATCTCGATAATGAATGCTAGCTCTATCACCTTCTTCATGAAAATCAAATGTATGTCTATATCGATCTCGACCATCAACATCCCTTCGATCACGCATGTCTCTTCTACTATGTCTCTCTTCATCTCGATATGGCTCATTTTCAAACTCATGTGGAGTTCTCCTCTCTTCATGTCCATAGTCATGGTGATCTCTTCTCGATGAAATTCATGTTTCTCTCCTTTCTCTAAAAGATTGCGGTGATACCCTTCTCGCTTACGTAACCGATGGTGAAACTCTGTTTCCTCCATGGTTCGAGATTGGTGATCTCCTCCTTTGAGTTTGATTCATATCAATCATCAACTCTCTAGTTTTCCAATGCCTTCATCAAATTTCTCATTAATGCGTTGCTCCATTTGCTCGGCTTCTTCCCTTCTATACAATGCTTCCATATTTTGATGACGATTAGCGCTCCTTGGTGGCATGATTGAATCAACACAATTTTCAAAACTTGACAACTCAAACTTCAATTCTAACTTGTACAACAAGTCACGGCCTTCACTTAACTCGGCTCAACTCACTTCAACTTCAAACTTCAAACTCGGCTTGAACAAGCAAGATGATGCACGGCTCAAAGCTTAACACAAAGTTTTGTTCGGCCTTCACTCAAACACCTCAAACTCTTCTCAAAAAAATTCAAATACTTTCCGGACTTTGATCCAAAATGAAATGGATCGAAAACACCCAACTTGTAGCTACTTCAAGATGAACACGATGAACACCAACTTCAAACTTCTTGGCTCCAAGACTCGGCTTAGCTATGATTAGCTAAGTCTAGCTCTGATACCAAAAAATGACGCAGCGGATAATAACAAATCGATATAGATCGATGAAAGTAGCAAACGGTGGATTGAAGATACTGAAATGCCCAAATTCGTTAATCACAAAGATACCGAATTCTAGCTATCTTCGACACGTTGATCGCGCACGATACCGCGAAAGAAGATCTACAATTCTTCAAACGTTGATCAAGCGCACTTGATACCATGAATTGGCTTCAATAATCGTTGAATCGAGCGCACTCGATTAACCGAAAGTGGAGATAGGAGATCACACTCAACTACCAATTTAGATGAAAGCACACAGTAATCAAAACAAAGTTTTATTCAACAATCAACTCCCTTCAAATGTACAACACACTCCCTATTTATAGCCTTTTTACAACCCAAACCCTTAAGTCGTACATGACTTACGACTCATCACAAGCGACTCATCAACAGTGACCCAATATAGACGACATACAACTCACGACTCAACTGATTACATGACTTAACAAACACACAGCGACTCAGTATAAGACGACCTAAGAGTTACGACTCATCAACATTACAATGAAATCACACCCGACCTATTATAAGTCGTCCACGACTTATCACATAAAGACCACACGACTCACGACTTAAGTTAGGTCGTACGCGACCTATCATCCAGCGACTCAACCCCCTTACAACACAGCACACCGTCGGCCGACTTATCTACATGCCGACCTACGACTTATCACAACACAAGTTACCACGACTTAAAGCAATTACAACCATACGAACTAATCAAGTCCCAGCGACATAACGGCTTAAGACCGACATGACTTAACAATTTACAACACAACGACTAAAGACACAGCGACTTAAAATAACACGACTTAACTCTTCAGCGACTTAAGAGCATAGCTTCTTTATTACTTCATGCGACTCAAGCTCCATGCGGCATAACTCTCCAAATGACTTAACTAGGTCATGAGTGACCTAAAGTTTTGTTAACTCGTGAAGTACTTATCTCGTAGGTTGATAAGTCGTGCTCTTTTAGGTCGTGACCCGCAAACTCGTTAAGTCGCGAGCTCAATGCAACTTCCCTTTCTTGTTTCCTGTTAAGTCGTGAATGACTTAGCGCCTCTTCATCTCTGGCCTGAGCTGCATCAGCGGTATAATAATACAAAGGGGCAGAATACTGAAATCAGAAGGAAAAAACAAAGCAGTATAAACTTTAGCATGGACTACTGATAATTAACATTCCAATATCACTTATCAATCCTGATTAGGAACATAACATATTAAGTAGTATTGCAAACACATAAACATTAGATTGTATGCCAAATAATAACTCTGCATGTACTGTAACAAATGTGCGATAAAATGATATCCAAATGTATAGTGCATTGTATTTACGTAGACATTAGTTGATAATTAATAAACCCCGATAGTAATGTCTGGATTGTGTAAACGTATAGATAGAAAATAGTTCCTGCTTGGATATATAATAAAGGTCTCTTCAATAGATATACTTTAACTCCTTATAATTAGTAGGTTAACATATAAAAATTATATAACAAAACAAGATATAATGCTCATTTATCTTATAACCAGAAATACGAGTTCAATGGAATGTTTTCAATCATTTTATAGTCACCCAGCTTTACTGTGTTAAATAGCAACTATATCAGTTTCTTAAAAATCGATGAGTGAGCTTCAACTGAGGATATGTATTAATATATATCTTTATATATAAGGCTGGGATCGGCAAAACCTCTATTCCCCCTGATTACAACCACACATTCCAATTTAAATAATTATTTGAATCAGAATGTGTTTGAAATCGGGAAGGAATAGAGGTGTAGCAGAAATGAGGTGTAACCGATCCTTGCCCTTACATACATACATATGTATGTATGTGTACATATATATACATACAAATATATCTATACACAAATATATACATATGGCCTTAAATCAATCCTATAAATCTCTGTTTCCTCCACATGTCATAATGTATATGACTACAATGATTGCTTATCTTTAACTTGCACAAAAATTTCAAACAAATAAAATTAAAAATGTGCAGATGTTACATCTACATGAATTGGTACATAAAACTCATAATACCGATTACTTTATCCATGTGCCACGTTCAAAGCTTCTTTTTCGTAGTTTATTTTTCTTTATGAAGTATATCTGCATTCTTTTGAAAGTCTGGATGCCTTAGCTTTAATCAGCTTGACCAATTAACAAATCCATCTACCGACAATAAATTTTTCCACCTTGATATGGAACTACAGAAATATACAAGTTAACTGCAATAAAAAACTCCCATATCAATTAGAGCATCCAACAATAGTCAAACTTACCAAAATAAGCATATCATAAAGTAATACTCTAAACAATAGTACTAGTAGAATCTTAAAACATAAGCCAATATCATAGGATATTGGCTAGATGATATTAGCCAGGTAAGTAGTCTAAACCAAATTTTAAAAATGACTTAAATTACCAGTTTCTTGATATGATGAATTGCCTTTAAAAATCTATAAAGAGACAATAAGTAGTTATCACAAAAAATAGCAAGGTTTAACAAAAATATATGAATCCTCCTCTTCTTTTACATGGAGGAAAAACATATAAAGTAGCTATATATTCTCATAGAAAAATTTAATTTTATGACGCAGCGGATATAAACTTTGACGTGCTAATAATGTTTTGATACAAATTGACGCATCTTTCTTCCTCACGAAATGATTTCATGTCAAGTAAACCTGATAGAACGATAAATGCCCAAATCCACTGATCTCTCGAGATACCGGATTCTAGCTATCTTCAACACGTTGATCGCGCACGATTCCGCGTTAGAAGATCTACGATTCTTCGACGTTGATCTCGCGCACGAGATTCCGTGAATCGGCTTCAAGTTCGTTGATTCGTGCGCACTCGAATATCCAAAGATGGAAGAAGATAGAGATCACACTCAACTTCAACAAAAGTGGCAAAAGCACACAAACAATTCTATTCAAAATCAACTCCCTCTTACAAGCGACACCACACCCCTATTTATAGTAATTTACAACTCACACACGACTCAACATTTACAACTCACGGCTTAACATACACAGGTGACTTACATCATTACACGACCTAACACATACGAGTTACGACCTAACAACATACATGTTACAACACAGCATCACACGACTTAAAAATAACACGACATACGACCTAACAAAACAATACAAGTTATAGCACTATGCGACTTAGCGACATAACAATACACGACTTAACACCACACGACTTAAGCTTCAAGCGGCATAAGTTGATAACACAGCTTCAGCGACATAAGCAAATATGCGACCTAGCGACATAAGTTTAGCGACATAACGGATGCAACCTAAGGAAGCAGCATAGGTGAGCGACTTAAATCTGCCTTCACGCGACATAAGAAATCAACGGCTTAAGAAGTCAATGCGGCATAGGTTGGTTAGCTCGAGAACGACTTAAGAAGTGTGGAATGTGGCTTCAGGGAACGACCTAAGAGATGTGGCTTTGTTTCCTTGATCCGTTAGGTCGTTGAGCGACTTAAGTGGTTGCGACTCAACATGGCGTGACTCATAGTAGGCCGAGCGACTTAAGACCAAGCGACCTATATTGGTTGAGCGACTTAAAGCACACGAGTTATCATGGTGCGCTGCATCATCCTCCCCTGGTTGAAAAGAATTCGACCCCGAATTCACACTTTCCTCTTCTTCGACATGCTTATTCCCATGATATGGAATCAAGTGTTTGACGTTGAAAAGATCAGCAGTGTGGATATGATCCGGCAATCTCAACTAATAAGCATTCTCATTAATCTTCTTTACGATCCCCAAAGGACCAATCTTTCTAGCAGCTAGCTTGTTGTAAGAACAAATAGGAAATCAATCCTTAGTCAATACTGCATATACAAAATCTCCTTCTTTGAATTCAACATGTCGTCGTTTGATATATGCGGAATGCTTATACTTCTCATTCGCCTTAAGCAATCGTTCCTGCACAGCCTTGTGGCATTCTTGCAACTCATTCACCAAATCACTAGCTCTTTAATCACTCCTTTCTGATGTGGTACTATAGATAAGTCCAATGGTCACTTAGGAATCGTCGAGTAAACGACCCGAAATGGACTGAACCCAGTGCTACGATTAACTGCATGGTTGTGTGCGAACTCAGCTTGACACAGCTTGGAATCCCAACTCTTCAAATTATCATTCACAAGGCATCTCAATAGATTACCCAGGGATCTGTTCACAACTTCTGTCTGTCCATTCGTCTGTGGATGATAAGCACTGCTAAATGTCAGCTTTGTCCTGACCATTCTCCATAGACTCATCCAAAAATGACTCAGAAAACGAGTGTCTCTATTTGAAACAATAGATTCAGGCAACCTATGAAGACGATAGATCTCCCTAATGTATAACTGTGCGACATTAACTGCATCTGCCGTCTTCTTGCATGCGATAAAATGTACCATTTTTGAAAAACGATCAACCACCACATAGATAGAACCATTGCAACGTTGCGTCCTTGGCAAACCCAATACAAAGTCCATACTAACATCCACCCATGGCTTAGTAGGTATAGGCAACGCCAAATATAAACCTGCATTCGTCTCGGTCCCCTTTGAAACTTGACAAATATGGCACCTCTGAACGAACCCTTCAACTTCTTTTCTCATTGACGACCAAAAATAAGACTGTGAGATCAACTACATAGTACGGTCGTGGCCCACGTGTCGTTCTTCATGCAATTCTTTGTTGATCTTCATTCGTAAACTGCAATCGGGAATACACAATTGATTTCCTTTAAATAGAAAACCATCAACCAACACATATCCATCCATGCTTCCCTGCTTGACTTTGTCTAGGATCTTGGAAAAATATGAATCTGAAGTAAGCAAATCTGGAAGTAAGTCAAAGCCCATCACCTCTACTCGCATAGTTGTTAGCAAACTACCCCTTCGACTCAATGCATCGGCAAGCGATTAGTTACTCCAGACTTATGCTTGACGACGAATGTAAATTGCTGCAAATAAGCTATCAACGATGCATGCCTAGCTGCAATTTTATCCTGCCCTTGTAAATGTTTCAATGTTTCATGATCCGTGTACAAGACAAATTCTTTGTGGAACAAATAACGTCTCCAATTCTTCACAGCTTGCACAATCGCATAAAACTCCACATCATAAGTATTGTATCTCATCTTTGCTCCAGAAAGTTTTTCACTGAAATAGGCAATTGGACGACCCTTCTGACTCAACACTCCTCCAATTCCAACTTTCGATGCATCCGTATGTAATTCAAATAGTAACTGAAAATCTGGCAACACTAGAATCGGTGCTGAGGTTAAAAGTTCCTTGATTCGCTCAAAAGAAAATCCTACCTCTTCCGTCCATGAAAATTTATTTCTTTTCATACAATCAGTAATAGAGGCCATCACACTACTAAAGTGCAGTATAAATCTTCGATAAAATGAAGCTAACCTATGAAAACTTCTGACTTCTATTATAGTTTTGGGTTGTGGCCAATTTCTGATTGCGGCAACTTTACTCTGATCCACCTCTAACCCTTCCTCAGACACAACATAACCCAGAAATAAAACACTTGGCGTTGTGAACACGCATTTCTTCATCGCTGCATAGAACTGTTCTTGACTAAGAATAGTTAACACCTTTCGTAAGTGTTGAATATGCTCCTCTGTGCTTGCACTATAGATCAAGATATCATCAAAGTAAACAACAACAAACTTCCCAATGTAAGGTCTGAAAATTTGATTCATCACCCTCATAAATGTACTTGGTGCATTAGATAGACCAAACGGCATAACCAGCCATTCATATAATCCTTCCCGTGCCTCGAATGTTGTCTTCCATTCATCGCCTGGTCTAACGCGAATCAGATGATAACCACTCTTAAGATCAATCTTCGAAAAGATTACAGACCTGCTAAGTTGATCCAATAGGTCATCAAGTCTTGGCGTAGGAAATCTGTATCTGACAGTTACTTTGTTGAGTGCCCTGCTATCCGTACACATCCTCCACGAACAATCTTTCTTTGGTACCAACAGATCTGGTACAGCACAAGGACTGAGACTTTCTCGAACATGCCTTTGCTCAAGCAACTCCTCAACCTGTCTCTTCAACTCTTCATGCTCCTTGGACTCATACGATAATGTGGCCTATATGGTAAAACAACATCTGGCACTAGATCAATTTGATGTTGTATGTCCCTCACTGGTAGTAACTCCTTGGGTAATTCCGCAGGAAAAACATCTTCATACTCATCCATCAACGGTTTAACCTCCGCGGGAATTTCAAGAATTTCGTTTGTTTCATACCCAATCAACATAAACATTTCAGCATTATCTTTCACCTCTTCAACAAATTCTTTCGAAGATAATAAACTAGTTGATTCCACCTTCTTCTCTGCCTTGCTTTCACTTTGTTCACGCTTCTTAGGAACTAAGGTAATCTGTGTCACTTCAAACATAAAACTGTAGCTGTTGGTGCGATCATTATGTTGTACAGCTCAATCATATTTCCATGGTCGTCCCAAAAGTAAATGACACACATCCATATCTACAATAACACACCATATATCATCTTTGTACTTCTTTCCAATACAAAATGTAACAAAAGCTCGTCTTCCCACTGCAACTTCTCCACCTTTCTTCAGCCATGCCAGCCTATATGATCTAGGATGTTTTTCAGTCTTCAACCCTAACTTCGTGATGGCCTCTTCAGAAATAATATCATCACAGCTTCCCGCATCAATAACAAATCGACAAACCTTTCCCAAGATAGTACATGTAGGCTGAAAAATATTGCTTCTTAGCCAACTAGAATCATTCTCATGCTTTGGCACTAAACAAGACATTCTTATCATCAAATTACATCCTTCATCTCCTGACACAACTTCTTCATCATCATCAAACTTCGATGGTTGAGAATAGTCAATTTCAGCTTTCACATCCTCATACTCACATTCCTCTGCAACTAATGCTCTTTGCTTTGGCTTTGTACATTCATTACTTTTATGACCAAATTCCTGAAAATTATAGCACTTGATACCGTTGTCGACCTTTTCTTTAGCGGCTTCTTTGAAAATTGGTTCGCTGACTGCCTTGGAAATATTAGCACTACTACTAGCACTCTTATTCTGATTGTTAGAACTCGTAAACACACCACCTCCTTGTCTCCCTTGTTTCTTCCAAGCTAGAGATTTCTGATGTGCTTCAGCAACAGACATTGGATTAGACATATTCACCATGTCTTGAATTTACATTCGTAACCCTCCAATATATCTAGCTGTTAGCCATTTCTCTGTTTCCATAATATCATTCCTTGCAATCAACTGATAAAATTCATCTTCATAATCATTCACTGTCCTCGACCCTTGTCTCAAATTCTGCAAACGTTGATACATAAGAGATTGATAATTGTACGGCAAGAAAGTTGCTTTCATCATCTTTCTCATCTTCTCCCAAGTGACAACTTTTGATTTACCCATTCTCTCCCGATTTAGTTTAGTTTGCTGCCACCAAGCCATAGCTCTTCTCCTTAGCCTTGTAGCAACTAATTGAACTCTTCGATTCTCAAGCACCTCCTAGAATTTCAAAATTTCTTCAACATTAGACAACCAATCAAGAAATTCTTCTGCTTGCATACCACCTTTGAATTCTGGAATTTCCATCCTCATACCTGACTCCCATTTACGATCATTTTCTGATTCAAGATATTGATTTCGCACATGGCCTCGATCTCGATAATGAATACTTCCTCCATCAGCATATTCCTCAAAATCATTTGTACTTCGATATCGATTCCGACCATCTACATCTCTATGGTTACGCATGTCCCTTCTATCACGTCTTTTAACATCATGATATGATTCATTGTCAAACTCACGTTGAGTTCTTCTTTCTTCATTTCGATACTCATGGTGTTCTCGCCTCATTGAAACTGAAGATTCTCTCCGATCTCGACAAGACTGTGGTGACATTCTCCTTTCTTCCGACATCAATGGTGAAACACTGTTTCTACTATGGTTCAAAATTGGTGACGTTCTCCTTTGATTGTGATTCATGTCTTTCATCAATTTCTCCAATTTCTCAATACCCTCATTGAACTTTTCATTAATACATTGCTCCATCTGTTCAGCTTCTTGTCTTCCTTATACACCGTCAACATTATGATAACGATTAGCACGTCTCGGAGGCATGATCTTCAAACAATCTCGGTTCTTTGACTTAGCTCCGATCTACTTGGCTTTAACTCGGCTCTCGGCTTTGATATGTCTCGGATCTAAATTGACTTAGCTCTTACTCTGCCTGGATCTTACTTAGCTCTGATACCAAATAAGTAACGCAGCGGATATAAACTTTGATGTGCTAATAATGTTTTGATACAAATTGACGCAACTTTCTTCCTCATGAATGATTTCGTGTCAAGTAAACCTGATAGAACGATAAATGCCCAAATCCGTTGATCTCTCGAGATACCAGATTCTAGCTATCTTCAACACATTGACCGCGCACGTTCCCACGTTAGAAGGTCTACGATTCTTCGACGTTGATCTCGAGCACGAGATTCCGTGAATCGACTTCAAGTTCGTTGATTCGAGCGCACTCGAATATCCAAAGATGAAAGAAGAAGGAGATCACACTCAACTTCAACAAAAGTGGCAAAAGCACACAAACAATTCTATTCAAAATCAACTCCCTTTTACAAGCGACACCACACCCCTATTTATAGTAATCTACAACTCACACACGACTCAACATTTACAACTCACGGCTTAACATACGTAGGCGACTTACATCAATACATGACCTAACACATACGAGTAACGGCCTAACAACATACATGTTACAACACTACATCACACGACCTAACAAATAACACGACATACGACCTAACAAAACAATACAAGTTATAACACTATGTGACTTAGCGACATAACAACACACGACTTAACAACACACGACTTAAGCTTCAAGCGGCATAAGTTGATAACACAGCTTCAGCGATATAAACAAATATGCGACCTAGCGACATAACAGATGCGACCTAAGGAAGCAGCATAGGTGAGCGACTTAAATCATCCTTCACGCGACATAAGAAATCAACAGCTTAAGAAGTCAATGCGGCATAGGTTGGTTAGCTCGTGAACGACTTAAGAAGTGCGAATTAAGGAATGTGGCTTTAGGGAACGGCCAAAGAGATGCGGCATTGTTTCCTTGATCCGTTAGGTCGTTGAGCGACTTAAGTGGTTGCGACTCAACATGGTGCGACTCATAGTAGGCCGAGCGACTTAAGACCAAGCGACCTATATTGGTTGAGCGACTTAAAGCACACGAGTTATCATGGTGCGCTGCATCAATTTATATGACCAATTTTTTCAAAATTGTAAATCCCATTAATTCTTTAATAAGATTAAATTTTTTTAAATGTGATCATATTACTTTTGATGATATCATAAATGCAGTATGCATTCAAAAAAAAGAAAAAATGGTATCACTAAAAGATAGAAGATTAATGAGATCAAAACAATTACACATTTGTTTAAATGTATGCAAAGACCCACTGGTGGCGTGATTAAAATATCATGTAAAGAGGCGGCTAGAAGCAAAATTTATAGCAGATCTGCTAACTGGTGATGATTTGGTACAATATTCACTTGAAATCTGGTCTGAATTCGACGAGTGTCATGCGACTAAAACATGATGCTCCTGATACGAGTTACCTGAAAATCAACAACTTAGGATTGGATTATAAAAAAAGAAAATGATGACTTAAGATGGAATTATATAAGTTCCTTGAAACCTGCAAGTAAATGTATTTATGTAGGAACAAGGCGTCGCCTTAAAGACAAACAATTATGAACAATACAAAATAAAAGGGGAATTCCAAAAATCAAAATCGAAACATATAGATCTCAAAATTTGAGAAGATGACGACTGAACATAAAAATTAAACAATGCAAAATCTTGAAAGATGTCATCGACAAGACAAACCTACTTTTGAAATAAAAATTTAGAATATAAAAAGGTGCATCCAGGAATCAAATTCAAGGCCTCCTATGCATAACGCAAAATCACTATACTAAATTGTACTTGGTAAAATATTGAACCTGAAAATATATGTATATGTAGCAACAAGGCATCACCTTGAAAACAAGATTTATAAAATAGTATAAGATAAGTTGAGAATTCCGAGAATCAAACTTGGTACCTCTCACACCTAAAGGGTGGATCTGTAAGTATAGGTCTTGTGACAACACATAACATAAAAGTCAATTTATGTGGACACTTGAAAAAACATATCATCTTTCATACAAGCCTGGTTTTTGATATAAAATCTTACAAAATAGAAAGGCCCCAAGGGAGGGATCATGCCATAGGCGCAAAGGCCCACGATGAAAGGTTTGACCTTTAAGTACACGTCATGTGGCAATATGTAGCATAAAAGGAAAACTAGGGGAAAGCTTGACAGTAAACAAGCCTGCTTATGAAATCAAACTTTACATGACAGGAAGGGGCATTCCGAGAATCGAACTCAGGACCTCTCGCACCCGAAGCGAGAATCATACCACTAGACCAAATGCCGTTGATGAAATGATTAATCTGTAGGTGTAACTCATGTGGCAGTACATAGCATTAGAGTTGACGGTTTAGAAAGAAACTCTAAAATAAAAGTGAAACTATGCAAAAGTATGCAAAGACCCACTAGTGGCGTGATTAAAATATCATTTAAAGAGGGGGCTAGAAGCACAATTTATAGCATATCTGCTAACTGGTGATTATTTGGTACAATATTCACTTGAAATCTGGTCTGAATTCGACGAGTGTCATGCGACTAAAACATGACGCTCCTAATACGAGTTACATGAAAATCAACAACTTGGGATTGGATTATGACTTAGGATTGAATTATATAAGTTACTTGAAACCTGCAAGTATGTATTTATGTAGGAACAAGGCGTCGCCTTAAAGACAAACAGTTATGTACAATACAAAATAAAACGGGAATTCCAAAAATCAAACTCGAAACATATAGATCTCACAATTTGAGAAGATGATGACTGAATATAAAAATTAAACTATGAAAAATCTTGAGAGAAAGATGCCATCGACAAGACAAACCTACTATTGAAATAAAAATTTAGAATATAAAAAGGTGCATCCAGGAATCAAATTCAAGGCCTCCTATGCATAAAGCAAAATCACTTTACCAAATTTCCCTTGGTAAAATATTGAACCTGAAAATATATGTATACGTAGCAACAAGGCATCACCTTGAAAACAAGATTTAGAAAATAGTACAAGATAAGTCGGGAATTTCGAGAATCAAACTTGGGACGTCTCGCACCCAAAGGGCTGATCTGTAAGTATAGGTCTTGTGACAACACATAACATAAAAGTCAATTTATGTGGACGCTTGAAAAATTATCATCTTTCATACAAGCCTGGCTTCTGATATAAAATCTTACAAAATAGAAAGGCCCCAAAGTGGGGATCATGCCATAGGCGCAAATGCCCACGATGAAAGGGCTGACCTCTAAGTATACGTCATGTGGCAATATGTAGCATAAAAGGAAAACTAAGGGAAAGCTTGACAGTAAACAAGCATGCTTATGAAAACAATCTTTACAGGATAGAAAGGGGCATTCTGAGAATCGAACTCGGGACCTCTCGCACCCAAAGCGAGAATCATACCACTAGTCCAAATGCCCTTGATGTAACGGTTAATCTGCAGGTGTAACTTATATGGCAGTACATAGCATTAGAGTTGACAGTTCAGAAGAAAAAAACTCAGAAACAAAAGTGAAACTATGCAAAAGTATGCAAGGACCCACTAGTGGTGTGATTAAAATATCATTTAAAGAGGAGGATAGAAGCACAACTTATAGCAGATCTGCTAAATGGTGATGATTTGTTAAAATATTCACTTGAAATCTGGTCTGAATTCGACGAGTGTCATGCGACTAAAACATGATGCTCCTAATACGAGTTACATGAAAATCAACAACTTAGGATTGGATTATGACTTAGGATTGAATTATGTAAGTTACTTGAAACCCGCAAGTATCTGTATTTATGTAGGAACAAGGCGTCGCCTTAAAGACAAACAATTATGAACAATACAAAATAGAAGAGGAATTCCAAAAATCAAACTCGAAACATATAGATCTCACAATTTGAGAAGATGATGACTGAACATAAAAATTAAACTATGCAAAATCTTGAAAGATGCCATCGACAAGACAAACCTACTGTTTAAATAAAAATTTAGAATATAGAAATGTGCATCCAGGAATCAAATTCAAGGCCACCTATGCATAAAGCAAAATCACTAAACCAAATTGCCTTTGGTAAAATATTGAACCTGAAAATATATGTATACGTAGCCACAAGGCACCACCTTGAAAACAAGATTTATAAAATAGTACAAAATAAGTTGGGAATTCCGAGAATCAAGCTTGGGACCTCTCGCACCCAAAGGGCTGATCTATAAGTATAGGTCTTGTGACAACACAAAACATAAAAGTCAATTTATGTGGACGCTTGAAAAAATAATATCATCTTTCATACAAGCCTGGTTTCTGATATAAAATCTTACAAAATAGAAAGGCCCCAAGGGGGGATCATGCCATAGGCGCAAGTGCCCACGATGAAAGGGTTGACCTCTAAGTACACGTCCTGTGGCAATATGTAGCATAAAAGGCAAACTAGGGGAAAGCTTGACAGTAAACAAGCCGGCTTATGAAAACAAACTTTACAGGATAGAAAGGGGCATTCCGAGAATCGAACTCCAAACCTCTCGCACCCAAAGCAAGAATCATACCGCTAGACCAAATACCCTTGATGAAACAGTTAATCTGCAGGTGTAACTTATGTGGTAGTACATAGCATTAAAGTAGACAGTTTAGAAAAACAAACTTAGAAATAAAAGTGAAACTATGCAAAAGTATGCAAAGACCCACTAGTGGCGTGATTAAAATATCATTTAAAAAGGGGGCTAGAAGCACAACTTATAGCAGATCTGCTAACTGGTGATGATTTGGTACAATATTCACTTAAAATCTAGTCTGAATTCGACGAGTGTCATGCGAACAAAACATGATGCTCCTAATACGAGTTACATGAAAATCAACAACTTTGGATTGGACTACAAAAAAAAGAAAACGATGACTTAGGATTGAATTATATAAGTTACTTGAAACCTGCAAGTATATGTATTTATGTAGGAACAAGGCGTCGCCTTAAAGACAAACAATTATGAACAATACAAAATAAAAGCGGAATCCCAAAAATCAAACTCGAAACATATAGATCTCACAAGACTTTCTTATCATCAAATTACATCCTTCATCTCCTGACACAACTTCTTCATCGTCATCAAACTTCGATGGTAGAGAATAGTCAATTTCAGCTTTCGTATCCTCATACTCACATTCCTCTGCAACTAATGCTCTTTTCTTTGGCTTTGTACATTCATTACTTTTATGACCAAACTCCTGACAATTATAACACTTGATACCGTTGTCGACCTTTTCTTTAGCAGCTTCGTTGACAATTGGTTTACTGACTGCCTAGGAAATATTAGCACTGCTACTAGCACTCTTATTCTGATTGTTATAACTCGTAAACACACCTCCTCCTCGTCTCCCTTGTTTCTCCCAAGCTAGAGCTTTCTGATGTGCTTCAACAACAGACATTGGATTAGACATATTCACCATGTCTTGAATTTGCATTCGTAACCCTCCAATATATCTAGCTGTTAGCTGTTCCTCTGTTTCCATAATATCATTCCTTGCAATCAACTGATAAAATTCATCTTCATAATCATTCGCTGTCCTCGTCCCTTGTCTCAAATTCTGCAGACGGTTATACATAAGAGATTGATAATTGTACGGCAAGAAAGTTGCTTTCATCAACTTTCTCATCTTCTCCCAAGTGACAACTTTTGATTTACCCATTCTCTCCCGAGTTCGTTTAGTTTGCTGCCACCAAGCCATAGCTCTTCCCCTTAGCCTTGTAGCAACTAATTGAACTCTTCGATTCTCAGGCACCTCCTAGAATTTCAAAATTTCTTCAACATTAGACAACCAATCAAGAAATTCTTCTGCTTGCATACCACCTCTGAATTCTAGAATTTCCATCCTCATACCTAACTCCCATTTACGATCATTTTCTGATTCAAGATATTGATTTCGCACTTGGCCTCGATCTCGATAATGAATACTTCCTCTATCACCATATTCCTCGAAATCATATGTACTTCGATATCGATTCCGACCATCTACATCTCTATGCTTACGCATGTCCCTTCTATCACGTCTTTTAACATCATGATATGATTCATTATCAAACTCACGTTGAGTTCTTCTTTCTTCATTTCGATACTCATGGTGTTCTCGCCTCATTGAAACAGAAGATTCTCTCCGATCTCGACAAGACTGTGGTGACATTCTCCTTTCTTCCGACACCAATGGTGAAACACTGTTTCTACTATGGTTCGAAATTGGCGACGTTCTCCTTTGATTGTGATTCATGTCTTTCATCAATTTCTCCAATTTCTTAATACCCTTATTGAACTTTTCATTGATACGTTGCTCCATCTCTTCATCTTCTTGTCTTCTATATACACCTTCAACATTATGATAACGATTAGCATGTCTCGGAGGCATGATCTTCAAACAATCTCGGTTCTTTGACTTAGCTCCGATCTACTTGGCTTTAACTCGGCTCTCGGCTTTTATATGTCTCGGATCTGAATTGACTTAGCTCTTACTCTGCCTGGATCTTACTTAGCTCTAATACCAAATAAGTGACGCAGCGGATATAAACTTTGACGTGCTAATAATGTTTGATACAAATTGACGCTACTTTCTTCCTCACGAAATGATTTCGTGTCAAGTAAACCTGATAGAACGATAAATGCCCAAATCCATTGATCTCTCGAGATACCAGATTCTAGCTATCTTCAACACGTTGATCGCGCACGATTCCTCGTTAGAAGGTCTACGATTTTTCGACGTTGACCTCGTGCACGAGATTCCGTGAATCGGCTTCAAGTTCGTTGATTCGAGCGCACTCGAATATCCAAAGATGAAAGAAGAAGGAGATCACACTCAACTTCAACAAAAGTGGGAAAAGCACACAAACAATTCTATTCAAAATCAACTCCCTTTTACAAGCGACACCACACCCCTATTTATAGTAATTTACAACTCACACACGGCTCAACATTTACAACTCATGGCTTAACCTACGTAGGCGACTTACATCAATACATGACCTAACACATACGAGTAACGGCCTAACAACATACATGTTACAACACTGCATCACACGACCTAACAAATAACACGACATACGATCTAACAAAACAATACAAGTTATAACACTATGCGACTTAGCGACATAACAATACACGACTTAACACCAACCGACTTAAGCTTCAAGCGGCATAAGTTGATAACACAGCTTCAGCGATATAAGCAAATATTTGACCTAGCGACATAACAGATGCGACCTAAGGAAGCAGCATAGGTGAGCGACTTAAATCATCCTTCACGCGACATAAGAAATCAACGGCTTAAGAAGTCAATGCGGCATAGGTTGGTTAGCTCGTGAACGACTTAAGAAGTGCGGCTTAAGGAATGCGGCTTTAGGGAACGGCCAAAGAGATGCGGCTTTGTTTCCTTGATCCGTTAGGTCGTTGAGCGACTTAAATGGTTGTGACTCAACATGGCACGACTCATTGTAGGCCGAGCGACTTAAGACCAAGCGACCTATATTGGTTGAGCGACTAAAAGTACACGAGTTATCATGGTGCGCTGCATCAATTTATATGACCAATTTTTTCATAATTGTAAATCTCATTAATTCTTTAATAGGATTAATTTTTTAAATGTGATCATATTACTTTTGACGATATCATAAATACAGTATGCATTCAAAAAAAGAAAAAATGGTATCACTAAAATAAAGAAGATTAATGAGATCAAAACAATTACACATTTGTTTAAATGTATGCAAAGACCCACTGGTGGCGTGATTAAAATATCATTTAAAGAGGGGGCTAGAAGCACAATTTATAGCAGATCTGCTAACTAGTGATGATTTGGTACAATATTCACTTGAAATCTGGTCTGAATTCGACGAGTGTCATGCGACTAAAACATGATGCTCCTGATACGAGTTACCTGAAACTCAACAACTTAGGATTGGATTATAAAAAAGAAAATGATGACTTAGGATTGAATTATATAAGTTCCTTGAAACCTGCAAGTATACGTATTTATGTAGGAACAAGGCGTCGCCTTAAAGACAAACAATTATGAACAATACAAAATAAAAGGGGAATTCCAAAAATCAAAATCGAAACATATAGATCTCACAATTTGAGAAGATGACGACTGAACATAAAAATTCAACTATGCAAAATCTTGAAAGATGTCATCGACAAGACAAACCTACTATTGAAATAAAAATTTAGAATATAAAAAGGTGCATCCAGGAATCAAATTCAAGGCCTCCTATGCATAAAGCAAAATCACTATACCAAATTGCGCTTGGTAAAATATTGAACCTAAAAATATATGTATATGTAGCAACAAGGCATCACCTTGAAAACAAGATTTATAAAATAGTAAAGGATAAGTCGGGAATTCCGAGAATCAAACTTGGGACCTCTCGCACATAAAGGGTGGATCTGTAAGTATAGGTCTTGTGACAACACATAACATAAAAGTCAATTTATGTGGACGCTCGAAAAAATATCATCTTTCATACAAACCTGGTTTTTGATATAAAATCTTACAAAATAGAAAGGCCCCAAAGGGGGGATCATGCCATAGGCGCAAAGGCCCACGATGAAAGGTTTGACCTCTAAGTACACGTCATGTGGCAATATGTAGCATAAAAGGAAAACTACGGGAAAGCTTGACGGTAAACAAGCCTGCTTATGAAAACAAACTTTACAGGACAGAAAGGGGCATTCCGAGAATCGAACTCGGGACCTCTCGCACCCGAAGCGAGAATCATACCACTAGACCAAATGCCCTTGATGAAACAATTAATTTGTAGGTGTAACTCATGTGGCAATACATAGCATTAGAGTTGACGGTTTAGAAAAAAACTCAAAAATAAAAGTGACACTATGCAAAAGTATGCAAAGACCCACTAGTGGCGTGATTAAAATATCATTTAAAGAGGGGGCTAGAAGCACAATTTATAGCAGTTCTGCTAATTGGTGATGATTTGTAACAATATTCACTTGAAATCTGGCCTGAATTCGATGAGTGTCATGCGACTAAAACATGATGCTCCTAATACGAGTTACATGAAAATCAATAACTTGGGATTGGATTATGACTTAGGATTGAATTATATAAGTTACTTAAAACCTGTAAGTATGTATTTATGTAGGAACAATGCGTCGCCTTAAAGACAAACAGTTACGTACAATACAAAATAAAAGGGGAATTCCAAAAATCAAACTCGAAACATATAGATCTCACAATTGGAGAAGATGATGACTGAATATAAAAATTAAACTATGCAAAATCTTGAAAGAAAGATGCCATCGACAAGACAAACCTACTATTGAAATAAAAATTTAGAATATAAAAAGATGCATCCGGGAATCAAATTCAAGGCCTCATATGCATAAAGCAAAATCACTTTACCAAATTGCCCTTGGTAAAATATTGAACCTGAAAATATATGTATATGCAGCAAAAAGGCATCACCTTGAAAACAAGATTTATAAAATAGTACAAGATAAGTCGGGAATTTTGAGAATCAAACTTGGGACCTCACGCACCCGAAGGGCTGATCTGTAAGTATAGGTCTTGTGACAATACATAACATAAAAGTCAATTTATGTGGACGCTTGAAAAATTATCTTCTTTCATATAAGCCTGGTTTCTGATATAAAATCTTACAAAATAGAAAGGCCCCAAAAGGGGGATCATGCCATAGGCGCAAATGCCCACGATGAAAGGGTAGACCTCTAAGTATACGTCATGTGGCAATATATAGCATAAAAGGAAAACTAAGTGAAAGCTTGACAGTAAACAAGCCTGCTTATGAAAACAAGCTTTACAGGATAGAAAGGGGCATTCTAAGAATCGAACTCGGGACCTCTCGCACCCAAAGCGAGAATCGTACCACTAGACCAAATGCCCTTGATGTAACGGTTAATCTGCAGGTGTAACTTATATGGCAATACATAGCATTATAGTTGACAGTTTAGAAAAACAAACTCAGAAATAAAAGTGAAACTATGCAAAAGTATGCAAGGACCCACTAGTGGCGTGATTAAAATATCATTTAAAGAGGAGGCCAGAAGCACAACTTATAGCAGATCTGCTAAATGGTGATGATTTGTTACAACATTCACTTGAAATCTGGTCTGAATTCGACGAGTGTCATGTGACTAAAACATGATGCTCCTAATACGAGTTACATGAAAATCAACAACTTAGGATTGGATTATGACTTAGGATTGAATTATATAAGTTACTTGAAACCCGCAAGTATCTGTATTTATGTAGGAACAAGGCGTCGCCTTAAAGACAAACAATTATGAACAATACAAAATAGAAGAGGAATTCCAAAAATCAAATTCGAAACATATAGATCTCACAATTTGAGAAGATGATGACTGAACATAAAAATTAAACTATGCAAAATCTAGAAAGATGCCATCGGCAAGACAAACCTACTATTGAAATAAAAATTTAGAATATAGAAATGTGCATCAAGGAAACAAATTCAAGGCCTCATATGCATAAAGCAAAATCACTAAACCAAATTGCCTTTGGTAAAATATTGAACCTGAAAATATATGTATACGTAGCAACAAGGCACCACCTTGAACACAAGATTTACAAAATAGTACAAAATAAGTTGGGAATTTCGAGAATCAAGCTTGGAACCTCTCGCACCCAAAGGGTTGATCTATATGTATAGGTCTTGTGACAACACATAACATAAAAGTCAATTTATGTGGACGCTTGAAAAAAATATCAACTTTCATACAAGCTTGGTTTCTGATATAAAATCTTACAAAATAGAAAGGCCCCAAAGGGGGGATCATGCCATAGGCGCCAATGCGCACGATGGAAGGGTTGACCTCTAAGTACACGTCCTGTGGCAATATGTAGCATAAAAGGCAAACTAGGGGAAAGCTTGACAGTAAAGAAACCTTCTTATGAAAACAAACTTTACAGGATAGAAAGGGGCATTCCGAGAATCGAACTCCAAACCTCTCACACCCGAAGCAAGAATCGTACCACTAGACCAAATGCCCTTGATGAAACAGTTAATCTGCAGGTGTAACTCATGTGGTAGAACATAGCATTAGAGTTGACAGTTTAGAAAAACAAACTCAGAAATAAAAGTGAAACTATGCAAAAGTATGCAAAGACCCACTAGTGGCGTGATTAAAATATCATTTAAAAAGGGGGCTAGAAGCACAACTTATAGCAGATCTGCTAACTGGTGATGATTTGGTACAATATTCACTTAAAATCTAGTCTGAATTCGACGAGTGTCATGCGACAAAAACATGATGCTCCTAATACGAGTTACATGAAAATCAACAACTTTGGATTGGATTACAAAAAAAGAAGACGATGAATTAGGATTGAATTATATAAGTTACTTGAAACTTGCAAGTATATGTATTTATGTAGGAACAAGGCGTCGCCTTAAAGACAAACAATTATGAACAATATAAAATAAAAGCGGAATCCCAAAAATCAAACTCGAAACATATAGATCTCACAATTTGAGAAGATAACGATTGAACATAAAAATTAAACTATGCAAGATCTTGAAAGATGCCATCGACAAGACAAACCTACTATTGAAATAAAAATTTAGAATATAAAAAGGTGCATCCAGGAATCAAATTCGAGGCCTCCTATACATAAACCAAAATCACTAAACCAAATTGCCCATGGTAAAATACCGAACCTGAAAATATATGTATACGTAGCAACAAGGCATCTCCTTGAAAACAAGATTTATAAAATAGTACAAGAAAAGTCGGGAATTCCGGGAATCGAACTTGAGACCTCTCGCACCCAAAGGCCTGATCTGTAAGTATAGGTCTTGTGACAACACATAACATAAAAGTCAATTTATGTGGACGCTTGAAAAAATATCATCTTTCATACAAGCTTGGTTTCTGATATAAAATCTTACAAAATAGAAAGGCCTCAAGGGGAGATCATGCCACAGGCGCAAATGCCCACGATGAAAGGGTTGACCTCTAAGTACACGTCAAGGGGGGATCATGCCATAGGCGCAAATAACCACGATGAAAGGGTTGACCTCTAAGTACACGTCATGTGGCAATATGTAGCATAAAAGCCAAACTAGGGGAAAGCTTGACAGTAAAGAAGCCTACTTATGAAAAAACACTTTACAGGGTGGAAAGGGGCATTCCGAGAATCGAACTCGGGACCTCTCGCACCCAAAGCGAGAATCATACCACTAGACCAAATGCCCTTTATGAAAAGGTTAATCTGCAAGTGTAACTCATGTGGCAGTACATAGCATTAGAGTTGACAATTTAGAAAAACAAACTCAGAAATAAAAGTGATACTATGCAAAAGTATGCAAAGACCCACTAGTGGCGTGACTAAAATATCATTTAAAGAGGGGGCTAGAAGCACAACTTATAGCAGATCTGCTAATCGGTGATGATTAGGTGCAATATTCACTTGAAATCCGGTCTGAATTTGACGAGTGTCATGCGACTAAAACATGATGCTCCTAATACGAGTTACATGAAAATCAACAACTTAGGATTGGATTATAAAAAATGAAAATGACGATTTTGGATCGAATTATATAAGTTACTTGAAACCTGCAAGTATATGTATTTATGTAGGAACAAGGCATCGCCTTAAAGACAAAAATGAACAATGCAAAATAAAAGGGGAATTCCAAAAATCAAACTCGAAACATATAGATCCTACAATTTGAGAAGATAACGACTGAACATAAAAATTAAAGTTTGCGAAATCTTAAAAGATGCCATCGACAAGACAAACCTACTATTGAAATAACAATTTAGAATATAAAAAGGTGCATCCAGGAATCAAATTCAAGGCCTCCTACGCATAAAGCAAAATCACTAAACCAAATTGCCCTTGGTAAAATATTGAACGTGAAAATATATGTATATATAGCAACAAAGCATCACCTTGAAAACAAGATTTATAAAATATTACAAGATAAGTCGGGAACACCGAGAATTAAACTTGGGACCTCTCGCACCCAAAGGGATGATCTGTAAGTATGTCTTGTGACAACACATAACATAAAAGTCCAATTTATCCGGACGCTTGAAAAAAATACCATCTTTCATACAAGCCTGGTTTTTGATATAAAATCTTACAAAATAGAAAGGTCCCAAAGTGAGGGATCATGCCATAGACGCAAATGCCCATGATGAAAGGGTAGACCGCTAAGTACACGTCATGTGGAAATATGTAGCATAAAAGGCAAACTAGGGAAAGCTTGACAGTAAACAAGCCTGCTTATGAAAACAAACATTACAGGATAGAAAAGGGCATTCCGAGAATCGAACTCGTGACCTCTCTCACCCAAAGCGAGAATCATACAACAAGACCAGATGCCCTTTATGAAACGGTTAATCTGCAGGTGTAACTCATGTGGTAGTGCATAGCATTAGAGTTGACAGTTTAGAAAAACAAGATCAGAAATAAAAGTGAAACTATGCAAAAGTATGCAAAGACCCACTAGTGGTGTGACAAAAATATCATTTAAAGAAGGGGCTAGAAGCACAACTTATAGCAGATCTGCTAACCGATGATGATTTGGTGCAATATTCACTTGAAATCTGGTTTGAATTCGACGAGTGTCATGCGACTAAAACATGATGCTCCTAATACGAGTTACATGAAAATCAACAACTTAGGATTGGATTATAAAAGATGAAAATGATGACTTAGGATTGAATTATATAAGTTACTTGAAACCTACAAGTATATTTATTTATGTAGGAAAAGGCGTCGCCATAAAGACAAACAATTATGAACAATACAAAATAAAAGGTGAATTCCGAAAATCAAACTCGAAACTTATAGATCTCACAATTTGAGAAGATGACGACTGAACATAAAAATTAAACTATGAAAAATCTTGAAAGATGTCATTGACAAGACTAGAATATAAAAAGGTGCATCCAAGAATCAAATTCAAGGCCTCTTATGCATAAAGCAAAATAACTAAACCAAATTGCCCTTGGTAAAATATTGAACCTGAAAATATATGTATATGTAGCAACAAGGCATCACCGTGAAAACATGATTTATAAAATAGTACAAAATAAGTCAGGAATTCCGAGAATCGAACTTGGGACCTCTCGCACCCAAAGGGCTGATATGTAAGTATAGGTCTTGTGACAACACATAACATAAAAGTCAATTTATGTGGACGCTTGAAAAAAATATCATCTTTCATACAAGCCTGGTTTCTAATATAAAATCTTATAAAATAGAAAGGCCCCAAGGGGGGATCATGCCATAGGCGCAAATGCCCATGAAGAAAGGGTTGACCTCTATGTACACGTCATGTGGCAATATGTTGCATAAAAGGAAAACTAAGTGAAAGCTTGACAGTAAAAAAGCCTGCTTATGAAAACAAGCTTTACAGGATAGAAAGGGGCATTCAGAGAATCGAACTCGGGACCTCCCGCACCCAAAGCGAGAACCATACCACTAGACCAAATGGCTTTGATGTAATGGTTAATTTGTAGGTGTAACTTATATGGCAGTACATAGCATTAGAGTTGACAGTTTAGAAAAACAAACTCAAAAATAGAAGTGAAACTATGCAAAAGTATGCAAGGACCCACTAGTGGCGTGATTAAAATATCATTTAAAGAGGAGGATAGAAGCACAACTTATAGCAGATCTGCTAACGGGTGATGATTTGGTATAATATTCACTTGAAATCTGGTCTGAATTCGACGAGTGTCATGCGACTAAAACATGATGCTCCTAATACGGGTTACATGAAAATAAACAACTTAGTATTGGATTATAAAAAAGAAAATGATGACTTAGGATTGAATTATATAAGTTACTTGAAACCTGCAAGTATATGTATTTATGTAGGAACAAGGTGTCGCCTTAAAGACAAATAATTATGAACAATACAAAATAAAAGGGGAATTCCAAAAATCAAACTCGAAACATATAGATCTCACAATTTTGAAAGATGATGACTGAACATAAAAATTAAACTATGCAAAATCTTGAAAGATGTCATCGACAAGACAAACCTACTATTGAAATAAAAATTTAGAATATAAAAAGGTGCATCCATGAATCAAATTCAAGGCCTCCTATGCATTAAGAAAAATCACTAAACCAAATTCCCTTGGTAAAATATTGAACCTGAAAATATATGTATATGTAGCAACAAGGCATCACCTTGAAAACAAGATTTATAAAGTACAAGATAAGTCGGGAATTCCGAGAATCAAACTTGGGGCCTCTCGCACCCAAAGGGCTAATCTGTAAGTATAGGTCTTGTGACAACACATAACATAAATGTCAATTTATGTGGACGTTTGAAAAAAATATCATCTTTCATACAAGCTTGGTTCCTGATATAAAATCTTACAAAATATAAAGGCCCCAAAGGGGGTATCATGCCATAGGCGCAAATGCCAACGATGAAAGGGTTGACCTCTAAGCACACATCATGTGGCAATATGTAGCGTAAAAGGAAAACTAGGGGAAAGCTTGACGGTAAGCAAGTCTGCTTATGAAAAACAAACTTTACATGATAGAAAGGGGCATTACGAGAATCGAATTCGGGACCTCTCGCTCCCAAAGCGAGAATGATACCACTAGGACAATTGCCCTTGATGAAACGGTTAATCTGCAGATGTAACTCATGAGGCAGTACATAGCATAAGAGTTGACAATTTAGAAAAACAAACTCAGAAATAATAGTGAAATTATGCAAAAGTATGCAAAGACCCACTGGTGGCATGATTAAAATATCATTTAAAGAGGGGGCTAGAAGCACAACTTATAGAAGATCCGCTAACTGGTGATGATTTGTACAATATTCACTTGAAATCTGGTCTGAATTCGACGAGTGACATGCGACTAAAACATGATGCTCCTAATACGAGTTACATGAAAATCAACAACTTAGGATTGGATTATAAAAAAAGAAAATGATGACTTAGGATTGAATTATGTAAGTTACTTGAAACCTGCAGGTATATATATTTATGTAGGAACAAGGCGTCGCCTTAAAGACAAACAATTATGAACAATAAAAAATAAAAGGGGAATTCCAAAAATCAAGCTCGAAACATATAGATCTCACGATTTGAGAAGATGATGACTGAACATAAAAATTAAACTATGCAAAATCTTAAAAGATGCCATCGACAAGACAAACCTACTATTGAAATAAAAATTTAGAATATAAAATGGTGCATCCTGGAATCAAATTCAAAGCCTCCTATGCATAAAGCAAAATCACTATACCAAATTGCCCTTGGTAAAATATTGAACCTGAAAATATATGTATATGTAGCAAAAAGGCATTACCTTGAAAAAAAAGATTTATATAATAGTACAAGATAAGTCGGGAATTCCGAGAATCAAACTTGGGACTTCTCGCACCCAAAGGGCTGATCTTTAAGTATAGGTCTTGTAACAGCACAAAACATAAAAGTCAATTTATGTGGACCCTTGAAAAAAATATCATCTTTCATACAAGCCTGGTTTCAGATATAAAATCTTACAAAGGAAGGCCCCAAAGGGGGGATCATGCCGTAGGCGCAAAAGCCCACGATGAAAGGGTAGACCTCTAAGTACACGTGATGTGGCTATATGTAGCACAAAAGGCAAACTAGGGGAAAGCTTGAAGTAAACAAGCCTGCTGATGATAACAAACATTACAGCATAGAAAGGGGCATTACAAGAATCGAACTCGGGACCTCTCGCACCCAAAGCGAGAATCATACCACTAGACCAAATGCCCTTGATGAAACGGTTAATCTGCAGGTGCAACTCATGTGGCAGCACATAGCATTAGAGTTGACAGTTTAGAAAACAAACTCAGAAATAAAAGTGAAACTATGCAAAAGTATGCAAAGACCTACTAGTGGCGTGATTAAAATATCATTTTAAGAGGGGGCTAGAAGCACAACTTATAACAGATCTGCTAACTGGTGATGATTTGGCACAATATTTACTTGAAATATGGTCTGAATTGGACGAGTGTCATGCGACTAAAACATGATGCTCTTAATACGAGTTACATGAAAATCAACAACTTAGGATTGGATTATTAAAAAAGAAAATGATGACTTAGGATCGAATTATATAAGTTACTTGAAACCTGCAAGTATATGTATTTATGTAGGAATAAGGCATCACCTTAAAGACAAACAATTATGAACAATACAAAATAAAAGGGGAATTCCAAAAATCAAACTCGAAACTTATAGATCTGGCAATTTGAGAAGATGACGACTGAACATAAAAATTAAACTATGCAGAATCTTGAAAGATGCCATCGACAAGACAAACCTACTATTGAAATAAGAATTAAGAATATAAAAAGGTGCATCCTAGAATCCAATTCAAGGCCTCCTATGCATAAGCAAAATCACTAAATCAAATTGCCCATGGTAATATATTGAACCTGAAAATATATGTATATGTAGCAAAAGGCATCACCTTCAAAACAAGATTTATAAAATAGTAAAAGATATTTCGGGAATTTCGAGAATCAAACTTGGGACCTCTCGCACCCAATGGGCTTATCTGTAAGTGTAGGTCTTGTGACAACACATAACATAAAAGTAAATTTATGTGGACGCTTGAAAAAAATATCATCTTTCATACAAGCCTGGTTTCTGATATAAAATCATACAAAATAGAAAGGCCCCAAAGGAGGGATTATGCCATAGGCGCAAATGCCCATGATGAAAGGGTTCACCTCTAAGCACACGTCATGTGGCAACATGTAGCATAAGCCAAACTAGGGGAAAGCTTGACAGTAAACAAGCCTGCTTATGGAAACAAACATTACAGGATAGAAAGGGGCATTCCAAGAATCAAACTCGGGACCTCTCGCGCCCAAAGCGAGAATCATATCCCTAGACCAAATGCCCTTGATGAAACGGTTAATTTGTAGGTGTAATTCATGTGGATAGCGTTAGAGTTGACAGTTTAGAAAAAAACCATAGAAATAAAATGAAACTTTGCAAAAGTATGCAAAGACCCACTAGTGGCATGATTGAAATATCATTTAAAGAGGGGGCTAGAAGCACAACTTATAGCAGATCTGCTAACCGATGATGATTTGGTGCAATATTCACATGAAATCTAGTTTGAATTCGACGAGTGTCATGCGACTAAAACATGATGCAAAAGTCAATTTATGTGGACGCTTGAAAAAATATCATCTTTCATACAAGCCTGGTTTCTGATATAAAATCTTACAAAATAGAAAGGCCCTAAAGGGGGATCATGCCATAGGCGCAAATGTCACGATGAAAGGGTTGACCTCTAAGTACACGTCTTGTGGCAATATGTAGCACAAAAGGCAAACTAGGGGAAAGCTTGACAGTAAACAAGCCTGCTTATGAAAACAAATATTACAGGATAGAAAGCGGCATTCCGAAAATCGAACTCGGGACCTCTCGCACCCAAAGCGAGAATCATACCACTAGACCAAATGCCCATAATGAAACGGTTAATCTGCAGGTGTAACTCATGTGGCAGTACATAGCATTAGAGTTGACAGTTTAGAAAGCAAACTCAGAAATAAAAGTGAAATTATGCAAAAGTATGCAAAGACCCACTAGTGGCGTGATTAAAATATCAACTAAAGAGGGGGCTAGAAGCATAACTTATAGCATATCTGCTAACTCGTGATGACTTGGTACAATATTCACTTGAAATCTGGTCTGAATTCGACGAGTGTCATGCGTTTAAAACAAGATGCTCCTAATACGAGTTACATGAAAATCAACAACTTAGGATTGGATTATTAAAAAAGAAAATGATGACTTAGGATTGAATTATATAAGTTACTTGAAACCTACGAGTACATGTATTTATGTAGGAACAGGGCGTCGCCTTAAAGACAAACAATTATGAACAATACAAAATAAAAGGGGAATTCCAAAAATCAAACTCGAAACATATAGATCTCACAATTTGAGAAGAAGACGACTGAACATAAAAATTAAACTATGCAAAATCTTGAATGGTGCCATCGACAAGACAAACCTACTATTGAAATAAAAATTTAGAATATAAAAAGGTGCATCCTGGAATCAAATTCAAGGCCTCCTATGCGTAAAGCAAAATCACTAAATCAAATTGCCCTTGGTAAAATATTAAACCTGAAAATATATGTATATGTAGCAACAAGGCATCCCATTGAAATCAAGATTTATAAAATAGTAAAAGATAAGTCGGGAATTCCGAGAATCAAACTTGGGACCTCTCGCACCCAAAGGGATGATCTGTAAGTATAGTTCTTGTGACAACACATAACAAAAAAGTCAATTTGTGTGGACGCTTGAAAAATATATCACCTTTCATACAAGCGTGGTTTCTGATATAAAATCTTACAAAATAGAAAGTCCCCAAAGGGGGGATCATGCCATAGGCGCAAATGCCCACGATGAAAGGGTTTACGTCTAAGTACACGTCATGTGGCAATATGTAGCATAAGTCAAACTAAGGGAAAGCTTGATAGTAAACAAGCCTGGTTATGATAACAAACTTTACAGAATAGAAAGGGGCATTCCGAGAATCGAACTCGGGACCTCTCGCACCCGAAGCGAGAATCATACCACTAGACCAAATGCCCTTGATGAAACGGTTAATCTATAGGTGTAAGTCATGTGGTAGTACATAGCATTAGAGTTGACCGTTTAGAAAAAAAACTTAGAAATAAAAGTGAAACTATGCAAAAGTATGCAAAGACCCACTAGTGGCGTGATTAAAATATCATTTAAAGAGGGGGCTAAAAGCACAACTTATAGCAGATCTGCTAACTCGTGATGACTTGGTACAATATTACTTGAAATCTGGTCTGAATTCGACGAGTGGCATGCGACTAAAACATGATGCTCCTAATACGAGTTTAATGAAAATCAACAACTTAGGATTGGATTATAAAAAAAGAAAATGATGAGTTAGGATTGAATTATATAAGTTACTTGAAACCTCCAAGTATATGTATTTATGTGGGAACAAGGCGTCGCCTTAAAGACAAACAATTATGAACAATAAAAAACATAAGTGGAATTCCAAAAATCAAACTCGAAACATATAGATCTCACAATTTGAGACGATGACGACTGAACATAAAAATTAAACTGTGCAAAATCTTGAAAGATGCCATTGACAAGACAAACCTACTATTGGAATAAAACTTAAGAATATAAAAAGGAGCATCTAGGAATCAAATTCAAGGCATCCTATGCATAAAGGAAAATCACTAAACCAAATTGCCCTTGGTAAAATATTAAAACGGAAAATATATGTATATGTAGCAACAAGGCATCACTTTGAAAACAAGATCTTTAAAATAGTGCAAGATTAGTCGGGAATTCCGAGAATCAAACTTGGGACCTCTCGCACCCAATGGGCTAATATGTAAATATAGGTCTTGTGACAACACACAACATAAAAGTCAATTTATGTGGACGCTTGAAAAAAATATCATCTTTCATACAAGCCTGGTTTCTGATATATAATCTTACAAAATAGAAAGGCCCCAAAGGGGGGATCATGCCATAGGCGCAAATGCCCACGATGAAAGGGTTGACCTCTAAGTACACGTCATGTGGCAATATGTAGCATAAAAGGCAAACTAGCGGAAAATGGACGGTAAACAAGCCTGCTTATGTAAACAAACTTTACAAGATAGAAAAGGGCATTCCGAGAATCGAACTCGAGACCTCTCGCACCCGATGTGAGAATCATACCACTAGACCAATGCCCTTGATGAAATAGTTGATCTGCAGGCGCAACTCATGTGGCAGTACATAGCTTTAGAATTGACAGTTTAGAAAAACAAACTCAGAAATAAAAGTGAAACTATGCAAAAGTATGCAAGGTAGCATTTTAAAAACGAATCTTTTGAAGTAGATTTACAAAATGAAAAGGGTCATTTCATAAATTAAACTCGAAACCAAGAATCATATAACTAGAACTGATGTCTTGGTGAAAGGCGGAATATGTAAGTATGCATAACTATATAACAATTTGATTATATCGTTTGGAGTAGTACATAACATATGATTTGGCAATCACAGAAATCTTAGCCGTCAACGTAAAACGACATGCTATGTAAAAGCATGGAAGATTTAATCTTAAAAACAAGCTTCTGTTTTAAATATGGTATAATACAATGGATTTAGAGACTGTCACCCATTCCAGTCAAAGAAATAATGATGCTATTAGAGAAAATGCTCTTGATGGCACTGACATATCTTGACTAATAATGACTATACTGATCATTAAATTACACATATATATATATTATGCAACATATAATTCATTGGACAAACCTCCACATGTCTCTGACCAGTTGATGTTATTAGAACAATAGGTTAGCAATGGACATTTCATCACAATTAATCCAGAATTCACTGTATAGCTCATGTACAATCAACAACAATATCACAGAACATATTAAATTCATACTAGACTTAGTATAACAAGATTGTCACCTTACATAATGTTACCATTAATGAATTCAATAACTTGAAATCCATGATTAAGTAAAAGAATTAGCGCTTTATTCTCAATGTCTATCAGCTTATTGCTTCCTACAGCCCACTTTTTTTTCCTGATGAATATGCATATGATGAAAAAGGTTTTCCAAAGTAGGTTATTTATACTCCATAGAACAATTTAATAAGTTTCTACTTCCAACTATATATATTCTATTCTCTTATTATTTTCTAGAATGTGTTGACAAACACAATATCATATACAAGGTTTTGTGGAGTAAATCTAAAAATCTCATGAGCATTCCATGTTAATTATCACTCAATTACTCCAAAACCCCAAACTTAAAATAAACAAAAACCTTTATTTCAAATGTTCATAAAACCCTAACTTGAAATACTCTAAACTAGACTCCTAAATTGGAAGTAATAAGAAAATAAATGCAATGTGAAGTAGCTAAACTGAGGAGAAATAGTTACCTGAATTTGATTCCGACGCCACTTTTTATTTAGGCGGAGGTAAAAAATTGTAGACTTGGGAGATGCTGGAAAATATGCAGCTAGTTTTGTTCCGGGAATGAGTAGGTCTAAGAAACTGTATTCGAAAAAAAGTTAAATGTGAGCGTTCTAGGCCACCACCGATGTATACATTCTGTCCAAGATCACTTTACTAAGGATTAGGGTCTCTGATTTTGGTTCATGGGACGGATTCGAATCCAGCATTGCACGTTATTCGAGCCATTAAACATATGTTGACTTGTAGTACGACTATTTACTACTGTCTAAGTAGTCAATTTAAAAAAAACACCTAATTAATATTAGAAATAGACCAAGGATTGAACATCAAAACATAAAACAAACATATATTCAAATTGATCTCTTCTTAAGCATCTAATGGTTGAAACATCCTCTTTTTCGCCCTCAAAGAAACTTATATAAGAATGGGCTAATGAGAAACACCCGACTTCACCCAAACCTGCTTTCTACTCCATCGGATTAAGGTCCGCATAAAGAAGGGTCAGTTCATGAATGTTGTTCGCAAATACTTGATTGACCACCGCGGAACAGAGTATACTCCCTTCGTCATCACTCACAAATGGGACTACCACATCAGGCTGTGCAATCATTTCTAAAACCCAATGATGCTAAAGGGAGCTATGTGGAACATGTTAGGATTTCGGTATACTTTAGGATAGATTAATCATGAAACCCTAGATCTGAATAGGTGACCCATATTGATTTGATTGAGAAGAAATCAGAGAAAAGTAAACAAACTAGCGGAAGTCATACCTGAATTCATAGCTGCTTATTGGAAAAGTAAATTTGATTTGGTTTTCCATACTAAAGCAAGCCGTATATCTCATAAGGTCTGAATCCACAATTATTGCTTTCATACGCTGATCAAGAGAAAGAGATAGATCTAAAAAATGAGAGCTGATCTGATCTTTCAAATCAACGTAAAACCCTAGATTTAAATTATTTCCATAGAAGTGATTAGGAATATAACCGGAGCTTCTGTAATTTGGGGACCATAATCCTTTATTTATAATGTTGGCATTTTCTAGTTTAGTCCTTCAATAAAATAGAAATGTCGCAATATCTACACATTAATACCATGACAATTACACCTGTAAGCCTTTTAACTTTAATTCATAATTTGATCATTTTAATTAGGCTTTACACCAAAATAGAACGACACTTTATTTTACATAGGTGGCCCATATATTGAGATTTTCCAACAATCTCCTTCTAGGCCATATATGTAATAACCTTATAAATGTGTTTAAATTTATGAGCTTCAAAATTTGCTATTTATAACGGAAGATGTTTTTAAAATAATCTCGTCCATTAATTATGCTGACAAAGGATCAGAATGGCTTCGTTACTTTCAATTTAGTTTGACATTTTCTTATTATGATTTTTTTATCTACTTCTTGTTAATGAAAGGAAACAAGTCCGATATATTATTTGAAGAAGTAACTATAGTTGAATCAAAGATAATGGTTCTCCTAAAGACAACGATACATACTTTAAAATTTTGTTGAACACCTCTTATTATTGTTCTTAATTTACTTCTTGTTAATGAAAGGAAATAGTTACTATATATTATCTTAAGAAGTAACTGTAGTTGAATCAAAGATAATGACTCTTCTTAAAGACAATGATACCTACCTTAAAATTTTATTTAACATCGTCTTATTATGGTTCTTAATTTACTTCTTTTTAATTAGAAAAACAAATCTCATACGTTTTTCGAAGAAGAAACTGTAGTTGAATCGAAAATAACGATTCTCCTTAAAGACAATGATCCATAATTTATTTCTCCTCCAAACTCAACATCCTCAAAAATTATAGCATTTCCCATCTTATAATTTTTTCTTACTGTGAGTTTATAAAACTTGTAGCTTTCAAGTCGCTTAGAATACTGATGAAGTAATTGTTATCTTTAGTGCCTCAATCTACAGTTATTTAGTAAGCTGAAACAAATAATCATATTAATTACCGAATCAAAATTTGAGACTTTATTATAAAAGTTATTTAGCATAAGTAGATATATATAAGCTATATTTTAAACATTAAGAGCTTCAGTCCAATAATGTTTGAATATATTCATTAGCCAATCTTATTATTTTTAAATGAACAATAATAACCCAATTTGTGCATATTAGAAATAGAAAACCAAAATCTATCTAAATGACAGCATAATAAAAATAAAATAAATCCAAACCATATTACCGAAATCTCAATAATATCTCAGAAATATCTAGTAAACCTTACTTTATATATCTGTATATCTTATTAAAGGAACAACTATAAATATATTTATATGTTATTTTTTTCTTCTAGATCCTTGGCGTCTTATTTATTCTTGTTTGTACATTTATTTACAATGTGTAATAAATAGGTACTTTCTATCTTACCATGCTTCAATCTCTCTTCTTCTTACCACAATGTGAAATGAGCTTAACAATAATCAATTTTTTCTTACGAAAATTAACAATAATCTTAAAATGGTTATGCCATGAATAATGAGAGTACAAGAAAAAAAACTTGAGTTGAAGCAATAATTTCCACATAGTACTCATTTATGTTTCATTTATTTTTACTTTATGGAATCAAGCAATATAAAGGTGCTTGTTTCTCCTTACCATTCTAAAAAAATGCTTGTCATTCTTACGAAAGAACTCCTAAAATTGGTTATCCCTATGGATACCACATCCTCAAAACCTTTTAAAATATTTTACTTTATGATCTTTGACTCTTTCCTTTTGAATTGTCTCACCTTTAAATGTTCTTCATGACATTATAAGAGCATTCAACCATAATATGAGTGATGTGACCCTCCTAACTGCAAAAGCTAGATCCATGAAGTTAAGAAAAAACAACATATTCTCTTAATAATCCTTAGAGTTAGTCTTAAACAAGATTAGAACATTAAAATTAGTAGAAACTTCAGTCAAATTATTTGAAAATTGAAAAAAATTAAGGATTGACTGTTTATGCTCATCCAATATCACCATAGTAAATTCAAATTATTGATAAGTGTTAACCCCGTTTTCACCAACGAGTTAAGACTCAGGCCGACTCAACTGGTTACGACTTAATTAGCTAACGAGTTAAGGTTCACGGCGACTTAAAGGAATGGAACGACTCATGGGGATTAGCGGTTCATGAGACAGGCCGACACAATGAGTTACCGACTCAACGAAGTTTACGATTCATATGAGATGACTCAAGGCCTAGACCGACTCAACGACTCAGGGCTTGTAATGACTCAGTGGATCAACGACTTAACTGAACTGAGGAGTTGCACGAGTTAAAGAATTGCGCGACTCACGACTTATGGGGATCAACGACTCAACGAGTTAATGCCTTAGAGGAGCAGAGTGGCTTAACTAGTTAGTGGGTTATGGGGCAGACCGACTCAGGGTTTCCAACGACTCAAGGCGACTAACGACCTATCATAAGTCGCTGGCGACCCAAGCATATGAGGAACAAGCTCAATGCCGTTTCATTTATGCCGCTGCCTGCTAACTTGTGATATGTGAGTTGGTCATAGCTCATCTTGAGTCGGTCACGGTTCATCCTGAGTCGGTCGCGACTCATGACTTGGTCAACGATTCCAACCCAGAAATTGGCCTATAAATACATAGCCACCTCCAATATTCAAGGGACTTTTTGGCTGATTCGTTTCAAGCGCCGTTACTCTGCTGCATTCCGAACTACTTCAACACTTAAAGCTTTTGAGATACAAAGAACGCCTCAGGGAACTTCACGAAGAAATCATACATGTCCAACATGAGTTCAAAGATTTTGATCGACATTGAAGTTTAGGCTACTTGTTCTAAGTCACTTGGAACTCGAAATGTGTTGTAATCAAAGTGTAATTGCATCGACTTGTAATCAAATCGTCAATAAAGATATTCAAAGTGAACGTAGGCTCTCTCTTAAGCCGAACCACTATAAAATTGCTGTTGTTTACTGCTTTTTCGCTATTATCTTCTTACAATCTATTCCCGGGCTATCGGGTGGTGCTTTCACAACTACACTTTATACACCGGGATGTTAGCGTTCAAATTTTAGCGTTAACATTTTTGGTGCTTTCACTGAGAGCTGAACTCAGGCAAATCGTCATCATTGCTCCATGAAAGTTTGTTGAAGTAACCTCTCTGAAGACTAGAAGTTTATCCGAAATCATGGCTCCGGGGAGAAAG
This sequence comes from Allium cepa, assembly GCA_030765085.1. Lineage (NCBI taxonomy): Eukaryota > Viridiplantae > Streptophyta > Magnoliopsida > Asparagales > Amaryllidaceae > Allium > Allium cepa. The sequence goes on from CM060937.1 coordinate 606,800,044, forward strand.
AGTAGATCTGTTAGATCTGGAAATGCTCAAGAGGGAACCTCCGCTTCCCCAGTACCTAATCAAGCCACTCCACCTGTTGGAGTTACAAAAGCGGAGTTGGATGCTGTAATCTTAGGGCTGAACCAGCAGATAAATGCCCAAAGTGCACAATTGGAAGCTCAGAACGCCCAAAATGCCCTAATTCTGAATAAGTTGAATGACTTGCTTGGGGTAAACCGTCAACCAACGGGTAATGAAAGGAACCTTGCTGGCAACATTCATGAGGATGAAGAAAGAAACATTCCTGAGAGGGCTGCCAGCCCCTTTGAGCGGACATTTCCTGAAATTGGTGGATCTATAGCTCGAAATGATGAGGGATATCTTTCTGAAATGGTTCGACAAATCATGAAGGAAAGCATGCAAAGGAATGAAGATGAGAAGGAATGGGGTTTCGCTCCAAGTAAAACCCCGTTTACCGAAAGAATCTTGAAGGCTGAGTTTCCAAGGAAGTTCATCCCCCCAACTATCCCAGCTTACAAAGGAACAAGTGATCCGAACGAATTCTTGTATAAGTATGACTGGCACATGACAGGTGCCAGAGCTTCTGATGAAATAAAGTGCCGATATTTTCCTGTATACCTGGAAGGTGTAGCTCTGCTTTGGTTCACCAAGCTGCCGGTCCGGTCTATAGATCAGTTTTCTGACTTAACCCGGAAATTCAAGGAGCAGTTCAGACTATACGCTTCAAAAGCCAAAGATATTATGTCGTTGTCAAGTTTAGAGCAGAATCCAGGTGAAACTATCAGATCTTTCTTGAATCGCTTTAATATAGCGCTGGCCGAGGTAGACAATGCAGAACCACGGATGATCTTGACCTATCTGATGAGGGCCATCGACAAGTTGAGCGAATTTGGAAAATGGCTTAACATGAAGGAACCAAATTCCCTTGAAAAATTCTACAAGAAAACAGATGAGTTCATACGCCTGGAAAGCCGTCCTATACCGGTAAAGGCAGCGTTAGAAAAAGCTGAAGATAACATTGCTGCTCCACGCAAGAGTGAATCTGCAGGACAGAAAAGGGAAAATAACGATGGAAAGAAACAGAAAAATCTGAAGAGGCCTCGTTCCTTCAAACCATCGGAATATACTCCTTTATCAGATACACCGGAGCATATATACCTTGCCACTAAAGATTCTGTTGAATATCCTAAACCTCCTGTTCTGAGAAACGGGAGGAAAGCTGTGCAAAGTGGGAAGTTCTGTCGCTTTCATAATCAACCTGGTCATGATACCGACGAATGCCGCCAATTGAAAAATTTGATTGAAGAATTGATAAGGGAAAACAAGCTGCAGCAATTTGTGGAAAAGAATAGCAGCAATCCCGCTTCGACTAGTCAGGGGCAACGAGCTCCTGCTCATCAACCCAGGACAGGTGAAAAGACTGCAGGGCATGAATCCGGAAGGCCTGTTATCAATGTCATTACGGGAGGACCTCACCCAGCAGGCAGGAGCTGGGGTGAGATGGAAAGGTATACCCGAGCTTTGAAGTATGTACCGACTGAGGAAGATGTATTTGTTTTGGAAGGTGCTATGCCCCTGAAGCAACAAAGAACTTTCAATGATGATATTGTGTTCAGAGCCAGGGATTCCGCAGGTAAGCTCCTACCTTGGATCCCTTAGTCATCTCGGCTGGTATCGGGCCAGCTATTGTCAGAAGAGTTCTCATTGATTGTGGCGCATCCTGCAATATCCTCTTCAAGAAAACATTCGACCAAATGAAGATCCCTATGGCTGATGTGCAAGCCTCATCGCAGAAAATCGCTGGCTTCACTGGGGAGCCAAAACAGCCGATAGGAACCGTTGATTTGTTTGTGGAACTTGGAGAAGGAGAGAGAAAAGTGGTCCGCAAGCAAACTTTTGTGATTGTCGACGAATTTTCTGCTTATAATGCTTTCCTTGGCCGTCCAACTCTCGCAACATTCAAAGTTGTTCTGGCCCCATGGTGCCCCACCATTAAATTTCCCACAGATAATGGAGTGGGAGTTATAAAAGGGGATCAAAATGCGGGGCGGGAATGTTATCTAACAGAGCTACGAGAAACCAGAAAAAGAGAAATAGGAAAGGATGCGGCAGCCCCAGTCCGCATCAAAGAACCAGCCTTGTAGCAATTACAGGGCGGACCCTGCACTGGCGAGCACAGCGGAGCAAGGAAAGAGATGGATCCTAGAAAAGTCAGTGCAGGGGAGAATAGAGTGGTACCAGTGGAAACGACAATACCAGTACCTGTTGACCCAAAGGACCCAAACAAGGTGTTGAATGTGGGATCACAACTTAATGTGTCAATTCAGAATATCTTAATATCTTTTTTAAAGGCAAATTTGGATGTTTTTGCTTGGACTCATGCCGATATGTGCGGGATATCCCCAGAAGTTGCAGTACACGCCCTAAATATTGATCCAAAATTTACACCTGTGAAGCAGAAAAGGAGAACTCAAGGTCCAGAAAGGTCGGCAGTGTTAAAAGAAGAAGTTGATCCGCTCATGGAGAATAATTTTATCAAAGAATCTACCTATCCGAATTGGGTTTCAAATCCAGTGCTGGTTAAGAAAGCCAACGGAAAATGGAGAGTATGCATCGATTTTTCAGATCTAAACAAGGCCTGCCCCAAAGACTGCTTCCCATTACCCAGGATCGATCAACTGGTTGACGGAACAGCGAGACCCGAATTGTTATCTTTTATGGACGCCTACTCCGGATATAACCAGATCATGATGCATGAGCCAGATCAGGAGGACACGAGCTTTATCACCGACGTTGGTCTTTACTGCTACAGAGTTATGCCCTTCGGGCTGAAGAATGCAGGGGCAACATACCAAAGACTTGTTAATGCTATGTTCAAACCGCAATTGGGCAAGACTATGGAAGGCTACGTCGATGACATGTTAGTAAAGTCTAAGAAAGCAGTGGATCGCATAGAACACTTAGCAGACATGTTCGCAGTCCTCCGAAAATATGGAATGAAGCTCAATCCTTTAAAATGTTCATTTGGAGTGGAATCCGGCAAGTTTTTAGGTTTCATCGTGAGCGCTAGAGGCATTGAGGCTAGTCCAGCTCAAATTACCGCCTTAAAGGAAGTCAAAGCTCCTAGAACAAAGAAGGAATTGCAAAGTCTCAATGGAAAAGTCGCCGCCTTAAGTCGGTTCATTTCCAAAGCCACAGATAAATGCATCCCATTCTTTAACGCCCTAAAGAAAGGAAAGAAAAACTTCGATTGGACTCCCGAATGCCAAAAAGCCTTTGATGAATTGATTCGCCATATGGAAACGCCTCCAATACTTTCTAGGCCTGGCGATGGCGAGGATCTTCTTATATACTTGGCAGTATCATCTCATGCTTTAAGTGCAGCGCTGATACGAGAAGACAAGAGGATTCAACATCCAGTTTACTATATCAGCAAAAGACTCACTGGGGCAGAGATGAATTACTCTAAGTTAGAAAAATTCGCCTATTGCCTACTAATTGCATCTAGGAAGTTGAGGCAATATTTCCAAGCTCATCCTATCAGAGTCCTCGCTGATCAACCTTTAAAGCAAGTCCTGTTTCGCCCTGAGACTTCGGGTCGTCTTCTAAAGTGGAATATTGAACTCAGTCAATATGACATCACTTATCATCCCCGAAAAGCAATCAATGGACAAGCTTTAGCGGATTTCATCGCAGAATTCACAGATAAGGGCAACGGTGAGGAGGAAACGATAGACTATTCCCCAATCCAATGGAAGTTATATGTCGATGGCGCGAGAAACGACTACTGTTATGGAGCCGGAGTTGTACTCGAGACCCCTGAAGGTCGATCATTATGCTACGCACTAAGATTGGAATTTCCTTCAACAAACAATGAAGCAGAATACGAAGCCCTTATCGCTGGCTTGAGGATTGCTAAAGAATTAAACATCCGAGCGTTACAGATCTTCAGTGATTCTCAGCTTATTGTATGCCAAGTCAAAAAGGAATTCCAAGCGAAAGAGGGGAATCTGCCCGCCTACTTGTCAAAGGCTTGGGAACTCCTGGGTGATTTCGATCATTACATGATAAGTCACATTCCTCGAGAAGAAAACATGAAAGAAGATTCTCTCGCAAAGTATTCTAGCACAGGCGAAGCTCAATTTCTGGGGTTAACTCCAGTGGAGGTCCTATCGACTCCGAGCATTGATGAGATGGATATTGATTGGATCATGAGCGTGTCTCAAGAGCAAGAATCATGGATGACTCCAATAACAGAATATCTGCTCAATGGCTCTTTACCGGAAAACTCAAAAGAACGAAAGAAGCTACTGAGGAAAGCCCCTCGCTATATAGTCCAGGATGGCCAGTTATACAGACGGGGATTCTCAATGCCGTTACTTCGATGTGTATCTAGGGAAGAGTCAAAAACAATCCTAGCTGAGGTGCATGGGGAGAATGTGGTGATCATTTAGGTGGTCAAACTTTAGCGAAAAAGATTCTCCGATACGGATATTTTTGGCCAGAAATTAATCGAGATGCAGCAGACTATTCCCGAAAATGTGACAGATGCCAAAGATTCGCCAAAATTCCTAGAGCTCCTTCCACTGAACTCACACAGATGGTTAGTCCATGGCCGTTTGCGATATGGGGAATAGACATTGTAGGACCGTTACCAACTGCCAAATCTGGAATTAAATATGCCATTGTTGCTGTAGATTATTTTACTAAGTGGGCAGAAGCTGAACCACTGGCTACTATCACTTCAAAAATGATGATGAGTTTTGTGACTAAAAGTATCATTTGCAGATATGGTGTGCCTCAACAAATAATTGCAGACAATGGTACTCAGTTCGAAAGTGAAGAATTCCTAGATTTTTGCAAATGATTCAAAATCCGAAAAAGCTTCTCAACAGTAGCCCATCCGCAGGCAAACGGGAAAGTGGAAGCAGTAAATAAAATTATCAAGTCAACCATCAAGAAGCAACTTGAAAGAGCAAAAGGTGGTTGGGTCGATAAGCTACCGCTGGCACTATGGGCCTACAGAACTACCCACAAAACTGCGACTGGGCATACTCCATTTTCATTGGCATACGGATCAGAGGCAATGATTCCGGTAGAAACAGAGGTCCCTTCACATAGAAGAATCCATTTCAATCAAGTGGAGAATGAGAAACTACAGCTTGAGGCACTAGATCTCCTTGATGAAAAATGAGAAGAGGTTGAGCTCAGAATCGCATCTCATCTGCAAAGGATAGCCAGACATTTCAATTCCAAAGTTCACCAATGCAGCTTTGAAATTGGAGATCTAGTCCTAAAGAGAATTTTGACAGCGACAGGTGTGTTTGGGCCAAATTGGGAAGGACCATATGTCATAGGTCAAAAGCTTCTGGATGGCACATTCAAACTCACTACTGTCGAAGAAGATCAAATTCCAAGAGCTTGGAACAGCAATCACTTGCGTCCATACTTTACTTGATAGCTTTGTTGAAATGTTGTAAAAAGAATTATGAATGTATGATTCCTGTAATTGAAAGCAATTGTAAAACTGATGCAAGTGAATAATGAAAGACTATAAAGTGGATGTAGGCCCAAATTCTTGGCCGAACCACTATAAATCTTGTGTTCCTTATTATTATTATTACATGTTTGCTTTATTTTCGATATGAAAAGTACATTAAATGTATTACTGAAATGTCGATTTAAATTTTTACAGGCAACGAAAACAAAACTTGCACATTACAAGACCAAGTGATTCTTGTTATCATTCAACAAACAAATTCCAAGTTGCAAAATTCCCGAGCATTAAATCCTAGATAAGAAGTGCTTTAATTGAACGGTCAATGATTTCGCCGAAAACGGGCTTTAGCTAATAAATTGAGAAGTTTAAACAAACAAACATCCAATTAAGAAACTTATGTCCGTACTCGTGAACTGGCCTAGCAATGAAGTACACTTCTTTGGATTAAACAAGCTACTTGTAAGAGAAGGGAGTGCAAGTTAAAAAAAAATAGAGGATCAATGAAAAGGCATAAGCAAGTGGACAAGGAACAACTAAAGTCCTCTTCGGAGGCACAACTCTTCGGAGGATAAAGACCTCTAACGAAGCATATGCCGTAAAAAAGTAAGTTCTCTACTCAACCAAAAAAGATTGGAGGAGTCAAGACCCTCCAACCATGAGAGAGTAACTTCCAGGCAATCTTCGGAGGCCCATTTCACCAGGAGTTGAAGTGTTACAACCGCTCTTCGGAATTTCACTTCACCAGAGTTGAAATGTGAAACAAAATAAAAGCCCTCTTCGGAGGCCCATTTCACCAGGAATTGAAGTGTTACAGCCGCTCTTCGGAATTTCACTTCACCAGAGTTGAAACGTAAAACAAAATAGAAGCCCTCTTCGGAGGCCCATTTCACCAGGAGTTGAAGTGTTACAACCGCTCTTCGGAGTTTCACAATCAAGAAGAAAGACCTCTTCGGAAGCCCACGTTTCACCGAGATTGAAATAAAACTTCCAAGTGTTGAAACGTGAAAAGGCTTTCTTCAAAGGCACAACTCTTTGGAGGTACACGTTTCACCAAGATTGAAATAAAACTTCGAAGTGTTGAAACGTGAAAAATCCCTCCTCAGAGGTACAACTTTCTATGTTTTAAAAAAAAAAACCCTCATTAAAAGCACACTTTAACTTTCAAAGGAAGAGTAATTTACCTATTCTGGAAAATAATCTTCCTCAAAAAAAAAGAAAAAAGAAAGTTAAAGTACCCCTCAGAGGCCCGCTTTACCTCATAGAAGAATTCACTTGGTAAAATGTGTACATAAGCAAAAGAAAAAAAAAGTGATTTCTTCGAAGGACAAAGCGTAAAAACTTATATGAAGGGAGTTGTACTCTATAAAAATTTCTTCAAGAATGAAATAATTATTCTTCAGAAAATAAGAGTGCAAGTCCCCTCGAAGTATAAAATATTGCAGCAAGCTTGTGGTATAGGGGCAACATGGTGTAGTTACATACAATATGGTATAGCCACATCGGCAAAAGTAATGCTCAAACAACGTGCCATAAGCCCGCTGCAATATCATATAAATAAACTTGTGCAAAAATGAATAATAAATGCATTCTTAAATTCAAACAGGAGTCTGTACAAATAAAGGATCATTTTATTCAATTGTATTGCAGATACAAGTTTCAAAATAAAAAGAAGGGGCCGGTACCCGCACAATTCTCGACCAGAACATGCAAAAGACAAGAAGCTAAAAGATGGAATCTTCATTTCTTCTTGCCAACTTTGGACCCTTTACCCGGCCGAATGGTTAGCTTTTCAGGTCGGTCTGTAAGCATAAGGGAAGAAGGGGAGGGAGGTGCAACAGGTGCAACTTCCGGTTCCTCTTCAGTAGCAATGATTTTCTTCCCCCTCCTCTTCGATGTTCCGTGCTTCTTTCTCCTCTTCGAAGAAGACTCACTCCCTGGAGTAACAAGAGCAGACAAAATTATGTCATCAGAAGGAGTCTGCTCCGGAGATATCTCACCTCCCTCAAGTCCCTCGTCTTTCTGCTCTTGCGAAGCGATAGGGTCATCTAAGCCATGAAGAGCCTCTATTTGCTCCTCTTGTGACCCGGGCTGTGAAGCAGAAGGAGGAGCCACCTGAAGAGATGGTGGAGGGATAACCGGAGGAGGCGAAGCTTGCACAACACTTGGTGTTTCAACTGCAGAAGAAGAGAAATTAAAAATATTAGTATCTCCCCAAAAGAAGGGAGATATGGGTTCGTCAAGATTCAAGAAGTAATCGAGAAGCTCATCAAACTTTTGAGGAGCAAGCATGCAATCCACCTGAATCGGACCAATGTCAAAATTACCTGAAGATATTTGCTTCGTTAGTTCAATCTCATAATTTTGAGCTCCAATATCCTCCAAAGCCTCATCATCAGTAGGGGCAATTACCCCGGTTCTTGTAGGAGGCGGGGAATGAGTACTGGAACCTGTGATGTCAACTCCAGGAGAGACTAAAGGACGTTCAGAGGTAGTAGGTGGTAATTCTTTTTCAGAACGTTCCTCTTCCGCCATCCCAGTCCGCACTCTGGCGAGTTGCTCTTTTCCCTTCGCAAGAGCAGCGCGAGTTTCCTCATCTAGGTAGCGCGCCTCAAGATCTTCCTCGGTATACCCGGCGCCTTTGAACATGTCGAGAGCAGCTTCCCACACTTCAGCCAAAGTGATTTCGTATTTAGGACCAAGAAAAGAGAGACTGCCATGCCCTAAGACACTGTGCAAGTAAAATTCAAATAGATTTGAACTGACGTTGGGTTCCATGGTTTGAATAGATTCTTCAGCTGCGATTTTACCAGCCATGGCCTCATCTCGTTCTTTTTTGGTTTTAGCAAGTTGAGCTTTTAACGCTTCAATCTCCATGTCTTGGGCGCTCATTTTACTCCGCAACTGAGCGACATCAGTGCGGTAATTCTCTACAGCCTCTTCTAGCCTCTCAACTTTAGCTTCGGCATCTCTTTGGCCAGCATGTGCATCCCGCACTTGTTTTTGTAGCACCTCTTCTCTTTGAGTGTAAGTGTTAGAAGAGGTGGCAAGATCGTCTTTAAGCTGCTTGACTTCAGCTTCAAGTTTCTCTTTATACTCGGCTATGTTTTTCATCACGATGTTGTGCTGGTCAAGAATCTTCTGCCATTCCGACTTATCGTTCTCCATAGTTAGCATCGCCTCGAAATTGTCCCGATTGACCCTTTGGAGTTCATCAACGAGCTTTTTCCATCCAGACATTCTTTCAATATCGAGTCTAACGGCATCAAGATTTTGGTACATGGCTTCTTTATCGATGGGAACTAAATCAAGATCGAAGCGAACTCCCTTTAAACACCAATTCGGGAATCGGCTCTGTAGGGTCGGTGGGCCCCTTTCAACACGATATGAAGGCCTATTAAGAAGTGTTTGAATAGCGCTTCCTTCAAGAGCAGGGGATTTGGAAGGAATGTCGATAGAGATGGGAGCGTCAGACTTTTCAGATATTGCAGATGCGTGTTTCTCACTAGGTTTGGCCCGCTTGCTCGGGTCCTCAACAATGTGGCTCTTCCCCCGACCATCATGTGTTTTACGTTTGTGAGAGTCATCGCCTCTTGAAGAAGACTCATGTCGCACATCTATCCTCTCATGACGCTCTTCATATTCTCTCCTCTCTCTAGCTTTTCGAGCATCTCTCTGCTCATCGGTTTCTCTGGGACCAGTAAGGCAGCGTCTATAATCATAGTTGCCACGCCCTCCATAGCGCTGAAAGTCTTTATAGTAAGAGCCGCTGCCGCTACGCCCCATTGAAGGATCTGAAAGGCAAAAAGACAGGTCTTAAAAGCCTTTAGAGAAAAGAAGTCAAACACAAACAAGTGCTGAAAAATCCTAAGTGTTGTGTAATGTGTAAACTACATGCATCAAGCTACAGACCACTCTGTGGAGTAGAGGTGATGATAACTTGAGTAAGAGGAGTTGACATTTGTTGTAGAGAAGATGTCGCCTCGATTACAGAAGAGATAGTTTTGGAAACATCATCTTTAAAAAGTTCTTGTGAAGTCACAATTAGGTCGCTCAACCCCTCAAAAACATCATCACCATCATGCTTTTTGGGACTTGCTTTCTCAACTCCTTCGTCAGCAGGTCTCCCGGAAGATCGTGGAGGTTCTTCCTCTTCGATAACTGGGGCAAGTGTCAAATTGCTAGACGGCCCCGCAACATCAGTCAGAGTGGGGCACTTCACCAGTAAAGTTTCAGTGGAGGGATCTTTTGGCATAAGCTTTTCAGCCTCCGCTGGAGAATCGGGAACTTCACAAAGCTGAGTGGAACGAGAAGGGTGAAGGAGTCCAAATTGATGTAAAAATTCATCATGTAACAAAAACTTTATACTCCTCTCTTCTGCCGCCACGGCATTCAGTCTTTCAAAAATTTGCTTATAGCATGGATCTCTAGAGGGAGGAGGAAGTGCTAAAACAGAAGAAAAAAAAAGAAGCGAAGTTAGCATTTAGCAACTCAGATTTCGAAAAGCTCAAGAATGGAGAAATAAAAACATGAAATCTTACTTCCTACTCTCCAGATGGCATAAAACCCTGGAGGACAGTGAACAAAGAAAAACTGATTTAGAAATCCATGAACGCTTTCAGGAAGACCAGTGATGAGTTTGCGGTTTCGAGCACTCCTTATAACTACGATAGAGGGATGTTTTTAATTTTTGTGAATGAGCAGAAGTAGCAGATTTCCCCAAAGCTCGGTAATCGATCCAAAACTCTCCTAAATAGCACACATAACGCCATCAGAATGGCATGGCCGTTGGGGTGCAATTGGAATGGGGAGATAGATAACTGAAGCAGGAATTGCTGAAGGAAGTCATTAAAAGGTGGGATGGCACCGCTCAAGCACATTTTGCGATTGACAGCAATAAATCCAAGAGGGGCCCTATCTGCAGTATCATTTGGCCCCGGCAGTAAGGCATCAGCTTCGGCAATGCCAAACTGGATGCGCAATTGGTTAAACACCCGCTGATTCAGAGTTGTGGAAGTTCTCTCCGGAGGGTTATCCAGTGGGTTAGCTATTGGGAAGACATCTTCAGCCTGGCCCATCGGTTCTTCTTGCTGAGAAGTCATTCTACACAAGCAACTGGATGTTCAAATGCGAAGGTGCACGTTTCCTAAAAGTGTGAAGTGTTGTGCATAACTAATGGAGATAAACAAGTAAATATAACTGAAGTTAAGCTAGTTGGCAATTGATCAATTAGTAAATTTCAGGACTTGTTAATTTAAAGTTTCAGGTATAGTGTTAGTGCAAACCGGTCAATTTCAGTTGACTATCTCAACATTGCTTTAGCACTCTACTTGGATTCGTTGGTTTAAAGTACTTCATTCACGCAATCTATTTAACATTTATCTTCTATTGACTAATCTGTCATTGCATGTGGGCAATCAATGGCAGTATATTCGTCCCGATTTTCTGTGATTGTTGTATTAAACAGGTTGTATACTTGCAAATTGAAGCAATCTGTAAAACTAAAATATGCAACAAAGTTTAGCAGGTTAAAGTCCAAACAATTCAATATTCAGGCAGTTTATTTCAGCAATTCAAGTCAAAGATCGAGTCAGAATTATGCTTCAAAACAGTACAATGTGATAACTCATTCATGTTTTAAGGTTATGAGGCAAGTTAAGCTAGGTCGTTTATGCTCCAAGTCATTAATGCATCGAGTCACTAGTTCTCTAAGCCGTAAGGCATGGTAAAAGGAGAATTTTTTTAGTTCAAAGCAGTGTGAAATTCTCCAAGTCCTGTCTCGGCCGCGACTCAAATCCTCGGTTGCATCTAATTGAGCCGGTCGTAGGTTCAAACCACAAGGAGCAACTCGGTATGAAAAATAGTCCAAGTGCTGAGTCGTTCACGACCTATGACATGAGTCGTTCATGGCCTATGGCTTAAGTCGTTTGCGGCAGATGGTTTGAGACGTTCACGGTTCAAAGGATGAGTCGCGGTGAGGATCTAAAGGGCTGAGTCGCTCGTACGACCAAAAACCTAAGTCATCAAAAAACCAACTAGGTCATGAGAATCCTAGGTCATTTCCTCAACAGGTCATCTTCTCTCTAACCCATTAACCCGTTAAGGATCATTTCATCTTTTCCAAACTCGCAGACCAAATAATTCGAGGCACTATAATCCATTGTCTTCACCTCACACCATCAGAAAATCACTCAAAGGACCAATTCGAATCGCTTCAAGTTTGCGACGAATCTGACGTGCTATTATGTTATCGCGAGCAATAACAATAATATAATCGATGGCAGTTGTAAATCGATCAAAAAAGCATGAGTCGCGATGGAACATGGCACAAAGATGCATCGGAGTCAGAAAAATGGGAAGTCCGGTTTCGTAATTCAATAACAGTAAGGAATCGAGAGAGAATCAGACTCACTTACGCAACAAAGATTATTAGCAGGAAGTTGGAATAGAATTGCTTTCGAAAGCTCGGAGGAATGTTAATGGCAGAAAACGACTTACAAGATTGGTATGAGAAGAAGAAGATAAAAGTGATGATTCATGCCTTTTATACCAGGGTGGTGGAACAAGAGTCGGCACATGCGAGTCAAGATGAGTCGAAGTACACGACCTACGACTTAGGCGTGTACTTCGAGGGGCAAATGTTAACCCCGTTTTCACCAACGAGTTAAGACTCAGGCCGACTCAACTGGTTACGACTTAATTAGCTAACGAGTTAAGGTTCACGGCGACTTAAAGGAATGGAACGACTCATGGGGATTAGCGGTTCATGAGACAGGCCGACACAATGAGTTACCGACTCAACGAAGTTTACGATTCATATGAGATGACTCAAGGCCTAGACCGACTCAACGACTCAGGGCTTGTAACGACTCAGTGGATCAACGACTCAACTGAACTGAGGAGTTGCACGAGTTAAAGAATTGCACGACTCACGACTTATGGGGATCAACGACTCAACGAGTTAATGCCTTAGAGGAGCGGAGTGGCTTAACTAGTTAGTGGTTTATGGGGCAGACTGACTCAGGGTTTCCAACGACTCAAGGCGACTAACGACCTATCATAAGTCGCTGGCGACCCAAGCATATGAGGAACAAGCTCAATGCCGTTTCATTTATGCCGCTGCCTGCTGACTCGTGATATGTGAGTCGGTCACAGCTCATCTTGAGTCGGTCACGGTTCATCCTGAGTCGGTCGCGACTCATGACTTGGTCAACGATTCCAACCCAGAAATTGGCCTATAAATACATGGCCACCTCCAACATTCAATGGACTTTTTGGCTGATTCGTTTCAAGCGCCGTTACTCTGCTGCATTTCGAACTACTTCAACACTTAAATCTTTTGAGATACAAAGAACGCCTCAGGGAACCTCACGAAGAAATCATACATGTCTAACATGAGTTCAAAGATTTTGATCGACATTGAAGTTTAGGCTACTTGTTCTAAGTCACTTGGAACTCGAAATGTGTTGTTATCAAAGTGTAATTGCATCGACTTGTAATCAAATCGTCAATAAAGATATTCAAAGTGGACGTAGGCTCTCTCTTAAGCCGAACCACTATAAAATTGCTGTTGTTTACTTCTTTTTCGCTATTATCTGCTTATAATCTGTTCCCGAGCTATCGGGTGGTGCTTTCACAACTACACTTTATACACCGGGATGTTAGCGTTCAAATTTTAGCGTTAACAATAAGTCTCTTCTTAAGATACCAAGCACAATAAAAATATCAAGATTTTGAATAGTAATATTAACTGTAAGTGGTACTCTTGTTGTAATGATCAAATACTATAATAAATTCAAATCAAATACTAATACCAATCTTTAGGACGAATTGTTCTTGATTTCCTGTCAACTTTTTGGTGTTATGGCCTTGCCAAAAGGCGGGATTACAATATATATATATATATATATATATATATATATATATATATATATATATCACCTATTTGTAAACTTCTCAGAAGCATCGAGTGCATTGCGAATTATTTCACTTGCTTTCTATGGGACCATGCAAAGCTCCCTGCCTCTTGTAATCTTTGCAATAGCCAAATCCACCATGTTTGAAAGTGGAGATAAGATAATGAAATTCCAAATGGAGATAAAATATTTATTTGAATCACCAACCCTCAATAACAACATTCAAAAGCTATATTTTATTTTTTAGCATAATAAACAACTAAGATAGACGGTGAAAATTAGAAAATATAGCATACAATTTACTGATATTTTACCTTATCTCATATAACAACTCACATTCGACTATTTAATACATGTGCATAACAAAATAGAAAAAAATCCTAGCATCTACCTGTTATGACAAATATGAATATGATACTACATTATTTTGAGACCTCAACCCCTTAAATTAATAAATAGTATTTTCAAAACCAAACTTATGAAATACAAAATTAGCATCAGATGAAATATAACAAATTGGGGTACTTGGTGTATCTGATAAAGCTAAATTTATTTATTTTTAAACCAAAGAGGCATAAGATTGAAATATGGAACCGTTGAAGTAAAAAGGTAGTCAACCTTAAGAAGAAAAACTTCTAAATTTTACGAACTTCTGCATGGTCTTAATATATTTCTAAGTTATTTATCTAATTCAAATGTAAAAACATGATTGAATCTATGAAATGATGAATAATGCTATGTAAACTGAAGAAGAAGAAGAAACTTAATTGGTTGAATGCCTATAGCGAGAGCTGTAACATGGATGATCGATAAAGAAGAAATGATCAGAAATTCAATGATTAACTTCAATCACTACATAAATAAAACATGTAGAAAACGGTTAGAAATTCAATAGAAGAAAATTTAATATAATAACCAAATTGGATGCAAAAAAGAATGTAATAACATAAATATCATAATTGTTACCTTTTTTATCTGCAGTAGCAAAATTTACTGCAAATTAAGTATTCTGCATCATAACATCTAAACAGTCATTAATATGTGACATCAAATGCAACTAACCCACATCGTAGATATTGCAAGCTACACGAAAGTCCGTGGATGTCAACGGCATAATAATAAAAAGGGGCAGAATACTGAAATCGGAAAATGAAAAGAAAAAGAAAACGAAGCAGTAAAACTCTAGCATGGACTACTGACAATTAACATTCCAATATCACTTATCAATCCTGATTAGGAACATAACATATCAAGTAGTATTGCAAACACATAAACATTAGATTGTATAAGAAATAATAACTATGTATGTACTGTAACAAATGTGCCATAAATTGATACCCAAATGTGTAGTACATTATATATACGTTGACATTAGTTGATAATTAATAAATCTTGACAGTAACTTCTGGATTGTGTAAACATATAGATAGAAAATAGTTCCTTCTTGTATATATAATAAAGGTCTCTTCAATAGATATACTTTAACTCCTTATACTTAGTAGGTTAACATATAAACATTATATAACAAAACAGGATATAATGCTCATTTATCTTATAACCAGAAATACGAGTTCAATAGAACGTTTTCATTCATTTTGCGATTCATTGTTACAATATTACATCTTTTATGCGCTTGTATCTTTAGTCACCCAGCTTTACTCTGTTAAATAGCAACTATATCAGTTGCTTAAAAATCGATGAGTGAGCTTTAACTGAGGATATGTATTAATATATATCTTTATATATACGGCTGGGATCGGCAAAACCTATATTCCCCCTGATTTCAACCACACATTCCAATTTAAATAATTATTTGAATTGAAATGTGTTTGAAATCGGCCAAACCCCTATTCCCCCAGCTTTACTGTGTTAAATAACTCTATATATACATACAGATATATCTATACATAATACATATGGCCTTAAATCAATGCTATAACTCTCTTATTCCTCCACGTGTCATAATGTAAATGACTACAATGATTGCTTATCTTTAACTTGCACAAAAATTTCAAAAAAATATAATAAAAATGTGCAGATGTTACATCTACATGAATTGCTTCATAAAACTCATGATACCGGTTACTTTACCCATGTACCACGTTCAAAGCTTCTTTTTCTTAGTTTATTTTGCTTTATGAACTATAAGTACATTCCTTTGAAAGTCTGGATGCCTTAGCTTTATGAAGTATGTGAATAGATTGGCTAAGTTGTATATAGATAAAATGACTTTCCATGTCAATTGCTTATAAACCTTCATTTATTTCCCATATTAGTTGATTTTCTTCTTATCCAATGTGTGTTATGCCAAGAACATAAGCTAAGAATACTGTAACATGTATGATACAAATATCTCTGTACGAAATATGTACATACTTCCGATAATTTCAAAATAAATCCATTTACCGACAATAACTTTTCCACCTTGGCATGGAACTACAGAAATATACAAGCAAACTGCAACAATAAACTCCCATATTAATCAGAGCATTTAGCAATAGTCAAACTAACCAAAATAAGTATATCATAAAGTAATACTCTAAACAATAGTACAGGTAGAATCTAAGAACATAAGCCAATATCATAGGATATTGGCTAGATGATATTAACCAAGTAAGTATTCTAAACTAAATTTTAAAAATGACTTAAATTACCAGTTTCTGCATACAATGAATTGCCTTTAAAAATCTATAAAGAGACAACAAATAGTTATCACAAAAAAAGCAAGGTTTCACAAAAATATATGAATCCTCCCCTTCTTTTACATGGAGGAAAAACATATAAAATAGCTATATATTCTCATAGAAAAATCTAAAGTTATATGACTAATTTTTTCAAAATAGTAAATCTCATTGATTCGTCAATAAGATTAAATTTCTTTTAAGTGTGATCATATTACTTTTGATGATATCACAAATACAATATGCATGCAAAAAAAGAAAAAAATGGTATCACTAAAAGATAGAAGATTAATGAGATCTAAACAATTACACATTTGTTTAACAGGTTAACAGGAAATTATTGTGAAGGACAAAAATTTTCAGCATTTTAACCTAAAGGACGGACCTTCAGTATTTTAGCCTGATGGACAACTTTCTTTAGGTATTAGTTTTTAGTTATTGATAGCATTTTTTAGGTATCATTTTGTAGTTATCGGTAGTAGGTTTTAAGTATCATTTTTTAGTTCAGTAGCATTTTTGGAAGAATGTTTGTCTTTATGAATAATTTTGAAAGAATGTTTGTCCTTTTGAATAATTTTTAGGAGAATGTTTGTCCTTGTGGTTAAAATATTGAGGTCGTGTCCTTAAGGCCAAAAATATACGAATTTTTGTCCTTTAAATTAATTCCCTTTTTTTTGAATTCATGCAAAGACCCAATAGTGGCATGATTAAAATATCATTTAAAGAGGGGGCTAGAAGCACAACTTGTAGCAGATCTAGTAACTGGTGATGATTTGGTACGATATTCACTTGAAATTTGGTCTGGATTCGACGAGTGTCATGCGACTAAAACATGATGCTCCTAATACGAGTTACATGAAAATATACCAAATTGCCCTTGGTAAAATATTGAACCTGAAAATATATGTATATATAGCAACAAGGCATCACCTTGAAAACAAGGTTTATAAAATTGTACAAGATAAGTCAGGTATTGTGAGAATCAAACTTGGGACCTCTCGCACCCAAAGGGTTGATCTGTAAGTACAGGCCTTGTGACAACACATAACATAAATGTCAATTTATGTGGACGCTTGAAAAAAATGTCATCTTTCATACAAGCCTGGTTTCTGATATGAAATCTTACAAAATAGAAAGGCCCCAAAGGGGTGATCGTGCCATAGGCGCAAATGCCCACGATGAAAGGGCTGACCTCTAAGTACAAATCGTGTGGCAATATGAAGCATAAAAGGAAAACTAAGGGAAAGCTTGACAATAAACAACCCTGCTTACGAAAACAAACTTTACAAGATAGAAAGGGGCATTCCTAGAATCGAACTCGGGACCTCTCGTACCCAAAGCAAGAATCATACCACTAGACCAAATGCCCTTAATGAAACAATTAATCTGCAAGTGTGACTCATGTGGCAGTACACAACATTAGAGTTGACAGTTTAGAAAAACAAACTCAGAAATAAAAGTGAAACTATGCAAAAGTATGCAAGGTAGAATTTTAAAAACAAATCATTTGAATTAGATATTTACAAAATGAAAAGGGTCATTTCATAAATTAAACTTGAGAACAAGAATCATACAACTAGAACAGATGTTTTGGTAGCGGAATTTGTAAGTATGCATAACTATATAACAATTTGATTATATCATTTGGTGTAGTACATAACATATGATTTGGCAATCGTAGAAATGTTAGTCGTCAATGTAAAACAACGAGCTATGTAAAAGCGTGGAAGATTTAATCTTGAAAACAAGCATTTGTTTTAAATATGATATAATACTATAGATATGGAGACATATATTGATTAATGACTATACAGATCATTAAATTAAATGGAAAAAACTATAAATGCAATATACAATTCATTGGTCAAACCTCCACATGTTTTTGACCTATTTGTTGAATGTTTTTTCAAAATAAGATCCCCTACGGAGGGGGGCCTAGGGGGGTGGCAACCCCCCAAGGGACGTTTTATTGACGATTGAATTCAAATTCAATAACCAACGGTAACAACCGTTAGAAAACGGCCACGACCGTTCGAATAGGCACCTGTTGATGAATAGACACCTAACTCCCTATGTAACAGCACATTCCATCAACACAGAGAACACTTTCTCTTTTCCTCTAAAATCTAAAATCGATAGCAATAATAACTTATGAGTGTTTCTTTTGATCTGAGTAGGTAATCACAACTTGCACAGATAAAATCTCCATTGTATCCTAAAGGAAGGTTTTCATACAACCCGCCGTGATAAAGAAGGGGAAAACATTCTTGAAACACAACAATTATTTCGAGCCTTGGAGTGATTAGTCCTATATTACCCTAAATTGATCGACACAGTTGAGTTAGGAACTAAAGCATACGATAATTTTGTTATGTTACAAATTTATGTTTGAACATTTAGGAACTATAGCATACAATAATTTCATTACGTTACTGATTTACTACTTTTTGTGATCTTAAAATGCCTTTTGTTCTTTCTCAAGGATGGAAGAAATAAAATGGTTGAAAAGAATGAAGGAATTTTAAATCCTTCAATCTTAGAACAATAGGTTATTCATGGACTTTTCATCGCAATTAATCCAAAATTACTGTATGGGTCGTGTATAATCAGCAACAATATCGCAGAACATATTAAATTCATACTAGACTTAGTATAACAAGAATGTTACCTTACATAACGTTACCATTAATGAATTCAATAACTTAAAATCCATGATTAAGTAAAAAAAATTAGAGTTTAGTCTTAATGTTTATCAGCTTATTTCTTCCTGCAGCCCATATTTTTCTTCCTGATGACTATGCGTATGATGAAAATGGTTTTCTAAAGTTGGTTATATATACTTCACAGAACAATTTAATAAGTTTTCATTTCCAACTACTACATATTCAGATTTCTATTTATTTTCTATAACGTGTTAACATATAAAATATCATATACAAGGTTTTGTGGAGTAAATCTAAAAATCTTATAAAATTAGCAAACCCTAATTTCAAATACTCATAAAACCCTAACTTGAAATACTCTAAATCTAAACACCAAAGTAAGAAGTAATACGAAAAGGAAATTCAATGGCAAGTAGATAAATTAAGAAGAAACCGTTACCTGAATCGAATTCTGATGCCACTTTTTATTTCAGCTAAGGTAAAACCATGTCAAATTGGGATATGTTGGAAAATATGCAGCGTACTTTTGTTGTGCAGGAAAGAGTCGGTGTAAGGGAGCACAAGCAAAAGCAAGCAGTCGCAGTATGCAAAAAATAAATGTGAACAAAAAACAGAAAGCGGGATTAAATCCGTCTTATTTAAGTGGATTGTGCTAAAACGACTTCAGATAAAACTTTGTCCCTTTATACTCCAACAGATTATGGTCTACATAAAGAATGGTCGGTTCATGGACATTATCCTCAAATACTTAGATTGACTACTACGGGACAGAGTATCCTCATATTGTCCTCCCTCGCAAATGGGACAACCACGTCAGATTATGCAATAAATCTAATGATGGTAGAGGTAATTATATGCAATGAAGATACGAGAGTCGTTACTAGATATGCTGATTTTTGGGTCCGTGCTAAAGCACATGACATTCTATTTGTGAGGGTCTTAAAAATTTGTTCTCCTATTTGTTGGGAGTTGTTTAATTATTTGTTGAGGGGGCATTTGGTTAACAAAACGCATCTATTCGATGATCAGATTCAGTTCATCTACCCTCCTTAGTTTCTATGGACAAAGCTAGGTGCCTAATCAGTCCGAAAATGACGAGAGCACCAAGGAGATCATGGCTAGTGTAACATCTGTAACGATCCAGAATTTTATCGTTTTGGTTTGTAAATATTTAATTTTTTTAACAGTTCAACTAATAGTTTTAAATGATTCGATTCTTGGTTAAATAATTAAATAACCTTCTTTTAATTTATAAATAATGATTGAAAGTTCATTATTGAATTTTGTTTACGTAAATATAGGTAGTTCGATGAAAAAAAGAAAATGTGACCGAAACCCTTTTTCCGATTTTTGATTTTTTATCGAGCGACAAGTTGTAGAAGGTTATTTCCGATATACATTTTAAAACAACATTGGAATGTTTAAACATTTTAATGAAAAGTTAGATAGATAAATTAATAATAAAATAAGAATTAATTATTATAAATTAATTTTGAATTTAAAGTAAAATGATGGATTTGATAATGAAATAATTCCTTAAGGAAGTTAACAAATATACTTAATCACTCTATTATCCACCGTACTGCCTAATGCATGACATGTTGCTGGCTTGGGATAAGATGGAGAATTTGAAATTTTGAATTTAAGGGTATTTTGGGATTTTTTTTCCTTCTTTATTTTATTTTATTTTTACTTTATCTTGTATATACACTTTTCTCAATTTTTCATATCTCAATTTTTTTTACTTCACCCTTCATTTCAACACAGTTGAGTTAGGAACTAAAGCATACAACAATTTTGTTATGTTACAAATTTATCTTTGAACATTTAGGAACTATAACATACAATAATTTCCATATGTTATTGATTTACTACTTTACGTGATCTTAAAATGCCTTTTGTTCTTTCTCGAGGATGGAAGAAATAAAATGGTTGAAAAGAATGAAGGAATTTTAAATCCTTCAATCTTAGAACAATAGGTTATTCATGGACTTTTCATCACAATTAATCCAAAATTTACTGTATAGCTCATGTGTAATCAATAACAATATCGCAGAACATATTAAATTCATACTAGACTTAGTATAACAAGAATGTTACCTTACATAACGTTACCATTAATGAATTCAGTAACTTAAAATCCATGATTAATTAAAAAAAATTAGAGCTTTATTCTTAATGTTTATCAGCTTATTTCTTCCTGTGGCCCATATTTTTCTTCCTGATGACTATGCATATGATGAAAATGGTTTTCTAAAGTTGGTTATATATACTTCACAGAACAATTTAATAAGTTTCCATTTCCAAATACTACATATTTAGATTTCTATTTATTTTCTAGAACGTGTTAACATATAAAATATCATATTTAAGGTTTTGTGGAGTAAATCTAAAAATCTTATAAAATTAGCAAACCCTAATTTCAAATTCTCATAAAACCCTAACTTGAAATACTCCAAATCTAAACACCTAAGCAAGAAGTAATAGGAAAAGGAAATTCAATGGTAAGTAGATAAATTAAGAAGAAACCATTACCTGAATCGAATTCCGATGCCACTTTTTATTTCACCTATGGTAAAACTATGTCAAATTGGGAGATGTTGGAAAATATGCAGCGTACTTTTATTGTGGAGGAAAGAGTCGGTGTAAGGGAACCCAAGCAAGCAGTCGCAACATGCAATAAATGTGAACAAAAAAAGAGAAAGCGGGATTAAGTCCATCTTATTTATATGGATTGTGCTAAAACGACCTCAGATAAAACTTGGTCCCTTTCTACTCCAACAGATTATGATCTACATAAAGAATGGTCGGTTCATGGACAATATCCTCAAATATGTAGATTGACTACTACGGGACGGAGTATCCTCATATCGTCCTCCCTCGCAAATGGGACAAACATCAGATTATGCAATAAATCTGATGATGGTAGAGGTAACTACATGCAATGTAGATACGAGATTCGTTACTAGATATGCTAATTTTTGGGTCTGTGCTAAGGCACATGACATTCTATTTCTGAAGGGCTTAAATTCGTTCTCCTCTTTGTTGGGAGTTGTCTAATTATCTATTGAGGGGGCATTTGGTTAACAGAATGTGTCCCTTCGATGATCAGATTTAATTCATCTACCCTCCTTAATTTCTTTGGATAAAGCTTAGTGCATGATCAATTCGAAAGTGACGAGAGCACCAAGGAGATCATGGCTAGTGTAACATCTGTAATGATCCATAATTTTATCGTTTTGAATTGTAAATATTTAATTTATTTTAAATGTTCAATTAGTAGTTTTAAATAATTCGATTCTTGGTTTAAGAATTAAATAACCTTCTTTTAATTTATAACTAATGATAGAATGGTCACTATTGAATTTGGTTTACATAAATAGGTAGTCAGATAAAAAAACAGAAAATGTGGACGAAACACTTTTTTGGATTTTCGACTTTTTATCGAGCGACAAGTTGTAAAAGGTTGTTTAACCTCGGTATATATTTTAAAACAGAATTGCAATGTTTAAACATTTTTCAATGAAAAGTTAGATAGAAAAATTAAGAATAAAAATAAGAATTAATTATTATAAATTATTTCGGAATTTAAAGTGAAATGATGGATTTGATAATGAAATAATTCCTTAAGTAAGGAAGTCAACAAATATACATAATCACTCTATTTTCCACCATACTGCCTAATGCATGATATGTTGATAACTTGGGATAAGATAGAGAAGTTGAAATTTTGAATTTAAGGGTTTTTTGGGATTTTTTTTCCTTCTTTATTTTATTTTATTTTTACGTTATCTTGTATATGCACTTTTCTCAATTTTTCATATCTCAATTTTTTTACTTCACCCTTCATTTCAATTTCATACTCCATCTTCATAACTCCATTTTCTATCTTCTCTCCTTTTTTTGAAAAATCTCATCTTTTTAAATTCAAAAATCAAACTTTAAAACTCATCCATGGATTTGGCATTGCAATAAGTGGAAGGTGAGATTTCACATCTTTGTCTAATATTTTTGGATGAGATGAATATTATATTATTGATAATTTGATAGTCATTTTGAGATGAAAACCATGTTTAAAAATACTAGCTTAAATAATGATTTGTTGGGACTTGCTTGAAATGGAAAAAATTGCTTGTTGTAACCATACACAGAGATAATAGGAACTAACACTTCTGCTTTCTCATCTCTTTCTTCTCTTTCCTGTGAATGAAAAACTCTCAAGTATCCTCTTCGAAAATCCAGATCTCCTAATTCAAGCAAAATTGGCTTAACCTTCCAATATAAAACTTTAAATAATCACCCCTGTTATTTTTAGTAATTAGTTGCTTGAGATTTCGTTATAAGGCGAGAGAGTAAGAGTCTAATGTTAGTAAACGGGAAAATTTGTCACTAAACTTCAAAAATCTAATTATCACGACATGTTTAGAATTAGACGATGCCATTTATGTAGTTAGCTTCGTGGGATTGTGTAGGATTTTTGGTGAAGTTTTGGCAGAGTTTGGCGATGGTCATGGACGATCGTCGGAGATTAGGTTTTCATTTGGTGGCGATGGAGGTGAAGTGAGGTGGATTGGAGATTGGTGTTAGCTTCAAAAATGCAAGGTGAAATCGTAGAGCTAATTTGGTGGAGTGCGGCATTCTTTTTGGAGTTGTGACCTCGTAGGGTTGAGTGTAGGAAAGGGAGGTCACGATCATCAAGGAGGTGAATTCGAGGTGATGGTTGTTACGAGCTCGAGCGATGGAGTTTACGGGTGGCTTAAGTGTAGAGGATGGTGTAGGGAATGGCGTGTGCATGTGATCACTGTGCACATCGACGAGTTCATGCATTTTGGTTTGGGTATTTTGATGGAAGGAGGGAACCTGAATTTTGGAAGAAGGAAGCAGTAGAGTACGGGTCAGGTTTGAAGGTTGACGGGCTAGACTTTGTTTTGGATTTTGGGTGAGAGTATATTATTTTATCTGTTTAAGTATATAAATAAGTAGTTAACTTTAAAAATGTGATATCTGGGTCATTATAATTCCGACGGGCAGCGATTTTTGCGTTATGCTAGTACCAACGAGTAGAATGCTTGGGTATAAATAGTTTTACTTCGTTGGTGATATATATACTTTGTTGATTTAGATAATAAGTAGTTTAATTAATTATACTTCGTTGGTGATATTTATTTGGTCGAATAAAACACTATTCTGTTTAGTTTAGTTTAGTAGATTATTTTGGAAATCTATTGCGCTGAATAATTTATCATTGTACTTTAATTAAATTTAATAGATTATTTATGATATTTGTTTAGCAGAATAAATCTCTATTATGCTATTATATTTATTTGGATATTTACTCATATGTCAGATAATTAATATGTGGATTAGTTTATATTGGATAAGTGATGGATTAGCTAGTGATGGCTAAATTATTTTATTTACATAAATGGTTGCTTATTTAAATACCGGTTATGTGACTTGAAAAGTCAAATTGAAAATAAATGGTAACTTAATCGAGTACCATTATGGTTGTTAAGCCATTTTCCGAATTTGTAAAGTTATGGATTTAACTTCAATTTTATAATAATTTGAGGTTGAGTGTTAATAAATAATACTTTTAAAGTAAGTTATTTAATTATATTATTAAAGACGTTTAAAATCAGTTAATTGTATTACTAATGTTATTTAGAAGATTTAATTGTATTAATAATGTTGTTATAATTTGGTTAGTTGATTTAATTTTTGTTTCAAAGTTAATTAATTATTTAATTAATGAGGTTTTAAAGTTAACTAACAATTTTACTAATGAAGTTTTAAAGTTAGTTATTTATTTTATTGAAGATGTTTTAGAGTTAATTACTTTTTAATTAAAGATGTTTTAAAATTAATTAATTTTTCGTTAATACCTATTGAAAGTAAATTAACTATTTATTTATGATGTATAAAGATAATTAATTAATTTAATGAAGGTATTTATAAATAACAAACTGTTTTATAAAAGGGATTTTACATAAGAAAAAGGATTCATTTAAAAGGAGATTTATAAACGATATTTTATGAAGGAATTTTATAATCATTTGAGAGATTTGAGAAAGAAGTTTATAAATTAATTTGGAGATTCATAAAAGGATTTGTAAATATGAAATGGGCTTATAAAAGGGGAATGAGATTTGATTTTGATAATTAATCCTTCTTAATTATGGTGGTATGGAAACATTTTTTCCATAATTAATATCAGAGGATACTGGTTTGGTTTATAGAAAGTAATGTCTAAAATGACATTTGTTTTGACCCATTTAAAATGAATTTGGAAAAGAGAAAATCTTTGTTAATCTTTTGTTAATATACTTATACTGTTGAGATAAGTATATGGATATATTTTCTAAGTATTGAAAATATAATGGTTTCTAATATACTTAAACAGGTGAGATAATTATATGAATATTTCTCAGTATTGAAAGAATTATAAGGGATTTGTTAATATAATCTTTTGAGAAGGTATTTTGAATCAAATAATTGATAGAGATTTTGATTAATGAAAGATTAATTAATAGTGGCTTAGTGGATCCCGCATGAAATTAGATCTCTAGATTGTTGTTTGTTGTTTGATAATTAAATAAACGACCATCAGATCCGGATCGAAATATAACTCTAGAAATAACAAGGAGAAACACGGGGGTTATATGGCACAGTCATCTTAGATGATGTCGTACCGTGCATATAAATCTCGTTTTGTTCTCTTACGATAAATAATAAGCAAATCCGTCCACTTAAACGGTTATGATGTGACCTCTGCTCTTATGTATTGTATGATTATTTTTTTAAAGAACCGGAGTTGAGTTTATTAGAAACAATTCGAATGTTGGTTCGAAGAGATTGGGATCGAATAAGTATGAATTATCTGAAAATCACTTCAAACCAACTCAAGCATCATATTAAAGACATCTTAAAGATGATGGAATTGAAGATGGAGCTCTTTGAAGTGCAAGTGCTACTTTCTACAAATCCTAAGGGTAATTCCAAAATGGATATAGTAGAAGTAGTGCCTTCGTTTTGTTTATATCCTGAAAAACTTGTATGGATGAATGGTAACATTGCATTATTGCTTAAAGGGGTGCGTTAGAATTCCAAGTGGGATTTTCTAAGAAATAGAAAAGGTAATCGTGATCCCATAAGCCCTACAAACCAAAAATGGAAGATATGATTCAGAGTTATGTGGTTTTCTACCATTAAGAGCAGTCAATCTTCAATATAGAATCAATATTTATCGATTTGGTATGCGCACGGAAGTGGGGCTATGTCTGGTTCACATTGTTTTGGAGCCTTAGTCCCGGGGAATGATGTAATCCAGTATGTCGTGAAGGGACAGTTGGCTCTAATTTGTCAGGGGCCATGTAAGGCCCTCGGTATATTTTTCTAGAGAGGTGTACTATGGCAAGTAGTATTCCGATAGCCTTGTCATTGATGAATATCCAATCTCCAGTACATGCTCTACGAATTTAGTTGTAAACCTGTTCTGCTAGAATTTAATTAATGTAACAATTTCGACTATGATTAATATTTATTTTACCCTTGACATTATTATAATTTTAGAAGATTTCCTATGAAATGATTTAGTTATCGTAAGGTAAAATCCCACTTATGTTTATTTGCGGCATGGTCTTATGAGATACCTTTATTTGAGATGTTTTATAACATTAAAATTCATATGATGTGTGTTTCTCATGTTGGTCTTACCAGAGTGA
Source organism: Allium cepa (assembly GCA_030765085.1). NCBI lineage: Eukaryota > Viridiplantae > Streptophyta > Magnoliopsida > Asparagales > Amaryllidaceae > Allium > Allium cepa. The sequence continues at coordinate 606,826,525 of CM060937.1, forward strand.
TTAGTGCGTTATTTTTCTTATATGCTCGAGCATATTTTTCAGATTTAGTCGGACACTTTGGTGATTCAAAAGATGAGCTGAATCCTCTAAAGCGTATTTACGTATTTAATATTCTGTTGTTTTGTTTCATTGTATTTATCAAAAATTGGAAGAAAAAGTTATTATAACTGTCTAGGGTCTGATGATAGGATAGTTGTACTTTGATTGATGTATGTATATAAGAGTTTCTTTTGGTAAAGTTCATTGATATATTATAGATTACTCATCACACTGTGAGATTATGTTATATCTTTTCCTTGTCTTTTATCCTAACGATCTATCTTTTCGATAATTAGATGTTCGACACATGAATACCGTGGATGTATTAATGTCAACTTCTGAGGATCGAAAGACGGATTGTTATAGTTTTCATCAGAGCAGAATGTTAAGTGAGAACATTAACACTGGTGGGGTAAACTCATTAGAGATAGAGTACGTGACACTCTAAAATGAGTTTGAATGTGTGTATGTATATATGAGTGCGTGTATTTGTTGGTTCTATAAAAAATGTTTTATTTTGTATTAGTTAATCGATTGAGTGGTTTATGAATTCTAGTCGATGCGTCTGGTCTACGTATTTATAGGTATCTCTAAACACTTGAACAAAGCCGACCGATATAGTATTGTTTTTAAATTTGGTAAATGAAATAATTTTACCTAGGAATATATTTTATATATAAAAGGATAACTTTCAAAGGTTATATAGGTAATTTTGATGTGCTCAGTTTTTAGGAAATGATAATATCCAATTATTGTCATTTAGGTTTGTTTAGTCATGCTCGTTCAATTTTGGGCACTGGCTATTGTTTGTTGATTTATCGGTAATTTTCCCTTTTAAAGCATTGATTTGGTAGTGCAGAATTGTGGGAATATTGATACAATCATCTTGTGAACTAAATTTCATAACTTGGCTGTAAGGCGTTCGATGTTAATGTTAGGTAAAAACTGGATTTTAATAAGAAAGTTTAGTAGAAAAAAGCTAGAGTATTCTAGAATAAATATTTAAGAAATAATTTTATAAAAGAAGTTGATTGATTGAAACTGATTTCTAAGAACGTGGCTTATAAATGAAAAGGATTTAAGTAGAAAATTTGTGAACTCAAATCTCGGTGCTTTTAAAAGTGGTTTTCAAGGTTTTGGGAATAATAATTGTAACGATCCATATTTCTTACACCTAAAGACAACACTTAATCCATCCACGATATTCATGTGCCAATCATTTAAGTGTTTGAAAGATAGGTCATTAGGGGAAAAAAGAAAGAAAGATAGAACAGATAAGAAGAAATTAAATAATCACCGAGTCTTATAATGTAATAGAATAATATATATTAATCAATGTTAACAAGAAATCTTATCGACATCCAAGGTACCTTGGATTGAAAGTGAATCAAGAAAGTGATCTCTTTTTGAAGGGATAAAAATGAGATTAAGAACCCTCTTTAAATGGACCCTTTCAAAAGTGTTGATGCTACTGTCATATGGTGGACCCCTTCGAAAGCATGGACATGTTTCAAAGTGTTCAAAACGTTTCAAAGAAGTCCTTCGAAGGGTTTGATTCAATGGCTTCAATGAGAATCGCTTCGATGGTTCAGTTCCCTTCGAAAGGAGTCGGAATCCAATGTGTACCTCTTCTAAAGGATTAGAAACCCAATGTGTACTCCTTAGAAAGGATTCAAAACACAATGTGTATACATTGAAGTGATAAGTGGATTCAAGTTGCCATAGATCCTTATTTTGGATAAATAACATAAGTCCAGTAGCCTCGATGATATTGAAGTTTCATCACCACATTTGTAACGTCCCGCCTTTTTGCACACTTTAAATCGACACACTTGCCAATTCAAACCATATGGAAGGGCGGATTGTTATGGGGTAAATAAGAAAAATAGAGAATCTCACAGCGGAAGGATAAAATATAATAATCAATATATAGTTCATAAAACTTTTACAAAACATTTGCTTCTTCTTTATACAATAAATATCAGAGTTCACATACCAATAAATATCAATGCAGCGGAATTAAATGGTGTAGTGGAATAATATAGTAGATAATAGTAATACAAATCTTCGTCTTCGTCCTCCAGAGTTAAATCTTCAAATCCTGAAAGGCTCGGACTAACCCGAGCGAATTGAAAAGACAAAACACTCGAGTCAGAAATAAAGGATCTTATGTAAGTTAAATCAATAGGAATAAATATGAGTGCACTAACTCAAGAGATGCTCGGGATTTACATCTCCTAAGGATCCGTTAAATTATTTACTACGTAGTATATTGCGCTATTATAATAGTGTCTATTTCTAAAATAAACTTACTTTTAAATAGCGTTAAGGCTTTACATTTTCCACCTTAACACAGTTATATATTCCCATAGTCTATACAGAATTGTAATCTCCCCCGTACTGGGCGTCGTCAGAGGGCACTCCATAGGTATGGTACAAAACCAAAATCGCCTAAGGCACGCAAGGGTAGGTGACACGGCACAACTAGGCAATGCCAGGGTAGATATACCAATTACGCTTCCGGGTCGTTGGTAACGCATAGCCGCAGCTACCGCCCACCTCGAGCCACACCCCCAAATCAAAGAAATCAAAAGTGGCCACCGAATCAATCCAAAAGTCAAAGTATAATATCGAAGGGATGTGTACGATCAAAGGTATAACCTTATTAACCCGTCAATCGCTCCTGTTTTAGCCACCTTATGCCAACCCACGGGAGTTGGGTCCACGTACTTACCTTATAGGAAACGCCGCCACCAACCTACTACATTCTGGAATCTCCACCGCGTACACGGTTGTTAAAGTGGTTTTCGAAGTTGGCAGAGAGTATGACAACTTTTGATCCCGGTCTCTTCAACAACCAAACGTTATTATAACACCACAGTATTTAAAATAGTTTATACTTTAAAACTAGAAAAATAATTATCCATTTCAAAACCCATAAAAACGATATCATTCCCATTTCGAAAACAGCTCATTTCTATATTATTTTTATAAAATCCAAATCAATAATACCATTTTTATTTCAAATATATTTCTTTTTCCAAAATCATACTGCTTAAAATTTATAATATCTGGAAACCAAACATTTGGATTATAATTTTCAAAACATAATACTTCGAAATTCATAGCTTTAAAACCATAACTTCTAAAAACTTGAATGGTTTGGATATTCAACAGTATATAGAATAAAATAGTTTAATTTTAGATTTACTTTGTAAAGTGAAATAATTTCCATGACTTTACAAATATATTTTCTTTAGATAAAGTCTAAACCATACATTTAAATTTCACCTTCAGTTTCCAAAACCACTTCAATTTCAATATATATCAAATTTCGAGTATTTAAAATTTTCAAACTAAGGTTGGAAATCCTATTTAACAATTTATGGTCCAATTATTTAGTTTGAAACATTCACAAAATAAATCCATAAATAAAACTCAAATTTCTAACAATTAAATATTTCCTTTACTTTATTTATACTAGAAATATTCATTTAATTTATCTTGAATAAAATTCCAGTTATAAATATCATACCTTTAAAATTTCCAATTTTAATAAGTTTGCATCAACTTACGGAGTTTAATTTTTAAATAAGCCCAATTCCAAATAAATTTCCAATTTATCTTCCAATCTTAATTGATTTGAATCATTAGAACTATATATATATATATATAATATCTTAAACTTGTACTTAATCATGTAATATAAATCATCAAACTCCATTATTCAACTTATTTATTCATATTCAACAGATTTATATGTAGCTTAAATTCAAAATTTAACTATATATATAAAATAATATTTATAAAATATCAAAATTTAATAAACCATATCCTATCCAAACCATAGAAATCATTTTCAAAATAATTATATATATACCGACGGTGTCTGTATAAAATTTTCTATCCTATGGTCAAGTGATACGGATATTTATCATTTCAATCCATAATTTAAAAATAAAAATGCGGTTGTATATCATTTCAAACCGCAATCACGAATGAAATGAAAATGCATAATAACTTGTAGTTTATATAATATAGAACACATCATCCATTCACCCAATATCAATCATCAACCAATTATTACAATCATCATCCAATTTAAACAAACATCAATATAAAGCATATAAATTGTAACGACCCAGGATTTTTAGTAATTAAAATTTGAATATTTAATTAATTTTTAATATTAATAAGTGAATTTATAAGTCAAATAAATTTAATTTGAATTTTTGGATTTAATTGAATATTTAAATCGATAATTTAATAAGTTAAATTATGGAAATAATTGAAAATTGGGTTAAATATGATTGAAAATGATTTGTAAAATTTTATTTTATCATATTGAAGTTAGAATGATATTTTAGAATTTTTAAAATCCAATTTAAAGTTAATTTGTGAAAATTGAATATTTTAATATTTAAATCGACTAGTGAAAATAGTCAATTTTTGAATAGTCTCAGAATTGGACGAAACTAGTTCTGTTGGATCCGTAATAGTTAGTTATTACAGGGTTTCAATTTTCGTGTCAATCGGAGTTATCGTTTGATCGTGGCAGCTCGAAACGCATCGATTTATTTTTAATTTTAATTTGGCGAGTTAAAATAGCCATTTTTCAAAAAGTCTCGGATTTTGACGAAACCAGTTTCATCGGATCCGTAATGTGATATTATTATAAGGTTTCAAATTTCGTGTCAATTGGATTTACCATTTGTCCGGTACGAATTAAAACGCCTAGAAATCGATTTAAATCGATTTAATTCAAATTGAACGTTTATAGCCATAACTCGCACAGATGTCCGAATTAGCTTTCGAAACCTGTTCCATTGTGTCCGGAACGCAGGGTAAACCCTAGAAACGCTGGTTACGGCGCGTAAATCGGAGTTCGGAATTTCCGGATGAATAGTGTTCGATTTTTTCTTATAAATAGCCCACCCTTCATTAAAAAAAAAAATAACTAAACCTAACCCTAGCCGCCTCCACCAGAATCAAAGGCCAGAAACGTCCCAACTTCCCCTCCAATTATCTCTCGATCCGTAAGTCATTTGCAAAAACTTCAAACTACAAAGATGTCAGGCTCGTCGAGTTCCACGAGATCAACGGTGGAGATGGAATATGGTGGCTGGACGAGGGAGCTAGGGGGGCCGTTTGCAGCGACTTGCGCACGCAACCCTAGGAGCATCAGGGGGCCGAGCTCAGGGTGCTTGGGGCCGAACCTAGAGGGAGTTAGGGGCTTCGCAATGCAACTTCCTGATCGCCTTCAAGTGGAGCGAGGTGGTGGATAATTGGAACCCTAATTTGGTGTTGATGGGTTTGAGTTGCGGCTTGGTTACTGGAGATGGTGAACGAGAGAGAGGGAGAAAGGATATGCGGCTGTGATGAGGGGTATGCAGGATCCAACGGCCAGATTAGGGTTAGGTTATAAATTTTATAATAAAAGTTGTAAAATATATAGTTAAATCGTGTACAAACTTCATAAATTCGTATCTTTTTCATACGAGGTCGAAAACGCGCGAAACCAGTTGCGTTGGAATCGTATGGACGAGCACTACGCGATGAAATTGGATTGGAGTCGTTTGGAGTTAGTGAGAATTTTGGGTAAAATTAAACGTCCGTTTAATTTTATTCGAAATAAATCGCTAAAACGGAAATAAAATCAAGGTGAGAACTTCTCACTCAATCGATTCAGTTTCGATTTTTATTTTAAATAGTTAGATTTAAAATATTTGAATGCATGTTTGAATGATGATTGTTATCTATTGATTGTTAAAATGGACATTATACGCCGTTATTAAGCGGATGTTATTTATTAAAAACGTATACCGCGAATATTTCATAAACAGTGAAATTGGTATTATATATAATAGGAATATATATATATATTGGCATATGTATATATTGAAGTTATTGATTTCCCGCGTTTTTTGTTTAGCGGATGAGACCCTATTGCGCCGTCTATTAAGCGGATAATATTTTAAATCCCATATACCGCGATAATTTCGTACTGGAGCGAAATTGGTATTGCGCTAATGTTTGTGATGCAGGAAACAGGTTGGAGGGATCCAACTGGATTCCTCAACAGTATTTATTTGATTTCAAATATTTTGATATTTGATGGATTATCATATCGATATATGATATCGTTGTTGTCGTGATTGACTATTTGGTATGTAGCATCATTGGACCAAGTTTTGGAATTTTAAAATGATTTTTTAAGTGATTTTTGAGAATATAAAATATTTTTGGAATTGATCCATTTTAAATAAATAAACGTATAATTTTTAATGTTATAAAAATTATGATTTTTGAGAAATATAGTTAAAGGTTGATTTTTGAAAATATGGGTTAATAACTTTATAAAAAGAGTTTAATCGGGATTTTTGAATTTATTATTGAAAGTTTAAATATAGGATTTATAAAATTTAATTATTTTATAAATCAAGAGAATGATGAGGTTTTTAAAGGAGTTTAAAGACGTTTTAATAGAATAATATAAATTGATTTATATTAAGAGATTTATAAATGGATATTTATAAATTGAAATATTGACATTATAAAACGAGTTTTTATAAGTGTTTGAATGAAGTGAAAATGAATTTTGTAAATGAGTGGAATTTATAAAATTATAAATGGTGAAGTTATAAATGAAATTTATAAATAGTAAGATTTATAAATTTTGTGAAATTATTAAAGAATATATTTGGATGAGTAATTGAATCTTATAAGTTATAAGATTTATAATTATGAAGTTCAAAGAAACGATTTTGTAAAATAATCGTTTATAAGTATTTGACTTATAATATGAACCTTTAGTTTATAATTGAGTTATAAAATCGAATAGGTTAATAAAGGAATTTATAAAAGGAAGTTGTTATAAATAAATAGAAATGGAATTTATAAACGTTGTTTTATAAATTCACAAACGACTTATTTTGATAAGTAAATTGTTATGATTTATTTATGGAGTTATATTCACGTTTTGACTGTGAATAATACTTTAAAATAAAATGAATAGAAATGATGAAATTGTTAATTGAAGTATATTCACGTTTTTGAATAGTGAGTAATATGTTAAAGAAAATGTTTAGAATGTGATATTTTAAATAGAATTAAAACGATCTAACGATGTTTTAAAATGTGTTGAGATTCGAAACCTAGATTTCAACATTTATTGTTGAAATAGACGTTTTCGAGAAATAAAAGGAAATAGTGGACTATAACACTGTTGTTATAGTAAATGATTTCCGAAAGGAAATGTTTTGTATAGTATTGGGATTTATATATCTATTTTAATTTCGAATCCCTATACTAGTGATTTTGGGACGTCGTAATGATGTTTTACGTAACATTCGTTTTGGCCCAAATAAATATGTTTAAGAGAAGGATTTCCTTAAAGAATGAAATATATACTTAATTTCGATTTAAGTATATTGAATATTTTCTAAGTGTTGAAAATAAATAAAATCTGTGAATGACTTTTGAATAAGTAAGTATGGAATGTTTTCCAATATAAAGTGAATATTTTGGGAATTTATCTTTTTGAAGATAAATTGAAATGAATAGTTGAAATCGAATATTCTTAGATATTTTGAAATATAAATTCACTATGAAATTTATAAAAGAAAGTGGAAATTGTTTAAAAATAAATATCGATTTATTTTTGAAGTGTGAAATTATATATCTTGTAAAGATATTTTGAAAAATAAATAATTTGGAAAATTAGTTGGAATCTGGTGATGTGTGCATATCCATTGATAGTTCAATAATCGACTATCAATATTTCCCTTTGAATGGGTAATTGATGTGATTTGTTTGAATGTGAATGCCACACTTATTTTTGAATAAGCGCTCACTATTCGGGTTAACCGGGAAAGGACCATGGGGTCGTATAACCCATTCCGAATATGTGATACGTCGTTGTGAATTGCATTGATGACCGGTGTTGAAGACCGAGTATTTGTGAAAGCGATAGGATGACCTATCGATTGTCTCTGCACTGGGTAGCTCCTGGTATAGAGATCTCCTAAGTGATGGGAAATTCGATCGGGATTGTGAATACCCGGATTGCAAGGGCTTCGTAAGAAGTGCCTTCGGTTTTGTTCGAGCCCGGAAGAGACTTGTATGGATTGTATGTCTGACGTTACAAATTGAGATATAAAGCAGATTTCTTTCAAATATATTTCTGCTGGTGGCGGAGAATTTATTCTTTTAGCTTAACACCCTTCTCTGAGACGTACGAGCTCAGAGGTTATGTAGTTGAAGGTTATCAGCGATATATTCCCAATTTGGTAATGTGGCATGCTGAGTGTAGCTGTAAACAATCATTCTGTTGATTATTTGTGATAGGATCGTTTATTTGATCGTCTATCCTGGTGATCATTTCTATGATCATTTGTTGACCCAAAGCATGGCTTTTGTATAAAGTATGTTTTTGTGGACGTGACTTCGTCGAGCCTCACACCCCGTGAATGGTCAAAACAGGAAAGAAGCAGCAAGGTTATGAGGGGTAGCGCCCTTTAGGATGTGTGCATTTCCTTCTGGAAAAGGGTGGTATCATGGTATGGAGCCCATATACTTACTCATGTTGAAAACACTTTGTTATGATTGTGTGAATTGATTGCGAGCGCTCGGTGAAAAGGTCCCAAAGGACCGGGGGATGGCATATTCGGTCAGTTGTTACTCAGTTAGGGGTAACCCAGCCTTGTGTTGGTAGAGATCCGGTTTGGTTCTCGGGGATGTCCATCCAGAGGCATTCTCATGTGGCAATGGGAAGTTCCTTGGCCTGATCATTCGTTTGAAATCCAAAGAAACAATACGTGACTTGTACGGTTTTAGTTGTAGAACCTGCTTCCTCAGGAAGTAGCTATATTAGGCATAATATAATGGTACCTATGCTGGCTAAGATTTATATTCTACTTTCGAAATGAATTTCTTCTACACTATGCACTAATAATAATATCAAAATTGATTTGATTTTAATGCGTATCAAGCATCTTTGACTATCATAAGGAGAAATCTTCTCCAAGTCTGCGTTTGCATTGTGTGTGTGGCAGGAGGTCTTATGGTAGTCTCATTTTTAAAAGCATTGCGAATTAAATTTAAAAATATTCCTCTATTTTGATTTTAAAGATAAATAAACTGTTTTGAGTTCTCACACCAGTCACGTGACTGACTTGGAGTTTATTGTTTTCCTTCCTAAACTCTGGGTGCCCACCAATTTCCACACGGGCAGTCAAGAGTTAGGTTTATCAGGATATTCTGGATATTCTGGAGTTGCTGCAGGCAAGATGGATGGCATGGCGTATTACTAGTTTATATAGTATTTCTTTTTCCGCTGCATTGTTTGTTGTTGTACACTCTGATGATGATATGATGTAAAGTATAAAATGTAATAACTAATATAGTTCTTTGTTTAAAGATTATTCATTTATTATTATATGTTGTTCCGCTGCGAATTGTGAGATTCTGATGTCGTTCTGTTGTTTTCTGTTCTGTTTTCTCCCTATTCTCTTTTTCTTCTATTTTTCTATTTCTATTCTCTTTCCTCTCTATTTTCTACCTTCTTATCTCTTCTTCTTTCTTTTCTTTTTCTTAAACCCTCAGTGTTCGGTTTTCCGTCATTCGATTGCTCGGCAGTCGATAAAGTGAGTATCGATGTTGAATTTTCGGAAGTCGAAGAATCGGGTCCTGACAATGTGGTATCAGAGCATATGGTTAAGCGACAACCATGGTTCTGTTGGGTATTACTCATTAGAGATAGAGTCAGCAGTACTCTAGAATGAATTTGAGTGTAATAATAGCTATGAGAGCGTATTTGTTAGTGAATATAAAATTGCTTTATATTGTGATGATTGATTTGTTGAGTGGCATATGAACTTTCGTCAGTGTGGTCCGCAAGACTATGCCGAAGGGGTTTCTAAACACTTAAATAGAACAATTCGACACAGTATTGTTTAAAATTGGGTAAATGAAATAATTTTACCTTGAGTATATTTTATATATATAAAGGATAATTTTTCAGAATTATTAAAGGGTATATAAGTTGATTGTTTAGTTGTTTGAATAATCTAAATTGAAGAATAATTGTATAAGCAAAATAATTATAAGAATTGAATTATAATTAAAGTGATTTACAAGTGTGAAATAAACTTATATATAAGAAGTGAAACTAATGAATATATTTATGAATATGAGTTGTAAAATAAAAATGAATTTAAAGATTAAATGGAATATAACTTAAGTATTGTTGAATGGAATTGATATTAGTATCAAAGTAAATTAATAAAGTTAAGTAATAGATATGAACTTGAGTTATGTAAATGAAATTCAACTTGAAATGGTTAAATGAATTACCAATTGAATTGAATGAATGAATTGAATGTGAATTAATTGAATGTGAATTAAGTTGATATGAAATAATGAATGTAAGTGTAAGTGTTAATTCATTAAAATCTAATGTTATTGGAAGTTGAGAGATTAAATGAAAATCAATCTAATTAAACCAATTGAAAGCAAAGGAATTTGGTTGAAATTAATATACTTTGGTTGTTATATGATTGTATATAATTCATTAAGTGTTAATGAAAGTGAATTAGCGAAATTGAAAGCTAAAGTAATTGAAATTCGATTGGAAGTTAAGTGAATCTTAAATAGAATTGAATTTGATTTGGAAGTGAACCAACTTGATTATGAATTAGTGAATATAAAATAATTGAAAATAAATGTTAGAAAACATCCACTGTTAATGAACCAAATTTGATTAAATTGAAAAACCATTTCATTGAATATTAATGAGAATATAAATGAATATTGATTTGGTTATGGATGATAGTTGGTTGATGGTTGAATATATTGCTTTTGTTGCATTTGCTATGTTAGCATATATAGTTATTATGTTGCTATATGTTGTATATTGATACTATTGTCTATATACATGGTTCTCATGTTGTTTGTTGAGTGTTTAGTAGGTGCGGATCGCGTTTGCTTCGCATTTGGAGCTCGCTTTCGTGCTATATTAGCCGTATATGCTCGCTAATAAAATATAAGGTACATATCTCGGATTAAATATCGTACTTTTACATTTTTTTCCCTGCGGGATGCCTCATTACTTGATGAGATGTATATTTGTGATATATATGGTCTTTTTTTTTTTTCGGATCGAGCCGCGCAAAGGAGACTATGGCGAATTTTTCCGGAAATTTAAGGCGTTAGAATTTTTTTTTGCGAAAATTGATAATTTTTGAAAACTTTAACTTTGATTTGGAATTGAAAGTTAAACATTAGTAGTTGTTTTTGAAAATATAACTAAGTATGATTTGAAAACTTAGTAAAGTATTGTAAGAAATTTAATTATGAATTTTGAAAAGTTAATAAATTCTGTAACTTTCTTACTTAATAATTTCGAGGACGAAATTCTTTTAAGTGGGGAAGATTGTAACGACCCAGGATTTTTAGTAATTAAAATTTGAATATTTAATTAATTTTAAATATTAATAAGTGAATTTATAAGTCAAATAAATTTAATTTGAATTTTTGGATTTAATTGAATATTTAAATCGATAATTTAATATGTTAAATTATGGAAATAATTGAAAATTGGGTTAAATATGATTGAAAATGATTTGTAAAATTTTATTTTATCATATTGAAGTTAGAATGATATTTTAGAACTTTTAAAATCGAATTTAAAGTTAATTTGTGAAAATTGAATATTTTAATATTTAAATCGACTAGTGAAAATAGTCAATTTTTTAACAGTCTCAGAATTGGACGAAACCAGTTCCGTTGGATCCGTAATAGTTAGTTATTATCGGGTTTCAATTTTCGTGTCAATCAGAGTTATCGTTTGATCGTGGCAGCTCGAAACGCATCGATTTATTTTTAATTTTAATTTGTCGAGTTAAAATAGCCATTTTTCAAAAAGTCTCGGATTTCGACGAAACCAGTTTCATCGGATCCGTAATGTGATATTATTGTAAGGTTTCAAATTTCGTGTCAATTGGATTTACCGTTTGCCCGGTACGAATTAAAACGCCTAGAAATCGATTTAAATCGGTTTAATTCAAATTGAACGTTTATAGCCATAACTCGCACAGATGTCCGAATTAGCTTTCGAAACCTATTCCATTGTGTCCGGAACGCGGGGTAAACCCTAGAAACGCTGGTTACGGCGCGTAAATCGGAGTTCGGAATTTCCGGATGAATAGTGTTCGATTTTTTCTTATAAATAGCCCACCCTTCATTAAAAAAAAAATAACTAAACCTATGTAACGACCCGTTAAATTCAATGATATTAAATGAATCAATTTGATATGTTTTCTAATCTAATTTAAATTGAAATAGAAGTCTTAGGATTTTTAATGGAGTAAATGTAGGGGTTAGCTAGTAACTGTAATTAAAAGTAAATAATTTAAAATGTTTATATGACATAGATTGAAATAACGGAAATTTATGTTTGTGGTTATAAGTCATAAATAGTTGATTAAAATGGTATTAATGAAATAATAACTGAATTTAATTGCAATATATAAACATCAGAAAATTTTAATTGGTGGATTAAATTTGTTAAAGTTCATAAGTTTTGTAATTTAGTTTAGTAGAACTTTAAATTATAAATGAAGATTGAAATAAACGATAAATTTAATTATGTCAATGGTGACTCAAGACCTAGGTTATAGGAATTGGAACATAATCCAATTTGAATTAAGTAGAAGAAGGATTTGGTTAATATGTAAGTTATTGTTCAAGGTATTGAATAAAAACTTGGAATTCAATCATAATTTAATGATAATAACGTTAGTATTAGAGAATAAATATATTTCAATGCAGTACCCGAATGAACGGAATAAAATGAATATATATTGAATGGAAATGAAATGCAAATTGGCACATTTGGTTGAAAGTTAATTTTAAGAAACATATAAATGTTGAATTTGTGAATATTAATATAAATATTAACTTGAATGGGATTCATTAATACAAAGATGTAATAAGTGTAGATAGTAAAAAATTTAATGGCTGTAGTGGATAAAAAAATCTAGTAGTAACATAAAATTTATTTATATGGAAAAAGAGTATAGATTTGAACAAATTTATGAAAATTTGATAAGAACAGTGGCTGTAATCAGTTTGGTTATTTAATGTTTGGAAGATAGAGATTTGTAAATCCGTTAATGAATTTATAATGGGAAGGAATGGTAAGAATGTAAAAATTATAAGCATTTGATTCAATTAAGGGAATTAAATTATAATAAATGGTCATTTAATAAATTCAACGTTCTGTGAGAAATCATAATAGTTGTGTAAAATGTGTACAAACTTCGATTTGGAAATTTATTGGATTTATAACGGTTTTGGTATTACATTTATGAGTTTAAAAGTTATTCCATTTTGTAAAGTAATAAAAGCTTATTTAGGTGACTAGAATTTAGCGTAGCGACTATTGTGTGTTACCTATTCTTGTTGCTTGTTAATTTAAATTTTGGGAATCAAATTCAATTTATCCGCCAATTTACCGCAGTTAAAGTGAAATGAATTGGTGAATGAATAATGTTAAATACAAATAAGATGTAACCAAGAAAAATCCCATTCATAATAATTTATGTAGAATAAAGTAAAGAAACCAGGAAATGAAAATGTGAAAATGTGGATGCAATGAGATCTTAAGTAATAATAACTTTGTTAGGTAAGTGATAACGGATTTTTTTTGTATAACCAAATAAAGATCCAAATTTATTTGGAAATTAATTGCAATCAATTGAATTTATTACAATTAAATGGATTTAATGTTTAATAGTTATGTAATTATTATTTGGAAGAAATTGGAGTTATTTGCAATAAGTATGAACCTAATGTTAATTTTTCTTATAGGATTGACAATCGATATGGAATGAAAAGAAGAAAATTTGGGTCAGTAAAATTTGTAATTTATGCAAAATAAAATGGATTCTAACGTTAAATACTACGTTATTGAGATTTAAATTAGACTTAAAGAATAATGATGTGAATCAGGAACTAATGTTTATGGCATCTTTATTTTAAGTGAAAGTTGAGAATATAAAGATTAAAAATCTAAAGTATGGGTTTTGAGAATATAATTTATAAAATTCTTAAATATAAGAAAGTGTAGAAATTAACATTGCAATTAATATACCGTCAACTTTTAATTCAAAGCTAAGCCTGTTAAATCTTTTCAATTGATTACGAATCATATAAGAAATAAAATTTGGCCAATTTTAGAATTTAATATAGAATTGGATTTCTATAATTTATTTAATTTATTTAATGAATATTAAAAATAGCCTTTTTGGCCACGGACTCGGATTTCGACGAAACCAGCTTCATCGGATCCGTATCGGTGTATTATTATAGGGTTTCAAGTTTCGTATCGATCGGACCTGTCGTTTGATCGTACGGACGCGGAACGCCTTGAAAATCAATTTTATTAAAATCAATTTGAAATCAATTTGGAAATCTTGTTTTCAGCATAACTTCTTCATACGATCAAATTTGGACGTGAAACTTTTTCCATCGCGTTCAGAATATTTTAAAATACCTATCTAGATATATGGGTTTGACAAATTTCGTTCCGGGGTCAGAACGGGCATTTTGGGCCTTAGTTTGTTTCGTACGTTCATCTATCTACTCTAACCCAACCCTACCTATAAATATACAGTTATATACCCTAGCTCCATTCTATTGTCTATTTGCTATACGTTCATCTTCTTCAAGCTTCTCTTCTTCTTCAATGGGGGCTAACCCTAGATCCAGTCAGTTCAAAAAAAAAAAAAAATTCAATTTCAAAAAAAAAAAAAAAAAAAAAAAATTTGCTGATCTGCAGCAGCTTCTGGTCGTGCTTCGGGTTTCAGGGGAGAAAACCCTAGAGCAACTTCGGGTCAGGAAGAAAATGACTCGGGTCGCTCCGGGTCGTTTTGGCGAAAACTCCAAGCAAGCACCGGAGAATTGAGGCGGCGCACCGAAGTCGAACCCGAAGTCAACCCAGGACCAGAATTTTCCATTTTTCAAATTTTCATAACTTTTGCATACGAGCTCGGATTCGCACGCGGTTTGTTTTGATGGGATCGTATCGGAATTTCTGACGTTCTGGCGCTGGTTTGGACAAATTTGGAGACCGTCAAATTTTTGGGTTTAAATCAAATTTAAATTCGATTTAAATTCCAAAGGTGAGTGTTTAAACCCACTCACAACTACTAAAAGCTTTTATGTTTGTTTAAATTAATTTTAGAAATGAATAGAAATTTATTTATGAGTATTTGGCATGTTTATTTTATTCATATCTGTTGAATTGCATTTATTAAATTTAACTGTTAATTTAGTTAATTTATTGCGTATAAATTTACAGTTAAAATTTATTTGTTTGTATATGAACTGCTAGTTAACAGTTATATAATTTATTACTGAATATAGACTGTAGATTAATAGCTGTTAAATTTAATTTAAATAAAATTGCCAGTATTACCTGTTATGTAGTACCAAAAAATAATATTGTTATTGATTGATATTGATTGATGATTGCGATTTGGATGATGGATGATGTTGATGAATGGATGTTTATTGTATATCATTAAATTGCAAATTATCATGCATATTTCATTTCATTCGGGATTGTGGTTTGAAATGATATATAACCGCAAAATTTTATATCTTTTAAATTACGGATTGAAATGATAAATATCCGTATCACTTGACCATAGGATAGAAAATTATATACAGGCACCGCGGTATATATATAACTATTTAAATGTGATTTCTATGGTTTGGATGGAATACGGTTTATAATAATCTTAAATTTTATATTGTATAAATATTATTCTTCCATATATATACATATGAAGTTGAAAATTTTGGAATTAAAAGGTGTATAAATCTCTTTATTAAAAATGGAAAAAAAAAATTAAGAAAATGGAATGTGATAATTTATATCATATGTTTAAATGTTAAGTTTAGAAATTTTAAGATATGATATTTATAATTGGGTTTTTCCCAAGATAAATTGAAATGAATATTCTAGTATAATTTAAATTGAAAAAATATATATTTTATTACTAGAAATTGGAGTTTTATTTATTTATGGATTTTATGTGAATATTCAAGACTAATTAATAGAACATTCGATTTGTTGAAAGAATAAAATCCAACTTTAGTTTGAAATATTAATACTCCAAATGGATATACGTATATATATATAAATTGAAGTGGTTTGGAACTTGAGAGAGATAACACAAATTTTGGTTTAGACTTTAATAAAGAAATGTATTTGTAAAGCCATGAGAACTATTTTCTTTACAAAGTAGCATTTAAGTTAAACCTTTTAATTCATATACCGTTGAATATCCAAACCATTCAAGTTTTAAAGGTTATGGTTTTAAATTATGAATTTCGAAATATTATGCTTTGAAAGGATATTTGGCTTTCAGACGTTATAAATTTTAAAGCATTTGGATTTTTGAAAAGGTTTATATTGGGATAAAGGATATCATATTGTTTTGGGTTTAAAAATGATATCGTATTCATAATTTTAAAATGGAAATGTTTATTCTGATTTTTAAAGTATAACCTATTTTTAAATGACCGCGGTGTTATAATAACGATGGGTTGGCAAAGAGACCGGGATCGGATATCTGACATACTCTCTGTCGATACCGAAAACCACTTTGACTAACCGTGTACGCGGTGGAGATTCCAGAATGAAGTAGGTGGTGGCGACATTTCCTGTAAGGTAAATACGTGGACCCGACTCCCGTGAGTTGGCATAAGGTGGCTAAAACAGGAGCGATTCTCAGGCCAATGAGGTCATTCCTCTGATCGGACCCTCCTCTTCGATATTATACTTTGATTTTGGATTGATTCAGTGGCCACTTCTATATTTTGATTTTGGGGAGTTAGTCCGAGGTGGGCGGTAACTGCGGCTACGCGTTTCCACCAGCCTGGATAGCAATTGGTATATCTACCCTGGCATTGCCTAGTTGTGCCGTGTCACCTACCATACCGAGCCTTTACTACGAGTTTCTATTTGTGTCGTACCTATGGAGTATCCTCTGGTAGCTTCCCGATCAGGAGGTATTACGGTACTGTATAGACTATTGGCATTATTTGTGTTAAGGGCTATATAGGTAACCCCTTAACGCTATTAAAAAGTAAGTTTACTTTACAAATAGACACTATTATAATAGCGCAATATACTACATAGTAAATAGTTTAACGGATCCTTAGGAGATGTAAATCCCGAGCATCTCTTGAGTTACTGCACTCATATTTATTTCTGTTAATTTAACTCACATAAGATCTTTTAGTTCTGACTCGAGTGTTTTTGTCTTTTCAAATTCGCTCGGGTCAGTCCGAGCGTTTCAGGATTGAAGACTTTAGCTTTGAAGGACGAAGACGAAGGAGTCGTATTATTATTATCTATAGTATTGCACCACACTCATACTGTTCCGCTGCATTGTTTGTATTGGTATGTGTAACTCTGATATTTATTGTATAAAGAAGAATTAACTGTTTTGTAACCGTTTATGAACTGTATATTTATTATTATATTTTATCCTTCCGCTGTGAGATTCTATTTTGTTTTATTTCTTCTCTGTTTTTCTTATTTACCCCATAACAATCCGCCCTTTGCGTATGCTTTTAATTGGCACGTGTGTCGGTTTAAAGTGTGCGAAAAGGCGGGATGTTACAACCTAACCCTAGCCGCCTCCACCAGAATCAAAGGCCAGAAACGTCCCAACTTCCCCTCCAATTATCTCTCGATCCGTAAGTCATTTGCAAAAACTTCAAACTACAAAGATGTCAGGCTCGTCGAGTTCCACGAGATCAACGGTGGAGATGGAATATGGTGGCTGGACGAGGGAGCTAGGGGGGCCGTTTGCAGCGACTTGCGCACGCAACCCTAGGAGCATCAGGGGGCCGAGCTCAGGGTGCTTGGGGCCGAACCTAGAGGGAGTTAGGGGCTTCGCAATGCAACTTCCTGATCGCCTTCAAGTGGAGCGAGGTGGTGGATAATTGGAACCCTAATTTGGTGTTGATGGGTTTGAGTTGCGGCTTGGTTACTGGAGACGGTGAACGAGAGAGAGGGAGAAAGGATATGCGGCTGTGATGAGGGGTATGCAGGATCCAACGGCCAGATTAGGGTTAGGTTATAAATTTTATAATAAAAGTTGTAAAATATATAGTTAAATCGTGTACAAACTTCATAAATTCGTATCTTTTTCATACGAGGTCGAAAACGCGCGAAACCAGTTGCGTTGGAATCGTATGGACGAGCACTACGGGATGAAATTGGATTGGAGTCGTTTGGAGTTAGTTAGAATTTTGGGTAAAATTAAACATCCGTTTAATTTTATTCGAAATAAATCGCTAAAACGGAAATAAAATCAAGGTGAGAACTTCTCACTCAATCGAATCAGTTTCGATTTTTATTTTAAATAGTTAGATTTAAAATATTTGAATGCATGTTTGAATGATGATTGTTATCTATTGATTGTTAAAATAGACATTATACGCCGTTATTAAGCGGATGTTATTTATTAAAAACGTATACCGCGAATATTTCATAAACAGTGAAATTGGTATTATATATAATAGCAATATATATATATTGGCATATGTATATATTGGAGTTATTGATTTCCCGCTTTTTTTTGTTTAGCGGATGAGACCCTATTGCGCCGTCTATTAAGCGGATAATATTTTAAATCCCATATACCGCGATAATTTCGTACTGGAGCGAAATTGGTATTGCGCTAATGTTTGTGATGCAGGAAACAGGTTGGAGGGATCCAACTGGATTCCTCAACAGTATTTATTTGATTTCAAATATTTTGATATTTGATGGATTATCATATCGATATATGATATCGTTGTTTTCGTGATTGACTATTTGGTATGTAGCATCATTGGACCAAGTTTTGGAATTTTAAAATGATTTTTTAATTGATTTTTGAGAATATAAAATATTTTTGGAATTGATCCATTTTAAATAAATAAACGTATAATTTTTAATTTTATAAAAATTATGATTTTTGAGAAATATAGTTAAAGGTTGATTTTTGAAAATATGGGTTAATAACTTTATAAAAAGAGTTTAATCGGGATTTTTGAATTTATTATTGAAAGTTTAAATATAGGATTTATAAAATTTAATTATTTTATAAATCAAGAGAATGATGAGGTTTTTAAAGGAGTTTAAAGACGTTTTAATAGAATAATATAAATTGATTTATATTAAGAGATTTATAAATGGATATTTATAAATTGAAATATTGACATTATAAAACGAGTTTTTATAAGTGTTTGAATGAAGTGAAAATGAATTTTGTAAATGAATGGAATTTATAAAATTATAAATGGTGAAGTTATAAATGAAATTTATAAATAGTAAGATTTATAAATTTTGTGAAATTATTAAAGAATATATTTGGATGAATAATTGAATCTTATAAGTTATACGATTTATAATTATGAAGTTCAAAGAAACGATTTTGTAAAATAATCGTTTATAAGTATTTGACTTATAATATGAACCTTTAGTTTATAATTGAGTTATAAAATCGAATAGGTTAATAAAGGAATTTACAAAAGGAAGTTGTTATAAATAAATAGAAATGGAATTTATAAACATTGTTTTATAAATTCACAAACGACTTATTTTGATAAGTAAATTGTTATGATTTATTTATGGAGTTATATTCACGTTTTGACTGTGAATAATTCTTTAAAATAAAATGAATAGAAATGATGAAATTGTTAATTGAAGTATATTCACGTTTTTGAATAGTGAGTAATATGTTAAAGAAAATGTTTAGAATGTGATATTTTAAATAGAATTAAAACGATCTAACGATGTTTTAAAATGTGTTGAGATTCGAAACCATAGATTTCAACATTTATTGTTGAAATAGACGTTTTCGAGAAATAAAAGGAAATAGTGGACTATAACACTGTTGTTATAGTAAATGATTTCCGAAAGGAAATGTTTTGTATAGTATTGGGATTTATATATCTATTTTAATTTCGAATCCCTATACTAGTGATTTTGGGACGTCGTAATGATGTTTTACGTAACATTCGTTTTGGCCCAAATAAATATGTTTAAGAGAAGGATTTCCTTAAAGAAATGAAATATATACTTAATTTCGATTTAAGTATATTGAATATTTTCTAAGTGTTGAAAATAAATAAAATCTATGAATGACTTATGAATAAGTAAGTATGGAAATGTTTTCCAATATAAAGTGAATATTTTGGGAATTTATCTTTTTGAAGATAAATTGAAATGAATAGTTGAAATCGAATATTCTTAGATATTTTGAAATATAAATTCACTATGAAATTTATAAAAGAAAGTGGAAATTGTTTAAAAATAAATATCGATTTATTTTTGAAGTGTGAAATTATATATCTTGTAAAGATATTTTGAAAAATAAATAATTTGGAAAATTATTTGGAATCTGGTGATGTGTGCATATATTATAGTTCAATAATCGACTATCAATATTTCCCTTAGAATGGGTAATTGATGTGATTTGTTTGAATGTGAATGCCACACTTATTTTTGAATAAGCGCTCACTATTCGGGTTAACTGGGAAAGGACCATGGGGTCTGTAACGACCATGAAATTCAGACCCAGTTTAAAATTTTAAAATCGCTTATTTTTTGTAGAAATTCGAATTTTCACAAACAATTCCCGTTGCCATTCAAACTTCACATTTGAAATGCGTCTAGATAGATATAGGCGTGCGCCAAATTTCGTTGAAAAATATTGAAGTAAATTACGCTCGTCGCATTTACATATCAGTTTAAACCTTACGTATAAAATTCCTATCGTCCGAATTCAAATATTTTCTCGGTGTTGCATAAGAAAAATATTCTGATCTTGTCGGCGCATTTCGTTTCGCCAAATTTCGCTTTTAATTGCTAGTAAAATTTGCACTCGGGCAAATGGTTAAATAAGGATAATCACTTAGCGAAAATGTCAAACCATAAATATTTTTATACCGTTGTATTCGTCTCGTCGCGCTGACCAAAACGGTATATTTGTTTGTGTCAATCGGAGTTCGGCGCTGCGAACTATAATTGTTTAACGGATTACAAATCGGTCCGTTACGCAGCACAAAAACCGGTACCCGTTTTCTTCAACGTTAAGAATTCTAGGAGTCTTTGACTATTCAGCTGCCTTGGAAAACCAATAGCCAGTTCGGTTACCATGAAAATAAATTTGAGGCTTTTGATCTCCTACACCATTCAGTATATACTGATTTTAGTTCAATTTCATTCGTTCACCTCAAACAAAGACTCTCTGGTACGTATCCTCTTCTACTTTCCCTTCATCATTTTATTTTGTTGTTCCTTCCAGAGAAAAAAATCAAACCCACCTTCTCCCCATTTTATTTTTGTTGTTGCTCCCTCCTAAAGTATCAAACGCATCTCCTCCATGCATGCGCATCGCCTCACCCCACTTGGCCGCGTCACCCAGCCACCGCGCCCACCAGCCTTCGTCCAGATCCCCCAGCTTCGCCCAGACCACGCCAGCTCCGCCCAGAACCCCCACCAGCCCGCCCAGAAGCCACCAGCCCGCCCAGAACCCCCACCAGCCCTCGCCCAGACACACCAGCCCGCCCAGAACCGCCACCAGCCCTCGCCCAGACACACCAGCCCGCCCAGAACCCCACCAGCCCGCCCAGAACCGCCACCAGCCCTCGCCCAGACACACCAGCCCGCCCAGAACCCCTACCAGCCCTCGCCCAGACACACCAGCCCGCCCAGAACCCCTACCAGCCCTCGCCCAGATACACCAGCCCGCCCAGAACCGCCACCAGCCCGCCCAGAACCCCCACCAGCCCGCCCAGACACACCAGTCCGCCCAGAACCCACCAGCTCGTCCAGAACCCCACCAGCCCTAGCCCAGAACCCCACCAGCCCGCCCAGAACCCACCAGCCCGCCCAGACCCCACCAGCCCTCCCAGACCCCACCCACTGCCCAGTCAGCAGCCACCGAGCCCCACTGTCGTATCCACACTTCGCACCACCAGCCTACTGTGTCTCGCCCTGGCCACAGCGATATGCGTTGATATATATAATTATATATATATGACTGTTATACTAAGTAACAGCAGATAACTTTGAATTTTGGTTGCTCATATACAGTGTTTTACTGTATTGTTTCAGCTGCTGTTTCGGAGACGTAGGCTTCCATTCAACTTGTCAATCTATTTAGCTCTTTGCTTTGGTATGGGTATTATACATATTCAATTGATCTATATTGCAGTAAACAAATTTTGATTAATTATTTGTTGAACTGCAGTTTGCGTCGTTTTGCATCGTGCTTGTTTGTGCCTCTTATCTATTCGTCTTAGTGTTTCGTCATCTTCTCTAACCACGCAAGGTGAATATTTTATTCACGACTCAATCTATTATGCAATGATAAATAAGTGATAAATTGTTGTTATTATAAATTTGGATGTTGAATCATTGATTGTTAAAAATTGTTGAATTAAACTGTAAATAGTATATATAAGTTAAAATTTAATATTGTTAGAATTTAAAATTCTAAATTGACGCCATGTATTGTTTAAAGGTTTAAATGTGAATAATTGTGATAAATGTTGATTTATGGTTAATAGTTGTGACACTAAATTTGCTATGTAATTTGGTCGTT
The DNA here is from genome assembly GCA_030765085.1 of Allium cepa. NCBI lineage: Eukaryota > Viridiplantae > Streptophyta > Magnoliopsida > Asparagales > Amaryllidaceae > Allium > Allium cepa. The sequence continues at coordinate 606,849,240 of CM060937.1, forward strand.
AATATAAGCGATAGGTAATATGAAGTTGAATTTGGTAGGATAGTTAAATAATTTAAATGTATTAAATATATTGAATTTTGACCCTTAAACGTTAACTAAATCGACGCCTAGAATAGAGTTAACCTCATTTGAACTATTGAATGTATGTAGACACCAAGTGACATCAAAATGGAATAATCTTTAATTCGCATGAAATGATAGTGCGGATTCTAGGAATAATTGTATTAATTTGCATTAACTACAAAGGTAAGTTAATACGGTTATTTCGGGATTATTTAATAAATTGTTAAATTGTCATGTTTGATTGATATTGCTTGTTTATTTACTTTGACACCATCCCAGTTATCACACTGCAAGTTCCCTTTGCTATGCTTTGTTTTATATTGAGTAATATTGGGTTGAAATGATAAATACCCCATTTAAACAATTTGGCTTAGGATAGAAAATAAAATAAGAAACCCGATTGGTCAACAAAACCGCTTTCGAAATTGAAATATAATTTAATTTAAGAGATGAACCTAACAATTTGGTTGGAAATTAAATAACGAACTTAGGGATTTAAGTTGGAATAAAATTAACGGATTTAAATTGAAGCGGATTAATAACTTACCAAATTGGATAAAATGAATTGAAATTTTAAGTGAAATAAGATTTAGAAGCAAGTAAGTTTTGGAATTTAATAATTTAAAGATTTAAAGACTGTTAGCTCTAATTTTAAACTCAGGCTTTAAGGTAATAAATTGATCCTGTTATACGAAATTTTGACTTACTAATTTAATGAATTTAAATTAGGGATAATTCGAATTTAAGGGATTTTAAATATTAACGAATTTACCAAATTAGGATTTTGTATATGAAAATGAACTTCTTTGATTTGAAATTTAATTGAATCGGTAAATAATCCAATGAAGTTTGAAAGGGGATTTAGTTAATAAAGTGGATTTAATCGAATATATGATAACAGTGGATATAAACATAAAGTGACATGAATTGAACTTGAGTTAGTATTTTAACTAAGTTTACCATTAAATTGAATCCATTGGTTTTGAACTAAATTTAATAAGCGACTTTTAGACCTTAAATCAAACTTGATTACTAAATTTTAAACCGTCAACTCAAATGTCTGAGCGAGAAATGTCATTTGGAAATATGTTTTAATATCTAAAATAAATTGAATCGTGAAATGTCAAATTTTGAAAGTCAAATTTGCACCTTGACTTTTGGACTTTGATTTGTTTAAACGTTAATTTAATCGACCATCGGGTAATAAATACGTAGTTATTAAAGAGACCGGGATCGGATATGGACATATTCTCTGTCGATACCGAAACCACTTTAATAACTATTATACGCGGAGTGTTGATCCAGAATGAAGTGGATGGTTTGGTGAACACGTTGACTGAAGAAAGAGAACGATATTGGATGACCCCTGACATGACTAAAACAGGAGCCGCGCCGGGCCATTGAGGATCGCCACCTCTAGCGGACACGCTTCTTCGATACCATATCTATTACTTTTGTGATTCGATTTGGGTGCACCCTTTGATTTGGGAGTGTTGTTTCGCGGTGTTGAGATAGTAGCTACTATGCTCAACATCAGTCCGGATCACGCAACTACTAGTATCCTAGTTGGTATTGCCTCATGTACCTTGTCATACTGATTATCCTATTCGCGACCACTACGTTTTGATTTGTACCTTGAGTATATGGATTGCCCTCTGGTGACTTCCGGTTTTGGGGAAACTACGGTCTTGTATATGCTTTTGGGAATATAAAATGTGTTAAGGGGAATTATGGTAACGCCTTAACGCTATTTTAATATTCTATTTTATTGATTAGACATTACCTACATACCGTATTCTACTATATATATATAGATAATTTATCGGATCCTTAGAGATGTTATTTTATTCATCTTTGAGTTATGGACTTTATTTCTTGCACTTGATTATCCTGTATAAGATTTTGAGTCCTGACTCGAGTGTTTCTTTTATATATGCTCGGGTCAGTCTGAAGCTATCCAGTTTGCTGATCAAGGTTGGTTGAAGATGTTGAAGACTTAGCATTTATCTTTATCCGTCTATTTCTATTCCAGTATTGTTGTTCTTGTCTGTTGGACATTTATGTATTTCCTTTCAGTCACTTTATGTTTAGACATTGTTGTATTTCATATAGTAGCTTCATGAACTGCTATTATGACGATGTATTTTCCGCTGCATTATTCTGTGACTGTTCTATGTCTGTGATGTTGTATTGATTCTCATTTACATTTATGTATATATAATCCCATAATGATTCGTGTTTTGTATTATTTAAGTTGACATGTATGGATTGTTGTCAATTTAAATGGTCCAAATATACGGGTTGTTATAGTTGGTATCAGAGCTTTGGTTTCCACTAAAAACCTTAGTTTGGGGTTATATAAACTCATTAGACATAGGGTAGCAATACCCGGGGATGAGGAGAATCAATTCAATATACATATCCTTCCAAATTCAAACTTCTTAATTGATTCGTTGATTAGACTTTCCATAAAGTTCTATGATTTTCTATCCTTGGTTCTAAAAAAAAAAAAAAAAAAAAAATTATTTTGGTATTTCAGGATGAGTGCCAGAAGAAACAACAGGGGAGGAAGGGGAAATGGTCCTGCCCAGGCTGCACCTACCGCCCCAGCTCCAGTCAAATTCACCACTCTTGGTAAGGAGTATACACAACTTGGTGGTGTTAAGTTCTCTGGATCCGAGAATATTATTGAAGCTCAACAATGGCTCAAAAGCTTAGAGATGATATTTTCTGGATTGGAGATCACTGATGCTCAGAAGCGTCAGCTTGCTGCTTGGCAACTTCGGGATGCCGCACGAGACTGGTGGGAATCTGTTACTTCTCGTATCGAGGAGAACAACATCACTTGGGCCCAGTTTAGGTATAAATTTATTTGGATTTCATAGTCTAAATTCTTCTTTCAATCCTTGGAATGTTATTTATCTAGTCTATCTTTCGATTAGGGATACTTTCTCGGAACAATGGATGCCAGCTGCTGGGAAAACCCAACTTTATAGAGCTTTTATGGACCTTAAGCAAGGCAGTATGACTTTTTCTGAGTACGAGAGGAAATTCAACGAGCTCTCCAAGTTTGGCCCGGGATTGATCGATACCCCACTTCTGAAGAACGAGAAATTCATTTTGGGAGCTAGATCGGAGTATTATGACTTGCTTACTGGCCACATTCACTGCACTTTCACAGAGCTTGTTGACTATGCTCTTCGATATGAGGCGAAGCCTAAGGGACCCACTGCCAAGGCCACTCCTACTCAGTCCTCTTCCAGCCAGCTCGGAAAGAGGAAGATGAACTTTGATCAACAAAAGAAAGCTTGGCAAAAGACTACAGGATTGGGATATGCCCAGAAAAGCCCAATCGACCTTGCTAATATCACTTGCTTCAAATGCGATAAGAAGGGTCATTATGCAAATAGCTGTCCATCCACCGGAGCTGCTATTCCACCACCTCCTCAGATGAGGAATGATTTATGCCATGTCTGCCTCCAGCCAGGTCACTTCAAAAGAGATTGCCCATTGAGGAAGAAAGGCACACCAGCAGGAGTATATGCTGTCACCACTCCTGCACCACCTCCACCACCTGCTCAGGATGACCAAGGTACCTTACGAAGTACTTTTCATTTCATAATTTACCTGTTCGGGTATTATTCGATACTGGTGCTTCTCATAGCTTCATATCTATTGATCTTTGTAATAAGCTCAAATTAGAACCTACTCTTGCTACTACTTCCTTATGTGTCTCCAACCCTATTGGAGGACTTGCCAACCTCAGTAGAATTTGTAAAGGGGTTGTGCTCTTGTATGGAAGATGTCGATTCACTTGGGATTTCTATGTGCTTGGCTTCGTAGCATTTGACATTTTGTTGGGTGCTGATTGGTTAAGAAATTTCGATGCTGTTATTTCTTGCAAAGCTCGATCTGTTTCTCTAGTCAATGACAAGGGTCTACCGCTTGTCATCGAATGCAAATCACCTCAGAAATATGCGGGAAGCTTCATATTCTCTCTTGATGCTCACCCGGATGACCTTAGTACTACTCCTATTGTTCAGAAATTTCCCGATGTATTTGGAGAGGTCGACTCTCTACCGCCAAAGCGAGAGATTGATTTCCGTATTGACCTTATTCCCGGAGCTACTCCCGTAGTTCTCCCTCACAGAGGGATGGCTCCTAAAGAAAAAGCCGAACTTAAAACCCAAATTGATGATCTATTTGCTAAGGGTTTGATCAGGAGAAGTTGTTCTGAATGGGGCGCCGCAATCGTATTTGTCACCAAGTCTGATGGATCTCTTCGCATGTGTGTTGATTACCGAGAATTAAACAAACGCACTCTCAAGAACCGCTATCCGATACCTCGCATCAATGATTTATTCGATCAACTCCATGGAGCTAAAGTTTTCTCACAGCTTGATCTAGCCACTGGGTTCCACCAACTCAGAGTAGCAGAAGATAGTATTCATAAGACAGCTTTCCGTACCGAAAATGGATTCTATGAATGGTTGGCTATGCCATTTGGTTTGACCAACGCACCTGCTTATTTCGTTGACTTAATGAATAGAGTCTTCCGTGATGTCCTTAAAAAGTTTGTTCTTGTCTTCATTGATGATATTCTCGTCTTCTCCAAGGATGAGAAAGAGCATGAAACACATCTTGCTTATGTTCTGGGAACTCTCCGAAACCATCAGCTAAAAGCCAAGTTTTCGAAATGCCACTTCTGGCGAGACGAAGTACGATTCCTTGGCCATATTGTTTCTGAAAATGGAATTTCGGTGGATCCAGCCAAGATCGACGTAATCAATGTAAGTTCTATCTTATTCGTTATTTCTATTCGATCCATCTTATTCCTTTCTAATTTGAAAATTTTATCTACAGGATTGGGAGACTCCCAAAACTCCTACTGATATCCGTAGCTTCTTGGGCCTAGCCGGTTATTATCGCAGATTCATTGAGCGCTTTGCCCGGATTTCTGCCCCACTCACTGCTTTAACTCGAAAGGATGTCAAGTTTATTTGGAGTGAGAAGTGTGAATCAGCTTTTAATGAGTTGAAGCTTAAGTTAACTTCAGCCCCAGTTCTTGCGGTAATTGACGGGAGTGAAGGATTAACTGTCTATACCGATGCTTGTCGAGAAGGTTTAGGTGTAGTCCTTATGCAAAATGGAAGGGTTATTGCTTATGCTGGTCGTCAGTTGAAGACTCATGAAGTAAACTATGCATCCCATGATTTAGAGCTTCTAGCAGTTGTATTTGCTTTGAAATTATGGAGGCACCATCTTTTGGGGACAAAATTTGAATTATTCACAGATCATAAGTCCTTGCGGTATATTTTCTCTCAGAAGGACTTGAACCAGAGACAAGTCCGATGGCTTGAATTCTTAGCTGCATATGATCTCGACATCAATTATACTCCTGCAAAGGCAAATGTTGTAGCTGATGCTTTGAGCCGTAGCAAAGCATTGTCATGTTGTAACCTTGTAGAAAGCATGCTCTTTCAGCTTACTATCTCCCCATCTCTGATGGATCGCATCAAAGCTAAGCAATTCGAAGACACCTTGCTCTATCGCATGAAGGAGTTAGTTCTTGGTAGAGTTAGTAATGCGGACAGTAAAGTAGGAGCACAGATAGATGGTAATGGAGTTCTGAAGATTCACAACCGTATTTGTGTTCCTAATGTTGATGGATTGAGACAAGAAGTGCTTAGAGAGAACCATCGGTCATCACTTTCATTTCATCCTGGTGTCACCAAGATGTATCGAAACATGAAGCGTTTATATTGGTGGAGTGGGATGAAGAGAGATATTTCCACATATGTCAGTAGATGCACCACTTGCCAGCAAGTCAAGGCCGATCACCGGAAGACGGCAGGATTACTTCAACCCCTGGAGATTCCGTGTTGGAAATGGGATCATATTTCCATGGACTTCATTGATGGATTACCGAGGACCAGAAAAGGCAACGAGAGTATCTATGTGATTGTTGATAGATTGACAAAATCTGCTCACTTTATTCGTGTTAAGACCACTCGAACTGCTTCGAGTTTGGCCGAGATTTATATGAGAGAGATTGTCAGACTTCATGGAGTTCCATCTAGTATTATATGCGATAGAGATCCCTTGTTCACTAGTAGATTCTGGGGAGCATTTCAGGACGTCTTGGGCACTAAACTAAACCTGAGTACCGCTTATCATCCCCAGACGGATGGCCAAACGGAAAGGGTAAATCAGATTTTGGAGGATCTGCTCCGTGCTTGCATTATTGATTTCGGTGGGTCTTGGGAAGACCATCTCCACTTGATCGAATTCACTTATAATAACAGCTATCAGGTAATCCAATAAAAAAAAAATATTTTCAATTTATATAAGAAAATTTTGAATTGAAATATGACTATCTTTATAATCAGGCGAGTATCGATATGGCACCGTTCGAAGCTTTATATGGACGGCCATGCAAATCGCCAGCTTGTTGGATTGAGCATGGTGATCGATTAGTTCTTGGCCCAGATATGATTATGGAAGCGTCCGAGAAGGTTAATGAGATCAGAAGGAAGATGAAGACCGCACAGGATAGGCAGAAGAGCTATGCAGATAGGCGTAGAAGAGATTTAAATTTCCAGGTTGGGGATGAGGTATTTCTTAAAGTATCACCTTTGAAGAATGTAGTCCGATTTGGTCGTAGAGGGAAGCTCGCTCCTAGATTTGTTGGACCATTCACTATCACTGAGAGGATTGGTACACTAGCCTACAGAGTGGCGCTACCGGAGAAATTTGAGGGCGTGCACAACGTATTCCATGTTTCACATCTTCGGAAGGTTGTACATGACCCATCCATGACCATTCCTATTGCTCAGTTAGATGAGGTTGATATTGAGCCGGATTTGACTATGGAGAGGAGACCACTTCGTATCATTGATAGGGATACAAAGCAGCTTAGGAGGAAGTCTGTTAGCCTAGTCAAAGTCCAATGGAGTCCCGATGATTGTGATTGTACTTGGGAAACCGAGGAGAGTATCCGAGATTCTAATCCAGAATTGTTTGTTGAAGGTGAATTCCATTCTATATTCTTTACTTTATTCGATAATCTATTCTATATCTATCGTACCTCTTTTATTGTTCTTCCACTCTCTCCTTTGTTCCTTTTCGGGGACGAAAAGTTTTGAGTAGGGGAGAATGTAACGACCATGAAATTCAGACCCAGTTTAAAATTTTAAAATCGCTTATTTTTTGTAGAAATTCGAATTTTCACAAACAATTCCCGTTGCCATTCAAACTTCACATTTGAAATGCGTCTAGATAGACATAGGCGTGCGCCAAATTTCGTTGAAAAATATTGAAGTAAATTACGCTCGTCGCATTTACATATCAGTTTAAACCTTACGTATAAAATTCCTATCGTCCGAATTCAAATATTTTCTCGGTGTTGCATAAGAAAAATATTCTGATCTTGTCGGCGCATTTCGTTTCGCCAAATTTCGCTTTTAATTGCTAGTAAAATTTGCACTCGGGCAAATGGTTAAATAAGGATAATCACTTAGCGAAAATGTCAAACCATAAATATTTTTATACCGTTGTATTCGTCTCGTCGCGCTGACCAAAACGGTATATTTGTTTGTGTCAATCGGAGTTCGGCGCTGCGAACTATAATTGTTTAACGGATTACAAATTGGTCTGTTACGCAGCACAAAAACCGGTACCCGTTTTCTTCAACGTTCAGAATTCTAGGAGTCTTTGACTATTCAGCTGCCTTGGAAAACCAATAGCCAGTTCGGTTACCATGAAAATAAATTTGAGGCTTTTGATCTCCTACACCATTCAGTATATACTGATTTTAGTTCAATTCCATTCGTTCACCTCAAACAAAGACTCTCTGGTACGTATCCTCTTCTACTTTCCCTTCATCATTTTATTTTGTTGTTCCTTCCAGAGAAAAAAATCAAACCCACCTTCTCCCCATTTTATTTTTGTTGTTGCTCCCTCCTAAAGTATCAAACGCATCTCCTTCATGCATGCGCATCGCCTCACCCCACTTGGCCGCGTCACCCAGCCACCGCGCCCACCAGCCTTCGTCCAGATCCCCCAGCTTCCCCCAGACCCCGCCAGCTCCGCCCAGAACCCCCACCAGCCCGCCCAGAAGCCACCAGCCCGCCCAGAACCCCCACCAGCCCTCGCCCAGACACACCAGCCCGCCCAGAACCGCCACCAGCCCTCGCCCAGACACACCAGCCCGCCCAGAACCCCACCAGCCCGCCCAGAACCGCCACCAGCCCTCGCCCAGACACACCAGCCCGCCCAGAACCCCTACCAGCCCTCGCCCAGATACACCAGCCCGCCCAGAACCGCCACCAGCCCTCGCCCAGACACACCAGCCCGCCCAGAACCCCCACCAGCCCGCCCAGACACACCAGGCCGCCCAGAACCCACCAGCTCGTCCAGAACCCCACCAGCCCCGGCCCAGAACCCCACCAGCCCGCCCAGAACCCACCAGCCCTCGCCCAGAACCCACCAGCCCGCCCAGACCCCACCAGCCCTCTCAGACCCCACCCACTGCCCAGTCAGCAGCCACCGAGCCCCACTGTCGTATCCACACTTCGCACCACCAGCCTACTGTGTCTCGCCCTGGCCACAGCGATATGCGTTGATATATATAATTATATATATATGACTGTTATACTAAGTAACAGCAGATAACTTTGAATTTTGGTTGCTCATATACAGTGTTTTACTGTATTGTTTCAGCTGCTGTTTCGGAGACGTAGGCTTCCATTCAACTTGTCAATCTATTTAGCTCTTTGCTTTGGTATGGGTATTATACATATTCAATTGATCTATATTGCAGTAAACAAATTTTGATTAATTATTTGTTGAACTGCAGTTTGCGTCGTTTTGCATCGTGCTTGTTTGTGCCTCTTATCTATTCGTCTTAGTGTTTCGTCATCTTCTCTAACCACGCAAGGTGAATATTTTATTCACGACTCAATCTATTATGCAATGATAAATAAGTGATAAATTGTTGTTATTATAAATGTGGATGTTGAATCATTGATTGTTAAAAATTGTTGAATTAAACTGTAAATAGTATATATAAGTTAAAATTTAATATTGTTAGAATTTAAAATTCTAAATTGACGCCATGTATTGTTTAAAGGTTTAAATGTGAATAATTGTGATAAATGTTGATTTATGGTTAATAGTTGTGACACTAAATTTGCTATGTAATTTGGTCGTTAATATAAGCGATAGGTAATATGAAGTTGAATTTGGTAGGATAGTTAAACAATTTAAATGTATTAAATATATTGAATTTTGACCCTTAAACGTTAACTAAATCGACGCCTAGAATAGAGTTAACCTCATTTGAACTATTGAATGTATGTAGACACCAAGTGACATCAAAATGGAATAATCTTTAATTCGCATGAAATGATAGTGCGGATTCTAGGAATAATTGTATTAATTTGCATTAACTACAAAGGTAAGTTAATACGGTTATTTCGGGATTATTTAATAAATTGTTAAATTGTCATGTTTGATTGATATTGCTTGTTTATTTACTTTGACACCATCCCAGTTATCACACTGCAAGTTCCCTTTGTTATGCTTTGTTTTATATTGAGTAATATTGGGTTGAAATGATAAATACCCCATTTAAACAATTTGGCTTAGGATAGAAAATAAAATAAGAAACCCGATTGGTCAACAAAACCGCTTTCGAAATTGAAATATAATTTAATTTAAGAGATGAACCTAACAATTTGGTTGGAAATTAAATAACGAACTTAGGGATTTAAGTTGGAATAAAATTAACGGATTTAAATTGAAGCGGATTAATAACTTACCAAATTGGATAAAATGAATTGAAATTTTAAGTGAAATAAGATTTAGAAGCAAGTAAGTTTTGGAATTTAATAATTTAAAGATTTAAAGACTGTTAGCTCTAATTTTAAACTCAGGCTTTAAGGTAATAAATTGATCCTGTTATACGAAATTTTGACTTACTAATTTAATGAATTTAAATTAGGGATAATTTGAATTTAAGGGATTTTAAATATTAACGAATTTACCAAATCAGGATTTTGTATATGAAAATGAACTTCTTTGATTTGAAATTTAATTGAATCGGTAAATAATCCAATGAAGTTTGAAAGGGGATTTAGTTAATAGAGTGGATTTAATCGAATATATGATAACAGTGGATATAAACATAAAGTGACATGAATTGAACTTGAGTTAGTATTTTAACTAAGTTTACCATTAAATTGAATCCATCGGTTTTGAACTAAATTTAATAAGCGACTTTTAGACCTTAAATCAAACTTGATTACTAAATTTTAAACCGTCAACTCAAATGTCTGAGCGAGAAATGTCATTTGGAAATATGTTTTAATATCTAAAATAAATTGAATCGTGAAATGTCAAATTTTGAAAGTCAAATTTGCACCTTGACTTTTGGACTTTGATTTGTTTAAACGTTAATTTAATCGACCATCAGGTAATAAATACGTAGTTATTAAAGAGACCGGGATCGGATATGGACATATTCTCTGTCGATACCGAAACCACTTTAATAACTATTATACGCGGAGTGTTGATCCAGAATGAAGTGGATGGTTTGGTGAACACGTTGACTGAAGAAAGAGAACGATATTGGATGACCCCTGACATGACTAAAACAGGAGCCGCGCCGGGCCATTGAGGATCGCCACCTCTAGCGGACACGCTTCTTCGATACCATATCTATTACTTTTGTGATTCGATTTGGGTGCACCCTTTGATTTGGGAGTGCTGTTTCGCGGTGTTGAGATAGTAGCTACTATGCTCAACATCAGTCCGGATCACGCAACTACTAGTATCCTAGTTGGTATTGCCTCATGTACCTTGTCATACTGATTATCCTATTCGCGACCACTACGTTTTGATTTGTACCTTGAGTATATGGATTGCCCTCTGGTGACTTCCGGTTTTGGGGAAACTACGGTCTTGTATATGCTTTTGGGAATATAAAATGTGTTAAGGGGAATTATGGTAACGCCTTAACGCTATTTTAATATTCTATTTTATTGATTAGACATTACCTACATACCGTATTCTACTATATATATATAGATAATTTATCGGATCCTTAGAGATGTTATTTTATTCATCTTTGAGTTATGGACTTTATTTCTTGCACTTGATTATCCTGTATAAGATTTTGAGTCCTGACTCGAGTGTTTCTTTTATATATGCTCGGGTCAGTCTGAAGCTATCCAGTTTGCTGATCAAGGTTGGTTGAAGATGTTGAAGACTTAGCATTTATCTTTATCCGTCTATTTCTATTCCAGTATTGTTGTTCTTGTCTGTTGGACATTTATGTATTTCCTTTCAGTCACTTTATGTTTAGACATTGTTGTATTTCATATAGTAGCTTCATGAACTGCTATTATGACGATGTATTTTCCGCTGCATTATTCTGTGACTGTTCTATGTCTGTGATGTTGTATTGATTCTCATTTACATTTATGTATATATAATCCCATAATGATTCGTGTTTTGTATTATTTAAGTTGACATGTATGGATTATTGTCAATTTAAATGGTCCAAATATACGGGTTGTTATAGGGTCGTATAACCCATTCCGAATATGTGATACGTCATTGTGAATTGCATTGATGACCGGTGTTGAAGACCGAGTATTTGTGAAAGCGATAGGATGACCTATCGATTGTCTCTGCACTGGGTAGCTCCTGGTATAGAGATCTCCTAAGTGATGGGAAATTCGATCGGGATTGTGAATACCCGGATTGCAAGGGCTTCGTAAGAAGTGCCTTCGGTTTTGTTCGAGCCCGGAAGAGACTTGTATGGATTGTATGTCTGACGTTACAAATTGAGATATAAAGCAGATTTCTTTCAAATATATTTCTGTTGGTGGCGGAGAATTTATTCTTTTAGCTTAACACCCTTCTCTGAGACGTACGAGCTCAGAGGTTATGTAGTTGAAGGTTATCAGCGATATATTCCCAATTTGGTAATGTGACATGCTGAGTGTAGCTGTAAATTATCATTGTGTTGATTATTTGTGATAGGATCGTTTATTTGATCGTTTATCCTGGCGATCATTTCTATGATCATTTGTTGACCCAAAGCATGGCTTTTGTATAAAGTATGTTTTTGTGGACGTGACTTCGTCGAGCCTCACACCCCGTGAATGGTCAAAACAGGAAAGAAGCAGCAAGGTTATGAGGGGTAGCGCCCTTTAGGATGTGTGCATTTCCTTCTGGAAAAGGGTGGTATCATGGTATGGAGCCCAGATACTTACTCATGTTGAAAACACTTTGTTATGATTGTGTGAATTGATTGCGAGCGCTCGGTGAAAAGGTCCCAAAGGACCGGGGGATGGCATATTCGGTCAGTTATTACTCAGTTAGGGGTAACCCGGCCTTGTGTTGGTAGAGATCCGGTTTGGTTCTCGGGGATGTCCATCCAGAGGCATTCTCATGTGGCAATGGGAAGTTCCTTGGCTTGATCATTCGTTGGAATTCCAAAGAAACAATACGTGACTTGTACGGTTTTAGTTGTAGAACCTGCTTCCTCAGGAAGTAGCTATAGTAGGCATAATATAATGGTACCTATGCTGGCTAAGATTTATATTCTACTTTCGAAATGAATTTCTTCTACACTATGCACTAATAATAATATCAAAATTGATTTGATTTTAATGCGTATCAAGCATCTTTGACTATCATAAGGAGAAATCTTCTCCAAGTCTGCGTTTGCATTGTGTGTGTGGCAGGAGGTCTTATGGTAGTCTCATTTTTAAAAGCATTGCGAATTAAATTTAAAAATATTCCTCTATTTTGATTTTAAAGATAAATAAACTGTTTTGAGTTCTCACACCAGTCACATGACTGACTTGGAGTTTATTGTTTTCCTTCCTAAACTCTGGGTGCCCACCAATTTCCATACGGGCAGTCAAGAGTTAGGTTTATCAGGATATTCTGGATATTCTGGAGTTGCTGGAGGCAAGATGGATGGCATGGCGTATTACTAGTTTATATAGTATTTCTTTTTCCGCTGCATTGTTTGTTGTTGTACACTCTGATGATGATATGATGTAAAGTATAAAATGTAATAACTGATATAGTTCTTTGTTTAAAGATTATTCATTTATTATTATATGTTGTTCCGCTGCGAATTGTGAGATTCTGATGTCGTTCTGTTGTTTTCTGTTCTGTTTTCTCCCTATTCTCTTTTTCTTCTATTTTTCTATTTCTATTCTCTTTCCTCTCTATTTTCTACCTTCTTATCTCTTCTTCTTTCTTTTCTTTTTCTTAAACCCTCAATGTTCGGTTTTCCGTCCTTCGATTGCTCGGCAGTCGATAAAGTGAGTATCGATGTTGAATTTTCGGAAGTCGAAGAATCGGGTCCTGATATAAATATACAGGTATTAACTATAGTTTATATTCAGTAATAAATTTAATAACTGTTTAACTAGCAGTTTATATGCAAATAAATAAATTATAACTGTCAATTTATATGAAATAATAAAAATTAATTAACAGTTAAATTAAATTAATGCGATTTAACTGAGATGATGAATAAAACATGCCACACAGTCATAAATAAATTTCTACTCATATCTTAAGTCAAATTAACAGACATAGTAAATTTTAGAAGTTGTGAGTGGGTTAAAACACTCACATTTTGAATTTAGATTGAATTTAAATCCAATTTAAACCCAAATAATTTGACCGTCTCCAAATTCGCCCAAACCAACGTCAAAGTGTTCGGGATCTCAATATGAACCTAGCGGAGAAAACCGCGCGTGAAACGGAGTTCGTATGTATGAGTTATGATTATTAGAACTAATTGAAATCGAGATTTACAAAAATAAATTAAACAAAATTAAAATACCGTGCCACATCCACTCTTCCCACGTGAAAAACGCGTATGCTTCTTCTTGATTGTTAGCTTTGTTCCATAATTTTTCTTTTATTTCGATTTACTTTAATTTTCCTCCTTATTATATGAATGTATGTATTTTTAAACGGTTTGGAAGGAAAAAATTTGAAAAAGAAGAATTGAAAAAGAATTAAAATAAGAACTGAAAATGTAAGAGAACATCTAGATTTGAAAAGAAAGAAGAAAGTTTGAAATAGAAGAAAAATTGAAGAAGAAGAATATTTGAAGAGGAAGGAAAATTTAAAATGGGAGATAATGAGGAGATTTGAAGAAAAAAAAAGAAAAGGAAAAAGAAGAAGAAGATTAGAATGGAGGTTGTGGTTTCATTTGCGTCATATCTTATTATAAGGTTAGAGTTAGGTTTAGGGTCAAAGAGATTTGAAAAGAGAGACCGCTATTATTTAGAAATAAATGAAATGACGTTTCAGAAAATGAAGTTGGAAAATGAATGGAAAGAAATAAAGTGAATATGAACAAACTTTTAGAATTCAAATTTCAAAACAATCGTTTACTTAATAAATTTTGTTAACCCTAAACATACCGAAATTAACATCTTTTAAAGATTTAATTAACACACAATAAATGAAAATAAATTCTACACCCAAATTTGTGTCATAAATTAAAAGAATATGCAGCATTAAGAAATCTTCATTTCTCCCTCTTTGTGAATAGATTGGAAATTAAACAACATGTTAACATTTCGATTGAATGTTTTACAAGGAATGCATTAACATACATTCCAAAATATGATAGCATAAACATGGTAATACAAACAGGTGTATAATATATATGTATGTCTTTATCGCCACTTATAGTTTACATTCATAAATAAAAGGTATGAAAATAATCCACATAAGGAGGCGATGAATGTAAGAGTAAATTAGAAAAGTGAAGATGAAAAGGTAAGTTATGTTGCAATAAAATCTAATAAAGTCTAATTGGAAAGGAAATAGTCAGGTGTAAATCTATTTTACCCCCTTTATCATCTCCTATTAATATCTAATTTAACAACGTATGAGATTTCAATATAAACTAGCATTAAATTTGGATCTAAAACATAAGTTTGAATTTAGGTATAAACATATATGTAGTAAACTAGCATTAAACTTTGTTTAACACAAAACGTGCATTTTTTTGTTAAATCTATTAATTGCAATCACCGTTTCTTTCCTTTTAATTGAAACATTTGAACTACATTAATTACAATCACTTACAAAGTTAAATTTTAAAACAGACAACTAAAATACATGAAAAAAAATAGAAAAATTGTTTATACACAAGAGTAATAAATAACTTACTGAAATATATTATTTTCCTATTATTGTAATCAATCTGTAAGCTAAAAAACAGTTCAAATAAACATATTTCTTTTTTAAAATCAATCATTCTATTCTATATTTTAATGAAATTAGACCTACATTCATAAATGAAACATTAATTTATTTGATGCAAATGTTCTTTTTATTAAATCAAACTTTCCTTTTTTTCACAAAAAATAAGCTGCTTTTAATTACACCTATTAATTTACAATTAGTATTCTCTCTCCTATTAATTAGAAATTTTCAATTACGTTCATTTCAGTTGATTAAGTTTCAAAATGGACTAAATGAATGTAATGAGAATTAAATAATTTTTCCTATCTAATAGTAACTTAAACATATTTACATTATTGGATACAAATAGTAATTACACATTTCTCACTAAATAATAGTTACTCATTTCTACAATCATTCTTTCAGCTAATAAACATATGTTTACTCCTTTACTAAACTTATTCATTTTTATTCTTTTTGATTTACACTCCTACTATTAAATCAACAATACCTTATGAAATTATTAACATAGGTTTCTATCTTTTTATTTCATAAATCATTGCCTTGTAAATAAAGTTTACATTTCTATACCTTTTATTATGTTGACACTACAATTATTGTCTTATTCCATATTAATGTAAAATTTATTTACGTTCAATTGCAATTTATCCATTTATCATAATATAAACTACAATAAATTGATCAAACATGATTTCCATTTTTATTCAAATCAACTGTCATATTATGATTAAAATTTTCATTGGTTACATCCTATTCAATTAACATTCTTCGATTACCAATTTAATCTACATTAATTGCACAAATTAAGTAAAACAAAGTTTATGAACTAAATAAATAGGTAACTTATAACCATTGTTACCCTTAACTTTTAATTACATTTAAAAGTTCATTAATTACAACAAATGTTCAAATCATCTATATAATTCTAATTTCATCTTTTATTTGTGTTAACTATTTTATTTCCATTATGCTGAGATTTAGTCACTTATACACACTTAATATTCCAATTCGTTTATTTATATTGGTTTCAATTTTTTATTTATTTTTTATTTTTGCCATTTAGGCATATAATTAACGTTTCTATTGATTTTACATTCAAAATTCTTCAGTTATTATCTTAACTTACATAAGGTAATGTTTAATTACATTTAGCTGCTATTGATTAAATACATTGGTAACGAACAATAGTTGTCACCATTATACATTTTATAACATTTGTAAATTTATTCTTTACCTTTTACATCCCACTATAATCAATGCACACATTAATACAACACATATTATAATCCCTTATGCAATGCTGATCTTATTCAATTACGCTTAACTATCTATTTTATACAATAATTAAATGTTTACATTTGTTACTTATTATTATTTTTTGTTTAACCAAGCATAGCATGTTTAAATACAATGAGTTGGAATTTCATTAAGATTGTTGATAATTAACTTGTATTAACATTGTTTCACTTTAATTTAGTTATTATTCCATTATTAAATTACAACATTTTATTTCTTTCAATATTAACTCATAAAATATTAAATTAACAAAATGTAAACATCGAAAATTTATGGGTCGTTACACTCTCCCCCATCCAAAACATTTCGTCCCCGAAAAGGAAAAGAAGGGAAAAGAAGAATTAAATAAACAATACGTCTTATTCAAAATATTAACTTTATAAACAAATAATTTACTAATTTTATTACTTTAAATAAAATATACCCATTCTATACCCATTAAATCTTTTATACTTAAATAAATAAAGTTTGGAAATCATTTTCAAAAAAATTTCTACGTCCAAAATTTATGAAAAATTTCGGCAGAGTCTCCATTGTACGGAAAGGCTCGGGAGAAAATATAATATCAATATAACAAATATTTTCAAAATAATATATATCCCAACACAGGAAAAAATATAATAGCGCTATAAACTGTAATCCGAAAACGTACCTATTTTTGGGGCAATTTACGCTTAATTATGAAACCAAAAGCAATAGCAATTGCTTCCATAACCTGTATTTCACTTATATAATACAAAAGGTTAACAAATATATAAAATGAAATATTTAAAGTTGTTTCAAATAATCAACAAACAAATCAATCAACCTTCACTTGCAACAAGCATACAACCATCACAAAAAAATCAACATGCATCAATCATTCATTCATATCAAACAAAACAAATAGTTATTCGGGTTCAAAACTTTAAATTATACGGAAAGAAAAACAAACTACCAAGCATACCCTTCACTCAACAGTCTTAGGTGAAACTTAGTAGATTATTCATAACTTCCAAACAGATTTTAAAGTATCCTTGCCCAAACTACCATAATCCAAATGAACAACAATCTCAACCAATAGATTAAGTTTATTCTTATTAATTCCATTCATACTTTTTTTGTTTGATTTTTTTTTTCATTTATATAATGGTTTATCTTTTTTTTTACATTTTATTTCTTACAGTATTCATTTATCCATATATGCAAATTTCTTTTATTTGCATTACATTCATTTATTTATTGCTTAACTTCACTTATTTACAATATTCATCTTTCTACTTATTTTTAAAATAAATAACTTCATCATATACTTAAGTCTATAATTACTTACTTACAACATTTGCTCAATCGTATTTTATTATAGTAAGATCTTCATTATAACTTAAGTCCATACAATAACAACATCAATCCTTATTTATTAAAGAATTTTATTGAATATTTCGTTACTTCAAATTTATTACTTGTATAATATTCTGTTTAAATTTCTTATAACATTTTAAATTTTCATAGATGGTAAGTTATATATATGTTTTTAAGAAATGCAAATGAAACTTATACAAGATTTACCTCATCTTTTAATTTAAATTAAATGTTCAATAATTGCATCTTTGGTTTATAAATTACAATTTCAACTTTCTTTAAATTTTATTTATAACTTAGCATTTATCTCTTATTTCAATTAAAGGTTCCAATTTATAAATTAGTTACAATCCATTTCCTACAAAAAATGAAAACTGTTGATTAATGGAAACTGAAGAAGTAAATACCGGGTTAAATTTCAAATCATTTTAAAATAATAGATAAATATATACTTACAACTTATCTATATCCAAGTATATTTAAAGGAATTTAAAATTCACTTTTTTTTATCAAAATAAATCTGTAGTAAAACTACTACAATGGCCTTCCCACTTTGAAACTCGAAAATGAATGTCGATGATGCGTGCACTCATCACCGAAATTATTTTCCAGCGATAGAGAGGGGAGTACAACTTTTTTCTTTCCAGAATTTCTTTAAAACCATACTTTCAAATTATATTGTAATATTTTTATCAGTAAATATTTCTAAATACTATTATTATATTTCAAAATCCTTTGAAAGCAATTTTTCAAAATCCCGGACTTAACTTCTAAAATTTCCAAATTTTCATTGATTTTATTTTCAATCTTATTTTACCTATAATTTATAAAAATTTTTCCTAACAACCAATATATTGCAACCAAATATAATCTTTATAAAAATTTATTTTATATATATAGAAAATATAATAGGCAAAATTATTTCATTCACCTATATTAAAAACAAATATTGTGTCGGTCTGTCCTATTAAGTGTTTAAAAATCCCTATTGATGTCATAGCGTCCCATGCATCAACCAGAATTTATAAATACAAAACGGAACAGATTAACACAATATTAAAACCTTTTTATAACACTAACAAATACACTCTCTCATATATATACACTCAGCGACTCCCATAGGGTATTACTACCCTATTAGTAAAGAGTAAAACCCCACAAAGCTAAGGTTTACCGCTAAACCAAAGCTCTAATACTAGATGTAACGTCCCTCCTTTTTGCACACTTTAAATCGACACTCTTGCCAATTCAAACCATACGGAAGGGCGGATTGTTATGGGGTAAATAAGAAAAACGGAGAAGAAATAAAATAAAACAGAATCTCACAGCGGAAGGATAAAATATAATAACCAATATATAGTTCATAAAACCGTTTACAAAACATTTGCTTCTTCTTTATACAATAAATATCAGAGTTCACATACCAATAAATATCAATGCAGCGGAATTAAATGGTGTAGCGGAATAATATAGTATATAATAGTAATACAAATCTTCGTCTTCGTCCTCCAGAGCTAAATCTTCAAATCCTGAAACGCTCGGATTGACCCGAGCGAATTGAAAAGACAAAACACTCGAGTCAGAACTAAAAGATCTTATGTAAGTCAAATCAACAGGAATAAATATGAGTGCAGTAACTCAAGAGATGTCGGGATTTACATCTCCTAAAGATCCGTTAAACTATTTACTATGTAGTATATTGCGCTATTATAATAGTGTCTATTTGTAAAATAAACTTACTTTTAAATAGCGTTAAGGATTTACATTTTCCACCTTAAAACGGTTATATATTCCCATAGTCTATACACTACCGTAATCTCCCCCGTACTGGGCGTCGTCAGAGGGCACTCCATAGGTATGGTGCAAAACCAAAATCGTACAAGGCGCGCTAGGGTAGGTGACACGATACAACTAGGAAATGCCAGGGTAGATATACCAGTTACGCTTTCGGGTCGATGGTAACGCATAGCCGCAGCTACCGCCCACCTCGAGCCACACCCCCAAATCAAAGAAATCAAAAGTGGCCACCGAATAAATCCAAAAGTCAAAGTATAATATCAAAGGGATGTGTTCGATCAAAGGTGCTACCTTATTAACCCGTCAATCGCTCCTGTTTTAGCCACCTTATACCAATTCACGGGAGTTGGGTCCACGTACTTACCTTATAGGAAATGCCGCCACCAACCTACTTCATTCTGGAATCTCCACCGCGTACACAGTTGTTAAAGTGGTTTACGGAGTTGGCAGAGAGTATAACAACTTCCGATCCCGGTCTCTTCAACAACCAAACGTTATTATAACACTGTAGTCTTTAAAATAGTTTATACTTTAAAACTAGAAAATAATTATCCATTTCAAAGCCCATAAAAACGATATTATTCCCATTTCGAAAACAAATCATTTCGATATTATTTTTATAAAATCCAAATCAATAATACCATTTTTATTTCAAATATATTTCTTTTTACAAAATCATACTGCTTAAAATTTATAATATCTGGAAACCAAACATTTGGATTATAACTTTCAAAACATAATACTTCGAAATTCATAGCTTTAAAACCATAACTTCTAAAAACTTGAATGGTTTGGATATCCAGCAGTATATAGAATAAAATAGTTTAATTTTAGATTTACTTTGTAAAGTAAAATAATTTCCATGACTTTACAAATATATTTTCTTTAGATAAAGTCTAAACCATACATTTAAATTTCACCTTCAGTTTCCAAAACCACTTCAATTTCAATATATATCAAATTTCGAGTATTTAAAATTTTCAAACTAAGGTTGGAAATCCTATTTAACAATTTATGGTCCAATTATTTAGTTTGAAACATTCACAAAATAAATCCATAAATAAAACTCAAATTTCTAACAATTAAATATTTCCTTCACTTTATTTATACTAGAAATATTCATTTAATTTATCTTGAATAAAATTCCAGTTATAAATATCATACCTTTAAAATTTCCAAGTTTAATAAGTTTACATCAACTTACGGAGTTTAATTTTTAAATAAGCCCAATTCCAAAGAAATTTTCAATTTATCTTCCAATCTTAATTGATTTGAATCATTAGAACTATATATATATATATATATATATATATATCTAATATCTTAAACTTGTACTTAATCATGTAATATAAATTATCAAACTCCATTATTCAACTTATTTATTTATATTCAACAGATTTATACGTAGCTTAAATTCAAAATTTAACTATATATAAAATAATATTTATAAAATATCAAAATTTAATAAACCGTATCCTATCCAAACCATAGAAATCAGTTTCAAAATAATTATATATATACCGACGGTGTCCGTATAAAATTTTCTATCCTATGGTCAAGTGATACGGATATTTATCATTTCAATCCGTAATTTAAAAATAAAAATGCGGTTGTATATCATTTCAAACCGCAATCACGAATGAAATGAAAATGCATAATAACTTGCAGTTTATATAATATAGAACACATCATCCATTCACCCAATCTCAATCATCAACCAATTATTACAATCATCATCCAATTTAAACAAACATCAATATAAAGCATATAAATATACAGGTAATAAATAAAAGGTATTAACTATAGTTTATATTAAATAATAAATTTAATAACTGTTTAGTTAGCAGTTTATATGCAAATAAATAGATTCTAACTGTCAATTTATATGCAATAATAAAAATTAATTAACAGTTAAATTAAATAAATGCGATTTAACTGAGATGATGAATAAAACATGCCACACAGTCATAAATAAATTTCTACTCATATCTTAAGTCAAATTAACAGACATAGTAAATTTTGGAAGTTGTGAGTGGGTTAAAACACTCACCTTTTGAATTTAAATTGAATTTAAATCCAATTTAAACCTAAAAATTTGACCGTCTCCAATGTGACGACCCGACTTTCCATTCCCGGAAAATCGCATCATCTTTAAGAAAGAAAGGGATAGAAAAGATAATAGAAAGAAGAGAAGAAAGAAACAACATCAGAATCTATACAGCGGATCGAATAAATTATACTAATAACATAAATATTACATAGTTTACAATCATTATCAGAGTACACAGATATACAACACATACTAGACAGTTATAAACACCTGTCTAGTTATACAACTCAATACAATAACTCAAAGAACACACAGCGGAAAACTATATCTACACGCAGAAGCCTCCTGCTCCATTGCTCCTCCACAATTCGTCAAAGCTAATCCTGAATCCTAACCTGAATTCCCTTGACTACTCCTAAAAATTTGAGTACCCAAGAGTTTATGAAAAATAAAAAAATAAACCCCGGGTCAGACATGGGTCTGGTGTGATTAGCAGGCTAAGGTTGCTTAACTTTAAAAAAACCTTTTGAAAAGAAAAGGTATCACGTAAGACTTCCCACACATAAACATGGAAAAGTTTTTACCTTACGCTAACCAAAACAATTGATCGGAAATCCGATGATAGTATAATAGTGTCTAGGGTTTTCAAGTAAATAAGAAATAGCCGAAATTGTTACATGATTAAGTTCCAGCTACTAGCCACAAAAGTGGGTAATACAATCAAAACCGTTGGCACTTATAGGATTTTGGATTCTATACAATGGCAGGGCTACTGGGTACCGCCCGTCACTGTACGTGGCCTATATCACCGTACCGAGGAGTACTCCCACTCCCCTGCAGCACAAGGCCAGGACCATTCCTTACTGAACAGTCCCAAACAAGACAACCCCGGCAGTTGTTGCAATCAACTGCCCCACATAGCCGAATATAAAGGGACTTCTAGACAGGGATCAATCTTGCTCTCCAGTGGGAGCTACCCACGAAGCCTTGCTGCACCTCCCCTGTTTTAGCCATTCCCGGTTGATGAGGCTTGAGGTTACGATTACCTTTATAGGACATATCACTTAGAATGCTCATCGTCCACCTGACGATGTTCTGAAAGCATTCAGTCCATGCAAGTTCGTTTTGGGTTCGAACGAAACCGAAGGCATTATCTGGTTACACTCATTTTGGAATCACCCTCAGAGTCAACGACAATAACTCTTGCACTCTAATTCACCATCTCGAATCTATAAGGACTAATTCCGTCAACTCATTACGGAATCGCCCACAGAGTTATACTGACTCATAGTGTAATGACCCAGAATTTTGAACAATTTAATTTGAAAATATTTAATTAACTTTAAATATTTGAATGATGGTTTGAATTGAATTTCAAATTATCAGAATGAATTTAGCGATTAAATTATAGAATTTAATCTATTGAAAGTTGAATATAAATTTGAATCTTCAATTTTAAGCCGATTAAAAATATTTTAAAGATTTGTAAAATTCATATTGATAATATTGAAGATTATAGAAGCTTCAGAATTGAATTTGAAACTTCTTTATTCATTTTTGAAATTTTAATTGTTTAAATTGAATTTGAAAATAGCCGTCCGAGGCACAGTCTTGGAATTCGACGAAACCAGTTCCATTGGGTCCGTAATATTGAATTATTCTCGGATTTCAAATTTCGTAGCGTTTGGAGTTGTTACGCGAGCATACGACATATAAACGCATTGCAATTTTAAAACGAATTCAATATTAAATTTAAATTTAAATTTAAACTTAGTCAACATCAGCCACTATAGCAAGTTTATAACAGCACGTTATCTTCCCTACAATTATTCCTAAAACCACGGCAAGGATCGAGGAGAAAATCGTGCTGAGCATGTTCGTTCATTTTTAAAATCCCCCTCTTCCTTCGTCATTTCAAAATCAATCGAAGAAGAAAAAAATGGAGCCGCTTCTTTCTTCGTGAGTTCGAAGCTGCCCCTCCTCTCATTCGAATTAAATTCGAGTTTATAAGAATCGAAACATTCCCCCCTTTCTCTTCGTTAAATCAAATGGCCGCAGACTATATAAAAAAAAATTCAATTACCGTAGCCCTAAATTAAAATCGCAAGTCAGAGAGGCGGCATTCGCGACGCCGTGAAGCTAGGGCGAGCTCGCGGTTGATTGGGAGGGGTCGTGGTGACGCCGTGAGTTTCGCGCGAAGGCCAGAGATGACGGCAAGACCGAAGGCGGCGGCCTGGCGAACGCATCGCGATCGAAGCTTGAGGACTCAACGTTGGATTTGGATGGCGACTACGAGGCATGGCGGCTCGAAATTGCATGCAGTGGGTTATCAATGTCGTGTTGGCGACGGGGGCCGTGACGAGGTGGCTCGAAATCAAATCGACGCTCGGCAGTAAAGGTGAAGTTCGAATCATTCCAGTAAAGGTATAAGATTTTGATTTTGATTTATATTGTGATATGTGAAGTGATAATGAAATTATTAGTTTTAAATTAAAATGTTTAGTTAAATAAATTTATTTAACAGGAAAAAAAAGAAAAAAAAAGAAATTTGTTTTAAGAATGAACACGTATTTATTTTTAAAGTGAGAAATAAGTTTACAAATTTGAGAAGTAAATTTAAATAAGTCGGTGAGAGTTTACAAATTGGTTTAAATTAACTTATTTAATTTTTAGTGGTTAAAAAATAATTTATAAAAAGGAAATTTAGTTCAATTGGAAATTTCTAGTTAGAATTATTTTAAAGTAAAATAATTAGTTAAAATAAATTTATTAAAGAAGAAACTGGTTTAAATAAAACTATTGATTAATTAAACAATCAAGAACGAAAATTGGTTATTGATTGGTTCGAATATTAATGATTGTGTAAATATTTATACAAGGTATAAATCAAGAAAATCGAGTCAAGAAGAAAATGGATTGCTAATAAAAGCAAAGGTGAGAACTCCTCACTCAAAAGGGTTATTTAAAATTTTAAATAGTTATATTTAAAATTTGTTGATTGATTGATTAATTGCTTGATTGTGATATTAGATATAGTAGGATATATATCTATATATATAGCAATATATATATATTGGCATATGTATATATTGCAGTTGATTGATTTCCCGCCTTGTATAGCGGATGAGACCCTATTGCGCCGTTAGTAAGCGGATAATATTTTTATAAAAATCCCATATACCGCGATATTCCACCTCGAAGTGGAATTGGTATTGTGCTAATGTTTGTGGATGCAGGGAAACAGGTTGGAGGGATCCAACTGGATTCCTCACAAATATTTATTGATTTAGATATTGTGATATTTGATGGTTTATCATATCGATATATGATGTTTGAAAGTCGTGATTGACTATTTGATGTGTTGCATCATCGGATCCAATTTTGAAGTTTAAAAATAGCGATTTTGATTTTAAGGGATTT
Source organism: Allium cepa (assembly GCA_030765085.1). NCBI lineage: Eukaryota > Viridiplantae > Streptophyta > Magnoliopsida > Asparagales > Amaryllidaceae > Allium > Allium cepa. Next base: position 606,874,465 of record CM060937.1, read on the forward strand.
CTAAAGTGATTTTTGAAAGTATACGTTTATAATTTTTTTTTTGAATTGATTCATCTTAAATAAATAAACGTTATAATTTTAATATTATAAAAATTATGATTTTTGAGAAATACAGTTAAAAGTTGATTTTTGAAAAAAAAAATGGGATTAATGATTTTATAAAATAGTTTAAACTGGGATTTCTGAATTTATTATAAAAAGTTTAAAAATAGGATTTATGAAATTTGATTATTTTATAAATCAAATGATGAAATTATAAGGGAGTTGAAAGACGTTTTAAAAGAATAATATAAATTGATCCATATAAAAGATTTATAAATTGATATTTAAAAATTTAGAATATCTAGAATTATAAAACGAGCTTTTATATGTGTTAGAATGAATTGTGAATGAATTTCGTAAATGAAGGAAATCTATAGGATTATAACGGTGAAGTTATAAATAGAATTTTATAAATAAAATTTATAAAGTTATTTAAGGAATAGATGTGGATAAATAATTGAATCTTATAAGTTATAAGATTTATAATTATGAAGTTGAAAGGAACGATTTTGCAAACAAATAAATTCTAAGTATTTAACTTATAACATGAACTTTTGGTTTATAATTGAGTTATAAATCGAATAGGTTAATAAAGGAGTTTTATAAAGAAAGTAGTTATAAAATAAATAGAAATGGAATTTATAAACATTGTTTTATAAATCCGCAACTACTTATTTTGATAAGTAAATTGTTGTAACTTGTTAATGGAGTTATATTCACGTTTTAGACAGTGAATAATCCATTAAAATAAAAGGAATAGAAATGATGAAATTTGCTAACGTAGTATATTCAAGTTTTTGAATAGTGAATAATATGTTAAAGAAATGGTTTTGAATGTGATTTTTTAAATAGAATTAAAACGATCTAAAGATGTTTTAAAATATATTAACCATCGAAACCATAGATTTCAACATTCATTGTTGAAATAGACGTTTTCGAGAAATAGAAGGAAATGGTAGATTATAACACTGTTGTTATAATAGATGATTTCCGAAAGGAAATGTTTTGTATAGTATTGGGATTTATATATCTATTTTAATTTCGAATCCCTATACAGTGATTTTGGGTTGTCGTAACGATGTTTTACGCAACATTCGTTTTGGCCCAAATAAATATGTTTAAGAGAATGATTTCCTTAAAGAATGAAATATATGCTTAATTTCGATTTAAGTATATTGAATATTTTCCAAAGATTGAAAATAAATAAATTTGTGAATTACTTATAAAATAAATAAGTATGGAAATGTTTTTCCAATGTGAAATGAAAAGTTTAGAGAATTTATCTTTTTGAAGATAAATTGAAAATGAATATAAAAAAAATCGAATGGAAATCGTATATTCATAAATATTTTGGAAATGTAAATTCAATATGGAATTTATAAATGAAATTTGGAAAATGGGTTTAAAAATAAATATTGATTTATTTTTAAAGAATGGAAAATATATATCTTATAAAGATATTTTTGGAAAATAAATAATTTGGAAAATTATTTGGAATCTGGTGATGTTGTGCATATCTATTGATAGTTCAATAACCGACTATCAATATTTACCTTTAAATAGGTATTTGTTGTGATTTGTTTGAAATTGAATGCCACACTTATTTTTTTTTAAAATAAGCGCTCACTATTCGGGTTAACCGGGAAAGGACCTTGGGGTCGTATAACCCAATCCGAATATGTGATACGTCGTTATGAATTGCATTCGAAGACCGGTGTTGAAGACCGGATATTTTCGAAAACGAAAGGGTTTCTTGTTGATTATCTCTGCACTGGCTGATCCCCGGTATAGAGATCTCCATATGTGATGGGAAATTCGGACGTGATTAGAGATTATCCGGATTGCAAGGACTTCTTTGTAAGTGCCTTCGGTTCTGTTCGAGCCCGGAACAGACTTGTATGGATTGTATGTCTGACATTACAAATTGAGATATAAAGCCGATTTCTTTCAAATATATTTCTGTTGGTGGCGGAGAATTTATTCTCTTAGCTTAACACCCTTCTCTGAGACGTACGAGCTCAGAGGTTATATAGTTGAAGGTTATCAGCGATATATTCCCAATTTGGTAATGTGACATGCTGAGTGTTGCTGTGAAATGATCATTGTGTTGATCATTTGTGATAGGATCATTTGTTTGATCATCTATCTTGGTGATCATTTCTATGATCATTTGTTGACCCAAAGCATGACTTTGTATAAAGCGTGTTTTTGTGGACGTGACTTCGTCGACCCTCACACCCCGGAATGGTCAAAACAGGAAAGATGCGGCAAGGTTATGAGGGGTAGCTCCCTTTAGGGTGTGTGCATTTCCTTCTGGAAAAGGGCGGTATCATGGTATGGAGCCCAGATGCTTACTCATGTTGAAACACTTATTATTATGGTGTGATGTTGATTAGAGAGCTCTCGGTTAAAGGTCCCAAAGGACCGGGGGATGGCATGCTCGTGTCAGTAGTTACCCAGTTAGGGGTAACCCGGCCTTGTGTTGGCAGAGATCCGGTTTGGTTCTCGGGGACGTCCTTCCAGAGGCGTTCTCATGTGGCAATGGGAAGTTCCTTGGCCTGACCATTCGTTGGAAATCCAAAGAAACAATACGAGACTTTTACGGTTTTAGTTGTAGAACCTGCCATCTAATATGGTAGCTATAGTAAGCATACTATAATTGTACCTATGCTGGCTAAGATTTATATTCTATTTTCGAAATATTACTACACTATGCACTAGTAATAATATCAAATGTTTTCTTTTAATGCATATCAAGCATCCTTGACTAACATAAGAAGAAATCTCCTCCAAGTCTGCGTTTGCATTGTGTGTGTGGCGGGAGGTCTTATGGTAGTCTCATTTTTAAAAGCATTGCGAATTGACTTTAAAAATATTCCTCTATTTTGATTTTAAAGAAAAAAAATAAACTGTTTTAGTTCTCGCACCAGTCACATGACTGACTCGGAGTTTATTGTTTTCCTTCCTAAACTCTGGGTGCCCACCAATTTCCACACGGGCAGTCAAGAGTTAAGGTTTATCAGGATATTCTGGAATTCAGGAGTTGCTGGAGGCAAGATGGATGGCGTAGCGTATTACTAGTATCTAGTATTTCTTTTTCCGCTGTTTGTTTGTTGTTGTACACTCTGATGTAATGAAATGTAATGTAATGTAATAACTGATATAGTTCTTTGTTTAAAGATTATTCATTTATCTATTATATGTTGTTCCGCTGCGAATTGTGAGATTCTGATGTTGTTCTGTTATTTCTTTCCGTTCTATTTTCTATCTTTTCTCTCTTCTTCTACCTCTTTCTTCTTTCTTAAAACCCAAAGGGTTCGTATTTTCGTTCATCTTGAGTTAATCACCGGGAATTAGTGTCTATTCAAGGAGTATGGATTTGCGGGTCTTTACACATAGTCCTTACATCTCGAGTCTTCACAAAGCTCCACTTAGATACACGACCGAACGTTATTTGGAATCAATGTGGTTTTCGGATATCCAAATATGGAAACCCGATCCCGGTCTCATCGAAAACCAAAGCGTGTCTTTTAAGGTCCAAGTTGTTTTAAAGTTTTTAAAACAATACAATTACAGTATCTATATTCACATAGATAGATAACTCATAAACCATAACTGATGATCAACATTATCACATAACAGGTAATTCACATCATCAATATCAATAGATATACCATATATCACCATCACAATAGATAATCTAAGTGATCATCACAATACAATCAAACATCCATACAATACAATTTCATTTATCTCATTACTGAGATTTCTAAACATCCAAGTCAATCAATGACATCCATTCATACATAAGCAAGGATTTACTCATCACAATATAATTAATTTAAAATGAATTAAATTAACTATCTCCATCACTAATTAATTTAAAATGAATTAAATTAATTACTTCATCAAATTATAACTTGCTTACTCAACCATTTAATTGATTACAATCAATTAATCAATCATAAATTACTTTAATTGATCACTCGTGATTAATTACCCTTAATTACATTCATGTAATTATACTTAATTAATTTCACAAATTAATTATCCTCAAACAAAATAGTAATTAACCTTTAATTACTTCAATTAATTAATTAATCATAATTAATTATATTAATCCTTAATTAATTACATTAATTAATTACCTATTATTGATTAATTAATCATAATTGATCATCCTTAATTATATCATTAATTAAAATAATTAATGATACTTAATTATTCCTTAAATTAATTACTCAAAGTAATTAACTAACTTAATTACTATATTAAACCAAATTAATTATCCTTAATTAATTCCTTAATTAATCCCTTGATTAATTATTAAACCAATTTACCTCACTCTTAACATCTCCACTTAATTACGATCATGTAATTATTAATGAATTTCTTAACTAAGTAATTTCCAAATCATTAATTACATAAAGTAATTATTTACAAAACCCAAGTGTTTATAATTAATTAAACTTAATTAATTAAAATAAACAATCTCATTAAATTAAATTAATTACATTAAGTAATTAATTTCCTAATTACTTTATCAAGTAATTATACTCAAACCATTCATAATTGATTATTATTAAATTAATTAATCTAATTAATTATGAAAATTAACCGTATTAATTAATTGTCAAATAATCATGGTTAATGACCTTCATTAACCATCCTCAAATTATTTTATAAGGTAATTAACTTAAATTAATTACCATTTAAATTATCTTAAATCATTTATTAAGTTAATTATTAAATTAATTAACCTTAATTTAAAACTTAATTACAGAATTAATATTCGTTTATCATTAATTAATAACTTAATTAATGATCTTAATCTTAAATTGATTAATCATTAATCAATTATTAATCCCAAATTTAAATTAATCAATTAAATTAATTAATTTATCTTAATCACCTTATTAATTAATTCTAAAACATAAATCTTAATCAAATTTTCAAAATAAAACTAACTTGATTATGTTTAAAACAATTCAATCCAAATCTAAGTACTTTTGAAATTACCTTTTAAATTTCAATTTAAATTCAAGTTTAAAATAAAATAATTTTTTAAACTTATCAAAGTTTTAAATAATTTTAAAACTTATTTAAAATTACAAGTCAAAACAAAGGTTTGATTTAAAAATGTAATCATAAGAATTTGGAGTTAAATTCATTTTAAAATTTTAGAAACTCAATTCATTCTTAGTTTAAAACTTTCAAATTTAAATCTTCTTTTTAAATTTAAAACTGAACACTATTTTTAAACTTAAATTTTCCAGATTTAAAATCTATCTTTAAATCTTGCTTCATATTTAAAACTTCATTATTTAAAATTTCAACTATTCACCCAAATTGAAATAGTTAATTAAGTTAAGAATTTAAACTTTTATTTCAAAACCTGAGATTTAAATTTTGAATCTGAAATTCAAACCTGCATTTGAATTTGCTCTTAAATTTTAATCAAAACATAAATCTGCAGATTTAAACAGTTCAAACCCAGATTTTGAAAAACATAAAATAGGTTTAAAAACCTGAAATTTAAATTGAAATTATTAATTCAAACTTGAATTAAATTTTAAACCTAAACTTTATTTAAAACCTCTAACTACTGATTTTAAAATTATGACAAACCCAGATTTCAAAAAAAACACATTTCCTACTGTAACCTGGAAAACTACAGAGAATAACCCGAGACCCCCAAATTTTACTTCGAGTTCCACATGCTACTGCTTCGGGTTCTTCTCCCATTTACTCCGAGCCACCCATCAATTCCCTTGAAACATTCCCAAACTAAAACAACTCTCCAGTAAACATGTCGCCGTGCATATGCACGGCGACCACAACCTCCGGCGACCTCCAGTGATGATCCAACAAATACCCTAAACCCAAGTATACCCACATAAGCCTTTAGCTCGAACAAAAGAACAAGAATTCAAAGTAACCCCTAATTTCCAAAACTTGTAAACAGAAACCATGTCCTATGTCCAAAACCTGTCAACGGCCATATCCCTCACCTCCGACCACTTGCAGATCGACCCCTCCGGCCATGAACTCAACTACGGCCAAACTATAAATCCTCAAAACATCTTGACACTCGATCCAATGTATGAATCGAAATGACCAAATTCCTTAAACCAAATAAAACTAGAGTTTAAAACAATTTTGCAGATCTGCAACTAATCTAATAACCATTATACTCATTTCAGATTTTTATATGGATCTATGATCTTTACTTGGTAACTCACAAGAAATTTCAGAATTTTCCAATTCATAGATCAATAGAATTTGCACAGACTTTATTCCTAGTTCAATACAAAACTTCTATTGAATCTTTCTTCTAAAAATTCTATTTCTTGATTCAAAAATCAAGTTATGGTAAGTACCTTTATTTATGAATCTGAGACATGATATCAATATGGTTGAGTTTAAATAAAAATACATCATGCAAAGTTTACCTTTGTTAACAGGGTCAATACTGTTTATATCCATTTTTCTTTTACATTAGCTTAAAACTTTAAAAGTTAACTAAATATAATTTATAACCTTACTTATAAATCTAATCATACCAGAAGTTTAAGTTAAAAGATAAAGTTTTAATAAAAACTTCCTAGGAAATCAAGAAAACAGATCATGTAAATAAACAACAGTGTACACACTTTACATTCCACTTAACACAGCAATACTTATATATATCAAACAATTTAGCATGCAACTCTATTTTAAAATTTTAAAGTTAAAAGTTACTCACATGTTAATGCAGTGCTAAGTTGTTGTTTTTTTTGAAACTCTGCAGAAAAGAATGCAGACAGGATCCTTGCTTTATGTTGAATTAATATGCAGACTTTTAAAAATGTAGATGTACTTCCTCTGATTTTCAAAACTGAGTTGAACTCCTGATAAAATGCCCATTATCACAGCCTAATCACTTGCATGTAGGAATAGATGATGCTGAGTTGATCTTTTGTGGAGTATGCAGATTTGTTGTTGAATTTTTTTATATGCATTTGTGAATGCAGATTTGATCTTCATTTGATTGTGAATGCAGATTTTTTTTTTAAATTTGAGGAATGCAGATTTCGGATTTGAGAAAATGCAGAAATAAGATCTGCAGATTTTCATGATTTTGATTCAAGAAGTTTGAAGAATTTCTTTTGATTAAAGAAGAATGACAAATGCAATATGTTTGAAGATGTAACTATACACATGTATTTTCAGATTTAATTAAAAGAAAAGAAAAATTAAAAACAAAATTTAACACTTGTCCATTTTATAACACTTGTCAAAAGAATACATATAAATTTAACACTTGTTATCTTCTTTAAAATGATTAGTGCTAATTACAAATGTTTGTTATATTAGATTAAATTAAGTTGTTAATTTATATTTAAACATGTGTATAAATTTACAAATGAAAATAAAAACAATCATGTTAATAAATGAAACTTATACATATTATAGATTAAAACAATTTAGATTTATACTTTAGAATTTAAATTCAAACTAAACTCAAAAATCAAATAATTTTCAAATCAAGTTATACATAAAAATTCAATTTAAAATTAAAATTACAAATCTTATTCAAAAATTATTTATAAAGTCAATAAAATGTTAATATTATTTTTATAAATCTCTTTTTATTAAATTAAAATCATTTTTCAAAATATTCATTTTATTAAGCCATAAAACCAATTTGTTGAATTTATTCTAAATTTAAAACAATACCAATTTATTTAAAATATAAACCAAATATTATATTGAAAATAGAAATCAATTTATTATTTTTAAAAGATAAAATAACCAATTTAAATATAGAGAAGATTATTAAATTTATCTGAATAATTATTAACAGATTATCGATATCAATTTAATTTTAGCTATAGATTATTCAATTGATATTGTTAAAAATTCCGGGATGTTACATCCAAATTCGCCCAAACCAGCGTCAAAGTGTTCGGGATCTCAATATGAACCTAGCGGAGAAAATCGCGCATGAAACGGAGTTCGTATGTATGAGTTATGATTATTAGAACTAATTGAAATCGATATCTACAAAAATAAATTAAACAAAAATAAAATACCGTGCCACATCCACTCTTCCCACGTGAAAAACGTGTATGCTTCTTCTTGATTGTTAGCTTTGTTCCATAATTTTTCTTTTATTTCGATTTACTTTAATTTTCCTCGTTATTATATGAATGTATGTATTTTTAAAAGGTTTGGAAGAAAAAAATTTGAAAAAGAAGAATTGAAAAAGAAAAGGATTAAAACAAGAATTGAAAATGGAAGAGAAGATCTAGATTTTAAAAGAAAGAAGAAAGTTTGAAATAGAAGAAAATTTGAAGAAGAAGAGTATTTGAATAGGAAGGAAAAATTAAAATGAGAGATAATGAGGAGATTTGAAGAAAAAAAAAGAAAAGGAAAAAGAATAAGAAGATTAGAATGGAGGCTATGGTTTCATTTGCATCATATCTTATTATAAGGTTAGTGTTAGGTTTAGGGTCAAAGAGATTTGAAAAGAGAGACCGCTATTAATTAGAAATAAATGAAATGATGTTTCAGAAAATGAAGTTGGAAAATGAATGGAAAGAAATAAAGTGAATATGAACAAACTTTTAGAATTCATATTTCAAAACAATCGTTTACTTAATAAATTTTGTTAACCCTAAACATACCAAAATTAACATCTTTTAAAGATTTAATTAACACACAATAAATGAAAATAAATTCTCCACCCAAATTTGTGTCATAAATTAAAAGAATATGCAGCATTAAGAAATCTTCATTTCTCCCTCTTTGTGATTAGATTGGAAATTAAACAACATGTTAACATTTCGATTGAATGTTTTACAAGGAATGCATTAACATGCATTCCAAAATATGATAGCATAAACAATTTAATATAAACATGTGTATAATATATATATATGTCTTTATCGCCACTTATAGTTTACATTCATAAATAAAAGGTATGAAAATAATCTACATAAGGAGGCGATGAATGTAAGAGTAAATTAGAAAAGTGAAGATGGAAAGGTAAGTTATGTTGCAATAAAATCTAATAAAGTCTAATTGGAAAGGAAATAGTCAAGTGTAAATCTATTTTACCCCCTTTATCATCACCTATTAATATTTAATTTAACAACGTATGAGATTTCAATATAAACTAGCATTAAATTTTGATCTAAAACATATGTTTGAATTTTGGTATAAACATATATGTAGTAAACTAGCATTAAATTTTGTTTAACACAAAACGTGCATCTTTTTTGTTAAATCTATTAATTGCAATCATCGTTTCTTTCCTTTTAATTGAAACATTTGAACTACATTAATTACAATCACTTACAAAGTTAAATTTTAAAACAGACAACTAAAATGCATGAAAAAAAATAGAAAAATTGTTTATATACAAGAGTAATAAATAACTTACCGAAATATATTAATTTCGTATTCTTGTAATCAATCTGTAAGCTAAAACACAGTTCAAATAAACATATATTTCTTTTTTTTAAATCAATCATTCTATTCTGTATTTTAATGAAATTAGACCTACATTCATAAATGAAACATTCATTTATTTGATGTAAATGTTCTTTTTATTAAATCAAACTTTCCTTATTTTCACAAAACATAAGCTTCTTTTAATTACACCTATTAATTTACAATTAGTATTCTCTCTTATATTAATTATAAATTTTCAATTACATTCATTTCAGTTGATTAAGTTTCAAAATGGACTAAATGAATGTAATAAGAATTAAATAATTTTTCCTATCTAATAGTAACTTAAACACATTTACATTATTGGATACAAATAGTAATTACACATTTCTCACTAAATAATAGTTACTCATCTCTACAATCAATCTTTCAGCTAATAAACATATGTTTACTCCTTTACTAAACTTATTCATTTCTATTCTTTTTGTTTTACACTCCTACTATTAAATCAACAATTCCTTGTGAAATTATTAACATAGGTTTCTATCTTTTTATTTCATAAATCATTGCCTTGTAAATAAAGTTTACATTTCTATACCTTTTATTATGTTGACACTACAATTATTGTCTTATTCCATATTAATGTAAAATTTATTTACGTTCAATTGCAATATATCCATTTATCATAATATAAACTACAGTAAATTGATCAAACATGATTTCCATTTTTATTCAAATCAATAGTCATATTATGATTAAAATTTTCATTGATTACATCCTATTGAATTAACATTCTTTTATTTCCAATTTAATCTACATTAATTGCACAAATTAAGTAAAACAAAATTTATGAACTAAATAAATAGGTAACTTATAACCATTGTTACCCTTAACTTTTAATTATTTAAAAGGTCATTAATTACAACAAGTGTTCAAATCATCTATATAATTCTAATGTCACCTTTTATTTGTGTTAACTATTTTATTTCCATTATGCTGAGATTTAGTCACTTATACACATTTAATATTCCAATTCATTTATTTATATTGGTTTCAATTTTTTTATTTATTTGTTAAATCAGTTGCCATTTAGGCATATAATTAACGTTTCTATTGATTTTACATTCAAAAATTTTCAGTTATTATCTTAACTTACATAAGGTAATGTTTAATTACATTTAATTGCTATTGATTAAATACATTGGTAACGAACAATAGTTGTCAGCTTTATACATTTTATAACATTTGTAAATTTATTCTTTACCGTTTACATCCCACTATAATCAATGCACACATTAATACAACACATATTATAATCCCTCATGCAATGCTGATCTTATTCAATTACCCTTAACTATCTATTTTATACAATAATTAAATGTTTACATTTGTTACTTATTAATTTTTTTCTGTTTAACCAAGCATAGCATGTTTAAATACAATGAATTGGAATTTCATTAAGATTGTTGATAATTAACTTGTATTAACATTGTTTCACTTTAATTTAGTTATTATTCCATTATTAAATTACAACATTTTATTTCTTTCAATATTAACTCATAAAATATTATTAGATTAACAAAATGTAAACATCGAAAATTTATGGGTCGTTACAACGTTATTTTGGTGCCACATGGGCTTTGGACGTGATGATAATATACTTTAAAATCAAGGTATCCAAATAATCACTAGTGCATAGCATATGCCAATAAAAGGTTAAGAAGATAATTGTGTATCATGTGCAATTGGTCATTAGACAAGCTAACGGCCAAAATGACCATCCTTATGTTCAAAATTTATATCAGATCCATGCTTCCTTTCTTTTTATTTCTCATAATGGATTACGAGTAATGGAATTTTTCCCCAATTTTATTTAGGGTTACAAGAACTTGATTTGGCAGAGAAATGTAAAAAATGAAAATTCCCTCGCAAACTTGGACCTCTCGGGTCATATTTATAGATGCAAGTTGGACCCTTCCACATTCATCCTTTCGAAGCTATCGAAAGGTCTCCTTTTCAACCTTTCACACCTATCCTTTAACCTTCATCCTTCTTTATGGTTTTGAAGTTGTGGGTAGGTATTTAGGTCTTTTGTTGTGCTTGAATTTTTCCTTTGAAAAATGTCAAAATCATGTTAATAATGGATATTGATCCAATACTCATCAATATTGCTTTCGTGTACTTCTGGAGCCTTTCAACTTCGTCAAAAGGTATGCTTCATTTGGTAGCAAATGAACCAAGGTACTTGTTAGAGTATAAACGAAAGCGCTTCTGACCTCTTCGAAACCCTTGAAACCTTTTCGTTGTTGTTAAGATCTGCTGCTAACATGATGGATTGCTTGTTGAATGAGTGAAGAAGGGCATTTGGATGGTTTCGAAAGGATTGAAATGGTGATGGAAGGATCATTGCAGAAGGTCAATTGTAATGGAGGATGCTTCTTGGTAAATAGATGATGATGGTTGCGGAAGGTGGCTTTCAAAAGTATCCCCTTGATTAATGTGGAAGCTCATCCTCTGATGTTTGTGGAGGAAACACTGGTCATGTGCAAAACCTCCCTAATACTTTTGGATGGGTTCAACCGATTCGGAAGGCTGGTCTTTGCTTTCAAAAAGGTTGTTTTGGTAGGATCTTCTCCCACCGCTTCGAAGGATCTGATATATGTGCGAAAGCTTGTTATTTGACACCTTTGAAAGTTATTTTTAACACATTCAAAACTCATTTATCCATGAAAAACTAACTATTTCGAAAGGATCAACTGAATTGGAAGGGTAGCCTTGTCCCATTTTGGCTCCTTCAGAAGCTCATACTCCATTTAATACTTGCTGAAGAATTAGGTGCTTGCAGCACCAATACAACCTCTTCAAAAGCTACTCCAATGCCTTCGAAACTCCGCTTTTGAACCATGGTGAAACCCTTCTTTTCAATTCTTGCGAAGCTTCTACAATGCTTTTGCAAGCCTTCTTTCATACCTACGTTCTTGTGTAAGTTCTATTGTCAACATTTTGCCTTCCCTTTGTATGAATGAAGCTTTTGTTCTTTAAGACAAAAAACAATTCACTTTTTGCATTATTTCATCCCCGATAATCCTCTTTATCAATCTTGTTTTTCTGCAAAGTGCAATGTAGACAACATTTCTTATCATTAATTCGAAATTCATGTAAGAGTATGTTCAATAGTTTGTTAATAATATAATTAGAGATAGTATTAGAATTTCTAATAATAGAATTCCAGAATTCTAAATCTAAGAATAATGGAAATTAATAGATCATCATCTGGAGATAATGAATGATGAGAAATCCAAACTTGGGAATGATTCAAGACAAGAAATTCTTGTCCAGCAATAACAGAATTCCCGATATTCAACTTCGGTAATAATGAGAGGAGACCAAAAATCTAACTCTGGTTATATTAATAGAAGATCATAAATTTAATTATATAATTAATAATAGAAGTTTAGATATCTTCTTTTGGAAATAATAATATTAGATATCTAGAAGCCATCTTCTGGTAATATTTGATAGAAGACCAAGAATAATTTTTGTTGATAATAAAAGTCTAGGAATCATCATTTGGAAATAAGTCATGGAAGACAAGGAATCCTTTTTGAGAATAAATAATAGGAGTCTAGAAGCTCTTATTTGAAAATAATAATAACGATAGAAAATTCGAAACCCAGATTTGGGTAATAATTTAATAAGTGAAGTCTAGAATTTAATAGTTGAAGACCTGAGATCCAAATTCAGGGAAGTTAGAGAGATTTGGAAATTATTATCTAGAAATCAATAGAAGATTAGAAGTCCACAACAGAAGACTTGAAATCAATAATATAAGAACCAAAACCCAAATTCGTGTATTAATAAGTGAAGTTAAGAAATCGTCATCCATAAAATTAGTCGAAGGCCATAAATTTGTATAAAATCAGCCCGGGAAGCACCGTCTGGAAATGATAGAAGTCTAGAAGTCCGTTCTTAGTAATAAGAAGGAAAGTTTGGAAAATGTTGTTTGAATAATGGAAATTCGAAAATTATCATCTAAGTCTTTTGTTCTGCACCACTTTTTGGACTTTATCGTTCGAATCTTTCGCTTTGTGTCACCCCTTTGGTTCCAGATTTTTTTGATTTTTTTGATACGCACCACACTTTAGGATTTGTATATTGTTAATGTTTTGTGTGCCACTTCTCGGGCTTGGATGTCTTTCTCCGTTGTTGTCCGATGTGCTTGGTTAACTTATCCATAAGCAGGACCCAAGGACTTACTCGATCTCCCTCCAGGAGGCACTCTAGCCAGGCCTTGTAGGCGGGACTTAAGGCTTATCTGGCGCCTTGACCAGGCCATAGTGTGGAGGGATCAAGGGCTAACACCTTCCTTCCTCCAGTAGGTGCTCCAGCCAGGCCTTATAGGAAGGACTGAAGGCTGATCGGTGCCTTGAAATGGCCATAGCATGGCGCGTTCAAGGGCTTATTCCTCCTCCCTCCAGGAGATGCCTTGACGTGGCTATGTAGGCGCGGTTAAGGGCTTGCTGATACTTTAATCTGGCCATAGCATGGTATGGATAAAAGAATTACTCTTACCTTCCTCAAAGAGGCGCTTTGACCTGGTCATCTAAGCATGAATAAAGGCTTATGATCGTTTAAGGTGGTTTCCAAGTTTAAGGAGAATTCTACTCCTGACCATGTAGATTTTCTTAGAAAAGAGGCAATGTTAGAAAATACGGTCGCAAAAGTTTTGCATTCCATGTCTTTGGAACCATATTTCCATATGGACGACATAACTTGTAGGCTATCAGTGAGTTGCTTCGCACACAATTAAATGACCTTCCCAGTTGGCCCTAGCAGTCCATCTGCAGGAATTCTAGTGTTTGTTATTATTCTTCGGAGCACTAGATCTCCTTCCTTAAATGATCCCTTCTTTACTTTCGAGTTGTAGTATTTTTAGATTCTTCTTTGATATTCGGCAGTTTGAATAGTTGCTTCATCTCTTAACTCACATATCAAATCCAATGACTCTTTTTTTAACTCTTGGTTTGGATCTAAGCATATATGATTCTTCAATGTGAAGGTATTTCAATTTCGATTGGTAACATTGCTTCGCACCCATATGTCAGAGAGTAATGATATGACCTGTAGTAGTTCTGGTGGATGTACGATATGCCCAGAGTACAAGTGGAAATCCTTCCACCCAAATTGCATTCCATTGTCAGATTTAATCTTGTAAGGTACCATGAATCTAGTGATGATGTTCTTAATAACAAATCTAATTACTTTCCCAAAAGTGATTTTGTGAAGTGGTTCTGCTTCTACCCACTTAATAAAGTAATCAATAGCAACTATAATATATTATTCCCCTCTTTTAGAAATTTTCAGTGGTCCGAATAAATCGATTCCCCATACATCAAAGGGCCATGGACTGGAGATCGAGGTTAATTGGCTTGGTGGTAAATGGGGAATATTAGAGTATTTTTGGTACCTTTCACATTTCTTTACGTGTTCTATAGCTTAACTAGTCATTTAAGGCCAATAGAAACCGTATCTTATTATTTTCTTAGCCAACATTATCCTATTGGAATGGTCTCCACAAAATCCTACATGCGCTTCCTTTAGTAGCTTCAACCTATCTTTAGAGTTCACACACTATATGTAAGAAAGAGCATATCCTTTCTTATAAAGAATTTCATCCATCATAGTGAAGGTCGGAGCCTGTTGTCTGATTCTTCCAGCTTCTGTTTTTTTAGATGGTAATATTCCATTAGTAAGATATTCTACAATAGGGGTCATCCACGTGTTAGTGTAGCAATGATCTGCTCTTGCATGAATGAGCTCTTCATATGAAATTTCTTCATCAATTTCTCTTTCTTCTCTTTCTTGTGTCATGGTTTGGCATCCAGTTAAAACCGATAGTTCTTTCCGTCGTTCGAGCATATTCTCTTCAATACTAGGATTCTCTTGATACCCTACTAGCACTACATGGGTTTCTAGAGCTCCTCTTTAACTAGCCAATTTTGGTAACGAATATTCTTAAGAGTTATCTCCCTTTGAAACTTGGTGTGTAGAAAAAACTTAAAATAAGGTAAGCATTTTTAGCACCTTCTTAACATATGGGGATAGTCTGGCATCTTTAGTCTGATATATCTACTTTATCTGATTTACCATTGGTTGAGAGTCACTAAAGATTTGAATTGGATTTTGAGTTGTAAGGCCAGAGTTTGTCCTGCCACCATTGACTTATATTCAGCCATGTTGTTTATTGCAGGTAATCCTAGCTTCATTGCATAGTGTAGGCGGTGTTCATCTGATGTGATTATGACATACCCTGCTTCGGCTCCCTGCGTTTGATGCCCCTCCACAAATAGTCGCCATATAGGCTATTTATCTTTCTCTTTTTCTAACTACTCTTTAACAAAGCTTGTACATTCATCGATAAAGTCCTCTAATGCTTGCCCTTTGATTGCTTCTCATGGATGAAATTCAATGTCATATTGGTTAAGTTCAATTCCCCATTTTACTATCCTACCTGATGTAACGACCCGGAAATTTCGATACCGAAAATTCCAGATAGTTAGTGAAAAGAAGAAAGAGAAAGAAGAAGAAATAGAAAACTCAAACTCAGAATCTCACATTCGCAGCGGATAAAATATAATATCACATAAATAATAGTTTTACAAAGAAGATCTGTATCTTTATGCTTATATTGTTATACATCACAGTTACAACCATTACACAACACTGGACAGTTTAAAAGAACCTGTCCTAGATAAATTATAATATATTGCAGCGGAAATACCCCATACGTTCCTGCCATCCAGCTCGCCTCCTGAGCTCCAGAACGTACTTACCTGAAAATATGTAATACTCGGTCTGACCCTAGCATTACATTAAAATAACACCCGGGTCAGGCTGGAAACCAGCGTGAGTAAACCCATCTAACATAAATTTCAAAAGCATACAACTCAAATATAAACCGGGTAACTTGTATCAATTACAATTCCACAAATTGTTATCGACATCATTTATTTCACTCACCAATTTCTAAGTACTAAACGCAGATTAAATGGTCTAATTCACTTAAATCATTCCATTCTAGCTTATTGATTTCACCTAGCAATTTATAAAGAATCTAAGTGGTTTCGGGTATTTACTAATACCCGACTCCTGTCTCTTCGAAACCCATATTATCTTAACTTAAATTATTCAGGTGAAATACAATTCAATTTTAAATACAGGATGTCACATAATTCATCTTCAACAGATAATCACATCGTCACAATTTAAATCAAACATATCTTATCACATAACATCACAAACCACATATTAGGAACAACAATTGATCAAAGGTTTCCAATATCATTCTATTTATCCTTAAATTACATTTAAATAATTAACCCTTAATTAATTTCACAAATTAATTATCCTTAACCCAATACGACAATTAACCTTTGATTACTTCGTTAATTAATTACTAACCATAATTATTAATCACCCTTGATTAATAACATCAGTAATTAGCTACCCTTAATAACCTCATCAAATAAATAAATTACTCCTTAATTAATTATCTCCAATTAATCCCTTGATTAATTATACAAGGTAATCTAATCCAAATTTCTCTCATTAATAAATCACTTATTCAATTAATTAGCACTTGATTAACTAATCTTAATCATTAATTAAAATTAAATTAATAACCACCTAATTACAGATTAATTAACCTTAATTAATTAATCTTAAGTCTTTAATTAATCAATTTAAAAATTCTTAATTATTTAATTAATCATTCTGTCATTAATTAATTAAATAATTAACTACCCATCTTATTTACCTTAATAATTTAATGAATCCAATCATTAAATTTTTATTTATCTTTAAGATAAACATCTCTTACTAAATCAAAGTATTTAAACAATTTGCTTTCAAATTTATTTTAAATTTCATTTAAAACTTCATTTTTAAACTTAAGATACAAATTTAACTTAAACAAGGTTTTAATTCAAAACCTTTTTATCTCATATGTTAAAAGAATAACCATTTTATAAAATAAGTTAAAAAGAATATAAAGTTCAAATCAATTTAATCATACACTTTAAACATTCCAAGTTTTTAAAAATAAATACAATTTTTTTTTAAATTTACTTTTAAATTTCAAAACTGAAATATAGCTCAAATCTTGATCCAGATTTAAACTTAAATCTTTAAAGTTTTTCTTATATTCCAAAACCATTTTAAAGTTCAAATCATTTAACCATATTTTTAAAGCAATTAAACAATTTAAATTGAAAAACTTATTTTATTTGAAAACTGAAGTTTAAACCCAACTCCAGATTTCAAAGCTCAGATTTAAACTTATTTTGAATTTCTAATTTACCAATTAAAACGTACAAGTTAAATTCAAACCCCATATACTTTTATACTAAAAACTTTTAAAAACAAAATATAAATTTCAAAATTTAAATTGATTCAGAACTCATATTCAACAACTTTGAATTCAAATTCAAATTCAGTTTAAACTTATTTTTAAAATTTCAGTTGCATTTAAACTTTAATTTTAATTTTAAAAATAGAAATAGTTTTTCTGTTTTGTTTAAAAACCTGAAACAAAGTGATATACCCGAGCAACCTTATATATTACTTCGAGTCAAAAACTTGTCTGCTTCGAGCAGAAACTCAAATCCCCCGAGACCATCGCGAGGCAAACAAAATCCTATGACCAACATTTCACTAGCATATTCCCAGAAAACTCTATGCACATGCACCCATGACGCCGCCATCTCCGATCAACTCCGATGACTGGAACAAGTCATCGATCACCCGGGCATCCCATATCCATCACCATTACCCAGTTTCCCCCTCGAAATCAAAAATCGAGATTAAATTCCAACCTGAAACAAACTGGAACTGGAAGCACCTTTTCAACCAAAACCTGCCAACGACTCTTGTTCACGCGCCTCCGGCCACCGTTGCCCCTGAATCTCCTTCGAAGCCTTCGACAACTCACCATCTTCCAATACCCAAGAAATAGTTGAACTCGATCAACTATATTTGCTGAAATGCTCGATTCTTTCCTAACATGGAAACTAGGGCTCAAATCTTCAAAACAAAATCATCCTCACCAAAATGCAATGCATCTCAAACAAATAATTTTCCTATCCTCACTGATCTCCCCTCCACCTCCAAAAACAAATTCAACTCAATCGAACACATAAATCATCATTGCTAACCAAAAAGGTAAAACACAGTGAAATTAAAACTGCACTCTGGTTCTAGCATTATAAATTGTAGTATTAGATTTAAAATTCATGATTTTGCATGATGTTTTGATATATAACCCTGAAACATTGATTTGTAATGTTTAAATTTTTCACATTTACAAATTTTAGCTCTGTTATCTATGTTTCCAGGCAATACAAAATTTTATTCAACTTATATAAATTTTTAAAATTTACTTTATCATGTTATAAACAAATTCTCATTCAATTCCTAAGTCATAATAACAACCAAAGAAAAGAAAAGAAATTTTGTTAAATTTGAGCTTGTATTGTGCAGACAGTAGCTTAGGAAATCAAACATGCATCACATCCATACTTATATAAACACAGCAATATATTTAACAGTATATATATATAATTCTACTTATTTCTACAGATAAATCAAACAACTATATTTCCTACTTAAATTTTAAAATGTAAAGTTACTCACCTTATAAATAATAGATAGAGCCATTTTGAAAATGCTTTGAAAACTGAAATCCCTTTTGCTTTAAAAACCTTTGACTTGAATGCTTCTGTTTTTAAACTTGAGTTGCATTGATCTATAAACTTGCATTTGTCCCCAGGTTTGCATGCAGTAGCCTGATTTCCAGACTTTAGAACAGATTTTCAAATTTGCTTTTTGTATGAAAATGGCAGGTGCATTGATTTGAAGATGCAGGCTTTTGTTTATAAATTGCATGTGAACAGGTGATGCATGATTGAAAATGTTACAGGCTTCAGATTTGTACAGAGATTTGATTTGAAGAAATGTGTTTACAGATTGATAAAAAGGCTTTGCAAACTTGATTTGGAAAGTGATTTATAAGTTTTATTATGAGGAGTGATTACTGATTTGGTTTTGAAAAAATGGTTTGCAAATTTTCTCAGATTTGTTTTTAAAGAAAATGTTTCAGTTGAGAATTTCTTTTGTTTGCTTAGAAAAAAATGAGAAATTTTAAAAGGATGGAAGATGGCAAGCTTATATAACTAAATTTATGATTTACTAAAAAAAAAAAAAAAATTTGACACTATCTCTAATATTAACACTTGTAAATTACATTGTTTAATCTCTTGACACATGTTATATTAGATCCTAGGATGTTTACACATGTCCCTTTTAATTAATTAGTATTTATAATTAAAGTTAATGAAAGTTTTAAACTAAATTAATTATTTTTTAATGCTTAGTTATATATAGATAATAATTTTTAAAGAAATAAAACCATTATAATTATAAATAAAAACAATACACATATCAATTATCTGAAAATAACATTTTTAATTATCTTAAATAAATTTATAAAAGAGGTTGTGAATTACTTGTTAAATTTTATTAACAAAAATTATCAAATTAATTTAATTTTTAACACAGATTATTAAATTTATATTGCCAAAATTCTAGGATATCACATTCCTCCCCCCTTAGAATCTTTTCGTCCTCGAAAAGGAATGAAGTCAGAATTTATTAAAATGCTTAAAATCATATAGATTTTCTTTGATTATTTTTAAAACACTTTTAAAATCTATTTTATATTATATAATAGTTTTTATAAATAAATACTTTTTTTATAACTTGATGTCTCAACAAGTCCATTCTCGTTCTCATAGAAATCCGGTCATACGTTGATCAGGCGTAAGACTGAAAATGTATAAATACTTAGCAGACTCATTTTCAACATCCAGTGAAAATACTTGGAAAATAATTTTATTGAAAATATAGAAAACAATTTTTGAAAATAGTGGAAATATCTTTGGTGAGAATGATCTAGAAATCATCATCCCATCCATGGTCGCAGTTACATCCTGGGTTACGTTGCCATCGCAGCAAAAGTCCATGTGACTGCAGGCTCTCCGCGGCCTCTCGATTACGCCACGGAACCCACGACAGATTGCAGTTACATTCCAGGGTTACGTTGCCATCACAGCAAAAGTCCATGTAATTGCAGGCTCTCTGCGGCCTTTGATTTTCGCTGTCGAAATGAAACTTCTCCACTCCTACATAGGTCGCAGTGTACCGATATAAAATCAAACGCAGACTGTTGGCTCTCAGCGGCACACACGAATTTCGCTATGGTATACTCTACTCATAATCCTCAGGAACTACTTTTGTCCGGACTCCTCACAGGATCAACTTTAGAACTCCCCCTTATGGCTCAAGGCAGCACCACCCGGTGGCACTCCTGAGAAGTTCATTTCAAGAGAGCGCCTTTTTCCTCAGAGTCATCATCAAAACATTTTATACTATACACATATAGTATCTTCAAATCATACACCTAGTATGATCTCCTATAAAGCTCCTTTACACAAAATCGATTATTCCAAAATCGATAATTCTCAAACTAGGCTTTCCAAATTCTCATATTGATTTTACCCAAAAATCAAGAGCCTTTCCAAATCCAAAGGTTCCTAAAACCTTTTCTAAAATCCTCATAAGATCCTTTACATATATATATATATATATATATATATATATATATATATATATATATATATATATACAGATATATATAATTTTAAAACATTGGATCATTTAAAACTTGTATAAAACTCCTTTTATACTTCAAAACATTTTCAAAAACCCTTTTCTTCTGGCAAAAGATTCAACAAGGGGAGTTTCTTTTTATAAAACAAAGATATTCAACTTTGTTTACTCAAAATCAAATATCCAAATTTGATTACTCCTTTCAATATCATTTTCATTCAAATCCGTACGAAGTACACATATCATCCGTACGCTATACAAATCTGAACGCTCACTCGACCACACAATTTCACTTCCGAATTAGTATCGTCCACTCGACTTCCTAGTGCGGACACAAATTTGGTTTCTTGATCAGAAACCGTCATTCTCCTTGCATAGTCATAACTATGATAGAGAATATCCAAAACTAATCAACAATCCATATCCTGGTTCGCCGTCGAAAATCGAGTGAAAACTCAAAACTCGGATCGACATACTATCTCGAAATATTGTGCTCGAATCTGGACCAAATCATTATGCGAATAGAATAACATACGTACACCCTACGTATTTATCTCAATTGGTTATTAGCCAAATCAGTTCCATTTCTATTCACATTCACTTTGATTTTCATTCACTTACTCACAATTGCTTCAATCCATTTGGATTATCACCTCTATTCTTATCTCGATTGGGTATTTAACCATTAACAGTTTGAACTCCGACCAGTTTACTTAGAAAATAGCTTGAAAAATTTAAAAATAGATAACTAGTTGGAAAATAATTACTAGTTTTTAAAATAGGTGTAAAATAGTTAGAAAATAGTTAAAATAATTATAGAAATTTTTAATAATTGCAAAATAATAGTAGGATAATAATTAGTTTTGTAAAATAGTTGGAATATAGTAATTAGTTTATAAAACAGTTGGAAAATCGTTAAGCAGTTTTAAAAATACTTGTAAAACAAGTATAAGATAGTTTGGCTTTTAAAAGAAAGGTTGTATATAATATGAATAGCTTGGAAAAATAGGTTTATATTAAAATAATTTATATTAAAAATAGTCCAGAGTCAAAACTGCTCACTTCCCAATTTCCATTCTCATCAATTCAATTTAAATTTCTACTTCCATTTAAATTGACCAAATTCCAATTTTAAATAACTTCAATTTCCATTGAAATTGATTCAACCCCAATTCAAGTTGAATTAACCTCAGTTTCTTTCCAAATTTAACTTTGTCCAACCTTGATCTCAAATTCTACTAAGTCAAATAAATTTCAATTGAACTAGTTCCAATTTCAATTCATTTGAACTCCAGTTTGAATCAATCCCAATTTCAAACTCCATTTCCAAATCAAGTTGAATTATTCTTGATTTCCTCCCAAATTCAATTCAAATTCTATTTGAATTTAAAACTATTCAACTTTGGTTACAATTCCAAATTATTCAAATCAATTCGGACTAATTTCAAATTGAACCTACTTCAATTTCAAATCGTTTCAAATTAATCCAATTCAAATTTTCCATTTGAATTTTAAACTTATACATCTTCAATCACAATTTCAATTAATTCAAATCAAATTCAATTTGAACTAATTTCAATTCAATTTTTTTAAGTACACATTCCAGAATTTCATTTTAAATCAATTTAATCTTTCAAAACCAATTTATTAACCAAATTCAACCTTAAAACCAATTTTCAACAATTTCAGTTGAAATTCTATTTTAAACACCCAGATCTCAAGTCCAAAGTGATTCCATTTCTCTATTTTCAAACTAAAGTTAAATTTTCTTTTTATCTTAATAACAGATATATTACTACAGTCCATTTCTTCATTTATCAAATCCCATTTCAGCTTAAAGATTATTAATAACAACGGAATGGTATCATTCAAATTATTTTTAAACATCCATCCATTTTCAATTTTCGGATCTCAACCCCATTTTGAGATCACTCAAATTTCGTAATTCAAATAAACCATTCAACTTCCCAAGTTAAATCTTAATTTCATCTTGAAATTTTCAAATCAGGTTGATCATTCCAACTTATTTAACCTTTCCAAAGTTAAACTCAATTCACTTAATCCTGTCAAACTTACCCAGTTTGAACTTCCATCTTAAATTTTGAACTTTTCACAAATAATCTTCCCACTTATTAAGTTAAAAAACTTATCACTTTGGGTATCATATCTCATTCCAAATTTAAAACTCAATATTTAGAGTTTATTTCAAATTATCCTTGATATCATGTATATCCATACATATATACATATTTATTTCTTGGCCCTCCCAACCATGTTTTAAAATTTTAAACCACCTTTGGTTTTAAATTCAAGTCCAATCTTCAAACAACTCATTTTTTACAATAAGTCTCTTTTATTCAAATAATACTTATTTATTCTTTTGGCACATTGAAACAACCTTTCAAATTTATGGACCTAGATTTAAAATTCCATAATTTAGGTATCTTCAATTTCAATTTATAAGTCATACTTTACGTAAATGTTTATTTCTTTAGAATATTTCATTTTGCTTACTCATTAATACACATCTTATTATTAGACACACAGCTATCATTTAGGATAATAACCAAGATTATCATATCTAAAGCCATTCATTATCATCTTATTCTGAAACACTTCTCCAATTTAAGATTTCAATTTCAGTTTGAATCCATTTCAAACTTATCTTTATTTAATTTCAGTTTGGTTGTATTACTAATACCACTTTTAAAATTTTAACAACCAATTCCCTTAATATTTATTAGAAAGAAATATTGCTTTATATATCAAAATATATTCATATATAAAATCATTTAAAATCTTTATATAAGAAAATAACTAGTACGCATATATACTCAACTCATCCTAGGGTACCACTTACCCTATCCTTAATGAGTAATCCCACCACAGCCAAGGTTCTCGCTTAACCTTCAGCTCTGATACCAAATGTAACGACCCAGAAATTTTGATCCCGAAAATTCCAGATAGTTAGTGAAAAGAAGAAAGAGAAAGAAGAAGAAACAGAAAACTCAAACTCAGAATCTCACATTTGCAGCGGATAAAATATAATATCATATAAATAGTAGTTTTACAAAGAAGATCGTATCTTTACACTTATATTTTTATACATCAGAGTTACAACCATTACACAACACTGGACAATTTAAAAGAACCTGTCCTAGATAAACTATAATATATCGCAGCGGAAATACCCTATACGTTCCTGCCATTGTTTGCGCAAAAAATGGGCAAACACCTCCAAGTCGTGAGATTTAGTAGGTTTTATGTGATTCTTAATAATTTAGATGAGTTATGTAAATATGAAAAAAGCAGGGGCTGAAATGTAAAAGATACACAGATTTATAGTGGTTCGGCCAGAACGTGCCTACATCCACTTTATACGTTATTATCTTCTTTCTTTCAGATTACAAGTACAATGCTTTGTTTACAAGTATATGAAAGTAGTTTGAAACTTCCTTCCGTGCTTGAGCTCTCAAACTTGTCTGCCATTGTTGTACCCCTTCCCCTCTATTTATAGAGTGAGGCTGGGGGCAGGGGTCTTGGATGTATACAGCTGCTGGTGGGCCCGGGCTAAAGCAATCTGGCCTGGTAGCGTTCTGGTTCGGCGAAGCCTTGGTTCGGCCATGCTTGGAGAGGTTGGAGCTTGGTCCGGTTGTGGATGGTTCAGTGATGAGATAGCCACTTGGTTCGGCCTTACCTTGGTTCGGTATTGAAGGGGTTGTAGTTGGTCCGGTTGTGGTTTGGACCGGTGCTTTGAGGGTTGGTCCGGTCTTGGTGGTGGGAAATGGGTTGGACCGGTGATGGTGGTCCGGTGTTGGTGGGAAAGGGGTTGGACCGGTGATGGATGGAAATTGTGTCGGACAGGTGGAGTTGGGGGTTGATTCGGCAGAAGCTTGGACCGTACGTGTGTTATGCCGAATGAAACTTTGCTTGTATTGCCGAATGAGCTTTTGCTTGAAATGCCGAATGGACTTAGGAACCAGATGGAATGGAGGTTGCGAACCCGGGTGAAACTGACGCTTCTCGGTCTCGAGATCTTCTGGGTGAAAATTCGCCCAACATTTGCCCCCCAAAGTGGGACACATGCTTGCATGTGTCGCGCTTTGTTTCTCTGCGATAAGAAAGCTTGTTTTGTAATGCCATGAGCTGGATGTTCGTATCCTGCTGATGTCCTACAAAGGAATTTACGGTTTTAATGTGATTTCAAATGACGACCGTTCGAGGTCGGGTGCCGTTCGAGGCGAGTAGGTGTGCCCCGAGGGGGCTTAGCATTATTGATGCCAGGTTTACGTTCGAGTGGGTCCCTGGATCGTTTGCGAAGTTGGTTTATCGCCAGCTCAGAGCATGCCTAAGGATCGTTTGCAACCCCGTACGTGTGTTAGTAGCTTAGCCATTTCAGAATTATCAGAACCAAATATCCATTCAACCGATGAGTTTTAAAAGGATGTCAAAGTGTAAATTCTCACGACGGTAGGGTCAATAGCCATTCAGAGCATGTCTGTGGACCGTTCGTGGTCGCGTACATGTGTAAATGATTAACCCATGTTAGTGGAAGATTTACTACTTATTCATCGTTATCATAATCTCTATTTTATCAGTAGATCCTAGAGTCCGGTACTTATCTGAGTGAGGCGCTTTGCATGCCCCCTGCTTCTAGTCTTCGCTGGTTTGGATAGCTTCATTCGGCTTTCGTTTGGTCCGGTATGCCGAACCGGTTGGTCCGGTGCTCCTACGCTCATCTATATATAGGGGCTACCCCCCTTAGTTATTCCTTACCGAACCAACGAGAGCCGAATCAATCTCTAGCCGAATCAACTCTTTGCCGAATCAAGCTTTTACCGAATCAGGTATATATCTTTGCCGAATGAACTTTACCGTCGAATGAATCTGATGTCGAATAAACACGAAGGCTTTTTTTTACTGCCGAATGAAAATGTGTGCTTGAAATGCCGAATGGACTTAGGAACCGGATGGAATGGAGGTTGCGAACCCGGGTGAAACTGACGCTTCTCGGTCTCGAGATCTTCTGGGTGGAAATTCGCCCAACATTTGCCCCCCAAAGTGGGGCACGTGCTTGCATGTGTCGCGCTTTGTTTCCCTGCGATAAGAAAGCTTGTTTTGTAATTCCATGAGCTGGATGTTCGTATCCTGCTGATGTCCTATAAAGGAATTTACGGTTTTAATGTGATTTCAAATGACGACCGTTCGAGGTCGGGTGCCGTTCGAGGCGAGTAGGTGTGCCCCGAGGGGCCTTAGCATTATTGATGCCAGGTTTACGTTCGAGTGGGTCCCTGGATCATTTGTGAAGATGGTTTATCGCCAGCTCAGAGCATGCCTAAGGATCGTTTGCAACCCCGTACATGTGTAAGTAGCTTAGCCATTTCAGAATTATCAGAAACAAATATCCATTCAACCGATGAGTTTTAAAAGGATGTCAAAGTGTAAATTCTCACGACGGTAGGGTCAATAGCCATTCAGAGCATGCCTGTGGACCATTCGTGGTCGCGTACATGTGTAAATGATTAACCCATGTTAGTGGGAGATTTACTACTTATTCATCGTTATCATAATCTCTATTTTATCAGTAGATCCTAGAGTCCGGTACTTATCTGAGTGAGGCACTTTGCATGCCCCTTGCTTCTAGTCTTCGCTGGTTTGGATAGCTTCATTCGGCTTTCGTTTGGTCCGGTATGCCGAACCGGTTGGTCCGGTGCTCCTGCGCTCGTCTATATATAGGGGCTACCCCCCTTTAGTTATTCCTTACCGAACCAACGAGAGCCGAATCAATCTCTAGCCGAATCAACTCTTTGCCGAATCAAGCTTTTACCGAATCAGGTATATATCTTTGCCGAATGAACTTTACTGCCGAATGAATCTGATGCCGAATAAACACGAAGGCTTTTTTTTACTGCCGAATGAAAATGTGTGCTTGCATAGCCGAATGGACTCGTATACCGGATGAACTTCCAATGCCGAATGGAACTACCGAATTAGGCGTATACCGAATGAGACTCGGAAATTTGAATCTTGAGCAAAATCTTAGGCTTTTATACGCTTGCTTTAGATACTTGCTTGTTTATGTTCTATACTTCTTGTTCTAACACCGTGTTTTTCTTGTGCTGTAGATAAATGTCTCGCAAAGCGGAAACCCGATCGGATAAAAAGAAATCTAAAGGTAGAGGAGAGTCATCCTCCTCCGTGCCCCCAGCCCAACCAAGACCGGTGCCACATGGGCCTGCCCCGAGGTCGTTAGTGGACGGGTACGGTCCCCAGGAACTTCTGGTCTCCCCTCCCGATTGCTTTCCTAGCTCCCTAAAGGAGGAGCAACTTGATGTTATATCCCGTTCCTTCGGGATAGACAGGGCTCGCATGCTGTTGCCGGGAGATGGAGTGATGCCGTATAATCCCCCCGAAGGCTACTTTGCTTACAGCAGATATCATTGCATGTGTGGTGCTATCCCTCCTATCAATGCCTGGATAGTTAGCTTTACCACATATTTGAAGGTGGCTCCATTCCAGCTCCAGCCGAACTCTTATGCCATTCTGGTGAGCCTTTTCGTTATCTTCCAGAGGAGGTACGGGCGCCCCCCTTCTAACCGGGAAATTCGATATTTGTATAACCTGAGAGGCTACAAGAAGGGGTCTCCTTATATTAGTCTAGAAGCGGCCGTTCCCTTCAAACTGGTCTTGGACTTATATTCAAAGTCTACCATGTTCAAGAAAGAATGGTTTTTTATCAAGGACGATTCTGTTTCTTTCCGCCTTTTCACTTCCGGCTGTAAGATGAATTTCATTTATATTTTCCATGTTCTGACTGTAGTGCTTCTTCTGACACACTTCTATTTCTTGCTAGCGACAGGTGGCATTGCAGTCGTGGAGGATGATTCTTTGGCGCGGATGGCTGCTGAAATAAAGGCCATTCCCGGACGGGACAGGTTGGCTTCGTTCCTGATCAGGAACGCTACCGTCCTGGAGTACAACTTGATCCAGCCGCACCAGTCCGTGGTTAAGAAGAGGGACACGGCTGAGGAGAAAGCCGCTAAAGCTAAGGAGGGGGCCACGATGAAGAGTGGCAAGAGGAAGCCCTTTGCACAACATCCCGTCGTGGGAGGCAAGAAGCTTAAGGAGTCTAAGGGCCCCTCTCCTAGTACTTGCCCGATCATCCCGGAGGAGGAAGGCGTGGAAGAGGGCGAAGGAGGCGATATGGAAGGAGAGTCGGAGGGCACGGGAGATGGAGATGGTCAGGGTGGTAGTGGCGCTGGTGCCTTAACCTCTGGGCAAGACCCTGAACTGGACGAGGCTCTCCTCCAGGCCTTCGGGGAATCGGAGGGAGAATCGGAAGCGGAGAAGGCGAAGGAGACTGGCAAGGTCGGGGCTGGTGCCGATCTATCCCCTAAGGGCTCCTCAGCCAGGGTGACTCCGGCGGTGCAAGGTGAACTTTTATCCTCTGTCGATTCGATTTACGATAGGGACTTAGAAATATTTTATGGTTCACTTCCGTCCTGGAATGAGATTCAGGACTTATTGCAGTATCCCACTCCTCCGTAGGGTTTGTATAATAGATGTGCATACTCACTTTTTCTTTCTTTTTAACTTAACATGTTTATTGAATTATGGATCGTCGTATGTTCATAACACTTGTTTTTTACTCCAGGGGCAGGCCAGGCGGCTAAAACGTCAGACGTTCGACACCGCCTTGAACAATTCAAGTTGATGAGAGCTTCTGATAAGCCGAAGCCTCTTACTGGTCGTCCTGGGGACGTGGTCAGATACCATCCTCTTCTTGGGGCCATTGAAGAGAGCATTCAGAAAAAGAAGAGGAGTCGTTCCTTATTTGAGCCTTCCCCTGGTCCGCAGCTTCCTGTTCAGCCTCCTCGTGATACCACGGAGGAGAGCACAGAGTTTATTCCCCCTCCACCTCCTTCTAAGAATCCCACTGTTATCCGTATAAGGCGTCCTGACGTGCCTCGCGACCCCTTTGCCGGTCATCCTGATTTAGATCCAAGCTCTTGGGATATTTCATTTGATGAGGCCACGGGTGAGCACCTTCTTCCTCGCAACCCCATGGTACGGGTGCTAGATGAGGCCAAGTCCCTAGATCTTGATCTTCTTACTACTCGGGTAGTTACCATGGGAGACGAAGCCAATGCTAATATCGATCGGGTGGCTGAAGAGACCAAGAAGTTAATGGAGCATCATGCTCAATTAGTCAAGGCCGGGGAGGAGATTGGGAGTGCTAATATTCGGTTGCGGCTAAAGGTTGCCGATCAGGCCGAACAGCTTGCCGGTCAAGCCATTCAGATTTCTCAGCACGAGGAAGCCTCCAGGCGGCTGAAAGAGACCATGGAAAAGGCTAGTAGGGCAAAACTACGGAAGATGGAGGCCGCCTGTAAGGAGCGGATTGACATGGCCATTGCGACAGTGGATGAGGTTCGAAATGCGGATCTCGAGCAGGTAGAGGAGTTGTCTGGGAGGCTTGAGGCCGCGGAGATGGCTCAAGTCAAGTTAAAGGAGGAGATGGACGAGATGAGGAGGTCTCTCCAGGCTGACTGCTTGAGATACCGATCAGAGAGGGATGTCGCTGTCGCCAAGTTGCAGGTTTCTGAGGCTCGGGTGAGAGAGTTTGAGGAGAATGAGGGGATGATGGACGAGATGCTGCAGGATATGTACTTCCGCACTTGGAAGGAGGGCAGCTTGTCTTGGATGGATGACTATCCCCGGGTCATGGCCAAGATATATCTTCGGGCTTTAGAGGAGGCCAGGGTCAATGCGGGTAAGGAAGGTGGAGTGGCTTTTAGTCTAGATGTGGTCACTGCTCAGTTCTCGAAAGTGGAGCAAGCGGCGGTGAAGGAGGGGATGCGGTTGCTTTCTGCGGAGGAAGCGGGTATGCAACTGGAGGATGAGGATCAAGCGGTGGATGCTGGTGAGTTATTCTTTTCTTTCCCTTTTCTTTCTGGGTTTCCATAACTTGTTCGTTTATCGTTTGTTTAGTGAATTCCTCTTCTGAATTGGACAGGTGGATCTTCCGATCAACACGCTGGGAGCTCCGACCCTGCGGCCAAGTAGGCTTGGGGGAGTTGGTAGGATGAGAGCGAAGTGTGGACGCAGCTGGTTACTTGTCCGGATTTGGCCACCTTTTTATTTCCCTTTATCGTTGTTTATCTTAGTCCAAAACATTGATGTGACTGTAATAATATTATTTGCAAAGAATAACTTTATGTGATTTTATGACATAAGCTGATTTTGTTATGTTTAAATGTTGTTGTCATTTTGATGTGGTGCGTGAGAAGTATGCATATGCCTGTGATTTTAGTTGTGTTTGATGTTAAGATGTTGCTCGGAATATAATTTCATGTTTTGCAATGTTAGTGTGACGTATGAATAAACTATAGTTACATATTTATGTACAAGAGAAGAGAGTACCGCCCTTCATGTTTTAGTGGCAGGTGGTAGCTTTGAGCGTCTTGTGTAACTGATCATGGATATAGCTGAGTACCTTGCCACCCAGTACGCAGGCTTAGATTCTCATGAGTGAATGCTCCCTATTTGGTTTCCTGTACTTTAGAGTTTGTTATACAGGATAGGAGAAAAGTATTTAAATGAAATGGAAATATGGGAAAAGTAAAACTTCCAGTCACGGAAGGCCGTCGATGTGCTTAAGTTCGTGGCAAACGGGTTTTGTAGTCACTTTCCCTAGCTGTGGGTCTTGGAGACATTTGTCACCCATTTTACGCCTCCGCGGGGAGTTTTCTTTTTTACCACAGCTGTACTTAAGACACATCGGAGCCGAGATCGCGCACGGTAACTACCCGAACCATTATGATCCGTAATCGTGGGTATTATTCGATTTACCGTGGCCGGCTAGCGTGGGTGCCGTTGGCCGTGAACTACCCCTGGCTGGCCACACCTTATGTTGGGGCTTAAAGTAGGTTCACAGTTGCTGGCCAGCCGAACGCCGTAATGAGCTGCCATCGGCTATAGTCGGCCTTTATGATGACTTATAATCGGCTCATTACAGTTGGCTTTGAGGGCAGTCGCGAGCAATGAGTTAACCCGCAGCAGAGGGATGCTGGAGCAAAAGAGTCTCATTAGCGAGTGCATAGAATCGTAGCGTACCTGTTAGGCCTTGTCCAGATGAGGCCATGGTGCGTCTTGAGTGGAGATGCCATAGGATTTTGTTCAACAGAAAAGGATAAAGCTTAACAAGCAGCCAAGATATAAAGGAACAAGTTAAAAAGAGACAAGATTTTTTAAAGTGGTTCGGCATGAAAATGCCTACGTCCACTGATTCTCTTTGTTAATTCACTTCATATGGGCAGTACAAGTTAAGAAAAGTATCGACGGAGGTGTCGGATGTTCCATGCCCTCTGGAACACCTCTCCGTCCACTGTTGACAAAATATAAGCTCCGTTGTGGAGATATTTATGAATTACATATGGTCCATCCCAGATGGGATCCAGT
This sequence comes from Allium cepa, assembly GCA_030765085.1. Lineage (NCBI taxonomy): Eukaryota > Viridiplantae > Streptophyta > Magnoliopsida > Asparagales > Amaryllidaceae > Allium > Allium cepa. The sequence continues at coordinate 606,906,130 of CM060937.1, forward strand.
GCCCCGGGGCGCGGAAAGATTCGCCTGGGGACAAGATCTCCTTCTTGTAAGATGCGATGCTTGACTTTGGAGTTGTATAGTGCTGCCACTTTTTGTTTGTGGGCTGCTGCTTTGAGTGCTGCATCGTTCCTCCTTTCCTCAATCAGATCCAAAGACATGAGGAGGAGTTCTTCGTTTTCTTCTGGATTGTAGTGGATCCTACGGTAGGAAGGAACAATAGTCTCAACAGGGAGCATTGCCTCCGATCCGTATGCCAAAGAGAAAGGAGTATGTCCCGTTGATGTTCTGAAAGATGTGCGGTAGGCCCAAAGTGCCGTAGGAAGTTCGTCCACCCAAGCGCCTTTTGACTTTTCAAGTTTCTTCTTGATTAGGGTTTTGAGAATTTTGTTGACAGCTTCGACTTGTCCGTTTGCCTGAGGATAAGCTACTGATGAGAAGCATTTATGAATTCCATGCTCTTGGCACCAGTCGGCGAACTCTTCGCTGTCAAATTGGAGTCCGTTGTCCGATATGATCTTGAGTGGTACTCCGTACCTGCACAGAATATTTTTGATCAAGAAGTTGATAACTTTTGCTGAAGATATTTTATTTAGGGGTTCCGCTTCCACCCATTTGGTGAAATAATCGACTGCCACTATAGCATATTTGGCTCCGCCTCTGCCCGTTGGCAGTTCGCCAATTAAATCAATTCCCCATACAGCAAAGGGCTGGTCATTTGAGTAATCTCATTTGTGGGTAGTCGAGGAATCTTGGCAAATTTCTGACATCTGTCGCATCTCTTGACGAAGTCTAAGGCGTCTTTGTTTAGTGTGGGCCAGTAATATCCATATCGGAGTATCTTTTTCGCCAGAGTCTGCCCTCCAGTGTGATCTCCGCAACTTCCTTGATGGATGTTGAATAAGATTTCCTTGGCTTCCCTTCCAGCGACGCATCTGAATAAGGGGCTAGAGAAGCCACGCCGATAGAGGATGCCTTCTTGTATTGTGTAGTGGGGAGCTTTCCTCAAAATTCTCCTGACTTCATCACGTTTGTCTGGTAGTGTGTCGTCCTGCAAATATTTCCGGATAGGAGTCATCCAAGTTACTTCTTCGATTGCAGTTATCAGATTCACTTGTTCGAAACTTGGGGCTAGCTGCCTTGAGATGGCTAGTGCTCCGGAAATGGTGCTATTCTTCATACTAGCTTGCTTTGCTAGTTCATCGGCCTCTTGGTTATCTACTCGAGGAATGTGTTTGATTAGATAATGGTCCAATCGATCGAGCAGCAGTTTGGTTTTCTTTAGATATGCTGTGAGTCGTTCTCCTCGTGTCTGGAACTCTCCTAGTACTTGGTTTACGATAAGTTGAGAATCACCATGAAGACATAAAGAATTGACTCCAATTTCTAAGGCAAGCTCCAATCCCGCTATTACTGCCTCATACTCCGCATCGTTGTTAGTGGCCGCGAATTCCAACCTTAATGCATAGTACAGCTTTCTTCCCCTGGGTGTGATTATCACAATACCTGCCCCCGAGGCTTGTTCGTTCGATGGTCCATCTACAAAGAGGTTCCACTTGATGTTTTTTGCTATTTCAAATTGATCCTTGCCTTCGTTGGTAGTGAATTCGGCAATGAAATCGGCCATGGCTTGCCCCTTGATAGCGGTGTGAGGATGGTAGGTGACATCATACTGACTTAGTTCAATGCACCATTTGAGGAGTCGTCCAGTGGTGTCGGGACGATGGAGCACCTGTCTTAGTGGTTGATCGGTTAGAACTCTGATGGAGTGAGATTGGAAGTAGTGTCGCAGTTTTCGTGACGCGATCAATAAACAATATGCCAATTTCTCAAGTTTAGGATATCTGGCTTCTGCCCCTGTAAATCTCTTACTTATAAAGTATACCGGGCGTTGTGTACGGTCCTCTTCTCTTACCAAGGCAGCGCTTAGAGCATGAGATGATACAGCGAGGTATAGGTATAGCTCTTCGCCTTCGTTTGGAGTTGAGAGTACTGGTGGTCTCTGAAGGTGTTCGATCAGGTTAAGGAAGGCTTTTAAGCATTCATCGGTCCACTCGAACTTTCCTTTGTCTTTCTTGAGAGCTTCGAAGAAAGGGACGCACTTGTCAGTTGCTTTGGAAATGAATCTGCTTAGGGCGGCCACCTTTCCGTTTAGGCTCTGCATTTCTTTCCGAGTGGAAGGTATCCTTATTTCTTTTAGAGCCCGGATTTGTTCAGGGTTTGCTTCAATTCCTCTGGCATGGACGATGAATCCTAAGAATTTTCCCGATGACACTCCGAAGGAGCACTTTAGAGGATTCAGCTTCATTCCATATCGGCGAAGTACCTGAAACATCTCTCCCAGGTGGCTTACTTGATCGTCGGCTCTCCTGGACTTTACCAACATGTCATTCACATATACTTCCATAGTTCGTCCTATTAATTCCACGAACATCTTGTTGACGAGGCGCTGATAGGTAGCTCCGGCATTTTTGAGTCCAAAAGGCATGACTTTGTAACAATATAATCCCCGGTCAGTGATGAAGCTAGTGTGGTCTTGATCGGGAGCGTGCATGGGAATCTGGTTGTACCCGGAGTATGCATCCATAAAAGATAAAAGTTCGTGCCCGGCTGTGCTGTCCACAAGTTGATCGATTCGGGGGAGCGGGAAGCAGTCTTTCGGGCAAGCGTCATTTAAGTTGGAGAAATCAATGCATGTTCGCCACTTCCCATTAGCTTTCTTTACTAGTACGGGGTTAGCGATCCATTCTGGGTAGATGGCTTCTCGTATTAAGTCATTAGCAAGTAGGTTCTTTACTTCCTCATCGAGGGCTGCTGATCGTTCTGCTCCCATGCTTCTCTTTTTCTGCTTTATCGGTACCTTGGTGGGATCGATGTTCAGCATGTGGCATGCTATGTCTGGGGAGATTCCTGTCATATCGGCATGTGTCCATGCAAATACATCTAAGTTGTGGCGGAGAAAGTCAATGAGTTGATCCTTCAATTCCGTTTTTAGCTGAGATCCTATTTTTAATAGTCCACTTGAATCATGTTTGTCTACAGATACGAACTCCCTGGCCTCTGCAGGCTCAGCGGTAGCCTCCTCCTCCTTATCCCTGGGATCTAGTTCATTGAAAGGATCGCAGGTGTATCGAAGAGGAGGGGCTTTCTTTAGTTGCTATGCTTCCAAGCTTTTCATGCAGAGAGTAGTCTCTGCATCTTTCCCTTTATTCTTTCTACGGTTATTGCGAAGTTCAGTTACATAGCAATCTCGAGCGGCGTCTTGATCTCCTTCAACTTCTCCTATTCCGTTATCTGTTGGGAATTTCATCTTTAGGCACCACGGGGCTAGGACAATATGGAAGTCAGATAAGGCTGGTCTTCCCAAGAAGGCGTTGTAGGCCGAGTGGTTTTCTATTAGTACGAACGTTTGTTTTCGCACAACGGAGCGGAGATGACTTCCTATTTCGACGAAGAGGTCAAGTTGCCCGAGGGGCATTTTCGCATCTCCAGTGAAACCGTGCAGGGGTTTGATGCAGGGAGACACATCCTTCATTGACAGCTTCATTTTGTCGAAAGAATGTTTGAATAGGATATTTAAGGAGCTTCCTGTGTCTATTAGAATTCGGAAAACTTTAGCTGGACCGAACCAGGCAGAGATGACCATGGGATCCATATGTGGATACTGTCTTCCTTCTAAATCACGCCTACTGAATACGATGTCGTCACTCTCTTTCCGTTTCGGGTGGCGTTCTTCCATAATGGAGTTAACATAGCCTTCAGCATTTCTAAGTGACTTGCCGTATCTTTCCATCTCTGCCCAGCTTCTGTCGGCGATGTGTGGTCCTCCCGAGATGGTATGGACCACTATCTTCTCTTGACTAGAGCCATTGGTGTTGCGATTCCCTCCGCCTACTTCTGGGAGGGGTCGCTTTGAGTTCTTATTGGCAGGAGTTGGAGTCCTGTTCTGACCTTTCACATAGCGTTCCAGCCTTCTACTTCTGATGTGTTCTTCGATAAAGTCCCGGAGATGGTGGCATTCATTGGTGTCATGTCCGTGGGATTCGTGGAAGCGGCAGAACTTTCCAGACTTGAGTGCGTTATCAGATTCATTCTTGTGCGGGGGGCGCTTGTATCCGAGTTCACCCTGAGTGGCTAGAAAGATGTTTTCGATTGTTTCATTCAAAGGAGTGTAGGAGTCAAATCTTGGTCCTGGTCGATATTGGCGTTTTTCAACCTTCCTGCCCCCAGCATTGTCTCTAGATTCATTTTTTCGAGTGTCCTTAGCTGCAGCGGGAACCTTGTCCGAAGTTGTCTTACCTTGTTGCCCTTACTGCCTCTCAGTGGCGGCGTCTTCAAGTCTCATATACTTTCCAGCTTCATGGAAGAAATCGGGTAAAGTAGCTGGTTTTTCCTTAGTTAGTCTTCTAGCGAACTTGGTATCTGGGTGTACACCACTACAGAGGGCCATTAGGGTGAGCTTCTCATCGGCATCTTGGACTGCGGCCGCTGCGGCGTTGAACCGGATTAGATATTGTTGCAGTGTCTCTCCGGATTTCTGTTTTTCCTTAGTTAGTCTTCACATAGCGCTCCAAATCCAGTGGATCCAGATCAAGAGAACCATCCCACTACAGCAGCAGTGCCGCATTTAGATCAGGCAATTCCAACAGCCCCTGCCGCGGAACAACCGGCAGTAATCACTAGAGCAGACCTAGACAGAGTTGTAGTGGAAGTGACTAACCGCTTCGCATCCCAACAAGAAGCTTTGGTGAACCAACTCATGTCACGCTTGAGGGATGTCGAAGAATCCAACCGCAACACTAAATCATGGGGTGAATCTCAATCTGGAGGATCTCGGAGACAGAAAAGGTCTTCCCTCTTCGAGGAAGCCATCAACAGGAACAACAATGATAGGGGCCGCGCCCGGACTCAGCCCGAACTCCGACTCGAGGAAGCGCTTGGAACCGAACCCAGTGGGGGAGGCGCCAGGCGAGGGTCGGATGTAGCTGAGCCAGTCATGCCACCTAATCATAGAAACCCCGCTGAACGGGGCCGAGCTAGAACCCAGCCCGAAGTTGACCCCATGGAAATGCTCGAAACAGAACCCCACAGGGGAAGATCAAGGCAGAGGGCAACTGTAGCTGGTCCTAGCATGCATCCGAGCAGCCAGAGGCAACCACTGGATAACGTCAGAAGTGATAGACTATACCATCCCTACAGGTCATCTGGACGAGATCAATCCCGCAGGGAAGAACCAAGTTCATTTCTATCCGCTCCAAATTCTGATGAAAGAATAGCGCGATTATTCAGAGAATGCATCCAACGAGAGCAAAGGGACCGAGGAATAGGCGCTAACGTCACCAGCCCCTTCACCCGCAATATCGAAACTGCCATCACCCCCCGGGAATGGAAAATGCCAACCATGGAACCTTACAAGGGAACTTCCGACCCCATCGTACACTTACAGAGATACACCCAGCATATGCTCATGAGCGGAGCAACAGAAGGGGTGTTGTGTAAATGCTTTCCGCTATTCCTAGCAGATCTAGCTACCTCCTGGTTCTGCCATCTACCCCAAGGATCTATCAGCTCATGGGAGATGTTGAAAGAAAGGTTCATTAGCCTGTTCCGCATCCATGTAGAACAACCCAAGGATGCTTATTCTCTATCCAATGTCAAACAGAAATCCGGAGAGACACTGCAACAATATCTAACCCGGTTCAACTCCACAGCGGCCGCAGTCCAAGATGCCGATGAGAAGCTCACCCTAATGGCCCTCTATAGTGGTGTACACCCAGATACCAAGTTTGCTAGAAGTCTAACTAAGGAAAAACCAGCTACTTTACCCGATTTCTTCCATGAAGCTGGAAAGTATATGAGACTTGAAGACGCCGCCACTGAGAGGCAGTCAGGGCAACTAGGTAAGACAACTTCGGACAAGGTTCCCGCTGCAGCTAAGGACACTCGAAAAAATGAATCTAGAGACAATGCTGGGGGCAGGAAGGTTGAAAAACGCCAATATCGACCAGGACCAAGATTTGACTCCTACACTCCTTTGAATGAAACAATCGAAAACATCTTTCTAGCCACTCAGGGCGAACTCGGATACAAGCGCCCCCCGCACAAGAATGAATCTGATAACGCACTCAAGTCTGGAAAGTTCTGCCGCTTCCACAAATCCCACGGACATGACACCAATGAATGCCACCATCTCCGGGACTTGATCGAAGAACACATCAGAAGAAGAAGGCTGGAACGCTATGTGAAAGGTCAGAACAGGACTCCAACTCCTGCCAATGAGAACTCAAAGCGACCTCTCCCAGAAGTAGGCGGAGGGAATCGCAACACCAGTGGCTCTAGTCAAGAGAATATAGTGGTCCATACCATCTCGGGAGGACCACACATCGCCGACAGAAGCTGGGCAGAGATGGAAAGATACGGCAAGTCACCTAGAAATGCTGAAGGCTATGTTAACTCCATTATGGAAGAACGCCACCCGAAACGGAAAGAGAGTGACGACATCGTATTCAGTAGGCATGATTTAGAAGGAAGACAGTATCCACATATGGATGCCATGGTAATCTCTGCCTGGTTCGGTCCAGCTAAAGTTTTCCGAATTCTAATAGACAAAGGAAGCTCCGTAAATATCCTATTCAAACATGCTTTCGACAAAATGAAGCTGTAAATGAAGGATGTGTCTCCCTGCAGCAAACCCCTGCACGGTTTCACTGGAGATGCGAAAATGCCCCTCGGGCAACTTGACCTCTTCGTCGAAATAGGAAGTCATCTCCGCTCCGTTGTGCGAAAACAAACGTTCGTACTAATAGAAAACCACTCGGCCTACAACGCCTTCTTGGGAAGACCAGCCTTATCTGACTTCCAAATTGTCCTAGCCCCGTGGTGCCTAAAGATGAAATTCCCAACAGATAACGGAATAGGAGAAGTTGAAGGAAATCAAGACGCCGCTCGAGATTGCTATGTAACTGAACTTCGCAATAACCGTAGAAAGAATAAAGGGAAAGATGCAGAGACTACTCTCTGCATGAAAAGCTTGGAAGCATAGAAACTAAAGAAAGCCCCTCCACTTCGATACACCAGCGATCCTTTCAATGAACTAGACCCCAGGGATAAGGAGGAGGAGGCTACCGCTGAGCCTGTAGAGGCCAGGGAATTCGTATCTGTAGACAAACATGATTCAAGTGGACTATTAAAAATAGGATCTCAGCTAAAAACGGAATTGAAGGATCAACTCATTGACTTTCTCCGCCACAACTTAGATGTATTTGCATGGACACATGCCGATATGACAGGAATCTCCCCAGACATAGCATGCCACATGCTGAACATCGATCCCACCAAGGTACCGATAAAGCAGAAAAAGAGAAGCATGGGAGCAGAACGATCAGCAGCCCTCGATGAGGAAGTAAAGAACCTACTTGCTAATGACTTAATACGAGAAGCCATCTACCCAGAATGGATCGCTAACCCCGTACTAGTAAAGAAAGCTAATGGGAAGTGGCGAACATGCATTGATTTCTCCAACTTAAATGACGCTTGCCCGAAAGACTGCTTCCCGCTCCCCCGAATCGATCAACTTGTGGACAGCACAGCCGGGCACGAACTTTTATCTTTTATGGATGCATACTCCGGGTACAACCAGATTCCCATGCACGCTCCCGATCAAGACCACACTAGCTTCATCACTGACCGGGGATTATATTGTTACAAAGTCATGCCTTTTGGACTCAAAAATGCCGGAGCTACCTATCAGCGCCTCGTCAACAAGATGTTCGTGGAATTAATAGGACGAACTATGGAAGTATATGTGAATGACATGTTGGTAAAGTCCAGGAGAGCCGACGATCATGTAAGCCACCTGGGCGAGATGTTTCAGGTACTTCGCCGATATGGAATGAAGCTGAATCCTCTAAAGTGCTCCTTCGGAGTGTCATCGGGAAAATTCTTAGGATTCATCGTCCATGCCAGAGGAATTGAAGCAAACCCTGAACAAATCCGGGCTCTAAAAGAAATAAGGATACCTTCCACTCGAAAAGAAATGCAGAGCCTAAACGGAAAGGTGGCCGCCCTAAGCAGATTCATTTGCACAGCAACTAACAAGTGCGTCCCTTTCTTCGAAGCTCTCAAGAAATACAAAGGAAAGTTCGAGTGAACCGATGAATGCTTAAAAGCCTTCGTTAACCTGATCGAACACCTTCAGAGACCACCATTTCCGGAGCACTAGCCATCTCAAGGCAGCTAGCCCCAAGTTTCGAACAAGTGAATCTGATAACTGCAATCGAAGAAGGAACTTGGATGACTCCTATCCGGAAATATTTGCAGGACGGCACACTACCAGACAAACGTGATGAAGTCAGGAGAATTTTGAGGAAAGCTCCCCACTACACAATACAAGAAGGCATCCTCTATCGGCGTGGCTTCTCTAGCCCCTTATTCAGATGCGTCGCTGGAACGGAAGCCAAGGAAATCTTATTCAACATCCATCAAGGAAGTTGCGGAGATCACACTGGAGGGCAGACTCTGGCGAAAAAGATACTCCGATATGGATATTACTGGCCCACACTAAACAAAGACGCCTTAGACTTCGTCAAGAGATGCGACAGATGTCAGAAATTTGCCAAGATTCCTTGACTACCCACAAATGAGATTACTCAAATGACCAGCCCTTGGCCCTTTGCTGTATGGGGAATTGATTTAATTGGCGAACTGCCAACGGGCAGAGGCGGAGCCAAATATGCTATAGTGGCAGTCGATTATTTCACCAAATGGGTGGAAGCGGAACCCCTAAATAAAATATCTTCAGCAAAAGTTATCAACTTCTTGATCAAAAATATTATGTGCAGGTACGGAGTACCACTCAAGATCATATCGGACAACGGACTCCAATTTGACAGCGAAGAATTCGCCGACTGGTGCCAAGAGCATGGAATTCATAAAAGCTTCTCATCAGTAGCTTATCCTCAGGCAAACGGACAAGTCGAAGCTGTCAACAAAATTCTCAAAACCCTAATCAAGAAGAAACTTGAAAAGTCAAAAGGCGCTTGGGTGGACGAACTTCCTACGGCACTTTGGGCCTACAGCACATCTTTCAGAACATCAACGGGACATACTCCTTTCTCTTTGGCATACGGATCGGAGGTAATGTTCCCTGTTGAGACTATTGTTCCTTCCCACCGTAGGATCCACTACAATCCAGAAGAAAACGAAGAACTCCTCCTCATGTCTTTGGATCTGATTGAGGAAAGGAGGAACGATGCAGCACTCAAACCATCAGCTCACAAACAAAAAGTGGCAGCACTATACAACTCCAAAGTCAAGCATCGCATCTTACAAGAAGGAGATCTTGTCCTCAGGCGAATCTTTCCGCGCCCCGGGGCACTGGACCCCATTTGGGACGGACCATATGTAATTCTTAAAGATCTCCACAACGGAGCTTATATTTTGTCAACAGTGGACGGAGAGGTGTTCCAGAGGGCACGGAACATCCGACACCTCCGTCGATACTTTTCTTAACTTGTACTGCCCATATGAAGTGAATTAACAAAGAGAATCAGTGGACGTAGGCATTTTCATGCCGAACCACTTTAAAAAATCTTGTCTCTTTTTAACTTGTTCCTTTATATCTTGGCTGCCTGTTAAGCTTTATCCTTTTCTGTTGAACAAAATCCTATGCCATCTCCACTCAAGATGCACCACGGCCTCATCTGGACAAGGCCTAACAGGAAACCAAATAGGGAGCATTCACTCATGAGGATCTAAGCCTGCGTACTGGGTGGCAAGCGATAAAGGGAAATAAAAAGGTGGCCAAATCCGGACAAGTAACCAGCTGCGTCCACACTTCGCTCTCATCCTACCAACTCCCCCAAGCCTACTTGGCCGCAGGGTCGGAGCTCCCAGCGTGTTGATCGGAAGCTCCACCTGTCCAATTCAGAAGAGGAATTGACTAAACAAACGATAAACGAACAAGTTATGGAAACCCAGAAAGAAAAGGAAAAGAGAAGAATAACTCACCAGCGTCCGCCGCTTGATCCTCATCCTCCAGTTGCACACCCGCTTCCTCCGCAGCAAGCAACCGCATCCCCTCCTTCACCGCCGCTTTCTCCTCTTTCGAGAACTGAGCAGTGACCACATCTAGACTAAAAGCCACTCCACCTTCCTTACCCGCATTGAACCGGGCCTCCTCTAAAGCCCGAAGATATATCTTGGCCATGACCCGGGGATAGTCATCCATCCAAGACAAGATGCCCTCCTTCCAAGTGCGGAATTACATGTCCTGCAACATCTCGTCCATCATCCCCTCATTCTCATCAAACTCCCTCACCCGGGACTCGGAAACCTGCAACTTGGCGACAGCGACATCTCTCTCTGATCGGTATCTCAAGCAGTCAGCCTGGAGAGACCTCCTCATCTCCTCCATCTCCTCCTTTAACTTGATTTGAGCCATCTCCGCGGCCTCAAGCCTCCCAGACAACTCCTTTACCTGCTCGAGATCCGCATTACAAACCTCATCCATTGTCGCAATGGCCATGTCGATCCGCTCCTTACAAGCGGCCTCCATCTTCCGTAGTTCTGCCCTACTAGCCTTTCCCATGGTCTCTTTCAGCCGCCAGGAGGCTTCCTCGTGCCGAGAAATCTGAATGGCTTGACCGGCAAGCTGTTCGGCCTGATCGGCAACCTTTAGCCGCAACCGAATATTAGCACTCCCAATCTCCTCCCCGGCCTTGACCAATTGAGCATGATGCTCCATTAACTTCTTGGTCTCTTCAGCCACCCGATCGATATTAGCTTTGGCTTCGTCCCCCATGGTAACTACCCGAGTAGTTAGCAGATCAAGATCTAGGGACTTGGCCTCATCTAGCACTCGTACCATGGGGTTGTGGGGAAGAAGGTGCTCGCCCGTGGCCTCATCAAATGAAATATCCTGAGAGCTTGGATCTAAATCAGGATGACCGGCAAAGGGGTCGCGAGGCACGTCAGGACGCCTTATACGGATAACAGTGGGATTCTTAGAAGGAGGTGGAGGGGGGATAAACTCCGTGCTCTCCTCCGTGGTATCACGGGGAGGCTGAACAGGAAGCTGCGGACCAGGGGAAGGCTCAAATAAGGAACGACTCCTCTTCTTTTTCTGAATGCTCTCTTCAATGGCCCCAAGAAGAGGACGGTATCTGACCACGTCCCCAGGACGACCAGTAAGAGGCTTCGGCTTATCAGAAGCTCTCATCAACTTGAATTGTTCAAGGCGGTGTCGAACGTCTGACGTTTTAGCCGCCTGGCCTTCCCCTGGAGTAAAAAACAAGTGTTATGAACATACGACGATCCATAATTCAAAAAACATGTTAAGTTAAAAAAGAAAGAAAAAGTGAGAATGCACATCTATTATACAAACCCTACGGAGGAGTGGGATACTGCAATAAGTCCTGAATCTCATTCCAGGACTGAAGTGAACCATAAAATATTTCTAAGTCCCTATCGTAAATGGAATCGACAGAGGACAAAAGTTCACCTTGCACCGCCGGAGTCACCCTGGCTGAGGAGCCCTTAGGGGATAGATCGGCACCAGCCCCGACCTTGCCAGTCTCCTTCGCCTTCTCCGCTTCCGATTCTCCCTCCGATTCCCCGAAGGCCTGGCGGAGAGCCTCATCCAGTTCAGGGTCTTGCCCAGAGGTTAAGGCACCAGCACCACTACCACCCTGACCATCTCCATCTCCTCCGCCCTCCGACTCTCCTTTCATATCGCCTCCTTAGCCCTCTTCCACACCTTCCTCCTCCGGGATGATCAGGCAAGTACTAGGAGAGGGGCCCTCAGACTCCTTAAGCTTCTTGCCTCCCACGACGGGATGTTGTGCAAAGGGCTTCCTCTTGCCACTCTTCACCGTGGCCCCCTCCTTAGCTTTAGCGGCCTTCTCCTCAGCCGTGTCCCTCTGCTTAACCACGGACTAGTGCGGCTGGAACAAGTTGTACTCCAGGAGGGTAGCGTTCCTGATCAGGAACGAAGCCGACCTGTCCCGTGCGGGAATGGCCTTTATTTCAGCAGCCATCCGCGCCAAAGAATCATCTTCCACGACTGCAATGCCACATGTCGCTAGCAAGAAATAGAAGCGTGTCAGAAGAAGCACTACAGTCAGAACATGGAAAATATAAATGAAATTCATCTTACAGCCGGAAGTGAAAAGGCGGAAAGAAACAGAATCGTCCTTGATAAAAAACCATTCTTTCTTGAACATGGTAAACTTTGAATATAAATCCAAGACCGGTTTGAAGGGCACGGCCGCTTCTAGACTAATATACGGAGACCCCTTCTTGTAGCCTCTCAGGTTATACAAATATCGAATTTCCCGGTTAGAAGGAGGGCGCCCGTACCTCCTCTGGAAGATAACGAAAAGGCTCACCAGAATAGCATAAGAGTTCGGCTGGAGCTGGAATGGAGCCACCTTCAAATATGTGGTAAAGCTAACTATCCAGGCATTGATAGGAGGGATAGCACCACACATGCAATGATATCTGCTGTAAGCAAAGTAGCATTCGGGGGGATTATACAGCATCACTCCATCTCCCGGCAACATCATGCGAGCCCTGTCTATCCCGAAGGAACGAGATATAACATCAAGTTGCTCCTCCTTTAGGGAGCTAGGAAAGCAATCGGGAGGTGAGACCAGAAGTTCCTGGGGACCTTACCCATCCACTAACGACCTCGGGGCAGGCCCATGTGGCACCGGTCTTGGTTGGGCTGGGGGCACGGAGGAGGATGACTCTCCTCTACCTTTAGATTTCTTTTTATCCGATTGGGTTTCCGCTTTGCGAGACATTTATCTGCAGCACAAGAAAAACATGGTGTTAGAACAAGAAGTATAGAACATAAACAAGCAAGTATCTAAAGCAAGCGTATAAAAGCCTAAGATTTCGCTCAAGATTCAAATTTCCGAGTCTCATTCGGTATATGCCTCATTCGGTAGTTCCATTCGGCATTGGAAGTTCATCCGGTATACGAGTCCATTCGGCTATGCAAGCACACATTTTCATTCGGCAGTAAAAAAAGTCTTCGTGTTTATTCGGCATCAGATTCATTCGGCAGTAAAGTTCATTCGGTAAAGATATATACCTGATTCGGTAAAAGCTTGATTCGGCAAATAGTTGATTCGGCTAGAGATTGATTCGGCTCTCGTTGGTTCGGTAAGGAATAACTAAGGGGGGGGGGGGGGGGGTAGCCCCTATATATAGACGAGCGCAGGAGCACCGGACCAACCGGTTCGGCATACCGGACCAAACGAAAGCCGAATGAAGCTATCCAAACCAGCGAAGACCAGAAGCAGGGGGCATGCAAAGCGCCTCACTCAGATAAGTACCGGACTCTAGGATCTACTGATAAAATAGAGATTATGATAACGATGAATAAGTAGTAAATCTCTCACTAACATGGGTTAATCATTTACACATGTACGCGACCACGAACGGTCCACAGACATGCTCTGAATGGCTATTGACCCTACCGTCGTGAGAATTTACACTTTGACATCCTTTTAAAACTCATCGGTTGAATGGATATTTGGTTCTGATAATTCTGAAATGGCTAAGCTACTTACACATGTACGGGGTTGCAAACGATCCTTAGGCATGCTCTGAGCTGGCGATAAACCATCTTCGCAAACGATCCAGGGACCCACTCGAACGTAAACCTGGCATCAATAATGCTAAGCCCCCTCGGGGCACACCTACTCGCCTCGAACGGCACCCGACCTCGAACGGTCGTCATTTGAAATCACATTAAAACCGTAAATTCCTTTGTAGGACATCAGCAGGATACGAACATCCAGCTCATGGCATTACAAAACAAGCTTTCTTATCGCAGGGAAACAAAGCGCGACACATGCAAGCACGTGCCCCACTTTGGGGGGCAAATGTTGGGCGAATTTTCACCCAGAAGATCTCGAGACCGAGAAGCGTCAGTTTCATCCGGGTTCGCAACCTCCATTCCATCCGGTTCCTAAGTCTCATTCGGCATTCCAAGCACAAGCTCATTCTGCAATACAAGCAAAATTTCATTCGGCATAACACACATACGGTCCAAGCTCCTGCCGAATCAACCCCAACTCCACCGGTCCAACCCATTTCCCACCATACTTCACCACCAAGATCGGACCAACCCTCAAAGCACCGGTCCAAACCACAACCGGCCCAAACCACAACCGGACCAACCACAACCACTTCAATACCGAACCAAGGTAAGGACCGAACCAAGTGGCTATCTCATCACTGAACCATCCACAACCGGACCAAGCTCCAACCTCTCCAAGCATGGCCGAACCAAGGCTTCGCCGAACCAGAACGCTACCAGGCCAGATTTCTTCAGCCCGGGCCCGCCAGCAGCTGTATACATCCAAGACCCCTGCCCCCAGCCTCACTCTATAAATAGAGGGGCAGAGGTACAACAATGGCAGACAAGTTTGAGAGCTCAAGCACGGAAGGAACTTTCAAACTACTTTCATATACTTGTACACAAAGCATTGTACTTCTAATCTGAAAGAAAGAAGATAATAACATATAAAGTCGACGTAGGCACGTTCTGGCCGAACCACTATAAATCTGTGTGTCTTTTACATTTCAGCCCCTGCTTTTTTCATATTTACATAACTCATCTAAATCATTAAGAATCACATAAAACCTACTAAATCTCACGACTTGGAGGTGTTTGCCCATTTTTTGCGCAAACAGCCATCCAGCTCACCTCTTGAGGTCCAGAACATCCTTACCTAAAAATATGTAATACCCGGTCTGACCCGAGCATTACATCAAAGTAACACCCGGGTCGAGGCTGGAAACCAGCGTGAGTAAACCCATCTAACATAAATTTCCAAAGCATACAACTTAAATATAACCCAGGTAACTTGTATCAATTATAATTTCACAAATTGTTATCGACATCATTTATTTCACTCACCAATTTCTAAGTACTAAACTTAGATTAAATGGTCTAATTCACTTAAATCATTCCATTCTAGCTTATTGATTTCACCTAGCAATTTATAAAGAATCGAAGTGGTTTCGGGTATTTACAAATACCCGACTCCAGTCTCTTCGAAACCAATATTATCTTAACTTAAATTATTCAAGTGAAATACGATTCAATTTTAAATACAGGATGTCACACAATTCATCATCAATAGATAATCACATTATCATAATTTAAATCAAACATATCTTATCACATAACATCACAAACCACATATTAGGAATAATAATTAATCTAAGGCTTCCAATATCATTCTATTCATCCTTTAATTACATTTAAGTAATTAACCCTTAATTCCACAAATTAATTATCCTTAACCCAATACGGCAATTAACCTTTAATTACTTCATTAATTAATTACTAACCATAATTATTAATCACCCTTGATTAATAACATCAGTAATTAGCTACCCTTAATTACTTCATCAAATAAATTAATTACTCCTTAATTCATTATCTCTAATTAATCCCTTGATTAATTATACAAGGTAATCTAATCCAAATTTCTCTCATTAATAAATCACTTAATCAATTAATTAGCACTTGAACAATTAATCTTAATCATTAATTAAAATTAAATTAGTAACCCCTAATTACAGATTAATTAACCTTAATTAATTAATCTTAAGTCTTTAATTAATCAATTTAAAAATTCTTAATTATTTAATTAATCATTCTGTCATTAATTAATTAAATAATTAACTACCCATCTTAATTATCTTAATAATTTAATGAATCCAATCATTAAATTTTTATTTATCTTTAAGATAAACATTTCTTACTTAATCAAAGTATTTAAACAATTTGTTTTCAAATTTATTTTAAATTTCATTTAAAACTTCATTTTTAAACTTAAGATACAAATTTAACTTAAACAAGGTTTTAATTCAAAACCTTTTTATCTCATATGTTAAAAGAATAACCATTTTATAAAATAAGTTTAAAAGATATAAAGTTCAAATCAATTTAAACATACACTTTAAACATTCCAAGATTTTAACAATAAATTCAATTTTTTTTTAAAAAAATTACTTTTAAATTTCAACACTAAAATAGAGCTTAAATCTTGATCTAGATTTAAACTTAAATCTTTAAAGTTTTTCTTATATTCCAAAACCATTTTAAAGTTCAAATCATTTAACCATATTTTTAAAGCGATTAAACAATTTAAATTGAAAACCTATTTTATTTAAAAACTGAAGTTTAAACCCAATTCCAGATTTCAAAAAATCAGATTTAAACTTATTTTAAATTTCTAATTTACCAATTTAAAACTTACAGTTTAAATTCAAACCCCGTATGCTTTTATGCTAAAAAGTTTTAAAAACCAAATTTAAATTGATTCAAAACTCAGATTCAACAACTTTGAATTCAGATTCAAATTCAGTTTAAACTTAGTTTAAAAATTTCAGTTGCATTTAAACTTTAATTTTAATTTTAAAAACAGAAACAGGTTTTTTGTTTTGTTTAAAAACCTAAAACAAAGTGATATACCCGAGCGACCTTATATATTACTTCGAGTCAAAAACTTATCTGCTTCGAGCAGAAACTCAAATCCCCCGAGACCATCGCGAGGCAAACAAAATCCTGTGACAAACATTTCACCAGCATATTCCCAGAAAAACTCTATGCACATACACGCACGACGCCGCCTACTTCGATCAACTCCGATGACTGGAACAAGTCATTGATCAGCCAGGCATCCCATATCCATCACCATTACCCAATTTCACCCTTGAAATCAAAAATCAAGATTAAATTCCAACCTGAAACAAAGTGGAACTGGAAGCACCTATTCAACCAAAACCTAGCAACGACCCTCGTTCACGCGGCTCCGGCCAACGTTGCCCTTGAATCTCCGGTGAAGCCTTCGACAACTCACCATCTTCCAATACCCAAGAAATAGTTGAACTCGATCAACTATATTTGCCAAAATACTTGATTCTTTCCTAACATAGAAAACTAGGTTTCAAATATTCAAAAAAAAATCATTCTCAGCAAAATGCAATGCATCTCAAACAAATAATTTTCCTATCCTCACTGATCTCCCCTCCACCTCCAGAAACAAATTCAACTCAATCGAACACATAAATCATCAGTGCTAACCAAAAAGGTAAAATACAGTGAAATTAAAACTGCACTCTGGTTCAAGCATTAAAATTTGTAATATTAGATTTAAAATTCATGACTTTGCATGATGTTTTGATATATAACCCTGAAACATTGTTTTGTAATGTTTAAAATTTTCACTTTTACAAATTTTAGCCCTGTTATTTATGTTTCTAGTTAATGCAAAAATTTAATCAACTTATATAAATTTTTAAAATTTACTTTATCATGTAGTAAACAAATTCTCATTCAATTCCTAAGTCATAGTAACAACCAAAAGAAAAGAAAAGAAATTTTGTTAAATTTGAGCTTTGTATTGTGCAGACAGTAGCTTAGGAAATCAAACATTCATCACATCCATACTTATATAAACACAGCAATATATTTAACAGTATATATATAAAATTCTACTTATTTCTACAGATAAATCAAACAACTATATTTCATACTTAAATTTTAAAATGTAAAGTCACTCACCATATAAATAGAAGACAGAGCCATTTTGAAAATGCTTGGAAAACTGAAATCCCTTTTGCTTTTAAAACCTTTGACTTGAATACTTCTTTTTTTAAACTTGAGTTACTTTGATTTATAAACTTTCATTTGTCCCCAGGTTTGCATGCAGTACCCTGATTTCCAGACTTTAGAACAGATTTCAAATTTGATTTTTTTACGAAAATGGCAGGTGCATTGATTTGAAGATGCAGGCTTTTGTTTATAAATTGCATGTGAACAGGTGATGCATGATTGGTAATGTTACAGGCTTCAGATTTGTACAGAGATTTGATTTGAAGAAATGTGTTTACAGATTGATAAAATAGGCTCTGTAAACTTGATTTGGAAAGTGATTTACAAGTTTTATTTTATGAGGAGTGATTACTAATTTGGTTTTGAAAAAATGGTTTGCAAATTTTCTCAGATTTGTTTTCAAATAAAATTTTCAGCTGAGAATCTCTTTTGTTTGCTTAGAAAAAAATGAGAAAAAGAAAAAGGATGGAAGACGGCAAGCTTATATAACTAAATTTATGACTTACCAAAAATCAAAGAAATTAAAAATTAAAATTTGACACTTGTCTCTAATATTAACACTTGTAAATTACCTTGTTTAATCTCTTAACACATGTTATATTAGATCCTAGGATGTTTACACATGTCCCTTTTAATTAATTAGTATTTATAATTAAAGTTAATGAAAGTTTTAAACTAAATTAATTAGTTTTTAATACTTAGTTATATATAGATAATAATTTTTAAAGAAATAAAACCATTATCTTATACTATAGTGCAAAACCTTTGGTCAATGGGTCAAAGTGAAGCCTTTTATCCGATCCCCATATTGCCCTCAGGTCAAATTAGAACCAAAACAGACCGTCCATGCAGTTTTGTCTTTCCCCCACCTACTACCACGTTTCCCAACAGTCGTCCACTTTCCACTTCCCTCTTCATTTTCCACTTTTCCTTCCACCGCACTTTCCCCTCATCCAAAAAAATACCAATTCCCTTGTGCTCCTTTCCTACCCGGCAACCGCCTGCTGTCGTTAGTTTACCTATCCCCTTCCCTTTTACTGTTTGCCTCAGCAGCCGATGCAGCCGACCGTACCATCTCCCGTCACCATCCTCCTTGGCCGTACCATCCACTTTACAGCTCCAACGACCGCGCCCACCATCTCCATGGCTGATTACTCCTCACCCCTTCCGCCATCGGCACTCTTCCTTCCAAGGTACGATTTTCGCTTCATCCCCGTATTTCTTCGATTTTATATACAGTCCCTATTTCATTTTCTGTTGACAAATGTTTGTGTATTTGTGCGCTAATTCGTATTTCCGTTCTTCTCCTCCGCTGTATGCAAACCCATCCTTAATTTACACCCAACTTAGCATCACTTTTTAATCCAACGGATTTTGCCGTATAAATCGAATCAGTTGACTGAAAAATTTCCTTTCCCCCTTCTTCGTTTGCCTCAACGGCTTTCTGTCCGTTCGACCCTGAATTTTAGCTGTGTTTACCCAATTCGGACTCCACCCTCTTAAGTTTGCATATACGGCCGTTGCTACACTATTTGCTCCTAGAATGTGTATAAATATTCACATAGCACCAGTATGTCACTGCACTTCCTACCTTCCCTCCACCTCATTTCTTTTTAAGTTTTACAGCCATATATCTGAACATTACTACAGCTGCATTCTACTATCTCGAAATTACTGCATGTTTACTGATTTTTCCAAAACTTTATGGACCGTCAACAGGAGCAGAGGGAGCTGACGAGTTACACAACGTGCATGGCGCCAACAAGCTAGATAGTCTGCCATAATATGTTCCCTTTTGCTACAATCTACTATCTCCAACATCAATGTAAGTTTGCTGCTTTATCCAGTCATCAGAAAACATAGAAGTTGCACCGCTGTATGCCCATTATTTCCTACCTTCCACATATAAGACACTTTAGAAGTTAGTAACTGTGCTATCAGAAAATACTGCTTTTTCACTATGCTTTTTTCAAGGACAAACTGTACTGCTGAATTTACAAAAATATTGTCCCTACTTCATTTTACATTCTCCCTTCCTTATGCAATGTTTACATTATACACTTCACCTTACTCTCTCTGTTACTGCAACTGGGATTATTGGAAGTACATATTTCCTTAGTTACATCACACAAATTTTTTTATTCACTGCTACATTCTTATGGTCGTACATATTCTGTATTTGATTCAAAATAGAACAACCGCTAGCTGCTCTGCCGCCACAAAACCATACCAATATATTTGATTACTATAAACTTAGCAATAATTGATAACCTTTCCCATATATTTAATATATGCTAACTATTTCTTATTCATTTAATTAGATTATTGGACTAATGGGTTAACAGAAAAAATGAGCCATTTGTTTAGTTTAAGACTAGGTTTTTTTTGAATCTTAGAAGGTTATCAAAATGCATATATATTTTGATTATATGCGTAACAATTGCTACGTAATTTCTATTATAATGTATTTTGCTTTCTCTATAGCATTTTTAGTTCGGTTTGTGTGATTTTTATTATATGGAAAAATAAACATAGAGATTAAGCACTACTTTCTTACTCCATATGTGTTGAAGGCTATTTGAATACACTCATCATAATCGATACTTCATTAGCTCTTCTTTGTGTTGGAGCAACTATAGATTTAATCATGCACATAATGAACCATCTAAAAAAATTCTTAAATTATAACTCATTTATGTATTATACTCGCTAAAGTAATAATAAATACAATTGCAGGTCAAACAATGCATACATGGGATATGAAGCCTGAAATGTTGCAAGTATTTTGAAATTGATATATTCTATTTTATAAAGCTGTTATTATTGCAACTGTGGATTAGTGAAATTAAGGTTGTTCATGCTACCAGATTTCTTTGATAAGTTTGAAATTAAAGTTAACAAATTGGTCCAAACTATCATTGATAGGATTTCATATATTGCCAATACATGCTGCATATATCTCTCATTTCAGTACATATATGACTGTAAATCTATATATTACACATGAAATAGACTAAATTATTTTACCAATTATAGTTTGCCATTTTTTTCCTTTGCAACAAAAACTGTTATTTTTTCCATTTCGCATTAAGAGATATGTTTAATGTAGATCATCTTCTTTTTTATTTTTCAAATTTAAGTTGCTAATAGAGGATGCATTAACATGTAATAATAATTCTACTTGATTTATGCTAAAAATATTGCATTAAGTTATGGCTATTTAAATTTTAAACTTAAATACAGAAATACCAATCTTTTATGTTGTTGTTGTTATTTCATAAAAGTACATAGCTTGGTTGGTACGAGGTGAGCCAAAATTAAACTTTGGCTAAGGGGATTAATGGCTATTGCATATATGTTGGATGCTGAGTGAATTAGAGTTGAACATAGCACAAACATGAAGAAAATGCCTTTTATGCCCCTCAAAAGATCATGGTAAGCATCCATTTAATTACCGTATCTTCAGCCATTTGACTTATACTTTAGTCATATTATTTTAGTAACATTATCTACAAGAATTTAAGATATTAAAAGCAAGGCTTATTTCATTTATGAGGTTAGCACTTTATTTATTTTATTGGAAGAATAAATTTTGGTCAATCGGTCTTTCATATAGTGCACTTTCTTTGAAATTTTGCGCCCCACCCCCCCTCCCCCCTTCCCCCGAAGAAAAACGTGGTTTTGTATGAACATTTGAAATATATTGCTGTTTTTTGACTTCGTAAAAAAAATTCAAGTTTTCACCTTAAACTAATACATGCATTTTATTTTGGAAAGGACATTGTATACAGTATGATAACTCCACCATAAATAAAAAGCTAGCTCCATTAACAGCAAGCAAGTTGAAATGTTATTGGTTTGATGCATTTATTCAGTCTTTTATCACTGACTTTAATTATATTACAAGATTCATTATATACAGGTAAATAAGAAGAACAATGTCTATATTGAGATGGAAATGGAGAGGTTCGACATGATTGTTAATGGAATTTGTTCTGACAATGCAAGTTATGCAACTTATTGGGCTTTTCGGGTTACACTGTTAGCTATTACCTGCGAAAATCTTCTCGAGAATATAACGCTTATTCAGGTTACTAATATTCTTTCCGGTATTCATTTCAACGAACCATATGGTGCCCAATTGCATGGATAATGTATGGAAAGGTCGGATAAATTGATTGTTCCATACAAAATCTACATGTTGCATTTATATTCCAAAGTTAAGCCTAATGGAATCAGGATAGAGTTGACAAGAGTAAACTAGAATTATAAAGTATGTCATTTGTACCAAGTTCATCTTCATGGTAGTAACTGAAATTTAAACGTTTTTGATATTATTTCATACGTCTAATCATATATGGCATGATTTTATTTTTTATGTAAGTTAGTTCATATTCTTAATATTCCACTAATAGGTGCTATTTTTAACGTACTAATATTATGCAAAAAAGCAAGGAACCACAAACATAATTGTCCACAAAGAATAACTTGAAACCAAAACACCCGCGTCTGTTTCGTGTATTTAGCTGTACTATTTTCTGCACAAGTCATACCACTCAGCACTTCATTTCTGTTTACTCTATAATCACTTTGTATTAGGAAAATCAGATATCATAGATTGTATATGTTGCAAAATGTAAAGAATAATTGCTTTATTCAATCAGTTTTTCATGCCATCTAGTGTTGTACAAAAGTTACATTACATATGAAACAGTCGTGGGCCTAATATACATAAGCCCAAAAATGGCTAGTAATCCAAAACACAAAAATAAAAGAATCTCTGCCGTTGATCTGAATGGAAGGCTGAGATGAATAGATCAATGTTGTCTCAGATGATAAAGTAGCACAGCATACCATAAGTGCGTATTATCCCCCCTCTAACCAAGCTAGGGTTTTTATCTTTCTGCTAGCCGCCATTGAATTTACTTCCATCGATAATTTTCATTTCCTCTCTTAGTCTTGTGAAATTTCTAGAAGAGAGAGACTTAGTGAGGACATCGGCACGTTGATAGAAAGAGGGAACATGTCTGATCTCGAGTTTTCCAGTGGTTGTTCGCTCACGGACGAAGAACAAGTCTATCTCGATGTGTTTAGTGCGTGAGTGTTGAGTGGGATTTAAAGACAAGGAGATTGTGCTCAAATTATCGCACCAAATTAGTGGTTTCTCCTGTAGCTGAATCCCTAATTCATGAATTAGGGTTTCGATCCATATTATTTCAGCTGTGGTGCTAGCTAATGATTTGTACTCGGCTTCGGTGCTTGAACGTGATATAGTAGATTGCTTGTTGGTGCACCAAGAAACAGGGTTGCCACCTAAATAAATACAGTGGCCCGAAGTTGATCTTCTATCATCAGCGTCGCTTGCCCAATCTGCATCGGTGTAAGCCTGTAAATCTATGTCCTTGTTTTGAGTTAATAGTAATCCGTAGTCTTGAGTCCCCTTTATATATCTTAAAATGCGCTTAACAGCTCTCCAGTGATTGTCTAAGGGATTTTGCATAAATTGGCAGACTTTGTTAACACTATAACATAGATCAGGTCTGGTAATGGTCAAATATTGTAGAGCCCCTACAATACTTCGATACTGTTTTATGTTGTTGATGGGCTCTCCTTTAGCTTTGGACAGTTGTAAATTGCTCACCATAGGCGTAGGTAGTGGCTTAGCTTGGTCCATATTAGCACGAACCAAAATTTCTAAAGCATATTGTTTTTGAGACAGAAACATTTCTGTTTGTGATGGTCTACTAATTTTAATTCCAAGGAAATAATCAACTGTACCCAAGTCTTTTATAGCAAAGTTTTTATCCAACAGCTCTATTGTTTTGCTGATTTCATTCTCATTGCTTCCAGTGATGAGAATGTCATCAACATATACCAATATGTATGTTGCTGCATGATTTGTGGTTTTGTGTATAAAGAGTTATCTGACTTGGTTGGTTTGAATCCTAGTTTTGTCAATGTTGCTTTGAGCTTTTCATACCAAGCTCTTGATGCTTGTTTGAGACCATAAATAGCTTTATGCAGTTTGCAGACTTTGTCTTCATTTCCTTTTGTGATGTATCCTTTTGGCTGATGCATATATACTTCTTCTAGTAAGTCTCCATTAAGAAAGGCATTGTGTACATCCAACTGTTTGATTTTCCACTGATTGTTTAAGGCTATAGTAAGTATGATCCTGATGGTAGTGGGCTTAACAACTGGGGAAAAAATTTCATTGAAGTCAAAACCAAATTGTTGAGAGTAGCCTTTTGCAACTAACCTTTCCTTAAATTTTATTATTTTCCCATCTGCATCCTTTTTTATTCTGTAAGTCCATTTGCATCCCACGATATTTTTGTCCTTTGGAGGTGGCACCAGATCCCATGTTTGATTTCTTAATAGTGCTTCATATTCATCTTTCATGGCATTTCTCCATTCTATGCTCTTAACTGCTTGTTCATATGTAACTGGTTCATTGGTATCTATACTAGCATTGTATATCTTGGGTTTAAAAATTCCACTTTTGGACCTTGTTATCATATGATGGCCTGCATCCTGCATGTTGTCTCTATTATCAGTTGTAGTTGCTTTGTCACTGCTAGAAGCTAAGTTATCAGTGGTAGTTGCTTTGTTGCTGCTAGAGGCTAAGTCATCAGATGATCGCATTTCATTGTTTTCTTCAATTTGTTGTGATAGCCACTCAAGTGTATCATTTGTGCTATAGGCAGATTTAGTTTCTGCAATGGATTGTAATCTCTCAAGTCTCTTATTGCTTGGTTGTTCATTTTGTATGACTAATTCTGGAGTGGTAGGCAAATGTACTTTGACATTTTCAGCACATTGTTTTGCTGTAGTTTCACTTCTTCCCAGCCTTCTGTCTGCAAAAGGAAAAAGATCTTCATTAAACATCACATGTCTAGATATATAAATTTTACCACTTTTATCAAGGCATTTGTATCCTTTTTGGTTTGTAGCATATCCTAAAAAAGTGCATGGACTTGATCTTAAGCTTAGTTTATTTCTGTTGTAAGGCCTGAGACAGGGGAAACACAGACAACCAAATGTTTTTAAATGATCATATTCAGGTTTGATGTCAAATAATTTTTCATGAGCACTTTTGTAATCAAGGATTTTACTTGGCATTCTGTTTATAAGATAAACAGCTGTAGCAAAAGCTTCTTGCCAATATTTTAAAGGTAAAGACCCTTGTGATAATAATGTTAAGCCTGTGTCAACTATATGCCTATGTTTCCTTTCAACAAGGCCATTTTGTTCAGATGTGTAAGGGCAAGTAATTCTTTGTAATATACCCTTGTTTTGAAAATATTTTTTAAGTGGGTAAAATTCGCTGCCTCCATCAGTTTGCACAATTTTCACTTTATGACTGAATTGTTTCTCAATAAATGTAATGAACTGAACTAGAGTATCACAAGTTTCAGCCTTTGATTTGAGAAAAAATATCCATGTGTGTCTAGTGTATGCATCAACAAGAGATAAATAGTACATGTGTCCTTGTGTGGAATTCAATGGGGCTGGTCCCCATAAATCTGCTACTATCAATTCAAAAGGATTTTTATACATAGTTTCCGAATCAGTAAAAGGAAGTTTGTGACTTTTTCCTAATTGACAATGTGTGCATATATCAGAAGTATCACTATTCTGAAGAAAAAAAATTATTATCTATCAAGAATCTTTTTACAATTTTCACACTAGGATGCCCTAGTTTACAATGCCAATGTTCTAAAGTATTTTTCCCGTTGTGTTCATTGGTGTGAACACTGTTGCACCATTGCTTCTTTATGGTGGATTCAGGTTTCTTCACAGCACTAAATTTGTACAGCCCCTTACTCCAACTACCCTGCAGCAATATATCTTTATTTAGAAGATCCCTAATTAAACAGAAATTTGGGTGAAACTCGAAGTATACTTTGTTGTCACTAGCAAATTGAGATACACTGATTAGATTCTTTTTATTTTCAGGAACTCTCAGTAAATTGTTTAAATATAAATTTCTTTTACCTTGAATGGTTCCTGTGCCAACATGTGATATACTTGTTGTTTCACCATTACCCAAATGTATGGTTTGCATACCTGTGTGGCTTTTGTTGCCCAAATTTAGGTTTTGAAGGTTACTGGTTACGTGATTGGTTGCCCCTGAGTCTGGGTACCAATCATCCAGATTTGTGTTGTCCAATTTTGTTTCTTCTGAATTGCCTGATTGATTTGTTGAATCTTCACTATTGCTCTTCTGCTGTTGTTCAAGTTGTGTTATGTTGATGTTGGGATTTCTTTGTATTTGCTGTGTAGCAGTGAATTCTTTATTGAACCTGAAGTAGCATTTGCTGGCTATATGACCAAATCTTTCACAAATTTGACATTTTATCCATTGTTATTATTCCATCTTCCTCTTCCCCTTCCTCTTGGATTGTGAGAATTTCTTTGACCTTCTTTTTTATTTCCATTGTTTGCTGTTTTAGACTGCTGCACTTTATTTCTTGAACTGCTTGCATAATTGATCGAAAATTCATTTTGCATGGCTTTTCTTTGTTCAATTCTGCCTTCATGGGCAAGTAAGGCAGATTGAACAGATTCCAAATCTGGTAGGGCTTGTTGTGATGCTATAAATGTAACCACTGACCCATACTCATCATCAAGGCCATTTGTTACGGTGAGGATTCGTTCATTTTCAGAAACTTTATGGCCAATAGCATTGAGTCTGTCACATAGGCCTTTGATTTTCGCAAGATACTCTCTCATTGGCATGTCATTCTTTCTTGCATTTTGTAATTGTCTTCTAAAATGCATAATTCTTGCGGCTGATTGTGAACTAAATATTCGTTCTATTGATGACCAAATTTCATAAGATGAATTGCAGCCAACAATTTGTGATAGCAAACTTGGGCTGATGGATGATAGCAGCCATGATGACAGTAAGTTGTCTTGTTTCTGATATCTAATATAATCTGGATTTGTGGAAGTGATTCCATTTTCTCCTTCTATAACTGCAGGTGGCGTGGCTATGGATCCTTTGATGTAGTCTTGAAGCCCATATCCTTTTAAAGCTATTTCAATCTGATATTTCCATACAATGTAGTTGTCATCATCAAGTGGGATGTTGATAACTTGGCTTTTGGGTTTGATTAATGCTGTTTCTGTTGCAGTGATCTCCCCTTTGTCATTTCTTGAAGTAGTCGATGATCTTTCATCGCCTATTTCTCTGTCTCCCATTCTTATAGATGGCTAAACTGACTTCTTGAATATTGGATGCAGCTAAGAAAATATTGGCGAGGAACTAGAGATATGGAATTGATGCAGCCAGTCAAGAATTTGGATGTATTCAAGTTCTTGCTAGGCGTGGCACAATGAACAGATGGTGATATAACAGATGCCTTTGAGTCGAAGATGGTATAACCTCTTCGGTGATGAGAAACGGCTAAAAAAAAGAAAAAATAGAGGAAGGTGAAAAAGATCTTCGATGATGAATCTTTAACTGAGGAGATAAAAGATATATCAATCTTGTGATAAAAGAGATGATGCAAGAAATTGCTGATCTACCGTTAGGCTTTCTGATGCTCCGATACCATATTAGGAAAATCAGATATCATAGATTGTATATGTTGCAAAATGTAAAGAACAATTGCTTTATTCAATCAGTTTTTCATGCCATCTAGTGCTGTGCAAAAGTTACATTATATATGAAACAGTCGTGGGCCTAATATACATAAGCCCAAAAATGGCTAGTAATCCAAAACACAAAAATAAAAGAATCTCTGCCGTTGATCTGAATGGAAGGCTGAGATGAATAGATCAATGTTGTCTCGGATGATATAGTAACACAGCATACGACAAGTGCGTATTACTTTGGATTATAAAGGTTTTTCTATATCTTTTTGGAACATGGACTCACTCAGTTATTCACTTCGGTTTAAAAATAAATTTGTAACCATGTTATAAAGTGTCAAAAACTTCTAATGTTGCTTCAGAACCGAATACCATACATTAAAAAAGGAATAAATCCACAGTAGTAGTACTATTTGTTTATTTTTCACTAACTCTCTCTTCAACCAAGACTACGTAAAACATATACATGTTGTTAACGCTAAAATTTGAACGCTGACACCCCGGTGTATAAAGTGTAGTTGTGAAAGCACCACCCGATGATTCGGGAACAGAGTATAAGCAGAAAATTACAGAAAAAGCAGTGAATAACAACGATTTTATAGTGGTTCGGCTCAAGGCAAGCCTACATCCACTTTAATTCTCTTTATTGCTAAACCGATTACAACTTTACAACAATCTTCAATTACAATTATGACGAAACTAACAACTAGAACTTTGGTAGAAAAGAATTCTTCGAATCCATGTAGATTGCGTTAGATTTCCCCTTGAAGTTAGTTGAGATGCCTTTCGAACTTGAAGTGTCGGGTGAGTTGAGAATTCAGCAGAGTATTGGCGCTTGAAGTGATTGGCCAAAAAGTCCCTTGAATGTTGGAGGTGGTCGCGTATTTATAAGGGTTTCTGGTGTCAAGTTGTAGGTAGTGGCCGAGATGAGTTGGGTCGTAAGCCGTTGCCGAGATAAGCTAGGTCGTAGGTCGCTGCTCCTCACCTATGCACGGCCTATGGTTTAAATGGGAGGCGCATATTCTTCTGGCCCCAAATCCTAAGTCCCAAGTCGCTGCCGAGTTATCGTGACGCGCATTGAACTGTTGCACTACTTCCCCCTTCATATCCTTAGGTCGGTCATGACTTATCATGAGCCGTAAGTCGGCCACGACTCAGGTGTGGACCAACTTATTCTTAATAGCTAGGTCGGCAAACAACTTGAGTAGTTAGATCGGAAAACGTGTTAGGTCGGTAGACCTTTATAAGTCCTAGGTCAGAATCTCCTTGAACCTTAAGTCGGCATCATTTCAAGACGTTAGGTTGGAACTTTCTCTAAGGCATTAGGTCGGCATGCTTCTCAAGGCCCTTAGGTCGGCATCCCTTCGTGTCTTGGGTCGGCATGCTTCGTTAAGTCGAAAGAGTGTTAGGTCGTTTATTATCTTGGATCGGTGAGCCACGGCCGAGGCGGGGTTAACATTTTCCCCTCGAAGCATGCACCTAATGGTTAGGTCATATGCTTCGATACTCTTTAACCCGTTCCTTTTTTTTAGATCGGTAGGTCGTAAACGACCTAACAGTTAGATGGCCTAAGTCACTTCAGTCTCTACCACAGCAAGATATAAGTCGTCCATTTTCTTTTCTTTTACCTCTTTATTACTTACTCCATTGTTCGATTCCACCATTAAAATTTTCTCAAGCTCCTAAAGGCGATCTCATCCCATCTGATCATCGGTAACCTCTACCATTGATCGTGTAGGTAACTTCATTCCTCTTCTGATTGTAGGTCACTGTCGATTCGTAAACCTTGTTGCTCGAACTCGAATCGTTTCCTTGTACAATACTCCATCACGAATCCCATCACATTTATAGCTGATGAAGCCTAGTTTACTCGATTCGGCATCAGATGATCATTGATACAACTAAGATGGTTTATCACCTTAGACTCGATGATCTCTGATGGCAGGGTATTGGACTTGTAACAATTTCGAATTGTTGTATTGGGTGATTCGAGAGCAGGAATGAAGGCTGTTGTTGATGAAATGGTTATCGGGTTAATGGGTTGAATGGAGTGAAATGTTGGTTCGGAGGCGACTCAGCAAATTCGGATGACCTAATTCTTTGGCCGACCTAAACTTTAAGAATTGAACCGTCGCCGAGTTAACACTTGGGGAAATTCCCACTTCTTCGAACCGGAGCCCTTCTTCTGATTACTCCACGACCTAAAGGAGTACCGATTTAAGGAACGAAGGAACTTAGCCTTAACTCGCGAAGGAATTTTAAATCGTAGCCGACCTAATACTTAAGCTTTGGACGTGTTGTCGTTTAGGAGCATAGACCCACTTTGAGTATTTGACTCGAACTGCCGAACTAAGTTTGCCTAAATTCTTAACTGCCCCAACTTTAAATTTGCTTGAATCTCATTGTATTATTTCACAGACCGCATTAACTTATAAGCTGCCAACCTGCTGAAAATAACAAACAAAGAAACCAAGGCGAGAATACTGCCATTGACTGCCCACATCAAATGACAGATTAGTCGAGATGAAACAAGCAACTTAAATATATTGCATGAAATGTTTGTGAATCAATCAACTAAAGTTAAGCATCAATGCAAAATATCAACAATCTGAACTGATTTTTCTGCATCAACATTATACTTGCATATTTAAGCTTAAAACAATAGTCCCTGGGTTTCATAACTAACAAATGCTTGCTAGTTTTCATTCCAGTTATATTTGTTTATTGCTTTGTTAATTTTACACAACACCTCACATATTTTAGGAAACGTGCACCTTGATGTTTGAATATCCAGTTATTTATGTAGAATGACTTCCCATCAAGAAGAAATGGCAGCTCAAGAGGAAGAAACTTTTCCGGTAGCTCTACCTATAGAGAACGCTCCAGAGAGAACTCCAACCATTCTAACCCCAAGAGCATTTACTCAGCTGCGCACTCAATTTGGTTTTACTGAGAGTGATGTCCTGCTCCCTGGGCCAAGTGATACTGCCGACAATCCTCCCCGTGGCTTTATTGCAATCAATCGTCAAATGTGTTTAAGTGGAGCGATCCCTCCTTTTAATGACTTTCTCCGAATTCTTCTCCTTCGGTTGTCAATCTCTCCGTCCCAACTTCATCCTAATGGTTATGCCATCTTGATGGGGTTGTGCGTTTTGTTCAGAAGAACTTTTGATCGCTTACCAAGTTTTGAAGAAATCCGTTACTTATGCTCGTTTGCGAAGAGTAGAGATCATCCTTCCCTTATAATTGTGAGGAGTGCTAGAAACCGCAAACTTATTTCTGACCTTACCGAAAGCGTTCATGGATTTCTGAACCAATTTTTCTTTGCTCGCTGCCCCCCAGGGTTTTATGCCGATTGGAGAGTAGGAAGTAAGATTACTTGTCTCCATTTTTAAACTTTCTCGAGATCCGAATTACCAATTGCTAATTTCATTCTTTGCTCTTTTCAGCACTTCCTCTTCCCTCTAGAGATCCGGTCCATAAGCAGACTTTTGATAGATTGAGTGCCGTGGCCGTAGCAGAGAGAAGCATCAAGTTTTTGTTGGGGGATGAATTATTGCACCAATACGGGCTTTTGCATACTTCTCGTTCTACACATCCTCATGAAATCCCAGACTCCCCGGCTAGAGCATTGGATGCCCCAGTTTCTACAGATACATCCAAACCAAAAGGACCTGCTCCCGAGGCTTTGCTAGTGAAATGTTCCACTTCTGTTGATGTTGCGGGGCCATCTGACGAACTTGCCCCGGTTATTGAGGAAGAGGAGCCTCAGGGATCTCCCCGACGTTCACAGAAATCCGGCGAAGAAGCCGAGAAAACTAGCCTTGCCAAGCAGAGCAGGGATGATACTTTCGAAGGGCTGAGCGACCTCTTTGCCACCTCACAAGAAATCTTTAAAGATGATCCTATCACTACTGGGGTTTCTTCTTCAGTAGTTAAAGCAACTTCTGTCCTGCAGCAGACTCTGTCAACTCAGGAGTTGACGCTAACTATTACACCCACAACCACTCCTCAATTAAAGAGTGGTTCGTAGTTTGATGCGCGTAGTTTGCACGCGACACACACTTAGAATTTATTTTTTGGCACTTTTACGCTTCTGACTTTTTGTACTCTGAAGAATTCTAAGATTTAGCTCTTTTTTATTTCAGATCCTCTGATGGGACGCAGTGGATCTTATTATGATGATTTACAGCTCTACGGGAGGCGTAGCCAGTATGACTACGGGCATTACCTTCCCTCTTACAGAGAATCTGATGAAGAGAGAGCCGCTCGAAAGGCTCAAGAAAATAGGGCTCAAGAGGAGCGCTATGAAAGAAGAGAGAGGGAAGAGCGCCACGATTCTTCACAGAGAGGTGACGATTCCCATAAAAGAAAAACTCATGATGACAGAGGAAAAAGTCATGTGGTTGAAGATTCGAGCAAGCGAGCCCGACATGGTGAGAAGCACACCACTACAACTCCTGAAAAGGTAACTGCCCCTGCCTCGGTTGATATTCCTTCCGGCTCTCCCGCTCTCGGGAAGTCAGACATCCAAACTATAATTAGCAGACCCAAATTCCAAGTTGGACCGGGTCCTGCCACTTTGCAAAGTCGGTTTCCTCAGTGGTGTCTGAAGGGAGTAAGGTTTGACCTTGACTTGGTCCCCATTGACAAGTCTGCCATGTTACGAAACCTTGACGCCGTCAAGCTTAATATTGAGAGGATGTCGAACTGGCAGAAACTTGTTGACGAGCTTCAGAGGGTTAATCGTGCAAACATAGAGGTCATGCTCACCATGGAAAATGATAAAGCCGAATGGCAAAAGGTTCTTGAGCAACATGACACCGAAATGAGAAGCATTGCTTCTTACAATGAGGAGCTTGAAGCAAAAGTTGAAGAACTGAAACAAGAGCTTGCTGCTTCCTCTACTGCTTACTCTCAAAAAGAAGAAGTGCTCCTAAAACAAGTGAGAGATGCTCATGCCAGCCAAAGGGATGCCGAAGACAGGCTTGAACTGCAGAAAAGAATTAGTGAGGGCTATGTCGCTGACATTGAAGAGCTTCGGAAGAAAAACAGCTCCCAAGAGGCGGAGATTCAAATGCTGAAGCTTCAACTTTCTAAAGCTGAAATGGAGCGTGATGAGGCTGTTGCCGGCAAAATTGCAGCTGAAGATTCTCACGAGGCAACGAGGGCCAACATTAGCTCAACATTATTTGATTTCTATCTGCACAGCATTTTGGGGCGTGGTAGCCTCGCCTTTCTAGGCCCCAAGTATGAAATTACACTGGCTGAAGTTTGGGAGGCAGCACTCGATATGCTCGGTGGTAAAGGCGCTGGCTACGCTGAGTCAGCTCTTGAAGAGCATTATCTTGATGATGATGCTCGCGCCGCTCTTGCCAAGGGGAGAGAACAGCTTGCAAAATTAAGGGCTGAAACATCGGCAGGAGAATATTCAGGAAAAATCACCTCAACTACTCCAATTCAACCTTCTCCTTCAGCCGAGATTGACATTATCGGTTCTAGTTCTCATTCCCCATCTCCTACTAAAGTCACCACTGATATTACAAGCATACAAGGTGGAGATGAGGGCGGCGAGAGTGCCGAGGCACAGGCTTACGAAGTTGACGTCAGGGAACCGACTTATACAGGTAACCCTACTGACAATCTTGCCCAAGTAGACTGCTCATCTGTTTCTTATGAACTTGATGGGCTTTTTGACTACTTCTTGAATCTCAGCGAACCTTTATCTCCGATTTTTGCTGACTTAAACTTTTTTCCTTCTGCAGAGAAAACGTCGGGCATTGTTCAGGCTTCTCCTCCTCCAATCATTCCTTCCCCGCCTCTTAAGGTCACTCCTCCTTCTGTTTCGCAACCCGGGTCACAAAAGGAGCAAATAGAAGCTCTTCACGGCTTAGATGATCCCGTTGCTTCTCAAGATCCGAAAGGAGAAGAAACTGAAGGAAGTGAGAGGACTCTAGAACCAACTAGCTCCGACGCTGAACCGTTATCCAAACTTCTTTCTCCAGGGAGTGGGTCTTCCTCCAAGAAGAGAGGAAAGCAGGGAGTTTCCAAGAAGAAGAATAAGAAGGGATCTTTAACTAGCGAAGAAGAGACGGAAGAAAGTCCGATCGAGCCCCTTTCTCCTTCATCTCCTACCCTTACAAGCCGACCTAAAAAGTTGGTCATTCGGCCAGGTGCGGGCTCAAAAGGTGGGCGGAAGAAGAAATGATGGCTTTGGTTCTGTGGCTTCCATATCGCTTTTTTGCCTTTTTTGCATGCAATGACCGGAAATTGTGCGGGTACCGGCCCCCCGCTTTTCTTTTGTTGTTGTTTTTTTTACTTTGGAACCTGTACCTGTATATAAAATAGTATGATTCTTTTTCTTTGTACAAACTTCTGTCTGTATCTGAGAATGCATTTACTATTCATTTTTGTACAAGTTTCTTTGTATGATATTGCAGTGAGCTTGTGGTATACATTGTTCGAGCGCAATTTTACCGATGTAGTTATGCCATGCCGCCCCTATACCATAAGCCCATTGTAATATTTTATTTTATGAGGAACTTGTGCTTTTATTTTTTAGAGAATAATTATTCCACATTTGGAGGAATATGATTTCATTAAAAAATAGAGCACAAATAAGTTTCTACGCTTCAACTTTCGAAGATATCACTCTTTATTTTGTGCATATACACATTTTATTGAATGAAATCTTCTATGTGGTAAAGCAGGTATTTGTAGGGTACTTCAACTTCTTTTTGAGGAAGAGAATTTTCTAGAACAAGTAATTCACTCTCCCTTTGAAAGTTGAAGTGTGCTTTTAATGAGGATTTTTTTTTTAAACTTGCTACAGTAAAGGGCTTCTTGATTTTTGTTTCTTTGAAAAGTTGCACCTCTGAGGAAGACTTTTTCACGTTTCAACACTTAGAAGTTTTACTTCAATCTTGGTGAAACGTGTGCCTCCGAAGAGGTCTTTCTGGTTGATTGTGCATCCGGGAGGAGGTCTTTTCATTTCTGCCTCTGGGAAGAGGTCTTTCTGTCTTATTGTGCCTCTGGGAAGAGGTCTTTCTGTTTCTGCCCCTTGGGAGAGGCTCTCTCTTTTTTATTTTTTTATTTTTCAGCATTTCATCTTTGGTGAAGTGAAATCTCGAAGAGCGGCTGTTGCACTTCAACTCCTGGCGAAATGGGCCTTCGAAGTGGGCTTTTATTTTGTCTTACATTTCAACTCTGGTGAAGTGAAACTCCGAAGAGCGGTTGTTACACTTCAACTCCTGCTGAAATGGGCCTCCGAAGAGGGCTTTCATTTTGTTTTACATTTTAACTCCAGTGAAGTGAAACTCCGAAGAGCGGTTGTTACACTTCAACTCCTGGTGAAATGGGCCTCCGAAGAGTTCTTTTATTTTGTTTTACATTTCAACTCTGGTGAAGTGAAACTCCGAAGAGCGGTTGTTACACTTCAACTCCTGGTGAAATGGGCCTCCGAAGAGGGCTTTTATTTTGTTTTACATTTCAACTCTGGTGAAGTGAAACTCCGAAGAGCGGTTGTTACACTTCAACTCCTGGTGAAATGGGCCTCCGAAGAGGGCATTTATTTTGTTTTACATTTCAACTCTGGTGAAGTGAAACTCCGAAGAGCGGTTTTTACACTTCAACTCCTGGTGAAATGGGCCTCCGAAGAGGGCTTTTATTTTGTTTTACATTTCAACTCCGGTGAAGTGAAACTCCGAAGAGCGGTTGTTACACTTCAACTCCTGGTGAAATGGGCCTCCGAAGATTGCCCGGAAGTAACTCTCTCATGGTTGGAGGGTCATGACTCCTCCAATCTTTTTTGGTTGAGTAGAAAACTTTCTTTTTTGCGGCATATGCTTCGTTAGAGGTCTTTATCCTCCGAAGAGTTGTGCCTCCGAAGAGGACTTGTGCCTCCGAAGACGGCTTTAGTTGTTCCTTGTCCACTTGCTTATGCCTTTTCAGTGATCCTCTATTTTTTTTCTTTTCAAGCTTGCACTCCCTTCTCTTACAAGTAGTTTGTTTAATCCAAAGAAGTGTACTTCATTGCTTGGACAGTTCACGAGAACGGACATAAGCTTCTTAATCGGATGTTTGTTTGTTCAAACTTCTCAATTTATTAGTTAAAGCCCATTTTCGGCGAAATCATTGACCGTTCAATTGAAACACTTCTTATCTAGGATTTAAGCTCGGGAATTTTGTGACTTGGAATTTGTTTGTTGAATGATAACAAGAATCACTTGGTCTTGTAATGTGCAAGTTTTATTTTCGTTGCCTGCAAAAATTTAAATCGACATTTCAATAGTACTTTTAATGTACTTTTCATATCGAAAATAAAGCAAGCATGTAATAATAATAAGGAACACAAGATTTATAGTGGTTCGGCCAAGAGTTTGGGCCTACATCCACTTTATAGTCTTTCATTATTCACTTGCATCGGTTTTACAATCGCTTTCAATTACAGCAATCATACATTCATAATTCTTTTTACAATATTTCAACAAAGCTATCAAGTAAAGTAAGGACGCAAGTGATTGCTGTTCCAAGCTCTTGGAATTTGATCTCCTTCGACAGTAGTGAGTTTGAATGTGCCGTCAAGAAGCTTATGACCTATGACATATGGTCCTTCCCAATTTGGCCCAAACACACTTGTCGCTGTCATAATTCTCTTTAGGACTAGATCTCCAATCTCGAAGCTGCGTTGGCGAACTTTGGAATTGAAATGTCGGGCTATCCTTTGCTGATGAGATGCGATTCTGAGCTCAGCCTCTTCTCTTTTTTCAACAAGGAGATCTAGTGCCTCGAGCTGTAGTTTTTCATTCTCCGCTGGATTGAAATGGATTCTTCTATGTGAAGGGACCTCTGTTTCTACCGGAATCATTGCCTCTGATCCGTATGCCAATGAAAACGGAGTATGCCCAGTCGCAGTTTTGTGGGTAGTTCTGTATGCCCATAGTGCTAGCGGTAGCTTATCGACCCAACCACCTTTTGCTCTTTCAAGTTGCTTCTTGATGGTTGACTTGATAATTTTATTTACTACTTCCACCTGCCCGTTTGCCTGTGGATGAGCTACTGCTGAGAAGCTTTTTCGGATTTTGAATCGTTTGCAAAAATCTTGGAATTCTTCACTTTCGAATTGAGTACCATTGTCTGTAATTATTCTTTGAGGCACACCATATCTGCAAATGATACTTTTAGTCACAAAACTTAGCATCTTTTTTGAGGTGATAGTAGCCAGTGGTTCAGCTTCTGCCCACTTAGTAAAATAATCTACAGCAACAATGGCATATTTAATTCCAGATTTGGCAGTTGGTAACGGTCCTACAAGGTCTAACCCCCATATTGCAAACGGCCATGGACTGACCATCTGTGTGAGTTCAGTGGAAGGGGCTCTAGGAATTTTGGCGAATCTTTGGCATCTGTCACATTTTCGGGAATAGTCTGCTGCATCTCGATTAACTTCTGGCCAAAAATATCCGTATCGGAGAATCTTTTTCGCTAAAGTTTGACCACCTAAATGATCACCACATTCTCCCCCATGCACCTCAGCTAGGATTGTTTTGGACTCTTCCCTGGACACACATCGAAGTAACGGCATTGAGAATCCCCGTCTGTATAACTGGCCATCCTGGACTATATAGCGAGAGGCTTTCCTCAGTAGCTTCTTTCATTCTTTTGAATTTTCCGGTAAAGAGCCATTGAGTAGATATTCTGTTATTGGAGTCATCCATGATTCTTGCTCTTGAGACACGCTCATGATCCAATGAACATCCATCTCATCAATGCTCGGAGCCGACAGGACCTCCACTGGAGTCAACCCCAGAAATTGAGCTTCGCCTGTGCTAGAGTACTTTGCGAGAGAATCTGATTTCGTGTTTTCTTCTCGGGGAATATGACTTATCATGTAATGATCGAAATCACCCAGGAGTTCCCAAGCCTTTGACAAGTAGGCGGGCAGATTTCCCCCTTTCGCTTGGAATTCCTTCTTGACTTGACATACAATAAGCTGAGAATCGCTGAATATCTGTAATGCTCGGATGTTTAGTTCTTTAGCAATCCTTAAGCCAGCGATAAGGGCTTTGTATTCTGCTTCATTGTTTGTTGAAGGAAATTTCAATCTTAGTGCATAGCATAATGATCGACCTTCAGGGGTCTCAAGTACAACTCCGGCTCCAGAATAGT
Organism: Allium cepa; assembly: GCA_030765085.1. Taxonomy (NCBI): domain Eukaryota; kingdom Viridiplantae; phylum Streptophyta; class Magnoliopsida; order Asparagales; family Amaryllidaceae; genus Allium; species Allium cepa. The sequence goes on from CM060937.1 coordinate 606,943,535, forward strand.
AGTCGTTTCTCGCGCCATCAACATATAACTTCCACTGGATTGGGGAATCATCGATCGTTTCCTCCTCACTGTTACCCTTGTCTGTGAATTCTGTGATGAAATTCGCTAGAGCTTGTCCGTTGATTGCTTTTCGGGGATGATAAGTGATGTCATATTGACTAAGTTCAATGTTCCACTTTAGAAGACGACCCGAAGTCTCAGGGCGAAACAGGACTTGTTTTAAAGGTTGATCAATGAGGACTCTGATAGGATGAGCTTGGAAATATTGCCTCAACTTCCTGGATGCAATCAGTAGGCAATAGGCGAGTTTTTCCAACTTAGAGTAATTCATCTCTGCCCCAGTGAGACTTTTGCTGATATAGTAAACTGGATGCTGAATCCTCTTGTCTTCTCGTATCAGCGCTCCACTTAAAGCATGAGATGATACTGCCAAGTATATGAGAAGATCCTCGCCATCGCCAGGCCTAGAAAGTATTGGAGGCGTTTCCATATGGCAGATCAATTCATCAAAGGCTTGTTGGCATTCGGGAGTCCAATCGAAGTTTTTCTTTCCTTTCTTTAGGGCGTCAAAGAATGGGATGCATTTATCTGTGGCTTTGGAAATGAACCGACTCAAGGCGGCGACTTTTCCATTAAGACGTTGCAATTCCTTCTTTGTTCTAGGAGCTTTGACTTCCTTTAAGGCGGTAATTTGAGCTGGACTAGCCTCAATGCCCCTAGCGCTCACGATGAAACCTAAAAACTTTCCGGATTCCACTCCAAATGAACATTTTAAAGGGTTAAGCTTCATTCCGTATTTTCGGAGGACTGCGAACATGTCTACTAAGTGTTCTATGTGATCCACTGCTTTCTTAGACTTTACTAACATGTCATCGACGTAGACTTCCATAGTCTTGCCCAATTGCGGTTTGAACATAGCATTAATAAGTCTTTGGTATGTTGCCCCTGCATTCTTCAGCCCGAAGGGCATAACTCTGTAGCAGTAAAGACCAACGTCGGTGATAAAGCTCGTGTCCTCCTGATCTGGCTCATGCATCATGATCTGGTTATATCCAGAGTAGGCATCCATAAAAGATAACAATTCGTGTCCCGCTGTTCCGTCTACCAGTTGATCGATCCTGGGTAATGGGAAGCAGTCTTTGGGGCAGGCCTTGTTTAGATCTGAAAAATCGATGCATACTCTCCATTTTCCGTTGGCTTTCTTAACCAGCACTGGATTTGAAACCCAATTCGGATAGGTAGATTCTTTGATAAAGTTATTCTCTATGAGCCGATCAACTTCTTCTTTTAACGCTGCTGACCTTTATGGACCTTGAGTTCTCCTTTTCTGCTTCACAGGTGTAAATTTTGGATCAATATTCAGAGCGTGTACTGCAACTTCTGGGGATATTCCGCACATATCGGCATGAGTCCAAGCAAAAACATCCAAATTTGCCTTTAAAAAAGATACTAGGATATTCTGAATTGACACATTAAGTTGTGAACCCACATTCAACACCTTGTTTGGGTCCTTTGGGTCAACAGGTACTGGTATTGTCGTTTCCACTGGTACCACTCTATTCTCCCCTGCACTAGCTTTTCTAGGATCCATCTCTTTCCGTGCTCCGCTGTGCTCGCCAGTGCAGGGTCCGCCCTGTAATTGCTACAAGGCTGGTTCTTTGATGCGGACTGGGGTTGCCGCATCCTTTCCCATTTCTCTTTTCCTTGTTTCTCGTAGCTCTGTCAGATAACACTCCCGCCCAGCATTCTGATCCCCTTTTATAACTCCCACTCCAATATCTGTGGGAAATTTAATGGCGAGGCACCATGGGGCCAGAACAGCTTTGAATGCTGCGAGAGTTGGACAGCCAAGGAAAGCATTATAAGCAGAAAATTCGTCGACAATCACAAAAGTTTGCTTGCGGACCACTTTTCTTTCTCCCTCTCCAAGTTCTACAAGCAAATCAACGGTTCCTATCGGCTGTTTTGGCTCCCCAGTGAAGCCAGCGATTTTCTGCGATGAGGCTTGCACATCAGCCATAGGGATCTTCATTTGGTCGAATGTTTTCTTGAAGAGGATATTGCAGGACGCGCCACAATCAATGAGAACTCTTCTGACAATAGCTGGCCCGATACCAGCCGAGATGACTAAGGGATCCAAGGTAGGAGCTTCAATACCTGTGGAAACCCTGGCTCTAAACACAATATCATCATTGAAAGTTTTTTGTTGCTTCAGGGGCATAGCGCCTTCCAAAACAAATACATCTTCCTCGGTCGGTACATACTTCAAAGCTCGGGTATACCTTTCCATCTCACCCCAGCTCCTGCCTGCTGGGTGAGGTCCTCCCGTAATGACATTGATAACAGGCCTTCCGGATTCATGCCCTGCAGTCTTCTCACTTGTCCTGGGTTGATGAGCAGGAGCTCGTTGCCCCTGACTAGTCGAAGCGGGATTGCTGCTATTCTTTTCCACAAATTTCTACAGCTTGTTTTCCCTTATCAATTCTTCAATCAAAATTTTCAATTGGCGGCATTCATCGGTATCATGACCGGGTTGATTATGGAAGCGGCAAAACTTTCCGCTTTGTACAGCTTTTTTCCCGGTTCTCAGAACGGGAGGTTTAGGATAATCAGCAGAATCTTTAGTGGCAAGGTAAATACGCTCCGGCGTATCCGATAAAGGAGTATATTCCGATGGCTTGAAGGAACGAGGCTTCTTCAGATTTTTCTGTTTCTTCCCATCGTTATTTTCCCTTTTCTGTCCTACAGATTCACTCTTGCGTGGAGCAACAATGTTATTTTCATCTTTTTCCAATGCTGCCTTTACCGGTACAGGACGGCTTTCCAGGCGTATGAACTCATCTGCTTTCTTGTAGAATTTTTCAAGGGAATTTGGTTCCTTCATGTTAAGCCATTTTCCAAATTCGCTCGACTTGTCGATGGCCCTCATCAGATAAGTCAAGATCATCCGTGGTTCTGCATTGTCTACCTCGGCCAGCGCTATATTAAAGCGATTCAAGAAAGATCTGATAGTTTCCCCTGGATTCTGCTCTAAACTTGACAACGACATGATATCTTTGGCTTTTGAAGCGTATAGTTTGAACTGCTCCTTGAATTTCTGGGTTAGGTCAGAAAACTGATCTATGGACCGAATTGGTAGCTTGGTGAACCAAATCAGAGCTACACCTTCCAAATATACAGGAAAATATCGAACTTTATTTCATCAAAAGCTCTGGCACCTGTCATGTGCCAATCATACTTATACAAGAATTCGTTCGGATCACTTGTTCCTTTATAAGCTGGGATAGTTGGAGGGACGAACTTCCTTGGGAACTCAGCCTTTAAGATTCTTTCGGTAAACGGGGTTTTACTTGGAGCGAAACCCCATTCCTTCTCATCTTCATTCCTTTGCATGCTTTCTTTCATGATTTGTCGAACCTTTTCAGAAAGATACCCCTCATCATTTCGAGCTTTAGATCCACCAACTTCAGGAAATGTCCGCTCAAAGTGGCTGGCAGCCCTCTCAGGAATGTTTCTTTCTTCATCCTCATGAATGTTTCCAGCAAAGTTCCTTTCATTACCCGTTGGTTGACGGTTTACTCCAAGCAAGTCATTCAACTTATTCAAAATTAGGGCATTTTGGACATTCTGAGCCTCCAATTGTACACTTTGGGAATTTATCTGCTGGTTCAGCCCTAAGATTACAGCATCCAACTCCGCTTTTGTAACCCCAACAGGTGGAGTGGCTTGATTAGGTACTGGGGAAGCGGAGGTTCCCTCTTGAACATTTCTAGATCTAACAGATCTACTCTTTCTCCCCGGAGCCATGATTTCAGATAAACTTCTAGTCTTCAGAGAGGTTACTTCAACAAACTTTCGTGGAGCAATGATGATAATTCTCCTGAGTTCAATTCTCAGTGAAAGCACCAAAAATGTTAACGCTAAAATTTGAACGCTAACACCCCGGTGTATAAAGTGTAATTGTGAAAGCACCACCCGATTATTCGGGAACAGAGTATAAGCAGAAAATTACAGAAAAAGCAGTGAATAACAACGATTTTATAGTGGTTCGGCTCAAGGCAAGCCTACGTCCACTTTAATTCTCTTTATTGCTAAACCGATTACAACTTTACAACAATCTTCAATTACAATTATGAAGAAACAAACAACTAGAACTTTGGTAGAGAAGAATTCTTCGAATCCATGTAGATTGCGTTAGATTTCCCCTCGAAGTTAGTTGAGATGCCTTTCGAACTTGAAGTGTCGGGTGAGTTGAGAATTCAGCAGAGTATTGGCGCTTGAAGTTATTGGCCAAAAAGTCCCTTGAATGTTGGAGGTGGTCGCTTATTTATAAGGGTTTCTGGTGTCAAGTTGTAGGTAGTGGCCGAGATGAGTTGGGTCGTAAGCCGTTGCCGAGATAAGCTCGGTCGTAGGTCGCTACTCCTCGCCTATGCGCGGCCTATGGTTTAAATGGGAGGCGCATATTCTTCTGGCCCCAAATCCTAAGTCCCATGTCGCTGCCGAGTTATCGTGACGCGCATTGAACTGTTGCACTACTTCCCCCTTCATATCCTTAGGTCGGTCACGACTTACCATGAACCGTAAGTCGGCCACGACTCAGGTGTGGACCAACTTATTCTTAACAGCTAGGTCGGCAAACAACTTGAGTAGTTAGATCGGAAAACGTGTTAGGTCGGTAGACCTTTATAAGTCCTAGGTCGGAATCTCCTTGAACCTTAAGTCGGCATCATTTCAAGGCGTTAGGTCGGAACTTTCTCTAAGGCATTAGGTCGGCATGCTTCTCAAGGCCCTTAGGTCGGCATCCCTTCGTGTCTTGGGTCTACATGCTTCGTTAAGTCGGAAGAGTGTTAGGTCGTTTATTATCTTGGATCGGTGAGCCACGGCCGAGGCGGGGTTAACACATGCCAACTCACCCCTTTTATGTCTGCTCATTTGTACTGCCTACAGTTTAAACCATATACATACTGTCGATTATTTCTTCCGTACAAAATTTATTAACTTCTATGGACAACCGAAGCTTTAACATATTCAAATTTTTACATTCCAAGAGTACGGATATTCCAATGCATAAGTTACCACCTCCTGTTGCTGTTTTGCTGCAATTTTTTCCCATCCACCCTATTGTTTTCTGCTTTTCCATAGTTACGTGTTCTGCTTCCTGTCTTCGCTTTGCACATTTCTATCCCCTCCCACCCAGTAAAACCATCTGCCACATATTTCTCCTTAAATTATTCCACTACCCGCCCTATCCCCTTACATGCTATGTTTTCCGCTATATCCAACTAACATCCACATCCAGCTATAAACTTTCCCCATCTAAAAACTTCTACATTCTCATTCCTCCACGCTACAACCATAATGAAAAAGGTAATATTTCAACCTTTTATTTCCTCATCATCTACTACTTTTTCTCTTTTTTTTAAGACTTCACAACATATTGCTTATTCGTTTTAACAAGTTCACAAACCAATATGCATGTTTTAATAGCTGTATCTATACCCTTACACTTCCTACTACGCGGTAAATCCATACGTTAACTGCCTCTTACTTCTACCACTTACCACACATGGACAGTAAAGGCACTTTGTGCATAACTTACGCGTACTTAATTTTCACTTATAATTGATTCCAACCACTGTCCGTTCATACCGCTACAACCACAGTGAAAAAGGTGATTTTTCAACCTTCCATTTCCTCACCATCTTCTACTTTTCCTCTTTTTTTAACACTTCACAACATATTGCTTATTCATTTTAACAAGTTTACAAACCTATATGCATGTTTTAATAGCTGTACCTTTACCCTTACACTTCGTACTACACAGTTAATCCATACATTAACTACCTCTTACTTCTACCACTTACTGCACAATGACAGTAAAGCCACTTTGACTGCATAACTTACGCGTATTTAATTTTCACCTGCAACTGCTTCCAACAACTGTCCATTCATCCCGCATGTCCTCAATTTTTATTCAACATTTCTCATCTTCACCGTTACTTCTACCACGTTTTAACACTTAATTTGTATACTTCTATCCCATAAAAAATTTGTTATTTTATTTCCTCCACTTCCACTAACTCTTCCCCCACCACAGGGAAAATGTTCAACAACCATTCAACAGAGTCCAGTTGGTATTTCCATGGACAAAATTAAGCGAAAATGAACCGGTGCATTAAAGCTTCTATGACCACCTCCTACTGAAATAGATTATGCTTCTAACGATACACCACCGCCTCCCGCTATAGAGGACGAGTCAGACAAAAGTACCAATACAAACCTCCTGCTACATCTTTCCTCCTCCATAACATCCCCAAATATTACGCAGCAAGACATCAACTTAGAACAACTGTTTACATTTGCAGAACAGCCGCAATTCTGTAACGAGCATCAACACCCTACAGCCTGCCAACCACATGATAATTGGGATGCTTTCTTCACACCAGAAGTGGTATGCTACACATACCTCCATATACTTAATACATACTCATATTATTCAATATATATATATATATATATGCTTCTTCTGATTTCCAACTCCTTTGACCTTCTCTCACAGATCAAAGAGTGCGATAAAACTATTAAGCATTTTCTTGCAGAGCATTCACACAACTAATCGTGCTGCGCACTACTAAAATATTTGCTCATCTTTCTGCTCTACCTCATATTTTTCCACTGTGCAATTGGCAATAAATTAGCTATCATAACTCCTCCGCCTTATAAAATTTAATACTCTGTATAATCTACTGTCCGTCTAACCAACTATTTACTGTAACGCTTGCTTATTTTCTTCCATAACATTATCATCCAGTTATCTGCTCTACCAACTTACGTGAACTATCAACTCCATGCTTCGTCTTTGATTATTTTGTTCTATTTACCATTACATTTCAATGTTTCTTTTATTGCAATTCACACCCCTTATATCATCAATATCTGTTCACCATGCAATGCATTGTACCTTTTAGTTGTACTAAACATAACAATTTGTTCGTTATTTATGATATACAGTTACTATTCACTTTCTTTGCCTGTACCTTCATTCCTTCTCTGAGTATATGCGGTATTTAAAAATTTACATGCTACATTTTCCAGAGGTTAAAATCTAAAAGGAATTTTCAAAACTACACAGTAACTCAGCCAATTAACAAACTTTTATACAAATCACCAACAATTTACGATCCTTCATAAATCATCAAATTTTGTACTGCATACACTAATGGAAGTGAACAATTAAGAGCAAGTAGACATAAAATTCTCGGCGGTAATTTAACATAGACAAGCAAATATGAAATTATGTCGAACTTGGAACAATTACTGCATCGACCAAAACAGCCTCTAATATTGTTATATACAATGAAACGTTAGTTTATTCACATATATGCTTTACTCGGACGAAAATATACTACTTATTTCTTTTCTACTGCACTTACATTTTTAAATCCCTCTTCTAAATACAGCATTTAAGTAACAAATTGTTTAACCATGTGTTTTCCTTATCGGAAGAAGAATTTTAGTACAGCTTTATGTAATCAGTTATATGGGTAGACTCGCTTCTTATGAACTAAACCTTACATAATCTACACAATCCATAGGTTGTTGTTACTTACATGGCCTTATCCACATTAGTTTTACCCTTACTCTTTCTTACAATACCTTATTTCTGTTTGGTTGCCATAACTGTAACGAACAGAAAATTTGCATAGTTCCTTTTACGCACACGTCCAACGGACGTGCCACCGTACTCGTGTATATATATATATATATATTTTTTTTTTGAATACCCAAGAGAACCCGGCGGGCCGGCAAACTCCTGAGGAGGGTATAGTAAAGCCGTCCGCTGATCCAAGCCCCCATACCCCCGGGTAAATTTATATAGGATAGGGATGCACATGGTAGGATTCGAACCTGGGTCTTTTTACCAGAACCCAAGCCTCCTTTCCACTGCGCCGCACCTGCGGACTAACTCGTGTATATATACATATATACATATATATATATACATACATATATATATATATATATATGTTTATGAGTCTGGACAGTTTGGTTTCGTTGATGATTCTATGCACCTGCATATATGTGTGTCATTTCTTTGCTTACATCTATTGGTCTGCACATTTCCATCTACTTGTAGTTTGTACCACTGCCTGTTCATGGTGATGTTTACACTGCTTGTTGTACCTATTCTTTTGGCACTACTGCACTGTATAAGTCCTAGTCTTGTGTCTTTGTTGCTTGATTGCATGCTTATGCTTGTAATTATAAATAAAAACAATACACATATCAATTATTTGAAAATAACATTTTTAATTATCTTAAATAAATTTATAAAAGAGGTTGTAAATTACTTGTTAAATTTTATTAACAAAAATTATCAAATCAAATTAATTTTTAACACAGATTATTAAATTTATTTTGCCATAATTCTGGAATATAACACATGAAGTCTCTGGTTTATTGAAAACCTGCTTTAGTGGAAATTTAATCAATACTTTGATCGAAAGTGCTTAGAAGTATGCACTGAGTTTCCATTATGTAAGTGTCAAATAGTAAGATAACTTTTCTACGATTGATTATCGAACCTCGACATCCTTCAATTTCCTGCTTACATAATAAATAGGAAGCTGAGTTCCGTTCTCTTCTCTAATCAAGACTGAACTAACCGCATGTTCCGAGGCTGCCATATATAAGTATAAGAATTCTCCTTTTTCAGGATTGGATAATATTGGTGGCTTTTCTAGATGATTTTTTAATTCTTGGATGGTTACCTGCGCTACACTAAACAGCCCATTTTGTAACACTTTTCTGCTTTAAGTTTGTAACAGCAATAACGGTGACAAATTCCTTACAGATATTTCCGTGATAAACGTTTGTCACAGTTATTACCGTTAGCAATTCCGATAATTTTGTAAATAGTTGAAAATAATATGAGTAAGATAGTAATTTATCTTCTAATATTATTTATCCCACTTCTCATGGTAACAACGGTTACCATTTCATCTTATATTTTATTTCCTCTATCGTTTTAGGGTTATCGCCTCTTTGATTGTTCTACCGCCGCCTCCGCCCTTCTACCACTGTGCATCCGTCATTGTTGAGAATAATGTCTTCCATCGTTGTTGAGAATTTTCCATAAGAGTTAGAGTTGTGTCATCCATCGTTGTTGAGAATAGTGCTGCAATGGTTGAATGAGGTTCCGCAACGATGAAATTGCTTCCATAGTTATTCAATTTGGTGACTTCTGACGGTGTCGGCAGGAAAATCTTCAGTAATAGTTTAATTTATCGGCTTCTAATGACGAGGAAAGGGAAGGCTTTCGCAGCTGTCCAATTTGGGGGCTTTTGATAATGTCGAAAGGTAAAGCTTCTGCGATTGTTTGATTTATAGGCATCGAACCAAATATATGGTGTCGTCAATGTCAGAAGAATGGTGCTGTTAGTGTTTAAAGCTTGGGCGATGTAAGCGTTGAAACCTAGTACTGTAACTATTAAGGTTATGCTGCCAGTCGGCTGATTCCCTTGGCTAAAATCGACCAAAGGAAGTTGTTGCCACAATAGTGACGAAATCGATTTGGAATATGAAGAAACTACTATTTGCTAAAGGAACGATCTGTCAGAGCCTCTAATCAATAGCACTCTAGACCAACTTCCATCATTCCATTGCAAGTATCGAACATCTTTCCCAAAACAAGTCGTTTCAGGTATGGGACTTAAACCTAGAATTAACTAATTTTTTAGCTTTAAAATTCTACAAACTTTTAAAATTTATTTTCACAAACTTAAAATTTGGAAAAATGATTACAAAGCCAATTTGTAAAATCATTGTATTTTAAGGATTTGTAGCTTGTTTATAGGTTTTGAAATGTGAATTTTTTTGAACCTGTAGACTTCAAAGGAAAAGGAAAAGGATGACCCATCAAATGGGAAGAGGTTTTGACGGGACACAAGGTCCGTATTACTCTTTAACAGGATGTTTTCATCGAAGAAAAATCATGTATGGGTCATCCCCAAATGATCATACAAGTCAGCTCAGTATGTCATTAATTTTCAATTGTATCAATAGTTCTCATATAGTATATGGATGTATATCATGTGTATTCTATACTTTTGCAGCATTATCATATATACAACTTCAAAGAATATATGGGAATTCCAAGGAGCTAATTGACTCAATTAAGGAAACTACATCGAACAAAACTCTGGCTTTTCAGGCAAAAAACAAGCTTTATAGCATTCTTCCAGCAGCAAAAGAAGTTGCTGCCTGCGCGTACTAGCTAGGGAAAAAAGGTTTGTCTTTCTGTATGCGTACACTGCACGTGCAAAATGATACTGCATATGCCTTAATGAAGCATTAATTCATGTATAATAGAGAAGATTGGATGGATGTATTCAGTGACAGGAGACATTCTTACCGGGTTATTGATACATGCACGTGGATGGAGATCTGTTTACCTTTGGATAAACACACCTGCATTTCTCGGAGACAATCTGACTAGTGTGACTGTCAGCCTGAGGCAATTTAAAAGATGGGGAACATGTCTATTAGAGACTATACTGGGAAGAAATACTCCAATATTCGCTTTTCTATATGAAAATCTTAGTTTCAGGCAATGTTTGAACTATTTGTAGATTACTATATGGTCACTTTATGCGCCTGTAGAATTTTTGTATGCGTCGCTTCCAGCATATTGTTTTATAACAAATTCCACTTTCTTTCCCAAGGTAAAAGAATTACTAACTGGTTTAACAAAGTAACATTTAGGAGAAAAATCCCTTTGTAAGGGCATCTCCAATACATCTTTTCATATGAATTATGATGCATATTAATGGCAAACACAACTATCTTTTTTTGTGAAATACAGGCAGTAGGTAAGGAGTTTATGGTACCAGCAGCTCTCTTCGTAATCTACAACACATCCACATTGGTTGATTTTTTGGAATGTGGATTGATAGTACGTGCATGGTGGAACAATCAAAGGATGAACATAATTGTATGTGTATCATCATTTCCATTCATCTTCCTTTTTGCAGTTTCAAAATTTTTTGGTCTCTATAGTACAATATTCAAAGTCACTAAGAAAGATCAAAATGATTCAACTGAAAGTGTTGATGTTGTAAGGTTTATGTTTGATTCATCTTCAATATTTGTTCCTGTAACTGCACTTTTATTGGTTCATGTTGCGTCTTTGGTTATTGCTACGAAAGATGTGATTATGTGTAGTGAGCATAGGTGGGAACTTGGGGAAGTAGTTTGTAGCTTATGGTTAATATTCAGCTTTTGGCCAATTGTTAAGGGGTTGTTCAGTAGGGGCATTTATGGCATTCCATGGAGTGTCGCTTCCAAAGTGGTCGGTATTGCTTGTTTTTTCTTGCAACTTTGCTGGATCTTCAAGCACAACCAGGTTATATCAACTTAATGGTTTTGGTTTCTAAATGAATAAATTGTGGTGAAACCAATATGGAATATGAAGAAACTACTATTTGATGAAGGAACGACCTGTCTAATCCTCTAATCAATAGCACTCTAGACCAACTTCCATCATTCCTTTGCAAGTATCGACCATCTTTCCCAAAACAAGCCGTTTCAGGTATGGGACTTAAACCTAGAATTAATTAATTTTTTAGCTTTAAAATTCTATAAACTTTTAAAATTGGTTTTGACAAATTTAAAATTTGGAAAAATGATTACGAAGCCAATTTGCAAAATCATTGTATTTTAAGGATTTGTAGCTTGTTTATTGGTTTTGAAACGTGAAATGTTTTGAATCTGTAGACTTCAAAGGAAAAGGATTTCGAAAGCAAAAAATTTCCAAAAGGATTTGATTTGAGCTGTAAGCATAACAGGATTATATTCATAATCTTTGAGCATATATAAACCTTTAAATATGCCAATTTCATAATAATATAATTTTAAAAGTATGAGTACTAGTTTGAGAACAAACAAAGTTTCGTATATACATGACTTTGAATATGTCAGAGTTTTTCAGAAAGTATGGTCTTGTTTTCAACTATGAGCTTATATAGTTTTAATATATAACTATCTTTGACCTTGGAAGTTTCGACATTTTAATTTGGGATATTCATAATAGCAAGTTTCAAAAGCATTAAATTCTAAATACATGTAAACCTTAGTATTTGAATATGCAATTTAGTGTATATGTACATGCCTCTATAATTGAAGCGTACATGGCTATAATGTACAGCGTTTGAATATATAGATGTATGAGCTTTGAATATCTCTGTTCATTTGATTTTTTTTAACAGGGCACGGAGCTTTCAATAAAGCTAGCATAAGCATATGAATTTGAAATGTATGGTTTGGATATATATGACTTTAAGAATACAAAGAGATATGCTTCATATTTATATATCTAAATGCATTTGTTGAGTTTTGAAAATATTTATTTAAGGTACAAATTTTCGAATAATCAAATAGAAGACTTCAAAAATGAATATACAGTTGAGCTCTTGGATGATTATTAGCTCTTGAATATGGAGTCTCTTATATAAAGTAAAGCCTCAGGTACGTGTAATCAAATTTTATGCAATGTAAAAACCTAAGCTTTTCAGTATGGTTAGTTTGAATATACAGATCTGCAATATACTATATAGTTTTACATGTATTAGATTATGGGTATAGTGGTTTGGAATATGTTTAAGTTTTAAATATACAATATTTTGAACGAATATACTGGGTTTATACATTAGGGCAGACTTTAGATGTGAAGACTTCCATACATGCACGGTTTTGAATGCACGTTGATTTTGTAAATACAGGTTTTGTGTACGTTTGGAATGTCATGAATTTAGACTGTACATATATATAAGTGTCACTTTGTACTTCTCGGTTTGGGAATTTATGGTTTTAAAAAATACAATGTTTTATATGTAATTTAGGATATATACAAGCTTTTTAAAATGTTAGTTTTAAACAGATATGGTTCTGAGAATATAAGTGATATATGTAAATTGATACGTGTAATTTATTTTGAATTTTAGTTTGGCTAAAAATTGATTTCATGTTTTGAATTTCACAATGTCAGTTTGATTGCTAAATTTAATGATAAATAAGTTTTTATTAATGGTTAACGTGTATTACTCAAAACGATTGATCATGGATAATTTAACTCTGGTAGTGCTTGCAATGATCCCAGTTGTAGCTTTAGCTGGGGCTGTCGTGGGAGGTGCAATAATAAAGATGGCATTAGCGGGACAAACTGCACATGCAGAAGCAGCAGTTGTAGTTGAACAAACCATCAGTTCAATAAGAACTATAAGTACAGCTTATTCTCTAAATGCAAAATACTCAATTGGATCCAAATTGCTGAAGTTGATACTCAATAATGGTTATACTAGCGGTGATGTCATCAACGTGATGCTTGCAGTTCTCGCCGGCACTAGTAAGTACACAGTTTAGCATTCAAAGTACAGTAACTTACTCAAGTTGAAAAACACAGTTAAAATTCACTAATTAAGATATAACTATACTTGAGTCACTGACTTGACCTTTTGCATTTGGTTGCAGTTGATTTGGGCCTATTTAATCGCAGTCTACATTTCTGATAGTGGATTTGCACTTAAATTTCTAGCCCGTTATACTTAGTTTTATTTGCAGTTGCATTGAGTCACGATAGCGCTGACTTGACCTCTGCAGCTTCGATTTCTGTTTGTTTTTACTGTTGTGATGATTTCTATATCATTACGGTAGTGGCGAGGCAGTGCACGCAAGCGTGAACTGCAGCCACACGAAGTTAACATTTTAAAAATGTGGCGAGGCCGTACACGCATGTGTGTACTGTAGCCCTACCAAATCTAATGTTTTAATTGATGTTTTCTTTTTGATGAAAATTATTTTATGTTGCCAATTCAATATATTTTGAATCTATTTTGATGATTTTGTTGTTAATTGTCGTTTAGGCAAATTTTGATTGTTTTCTAAATTATCCTCATCAATAATCCCTTCATCTATCCTCATTGATAATTTGAATCTACTGATTTGTTGTTTAACACTGTTAAGTGTTATATTTACCGTTATCCGATTTCTTGTTAAAGGATCGGATAGGTGAATTATATTTGACTGTCGTCTAATTGCTATTTTATTATTATTGCCTCTATGCACTAATAACTCAGTTTGAATTAGACGGACCTGTGTATTATTTTCTTTTGAATGTAATACTCGGGTCAGACCGAGTATTTTACAGCTTGAAGATTTTCAGGCCGCGAAGTTAGAGAGAGTTGGGGAAATTGCTTCACTTTAGCTTTTCGAAGAATTTTTGTACTTTAAAGAAATATTCCGCTGTATAAAAATTTAATGCATTGTACAAACTCTGATATATGTATAAAAATTCATTTATGTAAAATATTATGATTATTCTGTGATTCTGTGGCTGTTTCTGTTTAAACTCTATAAACTGAATAACAATCCGTCATTTTGAACGTCTCAAGTTGGTTTAATTACCGACTGGGGGCGGTCAGAGCGGCGGGTCGTTACAAAAGTGGTATCAGAGCTTTGGTTTACACAAAGCTCAGTTTATGATGTTTAATATGAATAGTTACTAGGATCACTTTAAAGAAAAATGTTTTTCAAATCTAAAGAAGTATAAAATTGTTTTCTTTGAAAAATAAAAGGTATTTTGAAAATTCAAATCTTTTTCGAAAATTCTCCTCTCTAAATTTAGGATTGCGATTGTTTCTCATTCGAAAATCCATTATCGAATTATTGAGACTTATGGAAAAATAAAATATAAGTGAAGTGAATTAATGAATTGGTTTAAATCGAATGTTTTGAATATCTCCAAAGTAATAAATTGGGTAATAAAATAACATTTCAATTTAGTTATAGCCAAGAGGATAATTAAACTATAACTTGAGAATTTGATTCTGAATTCTTTTGAAATTTGATTTCAAATGTTTTGAAGAACGATTTAGTAAATAAATGGATTATAAGTACTTAACTTATAAATGGACTTTTGATATATAATTGAGTTATATAAATTGAATTGAATTAATAAAGAAGATTTATAAATCGAAGTTTATAAATAGAAATGGAATTTGTAAAGATTGTTTATAAATTCGAAACCAATTGAATTTGATAAATGAAAAATAGAAGTTATTAAAGGAGATATATTCGTGATTTTGGACAGCGAATTATCCTTTAAGTTAAATATTGTGATAGTAAATGTTGATTGGGAATTTTATCCACGATTTTTGAACAGTGGGTAATCCTTTAAATAGAAACATTGAATTGAATAGATAAGTATATTCACGATTTTGGACAGTGAATATATTATTGAATAAAACAGATATGTTTTAGGGAAGTGATATTATGAAATGAGGTTAATGTGGAAATATAAATTTAATGGAACCAAGTTGATGAATGACTTACTAAAGAACTAGTTGATTATTTTTGAAATAGAAAACGAATGCAAAGTTCAAATGGGATTTAGATTTCAAATTTGAAGTTGTCAACATGATAGTCCATTATAGGTTTAATAAATTCAGTGATGAATTTGAATTTAAACGTGCGATAAATTAAATTAAGTGAAAAACTTAATATTGAAAAGTTT
This sequence comes from Allium cepa, assembly GCA_030765085.1. NCBI lineage: Eukaryota > Viridiplantae > Streptophyta > Magnoliopsida > Asparagales > Amaryllidaceae > Allium > Allium cepa. Next base: position 606,959,103 of record CM060937.1, read on the forward strand.
GAAATTGGTTTAAAACTAATATTATGAAAAGTATGAGGAATTCAAACTACGAATTAAGTTGAAATTGAAAATTTTAATGGTTTTAAAGATGTTTTAAAATGCATTAAGTATCGAATACATAGATTTCAACATTCATTGTTGAAATAGGCGTTTTCGAGAAATAAGGAAATGGTGGACTATAACACTGTTGTTATAGTAAATGGTTTCCGAAAGGAAATGTTGTTTATAATATTGGGATTTATATATCTATCTTAAATTCGAATCCCTATATTAGTGATTTTTGAGTTGTCGTAACGATGTTTTACGCAACATTCGTTTTGACTCAAATAAATGTGTTTAAAAGAACTCCTTCCTTAAAGAATGGAATATATACTTAATTTTGATTCAAGTATATTGAATATTTTCCATGTTGAAAATAAATGAACTTGTGAATTACTTATTATTAAATAAGTATGGAAATGTTTTCCAATATGAAATGAAAGGTTTGAAATTTTATCCTTTAAAGATAAATTGAAAAAAATGAATATTTGAAATTTGTTTCAAATGGTTAAGTTGGAAAATTATATATATCTTGTAAAGATATTTTTGGGAAATTTGAACGATCAGTTCAACTTGAATATTTTCCAAAAAGATTGAATCTTGAGTTAAATTGAGTTTTACTTTGACAGCAAAAACAATATAAGTTGAGTTTTGAATTTTGGATAGTCGATTTGGATTGTATGTCTAGCATTGTGAATTGATGACATAGCAATTGATCTCTATTAAATATATATCTGTTGGTGGCGGAGAATTTATTCTTTTAGCTTAACACCCTTCTGTGAGACTACGAGCTTAGAGGTTATATATCGATAGACATCAATTATGTGTTGAGAATTGACGATGTAACGTGAAATCCAAATCGAATGTGAAGTCGATAATGAATTGGATTATGAATGTGAATTAGGTTTGAGATAACCTTAAATTTTCAAATCGATTTAGAGGAAAATTTTAAAATGAGATGGAAAATTTTGGAATCCTCTATTTGTTATGAATGTGAATTGAGTTTTCGTAACTTATATATGTGAATGTAATAATTCGAAAACTATCAGTTTGGAAAGTCATTATTATGAAAGTCATGTGTAGGTTTACATAGGTATGATATGTACGAAATATGAAATGAAGTACTATATGTATATGACATATGTTTTCTAAAAACTGAGGATATGGAAATGTACCTTCCATTTATTATTTGTGAAGGTGATTGGAACTCGGTGGAGTGTCCGTTGGAAATCGTAGCTACGTAGAATTTCCATTAGTGGAATGTCCATTGGGACTGACTGGAATCCCCGACGATGGATCATCGTGTTGGGATTATGTGAATTGATGCTGGCGTAATTCGTGGGGCGTGATGCCTACAGTTACAAGCGATTCCACTGGGATAGTGGCGCAACCGCCGTGTAAACTGCGATCTAGAGGCCAAAGCGTAATTTGAGGGGCGAGATGCCTACGGTCACGAGCGATTCTACTGGGATAGTAGCGTAACCGCCGTGTGAACCGCGATCTATGGCAACAACCATGGCGAAATTCAAGAGAGATGTGAAATCTACAGTTATAAGCGATTCTACTGGGATAGTAGCGTAACCGCCGGGTAAACTGTGATCCATGGGGGAACGTGCTTTCCATATCCATTTTTAAAAGAATTTTTAAAAAGTATTTTCACTGGGAGTTGAAACAAGTCTATTTAGTACTTGGAGATTTTTAGTCTTGCGCCTGGCCAGCGTATGCCTAATGTCTGTGAGAACGAAGATGGACTTGTTAAACTTCGAGTTAGCAAGTATTTTCAAACTTTGAATAGAAAATCAATAGTTTGAAATTAGAATTACATAATTCTAACCTAATGAATTAAGGAAGAAGATTTTTAAAATATCTTGAAAGCCTACAGCTTTGGAAAAGATATAATAGGCAAATATCTAGCATGAAGAATTTCAAGTTTAAAAATCTGAGTTTTGTAAGTCAAAATTTTTGGTAAAAGACTTTTGCGTCTTGATTGTAGAAATCGATGAATAAAGATAGTGAAATAAAATAAAGGGAATAAATCCTATATTTATTCATAAGTTCGAACCTGGTAAAAAAATTGTGTAGGGTATAAATATCGGTGAAATTTAGCAATCGTTTTTCCTAACTTATAATTTCGGGACGAAATTCTTTAAGGAGGGAAGATTGTAACAACCCTGAATTTTGAACAATTTAAAAATGAAAATATTTAATTAATTTTAAATATTTGAATGATAATTGAATTCCCAATATAAATATGAATTGGCGATTAAATTTTAGAATTTAATTTATTTAAGTTGAATAAAATATGAATTTGACTTTGGAGTTGAAATTGAATATTGAATTTGTATTTTAAATTCGAACTAATGACTTAGAAAAAATAGTTTGGATTTACGAATTTTTATTTATGTAAATTAATAAATTGATGGTTAGTTTTAAATAACATTTTTCTTTTCTTTCAAATAAAAAGGAATAAAATTTTATCAATACAAAATACAAGTATAAAATCTAATTGTGAAACACGTTAATATAAATTTATGTTTGATAGTTGAACTGCAAAGCGTTTATATGTTTATTTAAGAAAAATAATTTACAAAACAAAATTGAATTCAAAATAAAAATAAAAATATAATAATATATAAAAAAAGAAAAAAAAAAGAGTACATTGCCTTACTTTCATCAGCTACAAACACGCCATTCATCATGCCATAACTCACGCACCCTTCCTTTCATAAGCAAGGCCGACATCTCCTTCCCCTTCTCTTTTATATCCGATACCCCCTTTTTTCTCCTTTTCAAATCATCAGGAAAAAAAAAAATCAAACGATAAATTTATGGCGGCTCATGCTCGTCCTTCATTCGCTCGATCTAAATGAGGGTTTCGGCTTCAAATTTTTTTCGCGACCGCTTCGAAGCAAGGTGAGTAATTTATACTCACATCTAATTCAAATTCTTTGACCTCGTTTGCTTATTTTGTTTCATTGTTTCGGCCTTGACTTGATTTTTGGATGTTGAATTGGTTTGAATTGGGCACTGACTTGTTTAAAATCGGCCTTGGCAATTTTGTGACAGTTGATTTTGATTTCCCTACTTTGCCAATTTAGGTATATTCGTGATTTCTACGGCTTGCTTTGAGTTTTCTTGGTTATTATGGTGTTAAATTCTGTGAGACATGATTTATTGAATTTCGTTGGTCTGGGATTAAGTGAATTTGCATTATTACTACTAGTTTGACTTTGGCATTTAACAGTTATTTTGAACTCTATGTTGACCTTTGGAACTACTATCCCTGACATTGTTCGATTTTAGCTTTGACTACCTCGACCCTGGATTGATTCTAAACTCCGGATTGATGCTGAACTTCGGCCTTAAACTTGGTTTCTGTGAAAACTATTTTGAGATAAAAATCTCACTCTCATTCTTCTGATAGCTTCGACCACTGCCTAGCTAAGCTTGAAAACTCTGTATTGAGTTGATTTGAGACTGTGTTGACTCGTTTTGACTTGGGTTATTTGTTTGCCCTGTTTCTCCATGCCTCTGTTTATAGGTGTACTCATTTGTCTTTGTTGTTTACGGAGTATTGACTTGTATCACAGCAAACTGCATGTTATTTCTTGAATTAACCTGAACTTGGTTTTGTCTTTTGATGTAAATCAAACCTTAGTATGATGTTTGTGTCACTTGTGTCTGCCTCTGCTCCAAATTCACAGTGCACACTTGATCACTACATATCACTGCATATACTCTCGGATACGAGTATACTTGTTCGAATTAGCATTGTCATTTGTACTGGCCATTGCTCTTTGGTGTAGGTTGTTTTGTATTTCCATTTGTACTCAAGTTTGAATCTTGTTCATGTCGATAATTACACGGCTGCACTTGTTTGATTTTTGTCCCTGTGACTTCGGCCTGACTTTGTTTATGCGACATTTCTGGTGCATTGGCTTCGGCCATTACTTTAATGGTGAAATCCTTTATCCATAATTAGTTGGAATTCGACTGTGTATTTTGTTCCAGTCGTGGTATTGCAGGTTTCAACTTGTACTACCTGCTGCACTTCATTAGTTTGAAACAGCTACTTGATCTTTGTTGATGTATTTGTGATATATGTTCTAAGATGATTTCTTTTTCAGTTTTAGTAGTTTATATGATGGTGTTTAATACACCTCTGATAACTCCAGTACTTAATGCATTCCATTTATAACTTCTTTGATTTTCTGAATATTATGAATTTTGATTTTTGTGGCCCGTGTATGTCGGCTCTAGCCATCTTCGTGTTCAACCCTGAGCAGTGTAGATCTGCTGTTGCAACTGCAGTGGCATTTTGTATTTTATATTGTAACCGTGTCATTGTACTTTGAGACCATCTGTTAACTTTATAGCTTCGAGCTCTGCATAGTGCTTATGCATTGAGTCATGTTGCTGTTGAAGAGTTGTGTTGTTCAATTTCGGAAGAATTTTTTTTTGACATGTGCACTGAGTCAATTCTCATGTACATTGTTGCCTTTATTTTCATTGCACTGGTAATCTCGGTTGTGCCTTGGTCTTTGGTGATTTCTTCGCAATGCTGAGTTGTATTTTGTGTCGTTGTACATATGAAATTAATTCATATGTACGCTAAACATTGAACCTCAGTGTCGTTTACTTGCATTCACTTGCTTACATGTTTTGGTGATTACAGTGTTGATTTTGGCCTGCTGTTCAATGGTTGTGGCATCGATATTTGATTATTTATTGCTTCTGATTTTACTGAATTTTGATAGTCTCAACTAATTTGCTTCGAGACAGTTTTTATTGCGTTGTGATCTTGTGGTGGCTGCGTTATTGTTGTAGTTGCCCTTGTGTCCAAGTAATGGGGCTGCAGTTCATTTTTATGAAAATTTTGCACTTGTTGAAATGTGCAGTAATCAGTTGTTTGGAAACTTGGTTCTTGAGTTACTTGAGTATATGCAAAACAATTGCATTTCGACCTTGCCTTGTTGCACGGGTTTTGGTGTTGCAGCCACGTTGAGTCATTGACTTGACCTTTTGCATTTGGTTGCAGTTGATTTGGGCCTATTTAATCACAGTCTACATTTCTGATAGTGGATTTGCACTTAAATTTCTAGCCCGTTATACTCAGTTTTATTTGCAGTTGCGTTGAGTCACGATAGCGCTGACTTGACCTCTGCAGCTTCGATTTCTGTTAGTTTTTACTGTTGTGGTGATTTCTATTTCATTACGGTAGTGGCGAGGCAGTGCACGCAAGCATGAACTGCAGCCACACGAAGTTAACATTTTAAAAATGTGGCGAGGCCGTACACGCGTGTGTGTACTGCAGCCCTACCAAATATAATGTTTTAATTGATGTTTTCTTTTTGATGAAAATTATTTTATGTTGCCAATTCAATATATTTTGAATCGATTTTGATGATTTTGTCGTTAATTGCCGTTTAGGCAAATTTTGATTGTTTTCTAAATTATCCTCATCAATAATCCCTTCATCTATCCTCATTGATAATTTGAATCTACTAATTTGTTGTTTAACACTGTTAAGTGTTATATTTACCGTTATCCGATTTCTCGTTAAAGGATCAGATAGGTGAATTTATATTTGACCGTCGTCTAATTGCAATTTGATTATTATTGCCTCTATGCACTAATAACTAAGTTTGAATTAGACTGACCTGTGTATTATTTTCTTTTGAATGTAATACTCGGGTGAGACCGAGTATTTTACAGCTTGAAGATTTTCAGGCCGCAAAGTTAGAGAGAGTTGGGGAAATTGCTTCACTTTAGCTTTTCGAAGAATTTTTGTACTTTAAAGAAATATTCCGTTGTATAAAAATTTAATGCATTGTACAAACTCTGATATATGTATAAAAATTCATTTATGTAAAATATTATGATTATTCTATGATTCTGTGGCTGTTCTGTTTAAACTCTATAAACTGAATAACAATCCGTCATTTTGAACGTCTCAAGTTGGTTTAATTACCGACTGGGGGCGGTCAGAGCGGCGGGTCGTTACACAATAGATACAAACAATGTAATCGTCTTGATCAATCATTGTATTTTAACATGTTTAATATTAGCTGAATTATTTACTAAAAATGAACACTTTTAAATTTGAATGAATTATTGTCTGTCAACGATCCTTTTGAAATTTATCACCTGTACTTTTTTATACACTTAAATTGCATTGAAGAAAGAAATTAGTAATACACACCCAAGCTACTAGATGGGCTTTCTTACATGCTGAACTTTGTTTTTATATTTTTGTATTTTTGTTTGGAAAATATGATAACAAAATCAGATCAGAAAGGTACGAAATTGTGTTTTATTGTTTGTGCGTCGAGATCTCACTTAAAGTTAAGAAAACAGATAAGGCTATATATATGTCATACTTTGTTTTTCTAGCAGTAATAACCTGTGTGTTGATCTTTCATATTTACAATTATTGATGTAATCAACGCTACAATTCGACTACTTCACACATGCCACTTTATATATAGAATCACTGGTCTGTGAATTTGGTGTTTACTGGTAGTTTAACACTTCTGTCACACAATGCAAATAATTCCCACTAAAATATACAGACTCGGATTTTAGGATTTATTTATAGAAGTGTGCTAGATAATAATCATTTCTTTCTAGCATAGTGTTAGCCATAATTTAAGTGGCAATTTCCTTTAGTGGGATTCTTTCCTTCTTACATAATTCACATCACTGTTTATGGTTAGGCACTTGAATGACATACACTAATTTGATACAAGTTGAACTTGCAAATTTCAAAAGGTGTTTAAGTGATTCTGTACACACACACATAGAGTCTAGAGAGCGAATACTGACAAAATTGTGTTCATATATTGCCACATCATGAAAGCATGCTTGCCTTCTTTTTATCGAGTATCACATCTTTGAATAAAAAATATGGTAAAAGTAAACAATGCACATCTTATTCATTATATGAAACTATACAAAGATATTTATGTTTGAAAATCTTTAAATACTGTACATTTGTATACTTGTGCATCATGCACACCAGTATAGACCATGTTAAACAATTAAATATCACATACCAGCAGCTATAAATACAATATAACATGCATGCCTATGCCGTATCATTCTAATCTTACTGCATTTCCAAATCACTTACTATTCCACTCTAATAATCTCTAATTAAAACTTAGTAAGAAAATTGGAACTAACTCCTGGTATGTCTGCTCTAGTCATTTGAGGTGCTAATGGAATGGTAACAGTTACTATCATATTAATGGGTTCATTGTATGTATGTTGTTTAAAGCAAATATATGCTATAAAAATGTGCTCAATTTAAAACATATGGAAATACATATACTTACTTGATATTTACTTCTGTTTCAGGCAAAGCTATCGGCCTGGCTCTTGCCAAAAATGGTCTCTTTTTGTAACTGTTGGTTATTTTTCGAAGAGGGAGGAACTGAAACTGCTTCCTTGTTAGAAAATGAGAACAAAAAGTTCCATCCTGACATAGATTATCCTTCTGCAATGTTCATCAAATGTGATGTTACTAATACTGGTATATAACCATACATGTGACATGTAACTTAATATAGTACTATATATAAGATTTCACTATTACAAATGACAAGAAACTTTGGATCCATTTTGCGTAGGTGAAGTATCTGCTGCATTCGAGAAGCATGTAGAGATATATGGAAGTCTAGAAATTTGTGTAAACAGCGCAGGAGTTGGTACTACAGTAAAACGCTATGATGAAGATGTATCTGATGGCATTAATACATAGAGACGTATCATCAGTATAAACTTTGTTGCTGTTATTGATTGCACTAGAATTGCGGTAAAAATAATTATTTCAGTCAATAATACGGAGAAAGTTTAGCAACTACTGGAAGATAAAAAATTTTGCAGAATTTTAGGCTAATTTTCGTTACTGTTTTGCAGATCCAAACAATGTGGAAAACTAAGAAGCCTGGGGTAATTATCAATCTTCGGTCAGCATTCGGTCTTTACCCAATGTGTGTTGATCCAATCTATTCAGCCAGTAAAGGTATGAATTAGATGCACTCCTATTTGTAAGAATTTGGTAATTTGAAGTAATTTTATTTTTAAAATGATGCGAATAAATGTTTAGATAGCTCAGAACAGAAAGTTTGAAATACATATATGAATGTCATACTTTAGAATAACATATACATAATAGTCATTGAAATTTATATAATGTGTATGTAAACAATAAGTGAATATCATTGTAAAGCATGGAGTTTAGAACTGATTACATGCGGAAAACGAACTGTTTTTCATTCATTTATTTTCAGGTGGGGTTTTTCTATTTACTCGATCATGTCGTGAAGGGATCCGTGTTAACGTCCTTTGTCCTGAGGTGTAATTTAATAAGATTTATGTTTTCTTTTCATTTTAAGATTTAAATAACCATATGCTTAAAAAATATTCTTATGTACTTGATACAATGTGTTGATTTCATGCAGTTTGTGGATACCGAAATAATATCCGAGAACAGATGAGAACCCACTAGCTAAAGGTACATCTCAGCAAATATATGTGTTGTCGAATTCTTTATTAGACATGTCATGTTTTTGATACATAAGGTTCTTTGTGATACACATAAGGTTCTTTGCGATAAACATGTGGTTTTGTGGTTTGATTGGAGTGTCGCATTCGTTCTTGTAAGCTTCAAAATATTTCGTAATAGTGAAACTTAAAGTTTTCACAATAAACTTTGTAGAATGTTATATGAACTAATCAGTATGTTTGATTTTCTTTACAATTTGATGATATATTAGTTTTGTAAACTAGGTTTCATGTTTGTTATTGCTATAAATTTGAATTTGTATAGTTGAATGAAATAATTTGCGATTATACTATATGATCTGGAATGAGATATGGTTGAATGAAATACTATTAGATGCTGAATAAGATATGGTTCTTTTTAATGTGTTCAGATGTGAAGATGCATTGAGTTTAATGTGTTCAGCTGTAATAAAAATTGGTGCTATATAGTTTTTTTGATATTGTTTTAGTTATCACGGTTATAAGTGTTAGAAAATAACCTTTCGTAATGGTATAACTGTGATATAATTTGCATTTGTCACGGTTATAAGTGTTAGAGTTTCCTTTTTGGTAATGGTTATAAATGTTAGAAACTATTGTTCTGTCATGGTTATAAGTGTGATACTATCTAAATTTTCCACGGTTATAAGCGTTAGTAATAACCTTTTTATCACGATTATAACCGTGAGTAAATACTGTTCCGTAATGTTTACAAGTGTGATAATATCTAAATTTATAACGGTTATAAGCGTGATAAATTACTATTTTTATCACGATTATAATCGTGAGAAAAAGTGTGACTGAGTTTGCCCACGGTACCTATTTTCACGGTTATAACCGTAACAAATTAGTTTTGTCATGCTTATAATCGTGAGGAAATTGCCTTTTTGGTAGTGTGCTGCAATCTTCTCCCCACTCAAATTTCTTTCTTTTCTTGACTACATTGAAGAATGGGATGCATTTATCGACCGCCTTGGAGATGAATATGCTCAAAGCTGCAATTCTACCATTCAAATTCATTACGTGTTTGCTTGTTTTAGGCTTGGCCATGTTTTTGATAGCTTGGATTAGGTTAGGATTGACTTCAATCCCTTACGCACTAACAACGTAACCTAACAGGTTTCCGGAGTGAATCCTAAAAGAACATTTCTAAGGATTCAGTTTCATTTAATAATTTCGCAATACTTTAAACATTTCTTCAAGATCTTTAAGGTGACTCTGAGCTTTATAGGATTACTAGCATATCATCCACATAAACTTCCATATTTCATCCAATCTATTCCTTAAACATTATATTGAACAACTTTTAATAAGCAGCTCCTGCATTCTTTAGCCCGAAAGGCATTGCTTTATCAAAAATGTTCCCTAATCGGTAATGAAGCTTGTATGCACTTCATCTGGCTTGAACATGGGTGTTTGATTATATCCTAAATAAGCATCCATGAGAGATAATAGCTTGCATGCACTAGTTGCATCAGCTAACTGGTCTATTATGGGTAGTGGATAACAATCATTTTGACATGCTTTGTTTAAATCAGTGTAATCAACATAGGTTCTCCACTTGCCATTTGACTTCTTTACCAACACTAGGTCTGCTAGCCATTTCGGATAAATAAAATGTGACGACCCAAACTCGATGTCCAATAAACGACATCAAATTCGCATCGACGGAGCTTATAACAACAATTAGATGAATATAAAACAGCGGAACAGAATCAATATCATAAATAACATCACTGTTACAACATCAACATAATATCCATACTGCAACAGAGTACATAATACATACCCTACAACTCCAATACAACATCATGATAATACAACAATGATCATATATCCAAAAATCCTCAAACGAAAGAGGTGATAACGAACTCCCAAAAGCTAACACCTGAAATCTCCAAAAGCTTCCAAGATAGCTCTAAGATAAGAGCTCCAAAATACTGCTACTCCAAAATATAGAAACCTGCTACTAGGCTGCCCGTGTGGAAATAATGGGCACCCAGAGTTTAGGAAAGAAAATAATAAACTCCGGATCAGTCATGGGACTGGTATGAGTAAACAAGACAGTTGTATTTTAAATAAACAAGACTTATAAAAGAATTTACGTAATGCTTTTAAAAATGGAACTACCATAAGACCTCCCGCCACACACACAATGCAAACGCAGAATTGGAGGAGATTTCTTCTTATGATAGTTAAATATGCTTGGTACGAGAAAAGAATTCTTTGATATTATTACTAGTGCATAGTGAAGTAAATCATTTCGAAAATAGAATATTAATCTTAGCCAACATAGACATTTCGAACTATGCCTACTATAGCTACCATGTTTTGTGGCAGGTTACCGCCACGCTGCATGGCAGGTTCTACAACTAAGGCCGTACAGGGTTTCGTATTGTTTTATTGGATTTCCAACAAATGGTCAGGCCAAGGAACTTCCCATTGCCACATGAGAACGCCTCTGGAAGGACGTCCCCGAGAACCAAACCGGATCTCTGCCAATACAAGGCCGGGTTACCCCTAACTGGGTAACTACTGACACGAGTATGCCATCTCCCGGTCGTAACCAACCTTTAACCGGGGCCCCAGCAACAAATCACAAAATCATATATATATATATATATCTGTGATATCAACATAAGTTAAGTATCTGGGCTCCATACCATGATACCACTTCTATCCAGAAGGAAATGTACATACCCTAAGGGGTGCTACCCCCAATAACCTTGCTGCATCTTTCCTGTTTTGACCATTTCGGGGTGTGACGTCCGACGAAGTCACGTCCACAAAAACACACTTTATACAAAAGCCGTGCTTTGGGTCAACAAATGATCATAGAAATGATCACCAAGACAGACGATCAAACAAATGATCCTATCACAAATAATCAACACAATGATCATTTCACAGCAACACTCAGCATGCCACATTACCAAATTGGGAATATATTGCTGATAACCTTCAACTATATAACCTCTGAGCTCGTACGTCTCAGAGAAGGGTGTTAAGCTAAAAGAATAAATTCTCCGCCACCAACAGAAATATATTTGAAAGAAATCGGCTTTATATCTTAATTTGTAATGTCAGACATACTATCCATACAAGTCTGTTCCGGGCTCGAACAGAACCGAAGGTACTTCCAAAGAAGTCCTTGCAATCCGGATATCCACAATCCTGATCAGATTCCCCATCACATATGGAGAACTCTATATCGGAGCAACTCGGTGCAGAGTCAATCGATAGATCATCCTATCGCTCTCGCAAATACCCGGTCTTCAACACCGGTTTTCAAATGCTATCCATAACGTCGAATCACATATTCGAAATGGGTTATACGACCCAAAGGTCCTTTCCCGGCTAATTCGAATAGTGAGTGTCAAATTTTAAAACATATGGATGTCATTCACAAATATTCACAGGTTCGATGTGGGTTTCGGATAACCAATGGAAATCCGATTCCCTGTCGCATCGAAGTTTTAAATGCCGTTTTACGGCAGCAAGTTTTCACATCAATATAGAACAAATCATAGTCACAGTGCATCACACAGTATCACAGTCACAACAGAAATATCAATCTAGTGCATAGCAATAGTTAATTATTTACCAATCCAAGTGAATGGGATTTAATAAATTTACCAAATAATTATTTTTAAATCAATGATAAAAATTTGGATAAACAAATTAAATCTTAATTAACTCGATAAATTGTTTCAAAATTAACAAATTCTTAATTAAAATTTAATTAAATACTTAATTGTTTATTAATCAATTTAATTACAAATCATTCTTAATTACTTTTCATAACCATTAATTAATACTCTAATAAAACTTAATTATTCATTCATTGATTTCTTAATTTCTTAGTAAATCAATGATTAATCCTTAACTCTTAACGAAATTACTTAATTAATTAACTATTAGTTCATAGTTAAATTTTTTTTTCATAATCAATAAATATAAATTATTCACTAATTTATATTTACTAAGAAATCTCTCTTAAACTTTTGAAATCAATTTATTACAAATTTGAGAACTTAAATGTTAATTTAAATTCCAACACTAGTTTTATATTAATTACTTGATTAAAATATAAATTAGATCAAGAAAACTTTGTTAAGTTTTTACTTATTTCATTAACTTGTAATGAAACTTGATTTAATTGTCATACAGCAATTACCACTTAAACTTGTTTAAGCAATTTACATACCATTTTTAGTTTGCAGGTTTCAGAAATCAAACCGAGCAAATCTTCTGTTCACTCGAGTAAACACTCGACCCTTTTCATTTCTTCCCCGAGTCTCTCTCTCTGTTCGTTCGCGTATCCTTCTTCCCTGTTTCATTCTTTTTTTTTCTTTTAACTTTCTAGTTTTAAAACCAGATAGCTTAAATTTTTAAGGACTCGAACTATACGAGAGAAACTCAGGCAACTTCAAAAAAAACCCGGAGTCTTCCCTGTTTCATTCGCGAGTCCCTCTTCTTCTTCCTGTTATTATTTTTGTTTTTTTCACTGGCACATCACCACCACCGTTCACGTGCACGGTGGTTCGCGACCTCTCCGATGGCCATCGTGACCATCTACAAATCGCAATTCATCCCCCTATTCGAAAACGATGATCAATTTAATGTTAACGACCCCACAACGAAATCGAGCTTCCAGCTCGAAACTCGAACCCATCCTCACCAACAAATTCGCTTCGCCCTCGTTGCTCCAACCATCGGAGCAGCTCAAACTTCGTCACCATCACGTCCACACCTCATGCCATCATTCCCCTCAAAATCCCCTAACTCGATGCGTCAGAGGTGGCGTACACATCGCGTTTTCCAGACCGTATACATTTCGAGACTAAAACCCTAGTTTGATCTCAAACTCCCAATTCACACAATAGAAAAATTAATTTGTATTTTTCCCAACATTCTTGAGTATTAAACTAGCTCTACACGAAATCTCAACATTCAAAAATCTTTTGATTTACAGGAATTGATTTAAAAGCAACATTTGCTAAAATACAAACTGCTCCTAAGATACCCAAGTAAAAATCTTCATTTCTGTTTTAAAAATCCTATTTTCATATGTTCGTTCAAATTATAATACCAATTCAATGATTTAAAATGTTTGAATTTACCTTAAAATCTTGTTTTTACTGTAATATTCATGTTACAGAGTCAAAATTTTTGATTTCAAGCTTAAACAAAAGTTTAAACTGTGAGTCAAGTATACACCACCTATTTTGTTTTAAGTATCCTAAAAAATGTTAAATGAAGTTCCTTTGAATCTTTTTTTTTCTAATTAACTAGCTCCTGAGATATGATCATTTAAAGAACAGAGCTCACATGTTTTTTTCCAGAAACACAGAACAATATGCAGAACAATATTTTTTTTTGTTTATATACAACAAAACATAAATTCATGGATTAAGTATTTATATTTCAAATAAATATAGGTTTACTCACCTGAACAATATAGAAACAGAGAATACTTTTGTTTCTTTTTAACTGCAGTTTGATTCTTCTTCTCTGGTTTGGTTTTTTTTTAACTTCTTTTTATTTTTCTGTTTTGATCACCTGAATGCTTTTGAATTTATGAAATATGATGTTTTCTTTTTCAGGTTTGCAGAAGTTTGTTGAATGAAATAAAGAGGCAGGTTGATGTTTACTTATAACAGATTGTTTACTGAGGTTGATTAAAACAAGTACAGGATAAACCATGCTGAAAGTAAAAGCATTGAATGCAGGTATGTTGCTTTGTAGATGCTTGCATTTAATGTAAGCATGTTTTAAGAAGCTTCTATACTGTGCACCTGTAAAAATGTGCTGTTTGATTTATATAAATATTATTTTGTTTGAATGTTTTACTCTCTTGCATCTTCTTTTATATGTACAGTTTATATGTTTTATATTTTTATTAGCTAATGTTTTGTTTTTATTTTATATATATATAGGTGTGTTGTTTTGTTTATTTTGCTAAATGTAAGAGTTTGTTTTTATTTTATCTTATTTTCTTTTGCTTAAATATTTACTGGTTTGTATAGTAACATATTCATTTGATTCATTTGTTTAATTATTTGTTCATTTGTTCTCTTATGTCTTTATAGTGTTTATAGCAACTTGTTTTAGTTATTAACTTTTAATAATTTATGTGATTTTATTACAATATACATTTTCTTAAATTTAATTTCTATTCAAGATTTAACTTATTAATATTTAATCTATAACTTATATATATATTTTTTTTAGACTTAAACAATTTCTTGTTTTGTTGAATATTTCATTTCTTTATAACTTTTCAATTTTTATTTCAAAAAGTTCCAATATATTACTAAAATTTAAATTCATAAATTTCGGGATGTTACAATATCCCCTCCTTAAGAATATTTCGTCCTCGAAATTGAAAGAAAGAGAAACTTAAACAAAAAAATAGACAAATTTAAAAACAAGGAAATGACTTACAGTTTTAAGTCGTGATGTCAATTCTGCATTTGGGATATGACTTCTTCATATTCTCTTCAGTCTCCCAAGTATAGTCCTTTGGATCGCCACTCCATTTAACTTTGACCAATTTCACAATTTTGTTCCTCAATCGCTTCTCATCACGATCAACAATTTTCATCGGTTCCCTTCTAACTGCCAAGTTGGGAGTGATTTCTAGATCCTGCTGAGCAGCTTCTTCAATTATATCATCTGGATCGTGCACATATTTCCGAAGGTTAGAAATATGGAACACATCATGTACGCCAGACAACCAGCTGGGTAACTGCACTCTATATGCTAGAGAACCAATCCTTTCCAGAATAGGAAAAGGACCAATATAACGCGGTGCCAACTTTCCAGTTTTCCCGAATCTCAACACACCCCGTATCGGAGATACTTTCAGAAATACAGAATCTCCAACTTGAAATTCCAAATTTCTCCTTCGACAGTCATAGTAGCTCTTCTGACGGCTTTGGGCAGTTAATATCTTCTTTCGAATAAATTTTACCTTCTCAGTGGCTTCTTTTATCATATCTGGTCCAAGAACAAGTCTGTCACCTGATTCGATCCAGCATGTAGGTGATCGACACGGACGACCATATAAAGCTTCAAAAGGAGCCATTTCTAAACTGGCCTGATAACTGTTATTATAAGAGAATTCAACCAGATGCAAATGGTCCTCCCAAGAACCACCAAAATCATGAACACAAGCACGCAGTAGGTCTTCTAAAATTCGGTTAACTCTCTCAGTCTGTCCATCAGATTGCGGATGATAAGCAGTACTGAATTTTAATTTCGTTCCCAATGCATCCTGAAACGCTTCCCAAAATCTACTAGTGAAGATCGGGTCACGATCACTCACTATACTACTGGGAATACCATGGAGGCGAACAATTTCCTTTATATAAATACCTGCCAAGCTTGCCGCAGTCCGAGTAGATTTAACTGGAATGAAATGAGCATTTTTGGTTAGACGATCTACAATAACCCAAATCGCTTCATTGCCTTTCTTGGTTCGTGGCAATCCATCAATGAAATCCATTGATACCTGATCCCACTTCCATTTCGGTACTTCTAAAGGTTGAAGTAAACCGGCCACTTTCTTTTGGTCGCTCTTTATTTGCTGACAAGTAGCACAGCGACTAATATAAATAGATATGTCTCTCTTCATCGTTTTCCACCAGAATGTTCTTTTAACATCTCGATACATTTTGTTGACTCCTGGATGGATGCTGAATTTGGACTTGTGGCATTCATCCAATACTTCACGTTTCAGTTCTGGAATGTCAGGGACACAAATTCTGCCCTTGATCCTTATAACTTCTCTATTATCTATCTCAAAACTAGTGTCTTCGCCCTGGCATATTCTTTTATGGATTCCTCGAAGAAACTCATCTTCTTTCTGCTGTTTTGAGATCTTCTCAAGGAGAGTAGGAGTGATAACAAGATATGCGAGAACAGCATGTTCCCTACTTAAAGCATCGGCAACCACATTGGCTTTTCCCGGCGTATATTGGATATCTAGGTCATATGATGCTAGAAATTCCAACCAACGTTGTTGTCGCAGATTCAGATCCTTCTGGGTGAAAAGATATTTCAAGTTTTTATGATCGGTGAATAATTCGAATTTTTCACCTAAAACAAAGAGAGTTTATTAGGTATATTTCTTTAATCAAGTTAGTTTCATAAATCGTTAGGAAAGCTGAAAAGATTCTTACCCAGAAGATAATGTCGCCATATTTTCAAAGCGAAAACAACAGCCAAAAGTTCCAAATCGTGCGTTGGGTAGTTCTTCTCATGCGGACGTAATTGTCTACTTGCGTAGGCAACCACCTTTCCATTTTGCATCAATACTGCACCTACCCCTTCACCACATGCATCAGTATAGACAGATAAGCCTTGGTTCCCATTAACAATAGTGAGAACAGGAGAAGTGGTCAATCTCTTTTTCAACTCTTGAAAAAATTCCTCACATCTTGAAGTCCAAATGAACTTTGCATTCTTCATTGTTAACTTAGTCAGCGGACTAGCCAACTTAGAAAAATCTTGAACGAATTTCCGATAATAGCCTGCTAAACCCAAAAAGCTTCGAACTTCTCTTGGAGTAGTGGGTTGTTTCCAATCAAGAATAGCGGAAATTTTGCTAGGATCTACTGAAATTCCTTCTTCATTAACAATATGGCCAAGGAATTTTACTTCATTGACCCAGAAGTGGCATTTGGAAAATTTTGCATAAAGAACATTTCTCCTCAAAATTTCTAAGACAATTCTAAGATGCTCGGCATGCTCTTCTTTAGTCTTAGAATAGATCAAAATATCATCAATGAATACTAGTACAAATTTATTCAAAACTTCCCGAAACACACGAGTCATAAGATCTACGAAGTATGCTGGAGCATTGGTTAGCCCGAAAGGCATAACCAACCATTCATAGAACATATTAGGACCTCTGAAAGCAGTCAGATGTACACAATCTTCGGCGATTCGTAATTGATGGAATCCTTGGGCTAGATCCATCTTTGAAAAGAAACGCGCGCCATGCAACTGATCAAATAAATCATCAATCCTGGGCAGTGGAAATTTATTCTTGAGAGTTTGTTTATTTAGATCGCGGTAATCTACACATATTCTCAAAGATCCGTCTAATATGGCAACAAATACGACGGCTGAACCCCATTCAGAAACACTGGGTCGAATTAATCCTTTTGCTAGTAGCTCATTAGTTTGATGAATCAATTCAATCTTTTCCCTGGGTGCCATCCTGCGACTTGCGTGAACAACAGGACGAGTATTAGGTACAAGATCGATTCGGAATTCTATTTCTCGATGAGGAGGTAAAGATTTCACTTCTTCAAATACGTCGGAAAAATTTCGAACAACAGGTATAGACTGTAAAGTGGGTTCAAGATTTCCCAAAGTATATATCAATCTGTCGCTCCTTGGACTTGGATTCTCACAAGAGATTTCAATAAAATTTCCAAGGCTTGTTTTGATTAAAACTGTACGATTACTACACTCCAATCTAGCATCGTATCTCGATAACCAGTTCATACCGAGTAAGATTTCAAATTCATCAAATTCGACGACATAAAGGTTGATAGGAAATTTATAGCTAGCATATGAAATAGGAACTCTCTTACAATATGAACTAAGATTTACGGGACCTCCAACCGGATTTTTTCACGCAAATAAGATCGTCAGCGAATTTAGTTTCAAATCCCAATTCATTTACGGTTTGTTGGGAGATAAAGCTATGTGAAGCTCCTGTATCAAATAAAGCTCTAACAGTTCTATTATTAATAGTAAGGTTACCTTCCAAAACACTTTTCCCTTTGTCAGCTTTTGAAGATGAGGGGTCCTCCTTTATCGTGTAAACTTTTGCCACCTGCGCTGGCTTCATCACTGGGCAATCTTTAACTAAATGTCCCGGTTTATGACAATTGTAACATTCTCTAGCTGGTTTCTTCGGTTTTGGGCAGTCATTTGAATAGTGGCCTTTCTCTTTGCAGTTGTAACAAGTGACATTTTCTGTTGCTCTTCCTTGAATGTTCCTCTTCTTCTCATTGCCTTGCCAAGGTTTCTTGCCTCCGAATTTTCGCTTTTTATAATTCTGACTACCTGAATTACCTTTCTCCACAGTTGCTTCTTGTATATCAAGAGTAGCGTACCTGTACCCCATATCTACCAAATCTGAAAAAGATTCTTTAACATGACCTGTCATTCTTCCATGATATTTCTGGTTCATTCCCCGGATAAACCTTTCGTTTTTCTTCAGAGGTGTATTTAGCAATTCCGGGCCAAACCGAGATAGTTCGCTGAATTTATTCAAGTATTCTTCAAACGACAAACTTCCTTGCTTCAAATCCAGAAATTCCTGATACATTCTGGAAACTCCCGCCGATGGCATGTAACGTTTCTCAAACACTTCTTTAAAACGATCCCAAGTAAATTCTTCCTCGGGTTCATCTATAATGATGGTTTCCCACCAAGCTGAAGCTTCTCCTTGGAGTTGCCAAGAAGCTATAAGTCTTTTCTGCTCATCCTGCAATTTTAGCCCTTTAAAAATCTTTTCACACGATCTTACCCAAGCTTGAGCGTCAATAATTGACTCTTTGCCAATAAATGGTTTGCCACCAAGCTTTTCAAATTTCTTATATAATTCAGCCAAGTCCGGCTGCTGCTGAATTTCTATTACTGCTTCTGCGGCTGCGGGAATTTGATTTGGTGCTGTAGCATTGCCTTGACCCCTAATTCTTCCTCTGCGTTCACTCATTTTCACTATCTGAGATTAGTAAGAAAATTGATTCAGATATATAGACGAAATATCTTAAGGAATATCAGCAGTAAAAATAAACAGACTAAGAAATTTCAAAGTTTCAATTTTGATTATACTCATTCTAGGGTATACTTCACCCTATCTCTAATGAGCCATCTAATGTGTTATACTCCGTAGCTAAAGTTCTTACTCAACCAACAGCTCTGATACCAATTTGTGACGACCCAAACTCGATGTCCAATAAACGACATCAAATTCGCATCGCCGGAGCTTATAACAACAATTAGATGAATATAAAACAGCGGAACAGAATCAATATCATAAATAACATCACTGTTACAACATCAACATAATATCCATACTGCAACAGAGTACATAATACATACCCTACAACTCCAATACAACATCATGATAATACAATAATGATCATATATCCAAAAATCCACAAACGAAAGAGGTGATAACGAACTCCCAAAAGCTAACACCTGAAATCTCCAAAAGCTTCCAAGATAGCTCTAAGATAAGAGCTCCAAAATACTGCTACTCCAAAATATAGAAACCTGCTACTAGGCTGCCCGTGTGGAAATAATGGGCACCCAGAGTTTAGGAAAGAAAACAATAAACTCCGGATCAGTCATGGGACTGGTATGAGTAAACAAGACAGTTGTATTTTAAATAAACAAGACTTATAAAAGAATTATCGGAATGCTTTTAAAAATGGAACTACCATAGGACCTCCCGCCACACACACAATGCAAACGCAGAATTGGAGGAGATTTCTTCTTATGATAGTTAAATATGCTTGGTACGAGAAAAGAATTCTTTGATATTATTACTAGTGCATAGTGAAGTAAATCATTTCAAAAATAGAATATTAATCTTAGCCAACATAGACATTTCGAACTATGCCTATTATAGCTACCATGTTTTGTGGCAGGTTACCGCCACGCTGCATGGCAGGTTCTACAACTAAGGCCGTACAGGGTTTCGTATTGTTTTATTGGATTTCCAACAAATGGTCAGGCCAAGGAACTTCGCATTGCCACATGAGAACGCCTCTGGAAGGACGTCCCCGAGAACCAAACCGGATCTCTTCCAACACAAGGCCGGGTTACCCCTAACTGGGTAACTACTGACACGAGTATGCCATCTCCCGGTCGTAACCAACCTTTAACCGGGGCCCCAGCAACAAATCACAAAATCATATATATATATATATATCTGCGATATCAACATAAGTTAAGTATCTGGGCTCCATACCATGATACCACTTCTATCCAGAAGGAAATGTACATACCCTAAGGGGTGCTACCCCCAATAACCTTGCTGCATCTTTCCTATTTTGACCATTTCGGGGTGTGAGGTCCGACGAAGTCACGTCCACAAAAACACACTTTATACAAAAGCCGTGTTTTGGGTCAACAAATGATCACCAAGACAGACGATCAAACAAATGATCCTATCACAAATAATCAACACAATGATCATTTCACAGCAACACTCAGTATGTCACATTACCAAATTGGGAATATATTGCTGATAACCTTCAACTATATAACCTCTGAGCTCGTACGTCTCAGAGAAGGGTGTTAAGCTAAAAGAATAAATTCTCCGCCACCAACAGAAATATATTTGAAAGAAATCGGCTTTATATCTTAATTTGTAATGTCAGACATACTATCCATACAAGTGTATTCCGGGCTCGAACAGAACCGAAGGTACTTCCAAAGAAGTCCTTGCAATCCGGATATCCACAATCCTGATCGGATTCCCCATCACATATGGAGAACTCTATACCGGAGCAACTCGGTGCAGAGTCAATCGACAGATCATCCTATCGCTCTCGCAAATACCCGGTCTTCAACACCGGTCTTCAAATGCTATCCATAACGTCGAATCACATATTCGAAATGGGTTATACGACCCAAAGGTCCTTTCCCGGCTAATTCGAATAGTGAGTGTCAAATTTTAAAACATGTGGATGTCATTCACAAATATTCACAGGTTCGATGTGGGTTTCGGATAACCAATGGAAATTCGATTCCCTGTCGCATCGAAGTTTTAAATGCCGTTTTACGGCAACAAGTTTTCACATCAATATAGAACAAATCATAGTCACAGTGCATCACACAGTATCACAGTCACAACAGAAATATCAATCTAGTGCATAGCAATAGTTAATTATTTACCAATCCAAGCGAATGGGATTTAATAAATTTACCAAATAATTATTTTTAAATCAATGATAAAAATTTGGATAAACAAATTAAATCTTAATTAACTCGATAAATTGTTTCAAAATTAACAAATTCTTAATTACAAATTTAATTAAATACTTATTTGTTTATTAATCAATTTAATTACAAATCATTCTTAATTACTTTTCATAACCATTAATTAATACTCTAATAAAACTTAATTATTCATTCATTGATTTCTTAATTTCTTAGTAAATCAATGATTAATCCTTAACTCTTAACGAAATTACTTAATTAATTAACTATTAGTTCATAGTTAAATTTTTTTTTCATAATCAATAAATATAAATTATTCACTAATTTATATTTACTAAGAAATCGCTCTTAAACTTTTGAAATCAATTTATTACAAATTTGAGAACTTAAATGTTAATTTAAATTCCAACACTAGTTTTATATTAATTACTTGATTAAAATATAAATTAGATCCAGAAAACTTTGTTAAGTTTTTACTTATTTCATTAACTTGTAATGAAACTTGATTTAATTGTCATACAGCAATTACCACTTAAACTTGTTTAAGCAATTTACATACCATTTTTAGTTTGCAGGTTTCAGAAATCAAACCGAGCAAATCTTCAGTTCACTCGAGTAAACACTCGACCCTTTTCATTTCTTCCCCGAGTCTCTCTCTCTGTTCGTTCGCGTATCCTTCTTCCCTGTTTCATTCTTTTTTTTTCTTTTAACTTTCTAGTTTTAAAACCAGATAGCTTAAATTTTTAAGGACTCGAACTATACGAGAGAAACTCAGGCAACTTCAAAAAAAACCCGGAGTCTTCCCTGTTTCATTCGCGAGTCCCTCTTCTTCTTCCTGTTATTATTTTTTTTTTCACTGGCACATCACCACCACCATGCACGTGCACGGTGGTTCGCGACCTCTCCGATGGCCATCGTGACCATCTACAAATCACACTTCATCCCCCTATTCGAAAACGATGATCAATTTAATGTTAACGACCCCACAACGAAATCGAGCTTCCAGCTCGAAACTCGAACCCATCCTCACCAACAAATTCGCTTCGCCCTCGTTGCTCCAACCATCGGAGCAGCTCAAACTTCGTCACCATCACGTCCACACCTCATGCCATCATTCCCTTCAAAATCCCCTAACTCGATGCGTCGGAGGTGGCGTACACATCGCGTTTTCCAGACCGTATACATTTCGAGACTAAAACCCTAGTTTGATCGCAAACTCCCAATTCACACAATAGAAAAATTAATTTGTATTTTTCCCAACATTCTTGAGTATTAAACTAGCTCCACACGAAATCTCAACATTCAAAAATCTTTTGATTTACAGGAATTGATTTAAAAGCAACATTTGCTAAAATACAAACTGCTCCTAAGATACCCAAGTAAAAATCTTCATTTCTGTTTTAAAAATCCTATTTTCATATGTTCGTTCAAATTATAATACCAATTCAATGATTTAAAATGTTTGAATTTACCTTAAAATCTTGTTTTTACTGTAATATTCATGTTACAGAGTCAAAAGTTTTGATTTCAAGCTTAAACAAAAGTTTAAACTGTGAGTCAGGTATACACCACCTATTTTGTTTTAAGTATCCTAAAAAATGTTAAATGAAGTTCCTTTGAATCTTTTTTTTTCTAATTAACTAGCTCCTGAGATATGATCATTTAAAGAACAGAGCTCACATGTTTTTTTCCAGAAACACAGAACAATATGCAGAACAATATTTTTTTTTTGTTTATTTACATAAAAACATAAATTCATGGATTAAGTATTTATATTTCAAATAAATATAGGTTTACTCACCTGAACAATATAGAAACAGAGAATACTTTTGTTTCTTTTTAACTGCAGTTTGATTCTTCTTCTCTGGTTTGGTTTTTTTTTTAACTTCTTTTTATTTTTCTGTTTTGATCACCTGAATGCTTTTGAATTTATGAAATATGATGTTTTCTTTTTCAGGTTTGCAAAAGTTTGTTGAATGAAATAAAGAGGCAGGTTGATGTTTACTTATAACAGATTGTTTACTGAGGTTGATTAAAACAAGTACAGGATAAACCATGCTGGAAGTAAAAGCATTGAATGCAGGTATGTTGCTTTGTAGATGCTCGCATTTAATGTAAGCATGTTTTAAGAAGCTTCTATACCGTGTACCTGTAAAAATGTGCTGTTTGATTTATATAAATATTATTTTGTTTGAATGTTTTACTCTCTTGCACCTTCTTTTATATGTACAGTTTATATGTTTTATATTTTTATTAGCTAATGTTTTGTTTTTATTTTATATATATATAGGTGTGTTGTTTTGTTTATTTTGCTAAATGTAAGAGTTTGTTTTTATTTTATCTTATTTTCTTTTGCTTAAATATTTGCTGGTTTGTATAGTAACATATTCATTTGATTCATTTGTTTAATTATTTGTTCATTTGTTCTCTTATGTCTTTATAGTGTTTATAGCAACTTGTTTTAGTTATTAACTTTTAATAATTTATGTGATTTTATTACAATATACATTTTCTTAAATTTTATTTCTATTCAAGATTTAACTTATTAATATTTAATCTATAACTTATATTTTTATTTTTTTTATTTTTTTTAGACTTAAACAATTTCTTGTTTTGTTGAATATTTCATTTCTTTATAACTTTTCAATTTTTATTTCAAAAAGTTCCAATATATTACTAAAATTTAAATTCATAAATTTCGGGATGTTACATAAAACTTATTGAATAAATCTGTTTTGAAGTAGCCTTTTAACCTCTTCTTTTAAGGCATCAGATTGAACTTTGTCAAATTGTCTCTTCGTTTGTCGAACATGGGTCACGTTTGGATCAATATTTAGTGCATGGCACATAACTGATGGGTCAATCTTGACCATATCTGAATGGGTCCATGCAAATACGTCTTTGCTAGCTTTAAGTAACTGAATTAAGTATGCTTTCAAGTTGCTCTCTAACTCTTTTCCCACTTTGACTATTTTGGCTGAATCAGTTAGATCTATTCTTATTTCCTCGAGATCCTCTGTAGATTTTGTCCACTCCATTTCCCTTTGGCAATCCAATTTTGTTATGATCTCACCTTCTTCTATAGAGTTAGCATTGGTCCTCCTCCTCTTCCCTCTAAGTGGGGAGTACCTTTCAAACACGTGTTTATTTAATTTATTAGATCTTATTTTTGCATTAAATATCCATCATTCAAAGGCTGAAAAATAGTAGAGAAATCATAATAAGAAGAGTACTACCTTTTGTATTGATCAAAAATTGCAAAATACATTTCGCGAGAGCTGAATTGTTCTTTCCAAATAGTACCCGAAATACTTTTAGTCAATAATTTTACCATTAGATATTTTGGTGTGACAAAAGCATCCACCTTATCAAGTGCAGGGTAGCCAAAGGACACATTGTAATATGATGGTTGATCAATGATCACGAAGAGAGTCTCAAAAGTTCTACAGCATGGTGGTTTGCCCATCTATACCAGCAACTTTACATGCCCTACCGGAGTTGACCCTTATCATTGAACCAAAAGATAGGTTCAAGACTAAGCTCCAGCTTATCCTCAAGAATGCGCATTTGATCAAAGGCATGCTTGAAGATGACATTAACTGCACTCCCAGTGTCTATTAGAATCTTAGATACTATGTAATGACGGATTTGAGTTGCTGTCATAATGGGTCATTATGGGGATGATGAATTCCTTTCTTTAGCTTTGTGGAGGGATGACTAGTTCGGCATCTGTACATTAAGCTGTGGGTTTTTGAACGGGAGCTCTTCTTGGACAGAGAACACTCATTTTCTAGCTTCCTTGATATACATGTTCCTAGCTCCTTTACTATTACCTACTGGATGTGGCCCCCCATGAATCACATCAATCTGATTCAAAGGTGAACTTAAATTCAATGAATCTTCATCCATTAAGGCATTTACAGAATTACTAGGGAATTTTTAAGGCCTATTGCTAGTTTAAGGTGCTTTAGGTTTGTCATGGACGAATCCTTTTGGATGTCATTCATGGATTAGCTTTTGAATAATTCTGGCCAACACTCGGCACTCGTATGTCTTATGTCCATTTTCCTTATGATAAGCACAATAATCATCCCCTTTCTCTTCTCAGAGTAGTTCTTGGCCTTGAATGACGTTAGGAAATTAACCTTTTCTTTAGTTATGGCATATATATAAGATAATGGATTGTTCAAAGTAATTGAATTAGTATCGAAGTCTTCCCACCTCGACCTATTGTGTCCTCGATCAAATCCAAATCTTCCACTCTCCTTCTTAGGGTTAGCTTTCTTTTTATCATAGTATAATTCATCCATTTGAATGAATTTATCACCTTGGAAGTAAAATTCCTGTAAATTTTTACATCCATGGACGAAGAGCTCTTTCCAAAATGGCATGTTTTCTATCAACCCTTAATACACTGCAATTAGCTTATCTCCATCGTTCATGTTCTTGGCCATCAACGCCTCTATATTAATCCTTCTGAGATAATCACCCAACAATTCTCCTTCCCTTTGCTTGATGTTTGTTAAAACAGTGTAGTTGTGACAACCCGCCTTTCTAACCCCAGAAAGGCGTATCGTCATTAAGAAAGAAAGGGATAGAAATAAAAAAGAATAGAAAGAAAGTATAACAACATCAGAATCTCACAGCGGAGTGGAACAAAATATAATACATCACATAACTATTACATAGTTTTACATATATGAGAGTTATACAACATCATACAACAGACAGTCATATACATATTGGTCAACACATACATCCAAAATACGTCACACACTAATTACATAGTGGAACTATATAGATCGATTCACACTTCTGGTCTTCTTCTCCAAAGCTCCTCTAGGAAATCAATACTCCAAACACCTATCACTTGGCAACTCGTAAAACTTTGAGTACCTAAGAGTTTATGAAAAACAAAATATAAACTCCGGGTCAGATATGGGTCTGGTATGAGTAAACGGGTTAAAGTTGTTTAACTTTAAAAATCATTTGAAAATAAAGGTATCACGCAAGACTCCCTGCACATAAACACGGGTAAGTTTTTTCCTTATGCTAACCAAAACATTTTATAGGAAATCCAGTGATGTTATAATAGTGTCTATGGTTTTCAAGTAAATAGAAAATAGCCGAAATTGTTACATTCATTAAATTCCAGCTACTAGCCACAAAAGTTGGTAATACAAATCAAAACCGTTGGGTCTCGTAGGGAAATGGGTTTCCAACAATGGCAGGGCTACTGGGGTACCGCCCGTCACAGTACGGGGCCTAGATCACCGTACCGAGGATCACTCCCGACCCCCTACAACACAAGGCCGGAACCATTCCTTACTGATCAGTCTCGAACAAGATAACCCCGCAGATGTGGCCAACAACTGCCCACACATCCGAAATAAAGGGACATTTAGACAGGGGTATACCTCGTCCTGCTTGGGCATAACCCACCTAACCTTGCTGCATCTCCCCTGTTTTAGCCATTCCCGGTTGACGTGGCTTGAGGCTGTGATTACCTTTAAAGAACATATCTCTTAGAATGCTCATCGTCTGCCTGACGATGTGCTGAAAGCATTAAATCCATAAAAGTTCGTTTCGGGTTCGAACGAAACCGAGGGCATTATCTCGTTACACTCATTTTGGAATCACCCTCAGAGTTAACGAAGATAACCCTTGCATCTGAAACACCATCTCGATCTTCACTTGAGATGTCACGACCTATCGTTTAATTTGGATCGCTGTGGTTTTCGAAATATCGAATTGATACCCGATCCCGGTCGTATCGAAATCCAAACGCCATTTTAAGGGCCAAGTTGTCTACTTAGTTTTAAATTGTTTAATTCAATACTTAGAATTTACATAACAGTCATCATAGATTGATCATACACAGTCATCACAGATGTATCCGTAATATCACGACATATCACAGAATATCACCAAACAGATATCATAATCAATCAAACAAAATCATCAGTTCACATCAATATAGTTGATTAACTTAACTTAGTTAATTACTTAAGAATAAACTATTATTATTCTATTTGATTAATCACTAATTAATCAACTTATTAAATTTTATTAATTATTACTTAATTACTTAATTAATTGATTGATTCTTAATTATTAATTAATAATATTTGTTATTAAATAAATAAAACTTAATTATCTATTTATTAATCATTAAATTACCAATTAAGTAATCATTTAATTAGTTAACTTCTATTTATTAATTAACTTTAAATAGTTAATTAAAATTTTAAGTTCAAAATTTATTAAACACAAGACTAATACTGTCAATCTTTAATTATATTTTATTTAACCTTAAGTTATTTATTTAATTACAAGTATAAATTAATTTACATTTGAAATTAACTTACACTTTAAATTTACTTTACATCTTACATTTGCAAACCTTGCTTAAGAATTTTAAATCAAGTCTTAGTTTAAACTTGTCAACATTATTTATTTAATACTAACTTAGTTAACCATATAACCTAAAGGTATAGGCTAACCCCGAAAATGAAACCGAGGCAACCCACGTGTTACCTCTAGTAAAACACGAGACTTCTTCCCGTTTTTCTCGCGTTCCTCTCTACTCTTTCTTCTTCTTCTTCTTCTTCTTCTTCTACCTGATTCTTTTCTTTTTTTGTTTCAAGTTTAAATTAAATTACTGCAGTACTAACACTCACACGCGCAGGCACCAGGAACCCGAAGCGATTTCCCAAAGACCTCGTGCATGACTCGCGACAATCGCGACACCAATCCAGACCACCCAATCGCCACCAACTCGAAACCATAACTCATAATTTCAAAAAATAGTCGAAATCGAAAATACACCTGAAGCTCGAGCCAGAAACTCGAGCACCCTTCAGAAAAACGCCACGTTCTTCCATCATCGACCGCTGGAGGCGACGCCACTTCTTCCGCGCCTCTCCGTTACCCTCCTCAACCATCACCCAAAACCACGTGCCACTCGATCAAATCACGGCAACGAAATCAAATTCTTACAGCACACAGGAAAAACTCGAACTAAAACCCTATTTGCGATTCGACTTTAAAATCCTTGCATTGAATAAAATTTTTAGCATTTTTCCTGACATCCACAAGTATCAAGCAAGCTCCAACATGAATTACAACATCTAATATTAATTAAATCATCAAATATTTACAAAAAACACATTATCGGTTCCTTGTAAACTGCACCTTATTTTCTTACTGAAAAATCATCACTTTTATGTTAAAAATCTTAACTTTGCGTGTTAAATCAAGATACGTGATCAAATTTACAAATTAAAACATTTAATTTTTAACAATTGATTTATTTCTTACTTTAAACCTGTATAAACAGTTCTTATATTTTACTGTCATGCTGTAAAACCCTTTCCAGGTTTGATTTTAAGTTTTAGATAACCTACTTAGTTGAAAATTCGAAGCTTATGATGTTTATATGAAGATGTTTTATTTTTCTTTAAATTTCTTTGCTCAGAACTTTAAATATTAAAGAACATCACATACTAAATTTCCAAAGAACATCTCAGAACCACATACTTACATCATACAGCAAACACAAGGTTTATAAACTAATTACCAACCTTAAACTCTTAAAAAAACCTGTAAGTTTACTCAGCAAAATATTAGTTGAAACAGAAAGCAAAGGTTTGTTGAAGAAATTTCAGTTTGAATTCCTAAAAGCTTCCCTTTGTTTTGCTGTTTGAATTGTTTGAGTTTACAAAGACAAGACGTTATTTTTCTTTTCTTTCTTATCTCAGGTTTGCTAAGTTTTGTAAATGAACTAGAATAGGATAATATATAAATAGCATGTACTTGGACAGTAGGTTATAACTGGACAGCCTTACATGTTTGACCAGGATTGATTTTGTATTAAATTACTGCAATGTGAAATGATATTGTAATTTCGGCTGTAAGATTTACACACCGGCTTTGTTATAATCTTTGTTGAAGATTTTGTATTGTACAAATGTATATACATGTTAGGAAAATAGTTTATCTCCTTTTCTAAGCTTATCTTATATGTTCATGTATGATTATTATACTTATAGTTTACATAACTTCTATAGTTTTATTTCTATTTGTAGTTAAATTTTCAAACATTGATTTATAACATATACTTGTATTTGTGTATTTAATATTTATATTTATAGCTTATATTCATAATTATATTTTATACTTATGTTTTGTATGTTTATGTTTATAACCATATATATTGTTTTATACTTAAATTTAATATTTATATTTAAATATTGATAGGATTTCTTATTTTAAACATTATTATTCAGATTACCTTTTATATGTATTATATTAAATATTAATAATATACAACCTTTGATTTTATTGAATAAGACAGAATTTATTTTAGCTAGTTCTAAAGAATTTATTTTAGATTTTCAAATCAAAATTTCCTTTATAGACACATATATAACTGATAAATGTTCAAAGATCTTATTTATTTATAAAATAAAAAGCTTGTATTTAATCTAAATTAGATTATATATTCATTAAAATATATTTCTAAAATTCCGGGTCGTTATATTCCTCCCCCCTTAAAAGAATTTCATCCTCGAAATTTAAAACAACAGTTAATTCAAAAGCTTTTATATTGACAATCCAAACATATATATCATCCATACCATAGCAAACAGTCTACCCTTACAAACAATACTAGTTATTCGGGCACAAATCCGGATAAGCTTTCCTAAAACTATCTAGCGTTTCCCAGGTACAATCTCTGGGATCCTCACTCCACTGCACTTTGACGAGTTTCACCACTTTGCTCCTGAGTTGCTTCTCGTCTTGATCTACAATCTTAAAAGGATTTCTGACCACAGTCAAGTTGGGTTCTACTTCCAAATTTTCCTGGACTACTGGTTCTACAACCAGTGATGGGTCATGAACAAATTTCCTTAAATGAGATACATGAAATACATTATGAATCCCAGACATCCGTTCTGGCAATTCAATCCTGTAAGCTACGGCTCCAATTCTTTCTAGCACTCGGAATGGTCCAATATATCTTGGAGCAAGTTTTCCCGTCATTGCGAATCTTATAGCACCTTTGATTGGGGACACTACGATCCTTCGGTTCTATCCAATAGGATGGCGATCTACACGGTCTTCCATATAAAGCTTCATAAGGAGCCATCTTAATACTTGCCTGATAACTGTTATTATAAGAGAATTCCACTAGATGAAGATGGTCTTCCCACGATCCACCAAAATCCAAGACGCAAGCTCGTAACATATCATCAAGAATACGATTAAGTCTCTCTGTCTGTCCATCTGTCTGAGGATGATAGGCTATACTCAATCTCAAATCTGTTCCCCTTACTGATTGCAGAGCCTCCTAGAATTTGCTGGTGAAAATAGGATCACGGTCACTTACTATACTGATTGGAACACCATGCAATCTGACTATCTCCTTCAAGAAAATTTCTACAAGAGAAGCTGCGGTACGAGTTGCCTTAACCGGTATAATATGGGCGCTCTTAGTTAAATGATCCACAATAACCCATATTCCATCGTTTCCTTTCCTGGATTTAAGCAAACCGTCGATGAAATCCATCGAAATCATTTCCCACTTCCAATTTGGAATTTCCAAAGGTTGCAATAATCCGGTTGACTTCTGTTGATCTTCTTTAACTTGTTGGCAGTTGGCACAACTATTTACGAACCTAGCAATATCTTTCTTCATGCCCGGCTACCAAAAAACACTACTCATATCCTTGTATATCTTCGAGATTCCCGGGTGAATATTCAATTTGGAGCGATGACCCTCAGATAAGACTTCCTGCTTCAAATCCTTGAAATTCGAAACACAGATCCTCCCGTTGATCCTCAGTGTCCCTTGGTCGTCAATCTTGAAACTGGAACACTGACCCTTCTTAACTTTCCCGATGATTCCTCTTAATCTATTATCTAATTCTTGCTTTCTTGAAATCTTTCAATAAGAGATGGAACCACTTCCAGAAGAGATAGGACTGCGTTTCTGCTAAGAACATCAGCTACAACATTTGCCTTTCCTGGGGTGTACAAAATATCCAAAATCATAGGATGCCAGAAATTCGACCCGCCGCTGCTGTCTCAGATTATGATCTTTTTGAGAGAAAAGATATTTCAACGGTTTGTGATCCGTGAATAATTCGAATTTCTCTCCCAAAAGATAATCTCTCCAAATCTCCAAAGCAAAAACAATGGCTAACAATTCAAGATTGTGCGTAGCGTAGTTCTTCTCATGTGGCTTTAACTGCCGACTCGCATACGCAATCATCTTCCATTCTGCATCAGAACTGCTCCCAAACCAACAATACAAGCATCAGTATAAACCTCGAATTTTCTCTTTCCATCCGGAATAGCAAGCACTGGTGCACTGGTCAACCATGTCTTCAACTCCTGAAAAGCTTCTTCACACTAGGGTGTCCACTTGAATTTAGCCCCTTTCCTTGTCAGCTTGGTCAGATGCGAAGAAATCATGGAATAGTCCTTGATAAACTTCCTGTAGTAGCCAACCAACCCCAAAAACTGCGAACTTCAGTCGGTGTCTCCGGCTGCTTCCCTTCCAGTATAGTTTCAACCTTCGCTGGATCTACAGAGATGCCTTCACCAGAAACAATGTGCTCTAAAAATTTGACTTCTGATTTCCAGAAATGGCACTTTAAGAACTTTGCCTTCAACACATGCTTCCTCAGAGTTTCCAATACAATTCTTAAATGCTCTCTGTGCTCTTCTTCAGATTTGGAGCAGACCAAGATATCATCAATGAATACCAGCATGAACTTATTCAACACTTCTCGAAAGACTCGGTTCATCAGGTCAACGAAGTAGGCAGGAGCGTTGGTTAACCCGAAAGGCATAACCAACCATTCATAGAAACAATTCGGTCCCCTAAATGCGGTCAAGGGAATACTGTCCTCTGCTACCCTCAACTGATGGAAACCTGAAGCTAGATCCAGTTGAGAAAATATAGAAGCACCATGCAATTGGTCAAAGAGATCATCGATACGAGGAAGAGGATATTTATTACCGATTGTCACTTTGTTCAATTCTCTATAATCCACACAGAACCTTAGCAACCCATTCGATTTAGTGACAAATATTGCAGCAGAGCCCCAACAAGAAAAACTGGGCCTAATCAACCCCTTTTCCAAAAGATCCTGAGTCTGCTTAATTAACTCCTCTCTCTCTAGGAGGCATTCTCCTACTGGGCTGAATAACCGGCACTGCTCCTGTAACTAAATCAATACGAAACTCTATCTCTCGATCTGGTGGTAGACATTTAACTTCCTCAAATACATCAGCAAAATCTTGAACCACATCGATATCATCAATCTTCTCTTTAGAAGTCTCAATTCCATGCAAAAGACTACTCAAGTGAATTCCGGAATTATCACACGCAACTCTGGCAACTCTACCCAAATCAGTTTCCAGCAAAACTGTTCTCTCATCACAATTTAGGACTGCTTTATACTTATCCAGCTAATCCATTCCTAAAATAAGGTCAAATCCCTAAAAATTTAACATATACGGGTCACAAGAAAAACTATGGGATTGATATGAAATCTTCAAGTCCTTACAGATCGTACCTAATTTGGTCACCCCTCCTATAGGATTAGATACCAAAATGGAACAGTCTACAGAACTAGGGGTAAGAAAGAACATCTCTACAGATTCCAGAGAAATAAAACTCAAGAAAGCACCTAAATCAAACAAAACTTTGATATACTTGCTACCTAAAAGTAAAGTACCTTCTAAAACTCCCTTGCCTTGAGAAGAAGAAGATGGGCCGGCTTCCAGAGCAAAGAGCTTACTCTTAGGCGCCCTTTGCAAAAGTGGACAATTCTTGATCATGTGACCAAGCTGATGACAATTAAAACACAACGATCTCTGAACCATTGCTAACCCTGGACCACTATAGGGCGGTTGTTGTTGCTGCTGCTGGAATCATTTTCTAGGACATTTATCTGGCAAGTGACCTTCCTGTTGACAAATGTAGCATCTGCGAAGTCCGTTGTTACTTACAGGCTTTTTCTTGCTCGGCTTCCTCCATTTGGGATCGAACTTCTGCTAATTCGGATTAGCGAAATTGCCACCTGAAGATGCAATTGGTGCCACCGGTTTCTTACTCGTCAAATTCTCATATCTCAAAGCCTTATAATTAAATCGACAAAAGATCCTTTAAAAATTGTTGTCATCTTTTCATGAAATTCAGGCCTTAATCCTTGCACAAACTTTTCAATATTTTTGAGGGGAGTATCAATGAGTCCTGGTCCATAGAAAGAAAATTCATTGAATTTGGTTTCATATTCCACTATAGACATGCTACCCTGCTTCAAATTAAGAAAATCCTGATACAATTGAGTTTTCCCTGCTGTTGGCATAAACTTCTCCTCAAATAGCTCCTTAAATCTGTCCCAAGAAATGTCATCCTCAGAAATGTTTGCTACCGTTGCATCCCACCAGGCTATTGCGCCTCCCTATAATTGCCATGATGCCATTTCCCTCTTACGTTCATCAGCAACTTCATACTCTTAAAGATGCTCACAAGAGCGTAGCCAAACTTGGACTTCAATTATCGATTCTGAACCTTTAAATGGTTGGCCTCCAAGATTGATGAAGTCTTTGCATAAAGCAGCAAAACTAACGTGAGGCGGTACTGGATTTACAGCCTCACTAGAATTTTGACTTCGTCCATTATCAGTCAAGGTACTGCCCCTACCTCTGCCTCTTCTTCCAGAACTCATGTTGGACACCTGAACAGGTATCTCAACAAATTTAGATAGATATATAATTATATGAAAAATACAAATACGCACTCT
The DNA here is from genome assembly GCA_030765085.1 of Allium cepa. Taxonomy (NCBI): domain Eukaryota; kingdom Viridiplantae; phylum Streptophyta; class Magnoliopsida; order Asparagales; family Amaryllidaceae; genus Allium; species Allium cepa. The sequence goes on from CM060937.1 coordinate 606,993,488, forward strand.
CAAGATAAATATCACCCAAGATCCTAGGTACTCGCTCAACCTAGCAGTCCGATACCAACTGAGACGACCCGTCTTTCTAACCCGGAAAGACGTATCATCATTAAGAAAGAAAGGGATAGAAATAGAAAAGAATAGAAATAAAGAATAACAACATCATAATCTCACAGCGGAATGGAACAAAATATAATACATCACATAACTATTACATAGTTTTACATATATCAGAGTTATACAACATCATACCACAGATAGTCATATACATATCGGTCAATACATACATCCAAAATACATCATACACTAACTACACAGCGGAACTATATAGATAGATTCACACGTCTGGTCTTCTTCTATGAAGCTCCTCCAGGAAATCAATACTCCAAATACCTATCACTTGGCTACTCGTAAAAATTTGTGTACCCAAGAGTTTATGAAAAACAAAATATAAACTCCGGGTCAGACATGGATCTGGTATGAGTAAACGAGTTAAAGTTGTTTAACTTTAAAAATCATTTGAAAATAAAGGTATCACATAAGACTCCCCACACATAAACGCGGTTAAGTTTTTACCTTACGCTAACCAAAACATTTTATAGGAAATCCAGTGATATTATAATAGTGTCTTGGGTTTTCAAGTAAATAGAAAATAGCTGAAATTGTTACATTCATTAAATTCGAGCTACTGCCACAAAAGTGGGTAATACAAATCAAATCTGTAGGGTCTCATAGGGAAAATGTTTTTATAACAATGGTAGGGCTACTGGGGTACCGCCCATCGTAGTATGAGGCCTAGATCACCGTACCGAGGATCACTCCCGACTCCCTACAACACAAAGCCGGAACAATTCCTTACTGATCAGTCCCCAACAAGATAACCCCGCAGTTGTGGCCAACAACTGCCCACACAGCCGAAATAAAGGGACATCTAGACAGGGGTATACCTCGTCCTGCTTGGGCATGACCCACCTAACCTTGCTGCGTCTCCCTGTTTTAGCCATTCCCGGTTGATGAGGCTTGAGGCTGCGATTACCTTAAAAGAACATATCTCTTAGAATGTTCATCATCCGCCTGACGATGTGCTGAAAGCATTCAATCCATACAAGTTCGTTCCGGGTTCGAACGAAACCAAAGGCATTATCTCCTTACACTTATTTTGAAATCACCCTCAGAGTTAACGACGATAACCCTTGCATTCTGAAACACCATCATGATCTTCACTTGAGATGTCATGACTTATCGTTTAATTTGGATCGATGTGGTTTTGGAATATCAAATTGATACCTGATCCCGATCTCATCGAAATCCAAACGCCATTTTAAGGGCCAAGTTGTCTGCTTAGTTTTAAACAGTTTCATTCAATACTTAGAATTTACATAACATTCATCACTGATTGATCATACACAGTCATCACAGATATATCCGGAATATCACGACATATCACAGAATATCACCAAATAGATATCCTAATCAATCAAACAAAAATCATCAGTTCATATCAATATAGTTGATTAACTTAACTTAATTAATTACTTAAGAATAAACTATTATTATTCTGTTTGATTAATCATAATTAATCAACTTATTAAATTTTATTAATTATTACTTAATTACTTACTTAATTAATTGATTCTTAATTATTAATTAATAATCTTTATTATTAAATAAATACAACTTAATTATCTATTTATTAATCATTAAATTACCAATTAATTAATCATTTAATTAGTTAACTTCTATTTATTAATTAAATTTAAATAGTTAATTAAAATTTTAAGTTCAAAATTTATTAAACACAAGATTAATAATGTCAATCTTTAATTATATTTTATTTAACCGTAAGTTATTTATTTAATTACAGGTATAAATTAATTTACATTTTAAATTAACTTACACTTTAAATTTACTTTACATCTTACATTTGCAAACCTTGCTTAAGAGTTTTAAATCAAGTCTTAGTTTAAACTTGTCAACATTATTTATTTAATACTAACTTAGTTAACCAAATAACTTAAAGGTATAGGCTAAACCCAAAAATGAAACCGAGGCAACCCACGTGTTACCTCGAGTAAAACCCAAGACTTCTTCCCATTTTTCTCGCGTTCCTCTCTACTCTTTCTTCTTCTTCTTCTACCTGATTCTTTTTTTTTAGTTTCAAGTTTACATTAAATTACTATAGTATTAACACTCACGCACGCAAGCACCAGGAACCCGAAGCAATTTCACATAGACCTCGTGCATCACTCGCGACAATCGCGACACCAACCCAGACCACCCAATCGCCACCAACTCGAAATCATAACTCAAAATTTCAAAAAAAAAATCGAAATCGAAAATATGCCTGAAGCTCGAACCAGAAACTCGAACACCCTTCAGAAAAACGCCACGTTCTTCCGTCATCGACCGTTGGAGGTTACGCCACTTCGTCCACGCCTCGTCGTTACCCTCCTCAACCATCGCCCAAAACCACGTGCCACTCGATCAAATCATGGCGACGAAATCTAATTTTTACAGTACACAGGAAAAACTCGAACTAAAACCCTATTTGTGATTCGACTTTAAAATCCTTGCATTGAATAATTTTTTTAGTATTTTTCCTGACATCCACAAGTATCAAGCAATCTCCAACATGAATTACAACATCTAATATTAATTGAATCATCAAATATTTACAAAAAACACATTATCGGTTCCTTGTAAATTACACCTTATTTTCTTACTGAAAAATCATCACTTTTATGTTAAAAATCTTAACTTTGTGTGTTAAATCAAGATATGTGATCAAATTTACAAATTAAAACATTTAATTTTTAACAATTGATTTATTTCTTACTTTAAACCTATATAAACAGTTTTTATATTTTACTGTCATGCTATAAAACCCGTTCCAGGTTTGTTTTTAAGTTTTAAACAACCTACTTAGTTGAAAATTCGAAGCTTATGATGTTTATATGAAGATGTTTTATTTTTCTTTAAATTTCTTTGCTTAGAACTTTAAATATTAAAGAACATCACATACTAAATTTCCAGAGAATACCTCAGAACCACATATTTACATCATACAGCGAATACAAGGTTTATAAACTAATTACCAACCTTAAACTCTTAAAAAACTGTAAGTTTACTCACCAAATAATAGTTGAAACAGAAAGCAAAGATTTGTTGAAGAAATTTCAGTTTGAATTCTTGAAACCTTCCCTTTGTTTTGCTGTTTGAATTGTTTGAGTTTACAAAGACAAGATGTTATTTTTGTTTCTTTCTTATCTCAGGTTTGCTAAGTTTTGTAAACGAATTAGAATAGGATAATATATAAATAGCATATACTTGGACAGTAGTATATAACTCGACAGCGTTACATGTTTGACCATGATTGATTTTGTATTAAATTACTGCAATGTGAAATGATATTGTAATTTCGGTTGTAAGATTTGTTGACAAAAAGTTGTGCTAATTAAATGCAAATGTCCTCAAATGTGTTTACAAATAATTAATACTAGCTGATTCTTATCTTTGGTGCAAATATTTTTTTTATTTGATGTGAATACTTTGTTTTCTTTTGCATACCAGATTTACACAGCAGCTTTGTTATAATCTTTGTTGAAGATTTTGTATTGTACAAATGTATATATAGGTTAGGAAAATAGTTTATCTCCTTTTCTAAGCTTATCTTATATGTTCATGTATGATTATTATACTTATAGTTTACATAGCTTCTTTAGTTTTATTTCTATTTGTAGTTAAATTTTCAAACATTGATTTATAACATATACTTGTATTTGTATATTTAATATTTATATTTATAGCTTATATTCGTAATTATATTTTATACTTATGTTTTGTATGTTTATGTTTATAACCATATATATTATTTAATACTTAAATTTAATATTTATATTTAAATATTGATAGGATTTCTTATTTTAAACATTATTATTTAGATTACCTTTTATATGCATTATATTAAATATTAATAACATACAACCTTTGATTTTATTGAATAAGACAGAATTTATTTTAGCTAGTTCGAAAGAATTTATTTTAGATTTTCAAATCAAAATTTCCTTTACACACACATATATAACCGATAAATGTTCAAAGATCTTATTTATTTATAAAATGAAAAGATTGTATTTAATTTAAATTAGATTAAATATTTATTAAAATATATTGCCAAAATTCCGGGTCGTTACAGTGTAGTCAATTGTTGGGTCTTTGCATATGCAGAACTGAGCAGAGAACTTGTAGGAGAACTGTTTCAACGAGTAGATAGTTTTCTCCTGATATTGGCGGTATCATTTTGCAGTAGCCACTTGAAGTGTTACTGGAAATAATCTACATCGCACTTCCCCAGAAGCATTTAAAGGTCCATTTGGTTGTCAAAAGCCATTAGGTGGTCATCAGGAACGGTAGTGCGGTGGTATTGCATAGTTGGGAACTGAACATGGGATGGAATTGTTATTGAAACGATTTACTAATGAACGGATCTACTCGATCGTTGTCATTCACTTGCACGTCTAAAGTTCTTTTCCCTTTGGCATTCAGCAAGTCTTTAATAGCTTTCTCTGCCACATCCATCAAATAAGCTTCAGTATTATGATACCCTTTCTGTTTTATATTCCTTTGAAGTTGACTTCCAGATTGCTCGAAAGATTTTTCTTGCATGTTACCATGATGATTGTCTTTGGTTGCATGACATTCCTTCTTCTTTGATGATGTTAAGTCAATTTTGCTCTTGATTCTAACGTATAAGTCTTTAAATTCCTTTTGGGGAGACTACTTCATTTCTTGTTGGTCGTTTAGCAGTTTTAGATAATTTTTGAGCAAGGGCTACATCCAGGAGCTCTTGCATTTCCTGCCATCGTTGCTCCAAATGTCTTATCTTAGTTGCATTATCATCAGGTTGTGCCGGAATTTATGGTTGTTCTAGCACAACACCTTCTAAGTTGAAGGTTAGAGTAATATTTTCTTCAGAACTGTTATGTATACTGCTTCCTTATCTAATCGACAAAGTCTTTTTGATTTCATTTTCCTGTAACAAGTCAAACTTTCCATAATTAGTCTATAAGGAAAAAACAAGGTCGGAGGTTCATGCCCTCCTTCAAGCGCCAAAATTGCTTACAAAAAATCTCAACATCCAAGATGCATTAGATTCAAAGTGAATCAAGAAGGTGATCCCTTTTCGAAGGGATCAAAATGAGATTAAGAAACCACATTAAATGGACCCTTTCAAAAGTTATGATGCTACTATCGTAGGGTGGACCCCTTCAAAAGCATGGACATGTTTCAAAGTGTTCATACACCTTTTGAAGAAGTCCTTTGTAGGGTTTGATTCAATGGTTTCAATGAGAATCTTTTCGATGGTTTGGTACCCTTCGCAAGGGTTCGAAACCCAATGTGTATACACTGAAATAACAAATGGATTCAAGATGCCATAGAGCCTGATTTTGGATAAAAAACAGAAGTCCAATGGACTCGATGATATTGAAGTATCATCACAACATTATTTTGGTGCCAAATTGACTTTGGACGTGATGATAATATACTTTAGAGTCAAGATATACAAATAAGCTCTATTGCACAGCATGTGCCAATAAAAGGTTAAGAAGATAAGTGTGTATCATGTGCGATTGGTCAGCAGACAAAGTAATGGCCGAAATGATCATCCTCATATTCGAAATCGATATCAGATCCATGCTTCCTTTATTTTTATTTCTCATAAATGGATTACAAGCAATGGAATTTGTCTCCAATTTGATTTAAGGTTACAAGAATTTTATTTGAAAAAGAAATGTGAAAAATGAAAATTCCCTCCTAAACTTGGACCCTAGGGTCATATTTATAGATCCATATTGGACCCTTCCGTGTCCATCCTTTCAATGTTGTCGAAAGGTCACTTTTCCGACCCTTTGTACCCATCCTTTCGCCATCGTCCTTCCAACTTCATGGTTTCGAAGTCATGGGTAGGTATTTGGATCATTTATTATGCTTGAATTTTCCCTTCCATTATTGTAGCAAGCATGTTAATAATGGATATTGAACCAATACTCATCAATATTGCTTCTGAATACTTCTAGAGCCTTTCGATATCATTGAAAGGTATGCTTCTTTTGGTAGCAAATGAACCAAGGTATGTTTGAGTATAAGCAGAAGCACTTCTGAACTCTTGGAAACCCTCATAACATTTTCACTGTTGTTATGATTTGGTGCTGAAATGATGGATTGCTTCTTGAATGAGTGAAGAAGGGAATTTGGATGGTATTGAAAGGGTTGAAATGGTGATGGAAGGATCATTAAAAAAGGTCAATTGTAATGGAGGAGGCTTCTTGATAGACAGATGATTGTTGTGGAAGGTGGCTTTCGAAAGTATTCCCTTGATTAATGTGGAAGCTCATCCTTTGATGTTTGTGGAGGCAACATTGGTCCTGTGTGAGACCTCCCTAATACTTATGGATGTGTTCAATCAATTTGAAAGGCCAGTCTTTGCTTTCAAAAAGGTTGTTTTGGTAGGATCTTCTCCAACCGTTTCGAAGGATCTGATATATGTGTGGAAGCTTGTTATTTGATACCTTTGAAAGATATTTTTAACACATTCAAAACACCTTTATGGATGCGGAACCAACTATTTTGAAAGCATTAACTGAAGCAAAATTGTAGTCTTGTCCCCTTTCGACTCCTTTTAAATCCCATACTCCATTTAGTACTTGTAGAAGCATGAGGTGCTTGCGGCACCAATCCAACCTCTTTAAAAGCTACTCAAAGGCCTTTGAAACCCCGCTTTTGAACCATGGCGAAACCCTTCGTTTCAAATTCTTGCGAAGCTTTACAGTACCTTCACCGGCCTTCTTTCATACCTACGTTCTTTAGTGTGTCCTATGATTAACAATCAACATAATATTTTGCAATGTTATTTCCAAAAAGATACATCAGAGTTATGCTAATACAATTCTACACTAGGATAGTTATAACAGCCTGTCCTTACAGACTAGATATATGATATATATAATTCAGCGGAAAACAAGAGAATAACTAGCTATCGATGAAGCCTCCTACTCCAAGCTCCTCCAAAATGCATTCGTAGAAAACCTAAACTACTTGGCTACCCATAAAAGTTTGAGCACCCAAAATTTTAGGGAAAGAAAAGAAAACTCTGGGTTAGACATCGGTCTAGTGGGAGTAAACTCAAATCAACTGAATTATGATGTTTAAAACCTTTTAAAATCAAAGGTATCTCGTACGGCCACACCGCACATAACACGGCGAATTTTTACCATATAATTACCAAAACACTTTTTATGGAAAATCCAATGATATTATAATAATGTCTAATGGTTCAAGTAAAAAATGAATATAGCTGAAATGCTTGCATCTCACATTTTAACATAGTTAGGTACATCTTGCGATGACCCGTATCCTCGATGCTCAAAAAACGACACTAATACATCCACGATATTCACGTGTCGCAAATCCAAGTGCCGGGGAGGTAGATTATCAGGGGTGTAAAAGAAAATAAAGATAGAAGATAACACAATAATAGAATCTCAATCGCATTTAACATTTTAATTATACATAAATGATCAGAGTCAAATACAAATCCAATGGGATAGGTATAACTTTCCATCCGTACATATGCTTGAAAATACATACTACAAAACACAGCAGAAAATGGGTAGATATCTACATAAGGTACTTCAACTTCATAGCTTTAAAAGACTTCTCCAAAATGCTCCCCAACATTCTCCAAAATGCACCTAAGGTATCCTTACTACATGACTGCCCGAAAAATAGGGCACCCAAAGTTTAAAGGGAAAAACAAACTTCGGCTCAATCATGGGATCAGTGTGAGAACTCAGAGTACGATATTTTGAAAACAAAAGGTATCTCATAAGACCATGCCGCACGTAAACATGGAACGATTTTTTAACTTATGATAACCAAAACTCTTTATTATGTAAAATTTAGGGATATTATTTTTTAATGACATTCTTGAAAACATTTGCAAATAAACTTATTAATCTTATCCGATATGGTTACCCATATTGCATTACGAGGCTATTCATTACGCCGATATAAACAAAACCGCAGGTTCTTATTGGATAATAGATTTCCATACAAATGACTAGGAAAAGGGGCTACCTTCCGATGGGTACACCACTAGATGGATATCCCAAGTGTTAGTACGTGAGATGATGGTTTTGATGTCAACAACCTTAGAATAGATTATAAAATATAAATACTAACATTACAAGTTTAGATATATATGTACATGCAGGATTTCATCATGTAGGTGCCAAGAATGAAGACTGTACAGTATAGAGATTCAAGATATCGAGATAGAAGACTCATGAGTATCAAGATTATCTTGAGGTCAAGATTTTAACCATAAGTATTTTTAGGAATTTTTGTTAAAACTCATGGAAAAGCACTGGCATCTTAAAATCCAATTTATTCGTGGAATGGAATCCACTTCGAGCCTGTTAAAGGGATGGAACCCTAAGTAGGATGGAACCTACGAAAAATCTAGTGGAATATTGTTTTGTATCCGCTAACTTTTTATTCAAAATGATTTTTCAAAATTATATCCTGTTTTCAAAATGTTTTCAAAACTTTCCTTTTAAAAACATCAAAACTCTCTATCCTGATTTTAAATAATTTTAGCCTCAAAATTATCTTTAATTTCAAAGTCAAATCACTCTTGATTTTAAACTATCTTTTTAATATAATATATTTAACTTTTAACTTTTAAATATTTATACTTAGATTTAAATATAAAATTATAGTTAAATTATATATATTATTCTCTATATTTACTTATGAATTTTAACTATAGTCAAATATATTTATAAAGTTTAACATAGTTTTAATATAAAATAAAAGTTATTTTCAAAGAAAATCAAAACACCAAAAAATCGTTTGAGATGTCGACATGCCCAAGTACCACATGTCGACATGGTGTCAGTTGAGTTCAAAATTTAAATTTCAAAAGAAGTGTCTGTTTGCCATAATCTTCGTGAATGGACATGGCTGTTGTTCTTCTATAAATAGCGGTTGGTTTCAACGAATTTTACATCATATTTTCTAGTTTTTCTCTCCTCTTCTTCTTCCACTTTTCTTAATACATATTCTTACCATTACTCTGCCGAAATTAACATTTAATCAAATTCGATTACTTCTAGTTTGGCTCTCTATCACTATCTCTACAAGGTTCTCGGTGCTATTCAGAGTTATAGACTTCTTTGTAATCTATTAAGTGAGAAAAGATATGATTGTAGCCTTGGAAATCAATCAAGCGAGAAAAGGTGTGGTTGTAGCCTTGGTAAATCAATTGGGCAAACTTGTGGCCCGGAAATCAAGTATCTCTACCCAGAGGATAGAAATTCTGGAGGGTGTACCTCGTAGCCTTAAAACGGAGGGTGTAATTGTACAATTGCTTTTGAAAGGAAATCTGTACTTGTGTTGCGGGACTGGATGTAGGGTAACTCCGAACCAGTATAAAATCCGGTGTGTTCTTTCCTTTACTGCTTCTATTTATTTCTGCATCTATGTTTGTTTCTGTAATCATATTTGTGTCTGTATATTTCATATATCGGTGTCTAAATTAACATAAACTCAAAAAGATTTAGTAATTCTTTTTTAACACTATTCACCCCCCTCTAGTGTTAATCCTAGCCTTAAGATCCATAATCTGCATTTCTCACAATTGGTATCGGAGCAAGGTTTTTGAAGTTTCATAATCTGATTTTTGAAAAAGTTTTTAAAATGGCTATGTTTGTTAATACTAGTTTTGAAGTATTCAAACCATCATCGTTTCTTGAGTCTGCATAAAATCAATATTCAAATTCAAGTTGTCTACCAAGATTGTTTGATGTGCAGGAATCATGCTTTATGGGTGTTAAGGAATCAATCCACAACGGACAAATTGTGCAGATCAGAAAAAACAAATGGATACTTGATAGTGGATGTTCTAGACACATGACTGGTAATCCAGATATACTGAATGATATAATATACAAAGACGGAGGACTGGTTAACTTTGGAGACAATTCAAAAGGATTTGTGATTGGCATCGGCAAAGTTGGTAATTCTGAAACTCCTACTATTACTAATGTTTTGCTAGTTAAGAATCTGAAACATAATCTGCTAAGTATAAGTCAACTGTGTGATAACCTATGTCTTTTGTCAAATACAAGTGACCCTGGGATTTGGCATAAGAGATTTGGGCATTTGAATTTGAAACTCCTATCTAGACTATCAAAACATGATCTAGTAAGAGGTCTCCCTAAAATGAATTTTAAAGTAGATAGTTTATGTGATGCTTGTCAATTAGGAAAACTTAGAAAAAGTTCCTTTAAGTTAAAAGATATGATTTCAACTTCAAAACCTCTTGAATTACTTCATCTTGATTTATTTGGTCCATCTCAAATTCTATCAATAAATCATAATAAATATGTCTTTGTAATTGTAGATGATTATTCTAGATTTACATGGACAATATTTTTGAAACATAAAAGTGATACTTGTGAATGTTTTAAGACATTCTCAAAAAGAATCCAAAATCAATTTTCTCTAAAAATTATAACCATTCGAAGTGATCGCGGTGGGGAATTTAGAAATGAAAAATTTGAGGAATTCTGCAATAAAAGGAAGTAACTCACAATTTTTCATTTCCGTGAACTCCACAACAAAACGGAGTAGTTGAACGTAAAAATAGGACGATTAAAGAGTGTGCGAGAACTATGCTTACAGATAGTAATTTGCAAAAGAATTTTTGGTCAAAAGCAGTTGCTACCGCCTGTTATATTTTAAATAGAATTTTAATTAGACCTTTAACTGATAAGACATCTTATGAACTTCTTTATTCAAAGAAACCTAAGGTATCTTATATAGAATTTTTGGAAGTAAATGCTTTATTTTAAACACAAAAGATAATTTAGATAAATTTGATCCTAAATCCGACAAAGGTATCTTTATCGGATATTCTAATAGAAGTAAAGCATACAAAGTGTTTAATTTAAAAACCAATTCACTTAAAGAAACAATGAAAGTCTCATTTGATGAAAATTTCAAATTTTTTGAAGATACAAATGATGAAGAGGATTTAATCACTCAAAATCAAGAATCAATTGAAAATAATAATGAAAATAATCATCCTAATAAAAGGACTAAAATTTTAAAAGATCATCCTATAGAAAATATACTGGCAGATATGCAATCTGTTGCTAAAACTAGAAATCAACTAAGTCAAATGAGTAACGTAGCTTTTATATCAACTATTGAACCCAAAAATCCAAAAGAAGCATCAACCGATGATTCATGGATTTTGGCTATGCAAGAAGAATAAATACAATTTACTAGAAATGATGTTTGGGAACTTGTTCCTAGACCATAAAATAAAACTATAATTGTTACTAAATGGGTTGATAAAAATAAAATGAATGAACAAGGAGAGATAGTTAGAAATAAAGCTCGATTAGTTGCTCAAGGTTATTGTTAAGAAGAAGGAATAGATTTTGACGAAACCTTTTCTCCCGCAGCAAGATTAGAAGCCATTAGGATTCTACTTCTTTCACAAATCATACTAATTTCAAATTATTTCAAATGGATGTTAAAAGCGCCTTTTTAAATTGATTTGTTAAAGAAGAAGTATATGTTGAACAACTACCACTTTTTGAAAATGATAAATTACCAAATCATGTTTACAAACTTAAGAAAGCATTATATGGTCTAAAACAAGCTCCTAGAGCCTGGTATGATAGACTAAGATCTTATTTATTGCAATCTAATTTTGAAATTGGTAAAGTAGATAATACTCTTTTTATTAAAAGAAATAAAAATGATATTCAACTAGTACAAGTTTATGTAGATGATATCATTTTTGGTTCAACTAATTTTGAAATGAATAAAGATTTTTTGAAATAATGACAAAAGAGTTTAAGATGAGTCATATGGGTGAATTAAATTTCTTTTTAGGATTACAAATAAAACAATTAGATAATGGTATCTTTATTAGTCAAGAAAAATATGCTAAAGACCTAATTAGCAAATTTGGTTTGACTACTGCAAGTGGAAAACCCACTCCCATGGCAACCAATGAGTATCTTAGTAAAGAAGATCTCTCGAAAGATGTAGATCAAAAATTATATAGAGGAATGATTGACCCACTACTCTATATTACTGCTAGTAGACCTGATGTCATGCATAGTGTCTATTTCTGTGCCAGATATCAATCTCAACCTAAAGAGACCCACTTAAAAGCTATAAAACGAATCATAAGATATGTTAAACACACATCTGATTATGGTTTATTCTACCCTAAAAATGATTCTTTTGACTTAATATCTTACTGTGATGCTGAATATGATGGTTGTAAATCAGACCGAAAAAGTACAAGTGAGACTTGTCACTTTTTGGGGCATTCTCTGATTTCTTGGCTTAGTAAAAAGCAAAACACAGTTTCTTTATCAACAACTGAAGCAGAATATATTTCTACTGCTTTGGCTTATTCTCAAGTAATATATATGCAACAAACCTTAAAAGATTTTGGTTTAAAATTTTCAAGATCACCAATTTATTGTTACAATACGAGTGCGATAAATTTATCCAAAAATACTACTCAACATGCTCAAACAAACATATTGATATCAGACGTCATTTTCTCAGAGATAATATAAGTAAGGAAGTAGTTACTCTCGATTATATCAATTCTGAGAATCAAATTGCTGATATCTTAACAAAACCCTTAAATGAATCAATATTTACTAAATTAAGAAGAGAATTAGGTATTTGTTCTATAACCGAAATATAAAATATAAATAACAAGTATAATTAATAATTAATATTAAAATAATTCAAAGAGTTGAAATATAAAAGACCATGTCGACATCCCCCATATACCCATGTCGACATGCAACGTTTTTAAATTTTGAAATTTTTCCCACCAAAATTCAAAAAATTAGTTCTATATTCTTTTCTATTTCGAATTTTTGTTCGTTCTCTCTGTTTTTTCTTTAATCTGTCTTCTGAAGTAAATAAAATAATGGCCTCATCTTCCAAATCAAACATAATATCAACCTTTTCATTCCCCTCTCCTATTTCTAGTCCCTTTCAACGTACTGCTCTCGCTCGTATATAAAAAATGGAGGAATCTATGAAGGATGCACTTCAGATGATGACTGAAATTCAAGTGACTCAACTTCGTATGGCAAAGGAACAAGAGAGGCAAGGCAAGATTCTTAGGAATTTGCAAAAATTCCTAATGGATAACCAGGCCAACCCTATCTTGATTGATGAAGACTCTTCACTCAATCAAGAACAAAAGGCCAACGAAGAAGAAGAAGAAGAACCCATGGAAGAAGAAGCACAGGCTGATGATGACCAAGTCGTATGTGTTGGAGAAGTGTGTTTTGATAAGAATGGGAATCTTGTCGAACAACATGCAATTTTCTGTTTCCACTATCCAAACTGTTCGATTCATAGATCTCCTATGTTTACAAACACAAAATAGTTTCTTTTCTTTCTTCTCCATTGTTGTTTGTGTTTCTCCATGTTTTCTAAACGCTCATGTATATACAACTTCATACGTAATAAATAACTCGTGTTCTTATATGTGTTTTAATTGTAAGTACTATTCTTAGTTAGGATAGTTAATAGTTTAGGACTATGTTTTAGTATTAGATTTAAGTAATGATTACTTATGATAGCACTATCATTATAATCACATGTCATGGAGTGTTAGGTTTAGGGGGACTTATATATTTTGGAGTGAGTTTTTTTGTTGATGACAAAGGGGAAGAAATATAAAATAGGGTAGTTAGGCATAAATTAAGCGGGAGTTATAAGTTTTAAGGGGAGTTATTAGGATAGGTGTAATATTTTATAAATAATGGTTGCCATCATCAAAGAAGGGGAGATTGTTAATCCATGAGATGATGGTTTTGATGACAACAACCTTAGAATATATCATAAAATATAAATACTAACATTATAAGTTTAGATATATATGTTTATGCAAGATTTCATCATGCAGGTACCAAGAATGAAGACTGTACAGTATAGAGATTCAAGATATCGAGATAGAAGACTCATGAGTATCAAGATTATCAAGAGCTCAAGATATCAAGCATAAGTATTTTTAGGAATTTTTGTTAAAACTCATAAAAAAGCACTGGCATCTTAAAATCCAATTTATTCGTGGAATAGAATTGTGACGCCCCACCTCTATACCCACGCTAGACAAGAACATTACTGTGAATGCTGTCAACTAGCACGGAGAATAAGGCCGTTGAGGAGCGACCATCTGTATAATTGCTTTGTGCGAGTACCGATATACCGGATAAAAATATAACTTTTCATCTCAAGAGGAAATCCGACATACCGACACAAACTCAAAGCTACTACACAGTGGCTATAATTTCTTCGGAAACAAATATAGAAATAAACATAACATAAATCAGTCACAGACAATTCATATCACAAGGGCGGAAATAGATATGAATATTACACATAAAGTGTATATCAGAGTAGTGGTCAAAAAGATCCACAATACTACAAAAGAATAGCAACACGTGCTATACAAAAGAATACATCTATGAGTCTAAATCTCAAGTGTATACAACAAAATAAACTACTAATCTAAGTAGTTTGCCAAAAGCCGGGATGATAGTCCGATAAGGAGTCAAGCAGAAGCACCTGTAAAATCTCAGTCTGACCCGAGTATTATTTAAGAAGAAAATAATAAACGGATCAGTCTAGCTATAAATATCAGATAAAGTGATATATAATAAGAGATATGACATAAACATATAATAATCACAATGCCAAGCTGTGATAAATAAGTAATTGAAAATCAACAAGAGATTAATCAATATCACAATAATCTACTCAAGATAAAAAAAGAATGTCATACTCCTAATTTCATTCACCAAGCCATAATATATGACATATATATCAATGCCCATCGTAAAGGTTGGTGAAACATAAATTCCAGAATTCAACACACGAAATCCAGAAATCACAAGGAAAGGATCAACGACGTCGTACAGCGGGACATCCGATGAACCAAATCACAATCAAAGGGAACAACGACGTCGTACAGCGGGACGTCCGATGAACCAAATCACAAATACATAGCACGATGCTAGTCTAAAACCTAAAATGATCGTCATGATCGAAGAGAAGTGTCGATTACACTAAGCTAGTAAATATATGAGCTTAGCTTCATGTCCCATAACCACTAGCTTAACTTAAATATTTACGAACAAATTGTAGATCTCCACTAGAAAATTGTCACAAGAGGTTCAATCGAACAAGTCCAAGAATTAACCGACGAAGTAAACGCAAGCGTTTGAAACCACTCGTTTTACTAAGTCGTTTAATTAGATTTCTCATACGAGTGAGGTAAAGGTTTATATATACTAATAGATTGGAAAACGGTTTTATAAACGAATTTGGTATTAAAATAGTATTGAAATCGTTTGAGGAAAGAGTTTTGATATTTACTACTAGTATAGAAAACCTTTATATTTTTAAAGTGACAAATCACGAAGAAGATTGTAAGAACAATCAATCACAAAAATTCACATACGAAGACGTGAATAAAATCCAACGAAATCGATAAAGGATCCATCGAAATGGATATTCAAAAATCCCTAAAAGAGTCATCAAAGTCATAATAGATGATAACAACAAATAGGATTATCACGAATCGATTTAAATTGGAATTTCAATCCAAAAAGGCAAATTGGACTCAAACAGCTGGTTCAGTCGACTGAACAGAGTTTTCAGTCGACTGACCCTGTACCTGGAAATTTTCCAGGTTCAGGAAACTTTCTGTTTCCAGTTTCAGTCGACTGTGCAGAGTTTTTCAGTCGACTGAATCGTGCCTGGAAACTCTCGGGTTTCAGGTTCAGTCGACTGAACAGAGTTTTCAGTCGACTGAATCATGCCTGGGCTGTTTTTTCAGCCTATTCAAATGAAGAGCAAATTCTTCCAAAATGCAACCGGACGAACATTGGCTCTAAGGGTTTATGCCAATCGGCAACCCGGCCCTATATGCTCCTCCGTGCATCACCAAAAACATGATCAAACGTCCATAAAAGGATTTCACACAAATTTGACTTAAAAACCCAAAAATTAGAGTATTCAAAAAATCAACCAAAACAAGAGCAAATGCACATGAAGAAGTGTTAGGAATTCATACCCAACAACCAAAGATAATTATAGTCATAGATGTGAGATAAAAATCTCACCTTTGAACCCAAACAAATGAAGAGGAAGCTATGAAGAAATAGCAAGAGCAAGCACTCTTCAATCTCAACACTAGAAGCTTGAATCTAAGCTTAAAAGAGAAACATTCCCTAAATTAGGTTTAGGAAATTTCTGAAATTGAATGGAGAAAGAGTTGGAGAAGGTGAAGGAGATGCTTACCAAGGGGTTCTCTTTGATTTTGGAGCAAGAACTTGGATTTGCAAAGGAAGCTAGGGCTTGGAGTTTTAATTTCCTCTTCCAACCTCCATTAACATAAAAGCTTGAGTATTAGGAAAATAGAAGAGAAGTGAATGAAGAGGAGAGGGTTGGAACTGAGTTAAGTGGCTAATTGGCTCAGCCCAACCAAAGCCCTAAGCGGGAAAAAGTAGCAAAAATCAACTTTCTCCAAACATATCGAAGCTTATACTCAAAAAGGTCGCAAACGACATTTTGAACTCAATGAAGGTGGTCTCGAGTCCTAATTCTACCGTATGCAAAAAGTAGCTTTTCGGACCAAAATCCGACGAACGATAAAATATTTAAATAAAATATTTAAATATAAAATCGATAAATATGCGGGTTGTTACAAACTCCCCTCCTTAAAGAAATTGCGTCCTCGCAATAAGTAAGAAGGAAATATATGAAGTAACAACCATAGAAGCATATTAACACAAAAGAAAATTTTGAAATAGGAAGTTCACCATAAAGTGCACAAAAGAGTTAGCAAGAAATCTGGTGAAACTTCAATTTCCACAATAACACCGGGCTCAAGAATAAAAACCGGAATCCCTAAGGCATTCCCGTAGATAAAAGACGTGGGGAACGTCAAGAATAGCAGAAAATTGAGTCGGTGCAACGGCGTAGTACAAAAAGGTACGCCCGAGAAACTAGAAACTCAAATAATTTGGGACATCAGCGTAGTACAAAAACGGTACGCCCAATGAACCAAAGCAAAGACATGGATGTAGTACAACGGTACATCCAATGAATCAAAAGCAAAGACATCGATGTAGTACAAACGGTACATCCGATGAATCAAAAGCAAAGACATCGATGTAGTACAACGGTACATCCGATGAATCAAACGCAAAGACATCGATGTAGTACAAACGGTACATCCGATGAATCAAAAGCAAAGACATCGATGTAGTACAAACGGTACATCCGGACGTGGGGAACATCAAGAATAGCAGAAAATTGAGCCGGTGCAACGACGTAGTACAAAAACGGTACGCCCGAGAAACTAGAAACTCAAATAATTTGGGACATCAGCGTAGTACAAAAACGGTACGCCCAATGAACCAAAGCAAAGACATGGATGTAGTACAACAGTACATCCAATGAATCAAAAGCAAAGACATCGATGTAGTACAAACGGTACATCCGATGAATCAAAAGCAAAGACATCGATGTAGTACAAACGGTACATCCGATGAATCAAATAGAAAACACATCGATGTACTACAAACGGTACATCCGATGAATCAAAAGCAAAGACATCGATGTAGTACAACGTTTCATCCGATGAATCAAAAGCAAAGACATCGATGGTACATCCGATGAATCAAAAGCAAAGACATCGATGTAGTACAAACGGTACATCCGATGAATCAAAAGCAAAGACATCGATGTAGTACAAACGGTACATCCGATGAATCAAAAGCAAAGACATCGATGTAGTACAAACGGTACATCCAATGAATCAAAAGCAAAGACATCGATGTAGTACAAACGGTACATCCGATGAATCAAACGCAAAGACATCGATGTAGTACAAACGGTACATCCGATGAATCAAAAGCAAAGACATCGATGTAGTACAAACGGTACATCTGATGAATCAAAATCAAAGACATCGATGTAGTACAAACGGTACATCCGATGAATCAAATAGCAAAGACATCGATGTAGTACAAACGGTACATCCGATGAATCAAAAGCAAAGACATCGATGTAGTACAAACGGTACATCCGATGAATCAAACGCAAAGACATCGATGTAGTACAAACGGTACATCCGATGAATCAAAATCAAAGACATCGATGTAGTACAAACGATACATCCGATGAATCAAATAGCAAAGACATCGATGTAGTACAAACGGTACATCCGATGAATCAAAAGCAAAGACATCGATGTAGTACAAACGGTACATCCGATGAATCAAAAGCAAAGACATCGATGTAGTACAAACGGTACATCCGATGAATCAAAATCAAAGACGTCGATGTAGTACAACGGTACATCCGATGAATCAAATAGCAAAGACATCGATGTAGTACAAACGGTACATCCGATGAATCAAAAGCAAAGACATCGATGTAGTACAACGGTACATCCGATTGATCAAATAGCAAAGACATCGATGTAGTACAAACGGTACATCCGATGAATCAAAAGCAATGACATCGATGTAGTACAAACGGTACATCCGATGAATCAAAAGCAAATAATTCGGAACACTGACGCAGTACAAAAATGGTACGTCCAATGAACCGAAGCCCGAATGATTTTCGGAACACCGACGTAGTACAAAAACGGTACGTCCAATGAACCGAACACAATAAAAGGACATCGGACGCTGGTCCTTAAAAGGAATGAGATAAAGCTCAATAAAACGAAGTATACCAAAACGTCCGATGAACTTGATAGAAAAATAATTCCATTCAGACAACATCAAAGAATCAACCACTTGTTGCCTACGACAAAGCGCATTGGCAACACGATTTCCCTTTTCGGGAATAAAAGAATATCAAGATCATAAGATGCTAGGAACTCGAGTCAACAAGCAGTTCCTTAAGAGAACATAAATATTCCAAAGATTTATGATCGAGATAGAGAACAAATTTCTCATTCAAATATGATGATGCCAAATTCCAAAAGCAAAAACATTAGCCGAGAGCACTAGATCATAAGTGGCTATCTAGTCTCGAGAAGCTATAATGATTTAGAAGCACAAGGGATAGCACGTTCTCCTTTGCAAGAGAATGGCATTCCAAACCAATACGACTAGTATTGGTACAAATAGCAAAGTCTTGGTTCCCCTTCAGGAATCACAAGAATAAGAGTATTGAAAGGAAGGGTTCTTTTAAATAATTCTCTTCCCCGAAAAGTTAAAACTTTCAAAATTACATTTTAACTTTTATGTAATAATCTTTCTACAAAAATTTAAATTTTTACAAGTCAATATATCGTGTCTGATTGTCACATCAAAGCGTTTAGGAAATTCCTATCGATAACGTTGATCAAGCGCATCGACCAAAATTTTTAAAGCACTCAACGGGCAATACAATCACAAAGTCATCTTTTCTAGGATAAATAAATCTCTTAAAAAGTTTTAAGAATATTCTTTGCTTGTTTTAAGAGCAAAAAATCAAATTGCACTTATAATTAAATCTTATGAAAAAGATTTGCAAAATTTTAAATTTCTATTTCCATCCAAAATCCATAAATAAGAATGGTCTCATTGAAATTTTCATAGAATATTGGATTTATAAAACGGATGAAACAAGCTGGACAAATTAAATGACATAATAATTCATTCATAGGAATCATAACGAGTGCGGAATGCGATAAGTGAAATGCTAACTTCCGCAACTTGTAGCAAATGAAAACGGTGGTAAAGTCGAACTAAAAAGACCTTAGCACCACACAAAAGATTACTTAGGTCATAATCCTAAGACAAGTCAAATATACCGGAAAATTCTCAAACTATTTAGACGAGAGAAATAACACTTTCCTTATAAGTGGGCTTAAGGAAATAGTCCACTCGAAAAATAGGATATGGGCTTCACAATGATTAAGCCAATCCTTACAGAAAGGTCAATTCCGAAGCCAAAGCAAAAATATCGGCTCGGAAAGAAAAGTCACATAAAACAATCTCGACATCTAAACAAAAGCAAATTGAGTGTTGCGGATCTAACATCCGGATTTGCAATTCTCAATGAAGTCAATAAGTCCAAAATATTCAAAGAAAAGAATCAACAATACCTTTTGATATAAAAATAATGAGATGAAACCCATATCAAAAAGAACTCAAATAGAAAGTTCACGAATTAAAACAATACCATCGAGGATTGAATGAAAATACCTTGACCCAAAAGTTGCAGCTTTCCCTCTCACTTGCTTGGAAGCTTTGGACACGAAGATAAAAGATGACCTGAACCTTTGCAATAACGGCAAAAGAGGGGTTTCGGGCACTCCCCTACATGGTGGTCTGTGGAACCACAATTGTAGCATCGTCCACGACTAGAGGTAGGAACATTTGCTACCAGAGTTTGTTGCTTTCCTTTCTTATTAGAATCGGGGCCTTTGAATTTGATAGGCCTCTTCAAGTTATTGTCGAAGTTCTGTTGGGCACGCACAACTTCAACATCACCTTCATTATCGGCCTCTTCAAGACGAAGAGCGATATCAATAAGCTGATCAAATGAAACCTCAAGTTTCAGGGGTAATGGCTTCTTAAGATTCCTATTCAAGCCATAGACAAATCTCTGATTTTTCTTCAATGGGGTATTAATGTACTCAACCCCGTATTTGGACAGAGATTCGAAGGATGCGACATAGTCTGTCACAGAAGATTCACCTTGAACAAGGTCTATGAAACGCCGGGCTAAGGTTACATTTTCAGCCTCCGGCACAAATTTCAATTCGAATCTTCCCCGGAATTGCTCCCAAGTAAGATCCGCCTCAACGATTTCAGAAATTAAAAGCTCATACCAATCCAATGCTCTTTCTTGGAGCATGCTAGAAGCTACCTGGACTCGATGAAGGTCAATAAGGTTCATGCGAGAAAAGATGCGATCGCATGATTTGAGCCAAGCTTGAATTTCTATAACACTCTCGGATCCCTTGAATGGCCCTCCACCCAAATCGGTGTAGTCTCTGCACAAGCGTGCAAAACCGGATCTAGGATGAGTAGGCTCTGGATTGGGTCCGGTTGCTTGAGCGTTCTTAACAAGATCTAGAAGCTGCTGAGCAGACATGAATACTCCATCCTGAGGAGTAGCGCTAGATTGACCGGCGCTGGAACGGCCTGGTCTAACCATTTCTCTTCTTTAAGAAAGAAAGAAAGAAGAGGAAAAAGTTATTCTCAAAATAAATATCTAGCAATTCTTGATAGATAAAACAAGGAATCATAAAGAAAATAGGATGAATCGGTACGAAGACCCGAATAAAATCCTAAAGCACAACTCCTAAGAAAGACTTAGGACATGATCCTTGCTAAATTATTCTACATTGTTCCGAAGTTTGGCTCTGATACCAAGCTGTGACGCCCCACCTCTATACCCACGCTAGACAAGAACATTACTGTGAATGCTGTCAACTAGCACGGAGAATAAGGCTGTTGAGGAGCGACCATCTGTATAATTGCTTTGTGCGAGTACCGATATACCGGATAAAAATATAACTTTTCATCTCAAGAGGAAATCCGACATACCGACACAAACTCAAAGCTACTACACAGTGGCTATAATTTCTTCGGAAACAAATATAGAAATAAACATAACATAAATCAGTCATAGACAATTCATATCACAAGGGCGGAAATAGATATGAATATTACACATAAAAGTGTATATCAGAGTAGTGGTCAAAAAGATCCACAATACTACAAAAGAATAGCAACACGTGCTATACAAAAGAATACATCTATGAGTCTAAATCTCAAGTGTATACAACAAAATAAACTACTAATCTAAGTAGTTTGCCAAAAGCCGGGATGATAGTCCGATAAGGAGTCAAGCAGAAGCACCTGTAAAATCTCAGTCTGACCCGAGTATTATTTAAGAAGAAAATAATAAACGGATCAGTCTAGCTATAAATATCAGATGAAGTGATATATAATAAGAGATATGACATAAACATATAATAATCACAATGCCAAGCTGTGATAAATAAGTAATTGAAAATCAACAAGAGATTAATCAATATCACAATAATCTACTCAAGATAAAAAAAGAATGTCATACTCCTAATTTCATTCACCAAGCCACAATATATGACATATATATCAATGCCCATCGTAAATGTTGGTGAAACATAAATTCCAGAATTCAACACACGAAATCCAGAAATCACAAGGAAAGGATCAACGACGTCGTACAGCGGGACATCCGATGAACCAAATCACAATCAAAGGGAACAACGACGTCGTACAGAGGGACGTCCGATGAACCAAATCACAAAGACATAGCACGATGCTAGTCTAAAACCTAAAATGATCGTCATGATCAAAGAGAAGTGTCGATTACACTAAGCTAGTAAATATATGAGCTTAGCTTCATGTCCCATAACCACTAGCTTAACTTAAATATTTACGAACAAATTGTAGATCTCCACTAGAAAATTGTCACAAGAGATTCAATCGAACAAGTCTAAGAATTAACCGACGAAGTAAATGCAAGCGTTTCATACCACTCGTTTTACTAAGTCGTTTAATTAGATTTCTCATACGAGTGAGGTAAAGGTTTATATATACTAATAGATAGGAAAACGGTTTTATAAACGAATTTGGTATTAAAATAGTATTGAAATCGTTTGAGGAAAGAGTTTTGATATTTACTACTAGTATAGAAAACCTTTATATTTTTAAAGTGACAAATCACGAAGAAGATTGTAAGAACAATCAATCACAAAAATTCACATACGAAGACGTGAATAAAATCCAAGGAAATCGATAAAGGATCCATCGAAATGGATATTCAAAAATCCCTAAAAAGAGTCATCAACGTCATAATAGATGATAACAACAAATAGGATTATCACGAATCGATTTAAATTGGAATTTCTATCCAAAAAGGCAAATTGGACTCAAACAGCTGGTTCAGTCGACTGAACAGAGTTTTCAGTCGACTGACCCTATACCTGGAAATTTTCCAGGTTCAGGAAACTTTCTGTTTCCAGTTTCAGTCGACTGTGAAGAGTTTTTCAGTCGACTGAATCGTGCCTGGAAACTCTTGGGTTTCAGGTTCAGTCGACTGAACAGAGTTTTTAGTCGACTGAATGAGTTTTTCAGTCGACTGAATCGTGCCTGGAAACTCTCGGGTTTCAGGTTCAGTCGACTGAACAGAGTTTTCAGTCGACTGAATCATGCCTGGGCTGTTTTTTCAGCCTATTCAAATGAAGAGCAAATTCTTCCAAAATGCAACCGGACGAACATTGGCTCTAAGGGTTTATGCCAATCGGCAACCCGGCCCTATATGCTCCTCGGTGCATCACCAAAAACATGATCAAACGTCCATAAAAGGATTTCACACAAATTTGACTTAAAAACCCAAAAATTGGAGTATTCACAAAATCAACCAAAACAAGAGCAAATGCACATGAAGAAGTGTTAGGAATTCATACCCAACAACCAAAGATAATTATAGTCATAGATGTGAGATAAAAATCTCACCTTTGAACCCAAACAAATGAAGAGGAAGCTATGAAGCAATGGCAAGAACAAGCACTCTTCAATCTCGACACTAGAAGCTTGAATCTAAGCTTAAAAGAGAAACATTCCCTAAATTAGGTTTAGGAAATTTTTGAAATTGAATGGAGAAAGAGTTGGAGAAGGTGAAGGAGATGCTTACCAAGGGGTTCTCTTTGGTTTTGGAGCAAGAACTTGGATTTGCAAAGGAAGCTAGGTGTAACAACCCGCATATTTATCGATTTTTATATTTAAATATTTTATTTAAATATTTTATCGTTAGTCGGATTTTTAGTCCGAAAAGCTACTTTTTGCATACGGTCGAATTAGGACTCGAGACCACCTCCATTGAGTTCAAAATGCCATTTGCGACCTTTTTGAGTATAAGCTTCGATATGTTTGGAGAAAGTTGAATTTTGCTACTTTTTGCTTAGGGTTTTGGTTTGGGCTGAGCCAATTAACCACTTATGTATTCAGTCCCAATCCCCCTCTCCTCTTCATTACTTCATTCCAACTCCTCAAACTCAAGCTCCAACTGAAAATGGTGGAGGGGAAAAAGAATTAAAACTCCAAGCCCTAACTTCCTTAGCAAATCCATCTCCTTGCTCCAAACTCAAGAAGAACCTTTTGGTAAGCATCTCCTTCTTCTTCTCCAACTCTTTCTCCATTCAATTTCAGAAATTTCCTAAACCTAATTTTGGGAATGTTCCTCTTTTAAGCTTAGATTCAAGCTTCTAGTGTTGAGATCGAAGAGTGCTTGTTCTTGCCATTGCTTTCAAGCTTCATCTTCATAAATTCAGTGCAAAAGGTGAGATTTTTATCTCACATCTATGACTATAATTATCTTTGGTTGTTGGGTATGAATTCCTAACACTTCTTCATGTGCATTTGCTCTTGTTTTGGATTGATTTTGTGAATATTCCAATTTTTGGGTTTTTAAGCCAAATTTGTGTAAAATCCTTTTATGGATGTTTGATCATGCTTTTGGTGATGCATCGAGGAGCATATAGGGCCGGGTTGCCGATTGGCATAAACCCTTAGAGCCAATGTTCGTCCGGATGCATTTTGGAAGAGTTTGCTCTTCATTTGTATAAGGCTGGAAAACAGCCCAGGCATGATTCAGTCGACTGAAAAGCTCTGTTCAGTCGACGGAACCTGAAACCCGAGAGTTTCTAGGCATGATTCAGTCGACTGAAAAACTCTGCACAGTCGACTGAAACTGGAAACAAAAAGTTTCCTGAACCTGGAAAATTTCCATGTACAGGGTCAGTCGACTGAAATTCTCTGTTCAGTCGACTGAACCTGCTGTTTGAGTCCAATTTGCCTTTTTGGATTGGAATCCTAATTCAAATCGATTCGTGATAATCCTATTTGTTGTTATCATCTATTATGACTTTGATGATTCTTTTTAGGGATTTTTGAATATCCATTTCGATGGATTCTTTATCGATTTCTTTGGATTTTATTCACGTCTTCGTATGTGAATTTTTGTGATTGATTGTTCTTACAATCTTCTTCGTGATTTGTCACTTTAAAAATATAAAGGTTTTCTATACTAGTAGTAAATATCAAAACTCTTTCCTCAAACGATTTCAATACTATTTTAATACCAAATTCGTTTATAAAACCGTTTTCCAATCTATTAGTATATACAAACCTTTACCTCACTCGTATGAGAAATCTAATTAAACGACTTAGTAAAACGAGTGGTATGAAACGCTTGCGTTTACTTCGTCGGTTAATTCTTGGACTTGTTCGATTGAATCTCTTGTGACAATTTTCTAGTGGAGATCTACAATTTGTTCGTAAATATTTAAGTTAAGCTAGTGGTTATGGGACATGAAGCTAAGCTCATATATTTACTAGCTTAGTGTAATCGACACTTCTCTTTGATCATGACGATCATTTTAGGTTTTAGACTAGCATCGTGCTATGTCTTTGTGATTTGGTTCATCGGACGTCCCACTGTACGACGTCGTTGTTCCCTTTGATTGTGATTTGGTTCATCGGATGTCCCGCTGTACGACGTCGTTGATCCTTTCCTTGTGATTTCTGGATTTCTTGTGTAGTCTTCTGGAGTTTGTGTGTCATTGACTTTTGCGATTGACATTGATATTATCGTCAATATTTATGGTTTGATGAACAAAATAAAGAGTATGACACTTCTTGGATTCTTGTGTAGATTTTTGTGATATTGATTAATCTCTTGTTGATTATCAACTACTTATATATCACAGCTTGGCATTGTGATTATTATATGTTTATGTCATATCTCTTATTATATATCACTTCATCTGATATTTATAACTAGACTGATCCGTTTATTATTTTCTTCTTAAATAATACTCGGGTCAGACCGGGATGTTACAGGTGCTTCTGCTTGACTTCTCTCTTGGGATTGATTTCTCTTGCTTTTGGTTAACTACTTAGATTAGTAGTTATTTTGTTGTATACATTTGAGATATAGACTCCTTAATGTATACTTATTCTTTTGTATAGTTCGTGTAACTATTCTTTTGTGATATTGTGGATCTTTTTAGACCACTACTCTGATGTACACTTTCTAGTGTAGTATTCATATCTTATTCCGCCTTTGTGATATGAATTGTCTGTGACTGATTTATGTTATGTTTATTTCTATATTTGTTTCCGAAGAAATTATAGCCACTGTGTAGTAGCTTTGAGTTTGTATCGGTATGTCGGATTTCCTCTTGAGATGAAAAGTTATATTTTTATCCGGTATATCGATACTCGCCCAAAGCAATTATACAGATGGTCGCTCCTCAACAGCCTTATTCTCCGTGCTAGTCGACAGCATTCACCGTAATGTTCTTGGCTAGCGTGGATATAGAGGTGGGGCGTCACAGCTTGGTATCAGAGCCAAACTTCGGAACAATATGGAATATTATAACAAGGATCATCGTCCTAAGTCCATCTTAGGAGTTATGCTTTAGGATTTTATTCGGGTCTTCGTACCGTTCTATCCTATTTTCTTTTATGATTCCTTGTTTTATCTATCAAGACTGCTTGATATTTATTTTGAGAATAACTTTTTCCTCTTCTTTCTTTCTTTCTTAAAGAAGAGAAATGGTTAGACCAGGCCGCCCCAGCGCCGGTCAATCTAGTGCTACTCCCCAGGATGGAGTTTTTATGTCTGCCCAACAGCTTCTAGATTTTGTTAAGAACGCTCAAGCAGACGGACCCAATCCAGAGCCTACTCATCCTAGATCCGGTTTTGCACGCTTGTGCCGAGACTATACCGATTTGGGTGGAGGGCCATTCAGGGGATCCGAGAGTGTTATTGAAATTCAAGCTTGGCTTAAATCATGTGATCGCATCTTTTCTCGCATGAACCTTATTGACCTTCATCGAGTCCAGGTAGCTTCTAGCATGCTACAAGAAAGAGCATTGGATTGGTATGAGCTTTTAATCTCTGAAATCGTTGAGGCGGATCTTACTTGGGAGCAATTCCGGGGAAGATTCGAATTGAAATTTGTGCCGGAGGCTGAAAAAGTAACCTTAGCCCGGCGTTTCATAGACCTTGTTCAAGGTGAATCTTCTGTGACAGACTATGTCGCATCCTTCGAATCTCTGTCCAAATATGGGGTTGAGTACATTAATACCCCATTGAAGAAAAATCAGAGATTTATCTATGGCTTGAATAAGAATCTTAAGAAGCCATTACTCCTGAAACTTGAGGTTTCGTTTGATCAGCTTATTGATATCGCTCTTCATCTTGAAGAGGCCGATAATGAAGGTGATGTTGAAGTTGTGCGTGCCCAACAGAACTTCGACAATAGCTTGAAGAGACCTATCAAATTCAAGGGCCCCGATTCTAATAAGAAAAGGAAGCAACAAACTCTGGTAGCAAATGTTCCTACCTCTAGTCGTGGACGATGCTACAATTGTGGTTCCACAGACCACCATGTAAGGGAGTGCCCGAAACCCCTCTTTTGTCGTTATTGCAAAGGTTCGGGTCATCTTTTATCTTCGTGCCCTAAGCTTCCAAGCAAGTAAGAAGGAAGGCTGCAACTTTTGGTCAAGGTATTTTCATTCAATCCTCGATGGCATTGTTTTAATTCGTGAACTTTCTATTTGAGTTCTTTTTGATATGGGTTTCATCTCATTATTTTTATATCAAAAGAACTTGTCGATTCTTTTTCTTTGAATATTTTGGGCTTGATGACTTCTTTGAGTATTGTGAATCTGGATGGTAGATCCGCAACACTCAATTTTCTTTTGTTTAAATGTCAAGATTGTTTTATGTGACTTTTCTTTCCGAGCCGATATTTTTGCTTTGGCTTCGGAATTGACCTTTCTGTAAGGATTGGCTTAATCATTGTGAAGTCCATATCCTATTTTTCGAGTGGACTATTCATCTTCGACATTTTCAATTTTGTTAAGCAGATTCCTATTTTTCCTTTATGATTTTGATTCCAACTTGATGGCATCATTTTATTCCTTAAGCCCACTAATAAGGAAAGTGTTATTTCTCAGTTTGAGAAATTTTTCGGTATTTTTGAGTTTGTCTTAGGATTATCACCTAAGAAATCTTTTGTGTGGTGTTAAGGTCTTTTCAGTTTGACTTTACCACCGGTCTTCGTTTGCTACGAGTTGCGGAAATTAGCATTCCACTTACTACATTCCGTACTCGTTATGATTCTTATGAATGACTTATTTTGTCATTCAATTTGTCCAACTTATTTCATCCATTTTATAAATCGAATATTCTATGAATATTTCGATGAGACCATTCTTGTATTTATTGATTTTGGATGAAAATAGTAATTTAAAATTTTGCAAATCCTTTTCATAAGATTTATTTATAAGTAAAACTGGATTTTTGCTCTTGAAAACGAACAAAGAATATTCTTAAAACTTTTTAAGAAATTTATTTATCCTATAAAATATGATTTTGTGATTGTATTGCCCGTTGAGTGCTTTAAGAATTTTGGTCGATGCGCTTGATCAACGTTATCGATAGGAATTTCCTAAACGCTTCGATGTGACAATCAGACACTATATATTGACTTGTAAAAATGTAAAATTTTTGTAGAAAGATTATTACATAAAAGTAAAAATGTAATTTTGGAAGTTTTAACTTTTCGGGAAAGAGAATTATTTTAAAAGAAGTTCTTTCTTTTCGATATTCTTACTCCTTCTTGTGATTCCTGAAGGGGAACCAAGACTTTGCTATTTGTACCTATTGGTTTGGAATGCCATTCTCTTACAAAGGAGAACGTTCTATCACTTGTGCTTCTAAATCATTATAGCTTATCGAGACTAGATAGCCACTTATGATCTAGTGCTCTCGGCTAATGTTTTTGCTTTTGGAATTTGGCATCATCATCTTTGGGGAAGAAATTTGTTCTCTACCTCGATCATAAATCTTTGGAATAATTATTTTCTCACAAGGAACTTCATGTTGACTCGAGTTCCTGACATCTTATGATCTTGATATTCCTTTTTATTCCCGAAGGGGAAATCGTGTTGCCAATGCGCTTTGTCGTAGGCAACAAGTGGTTGATTCTTTGATGTTGTCTGAATGGAATTATTTTTCTATCAAGTTCATCGGACGTTTTGGTATACTTCGTTTATTGAGCTTTATCTCATTCCTTTTAAGGACTAGCGTCCGATGTCCTTTTACTGTGTTCAGTTCATTGGACGTACCGTTTTTGTACTACGTCGGTGTTCCGAAAATCATTTGGGTTTTGATTCATCGGATGTACCGTTTGTACTACATCGATGTCTTTTCTTTTGATTCATCGGATGTACCGTTTGTGCTAAATCGATGTCTTTGCTTTTGATTCATCGGATGTACCGTTTGTACTACATCGATGTCTTTGCTATTTGATTCATCGGATGTACCGTTTGTACTACATCGATGTCTTTGCTGTTTGATTCATCGGATGTACCGTTTGTACTACATCGATGTCTTTGCTTTTTGATTCATCGGATGTACCGTTTGTACTACATCGATGTCTTTGCTTTTGATTCATCGGATGTACCGTTTGTACTACATCCATGTCTTTGCTATTTGATTCATCGGATGTACCGTTTGTACTACATCGATGTCTTTGCTATTTGATTCATCGGATGTACCGTTTGTACTACATCGATGTCTTTGCTTTTGATTCATCGGATGTACCGTCTGTACTACATCGATGTCTTTGCTATTTGATTCATCGGATGTACCGTTTGTACTACATCGATGTCTTTGCTATTTGATTCATCGGATGTACCGTTTGTACTACATCGATGTCTTTGCTCTTTGATTCATCGGATGTACCGTTTGTACTACATCGATGTCTTTGCTTTTGATTCATCGGATGTACCGTTTGTACTACATCGATGTCTTTGCTATTTGATTCATCGGATGTACCGTTTGTACTACATCGATGTCTTTGCTATTTGATTCATCGGATGTATCGTTGTACTACATCGATGTCTTTGCTTTTGATTCATCGGATGTACCGTTTGTACTACATCGATGTCTTTGCTATTTGATTCATCGGATGTACCGTTGTACTACATCGATGTCTTTGCTGTTTGATTCATCGGATGTACCGTTTGTACTACATCGATGTCTTTGCTGTTTGATTCATCGGATGTACCGTTTGTACTACATCGATGTCTTTGCTGTTTGATTCATCGGATGTACCGTTTGTACTACATCGATGTCTTTGCTTTTGATTCATCGGATGTACCGTTTGTACTACATCGATGTCTTTGCTCTTTGATTCATCGGATGTACCGTTTGTACTACATCGATGTCTTTGCTATTTGATTCATCGGATGTACCGTTGTACTACATCGATGTCTTTGCTTTTGATTCATCGGATGTACCGTTTGTACTACATCGATGTCTTTGCTATTTGATTCATCGGATGTACCGTTGTACTACATCGATGTCTTTGCTGTTTGATTCATCGGATGTACCGTTTGTACTACATCGATGTCTTTGCTATTTGATTCATCGGATGTACCGTTTGTACTACATCGATGTCTTTGCTTTTGATTCATCGGATGTACCGTTTGTACTACATCGATGTCTTTGCTGTTTGATTCATCGGATGTACCGTTTGTACTACATCGATGTCTTTGCTTTTGATTCATCGGATGTACCGTTGTACTACATCGATGTCTTTTCTTTTGATTCATCGGATGTACCGTTTGTACTACATCGATGTCTTTTCTATTTGATTCATCGGATGTACCATTTGTACTACATCGATGTCTTTGCTATTTGATTCATCGGATGTACCGTTTGTACTACATCGATGTCTTTCCTATTTAATCCATCGGATGTACCGTTTGTACTACATCGATGTCTTTGCTTTGGTTCATTGGGCGTACCATTTTTGTACTACGCTGATGACCCAAATTGTTTGAGTTTCTAGTTTCTCAGGCGTACCGTTTTTGTACTACGCCGTTGCACCGGCTCAATTTTCTGCTATTCTTGACTTTCCCCACGTCTTTTATCTACGGGAATACCTTAGGGATTCCGGTTTTCATTCTTGAGCCCGGTGTTATTGTGGAAATTGAAGTTTCACCAGGTTTCTTGCTAACACTTTTGTGAACTTTAGGGTGAACTTCCTATTTCAAATTTTCTTTTGTGTTAATATGCATCTATGGTTGTTACTTCATATATTTCCTTTTTACTTATTGCGAGGACGCAATTTCTTTAAGGAGGGGAGTCTGTAACAACCCGCATATTTATCGATTTTTATATTTAAATATTTTATTTAAATATTTTATCGTTAGTCGGATTTTTAGTCCGAAAAGCTTCTTTTTGTATACGGTCGAATTAGGACTCGAGACCACCTCCATTGAGTTCAAAATGCCGTTTGCGACCTTTTTGAGTATAAGCTTCGATATGTTTGGAGAAAGTTGAATTTTGCTACTTTTTGCTTAGGGTTTTGGTTTGGGCTGAGCCAATTAACCACTTATGTATTCAGTCCCAATCCCCCTCTCCTCTTCATTACTTCATTCCAACTCCTCAAACTCAAGCTCCAACTGAAAATGGTGGAGGGGAAAAAGAATTAAAACTCCAAGCCCTAAATTCCTTAGCAAATCCATCTCCTTGCTCCAAACTCAAGAAGAACCTTTTGGTAAGCATCTCCTTCTTCTTCTCCAACTCTTTCTCCATTCAATTTCAGAAATTTCCTAAACCTAATTTTGGGAATGTTCCTCTTTTAAGCTTAGATTCAAGCTTCTAGTGTTGAGATTGAAGAGTGCTTGTTCTTGCCATTGCTTTCAAGCTTCATCTTCATAAATTCAGTGCAAAAGGTGAGATTTTTATCTCACATCTATGACTATAATTATCTTTGGTTGTTGGGTATGAATTCCTAACACTTCTTCATGTGCATTTGCTCTTGTTTTGGATTGATTTTGTGAATATTCCAATTTTTGGGTTTTTAAGCCAAATTTGTGTAAAATCCTTTTATGGATGTTTGATCATGCTTTTGGTGATGCATCGAGGAGCATATAGGGCCGGGTTGCCGATTGGCATAAACCCTTAGAGCCAATGTTCGTCCGGGTGCATTTTGGAAGAGTTTGCTCTTCATTTGTATAAGGCTGGAAAACAGCCCAGGCATGATTCAGTCGACTGAAAAACTCTGTTCAGTCGACTGAACCTGAAACCCGAGAGTTTCCAGGCATGATTCAGTCGACTGAAAAATTCTGCACAGTCGACTAAAACTGGAAACAGAAAGTTTCCTGAACCTGGAAAATTTCCATGTACAGGGTCAGTCGACTGAAATTCTCTGTTCAGTCGACTGAACCTGCTGTTTGAGTCCAATTTGCCTTTTTGGATTGGAATCCTAATTTAAATCGATTCGTGATAATCCTATTTGTTGTTATCATCTATTATGACTTTGATGATTCTTTTTAGGGATTTTTGAATATCCATTTCGATGGATTCTTTATCGATTTCTTTGGATTTTATTCACGTCTTCGTATGTGAATTTTTGTGATTGATTGTTCTTACAATCTTCTTCATGATTTGTCACTTTAAAAATATAAAGGTTTTCTATACTAGTAGTAAATATCAAAACTCTTTCCTCAAACGATTTCAGTACTATTTTAATACCAAATTCGTTTATAAAACCGTTTTCCAATCTATTAGTATATACAAACCTTTACCTCACTCGTATGAGAAATCTAATTAAACGACTTAGTAAAACGAGTGGTATGAAACGCTTGCGTTTACTTCGTCGGTTAATTCTTGGACTTGTTCGATTGAATCTCTTGTGACAATTTTCTAGTGGAGATCTACAATTTGTTCGTAAATATTTAAGTTAAGCTAGTGGTTATGGGACATGAAGCTAAGCTCATATATTTACTAGCTTAGTGTAATCGACACTTCTCTTTGATCATGACGATCATTTTAGGTTTTAGACTAGCATCGTGCTATGTCTTTATGATTTGGTTCATCGGACGTCCCGCTGTACGACGTCGTTGTTCCCTTTGATTGTGATTTGGTTCATCGGATGTCCCGCTGTACGACGTCGTTGATCCTTTCCTTGTGATTTCTGGATTTCTTGTGTAGTCTTCTGGAGTTTGTGCGTCATTGACTTTTGCGATTGACATTGATATTATCGTCAATATTTGTGGTTTGATGAACAAAATAAAGAGTATGACACTTCTTGGATTCTTGTGTAGATTTTTGTGATATTGATTAATCTCTTGTTGATTATCAACTACTTATATATCACACCTTGGCATTGTGATTATTATATGTTTATGTCATATCTCTTATTATATATCACTTCATCTGATATTTATAGCTAGACTGATCCGTTTATTATTTTCTTCTTAAATAATACTCGGGTCAGACCGGGATGTTACCGGTGCTTCTGCTTGACTTCTCTCTTGGGATTGATTTCTCTTGCTTTTGGTTAACTACTTAGATTAGTAGTTATTTTGTTGTATACATTTGAGATATAGACTCCTTAATGTATACTTATTCTTTTGTGTAGTTCGTGTAACTATTCTTTTGTGATATTGTGGATCTTTTTAGACCACTACTCTGATGTACACTTTCTAGTGTAGTATTCATATCTTATTCCGCCTTTGTGATATGAATTGTCTGTGACTGATTTATGTTATGTTTATTTCTATATTTGTTTCCGAAGAAATTATAGCCACTGTGTAGTAGCTTTGAGTTTGTATCGGTATGTCGGATTTCCTCTTGAGATGAAAAGTTATATTTTTATCCGGTATATCGGTACTCGCCCAAAGCAATTATACAGATGGTCGCTCCTCAACAGCCTTATTCTCCGTGCTAGTCGACAGCATTCACCGTAATGTTCTTGGCTAGCGTGGGTATAGAGGTGGGGCGTCACACTAGGGCTTGGAGTTTTAATTTCCTCTTCCATCCTCCATTAACATAAAAGCTTGAGTATTAGGAAAATAGAAGAGAAGTGAATGAAGAGGAGAGGGTTGGAACTGAGTTAAGTGGCTAATTGGCTCAGCCCAACCAAAGCCCTAAGCGGGAAAAAGTAGCAAAAATCAACTTTCTCCAAACATATCGAAGCTTATACTAAAAAAGGTCGCAAACGACATTTTGAACTCAATGAAGGTGGTCTCGAGTCCTAGTTCTACCGTATGCAAAAAGTAGCTTTTCGGACTAAAATCCGACGAACGATAAAATATTTAAATAAAATATTTAAATATA
Organism: Allium cepa; assembly: GCA_030765085.1. Classification (NCBI taxonomy): domain Eukaryota; kingdom Viridiplantae; phylum Streptophyta; class Magnoliopsida; order Asparagales; family Amaryllidaceae; genus Allium; species Allium cepa. The sequence goes on from CM060937.1 coordinate 607,027,817, forward strand.
AAATCGATAAATATGCGGGTTGTTACAAGAATCCACTTCGAGCCTGTTAAAGGGATGAAACCCTAAGTAGGATGGAACCTACGAAAAATCTAGTGGAACATTGTTTTTTATCCGCTAACTTTTTATTCAAAATGATTTTTCAAAATTATATCCCGTTTTTAAAATGTTTTCAAACTTTCCTTTTAAAAACATCAAAACTCTCTATGCTAATTTTAAATAATTTTAGCCTTTAAATTATCTTTAATTTCAAAGTCAAATTACTCCTGATTTTAAACTATCTTTTTAATATTTAACTTTAACTTTTAAATATTTACACTTAGATTTAAATATAAAATTATAGTTAAATTCTATGTAATATCCCAGAATTTATGGCAATATAAATTTAATAATCTATGTTTAAATTTAAATTAATTTGATAATTTTTGTTAATAAATTGAATTGATTATATAATCTTCTGTATTTAAATAATTAATTAGAGGATTTATCTTTTAATAAACTAATAATCTGTTTTCTATTTATAGTATGTATATGTATATTTATATATATTTTAAATAGATAAGTTTGGTTTTAAATTTAATTAGTGTATCATATTTTCTAATTTTAATATTTTGAAATTGGGAAATTATGATTTATTTTTAAATTAAGCTTTTCAAAACTATTTTATAAATAACTAAATGATTTTTAAATATATAAGACAAATGTTTTATTTGTTAAAATGTATTTTTGACATAAGTTTGTATATTAAAATAAGTTATAAAAATGTTTGTTTTATTCTTTTTAAAATAGTAATTAATAATTATGACTTGTAAATTTAATATGAGAATTTAAAATACAATTTAAAATACGAAACATGTATTCATTTAAGTTACAACCTCTTTTATAAGTTTATTTTAAATGTTTAAAAAGTATCTTTGTCAGATGATTTATTTGTATATTATTTTTACTTATAATAATACTTTGTTTTATTCTTTAAAATTATTTATCTATATACATAATTAGGTATTAAAACTAATTAACTATGTTTAAACTTTCTTTAACACATAATTAAAAATACTAATTACTTAAACTAACAAGTGTAAGTATCTTAAAGCCTAAAATAACAAATGTAAACTAAATATCATTTTAAAATGACAAGTGTAAAAATTGAGACATGTGTCTTGTTTATGTTTTATTTTTTTGTCTTTAAAATAAATCATAAAGAAGATATTTAAACTTGCATCTTTTCATTTTTTTCCTTTCTACATTCTCATTCTAATCTAAGAATTTTCAGCTGAGAAAAAAAAACCCTTTCTTTTCTTCTTTAAAATTTCATATCAACTTCTATAAACAAACATGCAAATCCGCATAACTTTTTTTCCGCCTCTCCAAAAATCAAACTTTTCATCTTGAAATCTGCATTCCCCTCTTCCAAAATCAAATATGCATTCCATTTTCAAGCAAGCTACTTGCATGCAACAAACAAATCTGTATTTTTTTTTTCAAAAATCTGAAAAAATAAAGCACGAAATCTGCATTTCTTCTTCAATTTGCAACCAGGGAAATTTTACATGCATGCAACAAATAAATCAAGAAGCCTGCATGTAAAATTCTGTAGGCAGGAAACAAGTTTGTAAAAAGAAGTTCAAACAAGACTAAAAAGAAATCTGGGCTCTATCTGCATCATTAATAAAGGTGAGTAACTCATTTTTTTAAAAATTAATTTAATAGGTAAAAGTTGTTCCATGTTTTTAAATTAGAAATGAACTTATAATATGATTTTGCTGTGATTATATATACATGTGAAAATATATTGTGTGCGCATGATGATAACTGCTGCATTTCTGTATTTCAATTTCCAAACTCCTGTTTGATTCTAAAATTCATTTTCTTTTGATTTGTGTGCTGTTATGGTTTAAATTTTTGAATGAAACTTGTTTATATTAGATAAGGTAAGTTTTTTTTAAAAAAAATTATAAGTTAAATAAAATTCTGTTTTACCTGAAAGAAAGTATAACAGAGTAAAAAGTTTGTATAAATTGGATATGCAAACAATACAGATCAATGTTTCAGGATTTCAACTCAAAATATCTTGAAAAATTATGATTTTTAAAAGTAATATTACAATTTATAATGTTAGAATCAAAGTGCAGTTTTATTTTGACTGTAAATTAAGTTTTGGGGCATCTCTGTTGCCACAAGCAATTAGAAATGCTGAGTTTGTTCCTGGTAATGGTGAAGTTATCTGAGATGTTAGGAAAATTATTAGTTTGGTTTGTAATTTTTTTTTCATGTTGAGATCGGGATTTAAAATTTTGAACCCTAGTTTTACTGGGTTATAAATTTTACGGGAATTTGATCTCCTCGGTTGATCGAGTTCAACCCTTTCTGGGGTATTGATAGATGGTGGTTTTAGGAAGATGTCATCGGAGTTTCGAAGGTGATGGTGGCAGGAGTCGCGTCAATGATGTGTTGACAGGTTGGGTCTTGAGTTCTGTGCCTGTTCTAGTTGTTTTCGGGTGGATTTTGACCTCATTTTTAAATTCGAAGGTGAAGCTGGTAATGGCGATGTATGTGGAATGTTTGGGTGATAGATGACTTGTTCTAGTCATCGGAGTTGATCGGAGGAGGCCGGAGTTGATGTATATGTGCACAGTGTGGGGATGATGGTGAGGGTTGGATGGCTGCAGGTTTTTAGTAACCTCAGGTTTGTCTAGGGTAAAGCTTAATTTAACTCGAAGTTGATGGGAGCGTGACTCGAAGTATCTGTATGGGTTGCTCGAGCATTTGTTTTGTTTCAGGTTTTACGGTTTAACGGAAAACCTGTTTCAATTTTTAAAATAAAAGTTTAAATGGCAAATAAAATATGAACTAGTTTTAAACCTGAAATTTAAATATGAATTCAACAGTTTAAAATCTTGGTTTTGTAGTAATTTGAATTTTAAATTTTTAGTTTGGGTTTACAATGGAAACAACAAACCTGTTTCTGTTTTAAAATCAAAAGAGGAGTATAAGATGCAAATTGAAAATTTAAACAAAGTTTTGAAATCTGTATTTGAATATGAATTCAATTTAGTTTGAATTTGGAATTGAAATAATTTAAGTTTTAAAATTTAAATATAAGGGTAAAACATATGTGGTTTTGAATTGAATTGGAAGTTTAAAATTTTAAATTAGAAATTATGATGAATTTAAATCTGGGTTTTTAAATCTGAATTTAAATTTAAACTCTAGTGTTTGAAATTAAATAAGTTTAAATTTAAGTTGTTTAATTACTTTGGAATGATTAAAAGATTTGAATTCTTTTAAAGGGTGATGTAAAATGTAAAGAAAGCTTTAAGATTTAGGTTTAAATCTGGAATAAAAAGGATTCAAACCGTATTTCAGTTTTGAAATTAAAAACAAAATTTAAATTGAATTTGTTTTATTTTTAAATTGATTTGAATTTAAATTAAAATTGGGATTTAAATTCTTTTAAACTTATTTATAATGTAGATGTTTCTTTTAACATATTAGATAAAAGTTTGAATTGTTTTAAAATCTTGTTTAAGATAAATTTGCATCTTAAGTTTAAAATGAAGTTAAACGGAATTTGAAGTAAATTTGAAAACAATTTGGTTCTAAATGATTAATTAAGTAAGGAATGTTTATCTTAAAGATAAATTAAATTTTAATGATTTGTATTCATTTAAATTATTAAGTTAATTTAAAATGACTAATTAATTATTTAATTAATAATATGGATGGTTAATTAAATAATTAAGAATTTTTAATTGATTAATTAGACTTGAGATTGATTAATTAAGGTTAATTAATCTATAGTTAAGGATTGTTAATTAAATTTTAATTAATGATTAAGGTTTATTAATCAATAGATTAATGATTAATTAAGATTGTAATTAACACTTAATTAATTTTTGATTAGAGATTAATTAAATTGTAATAAAATATTAATTACTTTATAATTAATAATGGTTAATCTGAATTAATTTCTTAATTAAGTAATTAAGAAATGTTAATGAAGGACATTGACTTAAGATTATTTAAACAATTAATTAATGTGATTAATTTTTGATAATTAATTAGATTAATTAATTAATAATAAACAATTTTGAAATTGTTTAAGTTTAATTATTTTATGGGAGTAATTAATGAGTTAATTACTTAATGTAATTAATTGTGTTAATGTGATTAGTTTATATTAATTAATTAAGTTTAATTAATTTAAACATTTGATGATTTGATAATTACTTTATGTAATTAATGGATTTGTAATTACTTAGGGAAGTAATTAATAAATAATTACTGGATGTAATTAAAGGTATTTATTATAGAAGTAATTTGGATTTAAATTACTTTGAAATTAATCAAGGGATTAATGGAGATAATTAATTAGGAGTAATTAATTTATGAAATGAGTAATTAAGGATAGTTAATTACTGGATTTGTTATTAATCAAGGGTGATTAATATATGTGGTTAATTGCTGATTAACTACTTAATGTAATTAATTTTAAATAGAGAGATTAATTAAATGGTAAATAGAAATCACTAATTAATAAAATTGATGATGTAATTTAGAATTGATTAATTAAGGAATAATCAATAAATGAGCTAATTAATTAATAGACGATTATTATAATTAACTTTAGTTAATTAATTGCTTAAGTAATTAAAGGTTAATTATTAAGTATAATTAACTTGTGTAATTAATTTATAAGCTAATTACTTATTGTAATTAGGGAATTGTTAATCTGAAATGATTAATCGGAAGAATAATGAGATGATGATTTATAAATTGATTTGTAATCAATTGATGGTTAAGTTAAGCAGGATTTTAATGATAAAGTAATTAATTTAATTCATTTGAATTAATTAGAGATTAAGTAATTAAATTAATTCATTTTAAATTAATTATATATGGTGTGATCATTACATCATTGCTTATGTTTGATGATTGGTATTGGTTGCCATGTATGGTTTGTAATCTCAGTAATGAAATGAGAAATGTTGTATATGGATGCATTGGTTGCATTATGATATTGATATGGATTATCTGTTTATGATGATATGGATTACCTGTTAGTGATGATAATGTTGATTATCTTTTGTGATGTGAATTATCTATCTGTGTGTATATAGATAATGAATTGAATTGTTTTAAAATTTAAAATAACTTGGCCTTAAAAGACATGTTTTGGATTTTGATGAGACCGGGATCGGGTTTCCATATTTGGATATCCGAAAACCACATTGATCGAAATTAACGTTAGGTCGTGAATCTGAAGTGAAGTCGAAGATTCAAAAGATTCAAAGTGCAAGGGTTATCGTCGTTAACTCTGAGGGTGATTCCAATAATGAGTGTAACGAGATAATGCGTTCGGTTTCGTTCGAACCTAGAACGAACTTGTATGGATTGAATGCTTTCAGAACATGTCAGGTGGACGATGAGAATCTAAAATTATGTCCTATAAAGGTAATTGTAGCCTCAAGTCTCATCAACCGGGAATGGCTAAAACAGGGGAGGTGCAGCAAGGCTTCGTGGGTAGCCCCCACTTGAGAGTGAGATTTACCCCTTTCTAGATGTCCCTTTATTTCGGCTTAGTGGTGTGGTTGCTGATCACAATTGTGGGCTGGTCTTGTTCGGAACTGTTCAGTAAGGAATTGTTCCGGCTTTGTGTTGCAGGGGAGCGAGCGTACTCCTCGGTACAGTGATCTAGGCCACGTACTGTGACGGGCGGTACCCCAGTAGCCCTTCCATTGATGGAATCCAAAATCCAATAAGTGCCGTACGTATTAGTTGTGCCCAACTATGTTGGAACTTGAGATGTAAGCATTCCAGCTATTTCTGTATTTTGCTTGAAAACCCTAGACACTATTATAATATCATCGGATTTCCTATCAAATGTTTTGGTTAGCGTAAGGTAAAAACTTTTTCATGTTTATGTGTGGGAAGTCTTACGTGGTACCTTTTCTTTCAAAGGTTTTTCAAAAGTTAAGCAACTTTAACCTATTACTCACACCAGACCCGTGTCTGACCCGGAGTTTATATGTGTTACTTAAACTCTTGGGTACTTAAATTTCTACGCGTAGCCAAGAGATTCAGGCTAGCTTTGACGAATTGTGGAGGAGCAATGGAGCAGGAGGCTTTTGCGTGTACATATATAGTTTTCCACTGTGTTGGTATCTCTGAGGGTTTCTGTATTGTGCATTGAGTTGTAATAATTAGACAGGTGTTTATAACTGTCTAGTATGTGTTGTATTGTCTGTATAACTCTGATAGTCGTTCTATACTATGTAATACTTATGGTATTAGTATAATTTATTCGTTCCGCTGTTGAGATTCTTGTGTTGTTTCTTCTTTCTCTTCTTTCTTTTCTCTTTTCTATCCCTTTCTTTCTTAAGGATGATACGACTTTTTGTGGAGAAAAAGTTGGGTCATCTCACTTGGTATTAGAGCGCTAGGTTGAGCGAATATCTAGTCTCTGGAGTGGTGTCTATCTTGAGAGAGCGTATTTGTATTTTTAATAAATATATAATTATTTTTACCTATCTGTTGGGTTACCTATTTGGGTTTTTTCAAATATAAGTTATAAAGGTAGATGAGGTAGTGGTGTGTGCAACACAACTACCATTTGTTGGAGTTTGAATGCTTGAGGTTGGAAGTGTATCTGTCGAGACTGTAGACCCAATACCGTCTCGAGTGAGTTCTATAGTAATGAAGGACTTCATTGATCTCTGAAGGAAACCTGTTAAGGTTCGGAGTTCATCTTTGAAGTGCAGAATTGGATGAGTTGAGTTTGGATCTGTCGGTAGGGCAGAAGCAAGTAGGTGATGGTATCTTGATACCTTAGGAAGTAGTAGCTGTGTGATGAGATGCAGTGACTATGAATGTTTCCGAAGATGTTTCTTTGGAACAAGAATAAGGAAGTGTGTCTGTTTTGGTGTTGTGGCTGAGTCCAGCTGGGTGTTTCTGTTTGCTTTGAGGTCGAGTTTCTCAGAGAACTTTGGATTGAGAATTCTTTGGCATTGGTATTAGCAGTGCAGCTCGGAGTGTTCTGTGTTGGTAAGAAGTTCCTTTGTTGGGTAGTTTTTTATGAAATGGAGTTTGGAAGAAGCAGAGTGAATCCTTTTCTTCGGTGAAGTGGCTAGGCCAGCATAAGCTGTTCTGATTGGTTTGGAGAGAGAGCAGTTTTTCCTTGGAATTAGGCTGAGTTGATCGCAAAAGTGACTTGCGATAGTTAAGTGTTCTTTTGGATTGTTGGAGATTGTCCGGATGTCTTCAAGGAAGTCAGAGGTTTGTCCGCATCTGGAGATCGAGTTTCCTTTCCAGGATTGGTACCGGTGGTTCAGTTAGTAGATGCATGGTTCCTTGAGATAGAAGTGGGCGAAGCAACTCAGGTTTCGGAGAAACTTCTGATTTTTCTTTATAGATCTGTGGAACCATATTTCTGTGCTGGGTTGTCTAGTCTATGCTTGTGCTCTTCATCAGCATTTTCTTCTGCTTCGGATCAGAGTTGTGCAGCGGAAGCAATTTGGGGGTGTTTCTGTTTTTCTTTTCCGGATAAGGAGAAGTTTGTTCTGTCTTCTGTTGTTTGAGGAGTAGAGTTTGTATTCCTGGTTTTGGATTGATCTTGAGGAGATCATTGTGTTGGATTGTTTTGATTCAGTCAGTTTCTAGTGGCATCGGCAAGAGTTGAGCTGATCAGGAGGGATGTTGGTAGTCCATGATCGTCTGAAGAGATTTTATGGATAACAGATGGAGAAATTTGAATTCTGGAGTCGGAGATTTGGTTTTGGGATAAGTTCTCTCCGATCGAAGGAGCTATAAATTCTGGTAAATCCGTGAATCTTGATACAAGGTGTTTTGGATTTCTTCTGTGTTTTGGTAAGATGAGTGTTTGGTTTTCAAGAGTTGAATTGCCTTTTTGGATAACTGAGATTCAGAGTGTTTCAGTATCTCTAAGGGAGTATGTGTTTGATTTTTTTGGTTTTAGAACCAGCAGTTCTAGAAGGTTTGGTTGTTGAGTCAAACTCGTCCGTAGTCTGTTATCTTGTTTAGAATTATTGATATAGATGTAGGGGCTCTGTAGCTTGGTAGTATTGATTGTTTGGATTCTATAGAGCGAGTATCCCGATATTTATTCCGAGGAAACTCCTGAAAGTTTTATCCAAAATTCTTTTGGATAATTAGATTTGTTCCGACCGTGTGAATTGGTTGCTATGGTTGTTGGCATATGGTTAACATAAGCTATATTTTAAAATTAAATCTGTAAATAGATTATTAAATTATCTTTGTTTTAAATTTCAGGGATGAAATTCTTTTAAGGGGAAGGATTGTAAAATCCCGGAATTTATGGCAATATAAATTTAATAATCTGTGTTTAAGTGTAAATTAATTTGATAATTTTTGTTAATAAATTGAATTGATTCTATAATCTTCTTTATTTAAATAATTAATTAGAGGATTTATCTTTTAATAAACTAATAATCTGTTTTCTATTTATAATATGTATATGTATATTTATATATATTTTAAATAGATAAGTTGGTTTTAAATTTAATTAGTGTATCATATTTTCTAATTTTAATATTTTGAAATTGGGAAATTATGATTTACTTTTAAATTAAGCTTTTCAAAACTATTTTATAAATAACTAAATGATTTTTAAATATATAATAAAAATGTTTTATTTGTTAAAATGTATTTTTGACTTAAGTTTGTATATTAAAATAAGTTATAAAAATGTTTATTTTATTCTTTTTAAAATAGTAATTCATAATTATGACTTGCAAATTTAATATGAGAATTTAAAATACAATTTAAAATATGAAACATGTATTCATTTAAGTTACAACCTCTTTTATAAGTTTATTTTAAATGTTTAAAAGGTATCTTTGTCAAATGATTTATTTGTATATTGTTTTTACTTATAATAATACTTTGTTTTATTGTTTAAAATTATTTATCTATATACATAATTAGGTATTAAAACTAATTAACTATGTTTAAACTTTCTTTAACACATAAGTAAAAATATAATTACTTAAACTAACAAGTGTAAGTATCTTAAAGCCTAAACTAACAAATATAAACTAAATATCATTTTAAAATGACAAGTGTAAAAATTGAGAAATGTGTCTTGCTTAAGTTTTATTTTTTTTATTTTTAAAATAAATCATAAAGAAGATATTTAAACTTGCATCTTTTCTTTTTTTTACCTTTCTTCATTCTCATACTAATCTAAGAATTTTCAGCTGAGGAAAAAAAACCCTTTCTTTTCTTCTTCAAATTTCATATCAACTTCTATATACAAACATGCAAATCTGCATAACTTTTTTTCCACCTCTCCAAAAATCAAACTTTTCATCTTAAAATCTGCATTCCACTCTTCCAAAAGCAAATATGCATTCCATTTTCAACCAAGCTACTTGCATGCAATAAACAAATCTGCACTTTTTTTTTCAAAAATCTGAAAAAATTAAGCAAGAAATCTGCATTTTTTCTTCAATCCGCAACCTGGGAAAGTTTACCTGCATGCAACAAATAAATCAAGAAGCCTGCATGTAAAACTCTGTAGACAGGAAATAAGTTTGTAAAAAGAAGTTCAAACAGGATTAAAAAGAAATCTGGGCTCTGTCGCATCATTAATAAAGGTGAGTAACTCATTTTTAAAAAAATTAATTTAATAAGGTAAAAATGGTTCTATGTTTTTAAATTAGAAATGAACTTATAATATGATTTTGCTGTGATTATATATACATGTGAAATATATTGTGTGTGCATGATGATAATTGCTGCATTTCTGTATTTCAATTTCCAAACTCCTGTTTGATTCTAGAACTCTTTTTCTTTTGACTTGTGTGCTGTTATGGTTTAATTTTTTTAATGAAACTTGTTTATATAAGATAAGGTAAGTTTTTTTTCAAATTTATATAAGTTAAATAAAATTCTGTTTTACCTGAAAGAAAGTATAACAGAGTAAAAAGTTTGTATAAATTGGATATTCAAACAATACAAATCAATGTTTCAGGATTTCAACTCAAAACATCTTGCAAAATTATGATTTTTAAAAGTAATATTACAATTTATAATGTTAGAACCAAAGTGCAGTTTTATTTTGACTGTAAATTAAGTTTTGGGGAATCTATGTTGCCACAAGCAATTAGAAATGCTGAGTTTGTTCCTGGTGATGGTGAAGTTATCTGAGATGTTAGGAAAATTATTAGTTTGGTTTATAATTTGTTTTTGATGTTGAGATTGGGAGTTAAAATTCTGAACCCTAGTTTTATTGGGTTATAAATTTTATGGGAATTTGATCTCCTCGGTTGATCGAGTTCAACCATTTCTGGGGTATTGATAGATGGTGGTTTGAGGAAGACGTCGCCGGAGTTTCGAAGGTGATGGTGGCAGGAGTCGCGTCAACGACGTGTTGACAGGTTGGGTTTTGAGTTCTGTGCCTGTTCCATTTTTTCGGGGTGGATTTTGACCTCGTTTTTAAATTCGAAGGTGAAGCTGCTAATGGCGATGTATGTGGAATGTCTAGGTGATAGATGACTTGTTCTAGTCATCGGAGTTGATCGGAGGAGGCCAGAGTTGATGTACATGTGCACAGTGTAGGGATGATGGTGAGGGTTGGATGGTTGTAGGTTTTTAGTAACCTTGGGTTTGTCTAGGGTAAAACATAATTTAACTCGAAGTTGATGGGAGTGTGACTCGAAGTATCTGTAAGGGTTGCTCGAGCATTTGTTTTGTTTCAGGTTTTACAGTTTAACAGAAAACTTGTTTCAATTTTTAAAGTAAAAGTTTAAAAGGCAAATAAAATCTGAACTAGTTTTGAACCTGAAATTTAAATATGAATTCAACAGTTTAAAATCTTGGTTTTGTAATAATTTGAATTTTAAATTTTTAGTTTGGGTTTTGAATGGAAACAGGAAACCTGTTTCCGTTTTAAAATCAAAAAAGGAGTATAAGATGCAAATTGAAAATTTAAACAAAGTTTTTGAAATCTGTATTTGAATATGAATTCAATTTAGTTTGAATCTGGAATTGAAATAATTTATGTTTTAAATTGAAATTGGGTTTAAAACTTGTAAGGGTAAAAACATATGTGGTTTTGAATTGAATTGGAAGTTTAAAATTTTAAATTAGAAATTAAGATGAATTTAAATCTGGGTTTTTAAATCTGAATTTAAATTTAAACTTCAGTGTTTAAAATTAAATAAATTTAAATTTAAGCTGTTTAATTACCTTGGAAAGATTAAAAGATTTGAATTCTTTTAAAGGGTGATGTAAAATTTAAACAAAGCTTTAAGATTTAGGTTTAAATCTGGAATAATATGTATTCAAACCGTATTTCAGTTTTGAAATTAAAAAGGAAAATTTTAAATTGAATTTGTTTTATTTTTAAATTGATTTTAATTTAAATTAAAATTATGATTTAAATTCTTTTAAACTTATTTATAAAGTAGATGTTTCTTTTAACATATTACATAAAAGTTTGAATTGTTTTAAAATCTTGTTTAAGATAAATTTGCATCTTAAGTTTAAAATGAAGTTAAATGGAATTTGAAGTAAATTTAAAAACAATTTTTTAAAATGATTAATTAAGTAAGGAATGTTTATCTTAAAGATAAATAAAATTTTAATGATTTGTATTCATTTAAATTATTTAGTTAATTTAAAACGAATAATTAATTATTAATAATTAATAATATGGATGGTTAATTAAATAATTAAGAATTTTTAATTGATTAATTAGACTTGAGATTAATTAATTAAGGTTAATTAATCTATAGTTAATGATTGTTAATTAAATTTTAATTATGCTTAAGATTTATTAATCAAGTGATTAATGATTAATTAAGATTGTAGTTAACACTTAATTAATTTATGATTAGAGACTAATTAAATTGTAATTAAATATTAATTAATTTGTAATTAATAGTGGTTAATCTGAATTAATTTCTTAATTAAGTAATTAAGAAATGTTAATGAAGGACATTGAATTAAGATTATTTAAACAATTAATTAATGTGATTAATTTTTGATAATTAATTAGATTAACTAATTAATAATAAACAATTTTGAAATTGTTTAAGTTTAATTACTTTATGGGAGTAATTAATGAGTTAATTACTTAATGTAATTAATTGTGTTAATGTGATTAGTTTAAATTAATTAATTAAGTTTAATTAATTTAAACATTTGATGATTTGATAATTACTTTATGTAATTAATGGGTTTGTAATTACTTAGGGAAGTAATTAATTAATAATTACTGGATGTAATTAAAGATATTTATTATAGAAGTAATGTGAATTTAAATTACTTTGAAAATTAATCAAGGGATTAATGTAGATAATTAATTAAGAGTAATTAATTTATGAAATGAGTAATTAAGGATAGTTAATTACTGGATTTGTTATTAATCAAGCGCGATTAATATACGTGGTTAATTGCAGATTAACTACTTAATGTAATTAATTTTAAATAGAGAGATTAATTAAATGGTAAATAGAAATCATTAATTAATAAAATTGATGATGTAATTTAGAATTGATTAATTAAGGAATAATCAATAAATGAGGTAATTAATTGATAAAGGATTATTATAATTAACTTTAGTTAATTAATTGCTTAAGTAATTAAAGGTTAATTATTAAGTATAATTAACTTGTGTAATTAATTTATAAGCTAATTGCTTATTGTAATTAGGGAATTGTTAATCTGAAATGATTAATCGGAAGAATAATGAGATAATGATTTATAAATTGATTTGTAATCAATTGATGGTTAAGTTAAGCAGGATTTTAATGATAAAGTAATTAATTTAATTCATTTGAATTAATTAGAGATTAAGTAATTAATTTAATTCATTTTAAATTAATTATAAATGGTGTGATCATTAGATCATTGCTTATGTTTGATGATTGGTATTGGTTGCCATGTATGGTTTGTAATCTCAGTAATGAGATGAGAAATGTTGTATATGGATGCATTGGTTGCATTATGATATTGATATGGATTATTTTTTTATGCTGATATGGATTACCTGTTAGTGATGATAATGTTGATTATCTTTTGTGATGTGAATTTTCTATCTGTGTATATAGAAAATGAATTGAATTGTTTTAAAATTTAAAACAACTTGGCCTTAAAAGAAACGTTTTGGATTTTGATGAGACCGGGATTGGGTTTCCATATTTGGATATCCGAAAACCACATCGATCGAAATTAACATTAGGTCGTGAATCTGAAGTGAAAATGAAGATTCGGAGTGCAAGGGTTATCGTTGTTAACTCTGAGGGTGATTCCAATAATGAGTGTAACGAGATAATGCCTTCGGTTTCGTTCGAACCCGGAACGAACTTGTATGGATTGAATGCCTTCAGAGCATCGTCAGGTGGACGATGAGCATCTATGTGTTATGTCCTATAAAGGTAATCGTAGCCTCAAGCCTCATCAACCGGGAATGGCTAAAAAAGGTGAGCTGCAGCATGGCTTCGTGGGTAGCCCCTACTTGAGAGTGAGATTTACCCCTGTCTAGATGTCCCTTTATTTCGGTTTAGTGGTGCGGTTGCTGATCACAGCTGCAGGGTGGTCTTGCTCGGAACTGTTCAGTAAGGAATGGTTCCGGCTTTGTGTTGCATGGGAGCGGGCGTACTCCTTGGTACGGTGATCTAGGCTACGTACTGTGACGGGCGGTACCGCAGTAGCCCTGCTATTGATGGAATCCAAAATCTAATAAGTGCCGTACGTATTAGTTGTGCCCAACTATGTTGGAACGTGAGATGTAAGCATTCCAGCTATTTTTGTATTTTACTTGAAAACCCTAGACACTGTTATAATATCATCGGATTTCCTATCAAATGTTTTGGTTAGCGTAAGGTAAAAACTTTTCCATGTTTATGTATGGGAAGTCTTACGTGATACCTTTTCTTTCAAAGGTTATTCAAAAGTTAAGCAACTTTAACCTGTTACTCACACCAGACCCATGTATGACCCGGAGTTTATTTGTGTTTTCTTAAACTCTTGGGTACTCAAATTTCTACGAGTAGCCAAGGGATTCAGCTTAGGATTCAGGTTAGCTTTGACGAATTATGGAGGAGCAATGGAGCAGGAGGCTTCTACGTGTAGATATATAGTTTTCCGCTGTGTTGGTATCTCTGAGTGTTTCTGCATTGTGTATTTAGTTGTAATAACTAGACAGGTGTTTATAACAGTCTAGTATGTGTTGTATTGTCCGTATAACTCTGATAGTTGTTGTATACTATGTAATACTTATGTTATTAATATAATTTATTCATTCTGCTGTTGAGATTCTTGTGTTGTTTCTTCTTTCTCTTCTTTCTTTTCTCTTTTCTATCCCTTTCTTTCTTAAGGATGATACGACCTTTTATGGAGAAAAATTCGGGTCGTCTCATTCTATATATATTATTCTCTATATTTACTTATGAATTTAGCTATAGTCAAGTATATTTATAAAGTTTAAAATAGTTTTTATATAAAATAAAAGTTATTTTCAAAGAAAATCAAAACACCAAAAAGTCCTTTGAGATGTCGACATGCCCAAGTACCTCATGTCGACATGGTGTCAGTTTAGTTCAAAATTTAAATTTCAAAAGAAGTGTCTATTCGCCATAACTCTTCATGAATGGACATGGATGTTGTTCTTCTATAAATAGGGGTTAGTTTCAACGAATGTTATGTCATATTTTCTGGTTTTTCACTCCTCTTCTTCTTCCACTTTTCTTAATACATATTCTTACCATTACTCTGCCGAAATCAACATTGAATCAAACTCGATTACTTCTAGTTTGATTCTCTATCACTATCTCTACAAGGTTCTCGGTGTTATTCAGAGTTATAGACTTCTTTGTAATCTGTTAAACGAGAAAAGTGTGATTGTGGCCTTGGAAATCAATCAAGCGAGAAAAGGTGTGATTGTAGCCTTGGCAAATCAATTGGACAAACTTGTCGCCCAGAAATCAAGTATCTCTACCCCGGGGATAGAAATTTTGGAGGGTGTACCTCGTAGCCTTGAAACCGAGGGTGTAATTTTACAATTGCTTTTGAAAGGAAATCCGTACTTGCGCTGCGGGACTGGATGTAGGGTAACTCCGAAGCAGCATAAAATATGATGTGTTCTTTCCTTTATTGCTTCTATTTTATTTCTGCATCTGTGTTTGTTTCTGTGATCATATTTGTGTCTGTATATTGCATACATCGGTGTCTAAATTAACATAAACTCAAAAAGATTTAGTAATTCTTTATTAACACTATTCACCCCCCTCTAGTGTTAGTCCTAGCCTTAAGCTCCATAACCCGCATTTCTCACACCAAGGACCATCAGAAAGGATCCTCAACCAATACAAGACCGACCTATCTCTATAACTATATAATACTAATATATCATCCTCCGGTTGTTATCGACCTTTACCCGAGAGCTGTCTTCGCATACATCCACATTAATTTACATCCCGAATGTCATAGCGGGAAGAAATATATCTAGAATGGGATGATCATACCCTAATTAGGAATGACCCATTTAGCCTTGCCGCATCTAACCCTGTTTCGATCATTTCCGGTTGATGAAGCTTAAGGCATCGATTACCTTTTCACATAGCATATATCACATCTTTGAATGTCACATTGCCATTTCCATTGACTACTAATTGCCTTCCACAAAAATACAACCCTTGACCACGTATGTCTCAAGGAGGGTGTTAGGCTAAGAGAAGTTTCCTTCTCTGCCCCCACTGATGTACGTTTGTAAAAACCAATATACGTAATCTTTAGGAATGCAATGTCAAACAAACGTACATACAAGTAGTCCAGGAACAGGACAAACCGAAGGCATTTTCCTCGGCCATTACTGCACAAGAAGTCCTTATAGTTTTGTGGTTTTTCATAACAAAGAGAGCACCACTACAATATAGTGAATTAGAAGTTTATCCCCAATTAATCAACAAGTAGTCCCTCGTTATTATTCATCTCAATATCTCCGTCTTTAAACTTCTTTAGTCTTCGAACACGTAAATTGGTTAGAAGTGGTTTTCGGATAGGAATCACCCAAATCCGAACCCGGTTCCTTATGAAATCCAATCATCGATAAAAATGATGTGGTTAGGTGATTGTTTTTCAATTCAACCATTTCTTTGACCAAAATATCATCGGGGGATATATATTCTCGAAATATTCTTTAAGTGAATACGGAATCATTTAAACCTTTTTTTTAATATCTCTCCAATCATTTTTAAAGAGCATCTTTTGAGAAAATAGGATGATAGAAATCATTCTACTTTTATTCAAAATCAATTTCCATATTCAACGAGTGCTGTAGACGGAATAATGGTGAGATCACCTTTTAAATACCACGAATAGAATAAGTTCCCTCTTTGGATTTTAATAATGAGTATAAGAAGATTATTTCTATAAAATCAGAGTTAAGCTTCCGAGCATTCCTTTAGATATGTTCCACCCCTCTCCTAAAAAAGACCGAGGCCAGGTAAGTTCAGAGCACTAGTTGCTCCATCCCTAACCTTATTTACACACCTTTTTTTCACTTTTAGATCTCATAGGAGGGACAAATGTATTAGTCGTTTCCGTATACTCATTTTCCCTTTTTAAATCACTTAATTATTTGTTAACCATCTTTGAAATAATGTTAAATTGTTCAAATTTCTTTTAAAATGTTTTAATATTTACTTAAAAACATGAACCGAGGATTTGGGAAAGACTTGTTGAGTTCCAACCTTTGTTTCAAAAGTTATTGAAAAGTGTTGCGAAAAGTGTTGCATATAGTGTTACAAAAAGCGCTTTAAAGGCTATATTCTTTAAAACGAATTCTATATCACTTAGAAAGCCATCTTTTCAATTTAAATCACTTTTAATACATTTTAAAAGATTTATAGAATTTATTTCTTATTTTTAAAACTATTATTTTATCAATTTTGAACTTTGGTCATTTAGTGCAAAAACTAGATTTTTTTTGAAAATTGATTTTGCCATATTTCAAAATATACCAAATGAAATCTAGATTTTATTTTTTATATGAAAGATATAGATATAAGCATTCGGAAAATTCTTACTTCGAAGAATTCCGAACTATATTGCACTTCATATGTTCATTTGAACTTTTGACGCGAAAACACGAACTACCGTTACGCGACACGTTAAATATTAGGCGTATTTTGATATTCATATCCAAAATTTATCGAGATAGTTTAAAAACTTAGGAATCATTTCTAAAGCATATTCAAACATTTTTCAAAGGTATAGAAGGTTCTATATCACATTCTATTTTAATTTAAAAAGTGATTTCCATGTGATTATACGTCGCGTAAATCCGTGACTTATTTAAATATTTTTATGCAATAAACAACATATGAAAATCAATATCATAACCAAACATCCAAACAAACATATCACAATATCACAACCAAATATATATATATATATATATATGTGTATATATATATAAATTAGGAGTTCTCTTTTGTTTGGTTTTAGCGAATGGAAAATCGGCCATAGCTTCGCTACTCGACGTTTTTAGCTTATGATCCCTTGAACGCTTAGACTTGGATGGATCGACTTGGCTTGGAGAAGTATAGGAGTGCTCGGCCTTGTTTGATGGGGGAAGGGGGTGAGAAAGGAGAGGGGGAGGAATTTGAGGTGGTTCGGATGAAGTTTTGGATGTTGTTTTCTTTGTTTTATTTTTGAAAATATTTTGGCATTATTAGTGATGGAAAGAAGCCATTAAAGGAGGTAAGAGAGCTTGAGAAAGCAGAGAAGAAATGGTGCAAAAGTGAAGAAGAAGTGGATGGGTATTTATAGAAGATATTTGAGATTAAAATATAGATTTGTGTTTTACAAAAATAACATTCCTTAAGAATTAAGTAAACTTATTTAATTCAATACTTACCATCCACATCACATCACACTTTTAAAATTCAAACATTTAAGAGCTAAGTCAAGAATAAAAATGATTACTTTACTTTATGTCACATTACTTTACTTTATGTCACATTTGATTTGATATATGTTTTGTCTTTTTTAGTTTACTTTTGCTAATTACTTTCTAGAATTTTCTAAGTGTGATTATTAAAAGTAACCTTGTTTAGTTAATTGTTAACTATCTTTATATGTTAACATATTTAATAAATTGTGTACATAAAGGTGCAACAACGTTGCGACAACTTTAAATCGACAAAACGTTGATTTTTGACAAAATGTTTTATGGTCATACTTTGATGTTTTAGTTAAACAATTTATTTATGTAAACCAAATTTGAAAATAAATTTGTATAATGTTATTTAAAAATATAAACACTCATAAATAAATTAAAATAATTTATTAAACCAATTAAAATTACTTTTCTAAAATTAAAATTTTGTCACTTTTGTCGATATAAGCAAATGTTACTATTTTTATGTATATTTCTATTTCAAAATCCTATCTAATATTGTTTGAATCATAAAACCTTTTATATTTTATATTTGAAATCACTTTAAATATTATATGTTGAAGTGTTTAAAATTTTGGTTGTTATATTCTCCCCTACTTGAGAGAATTTCGTCCACGAAATTAGATAAGAAGAAAATAGCTCAAAAGAAACTATATATTCAATAAGATATAATATGTACAATAAGTGATTACATCACAGACGGTTAGTATATTCAAATAATAAATAAAGTCTATACATCGATTCTAAACTCGGGATACACTTTTCTCATTCTGTCTTCTGTTTCTTATATGCAATCATCAGCATTCCTACTCCATTGAACTTTTACCAATCGTACTACCTTCCTTCTTAATCGTTTTCATCTTGATCCACAATTCGAACGGACTTTCTAATAACCGCTAAGTTTGGTTCTATCTCCAAGTCATCCTGGTCAGCTGTTTCTATGACTTTTTCTGGGTCATATGCATGCTTCCGTAAATGTGATATGTGAAAAATATTGTGTACACCAGACGATCTTCCAAGCAATTGTACTCGATAAGCTAGTGGGCCGATTCATCCGAGAATGGAAAAAGGTCCAATATATCGAGGTGCTAAATTTACAGCTCTTCTAAATCTTACTACTCCTCACATTGGAGAGACATTCAAAAAGACTAAATCTCCAACTAAGAACTCCATATTTCTGCGCCTTCGGTTTGTATAACTCTTCTGTCTACTTTAGGCTTCTTTTAGCTTCTTTCTAATCGTTTCAACTTTCTCTGAAGCTTGTCGTATCATATATGGGCCAAGCACTAACCGATCTTCGGATTCTATCCAACATGCTAGCGACTTACATGGACGACCATACAGAGCGTCATACTGTGCCATGCCAATACTAGCTTGATAGCTATTGTTGTAGGAGAAATCTAACAAATATAAATGATTCTCCCACGGACCTCCAAAGTCTAGAATACATGCTCTTAAAAGGACTTCTAAAACACGGTTGACTCTTTCCGTCTGTCCATCAGTTTGGGGGTGATATGCAGTGCTTATATCAGCTTGGTTCCCAAAGGTGTCTATAGTGCTTCCCAAAACTGGCTAGTGAAGATTGGATCACGATCGCTTACTATGCTACTCGGAATTCCAGGCAATCGGACAATCTCCTTCATATATATATCCGCAAGGCGCGGCAGTTCTTGTTGGCTTAACTGGAATAAAGTGATCAGTCTATGATAATCCAAATGCCTTCATTTCCTTTTCTTGTCCGGGATAAGCCATCAATGAAATGCATGGATATTTGATCTCACTTCCAAGCTGGAATCTCCAAAGGTTGAAGTAATCCTGCCGTCTTTTGTTCGTCACTTTTGATTCTTTGGCAAATTTCACATCAGATGACATATATAGATATGTCCCTCTTCATACTTTTCCACCAAAATGTATGCTTCATGTCCTTGTACATCTTATGGATCCCCATATGAATGCTAAGTTTGGCTATGTGGCATTCAGCTATTACTTCTTGCTTAAGATTTTCAACATGTGGAACACAAATTCTATTTTAAACTTGACTTATATCCTTGACATATATTCCTAATGAACTCCTTGATAAATAGATCCTCTTTTTGTTTGCTGGCGATCTTTTCTAGGAGAGTTGGAGTAACTAACAAATAAGAAATAGTAGCTAACTTCCTACTCAATGCATCAGCTACTACGTTGGCTTTCCCGGGTGCATATAAAATATCTAGATCATATGATGCGAGAAATTTAACCAGCATTGTTGTCTCATGTTCAAGTCCTTCTGGGTGAAAAGATACTTCAAAGATTTATGGTCCGTGAAGAGTTCGAATTTTCACCCAGCAAATAATGTCTCCATATCTTTAGAGCGAACACAATGGCTAATAATTCTAAGTCGTGTGTTGCATAATTCTTCTCATGCATCTTCAGCTGTCTACTTTCCTAAGCAATCACCTTCCCATCTTGCATTAAAACTGCACTAACTCCTTCTCCACAAGCATCTGTATAAATGGTCAATTCACTATTTCCATTTATAATTGCTAAAACTGGAGTAGTTGTCAATCTCTTCTTTAGTTCTTGGAATGCTTCTTCACACTTAGGAGTCTAGATAAATTTAGCATCCTTCATTGTCAACTTCGTTAGGTGATAGGTAATCTAAGAGAGGCCTTGAATGAATCTTCTGTAATATCCTGCCAAACCTAAGAAGCTACGAATCTCTTTAGGAGTTTTTGGCTGCTTCCAATCTTTAATAGCCGCAATTTTCTCTGGATCTACTGAAATTCTATCCCTTGATATTATATGTCCAAGGAATCTTACATCCTATTCCAAAAATGACACTTTGAGAATTTTGGCTTTAAGCACATTATTCCTCAATATCTCCAATATAGCTTCTAGATGCCCTACGTATTATTCTTTTGTCTTTGAATAGATAAGGATATCATCGATAATGACTAACACGAATTTTTTAGCACATCTTTAAACACTCTATTCATAAGATCAACAAAATAAGCGGGTGCATTAGTTAGGCTAAAAGGCATAACACTCATAGAAAGTGGTCAGAACTTTGAATGTAGTAAGATGGATGCAATCTTCTGCGATCCTTAAATGATGGAGTCCTGTAGTTAGATCCAATTTAGAAAAAACTAAAGCTCTATGTAACTAGTCAAAAAAGTCAACTATCCGGGGTAGAGGATACTTGTTCTTGATTGTTTGTTTATATAGATCTCGATGGTCTACACATAATCTCAATGATCCATCTGACTTAGCAATAAAAACTACCGTTGATCCCTAACTTGAACGGCTGGGTCTTATCAATCTTTTCTTTAATAGCTCTTGAGTTTGGTTATTTAAATCATCCCTTTCTTTTGGAGCCATCCTTATATCTTGTTGTTTAATTGGCATCGCACCAGGAACTAAATCAATATGGAATTCGATTTCTCGATGTGGGGGTAAACTTTTTACTTGCTCAAAGACATCGGCAAATTATTTAACAATAGGTATTGTTTCTAATCATATCTGGGATGTATCCAAAGCATAAAGAAAACTATCCCTTCTTGGACGAGGACCTTCACAAGATATTTCTATGAATTTAGCAAAGATGCTCTATATTGATATCGTTCTATTTTCGCAATTGAGCACAACTTTGTACTTAGCCAACCAATCCATACCTAGTAGAATTTTGAATCCAATAAAATCTAAGACGAAAAGATCAAAAAGAAAGTGATGGGGAGGATAGGAAATTGGGACTTTTTCATAATGCATACAAAGATTAGTGGAACCTCTTGTAGGATTTGTTATGCAGATAGGGTCGTGAACAATTTTAGGTCCAAGTTCTAATTCTTCTATAGTTCTTTTAGAAATAAAACTATGAGAAGCTTCCGTATCAAAAATTACTCTAACTAAAACATCTTTGATAAAAATATTACCTTCCAACACTCCTTTGCCCTTCACATCTTTGGAGGTTGAAGGCTGATCCTTGATAGCGTAAACTTTGGCTTGTTCTCCTTTCTACAATAAGGGACAATCCTTAATCAGGTGCTCTGATTTATGACAATTATAGCAGCTTCTTGGTGCTGATCCTTGAGTTCTGGGTTTTATACAATGAGTTGATAGGTGTCCCTTTCGTTGGAAATTGTAGCAAGTGGCATCTTTAAAGCTGTTATCCTGAGATCCTCCTTTAGGTTTTTCCTGCCATAGCTTCTTACAATTGAACTTCCTCTTCTTCCAATTGTTGTTGTTGCCTTCATGTACTACGGGTGGATTTATTTTATCCAAAGCTTCATATTTGTATCCTATGTCTATTAAGTCTACAAATTGGTCTTTCACATGCTCAGTCATTTAGACATTGTATTGATTCTTCATTCTAGAAATAAACTTTTCATTCTTTTCTAGGGGCATATCTATCAATCTATGCCAAAAATGAGATAATTCGTTAAACTTGCTAGCATACTCCTCAAATGGCATATCCTCCTCCTATTTAAAATCCACAAAGTTTCGGTAAAGATGGGATTTTCCAGCTTCCGGCATATACTGCGCCTCCAGAACTTTCTTGAATCGTTCCCATAAAAATTCATCTTCTGACTAATTATGAGTAATAGATTCCTACCAAACTAGAGCTCCATCTTGTAGTTGCCAAGAAGCTAAGAATCTCTTCTGCTCATTACCAATATTCGGTCTATTAAAATTCTTTCACAAGAGCATATCCAAGCTTGTACTTCAATGATGGTTTCTGTTCCTTTGAATGGTTTACCACCAAGGCTGATATAGTTCTTGCATAAAGTTGAAAGTTAATTTAGGGTTGTACCGGAACTACTACTTCCTCAACTACTGTAGCAGCGGGAGTTTATCCATTGTTATTACTTCTTCCCCTACCTCCTACACTTCTTCCGCTCATTTTCCACTATCTATATATAGTAAGAAAAAGATCTTAAGATATATAGATGAGATATCTTACGGAATGCTATATAGTATGAATATACTTATTCAAGTTAAAGGTTTTAATTATGCGCTCTCTCAGTCTAAACACATTCTAGGGCATTACTAACCCTATCTATAATGAGTCATGCCTCAACAAATCCAAGGTTCGCACTTAACCTTCAGCTTTTATACCAAATGCGACGACACATCTAATTGATCCTTAGAAAATGACACTAATACATCCATGGTATTCACGTGCCGTGAACCCAAGCGCCGGAGAGGCAGATTATCAGGGGTGTAAAATAAAATAAAGATAGAAGATAACACAATAATAGAATCTCACATCGCATTCAACATTTTAATTATACATAAATGATCAGAGTCAAATACAAATCCAGTTGGTCGGTCATAACCGTCTATCCATACATATGTTGAAAAATACAAACTACAAAACACAGCGGAAAATGGGTAGATATCTACATAAGGAACTTCAGTTTCATAGATCCAAAACACTTCTCCAAAATGCTCCCCAACATGCTCCAAAATGCTCCTAAGGTATCCTAACTGCACAACTGTCCGAAAAATAGGGCATCTAGAGTTTAAAGGGAAAACAAACTCTGGGTCAGTCATGGGACTGGTGTGAGAACTCAAAGTACGTTGTTTTGAAAACAAAAGGTATCTCATAAGACCATGCCGCACATAAACACGAAATAGGTTTTTTCCTTTTGATAACGAAGACTCTTTATTACGTAAAATTTAGGGATATTATTTTTAATTACATTCTTGAAAACGTTTGCAAATAAACTTAATAATCTTAGCCGAAATGTTTACCCATATAGCATTTCGAGGCTATTCATTACGCCAACACAAACAATAGCGTAGGTTCTTATTGGAGAATGGATTTCCATACAAATGACCCGGTGAAAGGACTACCTTTCGATGGGTACACCTCTAGATGGATGCCCCGAGGACCATCACAAAGGATCCTCTACCAACACAACACCGGCCTATCTCTGTAGCTAAATAGTACAGAATATACTATCTTCGGTCATTATCGACCTTTATCTGAGAGCTCTCTTTGCATACGTCCACATTAATTTGCATACCAAATGTCATAGCGGGAAGAAATATATCTAGATCGGGATGATCATACCCTAATTGGGAATGACCCTGTAACGATCCTGGATTTAAATTGAGTGTGAATTAATAATCAATTTCGTTTTTGAATAAAAATTATGAAATAATGGGTAATTGATATAAAATACTATTTAGATTATGAATTGATTAAGAATTAATTTGGATATACGGAAATAAACAATAAATAAGTAAATACATCAACTAAAAATTTAACAGCATTTTCTCTTAAAATAATGTGTATATGATAATAATAAGAAAAATGTAATTTGAAATTTAATTGAGAGCTTCGATTTATGGATAGAAGTAAATATAAAATGTCTTTGTATACTTGTAAAATAATGAACAAAGGGAATAGTAAAGCAAATAAAAAGTAAACAAAATAAAGTATTCAAGCAAATAAATATGCAAAGTAAAACAATGAAGTACACTTTCATGTACATCAAGTAAGTAAAGAAAGCAATGCAAGCATGGGAACAAAGCATAAAGGAAATATCATCAACCACTAAACAAAAGAAAAATCTCTGCTCTTGTACTTGTTTACACATCAGTTTGTACATTTTACATTTATATGTGTAAACCCCTTAACTCAATCTCGGCATCTAAACAAAGTGTGCAGATTTAAAATAAAATAGAAAACAAAGCAAACATTTCAGCCGTAATAACAACATATCAGCCTCCTTCACCAAGAAAATCTCTGAACAGTGTGGAAGAAAATCTCTGTTTTTGTACAAATTATTATCACCTGTAAGCTTCCATATACCAACCTATACAAACTTAAATATAATACATCCTGTACTTGCAAAGAACTTCAAGCTGCATGCTTCCTTTTATACATATCTCCCCTCACCATTTCGTTCACCTGTGAAAAATTAAGAAAGGAGAAAGAAAAAAAAACTGAAGTAAGAAACATTTAAACTCAAACAAAATTTAAACTTCAAGCATATAAATTGGTAGCTATACCAGAGGATAATTGATATCAAAGCAATCAAGGCCTGGGCATCAGGAAGCAAAGAAGCTTCAGTATCAAAACATGATCACAAACTCAACATCAGTTTGAAAGCTTTAGAAACATGATTTGGAAGGTGAGTAACACTCAACCATTAAATCTTAAGTGTATATATATATATATATATATATTGAATGATGCTCTGTGTATATGCATGTATCAATGGGTATTTCTTCTCTGTTGCTTTACAGGGTGTTGAACAACAATAAGAAAATTCAATTTCTTGCTTTCTAGTTAATATCAGGTTTTGATTTCAAAACAATATAGTTGTATTTAGGTATAAGTTAAAATATAAAAATGGTTTCATAAAGTTTAAATGTTTATTGAGAGAAAAATCAAAAAAATTCAGTAGAAACCTTAGTTTCTGGGAATTTCGAGTATCATGAATTTTTGATTCAAGCTTATAGCTTGAATCCTCGCGGGAAGATAGGATTTTTAAGACTTTTTTGATGATTTTTGAGTAACTGGTTCAAGAGCAATGTTGGGTCGAACGAAAATGGCCTTCCGACCATTTGCTGGTGATCTCGATGAAGGGGAAGGTCATGGCTCTTTGGGGTGGTAGAGGAGTGAGCGGAGCATCTGGGAAAAATAGCTGGGAGGTGGTCAGACCTCGGTGGTGGCGATGGCCGTGGTTCAAAGTTTCTAAACCTAATTTGGACGTGGGGACTTGATTTGATTCGTTCGACCTTTGTGGTCGACCGAGTGCAACCGGACGTTGGTGGTTGATAGAGGGGTGTCAAGTGAAGCCGTGGATGGAAATTCATGGCCACTGGTGGACAAGGCGGCGGGGACGAGAGTTTTCCAAGTTTGGGGTGAAATGTTGTTGTGTTTCCAGGTTCGAGATTTCGAACTCGATTTCGAATTCGAGTTCAACGTTGGGGTTTAATGCTTGGGGGCGATGGAGCAGATCGTGGGTGACTTGGTGGCATCGGCGACGATGATCGGAACTGGCCGCGGCGTGTGTACACGTGCACGCGCACGTTTGGGTTTTGGCTGTGGGTCGCGTTTTTGGGAAAGAAGAAGGAACTCGGGACGTTGCTCGAGTTTTGCGTGAGTTGTTTCGTGTCTTATTGTTTTTTTTTTACTTAACAGTTTTAAAGAAAAAAAAAGAGAGGAGGGAAGAAGATGGGATTAGGGAGGAAAGGGGTTGCGTGAAGACAGGGGAGAGACTCGGGAAATTCACGTGTGTTTCGAATTTTTGCTCGAAGCAAATAGAATAGGGGCTCGGGTATTAAAGTTGTTACAGGTTTCTTTGCGAAAACTGTTTGTTCCCAATTCAAAAATCAAGTTTTAAAATCTGGTTCAAAAGTAAATGTTTTGAATTTCTTTAAAACCTGAGATTAAGAAGTTTAAGGGGTTTTTGGAAAACTTTGTTAAAATTTGGTATTTAATCATTTTAACCTTTAAGTTTAAAATGAATTACGAAATATAAATTTGAAAACAAATTGTTTAAACTTGCTTTGTGATGATAATTAAAACATTAGATAGAAAATGTTTTAAATTTTAATTAGTAAAGATAAAATGATATGCACTCATTAAATTAGTTTAAGTGAATAATTGATTTAATTATTAATCAAGAAATTAAGATTTGAGTTAAATTAATTAAGGTCTAATTAAATTGTAATCAAGAATAATTAATTGAGGATTAATTATTAATTAAGTTAAATTAACTTATAAATAAGATTCATTAATTTAATAAGAGTTGTCTTTTAAACAAATGATTAGGGTTATTTAAATCAAGTAATTAAGATTTATTGAGTTACAGTTTAGAACTTAACAAATTAAATAATTAGAGATTAATTAAGAAGTAAATTAAGAAATGTTATTAGTTAATGAGGATAATTAACTATGAATTATTAAGTAACAAAATCAAATGTGATAAATTTTGATAACAAATTAGATTAATTAATTAAATCAATTGTAAATTGTTAATTACTTAATGGAAGCAATTAAAGGGTTAATTACCAATTGTAATTAAATTTGGATATTTTGATTTAATTAATGATAAAAATAAATTGGTGATTAATGATTTGTTATTATGATATGATTGCTTAACGATAAGAAATTAAAGAGTAAATTTCTTGAAATAATTAATTAAGAAGTTAATTAACTATATAAATGGGTTCAAAAGTTAATTTAATTAAATATGATCGATTTGATTTATTAAAGTGTTTGATAAATTAATTTATATCAAATGATTTTGATTTATTCAGAATTGGATAATGAATTCATAAGTAACTAATTAAATTTGAAATAGCTTGAATTAATTTAGGATTAAACAATTAATTAATCCTGCTTATAAATGTTTATTGAATGCTTGACCTTACTTATGAATGATCATATTATATGTGATGCCTTGAATTGATTGTCCTATCTGACTTGTGATATTTTGTTCTGAGTATTGAGCTGTGTATAAGTTATTCATTTACATTTGCATATTATCTGTGAATCTGTGAATGGACGATAAGCGTTATAGTTTATATTGCTTATCAACTATATTCTGTGTTTTGATCTGTGATGACTGAATGATGTTGCACTATGGTGTTAAACCCCTGGACCACACTATACACACACAATTATGGATTTCACGAGGAAATTGATTAAGTCACAGATTTTAAAATGATTTTGAAATTTGAATTTTTAAATTCAAATGTTTTGGAAATGGAATCAGAATAAATGTGAAAAGCTTTTGGAATGGAATTTCAAGATAAAACTTATTTTAATTTACTTGATTTAGTTTGGAATTTAAGTAATATGATTTACCTTTGAATTCAAAATTAGAAATTGAATTCTATAATTTGAAATTAGAGATTAAAGATGTTATACCAGTTATATATGAGTTAAACCATTTTAAATATATTGATTTTGAGAATTAGAATTTAAATTCAAGGGCTTTAACTCGAGCAAATATAATTGGATTTTTCTGAAACGAAAACTGTTTGTTTTCAATTAATAAAAGCTTTCACATAAGAAATGAACTTCAAATTTGAGTTAAAATGATCTCTAATTTGAAATGAAGATAATTTCCAAGTTATGAAAACGAATTGAAAGCTATAAGTTAAATCTTTAATTTAAAGATTTAATGGGTTGATCCTATAGAAATGAAATTGTTTTGGAAATCTATGAATTGATCTTTATGAGATAAATCTTTTTTTTTAAATATTTGAAATGTTAATTTGTTTAACCATTTAAAGAGAATTTTGGGTTTTAAGTTGTGAATTAATTGAAATCCCAATATCCATATGTTTTTGAAATATTGCGCTCACTATTCAGTTTAGCCGGGAGAGGACCTTTGTGTCATATATCACATTCCGAATATGTGATACGTCGTTATGGATAGCATTTGAAGACCGGTGATGAAAACCGGATATTCACAAAGAACGAAAGGATAACTCGTCGATTGTCTCTGCACTGAGTCGCGCCGGTATAGAGACTCCCTAAGTGATGGGAAATCCGATCGGGATTGTGAATACCCGGATTGTAAGGGCTTCGTAAGAAGTGCCTTCAGTTCTGTTCAAGCCCGGAACAGACTTGTATGGATTGTGTGTCTGACATTACATTTTGAGATATAAAGCAGATTTCTTTCAAATACATTTCTGTTGGTGGCGAAGAATTTATTCTTTTAGCTTAACACCCTTCTCTGAGACGTACGAGCTCAGAGGTTATGTGGTTGAAGGTTATCAGCGATATATTCCCAATTTGGTAATGTGACATGCTAAGTGTTGCTGTGAAATGATCATTGTTCGATCATTTGTGATATGATCATTTGTTTGATCATTTATCTTTGTGATCATTACTTTGATCATTTGTTGACCCAAAGCATAGCTTTGTACCAAAGCGTAGCTTTGTGGACGTGACCTCGTCGAGCCTCACACCCCGGAATGGTCAAAACAGGAAAGATGCGGCAAGGTTATTAGGGGGTAGCGCCCCTTTAGGGTATGTACATCTCCTTCTGGATAGAAGTGGTATCATGGTATGGAGCCCAGATACTTACTTATGTGGACATCACAAACCTATATATATATTGTTTTGTGATTTGATGTTGGGGCCCCGGTTAAAGGTTGTTACAACCAGGAGGTGGCATACTCGTGTCAGTAGTTACCCAGATAGGGGTAACCCGGCCTTGTGTTGGCAGAGATCCGGTTAGGTTCTCGGGGACGTCCTTCCAGAGGCGTTCTCATGTGGCAATGGGAAGTTCCTTGGCCTGACCATTTGTTGGAAATCCAAAGAAACAATACGAAACCCTGTACGGTTTTAGTTGTAGAACCTGCCATTCACTTATGGTGGCGCCCCACTGTTTGGATGGTAGCTATAGTAGGCATAGTTCGAAATGTCTATGCTGGCTAAGATTTATATTCTACTTTCGAAATGTTTTCTGCACCGTGCAATTATAATAATAATATCAAAGAAATTTTCTGCGTATTAAGCATGTTTGACTATCATAAGAAGAAATCTCCTCCAATTCTGCGTTTGCATTGTGTGTGTGGTGGGAGGTCTTATGGTAGTTTCATTTTCAAAAAGCATGGCGAATTTACTTTACAATCTTTTATTGATTGAATTAAAAGATAAACTGTTTTTGTTGCTCACACCAGTCCCATGACTGATCCGGAGTTTATTGTTCCTTTCCTAAACTCTGGGTGCTCATTATTTTCTACACGAGCAGTCTAGTGTTGGGTTTTTCAGATAGTCGGATTAGTGGATTATCTGGAGTTAGTTAAGTCTCTGGACCACACCGCATTTGCTTATCTTTGTGCACCATGATGTTGGATCGAGCTGCTGTTGCTGGAGTTCTCTTTTGAAGACTATCTTAGAGTTATTTGTTCCGCTGCTAGCATTATCTATATTTTCTCTCCCGCTGCTATTTTATTGTATCATATCTCTGATGTATATTGATATCTATTGGATCATCTGTTGTATCAGATATTGTATCAAAGCTGTATATCAATATATTATTCTTTTTTTTCTTTTTTCGCTGTGTTGTTTACTTAATGTTGTTATAAGCTCCGGCGAATCGGATTTGAACGATCGGATCTACGGCATTCGAATACGATATGAAGTATGGATGTCGATTTTCGAACGGGCAAAATCCGTATCGTCACAGACCCACTTATCCTTGCCGCATCCTCTACCAACAAAAGATGGTTCAAAGTGGTTTTCCGGTAGGAATCATCCAAATTTGAACCCGGTTCCTACTAAATCCAATCATTGATAAAAATGATGTAATTAAGTGATTGTTTTTTGATTCACTCGTTTCCTTTACCAAAATATCTTCGAGAGATATATATTTTCAAAATATTCTTTTAGTGAATACGGAATCATTTAAACCACTTTTTTTTGAATATTTCTCAAATCATTTTTTAAAAGTATCTTTCGAGAAAATAGGATTATGGAAATCATTCTACTTTTATTCAAAATCAACTTCCATAATCAACGAGTGCTATGGGTGGAAAAGCGGTAGGATCACCTTTTAAATTCCACGAATAGGACAAATTCCCTCTTCGGATTTTAATAATGAGTATAAAAATATTATTTCTATAAAATCCAAGTTGAGCATCCGAGCTTTCTTTTCGATATGTTACAACCCTCGCCGAAAAGAGAAAACAGAGGCCAGGTAAGTTCAGAACACTGGTTGCTCCATTTCTAACCTTAGTTACACATTTTTTTTCACTTTTAGATCTCACAGGCGGGACAAATGTACTAGTCGTTTCGGCATACTCATTTTCCCTTTTTAAATCACTTTACTATTTGTTAACATCTTTGAAATAATGTTAAATTGTTCAAATTTCTTTTAAAATGCTTTATTATTTACTTAAAAACATTTAGTAAGGATTTGAGAAATAATTGTTAAGTTCCAACCTTTATTTCAAAAGTTATTGAAAAGTGCTGCGAAAAGTGTTCCAAATAGTGTTACAAAAAGTGCTTTAATAGCTAATATTCTTCAAAATGGCTTTTATATCATTTAGAAAACCATCTTTTCAACTTAAATCGTTTTTAAAACATTTTAAAAGATTTTTAAAATTTATTTCATATTTTTAAAATGATAATTTTATCAATTTTCAACTTTAATCATTTAGTGCAAAAACTGGATTTTTCTTGCAAATTGATTTTGCCATATTTCAAAATACACAAGGTGAAATCTTGATTTTCCTTTTTATATGAAAGATATGGATATAAGGATTTGGAAAATTTTTACTTCGAAGAATTTCGAATTATATTTCACTTCGTATGTTCATTTGAACTTTTGACGCGAAAATACGAACTACCATTACGCGACGTGTCAAATTTTAGGCGTATTTTGATATTCATATCCAAACTTTGCCGAGAGAATTTTAAACACTTAGGAATCATTTCTAAAGCACATTCAAACATTTTTGAAAGGTATAAACGATTCCATATCATATTTTATTTTGAAAAGTGATTTCCATGTGATCATACGTCGCGTAAATCCACGACTTATTTCAATATTTTTATGCAATAAACAACATATGGAAATCAATATCATAACAAAACATCCAAACAAACATATCAGAACATCACAATAAAATATATACATATAAATTAGGAGTTCTCGTTTTGTATGCTTTTGGCGAATGGAAAATCGACTATAGCTTCGCTATTCGACGTTTTTAGCTTACGATACCTTGAACGCTTAGACTTGGATGGCTGGACTTGGCTTGGGGAAGGCTAGGAGTACTCGACCTTGGTTGATGGGGGAAGAGGCGGGGGCATGAGCAATGAGAGGGAGGAGGAGGATTTTGAAGTGGTTCGGACAAAGTTTTTGTTGATATTTTCCTTTGTTTTATTTTTGAAAATATTTTGGCATTATTTAATTATGGAAAGAACCATTGAAGGAGGTAAAAGAGCTTCAGAAAGTGGAGAAGAAATGGTGCAAAAGTGAAGAAGAAGTGGATGGGTATTTATAGAAAATATTTGAGATTAAAATATATATTTATGTTTTTACTTAAATAACATTCCTTAAGAATTAAGTAAATTTATTCAATTCAAAACATACAATCCACATCACATCACACATTTAAAATTCAAATACTTAAGAGTTAAGTAAAGAATAAGAATGATTACTTTACTTTATGTCACATTACTTAACTTTATGTCACATTTGGTATGACGTATGTTTTGTCTTTTTTAGTTTACTATTGCTAATTACTTTCTAGAATTTTCTAAGTGTGATTATTAAAAGTAACCTTGTTTAGTTAATTGTTAACTATTTTTTTATGTTAACATATTTATTAAATTGTGTACATAAAGGTGCAACAACGTTGTGACAACTTTAAATCGATAAAACGTTGATTTTTGAAAAAAATGTTTTACGGTCATATTTTGACATAAACATTTTATTTCTATCTCCAAATCCTATCTAGTATTGTTTGAATCATAAAACTTTTATGTTTTATATTTAAAATCACTTTAAATATTATATTTTGAAGTGGTTAAATTTTAAGTCATTACACATCTAAAACCGTAATGATACGTATTGGAGAATGGATTCCACACTATGAAAATGTAAGGAAGAACCTTCCGATGGTACATCTTTAGAAAAAATGCAATAGAGTTATACAAGTGCATCTTGTGCCCTTGCCACAAAAGGCTGGCATACCACTTGACAATTAGTACTGAATATGATCACCCCACTTTGGGTCCTAAAGCATAAATGAGTAGATAGTAATCGATCTAGATTTTGGATGACCATATCCCGACGAGAGTGACCCACATGGCCCTACTGCATGCCCGATTTTTGTAATTGCCCAATTGATGAGGCTTGAGGTTATGTTTTACCATTATTTATCACTTCCTACTTTGAATGCTATACTCCCCTCGAAGCATCAATGCAATGCTAGCATTCATCCATAGAAGTTTGTTCTGGGACTGAGCGAAACCGAAGCCACTACTTCTAATACTTCCTATTCGCGAAATACCTCCCAAGATTAATAGCAAATAGCCTCTTCACTTCAAATCTCTATCCTTGATTCCATATTCTTACAGATTTCTTCAAGTCGGAACACTTAAGTTGGATCGAAGTGGTTTTTGGATACCATATCTGATCCCGGTCTCTTCGAAACAATTTCTTATAATTTTCGATAGATTCAATCTCAGTTCTTTAGAAAATAAACATACAAGATAAGAGTGGAGATCACCTCCTAACCGTTAGTGGATGGATTTCCTTACCATTTATCCTAGATGAACGAAATGAATTTACACGTACAATTAAAATAAATCTATATCGTAATTAATTAAAAATAAATTATATGCTTAACTTATACTTAATTAAAAATTAATCTTTCTTAGTCAATAATTAATTAAATTTTAATCTTGTTTTTAAAAGATGATTGATTAAAACTAATCTCCACTTAATTAAAGTTAATGAATCTTGTTTAATCTAGATTATTTATTTATTACTAAACTCAATTTATTAAAAAAATTATTAAATTCTTAATTAAATTTCCTTGAACATCATTGTTAAGTTTCTAAGTCACTTTAAATTGTGAAAATAAAATTTATGCAAAAATCGGATTTTTAAGCGTAACTACATCTGTAAAGACTCTCATTATGGATGCCGTAACTAGAAATGTTTTCTAAGTTAACCTCAAAACCTATCATCATATGAAACTCACTTACTTTTCAAAATATAAAGCAAGTATTTATAAAAGTAAACCACAATTTAAAAACTTGAAATTGGTTTGAGTTTTAAAAATAATTTACTTAACTTCCACAAAGAATTCAAGTCGCCACTACCAAACAGATGTGCTATTTTTCTTGGCACAACTTCATAATGGAAATCACCACTACATAACATAAAAACCTACCTCGTTATATCAAAGTTTTCATATACAACCTCATATATAAGATCCACACACATAACCTAATATACAAGATTAAAGCTCACACATTTACAACCAATTTCTTTGCTAAAGTTCATTTACAAGTCTAACTTCGAAACATATACAACAACACACTAAAATCCAACAATTCACACACATCCCATGCAACAATTTACCAGAACATATAAAAGTTAAAACGTTTAACTTTAAAATAAAGTTTACTCACCAAAATTCTACAAAACTCTTTGAAACTTGAAATAACTTTGCAAACTTGACTTAGGATCCTTGAATCTTGAAATATCTCAGCATAGGGCATGCATGGCTCAGCCATTATAAGAACAAGGATGTGTAGGCTTGACACGGAGAGGTGGAGGTACTTCGGATAAGGTTGAATTCACAAAACCGGACCGAAAAATTAGTCATATTCTCTTGGATTTTTAGCCATATTAGTCTTGGAATTTTGAAAACGGCTCAAAAGAAAAGTTTTTGGAAATTATTTTTCCTATAATTTTAAGAAAATAATTACTCAATTCCGAATTTGTTTGCGGAAGATATGGTCAAAAGAAGGAGTGCTATTTTCAGACTAGAAAATCTAAGTCCAAAAATGAGTCTGAAAGAAATGCATTTTTGACCTAGATTGGATTAGAATTTAAAGAAGTGGTACAAAATGAAGTTGTAGCCACCGGCATTTCACACAATTTAGAAAAGAAATTCTCCATTTGAATTAGGGAAGAGGAAGATATGATAGAAAGAAGCAGAGGAAAAATTAAAGAAGTGGAAGGCTATTTATAAGCAATAGAAAAGGTAAATTGCTAAACTACCCTTTGTCCTTTGCCTTCCATTCATCCTTTGCCACCTCACTTAGCCTTCCACATCATCATGAACCAATGCCTCCCTTATCTCCCCCTCACATCTTTCCATGCCAATATGAAATAACGACTTGCATTCGATTCGCCAAAGTGTCAATCATGTCTAAGTATGTTTCTTAAAACATCTTTTCGTGTATACATGCATATACTTAAGAATATACACCTTTATATATACCATTATACACTAAATTGTTTAAATTTTGAATGTGTATAGACTCACAATAGAATTCACAATGTTTGTGACAAATTTATCTGATGAA
Organism: Allium cepa; assembly: GCA_030765085.1. Classification (NCBI taxonomy): domain Eukaryota; kingdom Viridiplantae; phylum Streptophyta; class Magnoliopsida; order Asparagales; family Amaryllidaceae; genus Allium; species Allium cepa. The sequence continues at coordinate 607,062,772 of CM060937.1, forward strand.
ATGTCAAAATATTGAAAAACGAATTTCGATCAATTTTTTTATATTTCTTTGAACTTAAATATTTTTGTAAACAAATTTGGAAAAATATTTCACCATCATTAATTATTATTTAACATAGTTTTATTTTCATTATAACACCTATATATTGATTATTTAAAATTTATTATGCGCAAATCAAAATAGTGAAATTCTAGGTCGTTGCAATCTTCCCCTTTAAAAGAATTTCGTACCCGAAATTACACCTCAGCCATTCCCAAAAAACACTTACACTATATATCAATTAGTATGATGCCCGTATATTATTTATAGGCAAAATCTGACTGTATCACCACTTGAGTACATAACTTTCCTTCCAAACCAGGTTATCGCTCACCAGATTTTCAAGTGCGGACCCCGATCATGTTCCTTGATTTGGAACCTCTATTCTTCTTACATAACCATGTATCATAAAAGAAAACAATGGTTCCATACCAAAATTCCTCTTCAAGTGCCCTCCATCAAAAATCGAGTAATAGATCCTTATTTGAAATGGTGTGGAACACCACAAAGCCATGCACTCGAATCTTAGATCAAACAATATGGAAACAAGAGATGATCTGCGTTCAATCTACGCATTTCTTTAATTGATTCCCCCTAATACCAATTCTGTTTCCACTAAATTATTTATGAAAATATTTTGTAAAACTAAACTTAGGTTCACTTAGATACAACTCCATTACATCCGAAGAGTATATACCCTTATTTGATTCAATTATTCCATTTTGCATTTACTTCCTTAAGAAAACTCAAGATTCAAATACCTGGTTTTTATTTCAATTTTTTTTTGAATTGAACTCTATATTTTAATTGAAAAAAAATATAAAGCCCGAGTAACTCCAAAATGATACTAAAGAATTGGGTACTACCAAACAGTATCATGCACTCCCTTACCAAGAAGGGTAATACTCAAGAGAAGTTTTAACCATCCGAACACATCTCTTCCCCACTTTTAAGTTATTTTCGAGCCACTCAAACTAGTTAATGTAAAAAATATTTCAAAATCACATTTTTGAAACAATACTTTACATATTTATAACAAAGCATTTATCATCAACTTGCTTTAGGCTCGTTCGGGTTTGAACTTGTTTCGATTGTACAATGATAAAAAGAATAATTTACTAAGTACCGCACAACGTTCGTCTAGGCAAACATCCAATCGTCACTTGGAAGATTATCCAGATCATCACAATATAGTCAAAATTCAATTTCTCAAAATAATCAAAAGAAAACACAACTTACTTAACCTTTTCATTCTCAAAATCTTATACTTGAACCAAAAATATTTTCAAATAATACTACTATTATTTTTCCAATTTTAGAAAAACATTTTTAAAAGTCCCGGGATTTCAGTCCTCAAATTTTAACTTAAATTCTTTTAAATTAAAAGACTCCTTATAAATTCATTTTAAAAGTCAACTTTTATAAAACCATTTTTTTCAAATATTTTTTTCAAAAGTTTTAACTTCTTATAAAGATCTTTTATTAAACCAAATTTTAATTCACTATTAACATTGACCTTTTATAAAATCATGTTTTCATGGCCGCTTTCTTCTTCAAGCGATTTTTCATCCACGCCCTTTCCTCCTCCCCTTCGTTCGCTTCGCTGCTTCAAACTAATCCCCTACGCGTCCTCTCCATTTTGATGGCCAAAAATTGAAAGGATAAATCTCGGTACATCTCTTCTTCTTACACCAGATCTGGCAAAACTTTCTCGAGCTTGGATTTGCTTCGTTCTATATCGGTAATCCCACAGTTGCGTTCGAATCCATCTACTTCTCAACCACTGGTCGCCTCTACTCCAATCGCAAATAACCCTTTATCTTTGCTAGCTGCAAGCCTTCACACAACTCTAAATGATGCTTCCCCTCTATCAAGTATTGCCATTGTAAAATCCAACTTCTCCTCTCGCAATTGGTTTCAATTGGTGGCAATTGGGTGACCAAGATTTGCAACATTAATTCAGGGATTGTTGAACTGTTATTGTGAGTGGTGGGTTAACTAATATATCATTTGTCACTGTTGGATGCAAAATTGTGGTTTCAAATTCTATAATGAATTGCATTTCAACCGATCCTTTAAGTTTTGTTAATGGGATTTTGGCATCTGACACTATCGATGACACTGCCGAACCTACGACTTATATTGTGAATGGTGTTCGGTCAGTTTTGAATGGCAGTGATAATGAACCTATGTTATAAGCCGTAAAGGTTCATATCCTATTACTTGAAGATTGTAATGTTCATACAAGTTTTGATTCTACTGGCCAGGTGCACAGATTATTCAGGAATCGTGGTGCTTCTGTTTCTGAAGTTGATTTAAAGAATGATACTTCTGATAGTCATATCCATGAGGCCGTTAATCCCCCTACTGTTGACAAACCTGCATTGTCATCGCTGTTTAAAGCATTGCCTGGCAACGTGGGTACATACAACCCACGATCATTCGATACACAAGTCATTGATAGTTCTAATGTGATTCTATCTGCTGTTTGGGAGGCGGAGTGCCATTGGTCAGATCACCTTGTTGGTTTTTTCTAGATGCATCATCTCCACATTCGGTTGTTTGTGACCAATGTAGGCGAGCATGGAAACTTAAAGGTTCACTTCATGTTAAATTTTAAATTCCTTTTTCTTCTTAAAATTTAGCAATAAGAAAGATAGACTCATAGCGCTTGATACCGACCCTCTCACTATGAAGGGGAATCCTTTTATTATGATACCTTAGACCGTTAGTATTGATTGTGCTAGAGAGCATATTCAATCCATTCCTGTTTGGGCAACTTTCTCTGATATCCCATCTGTCCTTCAACCTCTTATTGGTTTGAACTGGCTTGCGTGCCTTATTGGGGAATTCAAATATTCGATGCAAATACCGTTGCGCGTAAGAACTTATTATATGCTAAGACATTGATTGAAATTACTCCGAAGAACCTGCTACCGTCTTTAATGAAAGTAAGAATCATGGAAGGTTCAGAGGAGGAAATAAAAGTAAATTACAGCTGGAAGCCTGAAATATGCACTAATTGTCCATCATTTGGTCATTCTGTGGAGAAATGTTCTAAAATTGCTCCTATTTTGCCCACCAACAGAGTCCCCCTCCCTAGATCGGAAATGAAATGGGTCCCCAAAGTTATAACATCATCTGCCCTTGATCGTGCAGTTTCTCTTCCCCTGGAGACAATTTTGGAATCACTTGCTGACTCTGATGCCGATTCCGTTGATGATGTTATTTACTAGGAACCAGATGAGCAATCATGGGTACACTAGGAGTCAGAAATGAGATATGATTAGCAGAGGGATAGTTGTCACATGTTCTTAGGTGGCGAAGATGAGTCTAGGAGGCTAGTAGATCATGTTGTGTGTGATGATCTGTCTCTAACAACCACTAGTATTGATGGTACATGTAATTGGTGGCATTTCTTAGATCCTTTATGGGACCTATATCTTTAATCTGCCCTTTCAGGTCGTACGATCTGTTATTAGCTACGTACTTAACCACTGTTCAACATGATATTGGTTTAGGGACTGATGTTGATATTAGTAATGACAAGGGGGATATATGTCTTTCCGTGCAATCTAGACTCTATGTCTAGCTCCCGGTTTTTCTTTTCATTTATTCATGTATAAGTGATCTGACCACTATAAAATCAAATTAGCTGTTCTGTGCATGTATAGAACACATGTTCCTTATTATATTCATAGTGGCATGACCAACTATAAAGCCGGCTTAGCTTTGCTAAAAAAGATTGAGGAAATTAATTCACAAGGTGTTCGTTTCAATGTTTTCCCAATTCCTATCTACCCAACCCAAATGTTAAATAAGGAACCTACCTGTACACATTAACAATAGTCACTACTCAACTGGTCGGGCATGACTAAACAGACCCTAAAATATTATTATCTCCTAACAAACAATACCTCAAAAATACTACTTTATACTATTTTTGAAAATCATTCTTTATATATAAAATATATTCTAGGTAAAATTATTTCATTTACCCACTTTCAAAATAATACTATGTCAGTTGGCCTATTTTAAGTGTTTAGGAATCCCTATCGACAACGTTGATCACGCGCGTCGACCGAAATTCATAAACCACTCAACAAATCAAATAACATAATATAAAACATTTTATATCACTAACAAATATGCGCTCTTATATATAATACACTCATACTCATATAGGGCCTCACTTACCTGATCTCAAATGAGTTTACCCCCACCATGGCTAATGTTCTAGCTAAACCTTGCGCTTTGATACCAAAGTAACGATCTGTCTTTCAAACACCTAAAGACGACACTTAATACATCCACAGTATTCACGTGCCAATCATTTAAATGTCTAAAAGACAGGCCATTAGGGGTAAAAATAAAGAGAGATAGAACATATAAGAAGAAACTAAACAATCACAGAATCTCACATCGCAACAGAATAACATATATTAATCAACATAATATTTTGCAATGTCATTTCCAAAATGATACATCAGGGTTATACTTATACAATTCTACACTAGAACGGTTATAACAGCCTATCTCTACATATCAGATATAAGATACATATAATATAGCAAAACACAAGAGAATAACTAGCTATCAATGAAACCTACTGCTCCAAGCTCCTCCAAAATGCATCCATAGGAAACCTAAACTACTTGGCTTCCCATAAAAATTTGAGCACTTAAAATACATTAAAATTTAAACTCCGAGTCAAATATGGGTATGGTGCGAGTAAACCAAAACAAGCAAATTATTATGTTTAGAACCCTTTTAAAATCAAAGGTATCTTGTAAAACCATGCCTCAAATAAAAGCGGATGGGTTTTACCTTACGGTAGCCAAACATTTTTTATATAATACCAATGAAATTATAATAATGTCTAACTTTCGAGTAAAATATGAATATAGCGGAAATGATTGCATCTCGCATTTCAACATAATTGGGTACGTCTAAAACCTTAAAGGCACGTATTGGAGAATGGGTTCCATACTATAATAAGTTAAGGAACTACCTTCTGATGCTACATCTCTTGATAATATGCACTAAGGTCTGATAAGAACATCTTGTACCCCTGCCACACAGGACTGGCCTACCACTTGACTAGAAGTACTGAATATGACCACCCCACTTTAGGCCTCGAAGCATACATGAGTAGATAGTAATCGATCCAGACTTTAAATGAGCATATGCTAATGGAGGCGACCCACATGACCCTACTACATGCCTAATTTTTGTCATGTTTCAATTGACGTGGCTTGAGGCCATGTTTTACCTTTATTTAGCACTTCCCACTTGGAATGCTACACTACCCTCCAGGCATTAATGTAATGCTAGCATTCATCCATACAAGTTCATTCTGGAATGAACGAAACTGAAGGCACTACTTTTATTACATCCTTTTCGGGGAATCCCTCCCAGGGTTAATAGCAAATAGCCATTGCATTGTAGGATCGATTTCACCCTAGAGGGGGGGTGAATAGGGTGATAGTATAAATTATAAAATTAATTGCGGAAGCTTATAAAATAATTTCAACACAGATCACAGAACAACAGCAGCACAGATAATAGCAGAATAATAAATGCAGAAATGGAACGACACAGAATCTATCCAGCTTCGGCAAAACCCTGCCTACGTGCTGCCCCCAAGGTTTCTACTAGAAATTAGATAGTCCCTCGCTTACACACGTAAACTCGCGACACCCGTTATCGACTAAATCTAACTCTACGCTCAAAACCCTGCCACAACTCAGCCACTGATTTGCGAATTCTCAAGCTACGCCACGTAGCTTGTCCCCTAGTCACATGACTAAAAAATACAACTGTTTGAAAATAAAACAAATTTAAAACAGAAATAAGATAAAACCCTTATTTAAAAACTAAAGCCCTTAAAAAACATAAACCCTAATTCTTAAAAGGCCGGCCCCTTTTATTATTTACTGCCCGTTCCTTTTATTTTTGCTTCTGTAAAAAGACGGCCTCCCTTTCGTTCCTCTTTGCACTTCTGAAATTAGGGCTTCGGTTCTTTTAATCCTTGCTTCCAAAATTAGGGCTTTGTAAATTTTAAAGATGCCGACTTTTGTCCGATCGAATATATGTTTTCTCGTTGCTTGCTTTCGTCGATCGTTTGTGTAACGACCCAGGATTTTTATTAATTAAAATTTGAATATTTAATTTATTTTAAATATTAATAAGTGAATTTATAAGTAGAATAAATTTTATTTGAATTATTGGATTTAATTGGATAATTAAATCAATAATTTAATATGTTAAATTATGGAAATAATTGAAAATTGAGTTAAATATGATTCAAAATGATTTGTAAAATTTTATTTTATCATATTGAAGTTAGAACGATATTTTAGAACTTTTAAAATCGAATTAAAAGTTTATTTGTGAAAATTGAATATTTTAATATTAAAATCGACTAGTGAAAATAGCCAATTTTTGAACAGTCTCAGAATTGAACGAAACCAGTTCCATTGGATCCGTAATAGTTAGTTATTATCGGATTTCAATTTTCGTGTCAATCGGAGCTATCGTTTGCTCGTAGCAGCTCGAAACGCATCGAATTATTTTTAATTTTAATTTGGCGAGTTAAAATAGCCATTTTTCAAAAAGTCTCGGATTTCGACGAAACTAGTTTCATCGGATCCATAATGTGATATTATTGTAAGGTTTCAAATTTCGTGTCGATTGGATTTACCGTTTGTCCGGTACGAATTAAAACGCCTAGAAAATCGTTTAAATCGGTTTAATTTAAATTGAACGTTTGTTGTCATAACTCGCACAGATGTCCGAATTAGCTTTCGAAACCTGTTCCATTGTGTCCGGAACGTGGGGTAAACCCTAGAAACGCTGGTTACGGCGCGTAAATCGGAGTTCGGAATTTCCGGATGAATAGTGATTGAAAATTTTCCTATAAATACACCTTTAATTCACAAAAATAAAATGAAAGAAAATTCTAAACCCTAATATTCGTTCAGGCCGCCGTTCATAGCAACCTATGGCCGAAATTCAATTGTCTTTCCTTCTTAATTTCTTCAAATCCATCAATCTTCTCAAGAATCTTTCAACTACAAAATTGAAGAGTGAGATGAGAGCTTCAAGTTGAACCGCTATGATCGAGTTTTGTTGAGTAAACCGATGGGATTTTGTCCATGAAGGCAGGCCGTTTGGCCTCGATTTGCGTGCGATATAGATGACCGAGCTTCATCACCTTGAGGCCGAACCTAGAGCAAGCGGAGGGCTTCAACATGGAGCTACCTGATCGTGCTATAGATCGTCGAGGAGGGTGCAAATTTAAACCCTAATATACGTGAATGGGTTTGTTTGTTCGGCCTTGCTTCTGGAGATGATTCGCGTGAAGGAAGAAGGGGGAGGGGGGGTTGCGTCCTACGGCTGTGATGGAGGGGGGGGGGTATGCAGATTGAACGGCTCTAGATTGAATAGGTTATAATATAAATATTTATGTTGAAATTTTTATATAAAATTCGTATAACTTCAAAAATTCATAACTTTTTCATACGAGGCCGAAAACGCGCGAAACCAGTTGCGTTGGAATTGTATGGACGAGCACTACGCGATGAAATTGGATTGGAGTCGTTTGAAGTTAGTGAGAATTTTGGGTAAAATTAAACGCACGTTTAATTTTATTCGAAATAAATCGCTAAAGCGGAATTTAAAACCAAGGTGAGAACTTCTCACTCAATCGAATCAGTTTCGATTTTATTTTAAATAGTTAGATTTAAAATATTTGAATGCATGTTTGAATGATGATTGATATCTATTGATTGTTAAAATAGACATTATGCGCCGTTAGTAAGCGGATGTTATTTAATAAAAACATATACCGCGAATATTTCATAAACAGTGAAATTGGTATTATATATAGTAGCAATATATATATATTGGCATATGTATATATTGGAGTTATTGATTTCCCGCATTTTTTGTTTAGCGGATGAGACCCTATTGCGCCGTTATTAAGCGGATAATATTTTAAATCCCATATACCGCGATAATTCCGTACTGGAGCGGAATTGGTATTGTGCTAATGTTTGTGGATGCAGGAAAACAGGTTGGAGGGATCCAACTGGATTCCTCAACAGTTTTATTTGATTTCAGATATTTTGATATTTGATGGATTATCATATTGATATATGATATCGTTGTTGTCGGGATTGACTATTTGGTATGTAGCATCATTGGACAAAATTTGGAATTTTAAAATGATTTTTAAAGTGATTTTTGAAAATATACTATATGTTTGGAAATTGATTCATTTTAAATAAATAAACGTTATAATTTTTAATGTTATAAAAATTATATTTTTGAGAAATATAGTTAAAAAAACTGATTTTTGAAAATATGAGGCTAATGATTTATAAAATAGTTTAATCGGGATTTTTGAAATTTTTATGAAGAGTTGAAAATATAGGATTTATAAAATTTAATTATTTTATGAATCAAAATGATGAAATTATAAAGGAGATTAAAGATGTTTTAAAAGAATAATATAAATTGATTTATATAAAAAGATTTATAAATTGATAATTTATAAATGAAAATATTTGAATTATAAAACGAGTTTTTATAAGTGTTTGAATGAAGTGAAAATGGATTGCATAAGTGAATGGAATTTATAAAATTATAAATGGTAAAGTTATAAATGAAATTTATAAATAGTAAGATTTATAAATTTTGTGAAATTATTAAAGAATATATTTGGATGAATAATCGAATCTTATAAGTTATAAGATTTATAATTATGAAGTTCAAAGGAACGATTTTTGCAAACAAATAAATTATAAGTATTTAACTTATAATATGAACCTTTGGTACATAATTGAGTTATGAATTGAATATAGGATAGAAAAAGAATTTATAAACGTTGTTTTATAAATTCGTAAACAACTTATTTTGATAAGTAAATTGTTGAAACCTATTAATGAAGTTATATTCACATTTTTGACTGTGAATAATACTTTAAAATAAAATGTATAAAAGGATGAAAAAAAATTGTTAACGTGGTATATTCACGTTTTTGAATAGTGAATAATATGTTAAAGAAAATGTTTAGAATGTGATATTTTAAATAGAATTAAAACGATCTAACGATGTTTTAAATGTGTTGAGATTCGAAACCATAGATTTCAACATTTATTGTTGAAATAGACGTTTTCGAGAAATAGAAGGAAATAATGGACCATAACACTGTTGTTATAGTAAATGATTTCCGAAAGGAAATGTTTTGTATAGTATTGGGATTTATATATCTATTTTAATTTCGAATCCCTATACTAGTGATTTTGGGTTGTCGTAACGATGTTTTACGTAACATTCGTTTTGGCCCAAATAAATATGTTTAAGAGAATGATTTCCTTAAAGAATGAAATATATACTTAATCTCGATTTAAGTATATTGAATATTTTCTAAGTGTTGAAAATAAATAAAATTTGTGAATTACTTATGAATAAATAAGTATGGAAATGTTTTTCCAATATAAAGTGAATATTTTGAGAACTTATCTTTTTGAAGATAAATTGAAATGAATAATTGAAATCGAATATTCATAGATATTTTAGATTATAAATTCACTAAGGAATTTATAAATGAAAAGAAGAATTTGTTTAAAAAAATAAATATTGATTTATTTTTGAAGTGTGAAAGTTATATATCTATTAAAGATATTTTGGAAAATAAATAATTGGAAAATTATTTGGAAACTGGTGATGTGTGCATATCCATTGATAGTTCAATAACCGACTATCAATATTTCCCTTTGAAGGGGTATTTGATGTGATTTGTTTGAATTTGAATGCCACACTTATTTTTGAATAAGCGCTCACTATTCGGGTTAACCGGGAAAGGACCATGGGGTCGTATAACCCATTCTGAATATGTGATACGTCGTTGTGAATTGCATTTGAAGATCGGTGTTGAAGACCCGGTATTTGCGAGAGCGATAGGATGACCTGTTGATTGTCTCTGCACTGAGTTGCAACGGTATAGAGACTCCCTAAGTGATGGGAAATCCGATCAGGATTGTGAATATCCAGATTGCAAGGACTTCTTTGTAAGTGCCTTCGGTTTTGTTCGAGCCCGGAACAGACTTGTATGGATAGTATGCCTGACATTACAAGTTGAGATATAAAGCCGATTTCTTTCAAATATATTTATGTTGGTGGCGGAGAATTTATTCTTTTAGCTTAACACCCTTCTCTGCGACATACGAGCTCAGAGGTTATATAGTTGAAGGTTGTCAGCGATATATTCCCAATTTGGTAATGTGACATGCTGAGTGTTGCTGTAAATGATCATTGTGTTGATTATTGTGATAGGATCGTTTATTTGATCGTCTATCCTGGTGATCGTTTCTATGATCATTTGTTGACCCAAAGCATGGATTTTGTATAAAGTATGTTTTTGTGGACGTGACTTCGTCGAGCCTCACACCCTGTGAATGGTCAAAACAGGAAAGATGCGGCAAGGTTATGAGGGGTAGCGCCCTTTAGGATGTGTGCATTTCCTTCTGGAAAAGGGTGGTATCATGGTATGGAGCCCAGATACTTACTCATGTTGAAAACACTTTGTTATGATTGTGTGAATTGATTACGAGCGCTCGGTGAAAGGTCCCAAAGGACCGGGGGATGGCATATTCGGTCAGTTGTTACTCAGTTAGGGGTAACCCGGCCTTGTGTTGGTAGAGATCCGGTTTGGTTCTCGGGGATGTCCATCCAGAGGCATTCTCATGTGGCAATGGGAAGTTCCTTGGCCTGATCATTCGTTGGAAATCCAAAGAAACAATACGTGACTTGTACTGTTTTAGTTGTAGAACCTGCCATTTAATATGATAGCTATAGTAAGCATACTATAATGGTACCTATGCTGGCTAAGATTTATATTCTACTTTCGACATGAATTTTTCCTACACTATGCACCAGTAATAATATCAAATGTTCTTTTTAAATGCGTATCAAGCATCTTTGACTATCATAAGGAGAAATCTCCTCCAAGTCTGCGTTTGCATTGTGTGTGTGGCGGGAGGTCTTATGGTAGTCTCATTTTTAAAAGCATTGCGAATTGACTTTAAAAATATTCCTCTATTTTTGATTTTAAAGATAAATAAACTGTTTTGAGTTCTCACACCAGTCACATGACTGACTCGGAGTTTATTGTTTCCCTTCCTAAACTCTGGGTGCCCACAAATTTTCACACGGGCAGTCAGGAGTTAGGTTTATCAGGATATTCTGGATATTCTGGAGTTGCTGGAGGCAAGCTGGATGGAATGGCGTATTACTAGTTTATATAGTATTTCTTTTTCCGCTGCACTGTTTGATGTTGTTGTTGTTATACACTCTGATGATATGATGTAATGAAATGTAATGTATAAAATGTAATAACTGATATAGTTCTTTGTTTAAAGATTATTCATTTATTATTATATGTTGTTCCGCTGCGAATTGTGAGATTCTGTTGTTGTTCAGTTATTTTCTATTCTTTGTTGTTTCCTTTCTGTCCGTTCTATTTTCTATGTTTTTATTTTCTTTTCCCTCCATTTTCTATCTTCTTATCTCTTCTTCTGTCTTTTTCTTTTCTTAAATTCTTTTTAAAACCCATAACATATTCGGTTTTTCGGCAACGAAAAATCGTGATCATTACATTTGGTATCAGAGCTTATGGTTAAGCGACAACCATGGTTCTGTTGGGTATTACTCATTAGAGATAGAGTCAGTAGTACTCTAGAATGAGTTGAGTGTAATAATAGCTATGAGAGCGTATTTGTTAGTGAATATAAAATTGTTTTATATTGTGATGATTGGTTTGTTGAGTGGTATATAGATTCTGGTTAATACGAGTAATTAACGTTGTTGATAGGGATCTCTAAACACTTGTACAGAACAATTCGACACAATATTGTTTTAAAATTGGGTAAATGAAATAATTTTACCTTGATTATATTTTATGTATAAATGAATAATTTTTTTTAGAGTTATTAAAATGTATATAAGTTGATTGTTTGATTGTTTGGTTATTTGAATAATCTAAATGAAAGAATAATTGTATAAGCAAAAAAATTATAAGAATTGAATTATAATTAAAGTGATTTACAATTGTGAAATAAACTTATATATATGAGAAGTGAAACTATATGAATATATTTATGAATATGAGTTGTAAATAAGAATGAATTTAAAGTTAAATGGAAATTTACTTTAGAATTGAAATCTGAATTTATTTACAAGTAGGAATTTAAGTTATGTAAAACCCAAATAATGTTAAATGAATATGAACTTGAGTTATATAAATGAAATTCAACTTTTGTAATTGAATTGAATAAATCAATTAAAAGTGAAAAGTTGATATGAAATAATGAATGTAAGTGTAATTCATTAAAATCTAATGTTATTGAAAGTTGAATAATTGAATAAAAATCAATTTAATTAAACCATTATAAGCAAAGGAATTTGGTTGTAATTAATATACATTGGTTGATATATGATTGTTAGTTGATTGTATATAATTCATTAAGTGTTAATGAAATTGAGTTAATGAAATTGGAAGCTAAAGTAATTGGAATTCAATTTGAAATTAAGTGAATCTTAAATAGAATTGAATTTGATTTGGAAGTGAACCAACTTGAATATGAATTAGTGAATATAAACTAATTGAAAATGAATGTTAGTAAATCATCCACTGTTAATGAATCAAATATGATTTAAATTGGAAACCTATTGCATTGAATATAATGAGAATATAAATGAATATTTATTGGTTATGGATGTTAGATGAATAATAGTTGGTTGATGTTTGCATTTGTTGTTGTTTCATTTGCTATGTTGACATATATAGTTATTATGTTGCTATATGTTGTATATCGATACTATTGTCATATATGCATGATTCTCATGTTCTTTGTTGAGTGTTTAGTAGGTGCGGATCGCGTTTGCTTCGCATTTGGAGCTCGCTTTCGCGCTATATTAGCCGTATATGCTTGCTAATAAAATATAAGGTACATATCTCGGATTACATACCGTACTTTTATACTTTTTTCCCTTCGGGATGCCTCATTACTTGATGAGATGTATATTTGTGATATATATACTGTCATTTTTTTTCGGATCGAGCCGCGCAAAGGAGACTATGGCGAATTTTTCCGAAAATTTAAGGCGTTAGAAAAAATTTGAGAAAATTGGAATTTTTTTGAAAACTTTAACTTTAATTTGGAATGGAAAGTTAAACAATAGTAGTTGTTTTTGAAAAGATAACTAAGTATGATTTGAAAACTTAGTAAAGATTTGTAAAAAAAAAAAAATTTAATTATGAATTTTGGAAAGTTAATAAATTCTGTAACTTTTCTTACTTTTTAATTTCGAGGACGAAATTCTTTTAAGGGGGGAAGATTGTAACGACCCAGGATTTTAATTAATTAAAATTTGAATATTTAATTTATTTTAAATATTAATAAGTGAATTTATAAGTCAAATAAATTTTTATTTGAATTATTGGATTTAATTGGATAATTAAATCAATAATTTAATATGTTAAATTATGGAAATAGTTGAAAATTGAGTTAAATATGATTGAAAATGATTTGTAAAATTTTATTTTATCATATTGAAGTTAGAAAGATATTTTAGAACTTTTAAAATCGAATTAAAAGTTTATTTGTGAAAATTGAATATTTTAATATTAAAATCGACTAGTGAAAATAGCCAATTTTTGAACAGTCTCAGAATTGAACGAAACTAGTTCCATTGGATCCGTAATAGTTAGTTATTATCGGATTTCAATTTTCGTGTCAATCGGAGCTATCGTTTGATTGTAGCAGCTCGAAACGCATCGAATTATTTTTAATTTTAATTTGGCGAGTTAAAATAGCCATTTTTCAAAAAGTCTCGGATTTCGACGAAACTAGTTTCATCGGATCCGTAATGTGATATTATTGTAAGGTTTCAAATTTCGTGTCGATTGGATTTACCGTTTGTCCGGTACGAATTAAAACGCCTAGAAAATCGTTTAAATCGGTTTAATTTAAATTGAACGTTTGTTGCCATAACTCGCACAGATGTCCGAATTAGCTTTCGAAAACTGTTCCATTGTGTCCGGAACGCGGGGTAAACCTTAGAAACGCTGGTTACGGTGCGTAAATCGGAGTTCGGAATTTCCGGATGAATAGTGATTGAAAATTTTCCTATAAATACACCTTTAATTCACAAAAATAAAATAAAAGAAAATTCTAAACCCTAATATTCGTTCAGGCCGCCGTTCATAGCAACCTATGGCCGAAATTCAATTGTCTTTCCTCCTTAATTTCTTCAAATCCATCAATCTTCTCATGAATCTTTCAACTACAAAATTGAAGAGTGAGATGAGAGCTTCAAGTTGAACGGCTATGATCGAGTTTTGTTGAGTAAACCGATGGGATTTTGGCCATGAAGGCAGGCCGTTTGGCCTCGATTTGCGCGCGATATAGATGACCGAGCTTCATCACCTTGAGGCCGAACCTAGAGCAAGCGGAGGGCTTCGACATGGAGCTACCTGATCGTGCTATAGATCGTCGAGGAGGGTGCAAATTTAAACCCTAATATACGTGAATGGGTTTGTTTGTTCGGCCTTGCTTCTGGAGATGATTCGCGTGAAGGAAGAAGGGGGGGGGGGGTTGCGTCCTACGGCTGTGATGGGGGGGGTATGCAGATCGAACGGCTCTAGATTGAATAGGTTATAATATAAATATTTATGTTGAAATTTTTATATAAAATTCGTATAATTCAAAAATTCATAACTTTTTCATACGAGGCCGAAAACGCGCGAAACCAGTTGCGTTGGAATCGTATGGACGAGCACTACGCGATGAAATTGGATTGGAGTCGTTTGAAGTTAGTGAGAATTTTGGGTAAAATTAAACGCACGTTTAATTTTATTCGAAATAAATCGCTAAAGCGGAATTTAAAACCAAGGTGAGAACTTCTCACTCAATCGAATCAGTTTCGATTTTATTTTAAATAGTTAGATTTAAAATATTTGAATGCATGTTTGAATGATGATTGATATCTATTGATTGTTAAAATAGACATTATGCGCCGTTAGTAAGCGGATGTTATTTAATAAAAACATATACCGCGAATATTTCATAAACAGTGAAATTGGTATTATATATAGTAGCAATATATATATATTGGCATATGTATATATTGGAGTTATTGATTTCCCGCATTTTTTGTTTAGCGGATGAGACCCTATTGCGCCGTTATTAAGCGGATAATATTTTAAATCCCATATACCGCGATAATTCCGTACTGGAGCGGAATTGGTATTGTGCTAATGTTTGTGGATGCAGGAAAACAGGTTGGAGGGATCCAACTGGATTCCTCAACAGTTTTATTTGATTTCAGATATTTTGATATTTGATGGATTATCATATTGATATATGATATCGTTGTTGTCGGGATTGACTATTTGGTATGTAGCATCATTGGACAAAATTTGGAATTTTAAAATGATTTTTAAAGTGATTTTTGAAAATATACTATATGTTTGGAAATTGATTCATTTTAAATAAATAAACGTTATAATTTTTAATGTTATAAAAATTATATTTTTGAGAAATATAGTTAAAAAAACTGATTTTTGAAAATATGAGGCTAATGATTTATAAAATAGTTTAATCGGGATTTTTGAAATTTTTATGAAGAGTTGAAAATATAGGATTTATAAAATTTAATTATTTTATGAATCAAAATGATGAAATTATAAAGGAGATTAAAGATGTTTTAAAAGAATAATATAAATTGATTTATATAAAAAGATTTATAAATTGATAATTTATAAATGAAAATATTTGAATTATAAAACGAGTTTTTATAAGTGTTTGAATGAAGTGAAAATGGATTGCATAAGTGAATGGAATTTATAAAATTATAAATGGTAAAGTTATAAATGAAATTTATAAATAGTAAGATTTATAAATTTTGTGAAATTATTAAAGAATATATTTGGATGAATAATCGAATCTTATAAGTTATAAGATTTATAATTATGAAGTTCAAAGGAACGATTTTTGCAAACAAATAAATTATAAGTATTTAACTTATAATATGAACCTTTGGTACATAATTGAGTTATGAATTGAATATAGGATAGAAAAAGAATTTATAAACGTTGTTTTATAAATTCGTAAACAACTTATTTTGATAAGTAAATTGTTGAAACCTATTAATGAAGTTATATTCACATTTTTGACTGTGAATAATACTTTAAAATAAAATGTATAAAAGGATGAAAAAGAATTGTTAACGTGGTATATTCACGTTTTTGAATAGTGAATAATATGTTAAAGAAAATGTTTAGAATGTGATATTTTAAATAGAATTAAAACGATCTAACGATGTTTTAAATGTGTTGAGATTCGAAACCATAGATTTCAACATTTATTGTTGAAATAGACGTTTTCGAGAAATAGAAGGAAATAATGGACCATAACACTGTTGTTATAGTAAATGATTTCCGAAAGGAAATGTTTTGTATAGTATTGGGATTTATATATCTATTTTAATTTCGAATCCTTATACTAGTGATTTTGGGTTGTCGTAACGATGTTTTACGTAACATTCGTTTTGGCCCAAATAAATATGTTTAAGAGAATGATTTCCTTAAAGAATGAAATATATACTTAATCTCGATTTAAGTATATTGAATATTTTCTAAGTGTTGAAAATAAATAAAATTTGTCAATTACTTATGAATAAATAAGTATGGAAATGTTTTTCCAATATAAAGTGAATATTTTGAGAACTTATCTTTTTGAAGATAAATTGAAATGAATAATTGAAATCGAATATTCATAGATATTTTGGATTATAAATTCACTAAGGAATTTATAAATGCAAAGAAGAATTTGTTTAAAAAAATAAATATTGATTTATTTTTGAAGTGTGAAAATTATATATCTAGTAAAGATATTTTGGAAAATAAATAATTGGAAAATTATTTGGAAACTGGTGATGTGTGCATATCCATTAATAGTTCAATAACCGACTATCAATATTTCCCTTTGAAGGGGTATTTGATGTGATTTGTTTGAATTTGAATGCCACACTTATTTTTGAATAAGCGCTCACTATTCGGGTTAACCGGGAAAGGACCATGGGGTCGTATAACCCATTCCGAATATGCGATACGTCGTTGTGAATTGCATTTGAAGATCGGTGTTGAAGACCCGGTATTTGCGAGAGCGATAGGATGACCTGTCGATTGTCCTGCACTGAGTTGCAACGGTATAGAGACTCCCTAAGTGATGGGAAATCCGATCAGGATTGTGAATATCCGGATTGCAAGGACTTCTTTGTAAGTGCCTTCGGTTTTGTTCGAGCCCGGAATAGACTTGTATGGATAGTATGCCTGACATTACAAGTTGAGATATAAAGCCGATTTCTTTCAAATATATTTCTGTTGGTGGCAGAGAATTTATTCTTTTAACTTAACACCCTTCTCTGAGACATACGAGCTCAAGGTTATATAGTTGAAGGTTATCTGCGATATATTCCCAATTTGGTAATGTGACATGCTGAGTGTTGCTGTAAATGATCATTGTGTTGATTATTGTGATAGGATCGTTTATTTGATCGTCTATCCTGGTGATCGTTTCTATGATCATTTGTTGACCCAAAGCATGGATTTTGTATAAAGTATGTTTTTGTGGACGTGACTTCGTCGAGCCTCACACCCTGTGAATGGTCAAAACAGGAAAGATGCGGCAAAGTTATGAGGGGTAGCGCCCTTTAGGATATGTGCATTTCCTTCTGGAAAAGGGTGGTATCATGGTATGGAGCCCAGATACTTACTCATGTTGAAAACACTTTGTTATGATTGTGTGAATTGATTACGAGCGCTCGGTGAAAGGTCCCAAAGGACCGGGGGATGGCATATTCGGTCAGTTGTTACTCAGTTAGGGGTAACCCGGCCTTGTGTTGGTAGAGATCCGGTTTGGTTCTCGGGGATGTCCATCCAGAGGCATTCTCATGTGGCAATGGGAAGTTCCTTGGCCTGATCATTCGTTGGAAATCCAAAGAAACAATACGTGACTTGTATTGTTTTAGTTGTAGAACCTGCCATTTAATATGATAGCTATAGTAAGCATACTATAATGGTACCTATGCTGGCTAAGATTTATATTCTACTTTCGACATGAATTTTTCCTACACTATGCACTAGTAATAATATCAAATGTTCTTTTTAAATGCGTATCAAGCATCTTTGACTATCATAAGGGGAAATCTCCTCCAAGTCTGCGTTTGCATTGTGTGTGTGGCGGGAGGTCTTATGGTAGTCTCATTTTTAAAAGCATTGCGAATTGACTTTAAAAATATTCCTCTATTTTTGATTTTAAAGATAAATAAACTGTTTTGAGTTCTCACACCAGTCACATGACTGACTCGGAGTTTATTATTTCCCTTCCTAAACTCTGGGTGCCCACAAATTTTCACACGGGCAGTCAGGAGTTAGGTTTATCAGGATATTCTGGATATTCTGGAGTTGCTGGAGGCAAGCTGGATGGAATGGCGTATTACTAGTTTATATAGTATTTCTTTTTCCGCTGCACTGTTTGATGTTGTTGTTGTTATACACTCTGATGATATGATGTAATGAAATGTAATGTATAAAATGTAATAACTGATATAGTTCTTTGTTTAAAGATTATTCATTTATTATTATATGTTGTTCCGCTGCGAATTGTGAGATTCTGTTGTTGTTCAGTTATTTTCTATTCTTTGTTGTTTTCTTTCTGTCCGTTCTATTTTCTATGTTTTTCTATTTTCTTTTCCCTCCATTTTCTATCTTCTTATCTCTTCTTCTGTCTTTTTCTTTTCTTAAATTCTTTTTAAAACCCATAACATATTCGGTTTTTCGGCAACGAAAAATCGTGATCGTTACAGTTTGCCTCACTGTTTTGCTCACGGCTCTTCAATTTGGGTCGAGTTCGTCTCCTTCATTCGGTATGTAATTTTATGCATTTTTGCTTTTGTGTCTTCGTATTTGAACTCGATGCATTGATTGCCAATGATGATTGGGTTATATAAGCATTCGATCTCCTTTATTTTCGTTTGTATAAACTTATTTGAATTTGTCAAATATTCATCTCGGCCACTTGATTTTGTTTTGATGCTGAGATTGATCTCTGACTTCTTCAGTTCGTATATTCTTCGATTACTTGATATTCACGGCATTGATCGACTCCTTGGTCATCACGTTGTTGACTACAGTTTTGATTTACTTTTTTTGTTGACTTGTTTGATTAAAACATACGGCTTTGACTTGGAAATTGCTACATGACTCCGGCCATTGATTTTTTGATTGCTTGGTTCTGTTGTTGCTGTAGTTTTCAAGCATTGTTGCATTTGTGTATTCATATATGCACTGTGTCCTGTATCACTATGTCACTTAGGTGCATTTGTTTGCACTGTGCAATGACTCGAGCTTCTGGCTAGCACTTGTTGGTACATGAGCAGTTTGCATGTTATTGTACTCGACCTAATGCTGAGTATCATTTTTGGTTTAAACTCGGCTTGCATTTTTCCTGACTTCTATTCACTGTTTTTTTTTTCAATCATGTTGAACTGTTTGATATAATTTTCTTGAGTCATTTGAAGTTTGTTGTGCACTGATGCATATTGCCTCTGGTTATGGCCACTTGTTTGTGTTGTTGCTTGAGTTACTTTGTTGAGACCTCTACACTGTGCCTTGTACTTGATTCACCTAATTACTACTGTGTCTTGTTCATCTGGTTTTGTTTGCATTGTTGGTTCTTCACTTCGTTCCAGTTTGATATTGTGTTGCATTTGATCACTTGTCTCATATCTTATGCTCGAGCTCTGTCCATACTTGCCCAGTTTACACAGATGCTCCACTTGTTCATTTTGTTTAAGTGTAATTGTCTTCATTCTGACCATGTTGGCACTGGGTTACTATTGTCTTTGCATTGCTGTGTATACTTGTATTCATGTGCCACTGTTTGGTTGATGTGCATGTGCTTGTGTTTCCAGTGTTGCCACTGTGTTTCATTTGCATAGCTCAGTGGTGCACTTGTTTGGTCATTTTGTACTTCTGGATGGAGATGTGCATACGAGTTGGCGAGGCAGTGCACACGTGTATAAATGTACACGTGTGTATTGCAGCCACTCATGATTACCTGTCCGTGTAGCGTTATCAAATGTATATATCTATGTGCACGACTTTGTGATGAATTCAAGTGTGAATGATGACGAACAACCCAAATAACCGAGGCAAATAATATTTTCAAAAATCATATTTTATTTTATATTGCAAAAATATTTCTTTTTCAATTTTACTGCGTTAGTGAATATTTTTGCAGATTGCTCAGATTAAAAATGCTGGATTCTAACTGGAATGAAGTTGAAGATTAAAATATGAGTGAATGAGCGATATGTAGTGAGGACATTTGTAAATGTGAAATTGTGATGTAATTGAATTTATGTCAAAGTTGTATAGTGTATAGTGAGAGCTTGAATTTGTACTATTCAAAATTGTAATAAATATTAGTTTGAATAAATATTAGTTTGAATTCAAATTCTATGTTATTTAATTTATTCAGCAAATATTTATTTAACCTGTGAAAAATAAAATAGTACATTAACAAATACATTTAAACGAATGTATATATGTTTATTATCATCAAACAAAAATCATATAAGCGCATATTCAACAATCTCCCCCTTTTGATGATAACAAACATATATTTAAGATTTTGAATATGTTAAATGTATTTGATCATTCATATGCTCTAATTGCTCCCCTTATTTAAATGCTTCCTCTCTACACAAAGCTCACCCTAGATATATGCATACAAATAAAAATATGCAAATGAGCCTATATGCAAATAGAAAATTATTTGACCTTTAATTGATTTTATTTGACAAAATCTTAACTTTTCTCTCCCCCTTTTGTTATCAGCAAAAGAATAATAGTGTTAGAGAAAATAGAGATAAAGTGATCAATATTAATTCAACATTAAAACTCAATCGAATATAAATATTAAATTTCAATAAAAAATCAAACAAAAATAATAAATATTTTGTTAGGCGCATATTCCACTTTTAGAACGAACGGAAAGATGTCATCATATAAAACCATACAGTTGTGTCTATTTGTGTCATATTTATATCAGGAATTTGAATATCTACTAACCATGCATAACCGTTAGGACTTTTAAATGAGATTGGTAGTATTCCAATTTTATTTAAAAAATAAAATGAATTCAAGTATCTTCTAACCACGCATAACCGTGAGGACTTTTAAATGGGATTAGAATCAACTTGTTTATTTTAAAAATCAACTTTTGATATGTGTTCCATGCACGCATAAACATGAGGACTTTTAAATGAGCATGGAAGCACATAACAAATTCCAAGTAATTCACCCATGCACAACCGTGAGGACTTTTAAATGAGAGTGAATACTTTGGTATTTATTTATTTTTATTTTTTTTATTATCCTTTTTTAAAAAAAAATGTGAAAATGAAAAACGAATGATTCCTGTTTAAAATACCACATATCGACAAACTATATAGAATTTTGATGAGTGATGGTCGTTAGAAATATGATAGATATAGAGATGTCATGGAATTTTTTACCAACAAAAAGTTTTATAACTCTTGTTTAATTTTCTAAAGAAATTTTCTAATTATACTTTCTCGAGTCATAATATATGATAAATATCAACACTCGTCACTTTTTCAATCACTATTTTTCTTTTCGATAATCTTTAGGGAGTCAGATTAGTCAAAATAGTCATTTAAAATCAAATTCAAAAATAATTATGAAATTAATTTTTCAAAATGACTAATCTGAAAATATGGTCAAAATGATTTTCTCGAGGGGGTTTTATAAGAAAATTTTCTGCTATTTGAAAATTATTTGAAATGAAAAATATGCAGATATTTTCTTTGAAAAACGATGCAGTTACTAAATGTCTCAAAAATCACGTTCAACTAGTAATTTTTCTATCAACTAGATTACCAGTGTAATCTGCATCTGAATTTCTTTTTCACTCAAAATTTTCATCAATTGAATTTGATAGACCAAACCATGAAGTGTGCACCAAAAAATTTCAAACTCAATTTTAAATTTAAATGACATTCTCTTGAATTTGAAATGAAGCCGTGTAAATAATCAAAAACCGTGAATATAGAGTTAGCCGAATTATAACCAAATGTATTATTATCCAACAAAACACTATTTTTAATCCAAAATGATATATATGAAGTAATTCAAAGAATCTAGAGATTATTATAGTGTTTTTGGTATAAGAATAAAATTGGCCAACTATGTTGAATAAGTCAGAGTCAAAATCATCATCTTTTCATCAGCTCAATATTGGCTGATTTTAATTCAGAATATGGTGCAGATTATCACATTTAATATATCGCTCAAATTAATATACCTTTACCTGTTTTACCTTTACGATATTTTTCATGGTTGTCTATTGTGATTCTGTCACCTTTGAAGTAGGCTAAGGAACTTTCCTTTGTCGTCCGTTGTGTTTCTGGAACAGCCAAAAATCCAGAGAACACTATTGTTGTTCCTTAGCCTGCCACCACACCTATACGATGAAAGATTTATGTGACCTATTTGCTTTTATAGGTCCATGGTTGTTAGTGGCAGAAAATTTTGAAAAACAATTTTGTAAAGACCCAAAACTATTTATAATTGTTCTCTTAGGCACCCAAATTTGTTTAACTTTGAGAGATTTTATATTTGTGCCTTTAGCAACCCAAATCGGTATAGTTTTCACATGTTTGGGTCTATACCAACAATTATTGTGATTGGGTCCATATTTTCTACAAATTGTGCACATAGAATTAACTTGATTAATATTGCTTTCAACAATTTTTGAATTATTATATCCAAGTCCTTGTCTAACCGTACTAACTGTTTGCTTTCCTAATAGCATATTCAACGATTTTTCACTTTTTGAAAATTTATCTAAAGTCGTTGACAATTGTTGGACTTGTGTTTTGAGAGATTCGTTTTCGTTTAACAACTGTGTGCACTTTTTAATAGAATTCTCTCTCCTAGTATTTTCATTCTCTTTTAAAATCAAAATTTCATTTTCAAGTGATTTTATATTGATTTCTGATTTTTTAATTTCTTCTTCGAATGTTGGACACTTATCACACTTAGGGATCCTACTTTGATAGGTTTTAACTAATTGGTCAAGTTGTTTATTTAAATCTATCAAAGTGTCTTTTTGTGATTCAAGTTTAGCGTATTTTTCCCTAAGTCGTTCAAAACAGCCGTTTACTTCATGAAAATATATAAGCAACTCAGAATGGGTAAGTTTTGATACCTCACTTGGCTCGTCATCGTCACTGTCAGTTGTATCACCTCGAAGACACAATTCTACCTTTTTGCTTTCACTGCCAGTGCTTTGATCATCCTTGTCTATTTCATCCCATGTGGCTGCAAAACTTTTCGTTTTCTTTTTGTTTCCATGGATGATTTTAATTTGTGGACAATCGGGCTTGATATGACCGGCTTTGTTGCAATTATAACAAATAATCTTTTGTTCTTCTCAGTAGTCCAGTGCTTTACCTATTCTGCTTTTCAATTCCTGATTTCGAGCTGGATTTCCATATTTGCGAATCCACTTTTTGAATTTCTTTATTAGTAGTGCTAGCTCTGCTGCTCCTTCATCATCATCGTTATCATCATCACTTTCGGTTGTTCCTTTGAGCGCTATTGATTTCTTTCGAGTATCTTCTCCTTCACGCTCTTCCTTTAATTTCATTTCCAGCTCATAAGTGGTGAGATTTCTGATGAGTTCTTCGACTTTCATTTGTTTCAAATCTTTTGATTCTTGAATGTCAGTCACTTTTGCTTCAAATTTTCGTGGAAGGACTCTAAGAATTTTTCGTACTATCTCCAACTCCATGTATGATTTTCCAAGAGCTTTTGATTTGTAAACGATATTGGAAAGTCGTCCATGCATCTCTTTGACATTTTCTTCCTTCGCCATTGTGAAGTTCTCATATTCGCTGCTTAGCATGGCAAGGCGAGATTCTTTGACTTGAGATGTTCCTTCGTGAGTCACTTCTAGTGTGTGCCATATTTCCTGTGCAGTTAGACAATGTAAGACACGATTAAATTCAAATTGATCCAATGAACAGATAATAGAATTCATAGCTTTAGCATTAGAATTTTGTAATTTATCTTCTAGTTCTGTCCATTGTTCCTTTGGTTTATCTACTTCCTGATTATCTACAGTTATAGTCGGTGTTCTATAACCTGTCTCAACAATATTCCAAGCGTCAATGGTTTTCAGAAAGATTTCCATCCTATTTTTCCAATAAGCATATTTACCATTGAACATTGGTGGTCTAACTATGGATTGACCCTCATCAAAAGCAGTATTAAAAGAAGCCATTTTAAAAATTCAAATTTTTAAAACAAAAAATTGGTTTGGTAAAAAATCAAATTTTTCAAACAAAAAACGGCTTTTGTTCCTAGCTCCGATACCACTTGTAGGATCGATTTCACCCTAGAGGGGGGGTGAATAGGGTGATAGTATAAATTATAAAATTAATTGCGGAAGCTTATAAAATAATTTCAACACAGATCACAGAACAATAGCAGCACATATAATAGCAGAATAATAAATGCAGAAATAGAACGACACAGAATTTACCCAGCTTCGGCAAAACCCTACCTACGTGCTTCCCCCCAGGTTTCTACTAGAAATTAGATAGTACTTCGCTTACACATGTAAACTCGCGACACCCGCTATCGACTAAATCTAACTCTACGCTCAAAACCCTGCCACAACTCAGCCACTGAGTTGCGAATTCTCAAGCTACGCCACGTAGCTTGTCCCCTAGTCACACGACTAGAAAATACAACAGTTTGAAAATAAAAACAAATTTAAAACAGAAATAAGATAAAACCCTTATTTAAAAACTAAAGCCCTTAAAAAACATAAACCCTAATTATTAAAAGGCCGGCCCCTTTTATTATTTACTGCCCGTTCCTTTTATTTTTGCTTCTGTAAAAAGACGGCCTCCCTTTCGTTCCTCTTTGCGCTTCCGAAATTAGGGCTTCGGTTCTTTTAATCCTTGCTTCCAAAATTAGGGCTTTGTAAATTTTGAAGATGTCGAATTTTGTTCGATCGAATATATGTTTTCTCGTTGCTTGCTTTCGTCAATCGTTTGCCTCACTGTTTTGCTCACGGCTCTTCAATTTGGATCGAGTTCGTCTCCTTTATTCGGTATGTAATTTTATGCTTTTGTGCTTTTGTGTACTCGTATTTGAAATCGATGCATTGATTGCCGATGATGATTGGGTTATATATGCATTCGATCTCCTTTATTTTCGTTCGTATAAACTTATTTGAATTTGTCAAATATTCATCTCGGCCACTTGATTTTGTTTTGATGCTGATATTGATCTCTGACTTCTTCAATTCGTATATTCTTCGATTGCTTGATATTCACGGCATTGATCGACTCCTTGGTCATCACGTTGTTGACTACGGCTTTGATTTCCTTTTTCTGTTGACTTGTTTGATTAAAACATACGGCTTTGACTTGGAAATTGCTACATGACTCTGACCATTGATTTTTTGATTGCTTGGTTTTGTTGTTGCTGTAGTTTTCAAGCATTGTTGCATTTGTGTATTCATATATGCACTGTGTCTTGTATCACTATGTCACTTAGGTGCATTTGTTTGCACTGTGCATCGACTCGAGCTTCTGGCTATCACTTGTTGGTACATGAGCAGTTTGCATGTTATTGTACTCGACCTAATGCTGAGTATCATTTTTGGTTTAAACTCGGCTTGCATTTTTCCTGACTTCTATTCACTGTTTTTTTTCAGTCATGTTGAACTGTTTGATATAATTTGCTTGAGTCATTTGAAGTTTGTTGTGCACTGATGCATATTGCCTCTGGTTATGGCCACTGGTTTGTGTTGTTGCTTGAGTCACTTTGTTGAGACCTCTGCACTGTGCCTTGTACTTGATTCACCTGATTACTGCTGTGTCTTGTTCATCTGGTTTTGTTTGCATTGTTGGTTCATCACTTCGTTCCAGTTTGTTACTGTGTTGCATTTGATCACTTGTCTCATATCTTGTGCTCGAGCTCTGTCCATACTTGCCCAGTTTACACAGATGCTCCACTTTTGTTCAAGTGTACTTGTCTTCATTCTGCCATGTTGGCACTGGTTTACTGTTGTCTTTGCATTGTTGTGCATACTTGTATTCATGTGCCACTGTTTGGTTGATGTGCATGTGCTTGTGTTTCCAGTGTTCCCACAGTGTTTCATTTGCATAGCTCAGTGGCGCACTTGTTTGGTCATTTTGTACTTCTGGATGGAGCTGTGCATACGAGTTGACGAGGCAGTGCACACATGTATAAATGTACATCTGTGTATTGCAGCCACTCGTGATTACCTGTCCCTGTAGCGTTATCAAATGTATATATCTATGTGCACGACTTTGTGATGAATTCAAGTGTGAATGATGACGAACAACCCAAATAACTGAGGCAAATAATATTTTCAAAAATCATATTTTATTTTATATTGCAAAAATATTTCTTTTTCAATTTTACTGCGTTAGTGAATATTTTTGCAGATTGCTCAGATTAAAAATGTTGGATTCTAACTAGAATGAAGTTGAAGATTAAAATATGAGTGAATGAGCGATATGTAGTGAGGACATTTGTAAATGTGAAATTGTGATGTAATTGAATTTATATCAAAGTTGTATAGTGTATAGTGAGAGCTTGAATTTGTACTATTCAAAATTGTAATAAATATTTGTTTGAATAAAATATTCGTTTTAATTCAAATTCTATGTTATTTAATTTTATTCAGCAAATATTTATTTAACCTGTGAAAAATAAAATAGTACATTAACAAATACATTTAAACGAATGTATATATGTTTATTATCATCAAACAAAAATCATATAAGCGCATATTCAACATGCATTTCTAATCTATGTCCTCGATTCCATATTCTTTAGGAGGTCTTCAAGTCGAAAGCTTGAGTTGGATCGAAGTGTTTTTGGATAACATATCTGATCCTGGTCTCTTCGAAACAACTTTCGATAATTTTTGATAAACTAAACCTCAATTCTTTAGGAAATAAACAATAATAAGAGTGGAGATCACCCCTAACCATTAGTGGACGGATGTCCTTATCATTTATACTAAAAGAATGAAATGAATTTATACGTAAATTGTAGCACCATCGATGGTAACTTACCATATAATTTCTGTGTTTCTCCTAGATATTTCCAAAGTTACATTTTGGTCCAGAATTTCATAGTCAATCAAAAGAAATTTTGCAAAACACTATTCCCAAACCCCCTACATCCCTTTTATACTTGGGAAAACATTTATATACTTATCTCAATGGTATAAGTATAATTATCAAACTTTACAAAAGTTTCCTTCTGTTTAAAATTCTTTTTGAAAACATTACTTACTATAAATCTATCCACTTATCCTTTATAAAAAGTTCCCTTTTGAATGCTCACTTAACATTTAAATATCTTTATAAATTTCCAAAATCAATTTATAAAACTTTTATAAGTCTACAAGACAATTTATGAAGCCTCTTTACAAATCTCTAAAATCATTTTTAAAACATGTCCCCATTTAAAACTCCTTTGATAAATCTTTTTTAAGAAAAATACTTTACAAAATATCTTTTATAAATCATCCTTTTAAAACGCTTTAAATAAACCTTTTTACTTAGTAAAACCTATTTTTATAAATAAGTTATTATTTATAATACCTTTATAAATTAATAATATAACCTGAAAATTATTTATAATCCTTAACCTTAAATTGATTAAAGATTGAAATTAATTCAAAACCATACTTTATAATTTCAAAAGAGGCATAGCAATCCCAATGGTAGTAATTTACATTGCCATTTAAAATTAATTTCACTTTCAAGTCACATAATCATCTATTCACATAAGTCAACATATACGTAAATGCAATTCATATCCAAATCAGGGAATAACACGTCAATACAACTCAATTAGCATATACATCTCCAAAAAACATAATAGAAGGATGTTCATCTATCCTACTAAATAGATGTCGAAAAAATTCACTACTTATAACAAGATGGGAATTTATTCTGCTAAACATATGTCCACACAATAAACAATTACATTATAGCAGAATGGGAATTCATTATGGTAACTGATGTCCAAACAATCAACTAATAAGAGAACGATGATTTATTCTGCTAACATATGTCCATACAATCAAACAGTTTACGTAACCCATTCATAATTATTTGTGTGCTTAATGGTATCGTCATTTGAAACTCTTATGCCCAATTCTTGGAAATGAGGGATTAAAACTTAAAACTCACTTTTAAAAAAATAATTAATTACAAATTAAACCCTTTATTAAACCACAATTAATCTTTATTAATTCTTAACTTAAATTAGTTATAACTTAAGAAATAATTAGCCTTAAGTAAATAACTAAACAATAGTTAACCATTACACAAATAATTAAACCTTAATTAATCATTAAATATTAATTTAAACCCTCGTTAATAATTAAATATCAATTAGTCTCAAATATTTAATAAAATAATTTTCAATTAAAACTTAAGTAATAAATTAAACCTTTAATAAATAGTTTATTATAAGTTAAATCCTTAATTACTTTATAATTGAAAACAATTGATAAAACTTGATTAATTAAATATGTAATAATTAAACCTATAGTTATATAGTCATAAATTAAAAATAAATTATATTCTTAACTCATAATTAACTAAAAATTAATCTCTCTTAATCAATAATTAATTAAATTTTAATCTTTTTTAAAGATAATTAATTAAATTAATCTCTACTTAATTAAAGTTATTAAACTTTATTTAGTCTAAATTAATTATTAATTACTAAACTTAATTAATTTAAAAATAAATTATTAAATCTTAGTTAACATTCCTTAAACATCATTGTTAAGTTTCTAAGACACTTTTAAAATACTTTTGTAAAATCAAAATTTTTGCAAAATCAGATTTTTAAGCCAAACTACATCCATAGGGACTATCTCTGTGGATGCTGTAACCAGAATTATTTCCTAAGTTAACTGTAAAACTTATCACCTTACGAAACTCACTTACTTTTCCAAACATAAAGTAAGTATTCATAAAAATAAAACAGTGTTTAGAAACCTAAAATTGGGTTGAGTTTCAAAAACAATTTACTTAACTTCCACAAAGAATTCAAGTTGCCACTACCACACAAATGTGCTATTTTTCTTACCATAACTTCAGAATGGAAATCACCACGACATAACATATAAAACCTACCTCATTATATCAAAGTTTTCACATATACGCATAATTACCTAATATACAAGATCAAAGCTCACACATTTACAACCAATTTCTAAGCTAAACTTCATTATCAAGTCTAACTTCCAAAAA
Organism: Allium cepa; assembly: GCA_030765085.1. NCBI lineage: Eukaryota > Viridiplantae > Streptophyta > Magnoliopsida > Asparagales > Amaryllidaceae > Allium > Allium cepa. The sequence continues at coordinate 607,092,295 of CM060937.1, forward strand.
CATACAACAACACACTAAAATCCAACAATTCACACACATTACAAACAATAATTTATCAAAAAATATAAAAGTTAAAACCTTTACTTTAAAATAAAGTTTACTCACCAAAATTCTACAAAACTCTTTTGAAACTTGAAATAACTTTGCAAATTTGGTTTAGGACCCTTGCATCTTGAATAGGCTCGGCCTAGAGCATGTACAACTTAGCCATGATAAGAACAAGGATGTGTGGGCATGACTTGGAGAGGTGGACGCGACGACCCGGTTTTTCGACCTCTGAAAATCAACATCAAATACGTCCACTATATTACATGCTTTATAATTGAATGCTGAAATGTAACAACCCGATATTTTCAGCCATTCGCATCCGCACATGTCGGACTTGAATTGCTCAAATACCGCGTTGTAAATAAATTTGGAGCAAATGAAATACAATCACAGAATCACAGACACAGAAATATCAAAATAACTCGCAGCGGAAATAAAATACATAGTAGTTCATGAAGCTACTACGGCAGAGTCTCAAACCAAATACATAATACAGTCTGAAAACAACATAATAGAAATCCCAATTACATAGAAGTTCACTAATACATGAGATAAACTAGAACAGCTGAAACAGAGAGTAGATATAAATGTAGATAAGCAGAAACTCTAGCAAAGACCAGCTCCAGAAAGAGAATCCAAAGCTGTGAATACTCAGGCTGACCCGAGCGTAAAGTAAAACACAAAACACTCGAGTCAGGACAATATATACTTATATAATGTAAACCAACTCAAGTGAACTGTAGTAGAAATACACAATAACTTAAAGGATGCTTGGGATCACCCTTCCTTTAAGAATCAGTTAAACTATAAATTAATTACATCCCGTGGTTAAAATTTCAAAATGGTATTTTATACTTCAAAATCAAATGTAATTTCAAAATTCAATATCATTCAAAATATCATATCTTCCAAACCACATTCATTTTTATTTAATTTAAATACCATTGCAAAACACATTTCAAAATAGTTTATATTTCGAAACAAATTACTTCATTTTAAATCATAAAATGAAGTTATTATATTTAATAATTAAATTATTAAATTTACAAAATTTTAGTCTTTCAAAATCAATTTATCCACTTAATTTATTAAAACAGATGAAAATTCAACTTTCGTAGCATTTAGAAATTGCTACGGAAAGTTACATTCAAAACAGTTCAATTTAATAAAAGATAGCATTTAAAAAGGTTGTAATAGGGTTACATTAGTTTCAAATAAAACTTAGTTAAATTCAATAATTATAGCATTTACAAAAATGCTATAATAACCTTTAATTAAACTTAGCCATTTGGTTCATTATTATCAACTACAGCATTTAAAAATGTTGTATTATCATTTACATTAGAATTAATAGCATTTCAGAAATGCAGTTAATTAACTTCAAGTATTCAATATAATTTCACAAACAATTATATTTTTATTTAAATCATTTTTAGCTTATAAAATCATATAATTTCACTTTTAAAACAGTCATTCAAATACCCTTACATTCATGATTTTATAAAGTTAAATCTCCATTCAAAAATCAAAATTTAATAATAATTCACTTATTAAATTCCAACATAAAATTTCAAATTCATTAAATTTAATTTAATTTAACACTTAAGTTTAAAATTTTCAAATATAACTTAATTTCATTTTTATTTACTTAACTTAAAATTCACTTTTAAGACAAATTCACAAATTTCCAATTTTAGTTATATTTTCAAATTTCAACCTAAATATTCATTCATTTCACATTTTAACTTTATTTAAAAATCATTGATATATTATAAAATCATTTTAAATTCATTTAATTGAAAATATCATAAATTTATCATATTTTCATATTTAATTTAAATTCCATTTATCACCAAATTCTAGTTTCCAAAATAACTTACATTCCAGATTTTCTAACTTTACCATTTATTTATTTCACTTATAAATTTTCAGAAAATCAATAATGCTTTACAAAAATCATTTTTAATCAAATTTAAATCAAAATATTATAGTATTTACATTTCTAAAATAACTAAAAATTTTAGAAAAACATATTTTAACAACGGATCTGTATTTCATTTTCTAGCCTAGATGAAGTGATACGGGTAATATATCATTTCAACCCGTAATTTACAAAGAAAACCGGGTTTGATCATTTCAAACCCGCAATCCCAAGTAAAAGAAAATAATTGAAAATCATTCAGGCCTATCATTTCAGTCCATAACGATTTTCTCCTATTCTAAATTCCGTTCGGGTATGTATCATTTCAACCCATAGTGATTCTAGTCTACAGGGAACTTGCAGTGTGATAAATTGATGAAAATAACAGAATAGCATGAAATAACAGTAACATATGGTATAACAAGTGTAAATATAGGTGTGAACTTCATATGAATGTAATATAGCAGTTATAACAGGATGATATGCATTTACAGATTCAGGTGATGTCAGTTTATCACTACATAAGTACATATTAGTCTGGTGAGATTTACTCACTGTTTTGAGCTGATGACAAAATGACGAATTGCACAACGGGATCTACACAAGCACAAAAGCACGATACAGATACAAAATGGAGGAGCCAAGGATTAATTCCCTTGAATACAAATCAAACAAACAATATAATAATTATAAGGTTTCAGACCAAAAATACGATAAACGATGCTAGAAATTAAGGAACAACAATTAATCAAACACTTGCACTTGCTTCCACCATCACTATGCTCAGCCTACAGGGTGATAAGGTACTTCCATGGGGTGTATTTGGTCAGGTATGGGTCATATATGGTCGGCCTAGCAAGGGTAGTGAAGGTATGGAAGTTGCTATGTATGAAAATACAAGTACAAGGCAAACAAGTGGATTTTTGTGCAATTTCAAGCGTCCGGCAAGGATACAAATGGCATGGCCAGACCTGCTGGAGGCTAGGAGATGGTGTGGAAGTGGTTTTGGTTCAAGTATGAGCTGGAGAAGGTGATGCAAAGGCCGGCTAAGGGTGTGGTGAAGTGGTGGAAGTTACAAGGTGTGAATACAATGGGTTTAAGGCAAATAAGTGGCTTTTGTGCAACCATGGCTCAACCAAAGGACAATTGGGCTCGGCCCCTACAAGGTGAAGGTCAGGTGGGGTCTGGATTGTCATCCAAAGGTGATGGATGGACTGGTGGTGGCGGCCAAGGAGGTGGTTTAGGTGAAAAATGAAGGGTATGTGCATAAATGGTTCGGCTAGGCTGAATAAGTGGAGTGTTTGCATAAACTTTGGTGGATCTAGTCATAGATGACCATGGCATGGCTTGGTCAGTGGGCTGGAGGAGATGGTGACCTGATGTGGTGATGGTGGAGGCGGCTATGGTGGTGGAGGAGCAAGGCCGAACCTATGATGAAGAAGAACAAGTGTAAAAACCATGAATTCAAGCATAAACAAATGGAAAAGGGAAATAAAGTTTACCAAACTTTCTTCAAAAGCTATGGCCGAAATTTTTTGAGGAAATGAGAGAAAAAATGAAGTAAGTGAATGAGAAATGAGGGTGGCAGCTGAAAGAATGAAGAGATATGGCCATTTGAGTGAAAAGAAACGTTAAAATGTGAAAAGGTGGGAAAATCAAAAGGCATAGGAAACAAAAGGTCACAAACCCTTTCAATTTACCTTTTATTATTTATATAAATTTATGTAGCTGAAATAATAATAATATAAGATAATATTTCGAAATTTTCAACCAATATACAAATATATATAATATTTATCAATTATGTAAACTAAAATTAAGGAAAATAGTTAAAACAGTGAACTAGACTAGCAAAATTTGAAGTTAAATGAAATAATTTTTAGAAAATTCATATAAGCTTGTAAAGTATTTTTAAACAAAAATAATAACATAAAATACAAATATATTTACAAAATAAATATTTAAAATTTAATTTAAATATAAAATTATAATGCAGAAAATAGCAGAAAATGGGAAAACAGCCCTTAAAAATAGGAAATCAACACAGTAATTTTTAGAAAAAATCTATTATTATTTTAAAAATATTTAGAGATGAATTTTCACAAATAAAACAAATTTAAAATAAAATAAAGAAATTTAAAAATGAAGAAAATGGCAGAAAATTAGAAAACAGCCTTTAAAAATAGGAAATAAATACGGTAAATTTTGGAAAAATTATATTATCATTTTAAAAATGTTTAGAAATGATATCACACAAATAAAAAAAATTAAAATAATTTCAAAATGAAATAAAGTCAAATTTAAATATATAGTCAAAATCTAGGGTTGTTACACTCTCCCCCACTCAAATCTTTTCGTCCTCGAAAAGGAAGGAAGCGGAGAAACAACAAGAAAGAGCAATAGGTTGGAATGCATCCCCGAAAGAAGGTAGGGAAAAAAGATAGTTAGGAGGTAAAGCAGGTTGAAAGACAAGGGTGAACCATTATTTGAACCACTATACATTTCAATTTTTTTTTTTTATGATGAATAGTCATTTGATTCAAATCTTATGGTTCAAAGTAAACAATATTTAAAACATTTTAAATTTTTAGAAGGGAAAATAACTGATCAAAATATTCTTTATATAGTACTTTATCAAAATACGTTTATCAAAATACTTTTATAACTCGATGTCTTAACAAGTTTACTTTCGTTCCTGCAGACTCTGGCTATGCGTTGATCAGGCGCAAAGCTAGAATTCACCAAGTACTTAGCATACTTGTTTCAACACCCAATGAAAATAATGAAAACACTTTTAAAAACAGATATGGAAAGTACAATCCAAACAAATCAACCAAACCGAAACAGTTGTCTAACCATGGATCGCAGATACACAATGGTTACGCCTGGATCCCCCAGGAAATAATCCGAATCCGTAAGCTTTCTCAGCCCTGCGAGTTACGCCATGATGACGAGTAAAATGCAGGATACACAATGGTTACGCCTGGATCCCCCAGGAAACAATCCGTACCCCTAGGCAAGACTCAGCCAGGCACTTGCGCTACTCTTCGCGACCTACACAGATTGCAGGATACACAATGGTTACGCCTGGATCCCCCAGGAAACAATCCGTACCCCTTGGCAAGACTCAGCCAGGCAGTTGCGCTATGTAGTCGCGATCATAAGACTACGGGGATCGCCGTGGAATTCGATGGACACTCGAGTATCATATCCGAAAAACCCAAATCAAAGAGAGAGAATAATATCGATAGAATGAATCCACAGTGTGGCCACAAAGCGGATATCAAGCAGAAGGCACTTTCCATGTCTTTACTTCGAAAATATGTATCATATAGTACCCATCAAAATCACTTTCAAATATCATACTTATATAAAGTCCATTTTATATAAGATTTCATTTCAAATCAAATACTTTTCAAAATACTAGTATATCAAATCACACTTATATAGATTTCGATTATATAAGATTTCACTTTTCAAATTTTGGGTACCCTTTCAAATCAACAGTTCCAATTCAACAGTTTACTTATACAAATCATTTTTATATAAGTTCGATAGCTCCCAAATCAAGTATTTAATAAAAAAGGTTCTAAATTTCAAACCATTTCGATATCAAATAAATTTTTAAAACTATATATGATGTCACCAAATCATTTCTTTCAAGTTATACATATTCAGTTTCAAAATTTCTTAAAACAATAGGTTTAGAAAATAATCCAAATTTCCAAATCAACAAAATTTAAGTCAAATAAATCCATTTCCATTTCAAACATGTATTCACTTCAAAAGTCATAATACTTTCAAAGTTATGAATCTTTCGAAACAAAAATACTTGAAATCGTTACACTTGGAAAATCATAACATTTAGACATCATGCATTTGAAATCATAAAACATGCCCTTAATTCTTTTCATTTCAATTTTTTTCAATTAAACCAAAATCTAAAATTTCCAATTTTTAATTCAATTCAAACCATCAGTTTCAATTTAGTTTTCCAACAAAACCATTTCAAATATTATCAATTTCAAATACAGATTTGATTTACAAAATAAACTATTAAATCTTAAATATGTTTCAAGGCTTAAATATACCATATTTCAAAACTAAATTTCATAATTTCATATATCCCAAATTTTACTTCATTATTATTTACATATGTCATTATTTCGCAACATTACATTCGATCGCTCGCTTGATCACACAAGTTCGCTTTCGAACTAGTATTGTCCATTCGACTTCCCTAATGCGGACTTCGATATGGTTTCTTGACTAGAAGCCATCAGTCTCCTTGCATAGCCATATACTATGATAGAGAATTCTAAAATCAAGCCCAAAATCCATATCAAATGTTCGCCATCAAGACTCAAATGAAAAATCCTAACACGAAATGGTGTAATTCACCTCGAACTTGTGTACTCAAACTTGGATCAAATTAATTATGCAAATAAAACAACATACGTACAACTTATGTATCTATTCCAACTTGTTAAATAAATAGTTTTATAAAGATGTTACTAAGTTAAAACATTTAAAACAAAATTTTTCTCAAACATTTGAAGACTAATTTTTATCCAAAACATTTCAAAACTAAATTTCATATTAGTATAATTCAAAATAGTCCTATTTATTTACTTAACAAAACAGTTTCAACTTATAAAAAACCATATTGTTTCATACTTGAAACATACAAACTAAACTTATATTCTTTATCAAATACCTTATACCTTTCAAAAAAAATTTAGCTTTGAAAAGTTAACCTTGATTTGGAAGTGCTCGAACCTTCAAAATAGTTGTGAAGAAATCATATTTTCAAATTCAAGGGTGGGAAATCACTAACAAATCAGTAAATCAATTCCAGTAGATAAGGTTATAACAAAACAAATCTGAATCTCGAGGACTGAACAACGACTTACTTTAAATCATTTCAAATATATATATATATATATATATATATAGACACATACATATATCTTTCGAATATCAAACCATATTTCAAAATCTGAAATCAAAATTGGTTTCACAAAATCACTCACATAGCAAAGCTACTAGAGTGGCCTCTCCCCCACTCAGAAACTCGAAAATCAATGTCGATGATGCATGCATTCACCACCGAAATTATTTTCCAACGACATAAGTGAGTTCTGGACTTCAATTAACTTTGAAAAACTTCTTTGAAATCTCTTCGAAATCATTGGAATTCATTCAAACACATTTGAAACATTTCTTATTTGAAAATGTATATATATATATATATATCTTTAAATCATATTATTATTATATATTTTCTAAAATCTTAAAACTGATTTCAAAACACCGGAATTCGATTCCTCGAAATTCAAATTCAAAACCCTTTAGTTATAAGTCATTTTTGTATAAATCAAGTTCTTATAAATTTCAAAATTTCAAATCCTTTCAAAGCTTCAAATTTTCATTTTAAAAGGTATGTAATCCTTATCGGAAACATTTCACTTTTTATATACAAAATATGGTCATGCTTAATAATTTTGATGTATGCACAATTTCAAAATACAACCAAACACAAATTTCCAAAGGATGATTCAAGGAAAGATTTCAAACAAACAAAGATTCAAAATTAAAGGAACTCTAATCAAATAGAATTCTAGTTCGAAGATAAACTCATACGAAGATGAGATAATTTAATTACCAAATAGAGGATAGATAAGCCTATATAAATCGCGGGCGAACTTAACCGGTCACCCGAGACATTAGGAATATATTCAATACGGAAATCTAAGGCAAATCGACCTTCGATCGCCAGAGAATAGAATCCGGGTAGAGCAGGAGATAGATAGCATCGACATCAGAGGATAAAAAATCTTCAGTGAATCAATGCCAATTGTAAAGGAGTTTCACCCCATTACAAATCATTCAAAGATTTACGGAATCATCGCTCTTTAGAGAGGTCATTCCAAAGTAGAGTTACAAATGCTCCAAAATTAAAAGGAAAAAATGGGGAAAACAAGACTGGATTCCAGAACAAGTGGGAGTGTTCCAATGTTCAAGGAATCCTAGTCGATAAGAATCTTAACCAAAAGATTTCTAACAAGGTGGATAACGAAGAGATGAAGTTTAGAAAATCTTGATTTCGAAATAAGAACATTTTTATACCAAAATAGTCTTTGAAAATCCTTTAAAAATCTTTTTAAAAATCATTTTATACTTCAAAAATATGTTCTCTCACAAAGAAAGGATCCTGAGATTGATTTCACTCATTTTAGGGTATTTCTACCCTATCTCTAATGAGTTTTTGCTCCGCAGGCTAAGGTTTGCCTAAAACCAAAGCTCTGATACCAACTATAACAACCCGATATTTTCAGCCATTCGCATCCGCACATGTCGGACTTGAATTGCTCAAATACCGCGTTGTAAATAAATTTGGAGCAAATGAAATACAATCACAGAATCACAGACACAGAAATATCAAAATAACTCGCAGCGGAAATAAAATACATAGTAGTTCATGAAGCTACTACGGCAGAGTCTCAAACCAAATACATAATACAGTCTGAAAACAACATAATAGAAATCCCAATTACATAGAAGTTCACTAATACATGAGATAAACTAGAACAGCTGAAACAGAGAGTAGATATAAATGTAGATAAGCAGAAACTCCAGCAAAGACCAGCTCCAGAAAGAGAATCCAAAGCTGTGAATACTCAGGCTGACCCGAGCGTAAAGTAAAACACAAAACACTCGAGTCAGGACAATATATACTTATATAATGTAAACCAACTCAAGTGAACTGTAGTAGAAATGCACAATAACTTAAAGGATGCTTGGGATCACCCATCCTTTAAGAATCAGTTAAACTATAAATTAATTACATCCCGTGGTTAAAATTTCAAAATGGTATTTTATACTTCAAAATCAAATGTAATTTCAAAATTCAATATCATTCAAAATATCATATCTTCCAAACCACATTCATTTTTATTTAATTTAAATACCATTAAAAACACATTTCAAAATAGTTTATATTTCGAAACAAATTACTTCATTTTAAATCATAAAATGAAGTTGTTATATTTAATAATTAAATTATTAAATTTACAAAATTTTAGTCTTTCAAAATCAATTTATCCACTTAATTTATTAAAACAGATGAAAATTCAACTTTCGTAGCATTTAGAAATTGCTACGGAAAGTTACATTCAAAACAGTTCAATTTAATAAAAGATAGCATTTAAAAAGGTTGTAATAGGGTTACATTAGTTTCAAATAAAACTTAGTTAAATTCAATAATTATAGCATTTACAAAAATGCTATAATAACCTTTAATTAAACATAGCCATTTGGTTCATTATTATCAACTACAGCATTTAAAAATGCTGTATTATCATTTACATTAGAATTAATAGCATTTCAGAAATGCAGTTAATTAACTTCAAGTATTCAATATAATTTCACAAACAATTATATTTTTATTTAAATCATTTTTAGCTTATAAAATCATATAATTTCACTTTTAAAACAGTCATTCAAATACCCTTATATTCATGATTTTATAAAGTTAAATCTCCATTCAAAAATCAAAATTTAATAATAATTCACTTATTAAATTCCAACATAAAATTTCAAATTCATTAAATTTAATTTAATTTAACACTTAAGTTTAAAATTTTCAAATATAAATTAATTTCATTTTTATTTACTTAACTTAAAAATCACTTTTAAGACAAATTCACAAATTTCCAATTTTAGTTATATTTCCAAATTTCAACCTAAATATTCATTCATTTCACATATTAACTTTATTCAAAAATCATTGATATATTATAAAATCATTTTAAATTCATTTAATTCAAAATATAATAAATTTATCATATTTTCATATTTAATTTAAATTCCATTTATCACCAAATTATAGTTTCCAAAATAACTTACATTCCAGATTTTCTAACTTTACCATTTATTTATTTCACTTATAAATTTTCAGAAAATCAATAATGCTTTACAAAAATCATTTTTAATCAAATTTAAATCAAAATATTATAATATTTACATTTCTAAAATAATTAAAATTTTTAGAAAAACATATTTTAACAACGGGTCTGTATTTCATTTTCTAGCCTAGATGAAGTGATACGGGTAATATATCATTTCAACCCGTAATTTACAAAGAAAACCGGGTTTGATCATTTCAAACCCGCAATCCCAAGTAAAAGAAAATAATTGAAAATCATTCAGGCCTATCATTTCAGTCCATAACGATTTTCTCCTATTCTAAATTCCATTCGGGTATGTATCATTTCAACCCATAGTGATTCTAGTCTACAGGGAACTTGCAATGTGATAAATTGATGAAAATAACATAATAGCATGAAATAACAGTAACATATGGTATAACAAGTGTAAATATAGGTGTGAACTTCATATGAATGTAATATAGCAGTTATAACAGGATGATATGCATTTACAGATTCAGGTGATGTCAGTTTATCACTACATAAGTACATATTAGTCTGGTTAGATTTACTCACTGTTTTGAGCTGATTACACAACGACGAATTGCACAACGGGATCTACACAAGCACAAAAGCACGATACAGATACAAAATGGAGGAGCCAAGGATTAATTCCCTTGAATACAAATCAAACAAACAATATAATAATTATAAGGTTTCAGACCAAAAATACGATAAACGATGCTAGAAATTAAGGAACAACAATTACTCAAACACTTGCACTTGCTTCCACCATCACTATGCTCAGCCTATAGGGTGATAAGGTACTGCCATGCGGTGTATTTGGTTAGGTATGGGTCATATATGGTCGGCCTAGCAAGGGTAGTGAAGGTATGGAAGTTGCTATGTATGAAAATACAAGTACAAGGCAAACAAGTGGATTTTTGTGCAATTTCAAGCATCGGGCAAGGATACAAATGGCATGGCCAGACCTGCTGGAGGCTAGGAGATGGTGTGGAAGTGGTTTTGGTTCAGGTATGAGCTGGAGAATGTGATGCAAAGGCCGGCTAAGGGTGTGGTGAAGTGGTGGAAGTTACAAGGTGTGAATACAAAGGGTTTAAGGCAAATAAGTGGCTTTTGTGCAACCATGGCTCAACCAAAGGACCATTGGGCTCGGCCCCTACAAGGTGAAGGTCAGGTGGGGTCTGGAGTGTCGGCCAAAGGTGATGGATGGACTGGTGGTGGCGGCCAAGGAGGTGGTTTAGGTGAAAAATGAAGGGTATGTGCATAAATGGTTCGGCTAGGCTGAATAAGTGGAGTGTTTGCATAAACTTTGGTGGATCTAGTCATAGATGACCATGGCATGGCTTGGTCAGTGGGCTGGAGGAGATGGTGACCTGATGTGGTGATGGTGGTGGCGGCTATTGGTGGAGGAGCAAGGCCGAACCTATGATGAAGAAGAACAAGTGTAAAAACCATGAATTCAAGCATAAACAAATGGAAAAAGGAAATAAAGTTTACCAAACTTTCTTCAAAAGGTATGGCCGACATTTTTTGAGGAAATGAGAGAAAAAATGAAGTAAGTGAATGAGAAATGAGGGTGGAAGCTGAAAGAATGAAGAGATATGGCCATTTGAGTGAAAAGAAACGTTAAAATGTGAAAAGGTGGGAAAATCAAAAGGCATAGGAAACAAAAGGTCACAAACCCTTTCAATTTACCTTTTATTATTTATATAAATTTATGTAGCTGAAATAATAATAATATAAGATAATATTTCGAAATTTTCAACCAATATACAAATATATATAATATTTATCAATTATGTAAAGTAAAATTAAGGAAAATAGTTAAAACAGTGAACTAGACTAGCAAAATTTGAAGTTAAATGAAATAATTTTTAGAAAATTCATATAAGCTTGTAAAGTATTTTTAAACAAAAATAATAACATAAAATACAAATATATTCACAAGATAAATATTTAAAATTTAATTTAAATATAAAATTATAATGCAGAAAATAGCAGAAAATGGGAAAACAGCCCTTAGAAATAGGAAATCAACACAGTAATTTTTAGAAAAATTCTATTATTATTTTAAAAATATTTAGAGATGAATTTTCACAAATAAAACAAATTTAAAATAAAATAAAGAAATTTAAAAATGAAGAAAATGGCAGAAAATTAGAAAACAGCCTTTAAAAATAGGAAATAAATACGGTAAATTTTGGAAAAATTATATTATCATTTTAAAAATGTTTAGAAATGATATCACACAAATAAAAAAAATTAAAATAATTTCAAAATGAAATAAAGTCAAATTTAAATATATAGTCAAAATCTAGGGTTGTTACTTGAAAATACTAGACCGTAAGGGAAAGAAGAAGAGGTAGAAGAAGAAAATAGAAAACAACAACACAAAATCTCACAGTCGCAGCGAAACAATATATAATAGATAATGACTGATGTTTATATAGAAAGAAACTATACAGTTTTTATACATTACACCATCAGAGTACAACACAATCAATAACACAATTCTGGACAGTTATAATAACTTGTCCTCACTAAAGCTGACTATACAGCTTATAATGTATAAAGGAATATACATCAAATATGTGCGATACATTTCGCCATCCAGCTCACCTCTTGAGCTCCATAGCATCCTATCCTGAATCTATAATATACGGTTTGACCATAGCGTTATAATAAAATAACATCCGAATCAGTCTGGAAAACCAGCATGAGAAAACATACTCAATTGTATAATTAAAGTTTTCAAAATCCTTTGAAATCAAAGGTATCTCATAAGATCACGCCATAAATAAACATGTTGGGTTTTTACCTTACGATAATCAAAACATTTTATATCAAAATCATCTGATATTATTATAATAATGTCTAAGTACAAATACTTATTCAAATAGGCGAAATGCTTGCATCACACGTTCCAGCATAGTTGGGCTTTTATTTAGCGTTTCTAAGTAAAAAAAAAGTCGTACCTTTTATTTTGCGTTTCTAAGCGAGCGACTTATTTTATATGCAATTACACAACCCAAACTCTATTCAACAGCTTCCTGTACCTGTGCGTACTCAAACAAGCTCATAATTTTTAGAAACACGAACTTTTTAATACCATTATATTACTTTACTGGCTAAAGATATAACTTCATTACCCAAACATGCCAATCATATATTTACAAGCAACTATAAGATTCCAACGTTAATTTAATTTCTTCCCATGGACCATATATCATTTCATTCAACTCAAATTGATTTACAACCAAATCTACTGCATTTAGTTCATATTTGTAACAACAAACTCATATTCATTCCAAATTGGTTTCTATGTACTTTATGTGCATACATTCACCCTTATCGAATTTCAAATTGATTCACAATCAATTTTACGTTCATTCCATCCATTATTCACTTCTATCTATGCAAATCCATTTTATTAACCCCAACTCAACCCTTTGTAAATTGATTTTAAACCAATTTATCCATTTATCAAATTTTCATTTCATTTCCAATCATGTTATTCACCACCTTGTTTGCTTTCTATTATATTAACCAACATTCTAATCCATGTTAATTTTATTTATGAATTTATTTCATAAAAATCACATAAGTTAAATTTTCATTGTAATTAAATCCCATTTTTTATCAAATTGATCTCATTCAATTATTAGTTTTTACATTTTTAGTATATCCATTTTATACTATATCATTTTGAAATCATTTCATATAAATTTTCGACAATTCATTACAGCACAACATGGTTCGTGCACTTGCATTCCTTTTTACTTCACTTCCACTTATATTATATCCTTTCCGTTCATTTCATTTTATTCACATGGTGTTATTCACTTCATTTTATAGTGAACAACATTTCATTTCATGCTACTTTGTTTATAAGCTATTTCACAAAATTAGTTCTAAGGCTTATTGTCAGCATCCCATATCACTGCTTAACTTATACCTAGCTTTAAAACTTAACTTCAAACTCAACTTACCCAATCCATATTCCAAATCGTATTCAATCCCCATTCCATTTATTTATTCTTAAATTGAAGTCATTTCTTTTACCTTAATGCCAAACCATCTTCATCTTGGTCTATTATTTCATCTCTCAATTTATAAGTTCAAAAACTTATTTGCTTACTTAAGTCCATTCGCATTTTATATCCATAATTCTGGATTATCTATTTCACTTAATGACTTAAGTGTATTCAACACATTCAATAATTATAACTTATATTTATACAATTACCCTACCTTTCCACTTAATGTCCAATTTAATCCAAATCCGATTTTAATTTTATTCAAATTATCTTAAGTTAAATTTCAACATACCTTTTTCACTTTGATTTACTCAAGTTAAATTTTAATTAAAGAATTAAAAATTTTCATTTTCCTTTCATATTCATAACAACTTCACTTTATAAATTCAATACTGATTCACCCTGACTTTTCACATCATTTAAATAGAATTTCCAGAATTCAATTACCCGTTTTATTTTCAAATTATTTTGAAATCATAAATAACACCCACCCACTTCGGTATATCAGACATACCTCCAGATTTCCAAAACGACTTCGTTTTACCAAAATAGTTTCCCTTTTGAAATTTCTGAAACAAACTTGTTTATAAAAAAAGTCCATACAAATATCATAACCAATCATCACGGTAGCAATCCTTCGCTTAGAACTTGAAAACGAATAATGGTGACGTGGCCATCGTCACCAGGATTATTTTCCAACAACTGAAGTGAGTTCAGTGCTTCCTTACTTCCAAAAGTTATTTAAAAAATTTCTATTCGAAAATATTTATAATATAATACTCTATTATTCCTTTCAAACCACTTGGAAAACGTTCCAAAATTTCCTAGATTTTAAAGTTCCCAAACTTTGTTCAGATTTATTTAAAACGTTTTCGAAAATCTCCAGGATTTAAATTCTGGTTTAATCAAATTCTAGTTATGTTCCATTGCATATTTCATACTTTTACAATTATATTGGTAATATATATAACCATTTCGAATTTTTATAATCTTATTTGATTACAATATCAACAACCAAACATCCAAATATATATATAATAATTTTAGAAAATTGTTTCATTCATAGAAAAATATAATTTTGGGTAAAATTATTTCGTTCACCCCCTTTAAAACAATACAATGTCGATTTACCTTGTTCAAGAGTTTAGAAGCCCCTATCGATATGGTTGTACTTCCCGTACCAACAAGAATTCATAAACGCTCAACCGATAAGTTAGCATAATATTAAACATTTTATATTCACTAATAATTACATGCTCATATCTACATATACGCTCAACTCATTCTAGGGTAATACTAACTCTATCTCTAATGAGTAATCTCCACCAAAGCCTAGGTATATCCCCGACCTAAGCCCTGATACCACATCCGACAACCCAACTTTTCAACCTCCGTAAATCGACATCAAATACGTCCACTGTATTTCATGCCGAAAAATGGAATGTCAGAGATACCATACCATAAGGGAAAGTAGAAAGAGGTTGAGGAAGAAAATAGAAAACAACAACACAGAATCTTACAGTCGCAGCAGAACAATATGTAGTAGATAACAACCGATCTTTATACAAAAAGAAACTATATTGTTTTTATATACTACATCATCTGAGTACAACACAATCAATAACACAATACCAGACAGTTATAATAACGTGCCCACACCAACGCTGCCTATACAGCTTAAAATGTACAACGGAATATACATCAAGTACGTGTGATAAGTCCCACCTCCTGAGCTCCATAGCATCCTATCCTAAATCTGCAATACTCGGTCTCACTCGAGCATTATAATAAAATAACACCCAATTCAGTCTAGAAAGCCAGCGTGAGAAAACACACTCAATTGAATTATTAAAGTTTTCAAAAAAAATTGAAATCAAAGGTATCTCGTAAGACCACGCCACAAATAAACATGCTGGGTTTTTACCTTAGAAAACCAAAACATTTTATACCAAAATCCTTTGATATGATAATAGTGTCAAAGTACGAATACTTATTCAAATAGCTGAACTCACGTTCCAACATTGTTGGGCGCAATCAAGTCCGTACGACGCTTATTAGAGATCGGGTTTCCATACAATGGTAGGGCTAATGGGGTACTACCCGTCGTAGTACCTGGCCTAGATTAGCGTATCGAAGACCACTCTCCTGCGTCACAAGACCGGAGCTACCCATTACCGGATAGCCCGGATAAGATCACCCCACAGGTAGGATCAACTATCGCCACACAACTAAGATCAAGGGACTCTAGACAGGGATGACCTTACCCTACTTGGGTGCTACCCACTTAGCCTTGTTGAGCCTTCCCTGTTTTAGCCATTCCCGTTTGATGAGGCTTGAGGTTCCAATTACCTTTTTAGCACACATTCACTTAGAATGCTCACCGTCCTCCAATGACGATGGTCTGATAGCATTCGCCCATACAAATCCGTTCCCGGTCCGAACGGAACAGAAGCTACTACTCCGACTACATCCATTTTGGAATCATCCTCAGGATTAGTAACGATTAGCCCATGCACTTCACTGCTCCATCTTTGACTCCAAGCTCTTGTCTTACTTACGAAAACGTACTCATTGGATCGTAGTGGTTTTCAAATCACAAATCTGATCTCCATCTCTTCGAAACAACGTTCGTTATTCCCTGTAAACTCAACCATGATTCTTTAGGAAATAAATAGACAAAAATAAGATAAGTGTTCACCTCCTAATAGTTTCTGTGGACAGATTTCCTTATAAACATCCTAAAATAACGAAATGAGTTTATATGTACGATATAACACCTCGAACGGTAACTGTACCATATAATTCTCGAGTTTCCTCTAGATATTTCCAAAGTTATATTCGAGTCTAGATTTGATAGTTGGTTATTAACTATCAAATAACAATCATTTCAACCAAATATTTTATTTTCACTGAAAACATCAAGTCCTGTTTACTTTAGATTTTAAATAAATTAAATCACTTTGTCCAAAAATATACACTTAAAACACTTAAATAAAAGCTACGTAAATTAATTCATTCAAAATAATTAGTTATGAAATTCTATAATAATTTTCCATGTAAAACCTTAACCAAAAGATCCTTTTAACAATAAAACTATTATATAAAGCACAAATATTTAACAATCATCCTTTAAATCATAATACCAATACAACCTTTAAAAATAATTAGCTACTAAAATTAACTTAATTACTATTTACTTTAACACTTATAAAACAATTTAAAAATAATTTTTTCAAAGAACATTCTTTTAAAAACACCTTTAAAACTTCTAATTTATACTTAAAAATCTTTCTTTGAAAACATATTTAGGTTTTCAGGAAAATACACTTTCCACTCCAATCAGCACATCTAATCATTTATAAATCCTTCTCGATTTATTTCCAGTTTAAATTTACGTTCCAACTTCGTAAATTTCCTTTCCCATATTTAAAAAAAATAAACTATCATTTATTTTGAAAAACGATTTACCAATTCCTTATAAATTCCCACCATGAATTTATAATTTCAAATTATCCACTAACAAATACTTCACTTTATTTATAAACCCAATTTATAAATCTCATTGTCTCATTCCCCTTTTTAATCACCGTTTCAAAACAATTAATTGTTTTCCAAATCTTTTTCCTTAAATTAAATTCAATTTTAAAGTTTTATTTCTTGATTTAAAAATCTTTACTCAAATCTGGGACATTTATTTCATATTTTCTATTTTTTTTCCAAATTCCCTCTTTACTTTTCTCAAGTCTATTTCAAAACCCTCGAATTTCAAATAAATACCTTTACAAATCGCTTAAGCCCCATTATTAAATACTTTTATCCAAATATTCCAAAATCTCCATCTTTCCATACTTAGAAATCAGCAAGACAATTTTAAAATCAAAACATTGTTACTTTTAAATTTATCCAACTTTACTATAAATCTCCTACATTAAAATTTCCCTTTTTATTTTCCTTTCAGAAATTCAATATTTATATTTTTAAAATGCCGCAATATATCCAGCAATATAGTGATATGAAATAAATTAATTTCTCCAACATAATATATCACAGTTTATTCAACATTTCATATATCTCTGAAATGAAAATAAATTCAACATTTTTGAGGAATCCAGTTGTATCCCTCCAACCTATTTCCCTGCATCCGAGGATGTTAGCACAATATAAAAATACCAATCCTACTTCAAGGGGGATATCGCGTTATATGGGGTCATCCACTATTATGCAGGGCACATAGGGTCTCATCCGCTATATAATGCGGGAATGTCAATCACTCCAATATATATAATGCCACATCAAGTGGAAATTATTTATCAACTCTACCAATCAATCAATAGTAAATTTTAACTATTTAAAATTTATTATGGTATCCATATGTGAATGAGATTAACTCACCTAGTGTTTCAAATCGCCAAATGCTCAAATTTTAAATTAAATCGAGCATATTCGATTTAACCTAAAATTTTAACGAGCTCCAAACATCTCCAAATCAGTACTGCATTGTAGATCTCATCGTTGCAATTCCGACGGCGCCAGTTTCGCCCGATTTTGACCTCTTATGGATGAGATATTAAATTTATAAGTTTGCATATATAAACTAAACATTAAATTCCTTTTTTTATACCCTATGAAATTCAGCAGTTTGATCTGGAATGAGAAATCAAGGCTATTGATTTAAGCTATTCATCTTCTCGTTAGCTTCAGAAAAAACAAACCCATCTTTGTCACCTCAATTTGATCGTCGCTCCCATTATGATAACCTAGAAGTTAATCGAACGAGACCCTTTTGTTGCCCACTACTCTTCTGACCTATGATTGTAACCACGCGGCGCTCGATCCCCTTATGCACACGATCGACGAGCTCGAACGTCCCCCACTCGAAGCCAAATTTCTCCCTCCATCGATGAAAATAGCTCGAATCACCCGTTGGATGTGTGGATCTCTCTATGCTCCACAACTTTCATGTTGAAATTTTTCGATAATACTGAGTTGATCACGAGAAAAACTAGGGAGATGGGAATTGCGTTTAGGCCATTGATGGATTAGAATGGCGGCTACAGGAGATAAAGCTAGGGTTTTCTGTTTGAACAGTGTATATATATGTGTGTGTGTGTGCGTGTGTGTGTATAACATTATTTTACTAATATATTTCAATCTTTACATACCTTTTCAAACGAACTCCAAACAAAACTTGCCGTCTGGCATTTATAATGTTTTATCCACATTTCAAACATAATGGAACATGTTTTGGGCCGTAATTCGGTCATATATGGAAGATAGATTTTTAAATCGATTTAAAACATTAAATTTTCGATATTTATTCCAACGCATTTCTCACCCGCATGAACAAATGGAAACTCCAAATGCTGCGAAATTCGAACTTCGATAATAATAAACTATTATGGATCCAATAGAATTAGTTTCAACGAATTCCGAGCTATGTCCCGTAAGTCAATTTAACACATCGATCAAATCGATAGATTTCCAAAATCATCGAAATCATTTAAAATTTAAATTTTTAAAAACTTACTAGCTCCAATATAAATCATACATAATTTAAATTCATATTAGAAATCAATCTGATTCGTATTAAATCAAAGTCGAATATTTTACACTATTATCATATATTAATTTCCATTATTAAGTTAATATAAAATTCTAATTTTATAACTTACTGATTTTTATTTCCATCCAAAGGTCAAATATTATAATTCTAATCCAAATAGAATTAAAATCGGTTTTAGAAATCATTTTTCAACCCCATTCATTCTCAAATTCCGGTATTGTTCTGATTTTCAATTATTAATTTTATTATTCACCAAATCCATTAAATTGCCATATCCGAAATTGTAAGCTATTTCACTATTTCTTCCATTTTCAAAATCAATTTTTAATTCAAATTCAATATTTAAAATAAATTAAATGTTCAAAATTAACGACCAAAATTCTGGGTTGTTACAAGGGAGGTATTCGGATAAAGTTGAATTCATAAAACAAGACTAAAAAATTAGTCATATTCTCTTGGATTTTTGGCCATATTACTCTCGAAATTTTGAAAAGTGCTAAAAAAGAAAAGTTTTTGGAAATTCTTTTCTTTACAATTTCATAAAAATAATTACTTAATTTCAATTTTTTTAGGAAGATATGGTCAAAAAAAGGAGTGCTATTTTCAGACTAAAAAATATGAGTCCAAAAATGGATCTAAAAGAAATGCATTTTTGGCATAGATAGGATTAAAATTTCAAGAAGTGAGATGAATGGAAGTTGTGGCCAATAGAATTTTAAATGGTTTTAAAAAAATAATTTCTTCATTTAAATCACAGAAGAGGATGATATGATAGAAAGAAGAGGAAAAAAATTGAAGAAGTGGAAGGCTGTTTATAAGCCATCGAAAAGGTAAATTGCTAAACTACCCTTTGTCATTTGCTCTCCACTCATCCTTTTCCACCTCATATAGCCTTCCACATCATCGTGAACCAACGCCACCCTTATGTCCCCCTCACTCTTTCCATGCCAACATGAAATAATGACTTGTACTCGAGTCCCTAAAGTGTCAAATCATGTTTGTATGTTTCTTAAGGCATCTTTTAGTATATACACGTATATACTTAAGTATATATAACTTTGCATATACATTATACACTAACTTTTTTACATTTTGAATGTGTATAAACTTATACTAGTGTTCACAATGTTTTTGAAAAGTTTTAGCTAACAAAAAGTCGAAAATTCTGAAAACGAATTGCGGTCGTATTTTTTATTTTTCTTCGAATTAAATATTTTTGTTAAAAAGTCTAAAAAACTATTTCACTGTCTTTAATTATTATTTAAACGATTTTTATTTTCATTATAAAACATATATATTGAATATTTAAAATAACTAAATATTCACTAAATTTCGGGTCGTTAAAATAATAGTATTATGTGAAAGTATTTATGAATAAAAATATTTCTAAGGATTTTTTTAAGGAAATAGAAAGCACTGAGATTACTTCCATCGTTGGAAAACAATTTCGATCATGACTGCAACATCATCGGTATTTATTTTCGAGTTTCTGAGAGGGAAATACAACCATAGCAATTTGCTATAGAATTGTTTATATAAAAAAATTTGACTCGATTCCAAAAGCTTGACCTGATTTACAAAAGAAAACATAAACATTATTATTTCAAATGGTTTTTGGTGAAAGTAATAATAGTATTACTTGAAAGTTTTTACAAGTATCAATATTTTGGAAAAAGAATTTTAAGTAGATGCATATTCTTTGGATTGGTTCGGGGAATGAACCTGATATGTTGTGTGATAAAGCAGATTAATCTTCTAAGTTACAATTAGATGTTTGCCTAAGTGAATGTGGTAGTGCATTTTGTAAATTATTCTCTTTATTGTTGTACGATCAGAACGAGTTCGAATTCGCACGAACCCAAAGCAAGTTGGAAATTGATATTTTGTTAAAACTATTTATTCAGAAAATATGAAGTATCTTTCAAAAGGGGTTTTGAAATAAAACTGGATATTAGGATCTTGAGTTTACTTAAAGGAAACAAATTCAAAATAAAAAGGTTTGAATCGGATAGGGGTATATATTCTCAAGTTGTAGTGGGGTATTATAAAAGTTTATCAACTTAAGTTGGGTTTTATAAAAATGTTTCCATAAATAATTATGAAAGTAAAATGGTTAAGTTTTTGTGTTAACCGATTTCCATTTTGTTTGTTTGAGATGAAATTACGAGGTTGAAATTCTTTTAAAGGAGGGGGGGGGGAGAATATAACGATCTAAAATTTTATCGTTTTGATGTATGAAAATTTAATTTATTTTAAATATTCAATTAATGTTTTTGAATAATTAAATTCTTGGATTAATAATTAGATAACCGCTTTTAATTTATAACTAATGATAGAAAACTCATTATTGAATTTTATTTACATAAATAGAAAGTTTAATGAAAAGTAGAAAATGTGACTGAAATCCATTTTTTCATATTTTAGACTTTTTGTCGAGCGAGAAGTTGTAGAATGTTATTTAACCTTGGTATACATTTTAAAATAGCATTGAAATGTTGGAAAATGTTAATGAAAAATTAGATAGATAAATTAATAATAGAAATAAGAATTAGTTATTATAAAATAGTTTTGAGTTTGTAAGTGAAATGATGGATTAGATAATGAAATGATTCCTTAGGGAAGTTAAGGTACATAATCACTCTATTATCCACCTTACTTTCTAATACATTACATATCGATGGCTTGCGATAAGGTGGAGAAGTTGAAATTTTGAATTTAAGAGCATTTGGGTTTTTTGCCTTCTTTGTTTTATTTTATATTTACTTTATCTTTCATATACACTTTCCCCAATTTTTCATATTTTATTACTTCGCCCATCATTTCATTTTCATAATCCATCTTCTCAACTCGATTTTCAATCTTCTTCTTTTGAAAAATCTCGTCTTTTTAAATTTAGAAATCAAACTTTGAAAACTCAAGCATGGAGTGGAAGGTGAGATCTTACATCTTTTTCTAATACTTTTGGATGAGATGAATGTTGTGTTATTGATAACTTGATAGTCATTTTGAGATGAAAACCATACATAAAGAACATAGAAACAAACATTTCTGCTTTCTCATCCCTTTCTTCTGTTTCCTACGAATGAAATACTCCCACGTCTCCTTATCAAAAATCCACATCTCCCAATTCTAGAAAAATTGGCTGAACCTTCCATCATAAAACTTGTAGATTATACACAAGCTATTTTTAGAAACTAGTTGCTTAGATTTAGTTATAAGGTAATAGAGTTATTGCCTAATGTCAGTAAGCGAGAAAGTTTGTCTCTAAACTTTAAAAATCAAATTATCTTAGCACATTCAGAATTAGATGATGCCTTTTGCGTCGTTGGCTTCATGGGGCAGTGTAGAATTTTTGGTGAAGTTTTGGCAAAGTTTGATGATGGTCGTGGATGATCGTCGAAGATTAGGGTTTCGTTTTGGTGGCGATGAAGGCATAGTGAGGTGGATCAAAGATTGGTGTTAGCTTGGGAATGCAAGGCAAACATATGGAGCTAATTTGGTGGAGTGAAGCTCTCTTTTTGGGGTTGCGACCAAGAATGGTGGAGCGTAGGAAGAGGAGGTCGCAATCGTCAAGGAGATGCTGGAGTTGAATTCAAGATGGTGGTCGTGACGAGCTCCAGTGGCGGAGTTTGCAGGTCGCTTGGGTGCAGCGATGGTGTAGGAAATGGCATGTGCACGTGCATGCCGTGCACATCGATGGGGTTAGGCATGTCGATTTGGGTATTTTGATGGAAGGAGGGAGTCCGAAGTTAGGAAGAAGAAAGTGGCGGAGAACGGGTCGGGTTTAAAGGTTGATGTGTTGGGCTTTGCTTTGGAGTTTGGATGAGAGTACATTATTGTATTCGTTAAAGAATACAAATAAGTAGTTAAATTTAAAAATGTGATATCTTGGTCATTATAATTCTAGTTGGCCGTGGATTTTTATGTTGGGCTTGTATTGATGAGTACAACACTTTGGCATAATTAGTTGGTAGTTTTATCGAAGTATAATTTGATGGTAACATAATACAGATTGGATATAATTACATAGATTTAGATAATAACGTAGTTTAATTAATTATACTTTGTTGGTGATATCTATTTGGCTAAATAAAACACCATTTGTTTAATTTAATTTAATAGATTATTTTGGACGTCTATTGAGCAGAATAAATCCTTGTTCTGTTATAATTAAATTTAATAGATTATTGATGGCATCCGTTTAGTAGAAAAAAATCCCTGTTTTGCTATCATATTTATTTGGACATTTACTCTTATGTAGCTAATTAATATGTGGATTAACCTATATTGGATAAGTGATGAATTAGCTAATAATGGCTAATTGATTTTATTTACATATATGCTTGCTTATGTAAATAGAATTTATGCAACTTGAAAAGCCAAATTGAAAATAAATTGTAACTTGATTTAGTATCGTTGTCGTCGCTAAGCCTCTCTCCGAATTTGTAAGGTTATGGATTTAACTGAACTTTAATTTATAACAATTTGAGGTTAAGTGTTTATAAACGATCTTTTTAAAGTAAATTATTTGATCATATTATTAAAGAAGTTTAAAGTCATTTAATTTTATTATTAATTTTTTTTAAAAGATTTAGTTATATTATTAATGTTGTTATAGGTTTGTTAGTTGATTTAATTTTGGTTCTAAAGTAAATTAATTGTTTAATTAATGAGTTTTAAAGTTAACTAACTATTTAATTAATGAATTTTTCAAGTTTTTGTAATTTTGTAAAGGATTTTTTAGAGTTAATTAATATTTCTATCAATGATGTTTTAAAAATAATTTTTTTCTTAATGTTGATTTAAAGTTAATTAATTAATTTTTTTTTGATGTTTAAAGGTAATTAATTAATTTAATAAAGGTGTATATAAATTAAAAATTGTTTTATAAAAGTGATTTTACATAATAAAAAGGATTCATTTAAAAGGAGATTTATAAAACGATATTTTGTAATGGAATTTATAAACCATTTTAGAGATTTGAGAAAAAAGCTTATAAATTAATTTAGAGATTCATAAAAGGAATTGTAAATATTAAATGGGTTTATAAAAAATATTTTATAAAAGGAATGAGATTTGATTTTGATAATTGATCCTTCTTAATTATGGTGACATGGAAACATTCTTTCCATACTTAACACTGAAGGATACTGGTTTGGTTTATAGAAAGTGATGTTTTAAATGATATTTGTTTTGACCCATTTTTAAATGAATACGGAAAAGAGAAAATTTTCCTCTACCCTTTGTTTATATACTTATACCATTGAGATTAGTATATGGATATATCTTCTAAGTATTGAAAATATAGTGGTTTGTAATATACATACACGAGTGGGACAAATATATGAATGTTTTTCCAAGTATTGAAAGGATTAGAATGGGTTTGTGAATATTATCTTTTGAGAAGGTATTTTGAATCAAATATTGAAAGAAATTTTAGTTATTGAAGATTAATTAATAGAAGCTTTGTGGATCCCATATGGAATTACGTCTGTAGATTGTTATTTGTTTATTTGATAGCTAAATAACTAACGATCAAATCTAGATCGAAATATAACTTTGGATATATCTAGGAGAAACACATGGTTATATTCCACAGTCATCTTCGACGATGTTGAATCGTGCGTATAAATCTCGTTTTGTTCTTCTATGAAAAATAATAAGGAAATCAATTCACTTAAATGGTTAGTGGTGATCTCCACGCTTATGTATTTTCTGACTATTTCCTAAAGAACCGAATACAAGTTTACCATGACGACCTAGAATTTTCAGCAATTTAAATCAGAATAATTAATTGGTTTTAAAATAATTAATAGTAAAATTTTAACTTGAATTCAAATATTATTATATAATAATTGAGTTATTAGATTAATAAAATTGAAGTCGGGTGAATTATTGAATCTTCAGTTTTAAGCCTGTTAAAAATAATGTGAAGGCTTATAAAATCTATAATGATAATACTGAAGATAATGGAATGGTTGAAATTTAATTTAAAGGTCATTTGTTTAATTTTAATAATATACCGTTTAAATTGGGATTTAAAAATAGCCTTCCGAGGCACAGTCTCGGATTTGGATGAAACCAGCTCCATTGGATCCGTAATAGTTAGTTATTATCGAATTTCAATTTTCGTAGCAATCGGAGTTGTCGTTTGACCCTGGCAGCTCGAAACGCCTAGATTTATTTTAATCGATGTAAGTTAATATCGATCGTTTAATTCTGTAATTCGCACATACGTTCCAATTAGCCTTCGAAACACGTTCCATCGTGTTCGGAAACGGGTAACACTTTATAATTGCCTCGCGGTATTGCTTAAGTGGAGTTCGAAAATTTGAATGGCAATCGATGAAGCATTTTGAAGTTTTATATAAGTTAAAAACAATAATTATAATAATATATAATATAGTTATTAAAATAAAATAGCTAAGATATTTTTTCCAGCAAATCGTGCTCGAGAAGCCTCCTTCAGCCTATTTCTTATTCCCTTCCTCTTTCTTTCCCCAGGAATGTTAATAAAATTTAAATTTGGTAAATAAATGGATTGTAAATTAATAATGGAGTTTAAAAATGAATTCAAATTTTAAATAGAACTCGACTTGGATTTAATAATGTTTGTAAAATAAAAATAAAATAGAGTTAGATTGAAAAGTGATGGTTTGGTTGCAAACAAAACCCAAATGAACAGAAGTAAATTGAGAATGGCCTTATATTAATAAAATAAATCCGATAACGAATGAAGTAAGTAAATTAAAAATTTTAAATGGGTTTATTGAGTTAAATAATAAATGTATGAAGTCTGATAGAAAAAAAACTAAATCAAAATTGTGATTGGAATAAGATTATCAGACTGAACTTAAATTTGGTGGTATATTAATTTAAAGTATAAATGAGATAAGTATGTGGTTGGACATTATTTTGGAAATTGTGAAGGTGAATCTGAAATTAAAATTTAAAATGGATGGGCTAACTAAATTTAATGGAAGTTGATTAAATGAGAATCAAATAGAAGTAAACTTAAGTTCGATGTTGGAATAAACTGAAGTAAATTAACTTAAGTTTAAAATTTATGGAAGCTTGGCTTCGGATAAGAGTGGGAGCCCACTAAATAAAAGCTTGGATTAAATTAATTTGAAAATGGTTATTAATTTATAAGTTTGAATGTGCCAAGCTTAATAAATGGTTTTGAATGAATCCAATGTGGGGATGAGATAAAATGCATTAAATGGTTGATTAATAAATTAGAAATGAAATGAAATGAAATTCAGAAGGAGTTGAAATTAATTTGAAATAGTTATAAACTAAAATAGATACTTTATTAACTGAATATCGTCGAGATTGCATAACAATAATTGTTGTTTGGCGTAAACCAAAGTAATTAAAATAACCTGAGTTGATAGAGATTTAATGAAATTGATTTTTGAATCATTTGAAGTGAATATGAGCTTGTTTGGATTAGAAATAAATTGAATATAAGAAAACAAGTTGAAAACCATTAAAATTTAATGAAACGGCTTATGAATTGGTTGAAAGCAATTGAATTAGATTTAAAAAACATATAAATTACTCGTAGAAGTTATTTCAAATGTATTTCCTTTAGAATGCAAGTGTTACAGTTGTTTAAAGTAAGATAAATATTATAAACTTCATATGTATGGTACTTATATGTTTAAATTGAGAAAGTACAGGTACATGAAGGCCGTTTGGCTGGATTTGGATTGCATTATTTGCTAAAATAAATAAGCCGCTTGCTTAAAATGCTAAAAAAGGTACGCCTACGCAATAAAAATAGGAAATATGAAGTGTTTTTGTTTTTTTTCCGACCGGGTGGGTCGATGCATATATATTTATATCTCTTGTCAAATTGAAAAAGCTCCTCCGTATAAAGGAGACTGCGCCAAAATTTTCTGAAAATTTTGGGAGTTAGAAAAGTTTTGGTAAATTTTGGTTAACGACAAACAATTGCAAATTGGAAATTAAAGGAAACTAGGAAATGAAACTAATATAAATCAGTTTAAATGAAAGATAAAAACTCAATATTAGAAACTGTAAGAAATGATGAAAACTAATTTAAATAGAAGTGGGTATGAAACTTATGTAAAGAGATGTATAGAATAATTTGGAAAGTTGCGATTAAATATTACTGCTTGGTAAGTTATGCAGGTATTATAAGGGAAAAGAAAATTGGATTTGATTCTAAAGATAAATTTGTGTTGCCCGACAAAGAGGTACGTATTTAAATTTCTGAATGAGATTGGATTGGGTTTTTGATGTAGCCACTTGGCTTTTGTTTTCTTTTCGGAATTTGGGAGCCCGTAGAGGCCTTTTGTAGTGGTACCGAGTTAGCCGCGCAAAGGAGACGCTGGCAAAAATTTTAGGGAATTTAGAGAGTTAGAATTTTTTATTTTTTTTGAGAAATTTTGATAATTCAAAATTTGGTTTTAAATTGGAATTTAATTGATTGAGCAGAAGAGTATTGATTGAAACTATAGAAGGTTTTGGGAAGTTGGATAAGGTGTTAGTGGGCCTTTAGTAAAAGATAAGTGGTAGGATGTTGAATTGGGAATTTTGGGAAAGATAAACGGGTATTGAACCATTCTTCCTAACTAGTAATTTCGGGGACGAAATTCTTTTTAAGGGGGAAGGAATGTGACGACCCAGAATTTTCAGCAATTTAAATCGGAATAATTAATTGGTTTTAAAATAATTAATAGTAAAATTTTAACTTGAATTCAAATATTATTATATAACAATTGAGTTACTAGATTAATAAAATTGAAGTCGGGTGAATTATTGAATCTTCAGTTTTAAGCCTGTTAAAAATAATGCGAAGGCTTATAAAATCTATAATGGTAATACTGAAGATAATGGAATGGTTGAAATTTAATTTAAAGGTCATTTGTTTAATTTTAATAATATACCGTTTAAATTGGGATTTAAAAATAGCCTTCCGAGGCACAGTCTCGGATTTGGATGAAACCAGCTCCATTGGATCCGTAATAGTTAGTTATTATCGAATTTCAATTTTCGTAGCAATCGGAGTTGTCGTTTGACCTTGGCAGCTCGAAACGCTTAGATTTATTTTAATCGATGTAAGTTAATATCGATCATTTAATTCCGTAATTCGCACATACGTTCCAATTAGCCTCCGAAACACCTTCCATCGTGTTCGGAAACGGGTAACACTTTATAATTGCCTCGGGGTATTGCTTAAGTGGAGTTCGAAAATTTGACTAGCAATCGATGAAGCATTTTGATGTTTTATATAAGTTAAAAACAATAATCATAATAATATATAATATAGTTATTGAAATAAAATAGCTAAGATATTTTTTTCCAGCAAATCGTGCTCGAGAAGCCTCCTTCAGCCTATTTCTTATTCCCTTCCTCTTTCTTTCCCCAGGAATGCAGAGAATCGAACTAAAAAAAAGGGGGGGGGGAGGCCGAAACCTTCACTTTTCAACAGTAGAAATAAAATTCAACTCAAATAAAAAAATGGCGTTCGAAAGGGGAAAGGGGCCGCATCGTTGTTCGCGATGGAAGGGGGGAGGGGCTTCGGCATCTCGTTTTCACTCGAAGCAGCGTGCGTATTGATGTAAGGTGAAGGTCTGAAGGCTGCGGCGGCAAAAGAGCTCGAGTTCGAGCATCAGTGGGGGCGATGGCGTACGTTTGTAAGCCTGGGAAGTGTCGCGATCTTCGACCGATGAGGGAGACACGATTTGGGTTCGAGACCGTAGAGGTGGCGGCAGTGGCTGAAGTTCAGCGTCGATGGGGTCGCGTGTTGACCTTGGTCCGATGTTGATGGAGACGAGGTAAAGGGGATGGTGCGAAAGTTGCTTGTGAGGGCGGTGATGGTTGTTCGTAGTGCGATTGTTGTCTGTAGGTGATTGTTATGGGAGGTGGTTGGAGTTGTGACTACTGACGTCGCTGGAGGAAGCCGTGTGGAGTGTGGTGAAGGGGAGGTGCTTTGATGTGGTTAGCTCACGATAATCGACAGTGGGAGGCAATTCAACTTGAGGAGTCGCTGATCGGAGTTTGGTCGAGCAGCTACGGGGATGTCGTCAGCATTTTGGTGAGTTCTCACCCGATTTACGATTGTATATTTATTTTAAACTGAGCAGGTAGATTCTTAAGTCACATTTGAAATTTAATTAATAGTGTGATTAAGGAGGAATTAAGGAAATAAAATGTTTATCTTAATAGAACTTAAAGATCTTAAATTAATTTATAGATTAATGATGATTAAATCCCAGGTTTATAAAATAAAATTTTAAAGTGATATAATTTAGAAGATAATTAAGATAAATGACTTATCTTTAATTTAATTTAGGTTTGAGTACTTAAGGTTATTTAATTAATCAGTTAAGCAAATAAAAAAAGCAACTAATTTATTAAAATTTACATGGTTGAATTTAAATAATTGGATGAATGGTTGTGTTGTTTGGATGTGTACTGATGATTGCTATGTGTTGAAATGGTTAAGAGGTGAGTAAATCTCACTCTGTTGGATTTATTTTATTTATTTAAATTTAAGAGGTTAAAATTAAATATTTGGTTGCACGATTGAACTGATTGATGTGCACTGTGAAATGATGACTTTGGTTTTGGTTGATTCCTGAGATGATTGTTGCTTGACTCAGAATATTCGGGTTCTAAATTGTTTAAACTTAAATCATAACTAAGTAAATGTCTCCAAGGATAATAAAGGTAACGATTTGTGGTTCATTAAATTGGTAGGTAATTAAAATGAATAATTAATTAATTAAATCAATTAATGAATTTGGGTTAACTAATTAAGTTTAAATTAATTAGAGTGACCATTGGGTGATGTAATAAGTAATTACTTAGTGCAATTAATAATGTAATTACTTTGTGTAATTAATCGAGAGATAATTAAGAAAATTAATTAAGGAGAATGAATTTATGTAATGAAGTAAATAAAACGGTGATAATTTCTGGTGGAGATAAATCAAGTATGATTCATACCGTGGTTTAAGTAAATTAGTTTAGATTTAGATAAATTGAAATATAATTGGCATCAATAGCTTATATTATTAGTGAAGTAATTAAAGATTCGATTTATTAAGATTAATTAAACAATAATATGTGACTTATGAAGAATTAATTAATATAAGTAGTTCATGATTAATGTAATTAATATAGTTAATTGATTTATGAAGTAATTAAGATTACTTATTGATTTGGGGTTAAGAATAATTAATATCGTAAAGTTAATTAAAGATAATCACTTGAATGTAATTGAAAGATAATTAATCCAGGGTGATAATTAAGATGAATAATGATGGGTTGACTAATTAATTAATTTGGAATTTAATTAAAGTTGAATGAAGGGATATAGGTGATTGAGGTTTGAAATTAAATTGAATCAATATAATTGATTTGTATGTGATGGATGATTGATTGGTATTTGATGTTTTGAATGTGTTGATATCTCTGATATGAATGTTGTGTATTTGAATATCTTGGGTTAGGATAACATGAGTTTCGAAGATACCGGGGTCGGGTATTGGGAAATACCTGAATCCACTTCGAATTTTTATAAATTGATTTGTGAAATCAATAGGTAGGAATGGAACGATTTAAGTGAATTGGATCATTTTATATAAGTTTGGTACTTAGAAAATTTATATGTGAAATAAGTGTTGTTTATAGCAAATTATGAATCGGTTAAATTGATATAAGTTACCCCGGGTTTATATGTGATGTTTGCTTTGGTATTTCTTGTTAGTTGGGTTTACTCACGCTGGTTTCCAGCCTGACCCGGGTGTTACTTTGATGTAATGCTCGGGTCAGACCGAGTATTACAGATTTTCAGGTAGGTACGTTATGGAGCTCAGGAGGCGAGCTGGATGGCAATATCGTATAGAGTATATCCGCTGTATTTATACTATTGTTAATTTGATACAGAATAATTGTAAATATTCAGTGACTGTATATATGTAAAACTCTGATGTATATAATTGTAATTGACAGATATAATAATCTTTGTAAACTGTTATTGTTATTATTTATTATTATATTTTATCCGCTGCGAATGTGAGTTGTTGATATTTCTGTTCTTCTTCTTCTATCTCTTTCTTCTTTTTCAGAACTATCTGGAATTTTCGGGTGTGAAAATTTCGGGTCGTTACATTTACCAAAATGTATTGGATGTTGGTTCGAAGAGACCAGGATCAGATAAGTATGAATTATCAAAAAATCTCTTCAAACCACCTCAACTGTCGTATTGAAAACATCTTAAAAATGCTGGAATCGAAGAAGGAGCTCTTTGAAGTGCATGAGCTACTTGATACAAATCCCGAGGGTAATTCCAAAGTGGATTTAGGAGAAATAGTGTCTTCAGCTTATTCATATCCTGAACAACTTATATTGATGAATGCTAACATTGCTTTGTTGCCTTGAGGGCAGTATTTGTATTCCAAGTGGGATTTACAGAGAGAGGAAAAGGTAATTATGACCTTACAAGCCTCATAACCCGAAAATGTCTAAAATAGGGGATATGCTTCAGAGCTATATGGTTCACTACCGTTACAAGCAGTCATTTATCAATCTAGAATTGATATTTATGGATTTGGTATATGCGTGGAAGTGGGACCTTGGTTGGTGAATGTTTTTTTGGAGCCTTGGTCCTAGAGAACGATGTAATCCGGTATAACATGTTAAAGGGAAAACCATCTCTGATTCATAGAGGGTCCATGTGAGGCCATCGGTATATTTTTCTAGAGGCGTACTATGGCAGGTGGTAACCCAGTAACATTGTCACTGGGGGAAATCCAATCTCCAATACACGCCCCTATGGCTTTAGCTGTAAACCTATTATGATGGAATTTAATTAATGTAACAATTTCAGCTATGATTAATATTTATTCCCTAGATACTGTTATAATATCGTAAGATTTCCTATGAAATGATTTAGTTATCATAAGGTAAAAACCCCTTCGTGTTTATGGACGGTGTGGTCTTGTGAGATACCTTTATTTTGAAAGGTTTTACAACAATAAAACCGATACGATGTGTGTTTCTCATACTAGATTTACTAGACAGATCCAGGCGTTTTTTTTCTTATAATGCTCGGGTCAGCCCGAGTGTATTTTTTCAGATTTAGCTGAACACTTTAAAGCCTCAAAAGACGAGCTAGATCCTCCAAGGCATATTTAGGTATTTTTTCTTCCACCAATTTTGTTATTGTTATATTTATCAGAAATTGTATGGACATATTGATATAGTTGTCCAGGATCTGATAATAGGATAATTATACTCTATTTGATGTGTGTATAAAAAAATTCCTTTTTGTAAACTTCATTGATATATTATAGATTACTCATTACATTATGAGACTGTATTCTGGCTTATCCTTTTCTTTCACCGTAACGACCTATCTTTCCAAAACTTAGATGTTTGCTAGTTGAATACCATGGAAGTGTTAGTGTCAACTTCCAAGGATCGAAAAGGTGGGTTGTTGCACAATTTATAAAATAAACAGTAATTACTAAATAATTATTAAGACTCAAAAATGAAATTTAAGCAAACGTTAAAATTTGACCATGAAACTTGCACCATTGTGTTCATGGTAATTTTCTAAGTAACTGTCATATTTGAAGTTTTTCGATTAGAGTTCAAACAAAGAAGTTGTTAGTGTTTGATGTTTTTGAAATGAAAATAATTAAATTGAATTTAAAAGGAATAAATAATATTAATTGCATGGACTCCACCGGTCGGCCCTCTACATAAGCCGACCGACCGCTAGTGGTCAACCTCATATAGGAGAGTGGTCGAACATTTGAAACAGTGGTTGTTAAGGTTGAACCTTGGTTGAACAACCCAGATTTAATTATTTTAAATCTAATTGATATATTTAACTCGAGCGTCTATAAATACAGACCCAGCCCCTTATTTTTCTCCTTATATTTTATGGTCAAAGCAGCGGAGCTCTACCATTTTCCTTTCCCCAATAATTCTATTAATTATAAAATATTATATTACATGCATACATATATTTACATTTATATTTAATCGGAGGACAAAAAATATTTCTTTTTCTCACCTCAATTCTATACACAAAGAAAACCTGTAAATCACTTTCCAAAATCAAACAATGCATACCACTCTCAAGTTCAAAAACAGTCTCTGTAATCACTTCAATTCTCAAATCAAAGCAAAACTGTAAACACTCTTCAAGTTTAAACACAATCCCTGTAATATTTTTCCAAAATCAAAATACTAAAACCTGTCATCAAATTCTCAAAGCAAAGACCAAAACCTGTAACAAAGAATACAGTTTCAACTACAATCTGGGTTATCAATGCAATTAGCAGAATTAAGCTTCAACCCACATCAACATTCTAGTTTTAAAGCATTTCAGTAATTCAAAGCATTCAAAGTTTTCAGCTTTTCACGGCTTCAACCCATTTTTCAAAGCTTTCTGAAATTCAAAAGCTCCTTGCTTCAAAATTTCATCTCTCTGCTTTTTGGAGAAAAAAAAGGTGAGTAAACTTTAAAATTTAAAACTTAAGTAACAAATATCTGTTGCATGTGGATTACTGTGTTAATGGTTGCTTTGAATATCTGTATATATGCAAGCCTATGTGTATTTCTGTTGAGTTTAACATCTCTATTCTTAGTTTATGCCTCTGATTTTTAGAGCTGTAAACATAAATCACCTTCAGATAGATGCATGTGACATATGTTTGGTGTAAACTTGTAATGTGATTGCATGATCGTTTTATGATTCTGAAAACATGTTTATAGATGCTGTGTGAATGTCTGGATATGACATTCTTCTCTGTTTAAGTTCCAGAAATTTAAACATAGATTAA
The DNA here is from genome assembly GCA_030765085.1 of Allium cepa. NCBI lineage: Eukaryota > Viridiplantae > Streptophyta > Magnoliopsida > Asparagales > Amaryllidaceae > Allium > Allium cepa. The sequence continues at coordinate 607,126,650 of CM060937.1, forward strand.
AAATTTAATTTTTCACACACTCTAATCTCTTTTAGGCTTAAGTATTTAAACAAAGTTTGTTTGTTTAAAATTAAACTATGTTTTAAAAATAGTTTTAAGAATAATAGATAGATATATTATCTGGGAAAATAGAAACACAGAGGAGCTTAAGTAATGTTAAAAATCAAATTCAATGATCTGTTAATTCACATATAAAATCTGAATTCCTTTTCCAAACTAGGATTTTTAACACCAGAATCTTGATTTTTAACATTGAATTGGATGAGCAATTCAAGAATGACTAGGAATGGGTTTTTTTTGAGATTTCTGGTGACCAAAAGAATTTGGATGGATGGGGTGTTTGGCAAAAATGGTTCTTGAATTTTTAGGCGACTAGAGTGGCCATGCGACGACCAAGTAAGGTTTAGCATCCAGGTTGTGTTGTCGTTCTTTCTAAAGAAAGTGCTACATCGGGATTTGATCTGTGGCGATCGCGAGGTGTGATGTAGGAGCTGGAAGACGAGGCAGAGCTGTGGTGAAGACGGCAAGGCTTCTCGAAGCAGGGATCGTCGGAGTTGGGTGAATTTCTTGTGAGAATGAGTTTGCAGATTTGGACTTTGGGGTCGATTTCGATTCACGATCGAGTCGGGTAAATTAGTGATCAAGTGTGGTTGCGAGGTTCACCGGCGAGGTGTTGGGGTTGGCGTCGATGGTCGGAGCACCGTTGGTCGCTGGTGTAGGTGCATATATGCACACGCATATCTGGAATAATGATGAAGGTTTGATATCGGGTTGAAGCTCGAGACTGTGTAATATTGGCTCGAGTTTAAACTTGAGAAGAAGGTGAAGTTTAGCCTGCTATCGGTTTTAGTTGCTAGCAGGTTTTTAAAAATTTAAAAATTAATTAAAACTAAAATTTTGAGTGGGAAAAGGAACTAAAATTTAGTTGCTAGCAGGCCTCAGTGCAAGGATGTAACACACAAATCGAGAAATGGTCCAAAAATTTTTCTAAATGTAACGACCCAATTTTTCGATGCCCGAAAAGCCGAACCATTAGGGTAAAAATAAGAAGGAGATAGAAGAAGAAATAGAAACAATATCAAAATCTTACCAATGAAGTGGAATAAATTATAATAGATGATAACAGATCTTTGCACAAAAGAAATTATACCTATTTTATAAATACATCATCAGAATACAGCATCAGAGTTCAATACAATCACAACACAACTCAGGATGGTTATAATTATCTCGTCCTTCTAAAACTGAATACACAACAGAATTTACATCATATACGTCGGATACGTCTCGCCATCCAGCTCGTCTCCTGAGCTCCACAGCAGTCCATCCAGAATCAGTACTCTATAATACTCGGTCTGACCAGAGCATTATAGCTAAATAATACCCGAGTCAGTCTGGAATACCAGCGTGAGAAATCACTCTCAAAATGATTATTAAAGTTTCAAAAATCCTTTGAAAATCAAAAGCATCTCGTAAGACCACGCAATAAATAAACATGTCAGGTTTTTACCTTACGATAGCCAAAACATTTCTTATAAAATCCTCTGATATTGTAATAGGATCTATATACAAATACTTATTTGAATAGCTGAAATTGTTACATGATTAAATTCCAGCATACTAGCCACAAAGTGGGTTTAAAAAAAATCGTAAAGGCACGTAGGGAGAATGCATTTCCAACTAATGACTAGGCACTGGGGTATCTCCTGTCACAGTACGTGGCCTAGATCACCGTACCGCGGATCTCTCCCGATCCCCTGCAACACAAGATAGGAACTACCCCTTACTGGATAATCCCGAGTAAGATCACCCCACGGTTGGGATCAACAACCGCACCGCAAAGCCGAAATAAAAGGGACATCTAGATAGGGATGACCTTACCCTAATGGGCGCAACCCACTTAGCCTTGCTGCATAACCCCTGATATTTAGTCATTCCCGGTTGATGAGCCTCGAGGCTAAGCGTTACCTTTTTAGAACATATATCTTAAAATGCTCATCGTCCTCCTGACAATGTTCTGAAAGCATTCATCCATACAAGTCCGTACCGGGTTCGAACGGAACCGAAGGCACTATACCTACTACATCCATTTTGGAATCACCCTCAAAATTAGTAGCGATTAGCCCTTGCACTTCACTGCCCCATCTTCGACTCCCAGCTCTTGCCTTCCTTACAAAAGCGTTCAAACTGAATCAATGTGGTTTTTGGAAAATAAATCTCGATCCCGGTCTCTTCGAAACGGTAAGCGCATTGGCCAATATTGATAGACGGTTATATAACTATCAATTAAAATTCATAAGCAATCGTTGAGCCATAATAATTCTTCCCAAATCATTAAAATCCTCAAAATATCTTCGCAAGATATTTTTCTGCTTGTCAACCCTTTAAGAACACTTTCAAACCATCTTTCTCTCACGGAATAAATTTCCCAAATATTTTCTTTTTCTACTGAATCACCAAGTATAAATACTTAAGATTATAAAATAATCTAAAACACTTTATTATGAAATATACTTCAAAACGTTTAAATTTAAAACTACTTAAACACTTAATTTTGAAAATATATTCTTCCAAAGTATTTAAAATAAACTACTTTGTAAAATACAAAACTAATTTTTTAAAAAAAAATTAAGCCAATCTAAATTTAAAATAAGAGTTACAAAATTCTATACAAGTTTTTTAAATATAACTTTAACCAAGCTATCTTTTTAAAATAAAACTATTTTATAAAAATATAATTATTAATAATTATCTTTTTAAAACATAATACCAATTAACCTTTAAATACTTACAACTAAAATAAATTTGAAAAATATTTACTTTAAAATTTTAAAACATTTAAAAACAATAAATATTCTAAAACATTTCTTTAAAACAATTTTTTTAAAGTCTTTAACTTATAAAAAGTCTCCTTTTCAAATATTCTTGGCTTTCCAGGGAAATACTCTTTCAATCTCCATACCTTTTAAAAATAAACCACTATTTATTTTTAAAACAAAACCACATTCCTTTATAAATTCCTACCGCGAATTTATACTTCCAAATATCCACTGATATTTTATTTCACTTTATAAACCCAGTTTATAAATTCCATAGTCTCACCCTTCTTCCAAAGCACTGTTTCAAATACTAAATCAATTTCCCAAATTGATTTCCAAAATTTACTTCATTATTAAAATAATTTCTTTTACTTACACGATTTATTTCAAAACCCATTAACTTCAGATTTTACTTCTTAATTATGATTTAAAAATCTGATTTATCTGAAATTTTCAATTTCATACTTTTCCAAGTTCCTTTCCAATAGATTTAAACCTTGAATTCCAAAATAAATTCTTTATCTCTTTAAATAATATCACTTAGGTTTTAAAATTTGTTACTTCCCCTTTTTATTCAAAATATCCTTTCCCATTCTTGGAATCTATTAATTAAAATTTAAAAATCCACTTTTATCTTCTTCTTTTTTCCATTCATTCTTCAATTTATCCCAAATTCTCTAAAATCATTTCACTGAAAAATTCGCTCTCCTTTTATTTTCTTTTCAAAAATCCAATTTATATATTCTTGGTAACTCAGTATACCCAATATATTCAAACAAACTATAGCAGTCATTAATTCCAATTATCAATATAATTCATCACCGAATATTAAATAATCATATCACAGAATTATTAGAACAATCTAAATAATTTTGAGGAATCCAGTTGGATCCCTCCAAAATGTTTTCTCTGCATCCATAGATGTTAGCACAGTATGAAATACCAATTCCACTTCGAGGTGGAATATCGCGGTATATGGGATTAATATAGTATCATCCGCTATTATGCAGTGCATAGGGTCTCATCCGCTATATAATGCGGGAAATCAATCACTCCAAATACATATATAATACCAATTCCACTTCGAGGTGGAATATCGTGGTATATGGGTTTGATATAATAGCATCCGATATTATGCGGCGCATAGGGTCTAATCCAATATAACTGATAATAATTTAACATCCAAGCACACAATCAATTTTTTTAAATTTACTACTTAATTTTAAATAAGCCCAAATGAGTGAGATTAACTCACCTTTGACTATAATTTGTAACACATTCCACGTCGTCTTATTATCTTCAGATTTTGACCTAGTGTAAACAAATTTACGATTTATTACTATTTGAATTTATCGAACAATTAATTTCCACTGATTTATTTAATTTAAACCAATATTTTGGTGTTAAACTAATAAATTAAATTTTAAACAAATTTTCTTTTTAATAAAAATATTTCCTAATCAGATCCTACTTACATACATATATATTAAAATAGAATTTCTTTTTAAATCCTACCTAAAAATAAATTTCTATTAACCTCTACATATCAAAACATGCATGCATACTTTCCTTTCAGTTTTGCAACTAAAATGTTTCAGCTTATCACTAAAATTTATAAAACAAATCACCAATAAATTTTTAAATAAAACAGTGGGTCCGTTATGCATTTTATTATTTTTAATCTATACATATTTATTTTATTTATTTATTAGAAAAGGATTACCTCACTGTAACACAGCAATCACCCTCCTAACTAAGATCGCGTCGCCAATCAAAACTCCGAGCATCTTTGCCGATGACCAGATATTGCCTTCCACTGCTTGACGATGAACCCATACTCCCACTTTCTCGCGATGCTTCGATTGAAGATCCAATCCAACAAAATGACGGCCTCGATCAATGCCATCCTGCTGCGACGCTGTCGCAAAACCAGGGCAAAACCCTATCCCGACGCGAGTTCCCCCCTAATGTCTCCAGTAACCCTTCAAGTCGAACCAGTCAAGTCCAAACCCCCCTTCGCCTTAACAAGATAAGCTGCTGCTCGGGATGTCATATGCGATCTATCGCGTGACGAAAATGAAAGCGCTATCCCAAATTGAACGAGAATGTATCGGCACTCTGATTGAGGAACTTGAATGATTTAGTTTTTGAATTTGGTCTGCCATTATTTACTCCTGATTTCCCTTTTTTCTTTAAGTCGAGAAAAATGTTCGGCCTCCCCCTTTTTCTTTTTCTTTTTTCTTTTTTTTTCCGAAACCAAGGTGTTGGGCTGATTAGCTTTTATTTTAAAAAAACAACATGTGTAAATACAAGTAAACAAGTGTCATACTAAGGGGAGGCACGTGTTGAAAGAAAAATAAAAAGGCTGTTGAGAAAACAATATTATTTTTAATTTAAATTCAAATACAATTTGTCTCGATTCCTGCAACTTGAAATCTCGACCTCCAATCGATGCATGCCGCCAGGCATTTATAATGTTATTCCCCTATTCCGAATGCGATGGAAAAGGTTTCGAGTCCTAATTCGATCGTATGGAGAAAATAGCTTTTTGAACCCAGTTATAAAATTGAATTTCGATCTAATTCCAGCGCGTTTATCTATCGTATGCTCACACAACTCCAAATTCTATGAAAATTGAAATCCGATAAAAACATACTATTACGGATCCAATGGAACTAGTTTCGTCGAAATCCGAGACTGTGCCTCGGAAGGCTATTTTTAAATTCAATTTAAACTATATATGTTTGAAACTGAACAAAATAATTTCAAATTCAGATTTAAAACTTCTATTATCTTCAGTAATGCTAATACAAATTTTCTAAGACTTTACAATATTTTTAACAAGCCAGTAACTTCCAGATTCAATAATTTTACCCAATTTCAAATTATTAAATTTGATAATTTAATTGCCAAATAAACAATGATATTTGAAATTCAAGTTAAACTAACTTTCGAATATTTAAAATCAATTAAATATTTCAATTTCAAATATACTGAAATTCTAGGTCGTCACATTCCTCCCCCCTTAAAAGAATTTCGTCCCTGAAATTACTGGTTAAGAGGAATGGTCCATAACCCATTACTATTCCCAATTCTAACAGTTTTAACAATTTCCCAAAACCAAATAGTTTTTAACAATACCCAAAACCATCTTTTTAATAAAGACATCACTAACCTCACTAACTTTTTAAACTTCTCATATTAGTTCCAACCAATATTTCTTACCCAACCATTCAAATTTAAATTTAAATTAAAAACCCAATTTAAATTATCAAAATTTTCTCAAAATTTTTCTAACTCCCTAGACTCCCCAAAAATTTCACCAGCGTCTCCTTTGTGCGGCTAGTTCGGTACAACTACAAAATGCCTCTACGGGACCCCCAGATTTCAGAGGAAACAAAAAGCGAAGTGGCTCGACTAGAAAATCATCAACTTTCATACAAAAATTTAAATACATACCTTTGCCGAGCAAATTTCAATTTATCTTCAAAAAAAAATCAAAAATCCCAAATAATCCCTTGCCTTTAAAACACCTGTATCCTACTAAGGAATAATGTTCAATAACAACATTTAAAATCTCTTTACACATTTCTTTACAAAGGTTTTCATATCTATTTCATTCACATTTGTATGATGAACATATATCATCCATATGCAATACCCAATTTGATCGCTCGCTCAATCACACAATTTCACTTCGTAACTAGTATCGTCCATCCAACTTCCTAATGCGGACTCAAATCTAGTTTCTTGATCAGAAACCGTCATTCTCCTTGCATAGCCACAAACTATGATAGAGAATTTTCAGAATCAATCGAAAATCCATATCCAGAGTTCTTCGTCGAAAATCGAGTGAAAAATCCCAACTCGGATCAGCATAACTACCTCGAAATTATGTGCTAGAATCTGGATCAAATCGCTATGCGAATAAAATAATATACGTACATCCTACGTATTTACCTCAATTGATTTTTTAGCTATATCAATTCTCCTTTATTATTTGATTTCTATTCACTTATTTACAATTACCTATTTCACAACTTCTTTTAATCTCTATTTAAAAATTTCTTGGTATATTTCCAATACCAAACTTACTTAAGAATTTCACCATTCCTTTTTAAGTCCAGTATAAATATCTTACACACTTAAATATTTATTTTTATCTCACCACTTTAGTTTATATCTACTTTTATTCAAATTGAATCTCCAATTTCCATATGAATTCAATTTACCTTCACTTTAGATATCGAATTATATTTACCTTTATCTCAAACCATATTCAAATAAATCATTTCTTTAATTAGTCTCACTACTTATTTTTTTAAATCCTAAATGATTTATTTACAACTTTAAATTATTTTTAGTCTATTACAAATTTAATCTTTCGGCTTCACTTTATCACTTGGTTTTTATCTATATTTAATCAATTTGGATTCCAATTCCATATAGAATCAATTTATCTCAAATCTCAATATTTTTCTCAATTTTCACCCAGATTTTCATTCCTAATTCTACATAAATTCGTTTCATCTTCAAACTTTGAATATCAACTATCTTCCATTCATAACTAGTTCATAACATTATTTAAAATTATTTCCACTTACTAATTTATTTTAAATCTCAAACAATTCTTATTTCCAATCTTTTACTATTTTTAGCCCATTTTGAACTAATTTTATAACTTTACTTTACTCACTTCAATTTTAAATTTTAATATTCAGTTTTCACTTTCGTTTAGTTACAACCAAATAAATATTCAAATCTTAATACTTTAATCCAAATTTTCATTTTCAATTCCTCTTGAAATAAATTTTCCTTCCTTCTACCTATTTTTTCCCAATAAATTTAATACTTCATTTTATTTAACATGATTCAAATCAAATCTCATTCTAATTCTTCTCTTACCTATTTAAATCAATTAGTTTACTTACTAATTTTATCTCAGTCCATTATTTTATTTAGCCAAATCCTGACTATCTTCCATTATACTCAATTCAAATTAATTCTCAATATTCAGTTCAATTCTATTTTCGTACAAATGCAAATTCATTTGTCTATCCACAATTTTATTTCCATCCCATTTACATTCAAATTTTTAAACTTCCTTAAGTTTCCAACTTATTTAAATTCCATAAACATTTGAAATAAGATCCCAGAGTTTTTCATTAATTACTCAACATTTCAAAATCTTCTTTGAAATCAATTTTATCCAAAATCCTTCGGTATCAAATTATCCTTTGAATTTTAAAATCAAAAGCTTTCACCAAACCAAAACCTCAATATTTCAAAATACATTTTTGGAATCCATAATTCAATTGCATATCCAATTATTCCTTAAATTTCTAAACCAACCCAGTTTTGCAATCAACTTCTTAATTAAATCATTCGGGTAGCAATCCCTCTTTTGGAAACTCGAAAATGAACACCGATGATGCTGCAATCATTACCGAAGTTATTTTCCAGTGACCGAAAAGAGTTCAATGATTTATCTCTTTAAAACCCCTCAAATATTTTTAAATTTCAAATCTCATCAGATTTCAAATCCAATTCAAAAATATTTGCGAAATAATATCACTATTATTTGTCCAAAACATTTTCAAACCCAAAGGAATTCAATTTTCAAAATTGCAATTCCAAACCCTTTTAATCCATATTCAAAAGCTTCTCTTGAATTTTATTCTATTATAAATCACATTTATAATTCACATTTATAAATTTCATTCTATTATATGAATTCATTTCCTTAATCTTTGGTTATAATTTTAATCCTTTATTCAACTTTCACTTAACAATGACAATAATTTAATATTATCATCTCCTAACAACCAAGCAACCATATATTTCTATAATAATTTATAGAAATTTTTTTCTCTTATATACAAAAATAATGTGGGTAAAATTATTTCATTTACTCTACTTTAAAAACAATACTGTATCGTTTATCTTGTTTAAGAGTTTAGAAACCCCTATCGATGACGCGGCGTCCCACACATCGATCAGAATCTATAAACACTCAACCGATAAGTCAACACAATATAAAAACAATTTTGATATTCACTAACAAATATGCGCTCATATCTTTTAATACTCTCAAACTCATTCTAGAGAACTACAGACTCTATACTAATGAGTAATCCCCACCAGCCAAGGTTCTCGCTCAACCTTCAGCTTTGATACCAAATGTAATGACCCAATTTTTCAAGCCCAAAAAACCGAACCATTAGGGTAAAAAGAAGAAGGAGATAGAAGAAGAAATAGAAACAATATCAGAATCTTACCAACGTAGCGGAATAAAATATAATAGATAATAACTGATCTTTACACAAAAAAAATTATATCTATTTTATACATACATCATCAAAATACAGCATCAGAGTTCAATACAATCACAACACAACTTAGGATGGTATAATTATCTCGTCCTTCCAAAACTGAATACACAACGAAATCTACATCATATACGTCGGATACTTCTCGCCATCCAGCTCGTCTCCTGAGCTCCACAGCAGTCCATCCACAATCTGTAATCTATAATACTCGGTCCGACCCGAGCATTAGAGTTAAATAACACCCGAGTCAGTCTGGAATACCATCGCGAGAAATCAGACTCAAATTGATTATTAAAGTTTCAAAAATCCTTTGAAAATCAAAAGCATCTCGTAAGACCACGCCACAAATTAACATGTCGGGTTTTTACCTTACGATAGCTAAAACATTTCTTATAAATTCCTCTGATATTATTATAGGGTCTATATACAAATACTTATCCAAATAGCTGAAATTGTTACATGATTAAATTCCAGCATACTAGCTACAAAGTGGGTTCTACAAAGAAAAATCGTAAAGGCACGTAAGGAGAATGGATTTCCAACTAATTACTAGGCACTGGGGTACCAACTGTCATAGTACATGGCCTAGATCATCGTACCAAGGATCCCATCCGATCCCCTATAACATAAGACCTAGACTACCTTTTACTGGATAATCCCGAGTAAGATCACCCCACGGTTGGGATCAGCAACAATACTACACAGCCGAAATAAAAGGGACATCTAGACAGGGATGACCTTACCCTAGTGGGTGCGACCCACTTAGTCTTGCTGCATAACCCTTGATTTCCAGTCATTCCCAGTTGATGAGGCTCGAGGCTGAGCATTACCTTTTTAGAACACATCTCTTAGAATGCTCATCGTCCTCCTGACAATGTTCTGAAAGCATTCATCCATACAAGTCCGTCCCGGGTTCGAATGGAACTCAAGGCACGACTCCTACTACATCCATTTTGGAATAAAACTCAGGATTAGTAGCTATTAGCCCTTGCACTTCACTGCTCCATCTTCGACTCCCAGCTCTTGTCTTCCTAACGAAATTGTTCAAACCGGATCGAAGTGGTTTTTGAAAAATAAATCCCGATTCCGGTCACTTCGAATGATAAGTGCATTGGCAAATATTGATACTCGGTTATTTAACTATCAATTAACATTCACAAGAAATCGTCAAGCCATAATAATTTCTCCCAAATTATTAAAATCCTTAAAATATCTTCGGAAGATATTTTTCCACTTGTCAACCCTTCGAAAACAGTTTCAAACCCTCTTTCTCTCACGGAATAAATTTCCCAAATATTTTCTATTTCCACTGAATCACCAAGTATAAATACTTAAGATTCTAAAATAATTTTAAACACTTTATTATAAAATATACTTTAAAACATTTAAATTTAAAACTACTTAAACACTTAATTTTGAAAATATATTCTTCAAAAATATTTAAAATAAACTACTTTATAAAATACAAAACTAATTTTAAAACTAAAAATTAACACAAACTAAATTTAAAATAAGAGTTACAAAATTCTATACAAGTTTTTTAAATATAACTTTAACCAAACTATCTTTTTAAAATAAAACTATTTTATAAAATATAAATATTAATAATTATCTTTTTAAAACATAATACCAATTGACCTTTAAATACTTACTACTAAAATAAATTCGAAAAATATTTACTTTAAAATTTTAAAACATTTAAAAATAATAAATATTCTAAAACATTTCTTTAATACAAATTTTTTAAAGTCTTTAACTTATAAAAAGTCTCCTTTTCAAACATGCTTGGCTTTCCAGGGAAATACTCTTTCTATCTCCATACCTTTTAAAAATAAACCATTGTTTATCTTAAAATAAAATCACATTCCTTTATATATTCCTACTGTGAATTTATACTTCCAAATATCCATTTATACTTTATTTCACTTTATAAACCCAGTTCATAAATTCCATAGTCTCATCCTTCTTTCAAAACACAGTTTCAATACTAAATCAATTTCCAAAATTGATTTCCGCAATTTACTTCATTATTAAAATAATTTCTTTTACTTACATAATTTATTTCAAAAACCATTAACTTCAGATTTAACTTCTTAATTATGATTTAAAAATCTTATTTATCTGAAATTTTCAATTTCATACTTTTCCAAGTTCCTTTCCAGTAGATTTAAACCTTGAATTCCAAAATAAATTCTTTATCTCTTTAAATAATACCACTTAGGTTTTAAAATTCATTACTTCCCCTTTTTATTCATAATCTCCTTTCCCATTCTCGAAATCTATTAATTAAAATTTAAAAATCCACTTCTATCTTCTTCTTTTTTCCATTCATTCTTCAATTTATCCCAAATTCTCTAGAATCATTTTACTTACAAATTCGCTCTCGTTTTAGTTTCTTTTCAAAAATTCAATTTATATATTTTTGGTAACTCAGTATACCCAATATATTTAATCAAACTATAGCATCCAATAATTCCAATTATCAATATAATTCATCACAGAATATCAAATAATCATATCACATAATTATTAGAACAATCTAAATAATTTTGAGGAATCCAGTTGGATCCCTCCAACCTGTTTTCCCTGCATCCATAGATGTTAGCACAATATAAAATACTAATTCCACTTCGAGATGGAATATCGCGGTATATGGGATTAATATAATATCATCCGCTATTATGCAGCACATAGGGTTTCATCCGCTATATAATGTGGGAAATCAATCGCTCCAAATACTTTTATAATACCAATTCCACTTCGAGGTGGAATATCGCGGTATATGGGTTTAATATAATAGCACCCGCTATTATGCGGTGCAAAGGTTCTAATCCAATATAACTGATAATAATTTATCATCCAAGCACACAATCAACAATTTTAAATTTACTATTTAATTTTAAATAGACCTAGATGAGTGAGATCAAATCACCTTTGACTATAATTTGCAACTCATTTCCACGTCGTCTTGTTAGCTTCAGATTTTGACCTAGTATAAACAAATTTACGATTTATTACTATTTGAATTTATTGAAAAATTAATTTCCACTTATTTATTTAATTTAAACCAATAGTTTGGTGTTAAACTAAAAATTAAATTTTAAATAAATTTTCTTTTTAATAAAAATATTTCCTAATTAGATCCTACTTACATACATATATATTAAACACAAAATTTCTTTTTAGGTCTTACCTAAAAATAAATTTCTATTAACCTCTATATATCAAAACATGCATGTATACTTTCCTTTCAATTTTGCAACTAAAATGTTTCAACTTATCACTAAAATTTATAAAACAGATCACCAATAAATTTTTAAATAAAACAGTAGGTCCAATATGCATTTTATTATTTTTAATCTATACATATTTATTTTATTTAATAATTAGAAAAGGATTACCTCACTGCAACATAACAACCACCCTCCTAACTAAGATAGCGTCGCCAATCAAAACTCCGAGCATCTTTGCCGATGACCAGATATTGCCTTCCACCGCTTGACGACGAACCCATACTCCCATTTGCTCGCGATGCTTCGATCGAAGATCCAATCCCCCAAAATGACGGCCTCGATCGATGCCATCCTACTGCGACGTTGTCGAAAAACCAGGGCGAAACCCTATCTCAACGCGAGGTCCCCCCCCTCACGTCGCCATTAACCCTTCAAGTCGAACCAGTCAAGTTCAAACCCCCCCTTCGCCTTAACAAGATAAGCTGCTGCTCGGGATGTCATATGCGATCTATTGCGTGACGAAAATGAAAGCGCGATCCCAAATTGAACGAGAATGTATCGGCATTCTGATTAAGGAACTCGAATGATTTAGTCTTTGAATTTGGTTCGCCATTATTTACTCCTGATTTCCCCTTTTTCTTTAAGTCGAGATAAATTTTAAGCCTCCCCCTTTTTCTTTTTTTTTCTTTGTTTTTTTCGAAACCAAGGTGTTGGGCAGATTAGCTTTTATTTTAAAAAAATAACACGTGTAAATGCAAGTAAACAAGTGTCATACTAAGGGGGGCACGTGTTGAAAGAAATAATAAAAGGCTGTTGAGAAAACAAATATTATTTTTAATTTAAATTCAAATACAATTTGTCGCGACTCCCGCAACTTGAAATCTCGACCTTCTATCGATGCATGCTACCAGGCATTTATAATGTTATACTCCTATTCCGATCGCGATGGAAAAGGTTTCGATTCCTAGTTCGATCGTATGGAGGAAATAGCTTTTTGAACCTAGTTATAAAATTGAATTTCGATTTAATTCCAGAATGTTTATCTATCGTATGCTCACACAACAACTCCAAATGCTACGAAAATTGAAATCCGATAATAATACACTATTATGAATCCAATGGAACTAGTTTCGTCGAAATTCGAGACTGTGCCTCGGAAGGCTATTTTTAAATTCAATTTAAACTATATATTTTTGAAACTGAACAAAATACTTTCAAATTCAGATTTAAAACTTCTATTATCTTCAGTATTGCTAATCCCAATTTTCTAAGACTTTACAATATTTTTAACAAGCCTGTAACTTCCAAATTCAAAAATTTTACCCAATTTCAAATTATTAAATTTGATAATTTAATTGTCAAATAAACAATGATATTTGAAATTCAAGTTAAACTAACTTTCGAATATTTAAAATCAATTAAATATTACAATTTCAAATATACAGAAATTCTGGGTCATCACAAGAGAAGAAGAGAAGGAGCGAATTGATACCGTGGAAAAATGTAAATTCCATAATTATAAATCTATATTCCTCTTATCTCCAAATCTCTTCTCGGATCTTTGATTTAATAGTATGTTTATATCTTGGTATACATACTCGTTTGAAGTAGAATGGAAAAGGAGTGAAATTATAGGGATAAATGCAGATTTGGAAGATTTGAAAAGCTTGAAAGGTTAGTGGGAAATTATATGATTTATGTATAACATTGATTTATATCATTGAATTTTATTTAATTATTATGCCTATGTAAGATCTATTGAGTTGTAGGCTTATAAAGAACGTATTCTATTAGAATCCTATCTTTATATTTTGTAAGTTAAGTAATTGGAATAGTAATGATATTTACATCCTAATCCGGATGTTATAAACCAGTCCTTAAATTTCTTAAGGTAGCGAGTTGACAAAATTGTAAGATTTATTCCAGATTTAAGATGGTTTATAAATCGTTAGTATTAATTGGATTACCCTAATTTGACATGAATATAGATTTTAATGTTTTAATTTGTTGCAAGCTTTGTGGGTACAATTTAGTTGTATCTATTTCCGTGTAATTTTCATAAATTAAGTAATCCCACAACTATACATAAAAAGTGCGCTGTTTAGAATAATAATAGATGTATCGAAAAGGAAAGAGTTGTGTAAAGTATGGATGTTCTTTCCATAATTTACACTATCTATTTCAATAAAATAAAATAAATAATTCCTTATAATTTCAAATGGAGCAAAGTCTCACTTTTGGGTAATTTATGGTAAGTTATAGCGATAATCCTTTTGGAAAGGATGGCTTTAATATATTAAAATATGGAAATAAATGTTCTTTGTAGAATGTACATATGAGTGTATATTCTGAAATTCCCAAGCATGGGTATTAATAAGTTAGTAATAAAAATAGATGCATATTTATATGTAAAACCATGCCGACTGACTGGAGATATAAATACATATAGCGTAATAAACTAATATACGAAGGTTTAAAATTAGTTATAATTAAGATGACTAGTAGCATAGTAAATTATTGGACTAGGGCATGTAAGTGGAAAAGAGATAGCAACTCTAAAATTAGTAGAAAAATAAATGTGCAGTTAATACGGAGTTGCAGGAATTAAGTGTGGACATAAATTTATTTAATAGGACTAATCAAAGCATTTAATATGACATTTTATGAGGAAATGAAATAAGCATAATAGGTTGATTTAGAACGAATAGGTAAACGTCATTAGTGATTGTCTAATTGGAATAATGACCTTTTATTACGGACAATTGACATTTATGGGATGTAAGAGGGAAATATAGAATATATGTAGTAAGAATATAAGATATGAATTAAATACTAGGAGGCAGTAAAATCTCTATAGTACAAAATTATATAGCCTCAATAATATGTTTAAGATGAGCATGAAATGTGGTTTTAGCCTAATATTTAGATCTAGGATAATTAATTTGGTATAGAATGGGTTGGGATGCGAGGGCTGGTAGAATTACACAATAGAAGTCCATCCTTTACTTAGAGGCTATCAACAAGTGTATATACTTACCACTGATGCGTGACATCTCCAACATTTGGACCCGTGAAGAAGGGACATATGTTTTGTATAGGTATGGAAAAATATACCAAGGGTTCGCCTCAGAATTGAAGTATTAAGGCTCGGTACCTTTAGGGATGTCAAGGGGTTTACTTCGAAGTGGAAGGTATTAAATTTCCATTGGTTCTGCCTCCTTCCAATATAAGAAGTCTTAAATAACCTATGACCGTACCCAATAGGAAAATGGGGTCTACTTCATTTCCAATAAGAGGTATTAAGTAACTAAAATGAGAATTTTTGTGGGACTTACATTAGGTTAGGCTAAATGGGATTTCGACTGTTGGAGGTCCGTAAGCTATGTTAGTGTTGTTATTGGACTCATATATAAGTAGCAGGACTGGCATCTAGGCAATGACCACCAACGGTCTCGAATGGTCGTTAGCAATGACTCGGATTATGGCCTAATGGATTTTGCTTTCTACTAGTGTAGAATCCATATGAGATACGCAAAGACCTCAAAGTTTAATTAGTTATTGTTTGTCAGAGGTGGGATTGTTAACGCTTAGATAAGTCTTCGAGATGCATTAGTAGTATGATAAACTGGATTATAAACCATATATAGGAGTCAGCGACCCTTGCAGCTAATGACCGGTTGCCTAGCGTTTATGTTATGAAGGGCCCGCTTTAGGGTTGAGGTATTAAATGGCCGTTGGGTCTGCCTCCTCCCTATTCAAGAAGTATTAAGCGATCGAGATTCTCTTTTGGATAATACAAACACACACACGCACACACACATATAGGCATATATATATATATATATATATATATATATAGTTATACCTTAGAGGTGGTTAGGTATATCGTACGTGTGGATGGAATCATATGAAATATCGGTGAATAATGCGCATAACATTTAAATAAGAACCAATCGACATAAATAAGGGTTATGGATAAAGTATGTAATTTACTAGTCACCATAATATTATTCTGACACCTCCTCATTACAACCCCAAGTTAGATTTAAAGGGACAAGCTGTTGGTGCAAGAGCGGAACTATAGATGAAAAAGTATTCTCATTCATGCTGAGCATTTACAAGGCCACTAGATATCCAAGGAATACAACTGATTTCAAGGTAGTAGCCTTAGTCAGTATTCTGTTATATTTTTTATTCCGCTATGGGTTCATTCTCTAAGATACTTATGTTTATTATAGGTTACCAAAAAAACGATCTGTATCCTGATGGGCTTGGATTTTGATTTAGTCGAAATTCAAACCATTGAGGTGCAGGTTGATACAATTGGTATCAGTGCTTCGGTTAATAGATCATAGAATTAGGGTACGTTGAGAGAACATATTTTTATTTTTACCAATAAATATACACACTATATGCTAAACTCTAGGAATTTCGACTATAGAAGTAGTTGCGACCATATTCTAAAAAGATGGATGAAACAATTATGAGTTAAAAAATAGATAGAGTTAAATTTATACGCCTACCCTAATTATTCCCATGGAACGTAGGCCGTACCATAAGGAGTGGATTGAGAAGCGCATGAGCTGACATGTAGAAGTAAGTCGAAAGTTGGTAGGTACTTGACTCCTTTGTTGGGCAAGGATTACTGATTGTAGATTTTAACGGACTATCAATTGAAGACTTACGTTTCATCTAGACATATGGGAAGTAAGAACCTATATTTTTTAAGCATCCATAAGTAAGATGTGAAAAAGGAAGGAGCAAATCCCATATGAACGTGTGCATTATCTACCATGGTATAATGACTGAATTTTTGATATGTTCTTAATGAAGATGAATTAAGAATGAGTAAAAAAGAAGGAAAGTTCAGAAGAAAGGACAACTAAGAATCTATTTCTAATTCCGACCCCTTGTGAAAGAATCTGATAAAAAGATTTTGAAAATTCCTTGAAACGTTTTGAATGGTTTTCAAAGGATTTATTTTAATAATTGCACTTTACCATTGAAAGGTTTCTGGTTTCAAAAAACCAAAATCTAAAAGTTTGAAAGGGCTATTTAGACATTCCTAGTGAAGTTTAAAATTGGTTGGAAAGAAAATTTTCGATTTAAAGGTTTTTGGTAAGGAGGTTTTTCTTTTTTGAGATGAATGAAAAAGAGAGCATATGTTTGGCTCGACGATTTTTCCCATTTTTGTAAATTTAGAGGTTCTTTTTTAAAATTCTTTTTAAGTGGTGGATAAATGGAAATGGTACTTAATTGAAATGAGGTAAAGTGAATAGAAGGGTAATAACGTTTGATAATGAAGATAGGAAAATATTCCCGTATAAGGAAAATAAGCAAGAAAATAGCTTAAATAGATTTATACATATTTATTTTCATGATAATGAAGAAAAATCCAATGACTAAAGCAATAAATGAACGCAATGCAATAAGTCAATGAGTAAAACAATAAAAGAGGAAAAGAGCTATATAAAAAGAAGCCATCTGAAGGCCATTGAGGTAGGAAAATCTTTAATAGTAGCAGTAGTATGAAATTTGAAAAGAAAAGGGCGTTCCAAATTTATATTAAAATAGGGTTAGTATTCTAATTAGAAATAATATAGGATAAAAATAATAAGAATAAGATAGGAGAAATAGGTAGTTCCGATAACTATGTGTTGTAATTACACGTATCTTCTAAAATTCTCCCTTATCTGCTATTAGAATCTCCGCTAATCTAACACCCTGCAAAAATTAATCGAAAATTTAATAAAAGAATTAAAATATAAAAAGGGTAATCTAACATCCCTTCATTCATTATACAAAGGGGTTTGGAAAAAAAAATTTAAAAACTACTTTATAACTTTCTTCTTACTCCAAATTCTCATGATATATTTTTTGCAAAATCCACTTTCTATACTCTTTGGATTCATTCAAATTCCCACTACATTTATTCTCTATAAATTATTTGTAGTTTTGGAAGCATTCTATCTGCAAACTCTAAGATTAAACCGCTGTCAAAAAAGCTATAGGATATCTTGTATCCCAAGTCAACTATTTGTATTTGGAAATCAACAACTTTGCTCTTATTAGTTTGTGTATGCTTATTGCCCATTCAAATCAAGTGGGTGCGCTTAGTAGCCCGTTTAAATCTAGTGGGTGATCTCGTAGCTCAGTAAATTAAGAGAATTTGCCCTGGACTTATGAGACATGAGGTTGTATCTCGTAGCCTTGAGATTGAGACTGTATTTGAGTTTGTTTGATACTTGGTTAAAGTGTGCAATTGAAAAAGAAAGTTGTATAGTATTGTACGGGACTAGATGTAGGATTACTTAATCCGAACCATTATTAAATTTTGGTACCATCTCTCTTACTTTACCTTTTGTTTTTGCTTTTATATTTATTTATGATTGCTTCTATGACTGGGTAATTAGTATAGACATGTGTTGATAATATAGGACTTGATTTAAAATTTGAAACTAAGTTAAAAAGATTCATAAAATTTATAAAACACTATTCACCTCCTATTGTGTTACATCAGTTTTCAGATCTATTATACCATAACCCACATTTGTCATCAGACATTAGGTTTTCAAAAACCTATAGTTAGATTTTTCAAATGTATAAATGGCTAGTAACACTAGTAGTTTACTTTTTAGCTCATTTGTCGAAGAACAATCAACTGGTAGGCCCACACTGTCTAATGATAGTAATTACACTTATTGGTCACGTAGGATGAAGATTTATTTACAATTTAATGGTTTAGATATTTGGAATATTACATGGAGTGAATACACTGAATCTCAAACCGAATACTCAACATGGACACTAGACCAAAAGACACAAGCATTTAATAATTCTAAAGCAATGAATATTTTATTTTGTTCATTAAATAACGATTTTAATAGATTATTTCTTTGTAAGTCTGCATATAAAATATGGAGAACACCACAAGTTACACATGAAGGCACTAGTAAAGTGAAACAAAAAAATTCATGTTAAGTAATCAGTTTCAATTATGAAACAAAATAAGTCTATTTCTAATATTTATGCTAGATTTCAAGATATAGTTCATTCTTTAGTATCAGTAGGTAAAAATTTCTCTGATCAATTTGAACAAAAGACAATAGCAATAAAAGAGACATTAGTACTTTAAAATTTAAAGAATTAGTAGGTAATCTAACGTCTTATGAAGTACAGTTGTCGGGTAAAAGAGAAAATAAAACAACAAAGAAAAATCAATTGCCTCTGATGCTACAACCGATGATCAAGACCCAGGTGAGGACGATAATGATGAGGAGATTGCTCTTACAACTCAAAATTTCAAAAAATTCCAAAAGTATAGAAAGATGAATAACTTCCGTGGACCTAAAAACGAAATTTATGGAAATAGGACTGTAATTAAATGTTACAACGGTGATGAACCCGGTCATCTGCAAAGAGACTATCCATATTAGAAGAAATCAATGATCACAATTGTCACTGATTCATCCAAAAAGAGAAAGAAGGCGTACACTGCAAATTTAGATGATTTTGATACCGCATCAAGTGAAAACGAACTAGATACATGAAATGTTAATATGTGTTTCATAACAATAGAAGATTAATCGGATTAGGACAAAGGAAAAAAATAAAAATGGTGTTTTTAAACTTATTTTTTATTTGATTTATATGAAGTTATTAAATTTAGGAAGAAATATAGAGTAATAATAATAATGAGTGGATAAGTTTATATAGAAAATTTTTCCTTAGTTTAATTTTGTAATTTTCGGCTTAAACAATAACATAGTCCACATATGTATGTCGTCATATCTGTTAAAAAACTAGAGAACCTTTGCAAATTTAAAATTTTGAATTTCCTTCTCTTTTGCATTAATTTCAAATGCTGAAAAGATATCTTTTCAACTTAAAAATGTGAGTTCACTCTCTATTAATTAACCCATTCTCATCTCTTCATTCACTTACACTTTATTTCAAAATTCAAAATCATTCTTCACTCTCCTACCTTCAAAACTACATAAAAATTGAATGGGACAACAGATTAAGGATCTTAAGGTTAATTAAAACTAGAGGGGGGTGAATAATGTTTAATGGATTTTAAGACTTATATGAACTAACTTAAAATTATGACACAAACAAATGCAAAACTTAATCACAGAACAATTATAGAATCAAATACAGATGCAGAAAGTAAATAAAAAACAGTAAAGGGAAAGATAACACCGGATTTTATACTGGTTTGGAGTTACCCTAAACCCAGTCCTGTACCAAGGCAAATCACCTCATATAGTTTTTTATTATACCAATGTCGAGATTACATTACTCAGTTTCTAAAGGCCTTGAGATACCCTCCTGCCTCACGAGTTCGGGGCATACTCTCTTGATTTACGGGCCACAGGATTACCCAATTGATTTCCACGCACAACCTCACCTTATAGAGAGACTCGATAAACTTTTGATTACAAATTGATCCTATAACTCCGAATAGCACTTTGATCTTCGACAGAGGGCAGAGAATCAAACAAGAATGAGATTCTAATTTGATTCACTTGAGAATTAGATAGAATTTTGGCACGATCTTAATAATACGAAAATTTTAGAATATGGATTTGTGGAGAAGAAGAAGGGAAGAAAAGATGAAACTAGTTTGTTAAATATTCGTTTGTGAAGACTATTTATAAAGCATCAATAGTCATAACCATTCGTGAAGAGATTTAAAAGAATATATACTTCTTTTGAACATTGAAACTTTTCAATTCAACGGCCACCATGTAGACATGGGGTATCCCATGATGTCGACATCCCTATGTTAAAAACAATGTAAAATTTGTTTTGTTAATGGTATAGAAAGGAAAAAAAAGATAAAATGATTCTGGAGTAAAAACAAGAGTTTATTTAAAACAAAAGCAAAGAATATTTTAAAGATAAAATATCTTTTTGAAAATCATTTGAAAAGATAATTTTTAAGGCTAAAATATTTTGAGAAATAGTTTTGAAAATAATTCGGAAAAACCATTTTGAAGTAATTTTGCAAGCTTCTTCCTACAGAATATCCATCACATCAGGACTCGGAATTTGTACAAAACCAGGATGTTCGTGGGTTTGTAAGCCACTTGTCGTAGGTTTGTAAGCTACTTGTCATGAGTTTGTCGGCCACTAAGAGGGTGAAATGGGTTCCATCCCAAATGAAATTCGGAATAAATATTTCCATGCTATTATGAAGTTTTAACAAAAAAACTAGACACATATCTTGAAATCTTGATCTTGATACTCATGAGTCTTCAAACTTGATTTCTTTATTCTTCATCTTTATACTGTACGGTCTTTAATAATCAGTATATGTCTTATATATATCTTTCATAATAATATTCATATATATCTAGACAATAGTGTTAGTACATAAGTTATAATAAAATAAGTTACAAAGGTTGTTGTCATCAAAACCGCTATCTCTAGTTCCTAACAGTCTCCCACTTTTTGATGATGACAACCTTATAAAATATACTTACCACTTCGATCGTACCATAACTCCCCTTACTCCAACAACTCCCCTTACTCCATGCCTACTATTTTATATAACTTTCTCCTCCTTTGTCATCAACAAAAATAGCCTATAAACCTTGAACTTAAAAGAGATAAACAAACATATGACATAAGAATAATAATATTACATCCTAACTTGAATTCATGTTTCTATACATCGAAGATTGTTTTTAGAAAATCTTAGGATAACACTTATACACAAATTAACAAACTAATACACAATCACGAAAGAGAAAAACGAAAAACGCTTGACGAGGACCCTTAACTATTGGTGATTTATGGACTGAACAATTTAGATAGTGGAGACAAAAGTTTCCACGTTGTTCAACCAAGTTCCCATTAGCGTCAAAAAGGACCTCTCCAGCGCAAACTACGCCATCGCCTTTGTCCATATGAACATCCGGATTCGGCAGAGGATGTTCTTCTTGTTGATCCTCTTGTGGTTCTTCTAGAGGCTCTTCTTCTTCAGAATCAATAGCTTGTGATGATTATTCGATATGGGATTGGCACGGTTATCCATAAGGAATATTTGTAGATTCCTATGGATTTTGCCTTGCCTATCTTGTTCTCTAGCCATTCGCAGTTGACTAACTTGAATCTCCGTAATCATTTGAAGCAAATCTTTCATCTTCTCTTGTAATTTGATGACTCGTATGTGTGTGGATCATTAAAAAGGACTAGAATGAGGAGAAGTGGGTGAAAAAGTTCATTATTAGAAGAGGAAGCCATTAATTTACTGTTTTATGAGTTTGTTACAGAGAATAGAATAGAGAAAAGGAGTAAAAGTCGAAATATATAAATATATAACTTAATAACTAATTTTAGAGGGAAATTCAAATTTGAAAATCATGGCTGGTATGTCGACATAGGAGGATGGGTCATGTCAACAAGCCTAGTGTAATTTTTGAGAAATTTTTGTTTATATTAATTATACTTGTATATTTATAATTTATATTTCAGTTAATGAACATATACCCGATTCTCTTCTAAATTTAGTAAAGTTTTGTACATTTAATGGTTTCCTTAATATATCAGCAATTTGTTTTCCACTATTAATATATTCAAAAGTTACGACTCCTTTGATTACATTAACTCTAAGAAAATGATGTCTAATACCAATATGTTTTGTTCTAGAATAATGAGTTGGATTTTTAGATAAGTTTATCGCATTAGTATTATCACAATAAATTGGTGATTTGTCATAGTTAATCCAAAATCTTTTATAGTTCGTTGCATATATACAAATTGAGAATAAGCCAAAGTAGCAGATATATATTCTACTCCAGTTGTTGAGAAGGATACAGTGTTTTGCTTTTTACTGAACCAGGAAACCAGTGAATGTTCTAGAAAGTGACAAGTTTTCACTTGTACCTTTTCAATCTGATGTACAATCTGCGTAATCAGCATCACAATATGAAATTAAGTTAATTCATCATTTTTAGGGTAAAATAAACCATAATCTAAAGAATGTTTTATATATCTTAAAATTCTTTTAACAGCTTTTAAGTGAGTTTCTTTAGGTTGAGATTGGTATCTCGCACAGAGACAAACAATATGCATGATGTTAGGACGATTGGTTGTTATATAAAGCAGCAAACAACTCATTCCCCTATATAATTTTTTATCAACATCTTTTGATTTATCTTCTTTACTTAAAGCTACATTAGTTATCATTGGAATTGGTTTCCCACCAGAAGTAGTCCATCCAAATTTATTAGTTAAATTCCTAGCATATTTTTCTGGACTAATGAAAATTCCTTTATCTAATTGTTTGATTTGAAGTCCTAAGAAGAAACTTAGTTCACCCATGTGACTCATTTCAAATTCTTTAGTCATTATATCTCAAATTTTTTTGTCCATTATGTTATTAATTAATCCAAATTATATCATCTACATATATTTTTACTACTTGAATATTATTTTTGTTTCTTTTAATAAAAAGAGTTGTATCTATTTTACCAATTTCAAAACCAGATTATATTAAATAAGATCTTAGTCTTTCATACCAGGCTCTAGGAGCTTGTTTTAGACCATATAAAGCTTTCTTTAATTTACATACATTATTTGGAAATTTATTATCTTTAAATAGTGGAGGTTTTTCAACATAAACATCTTCTTTTACAAAATCATTTAAGAAAGCACTTTTAGCATCAAATTGATATGACTTAAAATTATTATAGTCTGTGAAAGCATGTAGAATCCTGATAGCTTCTAGTCTTGCTACGGGTGCAAAGGTTTCGTCATAATCAATTCCTTCTTCTTGACATAGTCTTACGCGACTAGACAAATTTTATTTCTCACGACCTTACCAAATTCATTCATTTTATTTTTATAAACCCATTTTGTTCCAATTATACTTTTATCCTCAGGTCTAGGAACAAGTTCCCAAACATCGTTTCTAGTGAACTGATTCATTCTTCTTGCATAGAAAGAATCCATGAACAATCAGATGATGCTTCCTTTGGATTTTTAGGTTCAATAGTTGATATAAAAGTTACATTACTTATACTATTTAGTTGATTTCTTGTGTCAACTATAGATTCAATATTTCCTACTACATTTTCTGCAGGATGATCTTTTAATAGCCTAATTCTTTTATTAGGTTGAATGACTTCACAATTAGTTTCATTAGGTTCGTTATTTAAAATCACAATATCTTCTTCACCTTTTATTTGTACAGTATCTTTAAAATTTTCATCAAAAGATACATGCATTGTTTCTTCAATAGTGTTTGTTCTTAAATTATAAACTCTAAATGCTTTACTTCTATTAGAATATTCCATAAAGATACCTTTATCGGATTTAGGTTCGAATTTATCTAAATTATCTTTTGTATTAACAATAAAACACTTAGTACCAAAAACTTTAAAATAAGCTACTATGGGTTTCTTATTGTAAAGTAATTCATATGGTGTTTTATTAGTTAATGGTCTAACTAAAATCTTATTTAATATATAACAAGCTGTATCGATTGCTTCAGCCCAAAAGTTGTTGGGTAAGTTACTATCAGAATGCATTATTCTAGCACACTCTTGAATCATTTAATTTTAACGTTCTACCGCTCCATTTTGTTGTGAAGTTCTTGGAAAAGAGAAACTAGGAGTAATTCCTTTTTTATTACAGAAATTCTCAAAATTTTCATTTTCAAATTCTCCACCATGATCACTACGAATAGTTTTTATTTTTAAAGAAAGTTGATTTTGAATTCTTTTAGCAAAATTTTTAAACAATTCAAAAGCATCCCTTTTAAGTTTAAGAAAAATTGTCCAAGTATATCTAGAATAATCATCTACAATTACAAAAACATATTTATTATGATTAATTGATTGAACTTGAGATGGACCAAATAAATCTAAATGAATTAATTCTAGAGGTTTAGAAGTAGAAATCATATCTTTTAATTTAAATGAACTTTTCTTAAGTTTTCCTAATTGCCAAGCATCACATATACTATCTACTTTAAAGTTTAACTTGGGAAGACCTCTAACTAAGTCAAGTTTTGATAACCTGGATAACAGTTTGAAATTCAAATGACCAAATCTTTTATGCCAAATCCAAGGGTCACTTGTATTAGCCACAAGACATAGGTTATCATTTGAAACTTTCATACTAAGGATGTAAATGTTTTTCTTCTTAATTCCTTCAAAGATAATATTTGACTTATTATTTTCGATGCGACACTTACCTTTTCCAAATTTAATTTTAAATTCACATAGTTGACTTATACTACTCAAATTATGTTTTAAATTCCTAACTAGCAAAATATCAGAAATAAGAGGAGTTTTAGAATTACCGACATTGTCGATGCCAACCACGTATCCTTTTGAGTTACTCCAAATTTGACCAATCCACCATCTTGATATATAATGTTATTGACTATCTCGGTATTTCCAGTCATATGCCTTGAACAGCCAATATCAATTATCCATTTATCTTTCTCAATTTGCACAGTTTGTCAATTGGTTGTTGATTCTTCAAAATCCATGTAACATGTCTGTTCCTGCGTACCAATCCAATTCGGTAGATAACTTGATTTTTCATAAAAACTATATGCAGATTTATGATACTTTGGCGAAATGCATAAATTCAAACCAGTATAAACAAAATTTTCTAAAAAGGCCATTTTTAACTTTTCAAGTTTTAGATTACGAAAACTATGAAAACCTATGCTCTAATACCAATTGAAATGGATAGCGGATTAAGGATCTTAAGGCTAATTTAACACTAGAGGAGGGGTAAACAGTGTTTAATGGATTCTAAGACTTATATGAACTACCTTGAAATTATGACACAAACAAATGCAAAACTTAATCACAAAACAATTATAGAATCAAACAAAGATGCAGAAAGCAAATAAAAACAGTAGAGGGAAAGAACACACCGGATTTTATACTGGTTCGGAGTTACCGTACATCCAGTCCTGTACCAAGGCAAACCACCTTATATAGAATTTTATTATACCAATGTCGATATTATATTCCTCAACTTCTAAAGGCCTTGAGGTACCCTCCAGTCTCACGAATCTGGGGGGAAACTCTCTTGATTTACGGGCCATAAGATTACCCAGTTGATTTCCAGGCACAACCACACCTTATAGAGAGACCTGATAAACTTTTGATTACAAATTGATCCTACAACTCTAAATAGCACTTTGATCCTCGAGAGAGGCCAGTAAATCAAATAAGAATGAGATTCTAATTTGATTCACTTGAGAATACAACAGAATTTCATCACGGTCTTAAAATATAAAAAATTTAGAATATGGATTTGTGGAGAAGAAGAAGTGAAGAAAATATGAAATTAGTTGGTTAAAAAATTCGTTTGTGAAGGCTATTTATAAAGCACCAACGGTTGTAACCATTCACGAAGAGATTAAACGAATAAACACTTCTTTTGAAATTTGAAACTTTTGAATTCAATGGCCACCATGTTGACATGGGGTATCACATGATGTCGGCATCTCTATGTTAAAAACAATGTAAAATTTGTTTTGTAAATGGTATAGAAAGGAAACAAGATAAAATGATTCTGGAGTAAAAAAAGAGTTTATTTAAAAACAAAAACAAAGAATATTCTAAGGTTAAAACAACTTTTGAAAATCATTTGAAAAGATAATTTTTAAGGCTGAAACTGTTTTGGAAATCATTTTGAAAAACCATTTTGAAGTATTTTTGCAAGCTTCTTCGTACAGAATTTCTCATCACATCAAGACTTGAGAACCTGTACAAAACCAGGATGTTCGTGGGTTTATAAGCGACTTGTCGTAGGTTTGTAAGCTACTTATCGTGGGTTTGTAAACCACTAAGAATGTAGAAATGGGTTCCGTTCCAAACGAAATTCATAATGAAGATTTCCATGCTATTATGAAGTTTTAACAAAAAAACTAGACATATATCTTGAAATTTTGATCTTGATACTCATGAGTCCTCAAACTTGATTTCTTCATTTTTGATCTTTATACTATACAGTCTTCATTAATGGTACCTGCCTTATATATATCCTGCATAATAATATTCATATATATCTAGACAATACTGTTAGTACAATAGTTATAATAAAATAAGTTACAAAGGCTGTTGTCTTCAAAACCACTATCTCCAGTTCCTAACAAAAATGTTGTAACGACCCAGAATTTCCATCATTCGATATTCGTATATTTATTTATTTTAAATATTCAAAAGTTAATTTTATTAGCTGAGTAGATTTTATTTCGAATATTTGGACTTAATTGGATAATTAAATTGTTAATTTAATATTTGGAATTGTGTAAATAATTGGAAATTGAATCTAATAAGAATAGAAATGTTGTATAAAGTTGAATTAAATTCTATTTGAATTAAAATGATGTTAGAGAACTTTTAAAATTGAAATTAAAGTTAAATTGTAGAAATTGAATATTTAATTGATGAGTGAAAATGGTCATTTTTCATATAGTCGCGGATTTTGATGAAACAGTTTCATTGGATCCATAATGTTATATTTTTATAAGATTTTAAATTTTGTGTCAATCGAATTTACGGTTTGTCCGAGGCAAGCTAAAACGCGTAGAAATTCGGTTGAGTGAAATTTTAAATTAAAATAGTTGATTCGAAAACCTATCTTCCGCATACGACTGAATTGGCTCTCGATATATATCCATTGTGTTCGGAATAGGGTAAAACATTATAAACGCCAGGCGGCATGTTTCGTTTTGAGTTGACAATTTTCGGGATGAAATGTGTCTCCAAATTTTCTATAAAAGGACCTTAAATTTTCTATTTTGCAAAATATTACGGTTTTAAACCCTAGCCGCTGCCATTAACGTTCGATGGCTAGAAAAGCACGATCCTTCTTCCCTTATTATCTTCTAATCTGTAAACAAATTCAAGAAACCTTTAACACGAAAATTAGAAAGCTAAGTGAGATCTACAAATCCATACGTGGATGATCAAATTTAGTAGGGAAAATCAATGGCAATTTCAACTTGAACACCCCACATTCGCGCACGTATTACAATGCTAGGGGTTGACCGGACCTTCCATGCTCGTGGCCATGGGTGAGGCTCAGGTAGGCGGATGCCTCGATGGCCTTTGATCGTGTTCTTGATTCTCGTGTTGGCCGCGGCGTTCGAATTTGGTTGGGCAACATTTTGAGTTTGTTACGTACGAAAAGGAACGATGGGGAAGAAAGGATTTATGGCATGATCTGGATCAAGGAAAATCAACGAACATGATTGATTGGGTTTGGAAATAAAATTAATTTGTAGATTAATATATATTATAAAATCGTATAAACTTTGTAATGCAATATCTTTTTCGTACGAGGTCCATTCCGCATAAAACAAATTACGTTGGGTCCGTATTGACGAGCATTACATTATGGAGTTGGATTAGGATTTATTTGAGCTAGTGTAAATTTGGGTAAAATTAAACGCTCGTTTAGTTTTATTCAGAATAAAGCACGACAACTACTATTGGAGTCAAAGTGAGTATGAATCACTCTTTCTGACTCATTGATATTTTTGTATAAGTGAGAAATAGATATTTATGATGATTGATGATTGTTTGGATGATATATGATATATTATCTATATATTGATTGGTATTTGGATATATACCTGCCTATTGGAGCAGATGACCATGTACGTTCCCATGTATCAGCGGATGACTCTTTGTACGCGCGTCTGCCTTGAAGAGGACATTGTACTTATATTTCTAATATTTATATTTGTTGCAACTAATAGGCTGGAGGGATCCAACTGGATTTCGCACCAGTATTGATTTACTTACAGATAGTATGATGTATGCTGTTATCATATGATATATGATGTTTTGGATGTCATGATGTGTTTAGTACTGTTGCAGCATTGGGCCTATTTTGGAATTTTAAAAATGTTAAAGTGATGATTTTGAATTTAAAAGGATTTTAAAGTGATTTTGGAGATATATGTTTTATTGAATTTTGAAGTGTTAAAGGAAATGAATTTATTTTCAATAAATAAAGAGATATAAACTTTATGTTATAAAAATTATGATTTTTGTGAAATATACTTAACTATGATTTTTGAAGTTTATATATATATTTTAATAATGACTTGTAAATTATTAAAATGATAAGTTTATTTAAATTGAGATTTTGGATTTATTTTAAATGGTATATGTATAATATTTATAATATAGAATTTTTATAAATTAAAATAATGGGATTATAAAGGGGTTTGGCAAGTGTTAAAATGGAATTATAAATAGATTTTGTAAGCAAATAAGAATTATGAAATTGTGAAATTATAAACGAATGAATTGGAAAATAAATGATATATAAGTAATTTACTTATAAACTAGATTTTGGCATGTAATTGAAATATATATAGAATTGTTGATAAAGTAATTTTGTAAGTTGAAGTTTTTATGATATATAAATGTGATTTATAAACATTGTTTTATAAATCTGATATCAATTGAATTTGATAAGTTAAATATTATAGTTTATTAAGGAATTATATCCATGATTTTGGACATTAGATAATCCTTCAATAAAAGTGCAATAGTAATAAATTTGATTAGGCATTAAATCCACCATTTTGGATAGTGGACTATCCTTAATATAAATGTGTAGAAATATTAAATTTGGTAAACGATTTGTATTCACGATTTTTGACAGTGAATAATATATTAAATAAATCTTTTAAAAAGTGATATTTTAAATGGAGTTAAATGGATTAAAGATGTTTTAAAATGTGTTAAGTATCGAATACATAGATTTCAACATTAATTGTTGAAATAGACATTTCAAGAAATTAGGAAATGATGGACTATAACACTGTTGTTATAGTAAATGATTTTCGAAAGGAAATGTTTTTGTATAGTATATGGGATTATATATCTATCTTATTTTCGAATCCCAATACTAGTGATTTTAGGTTGTCTTAACGATGTTTCACACAACATTCGTTTTGATCCAATATAAAGATGTTTAAGAGAATGTTTTCCTTAAAGATTAAAATATACTTAATCTTGATTTAAGTATATGTAATATTTTCTAAGTATTGAAAATAAATTGAATTGTGAATTACTTATTATTAAATAGGTATATGGAAATGTTTTCCAATATAGAATTTGAAATAGTTTTGAGATTATATCTTTTTAAAGATAATTTGAAGTGAATAATTGTCAAGTGATTTAATTTATATAAAAATTAATTAAAAGGGCCTAGTGATTGTTATGGGCTAAATATTTGTTTGTTTGCTTTAATAGTTAAATATCCGACTATTAAATTTGGCCAAAATTTTAGTTCCTCGACTTGATGTGGGAACTATTTAGTCGTACACTTATTACGTAGCCTTCTGCATAGGCTTGATTACCATTTGTGTTGAGGATGTTGATTCGTATACTGCGGAGTATTACTCCAATCTATCGAGCTTCCTTCTTGGCCCGAAGGATAGCAAGTTGAAAGTTGGAGACGTGATAAGTCTATGAGACATAGTTTCTGTGTGAGGTTGAGAAACACTTTTGCGTTGTTGGTGCGAAGAGATCGGGATCGATTTATCCAAAAACCACTTCGAACCAACGTATATGCAACGATTGTGCAGTTTGCTTGTGATGATGTTGATATTTCAGATTTTCATATTAGGGGACTGCTTGTTGATCGTTTGGGGTTATAATCCCAATATATATGCAGTAGCAGTGGCCTCTTCATTATGAAATATCCAATGCAAGGACTATTCGCTACTAATCCTAGTGATTTCCCGATAGGATGTGATAGGAAAGTACCTTCGGTTTGTTCTATTTCTGGACAACTTGTTTGGATGTTGTTTGACATTGTATTTCTAAAGATTACGTACATTGGTTTTTAAAACGTACACCGGTGTTGGTGGAGAAGGCAACTTCTCTTAGCTTAACGCCCTCCTTGAGACGTATGAGCTTAAGGGTTGTATTTTTGTAGAACGCAATTAGTAGTCAACGTAAATGTCCATGTGGAATTCAAAGTGATGTGATTGTGATTGTGAAAGGTAATCGTTACCACATTCCTCATCAACCGAAAATGACCAAAACATGGTTAGATGCGGCAAGCTAAGTGGGTCGCTCCCAAGTAGGATATGATCATTCGCTTCTAGATATATCTTTATACTCTATGACGTCGTGTATTTGATTATGTGGTTTGTATGCTTAGAGGGCCCTCGATAAATGTCGGTAACGACCAGAGGATGATATATTCGGTAACATCTGGCTATAGAGGTTGGTGTTAACTCCTATTTCTGAAGCGACCTAAGACTTACGCGAGTTAACGACCTAACTACAGCAGCGACCTAAGGTATTTAGCGACCTATAGGAAGTTCCAACCTAGCAACCTAAAGGCCAGAGCGACCTAAAGGATGGAGCGACCTAACGAGTTAACAGGCTACGACCTAACATGCGAGCGACCTAACTATGGAACGGTTCTAGAGACCTAACTACCCATCGACCTAAATGGAAAAGCGACCTAGCCAATTCAAGAACCTAGCGACTTAAAAAAGGCTGCGACTTAAAGATGGCTCGACCTAAAAAGGAGAACGACCTAAAAATGCTTCGCGACCTAAAGGAGGCCGCGACCTATGAAGCCTCGCGACCTAACAGGAAGGTTGCGACTCAGAAGATGTTTCGACCTATCAAGCTTTGCGACCTAAGAGTGAATGAGACCTAAAGACGGTCTCGACTTATGGAACTCTGCGACCTAATGGCATGATTGGCTTAGCGACCTAAAGCTTTTACAACCTAAAGGAGTGCTTCGACCTAAGGAAGGTCGCGACCTAAGGGATTCAGCGACCTAAGATCAGCTATGGCAACAGGAAAGTACTCGCGACCTAGGGTAGGTCGCTAACGACCTAAATGCCAGAGTAAAAAAGTTGACTATGCTGTGCCACAGGGGGATAGGTCGCTCACGACCTAGGACTTGTGCAAATCAGCATGCGTGTTCTTGTGGAAGGAGGGGCCAATGCTCTTCAGGTCGACTACAACCTACGACCTTACTTAGGTCGGTCACGACCTACGACCTTACTTAGGTCGGTCACGACCTACAACCTTACTCCGAAAAATGCCTATAAATATGACCCTAACTCCAACTAGAAAAGGACTTTTGGCTGATTTCCTTCAAACACCGTTACTCTGCTGCATTCCAAACTAATCAATCCAACACTTGAAGCTCTCAAGATATTAAGAACGCTACAAACAACTTCAAGAAGAGATCACATACATCCAACATGGATTCGAAAACTCTCATCTCCATCGAAGTTTAAGCTACTTGTTCTAAGTATCTTGTAATTCAAAGTGTATTGTATTTGGGAAGAATTGTATCAGCTTGTAACGAGATTATTAATAAAAGTACTTAAAGTGGACGTAGGCTATACCCTAAAGCCGAACCACTATAAAATTGTTGTTGTTTACCGCTTTTCTACTATTATCTGCTTGTAATCTGTTCCCGAGTCGTCGGGTGGTGCTTTCACAATTACAACTCATACATCGGGGTGTTAGCGTTCAAATTCTAGCGTTAACATTTTTGGTGCTTTCACTGAGAATCGAACTCAGGCAAGTTATCATCATTGCTTCACAGAGGTTTGTAGAGAGAATTTCCCTGAAAACCAGAAGTCTATCCGAGATAATGGCTCCTGGAAGGAAGAGTAGATCTGTCAGATCTGGGAATATTCAAGAGGGAACCTCCGCTTCCCCTGTACCCAATCAACCCATTCCGTCTGCTGGGGTTACGAAAGCAGAGTTGGATGCTGTAATATTAGGACTGAACCAGCAGATAAACGCCCAGAATGCACAATTAGAAGCTCAGAGTGCCCAAAATGCTCTAATTCTGAATAAGTTGAATGATTTGCTCGGGGCAAATAATCAACCGGCTGGTAATGGAAGGAATTATACTGGCAACATTCATGATGCTAATGAGAGGAATGCTCCAGAAAGGGCTGCCAGTCCCTTTGAGCAAACGCTTCCAGAGGTTGGTGGATCTGGAACTCGACATGATGAGGAGTATCTTTCTGGAATGGTCCGGCAAATCATGAAAGAAAGTATTGCAAGTAAATAATGAAAGAATATAAAGTGGACGTAGGCCCAATTTCATGGCTGAACCACTATAAATCTTGTGTTCCTTATTATTATTACATGTTTGCTTTATTCTCGATATAAAAGGTACATAGAATGTATTGCTGAAATGTCGATTTGAATTTTTGCAGACAATGGAAGTGAAACTTGCACATAAAAAGACCAAGTGATTCTCGCCAAATTTCAAGTCACAAGAGCCCCGAATTCAAATCCTAGATAGGAACTACTTCAATTGAACAGCCTATGATTTCGACAGAAACGGGTCTTTGCTAATAAATTGAGATCGTTTGAACAAACAAACATCCAATTAAAAAGCTAGTGCTCGTTCTCACGAAATTGCCTGACAATGAAGCACACTTCCTTGGATTAAACAAGTTACTTGTAAAAAAAGAAAAAAGAAAAAGAAAAAAAAGGGGGGGCAGAGGATCATTGAAAAGGCATAAGCAAGTGAACAGAGGAACAACCAAAGCTATCATCGGCAGCACAAGTCCTCTTCGGAGGCACGACTCTTCGGAGGATAAAGACCTCTAATGGGTTATACGCCACAAAAAAGAAAGTTCTCTACTCAACAAAAAAGATTGGAGGAGTCATGACCCTCCAACCATGAGAGAGTAACTTCCAGGCGATGAAAACCCTCTCTGAGGCACATTTCACCAGGAGTTGAAGTGTTATGACCGCTCTTCGGAATTTCACTTCACCAGAGTTGAAGTGCAAACAAAATAAAAGCCCTCTTCGGAGGCCCATTTCACCAGGAGTTGAAGTGTTATGACCGCTCTTCGGAATTTCACTTCACCAGAGTTGAAATGCAAACAAAATAAAAGCCCTCTTCGGAGGCCCATTTCACCAGGAGTTGAAGTGCTATGACCGCTCTTCGGAATTTCACTTCACCAGAGTTGAAATGCAAACAAAATAAAAGCCCTCTTCGGAGGCCCATTTCACCAGGAGTTGAAGTGTAACAACCGCTCTTCGGAATTTCACTTCACCAAAGTTGAAATGCAAAACAAGATAAAGACCTTCCTGGAAGCCCATGTTTCACCGAGGTTGAAATAAAACTTCCAAGTGTCGAAACGTAAAAAGGCTTTCCTCGAAGGCACAACTCTTTGGAGGTACACGTTTCACCAAGATTGAAATAAAACTTCCAAGTGTTGAAACGTGAGAAATCCCTCCTCAGAGGTACAACCCCCTCCCGGGGACACAATTAAAAAGAAAGACCTCTTCAGAAGCCCACGTTTCACCGAGATTGAAATAAAACTTCCAAGTGTTGAAACGTGAAAAAATCTCTCCTCAGAGGCACAAATTTTTATTAAAAAAGAAGAAAGAGAAAAATCCTCATCAAGAGCGTACTTGATGACTTTACCTATTCTAAAAAAAAAAAAAAAAAAGAGAGAAGGGGGAAGAAAGTTAAAGTACATTCAGAGGTCCGCTTTACCACATAGAAGAATTCACTTGGCAAAATATATACATATGCAAAAGGAAAAAGTGATTTCTTCGAAGGACAAAGCGTAGAAACTTATATGAAGGAAGTTGCACTCTACGAAAATTCTCTTCGAGAATGAAGTAATTATTCTTTAGAAAACGAGAGTGCAAGTCCCCTCAAAGTATACGATATTGCAGTAAGCTCATGGTATAGGGGCAACATGGTATAGTTACATACAAAGCGGTATAACTATGTCGGTAAAGTACGCTCAAACAATATACCACAAGCTCACCGCAACATCGTATAAATGAACTTGTGCAAAAATGAATAATAAATGCATTCTCAAATTCAAACAAAAGTCTGTACAAATAAAGAATCATTTTATTCAATTGCAGATATTGCAGATACAGGTTTCAAAATAAAAAGCAGGGGCCTGTGCCTGCACAACATCCGACCATTACACAAAAAAGGAATCAAAAAGCTCAACTCTTCATTTCTTCTTGCCGCCTTTAGACCCTTTACCCGGCCAAGTGGTTAGCTTTTCAGGTCTTTCAGGTTGGTCTGAAGGCATAATGGGAGAAGGGGAGGGAGGTGCAACTGGTGCAATTTCCGGTTCCTCTTTAGTGGTGATAATTTTCTTCCCCCTCCTCTTCAATGTCCCATGCTTCTTTCTTTTCTTCGAGGAAGACTCACTCCCCGGAGTAACGAGAGCGGACAAAACTACGTCGTCAGAAGGAGTCCGCTCCGGAGAGATCTCGCCTCCTTCGAGTCCCTCATCTTTTTGCTCCTGCGAAGCAATAGGGTCATCCAAACCATGAAGAGCCTCAATTTTCTCCTCTTGTGACCCAGGTTGTGAAGCAGAAGGAGGAGTCACCTGAAGAGATGGAGGAGGAATAACCAGAGAAGGCGAAGTCTGCACGACACTTGTTGTTTCAACTGCAGAAGAAGAAAAATTGAAAATGTTAGTATCTTCCCAAAGAAGGGAGATATGGGTTCATCGAGATTCAAGAGGTAATCGAGAAGCTCATCAAATTTTTGAGGAATAAGCAGGTAATCCACCTGAATCAGACCAATGTCGAAATTACCTGAAGATGTTGGCTTCGGCAGTTCAATCTCATAATTCTGAGCCCCAATGTCCTCCAAAGCCTCTTCATCAGTAGGGGTAATTACCCCGGTTCTTGTAGGAGGCGGCAAATGAGCACTAGAGCCTGTAATGTCCACCTCGGGAGAAACTAGAGGACGTTCAGAGGTAGTAGGCGGTACTTCTTTTTTAGAACGCTCCTCTTCCGCCATTCCGGCCCGCGCTCTGGCAAGCTGCTCCTTTCCCTTGGCAAGAACGGCACGGGCTTCATCATCAAGATAATGCTCTTCAAGGGCTGACTCAGCATATCCAGCACCTTTACCACCGAGCATATCAAGTGCTGCCTCCCAAACTTCAGCCAGTGTGATTCCATACTTGGGGCCTAGAAAGGCAAGGCTGCCACGTCCCAAAATGCTGTGCAGATAAAAATCGAATAATGTGGAGCTAATGTCAGCTTTGGTTGCTTGATGAGCCTCTTCGGCCGCAAGTTTACCAGCAACAGCCTCGTCGCGCTCCTTTTCGGCCATAGCGAGTCGAGTTTTTAACAACTCTATCTCCAAGCTTTGAGAGCCGGTCTGTTCTCGCAGTTGTACAGTTTCAGCACGATATTCTTCTATGACCTTTTCCTTGTATGCAAGCTTATCTTCGACTGCTCTTTGACTGGCATGCGCATCTCGTACTTGTTGCTGAAGCATGCTCTCCTTTTGTGAATGGAAAGTAGATGAAGTAGCTAATTCTTCCTTAAGTTTTTCTACTTCCGCTTCCAGTTTTTCATTGTAGGAAGCAATACTTCTCATTTCGGCGTCATGCTGTTCGAGAGTCTTCTGCCACTCAGCCTTATCATTCTCCATTGTTAGCATGGCCTCGAGATTGGCTCGGTTAACCCTCTGAAGTTCGTCGACGAGTTTTTGCCAGTTCGACATTCTTTCGATATCGGTCCTGACAGTATCAAGATTTCG
Source organism: Allium cepa (assembly GCA_030765085.1). Classification (NCBI taxonomy): domain Eukaryota; kingdom Viridiplantae; phylum Streptophyta; class Magnoliopsida; order Asparagales; family Amaryllidaceae; genus Allium; species Allium cepa. Next base: position 607,163,568 of record CM060937.1, read on the forward strand.
CAGCATAGCCGGTTTGTCGAGAGGAACCAAGTTGAGATCAAATCGAACCCCTCTCAGGCACCACTGAGGAAATCGACTTTGAAGAGTGGGAGGACCTTGCCTGACTTGGTATGCGGGCTGGTTGATGATTGCTTGAATGTCGGAGCGAACAGGAGCAGGAGATTGAGCAGGGACATGTTCAGAAGCTGAAGGAGTTGTTTCTTCAGTAAGTCTAGCCCGCTTGCTAGAAGAATCGTCTATGTGACTCTTCCCTCTCTCATCATGAGCTTTTCTCTTTTGGGTATCATCATCTCTGTGGGGAATATCATGTCTTTCTTGTTCCCTTCGGCGACGTTCTTCATATGCTCGTCTCTCGTCGGCCTTCCTGATGGCCCTCTCTTCATCCAACTCTCTGTAAGAAGGAAGGTAACGCCTGTAATCATATTGGCTACACCTCCCGTAGCGCTGGAAATCATCATAGTACGAGCCGCTGCGCCCCATAGGAGAATCTGGAAATAAAATAATAAGCTTTAGAAATCTTTAAAGTACAAGAAGATAAGTGCATAGAAGTGATGAGAAATCTAAAGTGTCGTGTAACGTGTAAACTACGCGCATCGAGTTACAAACCACTCTGTGGAATAGAGGTAGTGATAACTTGAGTAGGAGGAGTTGACATCTGTTGAAAAGAAGATGTCGCCTCGATTACAGAAGTGACAGTTTTAGAAACATCATCTTTGAAAAGTTCTTGAGATGTCACAATTAAATCGCTCAACCCCTCAAAAACATCATCGCCATCTTGTTTTTTGGAGCTTGCTTTCTTAACTCCTTCACTAGTAGATTGAGGGGGTTCTTCCTCTTCAGTAACTGGGGCAAGTACAGACTTGTCAGATGGCCCCGCAACATCTTTTGGAATTGAACACTTAACTAGTGAAGTTTCTATAGAGGTTCCTCCCTGCAAGTGCTCTTTAGTGGAGACTGGGGCATCAGGAGTGCTCGTCGGAGAATCAGGAACCTCCGTTGGAACTTCATGTATTTGAGTGGAACGAGAAGAATGCAGAAGCTCAAACTGATGAAGAAGTTCTTCTGTCAATAGAAATTTTGCGCTTCTTTCTTCAGCAGCCACAGTGCTTAGCCTTTCAAAAACTGACTTATGGCTGGAATCTCTAGAAGGAGGAGGAAGTGCTGGAAAAATAAGGAATGGAATCAGCATCTAGCAATACGAACCAGGTAAAACTTAGAATAAAATTAAAGAGAAAAAAGATCTCACTTCCTACTCTCCAGTCTGCGTAAAATTCCGCGGGGCAACGAATGTAGAAGTATTGATTCAGGAATCCATGTGCACTCTCCGGCAAATCCAAAATAAGTTTGCGGTTCCGCGCACCCCTTACAAGTACAATTGAAGGATGGTCCTTGTTCTTCGCAAAAGTGTACAAGTAACAGATTTCCTCAAAACTCGGAAGACGATCAAGAGTCCTCCTGAACAGAACACACAATCCCATCAAAATAGCATAGCCATTGGGGTGCAGCTGAAAAGGAGAGATCGTCAGTCGAAGTAGGATTTGCCGGAGAAATTCATTAAAAGGAGGAATTGCTCCACTCAAGCACATTTGTCGATTAATGGCAACAAAACCGTAAGGTGGTCTATCAGCAGAGTCATTTGGTCCAGGGAGTAGAACTTCTGCCTCGGCAATGCCAAATTGAACGCATAATTGATTAAGCGCCCGCTGTTTCAAAAGGGTAGGAGTTCTTTCCGGAGGATTCTCTAGTGGAATAGCAATCGGGAAAACCCCTTCAGCGTGTTCTATCATCTCTTCTTGTTGAGACATCATTCTACATAAGCGACTGGATGTTCAGATGAGAAGGTGCACGTTTCCTAAAAAGTGTGAAGTGTTGTGCGGAACTAACAAAAACAGAAAGCAAACATAACTGAAATTAAGCTAATTGACAATTCGTCGATTATGAGATTTCAGGACTTGTTAATATAAAATTCAAGTGTAGTGTTAATGCAAACGAATCTGCTTTAATTGGATGTTTTAGTTTTGCTTTAATACTTCACTTGAATTCTTTAGTTCGCAGCATTTCGTTCACACAGTTCATGTAAGTTGATTATTCTTTGTCGACTAATCTGTCATTCGATGTGGGCAGTCAATGACAGTATATTCGTCCCATTTTTCTGCAAATGTTGTATTTAACAGGTTGACAGCTTTAAAAGTTAAAATAATCTGCAAAGAAGTACAACAAAATTCAAGTTCAAACAATTCAGCCAAGTCTTCTCAGAATTTGACAAAGTCTTAGGTCGTCCAGCGACCTAGCATAAGTCAAGGCCTCTTTAGGTCGCACTGTGTAAGTTAAAAGGTTCAAGGCAATTCGTTAGTCCTAACTCGGCCGCGACCTACAGCCTATGCCGCAAAAAACATTAGGTCGCTCATTTGTTAAGTCATCCTGCTTGAAATTCGTGTGCAAATCTGTTAAGTCCTAGGTCGTTTAAATCCCAGCGCGACCTAAAAGTTAAGTCGCAGATTCGAAGGATCCTTAGGTCGCGAGAATTTGTTAGGTCGGCCAGGTTTCTTAGGTCGCGGAGGTTTTGAAGTCGCTCAGATCTGCTAAATCGCTAGCTTCCTCCTCACGCAATCCATCTCGTCAAACTGCAACCCGATAACCCATTACCAACTGCACATAGAAATTCATCCTCCTCCTCATGAAATTCACCATCCCTTCATACCACCTGATCACTTCAAAAACAATGCAAAACATCCCCAATCCATCATAGATTCAACGCATCTCCGTGCCTTCCTAAATCAGTCAAATGACAATCAACAGTCGACCATAACAGTCACTCAAAATGAAGGACGACACGAGGAATTGAACTACGATCGGAAAATGGGGATTCATAATTCAATGGTGATTATGGTGGGATGGAGAGCAGATTCACTTACAAGATATAATGATAAAGATGAATCGGTGATTGAACGAGTTGAACTTGCTTTTGGAAGCTTGAAAATTCGTCAATGGCAGTGGGAGATTAGACCAGTAGAGTGAGAAGGAGTTCACGACCTAGCAAATTTATATGGGACAAAAAGGAGAAGGAGAATAGGCACGCGACTTAGTACAAGTCTTAGGTCACTCACGACCTAACTCGGACAGATCGAAGCACACGACCTATGGCATACGCCTGTACTTCGAGGGGCAAGTGTTAACTCCTATTTCTGAAGCGACCTAAGACTAACGCGAGTTAACGACCTAACTACAGCAGCGACCTAAGGTATTTAGCGACCTATAGGAAGTTCCAACCTAGCAACCTAAAGGCCAGAGCGACCTAAAGGATGGAGCGACCTAACGAGTTAACAGGCTACGACCTAACATGCGAGCGACCTAACTATGGAACGGTTCTAGAGACCTAACTACCCATCGACCTAAATGGAAAAGCGACCTAGCCAATTCAAGAACCTAGCGACTTAAAAAAGGCTGCGACTTAAAGATGGCTCGACCTAAAAAGGAGAACGACCTAAAAATGCTTCGCGACCTAAAGGAGGCCGCGACCTATGAAGCCTCGCGACCTAACAGGAAGGTTGCGACTCAGAAGATGTTTCGACCTATCAAGCTTTGCGACCTAAGAGTGAATGAGACCTAAAGACGGTCTCGACTTATGGAACTCTGCGACCTAACGGCATGATTGGCTTAGCGACCTAAAGCTTTCACAACCTAAAGGAGTGCTTCGACCTAAGGAAGGTCGCGACCTAAGGGATTCAGCGACCTAAGATCAGCTATGGCAACAGGAAAGTACTCGCGACCTAGGGTAGGTCGCTAACGACCTAAATGCCAGAGTAAAAAAGTTGACTATGCTGTGCCACAGGGGGATAGGTCGCTCACGACCTAGGACTTGTGCAAATCAGCATGCGTGTTCTTGTGGAAGGAGGGGCCAATGCTCTTCAGGTCGACTACAACCTACGACCTTACTTAGGTCGGTCATGACCTACGACCTTACCTAGGTCGGTCACGACCTACGACCTTACTCCGAAAAATGCCTATAAATATGACCCTAACTCCAACTAGAAAAGGACTTTTGGCTGATTTCCTTCAAACACCGTTACTCTGCTGCATTCCAAACTAATCCAATCCAACACTTGAAGCTCTCAAGATATTAAGAACGCTACAAACAACTTCAAGAAGAGATCACATACATCCAACATGGATTCGAAAACTCTCATCTCCATCGAAGTTTAAGCTACTTGTTCTAAGTATCTTGTAATTCAAAGTGTATTGTATTTGGGAAGAATTGTATCAGCTTGTAACGAGATTATTAATAAAAGTACTTAAAGTGGACGTAGGCTATACCCTAAAGCCGATCCACTATAAAATTGTTGTTGTTTACCGCTTTTCTACTATTATCTGCTTGTAATCTGTTCCCGAGTCGTCGGGTGGTGCTTTCACAATTACAACTCATACATCGGAGTGTTAGCGTTCAAATTCTAGCGTTAACAGTTGGCCTATCTTGTGTTGATATAGGATCCTTTGTAATGGTCCTCGGTACATTCTTCTAGAGATGTACTGCCGAAAGGTATTCACTTGGTCATTTGTATGGAAATCCAAACTCCGCTATGTACCTTCCATTTTGATTGTATTACCTAATTGGGCTAAATGCTGGAATTTAATCAATGTAACAATTTCCGCTATGATTAATATTATTTATATACTAGACACTAGTATATATCAGATGATTTGATATGAGATGTTTTAGTTATCGTAAGGTAAAAACATGTCTGCGTTTATGTGTGGACTTGTCTTACGAGATACTTTTGTTTTGATAAAGAAAAAGTTTGGTAATTTAATAAATTCAGTTGAGTGTGTTTCTCACGCTGGTTTACCAGACTGATCCAAGCGTTCTTCCCTTTCAATGCTCGGGTAAGACAGAGTATATTTATAGTTTTAGATTGGTGTGTTTGGAGCTTCAATAGGACAGCTGGAGATCTTCATTTCGTATATGCGTATCTATTTTGATTATTGATTATCCGCTGCATTACTTAGTTGTTTATATTATCAGCAATTGTGAGGACATGATATTATAACTGTTCAGGCTGATAACTAATGATTGATTTTTTTCAACTTTGATTAATGTTTGTATATACAGTTTCTGTTTTGTAAAGATCATTGATATGATATTATATGTTTTCCGCTACGTTGTGAGATTCTGTATTGTTCTGTTTGGTTCTATCTTCTCTCTTTCTTCTCTTCTCTTCTTCTCTCTTCTTTTCTTTCTCCTGACTTTCCGCCAGTCTTTGCTTTATGGGTCGGACATGTGTGGTTTATTGTCGATTCAGAGGGTAGCGGATTCGCTTGATTGTGTTCAGCATGATAGGGAGTTCTTGTTTTATGAATAGTTACGAAGCTTAGACTCTTACCTCTACATATCCCTAGTGTGAAAGGGTTGGTTGTAGTCGAGAGGCTGGCGGTAAAAGAAAAGCGTGAGGTATTAGTGTGAGCTATGGTGGGTATTACCCACTGGCGCGTCCCGTCACACATGGTATCAAAGCTCAGATTTTGTATCTTCCTATGCTTTGATGTGTACTTAGTATAGAAAGGGACAGTAGCACCCTAGATTGAGTTTGAGTGTATTATATATATGAGCGCGTATTTGTTAGTGATATAAAAATGTTTTATTGTGTTTTCTTATCCGTTGAGTTGTTTGTGAATTCTGGTCGGTATGTGGGACACCATGTTATTGATAGGGATTCCTAAACACTTAAACGAGGCAAGTCGACATAGTATCATTTTAAAGTGGGTAAATGAAATAATTTTATCTCGATTATATTTTGTATATAAAGGATTAATTTTTCAGGAATTATTAAAGTGTATATAAAATGAATTGTTTGGTTGTTGAAAATGTAAATATATAAAAATAAATAAAGTTGTTTGAAATATCTAAATAAAAACAACAATTGCAAAAGAATAAATTATATAAGCAAATGAATTATAAAGTACGGAATTATATATGATTCAAAATTGTGAAATAATCTTACATATAAGTAAAATGAATTTATACTAAAAATTTGAAAATTTGAATTTTTTTATTTTGAAAGATATTTTTCAAAGTTAAAGAGATTATATAATTATAAATCTAGATAAGATGAATAAATTTGAAATGATCTTATATAAGTAAAGTGAAATTGTGAAATTATATAAGTAAAAGGATTTGTAAATGTGATGTATAAATAAAAGAATTTTTAAAAGGATATAAAGCACTGAATTCACTACTGTTGCTAGGAAATAGTAAGGGTGATGACTGCAGCATCATCAGCATGATTGTGGAGTTTGTATGTGATGGATTTGCTACCAATAATAAATTAATTTAAGTTTCTTTTTTAATAAACAAATTTGAATTTAAAATCCAAGTGTAATTGATAAATATAAGTAAAATGAGTTTTGGACTTATATTATGAAATAAAACTTTAGCTTTGGTAAAGTTGAAATAAAACTTTAGCTTTGGTAAAGTTGAAATAAATGTGAGTTAGCATAATAAATATATGATTTGAAATTTAACTAAAGGAAGGTTAAATAATTCGAACTGGATTAGATAAGTTATTGAAATGAAAATTAAACTAGTAAATGATTATACAATATGAATTTGGAAGTTTGAATAATAAGTTGTATAACTTATAAAAAAATGAGAAAAGGTAAGTAAAAACAATTGTTAAAATGGTTAAATAATTTTGTTATGAAAAAAAAAATGAAATTGAATAGTGATATGAAATTTGTCTTAAGTAAAGTTAAATAAAGTAAAATTTAATTAAAATCAATTGTGAACTTGAGTGGTATAAGTGAAAGTAAACGTAAATGGAGTTGATTTTGGTATCGAAGTAAATTAATAAAGTGAATTAAATGAATGTGAATTTGAGTTATATAAGAAATTCAACTTTAACTGTATAATGAATCAGCATTAAAAATGTTGTTGTTAAGAAGTTGTGAATATGGCAAATACTAATATTCAATCTAAATTGAATAATTGAATATTAAACCAATTGAAATTAAATGTGTTAAATCAAATTGAATGTAAGCGAAGTAAATAAATTTGGTTATGATTAGATATACATTGGTTGTTAGATAGTTGTTAATTGATTGCATAGAAATTTACATGAAATTGAATTAACGAATTTGAAAGCTAAATAATTAAATCCAAATTGGAAGCAAGTGAATCTAAATAGAATTGAATTTAATTTGGACCTGAACTAACTTGAATGTAAATTAGTGAATGTAAACTAATTTAATATGAATAAATGAATGTTAGTAAAGTCCAATATTAATAAATCAAGTGTGATTTAAATTGAAAACTAGTTCAATGAATATTAATAAAAAGAGAATTTATATTGTTTTAGTTATGGATTGATTGGATAGATATGGTTTGTTGGATGATAGTTGTTTGATAGTTGGATTTGTCGCATTTGATTGCATTTGCTATATCGGCATATATAGTTGTGTATTGGTATATGTTGTATATTGATATTACTTTCATATATATACACACACACACATGTTTCTCATTGTTATTGAGTGTTTAGTAGGTGTGGATGGCGCTTCTTCGCATTTGGAGCTCGCTTTCTTGCTATATTAGCCGTATATGCTCGCTAGTTATATATAAGGTTCATATCTTAGATTACATATCGTACTTTTATACTTTTTTCCCTTCGGGATGCCTCATCCTCGTAGATGAGATGTGTGTGTGTGTGTATCTATATTGATCCTACTATGACCGAGCCGCGCAAAGGAGATGTTGGCTAATTTTTTTTGAAAATTTAAGGCGTTAGTATTTTTTTGAGATTTTGGAAAAATTTTGAAAACTAAATTTTGATTTTTGAGTAATAAAGTCAAATGATATTAGTTGATTTTGAAAAGATAACTACATATGGATTTAAAAAGTTAGTAAAGTTTTTGTAAGAAGTTTAATTAATGAATTTTGGAAAAAGTTAAAGGGTTAAATGGATTTGAAATTTAATTTGAAATATTTGTTTTGGAAATTTTTGACTTTTTCTTACTTAGTAATTTCGAGGACGAAATTCTTTTAAGTAGGTGAGAATGTAACGACCCAGAATTTCTGCCATTTGATATTCGTACATTTAACTAATTTTAAATATTCAAAAGTTAATTTTATTTGCTGAGTAGATTTTATTTCGAATATTTGGATTTAATTGGATAATTAAGTTGTTAATTTAATATTTGAAATTGTGTAAATAATTAGAAATTGAATTTAATAAGAATAGAAATGTTGTACAAAGTTGAATAAATTCTGTTTGAATTAAAATGATGTTAGAGAACTTTTAAAGTTGAATTAAAAGTTAAATTGTAGAAATTGAATATTTTAATATTTAATTGACGAGGGAAAATGGTCATTTTTCATACAGTCTCGGATTTGGACGAAACTATTTTCATTGGATCCGTAATGTTATATTATTGTAATATTTCAAATTTCGTGTCAATCGAATTTACGATTTGTCCGGGGCAAGTAAAACGCGTAGAAATTCTGTTGAGTGAAATTTTAAATTTAAATAGTTGATTCGAAAACCTATTTTTCACGTATGATCGAATTGGCTCTCGATATATATTCCATTATGTTTGGAATAGGGGAAAAAATTATAAAAACCAGGCGACAAGCTTCGTTTCGAGTTCGAAAATTTTCGAGATGAACAGTGTCGTCAAATTTTCTATAAAAGGACCTTAAATTTTCTATTTTGATAAATATTAGGGTTTTAAACCCTAGCCGCCGCCATTAACGTTCGATGGCCAGAAAAGCACGATCGTTCTTCCCTTATTATCTTCCAATCCATAAATCAATTCAAGAAAGCTCCAACACAAAAAATTATAGAGCTAAGTGAGATCTACAAATCCATATGTGGATGATCAAATTTAGTTGAGAAAATAATTGGCAATTTCAACTTGGACACCCCACATTCGTGCATGGATTATGACGCTAAGGGGCGATCGAACCTGCCATGCTCGTGACCGTGGGTGAGGCTCAGGTAGGCGCCCGCCTCGATGGCCTTTGATCGTGTTCTCGATGCTCATGATGGCCACTGCGTTCGAATTTGGTTGGGTGACATTTTGGGTTTGTTGCGTACGAAAGGAACGATGGGGAAGAAAGGGTTTATGGACCGATCTAGAACAAAGTAAAATCAATGGCCGTGATTGATTGGGTTTGAAAATAAAATTAATTTGCAAATTAATATATATTATAAAATCGTATAAACTTTGTAATGCTATATCTTTTCATACGAGGTCACTTTCACACGAAACGAATTGTGTTGGGTCCGTATTGACAAGCACTACATTATAGAGCATCATTGGGATTTATTTGAGCTAGTGTAAATTTGGGTAAAATTAAATGCTCGTTTAATTTTATTCATAATAAAACACTGCAACTGCTATTGGAATCAAAGTGAGTACGACTCACTCTTTCCGACTCGCAGATATTTTTATATAAGCGAGAAGTAATATATTTATGATGATTGATGATTTTTTGGATGATATACGATATATTATTTATGTATTGATTAGTATTTGGATATATACCTGCCTATTGTAGTAGATGACCCTATACATTCCCGTGTATGAGCGGTGACCCTTTGTACGCACGTCTGCCATGAAGCGGACATTGTACGTATATTTCTAATATGTATATTTGTTGCAGGCAACAAGTTGGAGGGATCCAACTGGATTCCTCACAAGTATTGATTTATTTATAGATGTTATGATATATGCGGTTATCATATGATATTGATGTTTTGGATGTCGTGATTGATGTATTTAGTGCTGTTGTAGCATTGGGCCTATTTGGGGAATTTTAAAAATGTTAATGTGTTGATTTCGAATTTAAAAGGATTTTGAAGTGATTTTGGAGATATACGTTTTATTGAATTTTGAAGTGTTAAAGGAAATGAATTTATTTTAAATAAATAAAGAGTTATAATTTTTATGTTATAAAAATTATGATTTTTGAGAAATATACTTAAGTATGATTTTTTAAGTTTACATATATTTTAATAACGACTTATAAATTATTAAAATGATAAGTTTATTTAAATTGAGATTTTGGATTTATTATAAATGGTATATGTAAAATTAAATTTTTGTAAATCAAAATAATGGGATTATAAATGGGTTCGGTAAGTGTTAAAATGGAGTTATAAATGTATTTTGTAAGCAAATAAGATTTATCAAATTGCGAGGTTATAAATGAATGAATTGGCAAATAAATCATATATAACTAATTTACTTATAAACTGGATTTTGGCATGTAATCGAAATATATAGAATTGTTGATAAAGTGATTTTATAAGTTGAAGTTTTTGTAATACATAAATGTGATTTATAAACATTGTTTATAAATCCGAAATCAATTGAATTTGATAAGTTAATTATTATAGTTTATTAAAGGAATTATATCCATGATTTTGGATAGTGGGTAATCCTTTAATAAAAGTGCAATAGTAAGAAATTTGATTAGGCAATAAATCCACGATTTTGGACAGTGGATTATCCTTAATATAAATGTGTAGAAATATTAATTTGGTAAACGATTTGTATTCACGATTGTGGGTAGTGAATAATATATTAATAAATGTTTTAAAATTTGATATTTTAAATAGAGTTAAATGGTTTAAAGATGTTTTAAAATGTGTTAAGTATCGAGTACATAGATTTCAACACTCATTGTTCAAATAGACGTTCGAGAAATAAGGAAATGATGGACTATAACATTGTTGTTATAGTAAATGATTTTCGATAGGAAATGTTTTTATGTAGTATATGGGATTTATATATCTATCTTATTTTCGAATCCCTATACTAGTGATTTTGGTTGTCGTAACGATGTTTCACGCAACATTCGTTATGAGCCAAAATAAAGATGTTTAACAGAATGTTTTCCTTAAAAAATAAAATATACTTAATCCTGACTATATCTTTTTAAAGATAATTTGAAGTGAATATTTGGCAAGTGAATGTAATTTACAAAAAATTAACTAAAAGGGCCTAGTGATTGTTATGGTGCTAAATATTTGTTTGTTTGTTTTGATTGTTAAATAACCGACTATCAAATTTGGTCAAAATTTTAGCTCCTCGACTTGATGTGGGAACTATTTAGTTGTACACTTAGTACGTAGCCTTCTGTATAGGCTTGATTATCATTTGTGTTGAGGATGTTGATTCGTATAGTGCGGAGTATTACTCCAATCTATCGAGCTTCCTTTTTGGCCTGAAGGTTAGTAAGTTGAAAGTTAAGGACGTGATAAGTCTAAGAGACTTAGTTTCTGTGTGAGGTTGAGAAATACTTTTGCGTTGTTGGTGCAAAGTGACCGGGATCGGTTTATTCAAAAACCACTTCGGACCAATGTATATGTGTTAACGCTAAAATTTGAACGCTAACGCCCCGGTGTATGAAGTGTAACTATGAAAGCACCACCCGATAGCTCGGGAAAAGATTATAAGCAGATAATAGCGGAAAAGCAGTAAACAACAGCAATTTTATAGTGGTTCGGCTTAAGAGAGAGCCTACGTCCACTTTGAATATCTTTATTGACGATTTGATTACAAGTCGATGCAATTACACTTTGATTACAACACACTTCGAGTTACAAGTGACTTAGAACAAGTAGCCTAAACTTCAATGTCGAACAAAATCTTTGAACTCATGTTGGACATGTATGATTTCTTCATGAAGTTCCTTGAGGCGTTCTTTGTATCTCAAAAACTTTAAGTGTTGAAGTAGTTCGGAATGCAGCAGAGTAACGGCGCTTGGAATGAATGAGCCAAAAGTCCCCCCAAATGTTGGAAGTGGTCATGTATTTATAGGAGTTTTCGGTCTTGAGTCGTGAGTCGTACCTGACTCATCGTTAACTCGTAGCCGAGTCAGGTTGGGTCGTGGACGACTCAACAGGTTGAACCCCAGCTTCGTATCAGAGCGCCTTTGATCCTCTGAATATAGAACAAGTCTTAAGTCGTATACGAGTCATTCCTATAAGTATCATGATAGCGGGCTGCGACTTAGTGACTTTAGGTCGTGGACGAGTCATGGTGAGTCGTCTCATGTTAACACGCGGCCGACCTACTGGGTTAGCTCACGGCTTGGTCCAAAGCTATGCTCCCATTAAAATGAATAACACAAGCCCTGAGTCATTCACGAGTTAACCAGTTCAACTTTCTTTGATGTTAGTATGAGTCGTACACGACTCATCATAAGTCGTATGTCGTCAACGAGTTATCTCATTATAGCATGGTATTGAACTTGTTTCTGAAGACTTAGGTCGTATCGCCTTTATGTCGCATTCCTCTTAAGTCGTAGACCTCCATAAGTCGTGACATTCCTCAGGTCGTTAATGTCTTAACTCGCAAGCCTTCCTTAACCCGTAAGATTATTTAAGTCGTAGGGTTCCTTAACTCGTAAGGTTCCATAAGTCGTAGGATTCCTTAACTCATAAGGTTCCTTAAGTCGTACAATCTCTCCTTGGGTCGTTGAGTCGTAACCCTTTAAGTCGCTTTGAGCCTTAGGTCGTTAACTTGTTAAGTCGGCGACTCGTTGAGTCGTGGGGCTTCCTGAGTCGTAGATCCTTCCTGAGCCGTTAAGCACCTTAAGTCGTGGCCCATCTCAGGCCTTAACTCGTTGACTCCTTTAACTCGTGGGCCTCTTAACTCGTAGGCTGGAACGGGGCTAACATTTGCCCCTCCAAGCACACGCTTAAGTCATAAGTCGTGTGCTTCTACTTATCATAACCCGGGTGTGTCGATTCGAGTTCCAGCTCTTCCAGATATAAAACGCTTGACTCGTTCCTCCTATCTCCCACTTCTCATTACCTATCCTCTAAACCGCATCCGCCATTAACACATCTCCAAGTTCTCACAGGCGATTCCAACTTGATTCTCCTCTGATCATCTCTGACACCTCACTACGTAAGCAATCTTGCTTCCCTTCCGATTGTCGATCATCATTAACCTATGCGCTCCGTCCTTACCTCCAATTTACTCCCTTGAGCCTTGCAAGTTTGGTCACTCTAACCATCAATGGATGTAAGGTTGTCTGATCTGATGATTTGCGTCTTGAGGCGATTTGGTGGCGTGATAAGACTAGGGTTGTTGACTGAGAGTTTATTGGGTTAATGGGTTAAAGGTTGGAAGATTAACGGGTTAGGAGTGAAATGGTTTATGGGTTAAAAGTTAGAAGGTAAACTAGTTAGGAGTTAGGTGATGAGTTGGCCAAATACAGTTGAATACTGCCTTAGGTATGACTCGGCCATTTTTGTATGATCCAGCAACCTTTGCGACTTAACCATGATCCGACCCAACATGCTTCACGACTTAAGCCTTGAGTCGTGGCCGAGATAAGACTTGGAGATTTTCTTATTACTTTGAACCAGAGCTTTTCCCTTTTTCCACGACTTACGACTTAGGGCACTGCCGACTCAAAACACCAATGACTCAAAATCGAAGTGACCTGACTTAACTTGCTTCCCAATCCTTAGGTCGTGGACGAGCTAGCCAGAGAATCGGCGATTTATCTTAACCCGTAGGAAAAAAATTTTGAGCCGTTAACGAGTTAGGACTTGCATGAATTCTGTTCGAACTTTGAACCATTGCATAAACTTTGAACTGTCGAATTTTATTGCATTCATTCACAGGTTATTTTGACTTGCAGGCTAACAATCTGTTCAATACAACATTCACAGAAAATTGGGACGAATATACTGCCATCGACCGCCCACATCAAATGACAGATTAGTTAATAACAGATAATTAACTTAAATAAATCGTGTGAACGAAGTGCTATCGATTTCAAGTAGAATATTAAAGCAACACTGAAATAGTCAATTGAAACTGACCAGCCTGCACTAATATTATGCTTGAACTTTAAATTAACAAGTTCTGAAATTACCGTAGTCTATCAATCGTCGACCAGTTTAATTCCAGTTATATTTACTTGTTATTTTTATTAGTTTTGCACGACACTTCACATTTTTAGGAAACGTGCACCTTCATATTTGAATATCCAGTTACTTGTGTAGAATGACTTCTCAGCAAGAGGATGCAACAGTTCAGACTAGAGAGGCAACTGTTTTTCCGGCTCCACTAGTTAATCCTCCCGAAAGAGCCCCTACCACACTATCATACAAAGTTTTTCGCCAGTTGTGTGGTCAGTTCGGCATTGCTGAATCAGATGCTATTTTTCCCGAAAGAAGTAATACTGCCGACGTGGCACCTCCCGGCTTTGTGACAGTTAATCGTCAAATGTGCCTGAACGGGGCCATCCCTCCTTTCAACAACTTTCTCGAGCATCTTCTTCGTCGACTGGCCATTTCTCCATCCCAGCTGCACCCCAATGGCTATGCCATCCTAATGGGGTTGTGCGTGTTATTTAGGAGAACGTTTAATCGACTTCCGGACTTTGACGAAATCTGTTACTTATGCTCCTTTACCCGGACCAAAGATCATCCTTCCATTACCGTTGTGAGAAGTGCTCGAAACCGCAAATTAATCGTTGGCCTTCCCGACACTGCTCACGGGTTTCTGACCCAGTTCTTCTTTGTTCGATGCCCCCCGGGGTTCTATGCTGTGTGGAGGGAAGGAAGTGAGATCGTCTATCTTTACTTCTTCTATTCTTCGAGTTTTGCGAATTCTGAACTATCAAGTGCTAACTTTGTTTTTCCATTTCAGCGCTCCCCCCTTCATCTAAAGATCCCAGCCACAAGCCAACTTTAGAGAGGCTCATGGCTATCCCAATTGAAGAGCGGGACATAAAATTTCTGTTGAATGACGAATTCCTTCATCAGTTTGGACTCCTTCACCCTTCTCATTCCACTCAGCTTTGTGAAGTTCCCGATTCTCCAGCGGAAGCTGAAAAGCTTATGCCAAAAGATCCTTCCACTGAAACTTTACTGGTGAAGTGCCCCACTCTCACTGATGTTGTGGGGCCGTCTAGCAATTTGACACTTGCCCCAGTTATCGAAGAGGAAGAACCTCCACGATCTTCCGGGAGATCTGCCGACGAAGGAGTTGAGAAAGCAAGTCCCAAAAAGCATGATGGTGATGATGTTTTTGGGGGGTTGAGCGACCTAATTGTGACCTCACAAGAACTTTTTAAAGATGATGTTTCCAAAACTATATCTCCTGTAATCGAGGCGACATCTTCTCTACAACAAATGCCAACTCCTCCTACTCAAGTTATCACCACTTCTACTCCACAGAGTGGTCTGTAGCTTGATGCGTGTAGTTTACACACATTACACAACACTTAGGATTTTTCAGCACTTGTTTGTGTTTGACTTCTTTTCTCCAAGGAGCAGAGAGCTGCACGAAAAGCTAGAGAGAGGAGAGAATATGAAGAACGTCATGGTGGGATAGATGTGCGACATGAGTCTTCTTCAAGAGGTGATGACTCCCACAAACGTAAAACACATGATGGTCGGGGGAAGAGCCACATTGTTGAGGACCCAAGCAAGCGGGCCAAGCCTAGTGAGAAGCACGCATCTGCAATATCTGAAAAGTTTGACGCTCCCATCTCAATCGACATTCCTTCCAAATCCCCTGCTCTTGAAGGAAGCGCTATTCAAACACTTCTTAATAGGCCTTCATATCGTGTTGAAAGGGGCCCACCGACCCTACAGAGCCGGTTTCCGAATTGGTGTTTAAAGGGAGTTCGCTTCGATCTTGATTTAGTTCCCATTGATAAAGAAGCCATGTACCAAAATCTTGATGCCGTCAGACTTGATATTGAAAGAATGTTTGGATGGCAAAAGCTCGTTGATGAACTCCAAAGGGTCAATCGGGCCAATATCGAGGCGATGCTAACCATGGAGAACGATAAGTCGGAATGGCAGAAGATTCTTGACCAGCACAACATTGAGATGAAAAACATAACTGAGTATAACGAGAAACTTGAAGCTGAAGTCAAGCAGCTTAAAGACGATCTTGCCACCTCTTCTAACACTTATACTCAATGGGAAGAGGTGTTACAAAAACAAGTGCGGGACGCACATGCTGGCCAAAGAGATGCCGAAGCTAAAGTTGAGAGGCTAGAAGAGGTTGTAGAGAATTACTGCACCGATGCCGCTCAGTTGCGAAGTAAAATGAGCGCCCAAGACATGGAGATTGAAGCATTAAAAGCTCAACTTGCTAAAACCGAAAAAGAACGAGATGAGGCCATGGCTGGTAAAATCGCAACTGAAGAATCTATTCAAGCCATGGAAGCCAACGTCAGTTCAACTTTATTTGACTTTTACTTGCACAGCGTCTTAGGGCATGGTAGTCTCTCTTTTCTCGGTCCTAAATATGAAATCACTTTGGCTGAAGTGTGGGAAGCTGCTCTCGACATGTTCAAAGGCGCCGGGTATACCGAGGAAGAGCTTGAGGCGCGCTACCTAGATGAGGAAACTCGCGCTGCTCTTGTGAAGGGAAGAGAGCAACTTGCCAGAGTGCGGACTGGGATGGCGGAAGAGGAATGTTCTGAAAAAGAACTACCACCTACT
Source organism: Allium cepa (assembly GCA_030765085.1). NCBI lineage: Eukaryota > Viridiplantae > Streptophyta > Magnoliopsida > Asparagales > Amaryllidaceae > Allium > Allium cepa. The sequence continues at coordinate 607,180,049 of CM060937.1, forward strand.
ACCTCCGAACGTCCTTTAGTTTCTCCTGAAGTTGACATCATAGGTTCCAGTGCTCATTCCCCGCCTCCTACAAGAACCGGGGTAATTACCCCTACTGATGATGAGGCTTTGGAGGATATTGGAGCTCAAAATTATGAGATTGAACTAACGAAGCAAATATCTTCAGGTAATTTTGACATTGGTCCGATTCAGGTGGATTGCCTGCTTGCTCCTCAAAAGTTTGATTAGCTTCTCGATTACTTCTTGAATCTCGACGAACCCATGTCTCCCTTCTTTTGGGGAGATACTAATATTTTTAATTTCTCTTCTTCTGCAGTTGAAACACCAAGTGCTGTGCAAACTTCGCCTCCTCCGGTTATCCTTCCACCGTCTCTTCAGGTGGCTCCTCCTTCTGCTTCACAGCCCGGGTCACAAGAGGAGCAAATAGAGGCTCTTCATGGCTTAGATGACCCTATCGCTTCGCAAGAGCAGAAAGACGAGGGACTTGAGGGAGGTGAGATATCTCCGGAGCGGACTCCTTTTGATGACATAATTTTGTCTGCTCTTGCTACTCCAGGGAGTGAGTCTTCTTCGAAGAGGAGAAAGAAGCACGGAACATCGAAGAGGAGGGGGAAGAAAATCATTGCTACTGAAGAGGAACCGGAAGTTGCACCGGTTGCACCTCCCTCCCCTTCTTCCCTTATGCCTACAGACCGACCTGAAAAGCTAGCCATTCGGCCGGGTAAAGGGTCCAAAGGTGGAAAGAAGAAATGAAGATTTTAGCTTCTTGTCTTTTGCATGTACTGGTCGAGAATTGTGCGGGTACCGGCCCCTGCTTTTTATTTTGAAACTTGTATCTGCAATACAATTGAATAAAATGATCCTTTATTTGTACAGACTCCTGTTTGAATTTGATAATGCATTTATTATTCATTTTTGCACAAGTTTATTTACGTGATATTGCAGCGGGCTTATGGCATGTTGTTTGAGCATTACTTTTGCCGATGTGGCTATACCATATTGTATGTAATTATACCATGTTGCCCCCATACCATAAGCTTGCTGCAATATTTTATACTTCGAGGGGACTTGCATTCTTATTTTCTGAAGAATAATTACTTCATTCTTGAAGAAATTTTTCGTAGAGTACAACTCCCTTCATATAAGTTTTTACGATATTTTATACTTCGAGGGGACTTGCACTCTTATTTTCTGAAGAATAATTATTTCATTCTTGAAGAAATTTTTCATAGAGTACAATTCCCTTCATATAAGTTTTTACGCTTTGTCCTTCGAAGAAATCACTTTTTCTTTTGCTTATGTACACATTTTACCAAGTGAATTCTTCTATGAGGTAAAGCGGGCCTCTGAAGGGTACTTTAACTTTCCTCTTTTTTTTTTTTTTTTTTTTTTTTTGAGGAAGGTTATTTTCCGGAATAGGTAAATCACTCTTCCTTTGAAAGTTAAAGTGTGCTCTTGATGAGGATTTTTTTTTTCTTACATAGAAAGTTGTACCTCTGAGGAGGGATTTTTTCACGTTTCAACACTTGGAAGTTTTATTTCAATCTCGGTGAAACGTGTACCTCCAAAGAGTTGTGCCTTTGAAGGAAGCCTTTTCACGTTTCAATACTTGGAAGTTTTATTTCAATCTCGGTGAAACGTGGGCTTCCGAAGAGGTCTTTCTTCTTGATTGTGTCTCCGGGAGGAGGTTTTTTCATTTCTGCCTCTCGGAAGAGGTCTTTCTGTCTTATTGTGCCTCTGGGAAGAGGTCTTTCTGTTTCTGCCCCTTGGGAGAGGCCCTTTTTTTTGCGCATTTCAACTCTGGCGAAGTGAAATTCCGAAGAGCGGCTGTTACACTTCAACTCCTGGTGAAATGGGCCTCCGAAGAGGGCTTTTACTTTGTTTTACATTTCAACTGTGGTGAAGTGAAATTCCGAAGAGCGGTTGTAACACTTCAACTCCTGGTGAAATGGGCCTCCGAAGAGGGCTTTTACTTTGTTTTACATTTCAACTCTGGTGAAGTGAAATTCCGAAGAGCGGTTGTAACACTTCAACTCTTGGTGAAATGGGCCTCCGAAGATTGCCTGGAAGTTACTCTCTCGTGGTTGGAGGGTCATGACTCCTCCAATCTTTTTTGGTTGAGTAGTGAACTTTCTTTTTTGCGGCATATGCTTCGTTAGAGGTCTTTATCCTCCGAAGAGTTGTGCCTCCGAAGAGGACTTGTGCCTCCGAAGAGGGCTTTAGCTGTTCCTTGTCCACTTGCTTACGCCTTTTCAGTGATCCTCTATTTTTTTATTTTTTTTAAACTTGCACTCCCTTCTCTTACAAGTAGCTTGTTTAATCCAAAGAAGTGTACTTCATTGCTAGGCCAGTTCACGAGAACGGACATAAGCTTCTTAATTGGATGTTTGTTTGTTCAAACTTCTCAATTTATTAGCTAAAGCCCGTTTTCGGCGAAATCATTGACCGTTCAATTGAAGCACTTCTTATCTAGGATTTAAGCTCGGGAATTTTGCAACTTGGAATCTGTTTGTTGAATGATAACAAGGATCACTTGGTCTTGTAATGTGCAAGTTTTGTTTTCGTTGCATTTATAATTCTTTCTACAATATTTCAACAAAGCTATCAAGTAAAGTATGGACGCAAGTGATTGCTGTTCCAAGCTCTTGGAATTTGATCTCCTTCGACAGTAGTGAGTTTGAATGTGCCGTCCAGAAGCTTTTGACCTATGACATATGCTCCTTCCCAATTTGGCCCAAACACACCTGTTGCTGTCATAATTCTCTTTAGGACTAGATCTCCAATTTCAAATCTGCGTTGGCGAACTTTGGAATTGAAATGTCTGGCTATCCTTTGCCGATGAGATGCGATTCTGAGCTCAGCCTCTTCTCTTTTTTCATCAAGGAGATCTAGTGCCTCAAGCTGTAGTTTCTCATTCTCCGCTTGATTGAAATGGATTCTTCTATGTGAAGGGACCTCTGTTTCTACCGGAATCATTGCCTCTGATCCGTTTGCCAATGAAAACGGAGTATGCCTAGTCGCAGTTTTGTGGGTAGTTCTGTAGGCCCATAGTGCCAGCGGTAGCTTATCGACCCAACCACCTTTTGCTCTCTCAAGTTGCTTCTTGATGGTTGACTTGATAATTTTATTTACTTCTTCCACTTGCCCGTTTGCCTGCGGATGGGCTACTGCTGAGAAGCTCTTTCGGATTTTGAATCGTTTGCAAAAATCTTGGAATTCTTCACTTTCAAACTGAGTACCAATGTCTGTAATTATTTTTTGAGGCACACCGTATCTGCAAATGATACTTTTAGTCACAAAACTTCTCATCTTTTTTGAGGTGATGGTAGCCAGTGGTTCAGCTTCTGCCCACTTAGTAAAATAATCTACAGCAACAATGGCATATTAAATTCCGAATTTGGCAGTTGGTAACGGTCCTATGAGGTCTATCCCCCATATTGCAAACGGCCACGGACTGACCATCTGTGTGAGTTCAGTGGAAGGAGCTCTAGGGATTTTGGCGAATCTTTGGCATCTGTCACATTTTCGGGAATAGTCTGCCGCATCTCGATTAATTTCTGGCCAAAAATACCCGTATCGGAAAATATTTTTCGCTAAAGTTTGACCACCTAAATGATCACCACATTCTCCCCCATGCACTTCAGCTAGGATTGTTTTGGACTCTTCCCTGGATACACATCGAAGTAGCGGCAATGAGAATCCCCGTCTGTATAACTGGCCATCCTGGACTATATAGCGAGAGGCTTTCCTCAGTAGCTTCTTCCGTTCTTTTGAACTTTCCGGTAAAGATCCATTGAGCAGATATTCTGTTATTGGAGTCATCCATGATTCTTGCTCTTGAGACACGCTCATGATCCAATCAATATCCATCTCATCAATGCTTGGGGCCGACAGGATCTCCAATGGAGTTAACCCCAGAAATTGAGCTTCGCCTGTGCTAGTATCTTTGCGAGAGAATCTTCTTTCATGTTTTCTTCTCGAGGAATGTGACTTATCATGTAATGATCGAAATCACCCAGGAGTTCCCAAGCCTTTGACAAGTAGGCGGGCAGATTCCCCTCTTTCGCTTGGAATTCCTTCTTGACTTGGCATACAATAAGTTGAGAATCACTGAAGATCTGTAATGCACGGATGTTTAGTTCTTTAGCAATCCTTAGGCCAGCGATAAGAGATTCGTATTCTGCTTCATTGTTTGTTGAAGGAAATTCCAATCTTAGTGCATAGCATAACGATCGACCTTCAGGGGTCTCGAGTACAACTCCGGCTCCAGAACAGTAGTCGTTTCTTGCGCCATCGACATATAACTTATATTGGATTGGGGAATCGTCGATCGTTTCCTCCTCACTGTTACCCTTATCTGTGAATTCTGCGATGAAATCCGCTAAAGCTTGTCCATTGATTGCTTTTCTGGGATGATAAGTTGTTAACCCCGTTCCAGCCTACAAGTTAAGGGGCCCACGAGTTAAAGGAGTCAACGAGTTAAGGCCTGGGATGGGCCACGACTTAAGGTGTTTAACGGCTCAGGAAGGATCTACGACTCAGGAAGCCTCACGACTCATCGAGTCACCGACTCAACAAGTTAATGACCTAAAGCTCAAAGCGACTTAAAGGGTTACGACTCAAGGGGTTAACGAATCATGGTAAGCAGCGACTCAGAGTTGACAACGACTCAGTGGATCAACGACTCAACGACTTGAAGGAGCAGAGTGGCTTAACTAGTTAACGGCTCACAAGACAGACCGACTCAATGCATTACCGACTCATCAAAGGTATTGCCACAGCAACTCAACAAGTCCACGACTCATCACAAGAAACGACTCAAGAGGATTGACGACCTAAGAAATGACTTAATGACTCATAACTCAGGATGACTCGTCCGCGACTTAAAGCCATTGAGTCGTATTCCGTTGCCACAATGCATGCCCCAGTGAGAGTTGACTCGCCAACGACTCAGGACTTGGCTTAGAATCCAGCAAGAGAATGAGCTAGTGAGAAGACCAAATGCTTAATCAGATAAGCCGGCCACGACTCAACTTGACTCGGCCACGGCTTAGCCTGAGTCGGTCACGACTCAGGACTTGGGCGAAAAATTTCTATCCAGATGTGCCTATAAATACATGGCCACCCCCAACATTCAGGGGACTTTTGGCTCATTCATTTCAAGCGCCGTTACTCTGCTGCATTCTGAACTACTTCAACACCTTCAAGGAACTTCACGAAGAAATCAAACATGTCTAACATGTGTTCAAAGATTTGGATCGACATTGAAGTTTAGGCTACTTGTTCTAAGTCACTTGAAACTCAAAGTGTATTGTAATCAAAGTGTAACTGCATTGACTTGTAATCAAATCGTCAATAAAGACATTCAAACTGGACGTAGGCTCTCTCTTAAGCCGAACCACTATAAAATTGCTGTTGTTTACTGTTTTTTCACTATTATCCGCTTATAATCTGTTCCCGAGCTATCGGGTGGTGCTTTCACAATCTCACTTCATACACCGGGGTGTTAGCGTCCAAATTTTAGCGTTAACATTTTTGGTGCTTTCACTGAGAACTGAACTCAGGTGAGTTATCATCATTGCTTCACAGAGGTTTGTAGAGAGAATTTCCTTAAAAACCAGAAGTCTATCCGAGATTATGGCTCCTGGAAGGAAAAGTAGATCTGTCAGATCTGGGAATATTCAAGAGGGAACCTCCGCTTCCCCTATATCGAATCAAGCCACTCCAGCTGTCGGAGTTACAAAGGCAGAGCTGGATGCTGCAATCTTAGGGCTGAACCAACAGATCAACGCCCAAAATGCACAATTCGAGGCTCAGAATGCCCAGAATGCCCTAATTCTGAATAGGTTGAACGATTTGCTTGGGGCAAACCGTCAACCGGCAGGTAATGAAAGGAATTTTGCTTGCAACATTCATGAGGATGAAGAAAGGAATGCTCCTGAAAGGGCTGCTAGCCCCTTTGAACAAACACTTCCTGAGGTTGGTGGATCTAGAACTCGACATGATGAGGAGTATTTTTCTGGAATGGTCCGACAAATTATGAAAGAGAGTATGCAGAGGGTTGAAGACGAGAAAGAATGGGGTTTTGCCCCAAGTAAAACTCCATTTACTGAGAAAATCCTAAAGGCTGAATTCCCAAGGAAGTTTGTCCCTCCAACCATTCCAGCTTACAAGGGGACAAGTGATCCGAACGAATTCTTATACAAGTATGATTGGCACATGACAGGTGTCAGAGCCTCCGATGAAATAAAGTGCCGATATTTTCTTGTGTATCTCGAAGGTGTAGCTCTGCTTTGGTTCACCAAGCTTCCAGTCCGATCTATAGATCAGTTTTCTGACTTAACCTGGAAATTCAAGGAGCAGTTCAGACTATATGCCTCAAAAGCCAAGGATATCATTTCACTGTCGAGTTTGGAACAGAATCCTGTTGAATCTATCAGATCTTTCTTAAACCGCTTTAATATAGCACTAGCTGAGGTGGACAATGCAGAACCGCGAATGATATTGACTTATCTGATGAGGGCTATCGACAAGTCAAGCGAATTTGGGAAATGGCTAAACATGAAGGAACCAAATTCCCTTGAAAAATTCTATAAAAAAGCAGATGAATTCATACGCTTGGAAAGCCGTCCCGTACCGGTAAAGACAGTATTGGAAAAAGCTGAAGATAACACTGTTGCTCCACGCAAGAATGAATCTGTAGGGCAAAAAAGGGAAAATAACAATGGGAAGAAACAGAGTAATCTGAAGAAGCCCCGATCCTTCAAGCCATCAGAGTATACTCCTTTATCAGATACGCCAGAGCGCATCTACCTTGCCACTAAAGATTCTGTTGACTTTCCTAAACCTCCTCCTCTAAGGACCGGGAAAAAGGCTATACAGAGTGGGAAGTTCTGCCGCTTCCATAATCAACCCGGTCACGAGACCGACGAATGCCGCCAGTTGAAAAATCTGTTTGAAGAATTGCTAAGGGAAAACAAACTGCAGCAATTTGTGAAAAAGAATAGCAACAATCCTGCTTCATCTAGTCGGGGGCAACAGGCTCCTACTCATCAGCCTAGGACGAGTGAGAAGGCTGTAGGGCATGAATCTGGAAGGCCCATTATCAATGTCATTACAGGAGGACCTCACCCAGCAGGCAGAAGCTGGGGTGAGATGGAAAGGTATACCCGAGCTTTAAAGTATGTACCGACCGAGGAAGATGTATTCGTTTTGGAAGGTGCTACGCCCTTGAAGCAACAAAGAACTTTCGATGATGATATTGTGTTCAAAGCTAGGGATTCCGCAGGTATTGAAGCTCCTACCTTGGATCCCTTAGTCATCTCGGCTGGTATCGGGCCAGCTATTGTCAGAAGAGTTCTCATTGATTGTGGTGCATCCTGCAATATCCTCTTCAAGAAAACATTCGACCAAATGAAGATCCCTATGGCTGATGTGCAAGCCTCATTGCAGAAAATTGCCGACTTCACTGGGGAGCCAAAGCAGCCGGTAGGAACCATTGATTTGTTTGTGGAACTTGGAGAAGGAGAGAGAAAAATGGTCCGCAAGCAAACTTTTGTGATTGTCGACGAATTTTCTGCTTACAATGCTTTCCTTGGTCGTCCAACTCTGGCAGCGTTCAAAGCTGTTCTTGCCCCGTGGTGCCTCACTATTAAATTCCCTACAGACAATGGAGTAGGAGTTATAAAAGGGGATCAAAATGCTGGGCGAGAGTGTTATCTGACAGAGCTACGAGAAACCAGAAAAAGAGAAATGGGAAAGAATGCGGCAGCCCCAGTCCGCATCAAAGAACCAGCCTTGTAGCAATTACAGGGCGGACCCTGCACTGGCGAGCACAGCGGAGCAAGGAAAGAGATGGACCCTAGAAAAGTCAGTGCAGGGGAAAATAGAGTGGTACCAGTGGAAACGACAATACCAATACCTGTTGACCCAAAGGACCCAAACAAGGTGTTGAATGTGGGTTCACAACTTAATACGTCAATTCAGAATATCTTAATATCTTTTTTAAAGGCAAATCTAGATGTTTTTGCTTGGACTCATGCCGATATGTGCGGAATATCCCCAGAAGTTGCAGTACACGCTCTAAATATTGATCCAAAATTTACACCTGTGAAACAGAAAAGGAGAACTCAAGGTCCAGAAAGGTCGGCGGCATTAAAAGAAGAAGTTGATCGGCTCATGGAGAATAATTTTATCAAAAAATCTACCTATCCGAATTGGGTTTCAAATCCAGTGCTGGTTAAGAAAGCCAACGGAAAATGGAGAGTATGCATCGATATTTCAGATCTAAACAAGGCCTGCCCCAAAGACTGCTTCCCATTACCCAGAATCGACCAACTGGTAGACGGAACAGCGGGACACGAATTGTTATCTTTTATGGATGCTTACTCCGGATATAACCAGATCATGATGCATGAGCCAGATCAGGAGGACACGAGCTTTATCACCGACACTGGTCTTTACTGCTACAGAGTTATGCCCTTCGGCTTGAAGAATGCAGGGGCAACATACCAAAGACTTGTTAATGCTATGTTCAAACCGCAACTGGGCAAGACTATGGAAGTCTACGTCGATGACATGTTAGTAAAGTCTAAGAAAGTAGTGGATCACATAGAACACTTAGCAGACATGTTCGCAGTCCTCCGAAAATACAGAATGAAGCTCAATCCTTTAAAATGTTCATTTGGAGTGGAATCCGGCAAGTTTTTAGGTTTCATCGTGAGCGCTAGGGGCATTGAGGCCAGTCCAGCTCAAATTACTGCACTGAAAGAAGTCAAAGCCCCTAGAACAAAGAAGGAATTGCAAAGTCTCAATGGAAAAGTCGCCGCCTTGAGTCGGTTCATTTCCAAAGCCATAGATAAATGCATCCCATTCTTTGATGCCCTAAAGAAAGGAAAGAAAAACTTCGATTGGACTCCCGAATGCCAAAAAGCCTTTGATGAATTGATTCGCCATATTGAAACGCCTCCAATACTTTCTAGGCCTGGCGATGGCGAGGATCTTCTTATATACTTGGCAGTATCATCTCATGCTTTAAGTGCAGCGCTGATACGAGAAGACAAAAGGATTCAACATCCAGTTTACTATATCAGCAAAAGACTCACTGGGGCAGAGATGAATTACTCTAAGTTGGAAAAACTCGCCTATTGCCTACTAATTGCATCTAGGAAGTTGAGGCAATATTTTCAAGCTCATCCTATCAGAGTCCTCACTGATCAACCTTTAAAGCAAGTCCTGTTTCGCCCTGAGACTTCGGGTCGTCTTCTAAAGTGGAATATTGAACTCAGTCAGTATGACATCACTTATCATCCCCGAAAAGCAATCAATGGACAAGCTTTAGCGGATTTCATCGCAGAATTCACAGATAAGGGTAACAGTGAGGAGGAAACGGTCGACGATTCCCCAATCCAATGGAAGTTATATGTCGATGGTGCGAGAAACGACTACTGTTCTGGAGCCGGAATTGTACTTGAGACCCCTGAAGGCCGATCATTATGCTATGCACTAAGATTGGAATTTCCTTCAACAAACAATGAAGCAGAATACGAAGCCCTTATCGCTGGCTTAAGGATTGCTAAAGAATTAAACATCCGAGCGTTACAGATATTCAGTGATTCTCAGCTTATTGTATGCCAAGTCAAAAAGGAATTCCAAGCAAAAGGGGGGAATCTGCCCGCCTACTTGTCAAAAGCTTGGGAACTCCTGGGTGATTCCGATCATTACATGATAAGTCACATTCCTCGAGAAGAAAACATGAAAGCAGATTCTCTCGCAAAGTATTCTAGCACAGGCGAAGCTTAATTTCTGGGGTTAACTCCAGTGGAGGTCCTATCGACTCCTAGCATTGATGAGATGGACATTGATTGGATCATGAGCATGTCTCAAGAGCAAGAATCATGGATGACTCCGATAACAGAATATCTTCTCAATGGATCCTTACCAGGGAACTCAAAAGAATGACAAAAGCTACTGAGAAAAGCCTCTCGATATATAATCCAGGATGGCCGATTATACAGACGGGGATTCTCAAGGCCATTACTTCGATGTGTATCCAGGGAAGAGTCCAAAGCAATCCTAGCGGAGGTACATGGAGGAGAATGTGGTGATCATTCAGGTGGCCAAACATTAGCAAAGAAAATTCTCCGATACGAATATTTTTGGCAAGAAATTAATCGAGATGCAGTAGAGTATTCCCGAAAATGTGACAGATGCCAAAGATTCGCCAAAATCCGAGAGCTCCTTCCACTGAACTCACACAGATGGTCAGTCCATGGCCGTTTGCAATATGGGGGATAGACCTTATAGGACCGTTACCAACTGCCAAATCTGGAATTAAATATGCCATTGTTGCTGTAGATTATTTTACTAAGTGGACAGAAGCTGAACCACTGGCTACTATCACCTCAAAGAAGATGATAAGTTTTGTCACTAAAAACATCATTTGAAGATACGGTGTGCCTCAAAAAATAATTACAGACAATGGTACTCAGTTTGAAAGTGAAGAATTCCAAGATTTTTGCAAGCGATTCAAAATCCGGAAAAGCTTCTCAGCAGTGGCTCATCCGCAGGCAAACGGGCAAGTGGAAGCCGTGAACAAAATTATTAAGTCAACCATCAAAAAGCAACTTGAAAGAGCAAAAGGTGGTAGGGTCGATAAGCTACCACTGGCACTATGGGCATACGGAACCACTCACAAAACTGTGACTGGGCACACCCCGTTTTCATTAGCATACGGGTCAGAGGCAATGATTCCGGTAGAAATAGAGGTCCCTTCACATAGAAGAATCCATTTCAATCAAGCAGAAAACGAAAAGCTACAGCTTGAAGCGCTAGATCTCCTCGATGAAAGAAGAGACGAGGCTAATCTCAGAATTGCAGCTCATCAGCAAAGGATAGCCAGACATCTCAATTCCAAAGTTCGCCAACGCAACTTTGAGATTGGAGACCTAGTCCTGAAGAGAATTATGATAGCGACAGGTGTGTTTGGGCCAAATTCGGAAGGACCATATGTCATAGGTCAGAAGCTTCTTGACGGCACATTCAAACTCACTACTGTTGAAGGAGATCAAATTCCAAGGGCATGGAACAGCAATCATTTGCGTCCATACTTTACTTGAAAATTTTGTTGAAATATTGTGAAAAGAATTATGAATGTATGATTCTTGTAATTGAAGGCAATTGTAAAACTGATGCAAGTAAATAATAAAAAAATATAAAGTGGATGTAGGCCCAATTTCCTGTCCGAACCACTATAAATCTTATGTTCCTTATTATTATTACATGTTTGCTTTATTTTCGATATAAAAAGTACATAGAATGTATTGCTGAAATGTCGATTTAAATTTTTGCAGACAATGGAAGTGAAACTTGCACATAATAAGACCAAGTGATTCTCGCCAAATTTCAAGTCACAAAAGCTCCAAATTCAAATCCTAGATAGGAAGTACTTCAATTGAACGGCCTATGATTTCGACAGAAACGGGCCTTTGCTAATAAATTGAGATCGTTTGAACAAACAAACAAACATCCAATTAAGAAGCTGATGCTCGTTCTCACGAACTTGCCTGACAATGAAGTACACTTCCTTGGATTAAACAAGTTACTTGTAAGAAAAGGGAATGAAAGAATTTAAAAAAAAAAAAAAGAGGATCGCTGAAAAGGCTTAAGCAAGTGGACAAGGGAACAACCAAAGCCATCACCGGCAGCACAAGTCCTCTTCGGAGGAGCAACTCTTCGGAGGATAAAGACCTCTAATGGATCATACGCCACAAAAAAGAAAGTTCTCTACTCAACAAAAAAGATTGGAGGAGTCATGACCCTCCAACCATGAGAGAGTAACTTCCAGGCGATGAAAACCCTCTCTGAGGCACATTTCACCAGGAGTTGAAGTGTAACGACCGCTCTTCGGAATTTCACTTCACCAGAGTCGAAATGCAAACAAAATAAAGACCTCTTCGGAGGCCCATTTCACCAGGAGTTGAAGTGTAACGACCGCTCTTCGGAATTTCACTTCACCAGAGTTGAAATGCAAACAAAATAAAGACCTCTTCGGAGGCCCATTTCACCAGGAGTTGAAGTGTTACGACCGCTCTTCGGAATTTCACTTCACCAGAGTTGAAATGCAAACAAAATAAAGACCTCTTCGGAGGCACATTTCACCAGGAGTTGAAGTGTAACAGCCGCTCTTCGGAATTTCACTTCACCAAAGTTGAAATGCAAAACAAAATAAAGACCTTTCTGGAAGTCCACGTTTCACCGAGATTAAAATAAAACTTCCAAGTGTTGAAACGTGAAAAGGCTTTCTTCAAAGGCACAACTCTTTGGAGGTACACGTTTCACCAAGATTGAAATAAAACTTCCAAGTGTTGAAACGTGAAAAATCCCTCCTCAGAGGTACAACCCCCTCCCGGGGACACAATCAAAAAGAAAGACCTCTTCGGAAGCCCACGTTTCACCGAGATTGAAATAAAACTTCCAAGTGTTGAAACGTGAAAATGCTTTCTTCAAAGGCACAACTCTTTGGAGGTACACATTTCACCAAGATTGAAATAAAACTTCCAAGTGTTGAAACGCGAAAAATCCCTCCTCAGGGGTACAAATTTCTATTTTAAAAAAAAAATCCTCATCAAGGGCATACTTTAACTTTCAAATGAAGAGTGATTTACCTATTCTAGAAAATAACCTTCCTCAAAAAAAAAAAAAAAAAAAAGAGGGAAGAAAGTTAAAGTACCCTTCAGAGGCCCGCTTTGCCACATAGAAGAATTCACTTGGCGAAATGCGTACATAAGCAAAAGAAAAAAAAAAAGTGATTTCTTCGAAGGACAAAGCGTAAAAACTTATATGAAGGAAGTTGTACTCTACGAAAAATTTCTTCAAGAATGAAGTAATTATTCTTCAGAAAATAAGAGTGCAAGTCCCCTCAAAGTATAAAATATTGCAGCAAGCTTATGGTATGGGGGCAACATGGTATAGTTACATACAAAATGGTATAGCTACATCGGTAAAGTACGCTCAAACAACATACCACAAGTTCACCGCAATATCATATAAATAAACTTGTGCAAAAATGAATAATAAATGCATTCTCAAATCCAAACAAGAGTCTGTACAAATAAAGGATCATTTTATTCAATTGCAGATACAGGTTTCAAAATAAAAAAGCAGGGGCCGGTGCCTGCACAACATCCGACCATTACACAAAAAAGGAATCAAAAAGCCCGAAGCCCGACTCTTCACTTCTTCTTACCACTTTTGGACCCTTTGCCCGACCGAATGATTAGTTTTTCAGGTCTATCTATAGGCATAAGGGAAGAAGGAGAGGGAGGTGCAACCAGTGCAACTTCCGGTTCTTCTTCAGTAGCAATGATTTTCTTCCCCCTCCTCTTCGATGTTCCGTGCTTCTTTCTTCTCTTCGAAGAAGACTCACTCCCTGGAGTAACAAGAGCGGACAAAACTACGTCATCAGAAGGAGTCCGTTCCGGAGAGATCTCGCCTCCTTCAAGTCCCTCGTCTTTCTGCTCTTGCGAAGCGATAGGGTCATCCAAGCCATGAAGAGCCTCAATTTGCTCCTCTTGTGACCCGGGCTGTGAAGCAGAAGGAGGAGTCACCTGAAGAGACGGAGGAGGGATAACCGGAGGAGGTGAAGTCTGCACAGCACTTGGTGTTTCAATTGCAGAAGAAGAGAAATTAAAAATATTAGTATCTCCCCAAAAGAAGGGAGATTTGGGTTCGTCGAGATTCAAGAAGTAATCGAGAAGCTCATCAAACTTTTGAGGAGCAAGCAGGCGATCCACCTGAATCGGACCAATGTCAAAATTACCTGAAGATGTTTGCTTCGTTAGGTCAATCTCATAATTTTGAGCCCCGATATCCTCCAAAGCCTCATCATCAGTAGGTGTAATTACCCCGGTTTTTGTAGGAGGCAGCAAATGAGCACTGGAACCTGTGATGTCAACTTCAGAAGAAACTAAAAGACGTTCAGAGGTGGTAGGTGGTATTTCTTTTTCAGAACGTTCCCCTTCCGCCATTCCGGCCCGCACTCTGGCGGGTAGCTCTTTTCCCTTGGCAAGAGCGGCGCAGGCATCATTATCAAGATAATGCTCTTCAAGAGCCGACTCAGCATAGCCAGCACCTTTACCACCGAGCATATCGAGTGCTGCCTCCCAAACTTCAGCTAGTGTAATTTCATACTTAGGGCCTAGAAAGGCAAGGCTGCCACGCCCCAAAATGCTGTGCAGATAAAAATCAAATAATGTGGAGCCAATGTCAGCTTTGGTTGCTTGATGGGCCTCTTCGGCCGCGAGTTTACCAGCAACAGCCTCGTCACGCTCCTTTTCGGCCATAGCAAGTCGAGCTTTTAACATCTCTATCTCCAAGCTTTGAGAGCCGGTCTGTTCTCGCAGCTGTAAAGTTTCAGCGCGATATTCTTCTATGACCTTCTCCTTGTGTGTAAGCTTATCTTCGACTGCCCTTTGACTGGCATGCGCATCTCGTACTTGTTGCTGAAGCATGCTCTCCTTTTGAGAATAGAAAGTAGATGAAGTAGCTAATTCTTCCTTAAGCTTTTCTACTTCCGCTTCCAGCTTTTCATTATAGGAAGCAATACTTCTCATTTCGGCCTCATGCTGTTCGAGATTCTTCTGCCACTCAGCCTTATCGTTCTCCATCATGAGCATGGCCTCGAGATTGGCTCGGTTAACCCTCTGAAGCTCGTCGACAAGTTTTTGCCAGTTCGACATTCTTTCAATATTGGTCCTGATAGTATCAAGATTTCGCAGCATAGCCCATTTGTCGAGAGGAACCAAGTCGAGATCAAATCGAACCCCTCTCAGGCACCACTGGGGGAATCGACTTTGAAGAGTGGGAGGACCTTGCCCAACTTGGTATGCGGGCCGGTTGATGATTGTTTGAATGTCGGAACGAACGGGGGCAGGAGATTGAGCAGGAACATTTTGAGAAACTGTCGGTATTGTTTCTTCAGTAAGTTTAGCCCGCTTGCTAGAAGAATCGTCCATGTGACCTTTACCTCTCTCATCGTGAGTCTTTCTTTTTTGAATATCATCATCTCTGTGGGGAGGGTCATGTCTTTCTTGTTCTCTTCGGTGACGTTCTTCATATGCTCGTCTCTCGTCTGCTTTCCTGATGGCCCTCTCTTCATCAGATTCTCTGTAAGAAGGGAGGAAACGCCTGTAATCATATTGGCTACGCCTCCCGTAGCACTGGAAATCATCGTAGTATGAGCTGCTGCGCCCCATTGGAGAATCTGGAATAAAAATAATAAGCTTTAGAAATCTTTAAAGTATAAGAAGATGAACGCGTAGAAGTGCTGAAAAATCCTAAGTGTTGTGTAACGTGTAAACTACACGCATCAAGTTACAGACCACTCTGTGGAGTAGAGGAAGTGATAACTTGAGTAGAAGGAGTTGACATTTGTTGTAGAGAAGATGTCGCCTCAATTACAGAAGAGATAGTTTTGGAAACATCATCTTTGAAAAGTTCTTGAGAAGTCACAATTAAATCGCTCAACCCCTCGAAAACATCATCACCATCATGTTTTTTGGGACTGGCTTTCTCAACTCCTTCGTCAGCAGATCTTCCGGAAGATCGTGGAGGTTCTTCCTCTTCGATAACTGGGGCAAGTACAGACTTGTCAGACGGCCCCGCAGCATCCTTCGGAATTGAACACTTCACTAGTGGAGTTTCTATAGAGGATCCTCCCTGCATGTGCTCTTTAGTAGAGACCGGGGCATCAGGAGTTTCCGACGGAGAATCGGGAATTTCAGTTGGGACTTCACGAGGCTGAGTGAAGCGAGAGGAATGAAGAAGCCCATATTGATGTAAAAATCCATCATTTAACAAAAACTTTATACTCCTCTCTTCTGCCGCCACGGCGTTCAATCTCTCAAAAATTTGTTTATAGCATGGATCTCTAGAGGGAGGAGGAAGTGCTAAAATAGGAAAAAAAAAGAAGCCAAGTTAGCATTTAGCAACTCAGATTTCGAAAAGCCCAAGAATGGAGAAATAAAAACAGGAAAATCTTACTTCCTACTCTCCAGATGGCATAAAACCCTAGAGGGCAGCGAACAAAGAAATACTGATTTAGAAATCCATGAACGCTTTCAGGAAGATCGGTGATGAGTTTGCGGTTTCGAGCACTCCTTATAACTACAATAGAGGGATGATCTTTAATTTTTGTGAATGAGCAGAAGTAGCAGATTTCCTCAAAGCTCGGTAATCGGCCCAGAACTCTACTAAATAGCACACATAACCCCATCAGAATGGCATGGCCATTGGGGTGCAATTGGAATGGAGAGATAGATAATCGAAGCAGGAACTGCTGAAGGAAGTCATTAAAAGGTGGTATGGCACCGCTCAAGCACATTTGGCGATTGACAGCAATAAAGCCAGAAGGGGGCCTATCTGCATTATCATTTGGCCCCGGCAGTAAGGCATCAGCTTCGGCAATGCCAAACTGGATGAGCAATTGGTTAAACACCCGCTGATTCAGAGTTGTGGGAGTTCTCTCCGGAGGGTCATCCAACAGGTTGGCTACTGGGAAGACATCTTCAGCCTGGCCCATCGGTTCTTCTTGTTGAGATGTCATTCTACACAAGCAACTGGATGTTCAAATGCGAAGGTGCACGTTTCCTAAAAGTGTGAAGTGTTGTGCAGAACTAATGAAAATAAACAAGAAAATATAATTGAAGTTAAACTAGTTGGCAATTGATCAATTACTAAATTTCAAGACTTGTTAATTTAAAGTTTCAGGTATAGTGTTATTGCAAACTGGTCAATTTCAGTTGACTATTTCAACATTGCTTTAGCACTCTACTTGGATTCGTTGGTTTAAAATACTTCATTCACGCAATCTATTTAACATTTATCCTCTATTGACTAATCTGTCATTGGATGTGGGCAATCGATGGCAGTATATTCGTCCCGATTTTCTGTGATTGTTGTATTAAGCAGTTTGTATACTTGCAAATTGAAGCAATCTGTAAAACTAAAATACGCAACAAAGTTTAGCAGGTTAAAGTCCAAACAATTCAATATTAAGGCAGTTTATTTCAGCAGTTCAAGACAAAGATCGAGTCAGAATTATGCTTCAAAGCAGTATAATGCGATAACTCGTCCACATTTTAAAGATTATGAAGCAAGTTAAGCTAGGTTATTCATGCTCCAAGACATTGAGTCACTGGTTCTCTAAGTCGTAAGGCATAGTAATGGAAAAGATTTTAGTTCGAGGCAGTTTGAAATTCTCCAAGTCCTGTCTCGGCTGCGACTCAAATCCTAGGTTACATCTAATTGAGCTGGTCATAGGTTCAAACCACAAGGAGCAACTCGGTGTGAAAAATAGTTCAAGTGCTGAGTCGTTCACGACTTATGACTTGAGTCGTTTATGGCCTATGGTTTAAGTCGTTCACGACAGATGATTTGAGTCGTTCGCGGTTCAAAGGATGAGTCGTGGTGAAGATCTAAGGGGCTGAGTCGCTCGTGCAATCAAAAAACCAATTAGGCCGTATGAATCCAAAATCACTTCCTCAACCGGTCGTCCACTCTCCAACCCATTAACCCATTAAGGGTCATTTCGTCTCTTCCAAATCCACCACTTCCTCAGTAAAACCTGTTATTTCTCTGCACCAACAAATCGCCCAGGACAGATTCGAATTGCCTCAGGTCCATCGTACATTCAATGCGTAGCTGAGCTCTCGTAAGCCGCAACAACATAGCTAATGACGATTGGAAATCAATCGCAGCTTGGCTCGAGGATGCAACGCGACGCATGACGTTGGATTAGAATCAGAGGATGGGGATTCACGATTTAACGGCAAACATGGTTGGACAAATATTGAATTCACTTATGCAATGTAATAGCAAGGAAGTCGTCAACTGATTAGCTCGGAGACGCCTTCGAAGGTTCAGAGAAGTATTAATGGCGGATGCGGTTTAGAGGATCACTGATAAGAAGTGGGAGATAGGAGGAACGAGTCAAGCGTTTTATATCTGGAAGAGCTGGAACTCGAATCGGCACGCCCGAGTTATGATAAGTCGAAGCACACGACTTACGACTTAAGCGTGTGCTTCGAGGGGCAAATGTTAACCCCGTTCCAGCCTACAAGTTAAGGGGCCCACGAGTTAAAGGAGTCCATGAGTTAAGGCCTGGGATGGGCCACGACTTAAGGTGTTTAACGGCTCAGGAAGGATCTACGACTCAGGAAGCCTCACGACTCATCGAGTCACCGACTCAACAAGTTAATGACCTAAAGCTCAAAGCGACTTAAAGGGTTACGACTCAAGGGGTTAACGACTCATGGTAAGCAGCGACTCAGAGTTGACAATGACTCAGTGGATCAACGACTCAACGACTTGAAGGACCAGAGTGGCTTAACTAGTTAACGGCTCACAAGACAGACCGACTCAATGCATTACCGTCTCATCAAAGGTATTGCCTCAGCGACTCAACAAGTCCACGACTCATCATAAGAAACGACTCAAGAGGATTGACGACCTAAGAAACGACTTAATGACTCATAACTCAGGATGACTCGTCCGCGACTTAAACCACTGAGTCGTATTCCATTGCCACAATGCATGTCCCAGTGAGAGTTGACTCGCCAACGACTCAGGACTTGGCTTAGAATCCAGCAAGAGAATGAGCTAGTGAGAAGACCAAATGCTTAATCAGATAAGCCGGCCACGACTCAACTTGACTCGGCCACGGCTTAGCCTGAGTCGGTCACGACTCAGGACTTGGGCGAAAAATTTCTATCCAGATATGCCTATAAATACATGGCCACCCCCAACATTCAGGGGACTTTTGGCTCATTCATTTCAAGCGCCGTTACTCTGCTGCATTCTGAACTACTTCAACACCTTCAAGGACTTCATGAAGAAATCAAACATGTCTAACATGTGTTCAAAGATTTGGATCGACATTGAAGTTTAGGCTACTTGTTCTAAGTCACTTGAAACTCAAAGTGTGTTGTAATCAAAGTGTAACTGCATTGACTTGTAATCAAATCGTCAATAAAGATATTCAAAGTGGACGTAGGCTCTCACTTAAGCCGAACCACTATAAAATTGCTGTTGTTTACTGTTTTTTCACTATTATCTTCTTATAATTTGTTCCCGAGCTATCGGGTGATGCTTTCACAATCTCACTTCCGGGGTGTTAGCGTCCAAATTTTAGCGTTAACATTTTTGGTGCTTTCACTGAGAACTGAACTCAGGTGAGTTATCATCATTGCTTCACAGAGGTTTGTAGAGAGAATTTCCTTGAAAACCAGAAGTCTATCCGAGATTATGGCTCCTGGAAGGAAAAGTAGATCTGTTAGATCTGGGAATATTCAAGAGGGAACCTCCGCTTCCCCTATATCGAATCAAGCCACTCCAGTTGTCGGAGTTACAAAGGCAGAGCTGGATGCTGCAATCTTAGGGCTGAACCAACAGATCAACGCCCAAAATGCACAATTCGAGGCTCAGAATGCCCAGAATGCCCTAATTCTGAATAGGTTGAACGATTTGCTTGGGGCAAACCGTCAACCGGCAGGTAATGAAAGGAATTTTGCTTGCAACATTCATGAGGCTGAAGAAAGGAATGCTCCTGAAAGGGCTGCTAGCCCCTTTGAACAAACACTTCCTGAGGTTGGTGGATCTAGAACTCGACATGATGAGGAGTATCTTTCTGGAATGGTCCGACAAATTATGAAAGAGAGTATGCAGAGGGTTGAAGACGAGAAAGAATGGGGTTTTGCCCTAAGTAAAACTCCATTTACTGAGAAAATCCTAAAGGCTGAATTCCCAAGGAAGTTTGTCCCTCCAACCATTCCAGCTTACAAGGGGACAAGTGATCCGAACGAATTCTTATACAAGTATGATTGGCACATGACAGGTGCCAGAGCCTCCGATGAAATAAAGTGCCGATATTTTCCTGTGTATCTCGAAGGTGTAGCTCTGCTTTGGTTCACCAAGCTTCCAGTCCGATCTATAGATCAGTTTTCTGACTTAACCTGGAAATTCAAGGAGCAGTTCAGACTATATGCCTCAAAAGCCAAGGATATCATGTCACTGTCGAGTTTGGAACAGAATCCTGGTGAATCTATCAGATCTTTCTTAAACCGCTTTAATATAGCACTAGCTGAGGTGGACAATGCAGAACCGCGAATGATATTGACTTATCTGATGAGGGCTATTGACAAGTCAAGCGAATTTGGGAAATGGCTAAACATGAAGGAACCAAATTCCCTTGAAAAATTCTATAAAAAGCAGATGAATTCATACGCTTGGAAAGTCGTCCCGTACCGGTAAAGACAGTATTGGAAAAAGCCGAAGATAACATTGTTGCTCCATGCAAGAATGAATCTGTAGGGCAAAAAAGGGAAAATAACAATGGGAAGAAACAGAGTAATCTGAAGAAGCCCCGATCCTTCAAGCCATTAGAGTATACTCCTTTATCAGATACGCCGGAGCGTATCTACCTTGCCACTAAAGATTCTGTTGACTTTCCTAAACCTCCTCCTCTAAGGACCGGGAAAAAGGCTATACAGAGTGGGAAGTTCTGCTGCTTCCATAATCAACCCGGTCACGAGACCGACGAATGCCGCCAGTTGAAAAATCTGATTGAAGAATTGCTAAGGGAAAACAAACTGCAGCAATTTGTGAAAAAGAATAGCAACAATCCTGCTTCATCTAGTCAGGGGCAACAGGCTCCTACTCATCAGCCTAGGACGAGTGAGAAGGCTGCAGGGCATGAATCTGGAAGGCCCATTATCAATGTCATTACAGGAGGACCTCACCCAGCAGGCAGAAGCTGGGGTGAGATGGAAAGGTATACCCGAGCTTTAAAGTATGTACCGACCGAGGAAGATGTATTCGTTTTGGAAGGTGCTACGCCCTTGAAGCAACAAAGAACTTTCGATGATGATATTGTGTTCAAAGCTAGGGATTCCGCAGGTATTGAAACTCCTACCTTGGATCCCTTAGCCATCTCGGCTGGTATCGGGCCAGCTATTGTCAGAAGAGTTCTCATTGATTGTGGTGCATCCTGCAATATCCTCTTCAAGAAAACATTCGACCAAATGAAGATCCCTATGGCTGATGTGCAAGCCTCATTGCAGAAAATTGCCGGCTTCACTGGGGAGCCAAAGCAGCCGGTAGGAACCATTGATTTGTTTGTGGAACTTGGAGAAGGAGAGAGAAAAATGGTCCGCAAGCAAACTTTTGTGATTGTCGACGAATTTTCTGCTTACAATGCTTTCCTTGGTCGTCCAACTCTAGCAGCGTTCAAAGCTGTTCTTGCCCCGTGGTCCTCACTATTAAATTCCCTACAGACAATGGAGTAGGAGTTATAAAAGGGGATCAAAATGCTGGGCGAGAGTGTTATCTGACAGAGCTACGAGAAACCAGAAAAAGAGAAATGGGAAAGAATGCGGCAACCCCAGTTTGCATCAAAGAACCAGCCTTGTAGCAATTACAGGGCGGACCCTGCACTGGCGAGCACAGCAGAGCAAGGAAAGAGATGGACCCTAGAAAAGTCAGTGCAGGGGAAAATAGAGTGGTACCATTGGAAACGACACTACCAATACCTGTTGACCCAAAGGACCCAAACAAGGTGTTGAATGTGGGTTCACAACTTAATGCGTCAATTCAGAATATCTTAATATCTTTTTTAAAGGCAAATCTAGATGTTTTTGCTTGGACTCATGCCGATATGTGCGGAATATCCCCAGAAGTTGCAGTACACGCTCTAAATATTGATCCAAAATTTACACCTGTGAAACAGAAAAGGAGAACTCAAGGTCCAGAAAGGTCGGCGGCATTAAAAGAAGAAGTTGATCGGCTCATGGAGAATAATTTTATCAAAGAATCTACCTATCCGAATTGGGTTTCAAATCCAGTGCTGGTTAAGAAAGCCAACGGAAAATGGAGAGTATGCATCGATTTTTCAGATCTAAACAAGTCCTGCCCCAAAGACTGCTTCCCATTACCCAGAATCGACCAACTGGTAGACGGAACAGCGGGACACGAATTGTTATCTTTTATGGATGCTTACCCTGGATATAACCAGATCATGATGCATGAGCCAGATCAGGAGGACACGAGCTTTATCACCGACACTGGTCTTTACTGCTACAGAGTTATGCCCTTCGGCTTGAAGAATGCAGGGGCAACATACCAAAGACTTGTTAATGCTATGTTCAAACCGCAACTGGGCAAGACTATGGAAGTCTACGTCGATGACATGTTAGTAAAGTCTAAGAAAGCAGTGGATCACATAGAACACTTAGCAGACATGTTCGCAGTCCTCCGAAAATACAGAATGAAGCTCAATCCTTTAAAATGTTCATTTGGAGTGGAATCCGGCAAGTTTTTAGGTTTCATCGTGAGCGCTAGAGGCATTGAGGCCAGTCCAGCTCAAATTACTGCACTGAAAGAAGTCAAAGCCCCTAGAACAAAGAAGGAATTGCAAAGTCTCAATGGAAAAGTTGCCGCCTTGAGTCGGTTCATTTCCAAAGCCATAGATAAATGCATCCCATTCTTTGATGCCCTAAAGAAAGGAAAGAAAAACTTCGATTGGACTCCCGAATGCCAAAAAGCCTTTGATGAATTGATTCGCCATATTGAAACGCCTCCAATACTTTCTAGGCCTGGCGATGGCGAGGATCTTCTTATATACTTGGCAGTATCATCTCATGCTTTAAGTGCAGCGCTGATACGAGAAGACAAAAGGATTCAACATCCAGTTTACTATATCAGCAAAAGACTCACTGGGGCAGAGATGAATTACTCTAAGTTGGAAAAACTCGCCTATTGCCTACTAATTGCATCTAGGAAGTTGAGGTAATATTTTCAAGCTCATCCTATCAGAGTCCTCACTGATCAACCTTTAAAGCAAGTCCTGTTTCGCCCTGAGACTTCGGGTCGTCTTCAAAAGTGGAATGTTGAACTCAGTCAGTATGACATCACTTATCATCCCCGAAAAGCAATCAATGGACAAGCTTTAGCGGATTTCATCGCAGAATTCACAGATAAGGGTAACAGTGAGGAGGAAACGGTCGACGATTCCCCAATCCAATGGAAGTTATATGTCGATGGTGCGAGAAACGACTACTGTTCTGGAGCCGGAATTGTACTTGAGACCCCTGAAGGCCGATCATTATGCTATGCACTAAGATTGGAATTTCCTTCAACAAACAATGAAGCAGAATACGAAGCCATTATCGCTGGCTTAAGGATTGCTAAAGAATTAAACATCCGAGCGTTACAGATATTCAGTGATTCTCAGCTTATTGTATGCCAAATCAAAAAGGAATTCCAAGCAAAAGGGTGGAATCTGCCCGCCTACTTGTCAAAAGCTTGGGAACTCCTGGGTGATTCCAATCATTACATGATATGTCACATTCCTCGAGAAGAAAACATGAAAGCAGATTCTCTCGCAAAGTATTCTAGCACAGGCGAAGCTCAATTTCTGGGGTTAACTCCAGTGGAGGTCCTGTCGACTCCTAGCATTGATGAGATAGACATTGATTGGATCATGAGCATGTCTCAAGAGCAAGAATCATGGATGACTCCGATAACAGAATATCTGCTCAATGGATCCTTACCAGGGAACTCAAAAGAACTCAAGAGCAAGAATCAACGCAGATAATAGCGGAAAAGCAGTAAACAACAGCAATTTTATAGTGGTTCGGCTTAAGAGAGAGCCTACGTCCACTTTGAATATCTTTATTGACGATTTGATTACAAGTCGATGCAATTACACTTTGATTACAACACACTTCGAGTTACAAGTGACTTAGAACAAGTAGCCTAAACTTCAATGTCGAACAAAATCTTTGAACTCATGTTGGACATGTATGATTTCTTCATGAAGTTCCTTGAGGCGTTCTTTGTATCTCAAAAACTTTAAGTGTTGAAGTAGTTCGGAATGCAGCAGAGTAACGACGCTTGGAATGAATGAGCCAAAAGTCCCCCCAAATGTTGGAAGTGGTCATGTATTTATAGGAGTTTTCGGTCTTGAGTCGTGAGTCGTACCTGACTCATCGTTAACTCGTAGCCGAGTCAGGTTGGGTCGTGGACGACTCAACAGGTTGAACCCCAGCTTCGTATCAGAGCGCCTTTGATCCTCTGAATATAGCACAAGTCTTAAGTCGTATACGAGTCATTCCTATAAGTATCATGATAGCGGGCTGCGACTTAGTGACTTTAGGTCGTGGACGAGTCATGGTGAGTCGTCTCATGTTAACACGCGGCCGACCTACTGGGTTAGCTCACGGCTTGGTCCAAAGCTATGCTCCCATTCAAATGAATAACACAAACCCTGAGTCATTCACGAGTTAACCAGTTCAACTTTCTTTGATGTTAGTATGAGTCGTACACGACTCATCATAAGTCGTATGTCGTCAACGAGTTATCTCATTATAGCATGGTATTGAACTTGTCTCTGAAGACTTAGGTCGTATCGCCTTTATGTCGCATTCCTCTTAAGTCGTAGACCTCCATAAGTCGTGACATTCCTCAGGTCGTTAATGTCTTAACTCGCAAGCCTTCCTTAACTCGTAAGATTCTTTAAATCGTAGGGTTCCTTAACTCGTAAGGTTCCTTAAGTCGTAGGATTCCTTAACTCGTAAGGTTCCTTAAGTCGTACAATCTCTCCTTGGGTCGTTGAGTCGTAACCCTTTAAGTCGCTTTGAGCCTTTGGTCGTTAACTTGTTGAGTCGGCGACTCGTTGAGTCGTGGGGCTTCCTGAGCCGTAGATCCTTCCTGAGCCGTTAAGCACCTTAAGTCGTGGCCCATCTCAGGCCTTAACTCGTTGACTCCTTTAACTCGTGGGCCTCTTAACTCGTAGGCTGGAACGGGGTTAACAATATGCGACGATTGTGCGGGTTTCTTGTGATGATACTGATATTCCGGATTTTCATAGTGGGGGCAGCTTTTTGATCATTTGGGGTTAAAATCCTAATATACATCTAGTAGCAGTGGTCTCTTCGTTATGAAATATCCAATGTAAGGACTATTCGCTACTAATCCTAGGAATTTCTCGACAGGATGTGGTAGGAAAGTACCTTCGCTTTGTCCTATTCCTGAACAACTTCTTTTGATGTTTGTCTGACATTGAATTTCTAAAGATTACGTACATTAGTTTCTACAAACGTACATCAGTGGTGGTGATGAAGGCAACTTCTCTTAGCCTAACACCCTCCATGAGACGTATGAGCTTAAGGGTTGTATTTTTGTGGAAGGCAATTAGTAGTCAACAGAAAAGGCTGTGTGGCATTCAAATTGATATGATTGTGATTTGTGAAAGGTAATCGTTACCTCAGGCCTCATCAACTGGAAATGATCAAAACAGGGTTAGATGCGGCAAGGCTAAGTGGGTCGCTCCCAAGTAGGATATGATCATCCTCTAGATATATCTTTACACGCTATAACGTCGTGTATCTTATTATATGGTTTGTATGCTTAGAGGGCCCTCGCTAAAGGCTGGTAACAATCGAAGGATGATATATTCGATACCATCTAGTTATAGAGGTGGGTCGGTCTCGTGTTGGTAGAGTATCCTTTGTGATGGTCCTCGATACATTCTTCTAGAGATGTACTGCCGAAAGGTAATCCCTTCACTTGGTCATTTGTATTGAAATCCAAACTCCACTACATACCTGCCATTTTGATTGTATTACCCAATTGGGCTATATGCTGGAATTTAATCAATGTAACAATTTCATCTATGGTTAACATTATTTGTATATTAGACACTAGTATAATATCAGATGATTTGATATGAGATGTTTTAGTTATCGTAAGGTAAAAACGTATCCGTGTTTATGTGTGGACTCATCTTATGAGATACTTTTGTTTTGATAAAGGAAAAGTTTGGTAATTTAATAAATTCAATTGAGTGTGTTTCTGACACTGGTTTATTAGACAGATCCGGGCGTTCTTCTCTTTTAATGCTCGGGCCAAACCGAGTATATTTACAGGTTTAGATTGGTGCTTTTAGAGCTTCACTAGGAGAGCAGAGATCTTCATTTCGTATGCACGTATCTGTTTTGATTATTTATTATCTGCTGCATTGCTTAGTTGTTTATATTATCAGCAATTGTGAGGATAGGATATTATAACTGTTCAGCAGGCTGATAACTAGTGATTGATTTTTTTTAACTCTGATTGATGTTTGTATATACATTTTCTATTTTGTAATGATCATTGATATGATATTATATGCTTTCCGCTGCATTATGAGATTCTGTATTGTTCTGTTTGGTTCTATCTTCTCTCTTTCTTCTCTTCTCATCTTCTCTCTTCTTTTCTTTCTCTTGACTTTCCGTCAGTCTGTGCTTTCCGTGCCGGACATGTGTGGTTTATTGTCGATTCAAAGGGTATGGATTTTCCATTCATCACAAATGTCTTCCTCAAACCAACATTCCTTGTCCAAGGCCATTAGGCATACCAAAAATAATCAAAAAGTCAGCTTTTCGATGATTAAGAGTCTGTTGAAACTTATATTATGTATGCTACTTATGAAAATGTATTTTAGATAGGTTTGCATATTTTAATGAGTTTAAATCTATGGTTCACAAGATTTGCTTTTGAAAATGGTATTTTTGGTTTAACCAAGTTATCTAAAAATGATTTTGATTATAATCATGATTTAGTTAAAATGTATTATGAGAATTTAGATGGGAAAATTTTTCAAGGAAAAGAAGGTCCAATTTGAAGTAGTGCAAAAGACACTACTATTGCTTTGAATTGCAAAATTTTAGAATAAATTCTTGGCTGTAAAAGTAGTGCGAATGATCACGCCACCTTTGAAATCAATTATGGTACTATGGAAGTTATGTACGATTTAATTTCTAATGTTGAAAAGTATGGTTTTAAATGCAAAAATCTTAGGCTTAAAGTAAGACTAATGCGTCTTATTTCACAATAAAGTATTACACCGAGGATGGGGAATTACAATAACCCGACTCAAAAAGTTTTCCAAGTTTATTTTGCTATTTTTTTTTAAAATATGATCTAAATTGGGCTCAAATGACTTTAGATGATTTCCTTCAAAAGAAAATCTCTAGGCATGAGAACAGAGTTTATCATCGTGTGTATCTTACCATAATTTTCAATTATTTTGGCATTGATCTAAGAGGTAAAAACTTTTGCTTCAAAAGTTTTCAAAAAAACCAACCTCTCATTTATGCACATTCCTCTTGAATTCGAACTTTATGAATCCCTTCTCGAAAAGGAAGATAGATTAGAAAGGGAAGAAGAACAAGTGATTCTTCAAGAAGAATAAAGCGATGGTATGGAAATTGAAGAGGAGGAAGAACCAGAAGTGGATATGGAGGAAATGACAGTTCTCTAAAAGTTTTGAAAAACCATCTTGCTACTCCAACAAAGAGATTTTTAAGAGCTAAGAGAAGTTTCTCAACAACCAAAAGAAACTTAAATGCTCCATTAGTAAAATGTTCATTTCTCTCTCCAACAAAGTGGACAAATACTTTGGGAAGGTCATAAGAAAACTTGATGGAAACTCCTCATCATCATCATTGTCATTTTATACCTTTTATCTACCTTTATATCTCTTAGTTGTATTTTATCTAGTTTTATTTCATGTTACTTTCATGTATTTTTCTATTATGTCCATGTACTTTATTTTAATTTATGAAATTTACTTCTTAATATTCGATAATGATTATCATAGTCTCTATAGATGACTAAAATAGAATAGAATCAAGTATATAAAAAAACTTAGAACAAAAACATAAACTATGCAAATTAAGACACATATATCGACATACTCCTTATCCATATGTCGATATATACTGGCTGTTTTTGAAAATTTTTGAAATTAAAAATCGACAACTACCATTAAACCAGTTATTTAATTTGTTTATTCATCCATATTTAATCTCTTTCCTTCCATAAAAAACTCAACATTAATTCATCCGTTAATTTCTTTTCATTCTAAACAAGTCCTTTAATAAAAATGAGTTGTCCACATTAAAAATTTTATGAAAACTTAGAAGAAACACTTCCATCTTTCAAAGATATTCTCCGTTTCGTTCTTCAAACTAAAGGCATTTGGAATTAAGTCAAATGTAAATGATAAAGGAACAATTGAAACATTTTGATGATCTTCGTTGGTTAATTTCATCACTTATCAATGATGATCAAAACCACAACCCAAAATGCTCAAATTCCAAATCAAACATGAAACAAGAAGATTGGGATTCATTACAACAAATCAAATCTTAGGATCTGAAAGATGGATTGAAGTTCTAAGGAAAGTCTAGTATTCTAGTTTGTTTCACATTTGTAAGTGTGTATTCTAAAACTTGTATATTTAAATTCGATTTGTTTGTAAAGATTAACATAGTTAGGTTTGGACTTTTATTAGTTTGTATATATAATTTGACTTGGTTTGTTTAGGATTGTTTATATGTTTTGATTTTATAGTAGTTTGATTTTTATTTTAGAGTAATTAATAAAGTTTGTCTTTTTTATTTAATGTCTTCAATATTTAGTATATGATTTAGAACTTAATCATTACTCAATACATAAGTATATCAAAATTAAATATTGATTTTGACTCCATATTTCACAAGTATATTACATTTAGGGGAAATTTTGTTTTTCATCCATTTATATTGATGATAAAGGGAGATAAAAATATGAAATATAACACATGTGTATACTAAGGGGGGGTTATTTACTCAATGGGGGTTATATTACATTTTATACATAGGAATATTTACATGTTTGTCATCATCAAAAAGCGGAATATTTTTAATACTTTAGATATTGATTTTGAATGATAGCGACCATATAAATATATATATATATATATATAGACACATACAAATGGTTTACCAAGTTGTACAACATATATTGTAGAATAATGCATATGCACAATGATAAACCTGTAGACTGATCAGTATAAAGACTAAAGTTCAAGAGTCGGAGATAATCAAGATTCATGAATTTAAAGACGAAGATTTGAATAGCTTAGGACTGTAGTTTATAGTTATGAGTCATTAGAACTAATTATTAAATTCGGTAAAAGCAGATTTTGATGTTGACCACAAAATATTGATTTTGATATTTTATCAAAATAAATTATTTAAAATTCAAAATATATTTCTACAAATATTTTATTAAAAAAATTATGTGTTCAAAGTATTTAAATGCTATGATTATAATATTTTACAAAAATATAGAAGTTTGAAAACTAATTCAAAAGAATTATTGTTTTCCAAAATGAACATAGATATGTCGACATAGGCCTCCTTTGTGTGTCGATATACAAACTATTGAAGAGGTGACTTTTGGATTTTGAATTGTTTGATTTTTAACCACGCCCCTTCATTTGATATATAAAGGGGTTTGAAAAATGAATTTTAACAACTACTTTCTCTACTTTATTCTTACTCCAAATTCTCACCATATATTTCACAAAATCCACTTTCTACACTCTTTGAATTCAATCAAATTTGATATCTATTTTAATACATTCATTATCTACAAACTATTTATTGTTTTAGAATCATTCTCTCTACAAACTCAAAGATCAAACCACTATCAGAAGTGCTACAGGATATATTATATCCTAAGTACAGCTGTTTGTATTTGAAAATAAACAACTCCGCTCTTATTTATTTGGGTGTGCTTATTGCCCATTCAAATCAAGTTGGTGTGCTTCTTGTCTAAATCTAGTAGGTGATCTTGTTGCCCGGTAAAGCAAGAGAGTTTTCCCCAGACTCAAGAGACGGTAGGGTGTATCTCATAGCCTTGAAATCGAGATTGCATTTTGGTTTTCATGTTATCTGGTTAAAGTAGGTAATTGAAAAGAAAGCTATACAGTATTGTACGGGACTGGATGTAGAATCGGCTAATTCGAACCGGTATAAAATTTCTTATGTCATCTCTGTTACATTACCGTTTGTTATTGCCTTTATATTTATCTTTGATTACATCTGTGATTGCTTAATTAGTATAGAACTGTGTTGATAATCTATGATTTGATTTAAAACATGAAATAGAGTTAAAAAGATTCATAAAATTATAAAACATTATTCACCCCCCTTATTATTAAATTAGCCTTAAGATCTATTACATCGTAACCTATAGTCATACCCTATTTGATGTAGAGTTGTTTAATTTGTATCTAATCTATTATGGATTGAGAATTTAATAATGATTTAACACATATGGATATGACCCCTTTCTTTTTAACCTGGCTTTGGTTAAAGTAAAATTGGTTAAATAAAAGGTTATTAAGTTAAACACACCCCGTTTGTTTAATTGAATATTGGCAGATATAAACCTATTGATCCTAAATCTATGTTAATTTGGTTTATTGAATTGAATGTGAAATTTCAAAATGATTATAAATTGTAAATCTATATATTAGGGTCTACTATAATGAACAATTTGTAATTAACAAAGAATGAATGATAATTAAACCAAAAAAATTAAAACAACTACAACTGGTCCACAGGCTCATTGAAGTCGGTCGACAGTAAGCGGTCGACCGCTCCAATGACTAGCAGTCGACCGGATCGAATTGCAGGCGCTATCTAAACCTTAGCCAAAAGCTACGGTTACAAGTTTAATTATATACAATTTAAATATGGATATTTGTATATTATCGAGGAATTAGCTCCTTAGGTTTGTGACTTGACGTTACAGAATTGGATTGTTGTTTACGCAGGCAATGAGGCCTACACAATATTTATTCGACAGGGTCGATATTCGACTCAGGTGATTCTATCGCAAATTGTGCTCATAGGAGGTTATATGGTGTACATGCAACACTGACAATTAGCTGATCCATAGTTATTTTGAGGTTTGATTAGTTGTTTGATCCTAAGTATAAGCCTTCACAAGATGTTGGTGTAGGTGTATTTAGAACTATACCCCTAGGTTAACGAAACATACCTTAGTAAGTAGTTCACGAATACCAGTAGAAAACCCTAGGTCATAGAGTACTAATGAAGTTAATTACATGTGATCACCATATATTAATGATGTTACTTATTCACTAAACATTTGTCCGACCTACCTTCCCTTTGTTTTCCCCCGCCATAGGAGGACAGAGCAGCATGTGATAGACCGAGGGATTAGTAAGTGGAGAGGCAAGCTTATTAGTGGAGTTTCTTATTATTTTTCATTAACCTCTACGTAAATATTTATCATACTTTGTATTTATTAGGGTTTATATTGTATTTCTATAAACTCTAGATTATGACTACATATGTTTTATGACTGTATTTTTTATGATATTTTCTGAGATGACTATTTTCTGTATGTACATTTTCTTGCCTTCCACTATGAGATCTAAAAGTGTAGAATATCTTAGATTTTATTCTTATTTTTAGTCTCTGTAATGTTTAAAAAATAATAGTTCGTACTTCCTTACACAGACGTGGGTCCGAAACTACCTTAACATTTAGATCGATGTGTCGGAAGGTGTAGGTTGTCACACTTGGTATCAGAGTCTAGGTTCAAAATTCCTTTGGAGTTAGGTGTGTATTGGGAGAATGTACTTGAAAAGTTTTGCAAAATGGATTTCTAAAGTATATATAGAGATAAAATGGTTTTTAATGGTTATATATACATAAGCATGATACGAGAAGCATATGCCATCACTTATTCTTACCTATACTATCTGTGGAAAAGTTCCTAATAAATTCTAAATCATAGATAGTGAGGACGAGCGATCCTACTGGTTGTGGCTTAAGTGATGCAGCTAGGAACATCTCGATTTGGTTTTTTCAGGACATGTCTGTAAAGGAGAGGACAAGCCGAGCTTAACCCTGTAGGGGACCCATAAAGTAGGTGCTAGGTGTAGTTCCTACCTATCCACCTACCATCGATTTTGTCAAGCCATGTAAGGACTTTGCGAGTCTAAAAGGGAAAACGTAGGAGAGGACCGATTCGTATTGGAATTGAAGGCATGAATCCATACTTATGATAGGATTTTCGAATTATTAGGTCATGAAGATGATGTTAGGAGACAAAATACCACCTAGCACTTGCAAGGAGAGGCTCTAAATTAGTGGGACGTAGTAGTGGAAGAGATTGATTGTGGAGAGATTACTTGGGGAGAGTCTATGAGGCATTTTGAGATGAATTTTCTTTCAATCGCAAAGTAGGGAGTACAGTTGGAGAAGTTCATAAATTTGCAACCGTGGGAGATATCAATGAAGGAATATGTCAATCAGTTCAATAAGATGTCTAGGTTTGGTATGGAGTTGACAAATAATGCTTACAAAAAAGCTTTGAAGTTTGCATAGGGGCCGAATCAACCTCTTCAAGATTTGTCCCTTAGTCATATTCCTATGGGTGCGGCTTTCGAGGGTTTGGTGGAGATGGCTGTGCTAAACACTGTTTCCAAGGAGGAAGTGAAGAGTGGGCTTAAGAAGTCAGGAGGAATGACACCCTAGCAAAATCAATGCAAGGTTGAAATAGGGGCCAATGGGAAGATTAAGAAGCAAGAACTCAAGTGCAGGAGATGTGATAAGGAGTGCATTTTGTGAAGGAGAGCAAGATGGACATCTCAAAGAAATCAATTCGTACACATAAAAAGGGATTGTCCTACAACACCGAAGACCCACCATTACAAAATAGGTCATTTGCTTTTATTGTTTACCTACTATTGCTTTGGTTCAATAACTAAAGCAAATGATGACGACGTAACTAGCCAAAGTCTGTTGCTTCAGTTTTTGAACCGGAGTAAAGAGGTCATTTGCTTCAGTTGTTGAACTGAAGAAAACAGGTAAAACAACCGAAGTAAAGGTGGTCATTTGCTTCAATTGTTTCTTAACAACCAAAGCAAATGACCACTTATTTGCTTAGGTTGTTCTTGATAACTGAAGTTTGCTTCAGTTATTATGAAAAACCAAAGGTAATGTCGGCTGAAGCAAAAAACCATTTCAGGTTTTAAAACCTAAAACGGTATCAAATCACAATGGTATTTTCATATTAGATAACTGAAACAACAAGAAAAAAAATTAATACATTAGCACTGAATGTTCATACTTCAAACTACAATAATTCATACTCTAAAATACCAAATATTCATAGGCATAATAGAATCAATGTTCATAGTTTGTAACATCATACTCCAAAATAATATTACACTCTAACACTAGTACACATCAGAATAGATGTACAACATAGTGGCGCACTCGTAGTTTCATACTCCAAGACTCCAAGTTGCTTGTTGATAACCATGCTCCAAATATTACACTCCAAGTCAAATGCAACCTAAATATATTATGTTCAATAAATCAATAAATCAATCATTAGTGTGTAAATATCAATAAATGACATAACTATAATTGAAATATACTATTATAAACTTGTTTAATACTAACTTATATTAATGCAAGGGCTTCTATGCAAAATTTAACATGAAAATGCCGAGAAAAAAGCATTTTTTTATGGTTAAACAAAGATAAAAAAAAGGATTAATCCATATTCAGTATCTTATATAATTAAATGCAGAATTATAAATAGGAAACCACTGACAAAAAATAATTATGTCTGTCTATAAGAATACATTTAAACAATTGATCCTTGCAACATTACAAAAATTTAGACTATAAAAGAACTTCCCAAATTACAAAAATATTTACAATGACACTGTCAAATATCAGCTTAAAGGAACTAAAGTTTCCATTTCATAAGAATAATTCGTTTCTAAGCTATGCATTAAACATTAACATTCAAGTTGATTTTGCTTTTGTTATTATATAGAATTCCAATTCAATGCCATATAATTTCAATAGAAATCAAAACAGAAAAAAAATTTAAAAACATATACATATACACACACACACACTCACACACAAACATAATATAATATAAATATTAGCTATAGTACCTCTATAAGTGTGTTATTTTCCTTATTATTGCCCGTGATGGCAAGGCAGTGGTTGTTGCTGAGAAAATGACAATAACAAAATTTGATAGAAGAAACTTATAATTTTATTTATGGAAAATTTAAACTAATATTTAGTAAAATAGTGGTGTAGAATAATTATATATACACATTTAATGATCGTGTGTCATATTCCACCTTTAAATGATCATGTTAGTATAATTACACACACATATATGCATGTGTATAGAAATGTAGATTTAAACTCAAGGTCTCTAATGCAAATGCTAAAGACTATGTCTAGTGCGAGTTTAATGTCCACTCCTCGCACAATACCTGAAAGTGCGGTGTGTATACAATTATATGTGCTAATATAGTATACACGGATCGTGTAATATGGATTACAATACAAATGCAGAAATAGATGATAATAGCATTGTAAATAGAAAATAGAAAAATCACACCAGAGATTTTTATACTGGTTCGGAGCACCGTCCTACGTCCAGTCCCAGACTACTATCTGGATTTTCACTAATTACAACCTCGCTTCACCCGGAGGAACAGGTTTACAATTACCCGAACAGCCGAACGGGATTTCACGCCTCTACAACACTGAGGACTTCAACACTTGCCTCTTACAATACCGAGGACTTCAACAAAAACAATTACAATTGTTGTTGACAACTTGTGCTCTTGTAAACACGGATTTGTCACTTGTAGTACACTCTTCCTATAATCTTATCCTCAAATTGTGAATGATGTTTGTGAAGATTATGGAATTTATATTGCTTATTGAATCAAAATATATGAGATAGTGTCAATGATTCAATAAGGAATGAAAGTAGTTTAGAGCTTTTTGAATGCAAGTGAATTCAAAGAATAGATAGAGAGCATATATAATCTTAATAAAACTTGTTGTTTTAATCAATGATATTGATGTGTATTTATAGAGAGAAAATAGTTATAACCCTTGGTGAAAAGTTGCAGTCAAAAGTTATGATCATTGATGAAGAAGAAGAGACGCAACCATTGAAGAAAGATGTGTCTTTTGGAAGAAGTTGCTCTCTGTTTAAAAACGGTCGACAGGTCAAAAACTAACCGGTAGACAGGTTTTTAAAAATATAGTCGTTATGTGCATGTGTGCACGTTTATTGTGCACATCCAACAGGAACGGTCGACCGCCTATATTTGGACCGGTCGACCGGTCTCTGTTAAATTGCACAAAAAAGTGCACAACCTATATAAATGTGTATATATATATATATATATTATATTTTGTGCATGATTATTTGAGGATAGATTTTGACAATTTTATTACTATTATGACATCAAATAATCAACCTATAATCTAGAGTACCATATGTAGGTCTTGATTTGTCGATCGCTTTAATATTGTTGTCAGCAATCAAAATCTTCATAGAAGCTGTGACTCAACATTCTCCCCCTTTTTGATTGATGACAATATAAAAACTCAAGTATAGAATCTCCCCCTGAATATGTGATTTCCTGCAGACAATTATTAGCTCCTTTCATCCTGCAAACAATTATTAGCACCTTTCTCCCCCTTTGTCATCGACAAAAAGGAGTAAACAATAGAAAATATAAACCAAAGAGAACAATGCATACATTCAAACACAGGATGTTTTGATGAAGTACAATGCAAGTCATAGTCTACTACGAATAAAAAGATGGACACTATTTAGTACAAGTGCCATAGATGTTTTTAAAGAAATGAAAAGAAAAACAAACTAACTTCATTCCGACTGAATCTCTTCCTCATCATCATCATCATCATCATCGTCGTCGTCGTCATCGTCATCGTCATCATCATCGTCATTGTCCCCACGACCTTGTCCGCTTGTACCACCGGATTCCTCGGATGTCGACCAAGTAAAAGTTGGAGGAGCCGGACGTTTTCCGGGGTCTTGATGTTGGGTCGAGACGGATGTGCTACATGATATAGCATCCCATATAGCGCCGAAGAATGACTTTACCTTATTGAATCGTCTATCAATTTTCGAATCCATTCGTTTTAGTCTTGATTCAAGTAAAAATTGATTCCGAGCGATGGTTTCAAGAGATTCTCTTGTAGATGATTTAGATTTCAATAATCTAACATCTTCAGAACGACGACGAGATGGTGGAGCTTGTTGTTCTTGAGTATCGCGTTGTTGCCATTGTTCGAAAGGCATAATATGAACATATGGAGGAGGAAGCTTCATCCGTTTGATAGTAGTGGAGTCAATACACTTTGGTGTAGAATATGCCGAATCCGGGGGTGTGACTCCACATGCAAGCAACATACGCATAATATACTCGTTATAGAAGAAATGTGGACGAGTAGAGTTATTTACCTTACGAATTTCATCGAAAATCATGTGAACCCAATTTATTTCGATATCACAGTAGATAGCATAAAGAGCCTTGAAATTCTCTTTGTAAACGGCATCATAGTTTCCTAATCGAGGAAATAGAGAGTGCATTAGGACATGGTGTAACAACCTTGCAGTCGGTCGTAGCCCAATCGATTTGGTGCCGTTACTATCATCTTCTATAAATTTATGACTCGTACTATTCCGGGTGAAAACTTCACAAAATGTCGATGAAAACTCTTCACCTCTATTCGGTATTCCCAAAATAGAAGCAATTCTATCATAAGTGAGATAGATTCGTTTGCCACATACTACTGACCAAATAACTCCATTTGGATTATCCGGTGTATATTCCTCTAAATTCATATTCGCGTAAAATAGCTTAATCATCAAATGATTAATTTGTACGCTATTTACAGAAAAATCAATAAGAGGAGAGATACGAGATCTATTTGCTAATCTTTGAATACCGTATGCAGTGAAATCGTCGAATTTGATGAATGAGCCCGGATGGAACTTGTAATTTGTCATTTGATTCCATCTAGTTACTGCAACCGGAGATTCTAGCCATTTTCTAGCAGAGAGAGTAAGAGAAGAAGATTCTGATGTTGCTCTTTTCTTTGATTTCTTCTGAGGAGGAGCCATTGAAGAGAATTTGAGAGTTTGTGAAGCTTGAGAATATGAACTAGGGTTTGGAAATGGGAAAGTTTTCAGTAGAGAGTAGAAAGTAAAGAGGGTTGGTGGCAAAATATATACGTGAAGTATATATAAAAAAAAAAGGAATAACTGCCGACCGGTCGACCGCCTGCATATGGCCGGTCGACCGTTTTCAACCCGAGAGCAAAACGGTCGACCGGTCATATTTCAGGGGGTCGACTGGTTTGGCTCTGTGTGCAAAAATGCAGAATTTGGCAAAAATTTTGAAAACGAGTCGAATGAATATATTATATATTATGTTATTATTGCAAAAATATACTGTATTACAAGAATTATATATGAAAGCAAAACAATATACATTATGGAATTCTAATGAGAAGGTGAGTTGTTATTAGAATTCTTGTCGTTTTCAATGCGTTTAGCCCACGGACTCCACTTATTTCGAGCTCCTTCGTTTTCGTTATAATTTCTATCCCAAGAGTTTGGAGTCGTTGAAGTCGATGGCCTGCATGGCATTGGTTCATGAACATCGTGTTTGTTTGAACCGCAGAAGAATGATGCCATTCGTTCTAAGGCGGATAAACGAGTTGAAGTACGTTGTTGTTCATGGTATAGTAGGTTTTGACCATAATGTAGTTGTCGTTGAAGATCGATTTGATGCTTTTGGTAGTGATGAATCTCATCGATTTGCGCCTTCGTGCGCGGAGAGCAGAATAGTGCTTTCTTTGCACGCTTGGATGTTGGAGTATGACCAGGTGTGTGAAAACAATGGTGAGGGCATTCCGGCCTTTGTTTCGGTGTAATCGGAGAGTATTGTTCCTCCGACTCCGAGCTTGTGATAGAAATATGAGATTCCTCTGCGCATTTGTCGCAAATGTGTGCCATGGTAGCTTGTTTAAGATGATTTATAATTTTCAGCAAGAAGGTGAATGAATGAAAGTGTATTTTTCAAACGTTTATATAGAAAAAAGTTTGCCAATGAACTTGAGGATAGGATTTGTTAGAGATAATTAGCCGTAAACAAAAACAATGATGCATAAAAAAAAGTTATAAAAATAGGTATAGTTTGTTATAGGCTGAAATTTAAGAATTATTTGAAAAAATATATAGCCTAAGTTTGAAGGTTACTTATTCTATTCTAGATATTTCCGAGATACTAAGCCAAGCTCTCTTCGTAGTTTAATAAAACTAGATTCAAGTAATGGTTTAGTGAAAATATCGGCTATTTGATTGTCAGTGTGAACATATTCAAGATGTATATTACCTTTTTCAATATTATCTCTAAGGAAATGATGACGGATATCAATGTGTTTAGTTCGAGAGTGATTCACTGGATTTTTAGAGAGATTTATTGCACTCGTGTTATCACAGTATATAATAGAATTCGATAAATGTATATCGAAATCTTGAAGTGTTTGTTGCATATATAGTACTTGAGTACAAGCTAGAGCCGCTGATATATATTCAGCTTCACATGTTGATAGTGAAACACAATTCTGTTTCTTACTAAACCAAGAGACAAGTGATTTTCCAATAAAATGGCACGTACCACTTGTACTTTTTCTATCCGTCCGTGAGCCACCAAAATCAGCATCACTATATGATACTAATTCAAATGGACATTCTTTTGGATAGAAAAGACCAAAATCTTTGGTATTATTAAGATAACGAATTATACGTTTCACTGCTCGTAAATGTGATTCCTTTGGATCGACTTGAAAACGAGCACATAAACAAACACTCATTAATATATCTGGACGACTAGCTGTAAGATAAAGAAGAGAACCAATCATGCTTCGATATAATTTCTGGTCAACATTCTTACCACTTTCATCTTTTTCAAGATGTGTAGTTGTACTCATAGGAGTTGGTTTACCAGATGTATTTTGTAATCCGAAGCGTTTGATAAGATTTTCACAGTATTTTTCTTGATTGATAAAAATACCGTTTGAAAGTTGTTTGATTTGAAGTCCAAGAAAATAAGATAGTTCTCCCATATGAGACATTTCGAATTCTTTGGTCATAATACTTGCAAATTCCTTGCAGAGTTTATCGTTTGTTGAACCAAAGATGATATCGTCTACATATATTTGGATAACCAGAATATCTTTTCGAGAATGTTTAATAAACAAAGTTTGATCGACTTTGCCTATTTCAAATCCTGAATTAATAAGATAGCTACGTAATCGTTCATACCAAGCACGAGGTGCTTGATTTAAACCATACAGAGCTTTCTTAAGTTTGAACACATGGTCAGGATATTTTTCATGTACGAATAAAGGTGGTTGTTCGACATAGACATTCTCTTTGATAAATCCATTGAGAAAAGCACTTTTGACATCCATCTGATAAAGTTTGAAATTATGATAACAAGCAAAAGATAATAGAATTCTAATAGCTTCTAGTCGAGCAACTGGTGCAAAAGTTT
This sequence comes from Allium cepa, assembly GCA_030765085.1. Lineage (NCBI taxonomy): Eukaryota > Viridiplantae > Streptophyta > Magnoliopsida > Asparagales > Amaryllidaceae > Allium > Allium cepa. The sequence continues at coordinate 607,219,383 of CM060937.1, forward strand.
CTTCATAATCGATACCTTCTTCCTGATTGTATCCTTGTGCTACTAATCTTGCTTTATTTTTGGTGATATTTCCTTGTTCGTCAACCTTATTTTTATAGACCCATTTAGTACCAATTACTGACTGATCAGTTGGTCTCGGAACAAGTTCCCAAACGTCATTGCGCTCAAACTGATTTAGTTCTTCCTGCATGGCAATGATCCAGTAATCATCTATAGCAGCTTCTTTTGGATTCTTGGGTTCGATATTTGAGAGAAAAGCGACATGACCCATTTGATTGAGTTGACTCTTTGTTCTGACATGTGATGTTATTTCACCTATTATATTTTGGGCCGGATGGTCTCTTAATATTCTTGGTGGTGATTGTAATTCACATATTTGAGGAGTATTCTCAATAATTATTTCTGAGTCAGAATCAGTATTTGAGATGATTTGATTATCAATGACTATTGATTCGTCATCATCTGATATTGTGTGAGGATGCTGATAAATTTCATCAAAAGAGACATGAAGTGATTCTTCAATAGTTTTGGTTCGTTTATTAAATATCCGATAGGCCTTACTTCGTTCCGAATAACCGACAAATATTCCTTCATCGGCTTTTGGATCGAATTTTCCAAGCTGGTCTTTCGTATTTAAAATAAAGCACTTAGAACCAAAAACTTTGAAGTATGAGATTTTGGGCTTTCTTTTGTTAAACAATTCATAAGGAGTATTCTTGGTAAGAGGTCTTATGGACACACGATTTAAAACATAACAGGCAGTTGCAACAGCTTCTGCCCAGAAGTGTTTTGGTAAGGTGGTTCCATTTAATAATGTTCTTGCACATTCTTGTAAAGTTCGGTTCTTTCGTTCTACTACTCCGTTCTGTTGTGGAGATCTGGGAAACGAAAAATTATGATATATACCTTTCTTTGTACAAAAATGTTCAAATTCATTATTTTCAAACTCTCCGCCATGATCACTTCTTATATTTTTAACTTTAATCCCTTTTGATTTTTGAATTCTTTTGACGAAAGATTTGAAATGATCGAAAGTATCACTTTTATTTTTTAAGAAAATTGTCCATGTATAACGAGAGAAATCATCAACAATTACAAGCACATATTGACTGTGATTTATTGATTGAACTCTAGTAGGTCCAAATAAATCCATGTGCAGTAACTCAAGCGGTTGTAATGTTGATATGACTTTCTTGGATTTAAACGATGATTTGGTCAATTTTCCTAATTGACATGCATCACAAATGTTGTTAACTTTAAAACTCATTTTGGGTAGTCCTCTAACTAGATTGTTTTTGGCTAGCTTGTCAATAGTTCTGAAGTTTATATGACAGAAACGTTTGTGCCATAGCCATGGATCATTGTCATTAGCCATAAGACACATATCTGAATTATGATTAATATTCATATTTAGAATATATATATTTCTGTCTCTATAACCTTCAAAAACCAAATTATGGTCTTTATCTAAAATACTACACTTATTATTTGAAAAGGAAATTATAAAACCCTTGTCACATAACTGACTAATACTAAGTAAATTGTGTTTTAAATTTCTAACTAGCATGACATTAGTAATAAGAGGTAAGTTAGATGTACCACAATTGCTCACATCGCCTTTGCCGATGATATAACCTTTTGAATTGTCTCCAAAAGTGACTGAGCCACCATCTGAGTATTTAATATTTGTTAGTAAGCTCTTGTCTCCCGTCATATGCTTTGAGCAACCACTGTCCAATATCCACTTTCCTCTTTTGTTCAGTGGGACCTGCAAACATAGAATTAAGTTCATGGTACCCACTTTTTATAGGGTCCTAAGAGTTAGGTCTTAGGAGTCCAAACCCATTTGGGTCCGGTATCCCCTTTATATATATAATTGTTATTAAAATGTACATTATTCATGAATTGCTGAATGTATTTGTTCCTAATCAAATTATTATTTGTTTTAGGAACCCATATTTTGATAGTCTTGACATCTCTCTTTTGAAATTTCACAACTGGTTTTGGTTTGAAATATAATAAACTAAGATTTTTCTTAGTTTCAGTTTTTTGTACTTTCTTCTTCCTTTTATTTCTAAGATGTTTCTTAGTTTCATGTTTGTTATATCCCAAACCTTGTTTATCTGAAATAGATTGTGAACTTTCAATGATTTTAGTCAAATTTTCTCGACCTTTGTTAAAGTTAGAAACATTTTGAGTAATGTCATCAAACTTTGTTTGTAAACTAGCTTTTTCTAGGTCTAGAATTTTGACTTTTGCCTTAAGTTCATGATTTTCAGTAGTGAGAGCATTATTTTTCTCTTTTTGAGCTTCTATTTCTTGACTCAAAAGAGATATTTGAGAGTCAACATTAGATGATGATTCTTGAATATTTTCAAGTTCTTCTTCTAATATTTTCTTCTCATCTTTTAACATATCTCGATCAAACTCTGCTCTACTTAAATCTGCTTTGACTATTTTTAATTGACGTTTTAAGTCTTTATATTTGACTATCAATTCAGCATTAATATCAAGTAATTCATCAAATGTAGGAATTTGTACCTCATCTTCTGTTGCCATAAAGCAAACATTAGCTTGTTCATTCTCCGAATCACTTTCACTTTCTGATGAAGATGACTCTGAATCATCCCATGTTACTGAGAAGGCTCGTTTCTTTGATTTGTCCTTCTTATATTTGAATTTGTCATTTTCTGACTTTTTATTTTGTTCTGGACAATCCTTCTGCATGTGTCCCTTTTTATGACAGTTAAAACATTCTATAGCAGATGAAGATGGTTTATTTGATCCAGGTTTCCTTTTATTGTAGCGACTGGCTTTTCGATATTTTAGGAATTTTTTGAAACCTTTAGCAATGAACGCCAAATCTTCATCTTCAGAATCTGATTCATTTTCATCTTTCTCAACATGAAATGCTACATTTTTCTTTTCTTCTTTCTGTTCTTTTCTAGCCTGCAAATTTGCTTCATAGGACATTAAATTTCCTATCAATTCATCTGGCTTCATGACGGAAAGATCATTAGCTTCTTCAATTGCTAATACTTTTCCTTCCCATTCATTAGTCAGAGAATGTAGGACTGTTGAAACAACATCAAAATCAGAATACTTTTGTCCTAACCCAATAAGTGCATGGTGAATAGTTTGAAACCGTGAATACATGTCATTGATTGTTTCATTTGGTTTCATTTTGAAATTTTGAAATTGACTTTTCAGCATGGCTATTTTGGCTTGTTTAACCTTGTTAGTACCTTCATGAGTGATTTTTAGCGTTTGCCAAATTTGATATGCAGTAGTGCAGATACTAACACGGTTATATTCATTTTGGTCTAATGCATAGAACAACATATTTATTGCTCTTGCATTTACGGCTGCTGCCGTTTTCTCAGCCACAGTCCATTCTGAATAATCAGTTGTTGGATTTACTATTTCTCTTTGAGTAGCATTCCAAGCATCATAGCTACTTGATTGCATAAAGAATGACATACGTGTTGCCCAATAACTGTAGTTAAGACCATTGAAAAATGGAGGTCTTTGTGTCGATTGCCCTTCTGTGTAAGTGGTGTTTTGAGTGCTAGTACTTGCGTTATTTGCCATATTACAAGAATATATCAAATAACTGTGTTACGGTTATATGATGACCGTGCTCTGATACCAAATGAAAGTGCGGTGTGTATACAATTATATGTGCTAATATAGTATACACGGATCGTGTAATATGGATTACAATACAAATGCAGAAATAGATGATAATAGCATTGTAAATAGAAAATAGAAAAATCACACCAGAGATTTTTATACTGGTTCGGAGCACCGTCCTACGTCCAGTCCCAGACTACTATCTGGATTTTCACTAATTACAACCTCGCTTCACCCGGAGGAACAGGTTTACAATTACCCGAACAGCCGAACGGGATTTCACGCCTCTACAACACTGAGGACTTCAACACTTGCCTCTTACAATACCGAGGACTTCAACAAAAACAATTACAATTGTTGTTGACAACTTGTGCTCTTGTAAACACGGATTTGTCACTTGTAGTACACTCTTCCTATAATCTTATCCTCAAATTGTGAATGATGTTTGTGAAGATTATGGAATTCATATTGCTTATTGAATCAAAATATATGAGATAGTGTCAATGATTCAATAAGGAATGAAAGTAGTTTAGAGCTTTTTGAATGCAAGTGAATTCAAAGAATAGATAGAGAGCATATATAATCTTAATAAAACTTGTTGTTTTAATCAATGATATTGATGTGTATTTATAGAGAGAAAATAGTTATAACCCTTGGTGAAAAGTTGCAGTCAAAAGTTATGATCATTGATGAAGAAGAAGAGACGCAACCATTGAAGAAAGATGTGTCTTTTGGAAGAAGTTGCTCTCTGTTTAAAAACGGTCGACAGGTCAAAAACTAACCGGTAGACAGGTTTTTAAAAATATAGTCGTTATGTGCATGTGTGCACGTTTATTGTGCACATCCAACAGGAACGGTCGACCGCCTATATTTGGACCGGTCGACCGGTCTCTGTTAAATTGCACAAAAAAGTGCACAACCTATATAAATGTGTATATATATATATTATATTTTGTGCATGATTATTTGAGGATAGATTTTGACAATTTTATTACTGTTATAACATCAAATAATCAACCTATAATCTAGAGTACCATATGTAGGTCTTGATTTGTCGATCGCTTTAATATTGTTGTCAGCAATCAAAATCTTCATAGAAGCTGTGACTCAACAATACCTATTATAAGATCAAATAAAAAAAACATGTATAAGATATTAAAGAGATACAGTGATACTCTATAAATATAATTACAGGTTTTAGTTTCAGGTCAAAACACTTATTTGCATTTCAAAGAAAACTGTTTAAAATGCCAAAGAATTATAATTTTTAAGGTAATAAATTTTGATTATTTTGTAATGGTCACTATTGAAATATAAGATCGCAAATATCAAACCAAACTCTTAAAGCACACTATTATTAAAATTATTTAAAACATGCTAAGAAACCTTATTGTATTAGAGACATAGGCAACTAATTATATATCTAGCAATAGACCAAAAGTGTTATGAAAGCAAAACAAGAATTAGCAATAGATCAAAAGTAGGGAACTAGATACTTAGACTTGTACAAATACCTCTTCCATCTCATCTTTCACCTCCCACAAGCCATGAAACATAAAAATTCAATCGTATAAGAATATGCACTGTGAAATAAATTCTCTAACTAGCCAGAGGAAATTACTTTATCATATCATATAATGAAAACTTATATGTACTTTGCATGAAACCTCATAATTTCTTATCAAATATGCTAACTAGAGGCAACCAAAAGTAGTTTATGGATAACCAAGAGATTGTTAAGTGCACTACAAATAATTACAAAGGTCTTTAGTTTAAGCCATTAGTTCGCAAAAAGCCTAAAGTTCAAATGAACTTTGAACCTGCAGTGTTAACAACATATAAAACCCAAGTTAAATGCTAACCTCATTTTATATATGTCTACAGAAAAGGAAAAAAAACCTCAATTGGTATAATTTCAGCTCAAAATTTAGTCCAAGGACAACTGACTTGTGCAAATTTCTACAGGTTTATTAGTATGTCTGTATCTTTTATATCATAAATAAAGTCCACTTACACAGGCTTAGAACATGTAGGCTGAAAAGTTAAAACACACATGCTACATGCATAAGTATACACTTAATATACTACATGCGCATACAATAAACACTACGACTTAAATGAAAGAGCAATTTGCGGAAGATAATATCTAATAAGACCGAAAGGAGAAATAATACTGATCGACTAACGAAATAATTAGGTCAATTGATTCAGATGTTAGAAAAATAAATCTACTCAATGGTAACGTATGATAGAAAATATATAGCTTTCTCATGATGAGAGAAAGTTAAGTATAGAAGAAGACATGGAGGATCAGGAAAGGAATAGAAGAATGATATTCTCATCTACATAAAAATAGAATATGATATCACCACAATCAATGATGCTCATACTAGCTACAGCAAGCCATGGTTATCAAACATCTTATAATATAACAATTTGAGGGCCATTTCAAATTGAATTTCTCTATTTATGACATGATTTAAAAATTGAAATCTCAAATGGGATAAATTATTTCATTTATGTTGAACTAAAAATTATTATAATATTTGCATGAATTTTCAACCCAAAGTTTATCATTTAAATAAAACAAAGAGAGAGAAACATTTTTTTGGTTTGTAAGTTGAAGCTCAAGAGTCAAAATCAACTTAAATAATACAAGTTGTGAAAAGGGAAAGAAAAATAATGCTTTTTCATAATTATAAATGTTTTCATAAATACTAACGAAATTCAAAGCAGGAGGTCAGAGATATTCAATCAGAAAAGGTGAGTGGAGTGAGGGAATATTAAAAGGAGAAGGCACCAGCGCTGTCGAGCTACCTCCAGCACCGCCTCATCTCAAGCTCATCAGATCGACTATTTTCACGAGGCTATGGTATGGAATTTTGCATTTTGTGGATTAGGGCTTTTGATTTAATTCGCCTTGTCACCATTTTTATTTTTCCTTTTGTGAATTTTTTGTTAGATGATTGAATCGGATAAAGGTTTGATAACTTGTGCACGAAATGTTTTAAAGGGGGCCTAAAATCAATTGCTTTGGTTGTGTTAGCGACGGAAGCAAATGACACTATTTGCATCGGTTGCTAACTGTAACGACCCAGAATTTCTAGTCGTTGATTTTGAACATTTAATTCATTTTAAATGTTGAATATGTATTATAATTTGATTTTGAAGTAAAAAGATTTTGGTTAATTTAATAGAATTAGTTAAATTTTGAATATGGGAATTTAGTTGAAATTTGAATAATAATAATTTAATATTAGAATTGGGATAATTTGTGATTCTGGGTGTAAATAGATATAAAATAGATTCTAAAATTTATTTTAAGTCTATTTAGATTTGAATTATAATATTGGACTGTTGGATGGAATTATAAGTCTACAAGTTAACATTTGGAGTTTTATATTAATTTGAAAATGGAATTTAATAATATAATAACGCAAATAATCGGATTTTGATTTAAACTGAATCAGAATGATTTCTAATGTGAATATAAAATTTATACGAGTTATAATAGAGTTAATAAAATTTTAAAAGTGAAATTTTAAGTGATTTCGACAATTTTGAAAATCAGTCGAATTAATCGATGAGTTAAAATAGCCTTCCGGGGTACAGTCTCGGAATTCGACGAAACCAGTTCCATTGGATCCATAATAGTTATTTATTATCGGATTTCAGTTTTCGTAGCAATCGGAGTTGTCATTTGACCATGGCAGCTCAAAACACATAGAAACTATTTTAATCAATTTAATTTAACATTGATCGTTTATTTCCTGTGACGACCCGCCCTTCTCGACCCTCGAAAATCGACACAAAATACCTCACCGTATGATATGCTGATGAACAAGTGCCGAAAAAGACATATTGTTGAGGAAAAAGAAGGAGATAGAAGAAAGAAGGAACTAAACAATAACAGAATCTCACTGTCGCAGCGGAATAAAATATAATAGTAAATAATAGATCTTTACACAAAATGAAACTATATCTGTGTAACAACCCGCATATTTAACGATTTTATATTTAAACGTTTAATTTAAATATAGCGTCGTTAGTCGGATTTAGGTCCGAAAAGCTACTTTTTGCAAACAGACGAATTGGAGCTCGAAACCACTTCCATTGAGTCCAAAATGGCGTTTGCGATCTTTTTGAGTATAATCTTTGATATGTTTGGAGTTCGTGAAATTTTGCCCCTTTTTCTACTTGGGCTTGAGTTTAGGTTCAGCCCCAATCTCCTCTTAACCCTCTAGCTCACTAACTCTTCATCCATTCATCCTCATTTCATTCCTTTAGCTTAAGAAAACTGAAAAATGGGGGAAAGAAAGAAGAATTAGAAACTCTAGTTCCATTTGCAAACTCCAAATTCTTGCTTGAAATTCAAAGAGAAGGATAGGTAAGCCTCCTCTTCATCTTCTCCATCTCTTCTCCTCTTCAATTTCAGAAATTCCTAAGCTCTAATTTGGGAAATATATGTTTTGGTTCTCAGATTGAAGATTGTAGAGTTGAAGTGAAGAGTGGTTAACCTCCTTCTTGTGTTTGTGCTCTCATCTTTGTTTGTGTGCAAAAAGGTGAGATTTTTATCTCACATCTATGACTATAAGTATCTTTTGTTGTTAGGTATGAATTCCTAACAATTATTCATGTGCAATTGCTTTTGAGTTGGATTGGTTTTGTGAACATTGCAATTTTTGGTGTTTTGAAGTCAAAAGTTCTAAAAATCATGACTTTGATGTTTTAATCATGTTTTTGGAGGTGTATAAAAGAGCCAATAATGTTGGGTTGTCGTATGGCATAAACCCATATCATCCATCGCTCGTTCGTTTGCAATTCATTTGGATTTTTGCCTTTATGGGCTTGGCTGATTTTTTGCCAACAGGGGGATTTCAAACGTCTGAACTCTAATTTCATATGTCTGGTTTCAAATTCAGACGTCTGGTTTGGAAACCCTGACGTCTGGAATTGGTCACTGGAAGACGCAAAAAGGCAGAGACAAAATCCAGACGTCTGGAAATCCATTCAGACGTCTCGTAGTGGTTCAGACGTCTGGAAGGTAATTTCAGACGCCTGAAATGCGCAGTTTTACCTATTTTGGCTAATTTTGAGTTAATTTCCAACTTTTATCGATTCTGTTGATTCCAATTTGTTGTTATTGCATATTTGACTTTGATGACTTGTTTTTGACTTCATTCACGAGTTTTATAAATAATCTCTCTAAATCGTATTAAAAGCTCCCTTTTCCAAATTATAAATTCTATTTATAATGCACACACACAATTTCGCACTTCGAGCGAAGTGTAAGGAAGATTAAATGGTTAGGTAAAACACGGACCATGAATCCATGCGTTTGCCTTCCCGATTAGTCCCCGACCTATTCGATTGATCGTTTTGACCTTCGGGTTTGGTTTATCGATGATATGAGGTAAACTTTGTACTGCTTTGAGTGTGAAAGTGACTGACGGATAGTAAACCATTTAGTGCGAACGAGTGGTTATGGGATGCACATTAACACTTTTCGGATTCCTTTTCGAGAGTTGTAACACATTCCGCCAGTTAGTGGTGTCTAGTACTGGGCCTCCGGACCTTCACCACTACGGTTTGTCGCCCTATAGTATCGCTTACGATGTTGGTCTTTATGAGCCGCATGGGTGATATTGGGTTTGTTGCCCTTTAGTATCGCTTCTGATGCTGGTCGTTATGAGCTACATAGGTGATATTGGGTTTGGAGTCTTCGGGCTCATGGATCCTTGTTGATACAGTACCGAGCTCGAGCAATTTTATGATGTTTCATTGATATGTATATTCCCTTGGTATCGCCCTTCGATGTTGGTCTTTTTGAGCCGCATGAAGTATAGGATTACCCTGTGGAACTTGTATACCTTGTGGGTATTTGTTATATGCCTTTTGGCTTGATTTGGGATAATTGTATCCTTTGTTTATCCATTTCGTCGATGATATGAGGCTTGTTCTATATGATCCATCTTTTGTTGATGATTGTTTTATCTCTTTTAGAGATATTTGTTATACTTTGTAACCTTGCAGGTTTATTGTTGTTCAGGTTATCTAACTGATTTGTTTAGCTAGACTGACCCGTGTATTTTATACTCGGGTCAGACCGAGATGTTTCAGGTTAGGTACTTTGGACTTAGCCTATTTTGCTTCCGCATGGACTACTTCGCTAGCTTCTTTTTGTCATAGCTTTTGTGTAGTCCTATTATGTTGAAACTCTGATATTTATTCTTCTGGATTTGTCTGTATATTGTGGTTGGCTATACCACTTGACATGTATTATTTTGTATACTCTGCTATGTATCGGTATATATGTATATGATGGTTTACTGTTCTGTGATGTTTCCTACGTTTGAGTTTTTGTATTCTGTTCTGATAGATCCTCCAGCCACCTATGGTTTTGTTTTAAGTATTCATTGGATATGTCGATCGGTTTGGTGTGATTATTGTCGACGTATTTTGTAGATAGTTAAAGCAAGACTATAGATGGTCGCTCCTATCCAGCCTTATTTTCCGTGTTAGCAGACGGTATTATCTATTAATACTCTTTGCTAGCGTGGGTATAGAGGTGGGGCGTCACAGCTTGGTATCGGATCTGAGTTCAGAACAAAGTATGATAAACACATAATAGAAGCGCATATTACGATACATCAAAGTGTATAAGTGATACAAATCTTTGAATCATCGTGTCTCTCTATTCCATCAAGGTTATATAGAATTTGGGAATACGTCTAGGAATGCATTTTATTCTGTACTATTCCATATTGTAGTATCTATCTTGTGAATAATCTCGTTCTTATCTTACTTTCAGCGTATGGCTGGAAGAGGCAGGGGACGACGTTCGGATGCTGGGCAATCTAGTGGCACACATCCGGATGGCGTTTATATGTCTGCCGATCAGTTTATGGAGTTGTTTAGGAGCACTCGGCCTCCAGTTCCTCCTCGAGTGTCTCCACCTCGCAAGTCTGCCTTTGCACGTCAGTGCAGTGATTTTGCTCATCTTGGAGGAAAGCCGTTTAAAGGCTCTGAATCCGTTCATGAAGTCCAAGCTTGCTTTCGCACATGCGAGCGTATCTTCTCTCGTATGGATCTTTCTGACCATGATAGGTTCTTGTAACTTCTAGCTTATTACAAGAGCGTGCCCTTGATTGGTATGAGCTTCTTATAGCCGAAATTGATGAGTCTACTCTTTCTTGGACTCAGTTTCGGGAGCGATTTGAACTCAAGTTCGTTCCTGAATCTGAAAAAGTTTTATTGACCCGTCGCTTCCTTGAGTTGAAGCAAGGGAAGTCTTCTGTTTCTGAGTATGTTGCATCATTCGAGGCTTTATCTAAGTATGGTCTTGAATTCACTAGCACTTCTTATAAGAAGAATTTAAAGTTTGTCTCTGGTCTTAAGAAGTATCTTAAGAAGTATTTGTTGCTTCAGCTTAAGCTTTCTTTTGAAGAATTGGTAGATTCGACACTTCATCTCGAAGCTGTCGAGAAGGAGTGTGATAGTGGTGAGGATGTTGAGGTTTCTAAGAACCCCAACAAGAAGCAGTTTCCGTTTCAGAAGAGGTCTTTTCCTTCTAAGAAGAAGAAGACTGGTGGTTCTAGCTCTTAGACTCAGCCTTTTGGAACACCTTTTATTCGGAAGTGTTTTAATTGTGGCTCTCCGGATCATATTATTCGAGCTTGTCCTAAGCCTCTCTTCTGCCGCTATTGCAAGAAGGAAGGTCATCATGTTTCAGCTTGCCCTACTGTACCTGGTGGTGCTGTAACGACCCGTATTTTACGTGTCGATAAATCGTAGAATTTACAGGTCGTTAGTATTGTTTATGTTGTCTCTAGCCTAAGTCGTGTGGAAGTTAGCTCGTGTGAGTATTGATTCGTGACCGACCCATAGGCTTAGCCGAGTTAAGGGTTAGCAACTTGGTGGTGTCAAGTGATAGGTCGTGCACGAGTTACGACTTAAGTGTGTTGACCAAGTTAGGAGATTGACTGACCTATAGGTAGTAGCGAGTTAGGGAGTCTTGAGTCGTGACCGACTCATAGGTGACCGACTCATAGGTGACCGACTCATAGGGGACCGACTCAAGGAGCCTGGATGGCTCATAGTATTGACCGACCTAGGAGATAGCGGGGTAGTAAGTTGAGACGTATGGTCGAAGTCATAGGTCGTAAGGTGTTTTGAGTCGTGTATGCTATGAGTCGTAAGTCGTTAGGTAGCTGGGGCGATGAGTCGCATACTAGTTAGGTCGTTGAACGACTCATGGTAAGTCGCTGAGTCGTATGAACGACTTAGGGATAGGTTGTGGCTGTTGAGTCGGTAGAGGCTTAGGTCGGCTAGGGGTTAGGTCGGCCATAAGAGTGAGTTGTTGGGTCGGAGTCTCTGTTGAGTCGTGAGTCGGCATTATAGCTGAGTCGTGTGTGTATAGTTGAGTCGTCATACGACTTAGGACTTGGGAGTGTTAGCGGCTGTGTGTTAAGTCATTGGTCATAGGTCGGTTAGAGCTTAGGTCGGCCATAAGAGTGAATGGTTGAGTCGGCAGGAAGGGTTAAGTCGTTAGGCCGTATTGGTTGGATTGTTGAGTCGGCTATGGGTAGGTCGTACACGGGTTAAGGATGTTAGGTCGTTAGGGGTGTTGAGTCGTGTCTGGGGTGAGTCGCGTATAGGTTAGACGTGAGGCCCTGTGTTTTGTTGAGTCGGCATGATGATGAGTCGGGGACGACTCAAGGGGTGGGTCGGCAACGACCTAAGGGGCGACGACTCATAGTGGTTTCAGCCTATAAATAGAGGGGTTTGGCTCACTTTTTGGCACCGGTTTTTGAAGCGACGAAGTGCTGCCATTTTGAGAGCTCGACTACAACATTTCTTCGTCTTCTTTTCTTCATCTCAATCTAGTTCTAACATCCATCCAAGATCGAAGATCGAGATCAAAGATTCAAGGGCCAAAGTTGAAGATCTTCATCCAACGAAGCTAGATTTCATCGTTTTAAGCGAGATTTCGCCGGATCAAGCCTTGATCTTCGCTGTCCAGATCTGAAGTGTTTAGTTTTTGAGGTGTTTAGGTGATTTGGTGAGTGGTAGTTATCTCTCACGCGGACCCAAAGGAGTATATTGGATTGGTGGTTTGTTGGAGTGTTGTAGATAGTGATTTTGTGCATTTTCCTTAGATCCAAGTGTAGATTCATTGTTTGTGAAGATGTTTACTTATGCATGTTCATTTATCAAGTATTAGAGACAAAACCCATGTTTTATATTTGATAGATCTATGCTAAAAACCTATGATTCATGCATGTTAGACTTATGCTCATTTATTTACGAAATTGCCATTATAGTTGATATTGCTCATTAGATCTTGTTTAAATGATTGATTGTTTGATTGTATGATTGATTTGATTGTTTCCAAGTTAGCTAGTAGTTGATTTGGAACAAGATGATTGAAGATGATTCGAAAGCTAAGTGGAAAGGCTCTTGAATGGTGAAAGCTGCTTATGGCATATGAAGCGGATGTTGAAGCTCATATGTATGGATTGGATGATGTTGAGATGGGACTTTGCCATGATGCGAGGAGGCAAACCATGATGTTGAGTTGGGACGGGTTATGATGACGTTCCAAGCACGGGCTACGACGACGTGCAAAGTTATGTTGATAACTCGGTAATGCGATCCGGGTAGGTGATAATGGTTAGCTTGAGAGGCGCTTGAGCTAGTATGGAAATAGTCGTCGAGGAGGATGACTAGGAGGCTAAGATCTTATCGTTGTTGAAGGTTCTAGCATGCTCAAAGCAAGAGTACGTTGGAACGGGCTGCGACGACGTTCCAAGCACGGGCTGCGACGGCGTGCTAGTACTCTGGGTAGTTGCGAAAATTCCTAGGCACGGGCTGCGACGACGTGCGGAGTTATGTCTAGAACCGGGGTTACCATTAGCCCTTGACAGGTGGTCATTCAATTAACGGTGAAATCATGGCAATGATAACAGTGATAGCCAGAGTCATGGATGTTTGGTTGTACTATCATTCGGTCTCAAGAGCGGTATTTTCTGGGTGCTTATCTGATCTTGGTTTAGGCCTTGGGGGTTTGTATTTGGAAAACATCGCCCTTGACTTGAGTGATTATTGCTTTAACTTAATTATCTGTTATGTTATGCTTGCTTCTCCTTAGTGTGTGTCTGGGGGCTATCACTGTAGAAAGAGGTGGAGTGGGATGGTTTGGTTCCTATTCCTTTTATCCCTTTTGCTCTTTTGGCATGTTTGGTAGTTAATTTACTGCTCACTAAGACTTTGTCTGACTCAAGGTTTTATGTCTCCTCTTATTACCTTGGGCTGTTCATCCATGTTGGGATGGGCAGACTAGGTAGCAGGTGACAGGTGCTGTTCTTGGAGATCTACGCTGATGATGACGAAGACGAGCAGGAGGCTTTGCATATTAGTTTTCTTACTATTTGTACTGGGTGTTCCGCTGCTTGTATATATTCTGAGTGCTATGTAGTGAGGCTTTGATGTATGGATTTGCCTGGATGATTGTATCAAACTACTGTGATGCTTATATGATGATTTCCTGTTATGAAGCTTCACTATATATATATATATATTTCTCTATTGTATTTTATCCATGCGCTGTGAGTTATGCGATAGAGTTTCTGTTTTATTTTTACCCCGACTATCGTCCATGGCTACCTGGCACGCCTTCCAGCGCATTATTTCCTTGTTATGGTGCGGGAGTCATGGGCGGTCGTCACATTTGGTATCGGAGCCAGGTTAATCGATTTTAGCCAACGCTCGCTGACACAACTACGTAAGAGAGACGTAATTGTATTTTGATGGATGATTACTATATATAATATAGTAGTTTAGAAGGATTTGAACTCCTTATGCAGTTGTTACTTAAGGTGTTCTAATCATTCTTATTACAGATATTAAGGATGAGTCGAAGAGGGAGACCAGCTGCAAGGGAAAGCCGTGCTACTGAAGGAGCTGTTGATTATGGAACTATGTTCGAAGCGATGATGACTTCGATCATGAGAAGGATACCAGCTTCAGGATCATCAGTGGATGTGGGAGTTCAAGTCCAAGCTCCAAGACCGGTGGATTTTGCTAAGCTTTGCAAGGATTATACTTCTCTTAGAGGAAAAGCTTTCTTGGGGACAGAGTCGACTATTGAAGTGCAGAGATGGATTGATGCTTGTCGAAGGATCTTTGGTGACTTAGGGATTGAGGATGCAACCAAGAGAAAGCTTGCATCGAGACAGCTTCAGGGAAGAGCTGCTGATTGGTGGAATTCTATCACCATCGATACACCAGAAGAAGAGATTACTTGGGAGCAATTCCAAGTTAGATTTGAAGCTAAGTTCATCTCTACGGCTCAGAAGTCTGTTTTGTTCAAGAGGTTTGTAGAGCTCAAGCAAGGTGGGAGACCAGTTCTTGAGTATATTTCCGAGTTCGAAGCCTTGTCCAAGTATGCCAGATCGTATATTGATTCTCCCTACCAGAAGAACGAGAAGTTTGTGACCGGTTTGGATGCTTATCTTGGGAGGCAGTTAGTGGATCATTTGGACGATCCATTTGAGAAGCTTGTGGAGAAAGCCCTTAGGCATGAGAGTCTGTTTCCTAAGGAAAGTTCTGTTGTGGCTGTAACCAGGGAAGGATCTAGACCACAGCAGAGTGGCAACAAGAAGAGGAAGCAGCAGCAACAGAGGGGTAGGGATGGCCAGAAGAAGCCGAAGGGCGAAGTGACTTGTTATAATTGCCAGCAGAAGGGCCATCTCTCCAAGGATTGTAGGAATCCAAAGGCGCCGGCGAAATGCCACAACTGTGATAAACCAGGGCATTTCAGGAAGGACTGTCCAGAACCGAGGAAGGACAGGCAGATTGTGCAAGCTTATGCTTTGGGAGCTGTGCCGTCATCTTCAAAAGCTCCTACTGCTGAAGAGAAGGGGAAGAGTGTGGTGGTTCAAGGTACTCTTTCTATTTGTGGTGTTCCAGTTAGAGTGTTGTTTGATACTAGAGCGTCGCATTCTTTTGTTTGTAATGATTTGGTAGACCGGTTAGGTTTGAGACCAGATATTGTTGATAGACCATTGGTTGTGACTAATCCAGTTGGGGGTTCGTCATGTTTGTGTATGATATGCCGTGGTCTAGTTGTGTCGAGTCATGATTGCTCGTTTGTTTGTGATTGCTTTGTTCTGAACTTTGCGGGGTTCGGAATTATTTTGGGTATGGACTGGCTTAGGAAGTATGCGGCTAGGATTGATTGTGAGGGGCTGGAGGTGACAGTCGGGAATGTGGAAGGGCGAAAGGTTGTGATACGATGTAAGCATGAGGAAGGCGTCTTCATGAGCTTCATGTATTCGCTGGTTGTTCCACGGGATGGACTGTCATCAGTGCCTATTGTGAATGGATTCGAGGATGTCTTTGACGAAGTCAAAGGGTTGCCGCCGCATAGGGAGATCGAGTTTCGTATCGATCTAGTTGAGGGAGCCAGACCTGTTGTGGTGCCTCTTAGGCGGATGGCGCCTAGGGAGCAGCTAGAGTTGAGGGTGCAGGTTGATGACCTTTTGCAGAAAGGATTCATTCAGAGAAGTGTGTCCGAATGGGGTGCACCAGTTGTGTTCGCAACCAAAGCGGATGGATCGTTGAGGTTGTGTGTGGATTATCGTGAGCTGAATAAGTTGACTAGGAAGAACAAGTATCCATTGCCGAGAATAGATGACTTGTTTGATCAGCTTCACGAGGCTAAGGTGTTTTCTCAGATGGATTTGGCAACGGGATTTCACCAGTTGAGAGTGGCGAAGGATAGTGTGCCAAAGACTGCTTTCAGGACACCATCCGGTTTTTATGAGTGGCTGATAATGCCGTTTGGATTGACTAACGCACCAGCATATTTTGTGGATCTTATGAATAGAGTGTTCAGAGATCAGTTGAATAAGTTCGTGCTTGTGTTCGTGGATGATATTCTGATTTATTCCAGAACTGAGGAAGAGCACAAGACACACTTGAGGATTGTTTTGGGGATCTTACGGAAACATCAGCTGAAGGCTAAGTTTTCGAAGTGCCACTTCTGGAAGAGTGAAGTGAGGTTCTTAGGCCATGTTATCTCGGGAAATGGAATAGCGGTTGATCCCGCTAAGGTGGCAGCAATCCAGGATTGGGTTAGACCTAAGAATGCGTCTGATGTGAGAAGTTTTCTTGGATTAGCAGGATATTATCGTCGGTTTATCAAAGACTTTTCCAAGATAGCTGCACCGTTAACAGGATTGACGAAAAAGAACCAAGTGTTCAGATGGGATGATAAGTGTGAGCAAGCTTTCGTAATCCTGAAAGAACGGCTGACAAGTGCTCCTGTTTTAACTATTCCAAGTGGGAATGATGAGATGGTGGTTTACACCGACGCATGTGGCACTGGACTTGGAGCAGTGCTAATGCAGAAGGATAAGGTTGTTGCGTATGCTAGTCGACAACTGAAGCTGCATGAAAGGAATTATCCAACTCATGATTTGGAGTTAGCGGCGATTGTGTTTGCTTTGAAAATGTGGAGACATTATCTGTTGGGAGTTAGATTTGAGTTATTTACAGATCATAAGTCGTTAAAGTATCTGTTCTCCCAAAAGGATTTGAATCTTCGACAGCAACGGTGGCTAGAGTTTCTGGCATCTTATGATTTTGGTATAGCCTATACTCCAGGAAAAGGTAACGCAGTGGCTGATGCATTAAGTCGAAGACATGCAGGTTTGGGAGCCATGTTTTTAGAATGGAAGAGTCTCGAGTATTTGGCTGGATTTGACTTCAGGCCTAGATGTGAATTGGAACCTGAGATGTTGGCAAACTTATCGATAAGACCTACTCTTGTGGAAAGGATTGGCGAGACCCAAAAGAGAGATGATAAGCTTGTCAAGATTATCCGTGATTTGGAATCTGGATTGGAACCAGAGAAGGATAAAGGATTCGAGGTCGATCGAGAGGGTTGGCTTCGGAAGCAAGGACGATTGGTTGTTCCCGATGTAGATGGATTGAGAGATGAAGTTCTGAGGGAAAGTCATCACTCGAAGTTGACAATTCATCCAGGTGGAAATAAGATGTATCGGGATATGAAGAGAGCTTACTACTGGGAAGGTATGAAGAAGGATGTTGGAAATTTTATTTCCAAGTGTATGAACTGCCAGTTGGTGAAAGCTGAGCAGAAGAAGCCTAGTGGATTACTTCAGCCATTGGAGGTTCCTACATGGAAGTGGGAGCAAGTGTCGATGGATTTTATCGATGGTCTACCTAGGACAAGAGCAGGAAATGAAGGGATTTGGGTCATAGTAGATCGTTTGACCAAGAGTGCAAGGTTCATTCCTGTTCGATCAACTAGGACTGCATCGAAGTTGGCTGAGTTGTATGTTAAGTGGATAGTTCGATTCCATGGTATTCCGAAGAGTATAGTGAGCGATCGAGACCCTTTGTTCACTAGTGGATTTTGGAAGAGCTTCCAGGAAGTTTTGGGAACCAAGTTATGTTTGAGTACAGCTTATCACCCTCAAACAGATGGTCAGACTGAGAGAGTCAACCGAGTTTTGGAAGATCTCTTAAGAGCATGTGTCTTGGACTTCGGAGGATCATGGGAAGATCATCTTCATTTGGTGGAATTTGCATATAATAACAGTTATCAGTCGAGTATTGGAATGGCACCATATGAGGCATTATATGGAAGACCGTGTAACTCTCCGACATGTTGGTTGGAAACTGGAGAAAAGCTGATACTTGGGCCAGAGATGATTCGACAGACTTCGGATTGTATAGAGATCATTCGGCAACGAATGAAAGCAGCCCAAGATCGTCAGAAGAGTTATGCCGATAATCGTCGAAAGGATTTGGAATTCGACGTAGGTGATATGGTTTTTGTGAAGATTTCTCCTTTGAAGAGTGTTATTAGATTCGGGAAGAAAGGGAAATTGACTCCGAGATTTGTTGGACCATTCCCGATTATCGAGCGAATTGGAAAGCTCGCTTATAGACTAGAGTTACCGGAAAAGATGGCGGGTGTGCACAATGTTTTTCATGTATCTTATCTACGGAAGTATGTGCACGACCCAACTACGGTGGTTTCTGCTGATAGCTGTGAAGGTTTAGAGGTTGATCCAGTGGTTAGAAGACCTCGTAAGCCGCTTCGTGTTGTTGAGACCGACACGAAACAGCTTAGGAGGAAGACGATTACGTTGCTCAAGGTACAATGGAGTGATGATGTTAACGACTGTACGTGGGAGGAGGAAGAGAGGATGAAGGCAGCTCATCCCGGACTCTTCGAGGTATGGCCCTAAAGTGTCGTGACATCTCATGAATTTGTAGCTTGTTCTAAGTCTTAGAATTCTGCATGCTAGGCTCGAATTGGATGCATGGTTTGTTGATTGCTATGGATGGTAGGCATGCGGAAAATCTTTGATTGCTGTTGTTTGCTTGGAATTTCGGGGGCGAAATTCCTAAGGGGGAGAGAATGTAACGACCCGTATTTTACGTGTCGATAAATCGTAGAATTTACAGGTCGTTAGTGTTGTTTATGTTATCTCTAGCCTAAGTCGTGTGGAAGTTAGCTCGTGTGAGTATTGATTCGTGACCGACCCATAGGCTTAGCCGAGTTAAGGGTTAGCAACTTGGTGGTGTCAAGTGATAGGTCGTGCACGAGTTACGACTTAAGTGTGTTGACCAAGTTAGGAGATTGACTGACCTATAGGTAGTAGCGAGTTAGGGAGTCTTGAGTCGTGACCGACTCATAGGTGACCGACTCATAGGTGAACGACTCATAGGGGACCGACTCAAGGAGCCTGGATGGCTCATAGTATTGACCGACCTAGGAGATAGCGGGGTAGTAAGTTGAGACGTATGGTCGAAGTCATAGGTCGTAAGGTGTTTTGAGTCGTGTATGCTATGAGTCGTAAGTCGTTAGGTAGCTGGGGCGATGAGTCGCATACTAGTTAGGTCGTTGAACGACTCATGGTAAGTCGCTGAGTCGTATGAACGACTTAGGGATAGGTTGTGGCTGTTGAGTCGGTAGAGGCTTAGGTCGGCTAGGGGTTAGGTCGGCCATAAGAGTGAGTTATTGGGTCGGAGTCTCTGTTGAGTCGTGAGTCGGCATTATAGCTGAGTCGTGTGTGTATAGTTGAGTCGTCATACGACTTAGGACTTGGGAGTGTTAGCGGCTGTGTGTTAAGTCATTGGTCATAGGTCGGTTAGAGCTTAGGTCGGCCATAAGAGTGAATGGTTGAGTCGGCAGGAAGGGTTAAGTCGTTAGGCCGTATTGGTTGGATTGTTGAGTCGGCTATGGGTAGGTCGTACACGGGTTAAGGATGTTAGGTCGTTAGGGGTGTTGAGTCGTGTCTGGGGTGAGTCGCGTATAGGTTAGACGTGAGGCCCTGTGTTTTGTTGAGTCGGCATGATGATGAGTCGGGGACGACTCAAGGGGTGGGTCGGCAACGACCTAAGGGGCGACGACTCATAGTGGTTTCAGCCTATAAATAGAGGGGTTTGGCTCACTTTTTGGCACCGGTTTTTGAAGCGACGAAGTGCTGCCATTTTGAGAGCTCGACTACAACATTTCTTCGTCTTCTTTTCTTCATCTCAATCTAGTTCTAACATCCATCCAAGATCGAAGATCGAGATCAAAGATTCAAGGGCCAAAGTTGAAGATCTTCATCCAACGAAGCTAGATTTCATCGTTTTAAGCGAGATTTCGCCGGATCAAGCCTTGATCTTCGCTGTCCAGATCTGAAGTGTTTAGTTTTTGAGGTGTTTAGGTGATTTGGTGAGTGGTAGTTATCTCTCACGCGGACCCAAAGGAGTATATTGGATTGGTGGTTTGTTGGAGTGTTGTAGATAGTGATTTTGTGCATTTTCCTTAGATCCAAGTGTAGATTCATTGTTTGTGAAGATGTTTACTTATGCATGTTCATTTATCAAGTATTAGAGACAAAACCCATGTTTTATATTTGATAGATCTATGCTAAAAACCTATGATTCATGCATGTTAGACTTATGCTCATTTATTTACGAAATTGCCATTATAGTTGATATTGCTCATTAGATCTTGTTTAAATGATTGATTGTTTGATTGTATGATTGATTTGATTGTTTCCAAGTTAGCTAGTAGTTGATTTGGAACAAGATGATTGAAGATGATTCGAAAGCTAAGTGGAAAGGCTCTTGAATGGTGAAAGCTGCTTATGGCATATGAAGCGGATGTTGAAGCTCATATGTATGGATTGGATGATGTTGAGATGGGACTTTGCCATGATGCGAGGAGGCAAACCATGATGTTGAGTTGGGATGGGTTATGATGACGTTCCAAGCACGGGCTACGACGACGTGCAAAGTTATGTTGATAACTCGGTAATGCGATCCGGGTAGGTGATAATGGTTAGCTTGAGAGGCGCTTGAGCTAGTATGGAAATAGTCGTCGAGGAGGATGACTAGGAGGCTAAGATCTTATCGTTGTTGAAGGTTCTAGCATGCTCAAAGCAAGAGTACGTTGGAACGGGCTGCGACGACGTTCCAAGCACGGGCTGCGACGACGTGCTAGTACTCTGGGTAGTTGTGAAAATTCCTAGGCACGGGCTGCGACGACGTGCGGAGTTATGTCTAGAACCGGGGTGTTAACGCTTAAATTGTAACGTCAACACCCTAGTGTATAAGATGTGATTGTGAAAGCACCACCCACTTGTATGGGAATCAGAAATAAGCAGAAAGTATGTAGAAAAACAGTAAGAGACGCAGTATTTATAGTGGTTCGGCTTAGGATCAAGCCTACGTCCACTTTGAAGCTCTTTATTGTTTATTTAGATACAGTTTTTTTTTACAATCAACTCCGATTACAACACACTTAGACAAATATCTCAAACCCCGATGTAGAAGAATCCTTTGAATGCATGATGAATGAGTTATTTTTCTTCACGAGATTTGTTGAAATGTCTTTGGTGATTGGAGTGATAGAAATGTTGCTTGAGTGTTGCTTGAAGTCGAGACAATAGCAGAGTAATGGCCCGTAGGAAGTCAGTCCCCAAAAGTCCTTTGAACGTTGGAAGTGGCTACGTATTTATAGGCAAACTTCCTAGGCTGAAATCGCAGAGTCATGAGTCGTGACCGACTCATGATGAGTCGTGACCGACTCATGATGAGTCGTGAGTCGTCTGCGAGTCACCCCTTTGCAGCATGATTTTGAACTTGCCTCTGAGTCTTGTGTTGTGTGTCGGCTTATGCTTGACCCGTGGCCGAGTCATATTAAGTCATGGCCGACTCATTGGACCAAGCCTCTGAGTCGCTTCCGAGTCATCTCCCGCTAGCATAGGTTGTTCGGCAATGGACTATGGCTCAATGGTTTTAGGTCGTAGACAAGCCACGATCAGTTGTGAGTCGCTCCTTTGAGTGACCTTATAGGATGAGTCGTGGGCCAGTTGAGTCGCTGGGTCGGTAATGAGTCGGCAACTTACTGAGTCGGCTATCAAATGAGTCGGTGTCCCTCATGAGTCATTGAGTCGTCATTAAATTTAGGTCGGCAACAAGCTAAGGCTACTGAGTCGGTAATCATCTTGAGTCGTGAGTCGCTCAGTCCTTTAACTCGCGCGGCCTACCGATCCATTGAGTCGCTACGTGCCTTGAGCATATGAGTTGATCCAATCCTTCAGTCATAAACCCACTGAGTCGTTAGGTACTTCATGCTGATGAGTCGTGGATAGCTCTGAGTCATTCACTCATATGAGTCGCTCCCTGTTGAGTCGGTAACTTCTATGAGTCGTGAGGTTTCTTGAGTCGGCAGCTCAATGAGTCGGTCTGTATCATTGAGTCGCCACCAGTTGAGTCGGGGATTCTTTGAATCGGTCCTTTCCTTAAGTCGTAAGACACCTTAAGTCGTAGGTCGCTTCAAACCTTAACCCGTTGACGCTTCTAACTCGTAGGCCTTTTAACTCGTATGCTGGAACGGGGTTAACATTTGCCCCTCGAAGCACACGCTTAAATCGTAAGTCGTGTGCTTCGACTCATCATAACCCGTGCCGATTCGAGTTCCAATATTTCCAGGTATAAAAGTGCTTGAGTCGTTTCTCCTCTTTCTCACTTCTCGTTACTTATCCCAGAGCCGCATCTGCCATTAGAGACCTTTCAATCTTCCGAAGGCGAATCCAAGTTAGCCGATCATCAGTCCATCCTTTCCACTACATTGCGTAAGTGATTTCGAACTTCAATCCAACAACGACCATTGCTAAGGCACAAATTCCCGTTTCCTATTCCCAAATCACCGCCGCATGTCTCACTTGGGCTTTGAGTTGAGTTGTGAACGACTCTGATCATTGTTGGCTGTGTTGTTGTTGTGATCCTCTAGATTATAGCATCGCACTTGATTCGTGGCAGCTTCATGACAGTTTTGGATCGGTGTTTGATGAACTGGTAGGATAAGTGAGTAATAGGCTTAGTTGAGGGGATGACGGATCGGTGTTATTTAGGCGATGGCGGGTATCGGGTTGGAGAGGAGTTAACTGGTTCAGGAGTTTGGGAGAGATGAGGGAGGCTTTAACGGGTTAACCGGGTTAATGGATCCTTGGCTTCACGGGTTAACTTAAGAGATGGTGTGGCAGTGTGTGAGTGGAGAACCGACCTTAGGGGCCTTTGCAGAGTTACTCATGCACGACTTAATGCCTTAACCGTGTTAATTCATATGACTCAGGTCTTAGGTCGTATGAACGACTTAACCCTTTAGGTCCTTTTGACGACTTATCCTTTTAAACCGTGCACGACTCAAACCATAAGCCGTGAACGACTCAGCAACTTCCATGCGACTCAGTAGCCTTTACCATTGACTTTAATCCGACCTAGCAAGTTTTACGACTTAAACCATGAGTCGTAACCGAGTTAGAACTTAGAGGATTTCTTGTTGCTTTGGACTGGAGCCCCCCTTCTGTTCCTTGACTTACGACTCATAGAACTGCCGACTTATAACATCAGCGGTTTAGAATTGAAGCAACCTAACTTAACTTGCCTCACTTTCCTTAGGTCGTAGCCGAGTCATCCAAATAACCAATGACTTAGCTTAACCCATACAAAGAATCATTGTGCCGTTGACGACTTAACACTTGTAAATTTTGTTTGAACTTTGAACTGTTGAACTTTGCTGCTTTCTTTTACAGATCACTCTTGCAAGCTAATAACCTGTCTAACACAATGTTTACAGAAAATTGGGACGAATATACTGCCATTGACTGCCCACATCAAATGACAGATTAGCTTATAGATAATTAACTTGAATGAACTGCATATATGAAGTGCCTTTAATATATCTATTTCAAACAAAATATCAAAGCAATGCTGAAGTAGTCAATTGAAATCGACTTGCTTGCACTAATATTATGTTTGAACTTTTAAGTTAACAAGTTCTGAAATGTTTACCATCGATCAAGCATCGATTAGTGTAATCCTAGTTATATATACTTGTCACTTTTCTAGTCTTGCACAACACTTCACACTTTTTAGGAAACGCGCACCTTCGCATTTGAACATCCAGTTGCTTGTGTAGAATGACTTCTCATCAAGAAGAGCCGATGAGTCAGACTGAAGATACCTTTCCGGTAGCTATTCCTGTGGATAACCCTCCAGAGAGAATACCAACAACTCTGAATCAACGGACGTTTAATCAATTGTGCGTCCAGTTTGGCATCGATGATGCTGACGCCTTACTACCGGGGCCAAATGATACTGCCGATAGGCCACCTCTTGGTTTTGTTGCTGTCAATCGCCAAATGTGCTTAAATGGCGCTATTCCTCCTTTTAACGACTTTCTTCAACAGTTCTTGCTTCGGCTGTCTATCTCTCCATTCCAATTACACCCCAATGGCTATGCTATTCTGATGGGGTTATGTGTTCTATTTAGGAGAACCTTGGATCGACTACCAAGCTTCGGGGAGATCTGTTATTTCTGCTCATTTACAAAAATTAAAGACCATCCCTCCATTGTGGTTATAAGAAGCGCTCGAAACCGCAAACTTATTACTGATCTCTCCGAAAGCGCTCACGGATTTTTGAATCAGTTTTTCTTCGTTCGTTGCCCTCCAGGGTTTTATGCCATCTGGAGAGTAGGAAGTAAGATTTCCTGTCTATATTCTTTCCGCTTTGAAGCCATTTTTGAGATCCGAACTTTTAGTTGCTAACTTCATTCTTTGTTCCTGTTTTAGCGCTTCCACCCCCTACCAGGGACCCAAGTTTTAAGCAAATTTTAGAAAGATTAAATGCTGTGCCGGCAGAAGAAAGGAGCATAAAGTTTCTGCTAAGCGATGAATTTTTACACCAATACGGACTTCTCCATCCCTCTCGCTTTACTCAGCCTCATGAAGCCCCGACTGAAGTTCCCGATTCTCCGACGAAAACTCTCGACGCCTCGGTCTCCACTAAAGATCGTGTGCAGGGAGAAACTTCTACTGGAACTCCATTAGTGAAGTGCTCTACTCCACGAGACGACACGGGGCCATCCGAAAAGTCCGCGCTTCCCCCCATTACTGAAGAAGAAGAGGAGCAACCTTCCCAAACTATGAAAAATGCCGATAAAGGAACTGATGGAGGGAACCAGGCTAGGCATGACGATGATGATTTCTTTGGGGATTTAAGTGACTTATTTATCTCTTCCCAAGAGCTCTCTAAAGATGATCCTGCTCGTGGTAAAGTTTTACCTCCAACAATTGAAGTGACATCTGCCCTCCAACTGACTCCAACTTCTTTATTCCAAGAATTGCCACCGATAGCGAAACCTATTACATCCCCCCAACTGAGAAGTGGTTCGTTAGCCCAATGCGAGTAGTTTGCACTTCACACACCACTTAAGAATTTTCCAGCACACTTATGCACTTATCTTCTTATGCTTTAAAGATTTCTGAAGCTTATCTTTTCTTATTTCAGATTCTCCAATGACACGCGGTGGATCATACTATCAAGATTTTCAACGCTATGGTGGGCGTGGACAGTATAATTATGGGCGCTACTTCTCTTCCTATAGGGAGTCTGATGAAGAGAGGGCTGCTCGAAAAGCTCGGGAAAGGAGGGATAGGGATGAGCATCGCGACTCCCCGCAGAGAGGTGACGATTCCTATAAAAGGAAATCACACGATGACCGGGGAAAAGGTCATGTAGTAGAAGATTCGAGCAAACGAGCTCGACATGGTGAGAGACATGCTTCCACCACTCCCGACAAGCCTACTGCCCCTGCCCCTCTTGATATTTCTTCCGACTCTCCTGCTCTCGGAAAGGAGGACATCCAGACAATAATAAGCAGGCCTAAATTTCAAGTGGGGCCTGGCCCAGCCACCTTACAAAGTCGCTTTCCACAATGGTGCTTAAAAGGCGTGAGATTCGATCTTGACCTGGTTCCAATCGACAAGCCCGCCATGCTGCAAAATCTTGACGCTGTTAAACTTGACATCGAGAGGATGTCAAACTGGCAGAAGCTTGTTGATGAGCTTCAACGAGTTAACCGCGCCAACTTAGAGGCCATGCTCACCATGGAAAATGATAAGGCTGAGTGGCAAAAGGTCCTTGAGCAGCATGATACCGAGATGAGAAGCATTACTTCCTACAACGAGGAGCTCGAAGCAAAGGTTGAGAAGTTGAAAGACGAGCTTGCTGCTTCCTCTACTTCATACTCTCAAAAAGAAGAAGTGCTTCTCAGACAAGTTAGAGATGCTCATGCCAGTCAGAGAGACGCTGAGGACAGGCTTGAAGTACAAAAAAGAATCAGTGACGGCTATGTCTCTGATATTGCCGAGCTTCGAAAGAAAAACAACTCCCAGGAGGCGGAGATGCAAATGCTCAAGCTTCAGCTTGCCAGAACTGAAAGGGAGCGCGATGAGGCTGTCGCCGGCAAAATCGCAGCCGAAGAATCTCATGAGGCGACCAAAAACAGCTTCGGCTCAACATTATTCGACTTCTACTTGCATAGCGTCTTGGGGCGTGGAAGCCTCGCCTTTCTTGGTCCCAAGTACGAGATCACTTTAGCTGAAGTGTGGGAGGCCGCCCTCGATATGCTTGGTGCTGAAGGTGCTGGTTATGATGAGTCAGCCCTGGAAAGGCATTATTTTGATGAAGACGCTCGCGCTGCTCTTGCCAGGGGAAAGGGACAACTTGCCAAACTAAGAACCGAAGTGACGGAAGGGGATCAGCTGGGGAAAACCACTTCAACTACTCTAGTCCAGCCACCTTCTTCGTCTGAAGTCGACATTATTGGTTCCAGTTCCCATCTCGCTTCTCCCACCAAAGTTACCGCTGATATTACAAGCACACAAGGTGGAGACGAGGGTGAAGAGAGCGCTGATACGCAAGCTTATGAAGTCGATATCAGGAAACCAGCTTCTTCAGGTAACTTCACTGTTAATTTCGCTACTGTCAATTCTGCTCAAGCTGGTTACTCGCTTATTTCACATGAGTTTCACGAGCTCCTTGGCTATTTTCTCAACCTTGACGAGCCTTCATCTCCTCTCTTTACTGACTTCATTGGTGAACCCTCATCTCCTCTTTTTACTGACTTTAATCTTTTTTCTTCTGTAGAGAGAGTACCAAGCGCTGCTCAAACTTCTACTCCTCCGGTCATCCTTCCTTCGTCTCTTCCGGCGGTGCCTCCTTCTGCCTCGCAACCTGGATCACAGGAGGAACAAATAGAGGCTCTTCACGGCTTGGATGATCCCATCACTTCGCAAGAGCAGAAAGATGAGAGACCTGAGGGAGGTGACATTTCCCCGGAACGGACTCCTTCTGACGACATTGTTCTATCAAAACTTGTCACTCCGGGGAGTGAGTCTTCCTCACAGAGGAGAGAGAAGCGTGGGACATCAAAGAGGAGGGGGAAGAAAATCACCGCCACTGAAGAGGAGCCGGAAGTTGGGCCAGCTGCGCCTACCTCTCCTTCCTCCCTTATACCCACTGGTCGACCTGAAAAGCTGATCATTCGGCCGGGTAAAGGGTCTAAAGGCAGCAAAAAGAAGTGAAGATCTCCAGTTTCTAGTTTTTTGTGTTTTGCATGTACTGGCCGAGAATTGTGCGGGTACCGACCCCCCCGCTTTTCTTTATTTTGAAACCTGTACCTGCGTTGTAATTGAATAAAATGATTCCTCGTTTGTACAAACTTTTGTTTGAATTAAAGAATACATTTGTTATTCGTTTTGGCATGAGTTTATTTGATATTGCAGCGAGCTTATGGTATGTTACTTGAGCGTTACCTTTTGCTGGTTTAGTTATACCATATTGTGTGTGATTATACTATATTGCCCCCATTCCATAAGTATGCTGCAATATTCTATACCTCGAGGGGACTTACACTCTTATTTGCTAAAGAATAATTATTTTAAAGAAAATTTTATAGAGTACAACTCCCTTCGTATAAGTTTTTACGCTTGGTCGTTCGAAGAAATCACTTTTTTTCTTTTGCTTATGTGCATATCTCATCAAGTGAATTCCTCTATGTGGTAAAGCGGACCTCTGAAGGGTACTTTAACTTCTTTTCTTTTTACGATCATTTCCCACAGTAGGCAAATTATTTTTCCTTTGAAAGTTAAAGTACGCTTTTGATGAGGATTTTTTTTTTTTTTTTTTTTTTTTTTTTTTTTATAGAAAGTTGTACCTCTGAGGAGGGATTTTTTCACGTTTCAACACTTGGAAGTTTTATTTCAATCTCGGTGAAACGTGTACCTCCAAAGAGTTATGCTTTAGAAATCCTTTTCACGTTTCAACACTTGGAAGTTTTATTTCAATCTCGGTGAAACGTGGGTTTCCAAAGAGGTCTTTTTTCTTAATTGTGTTCCCGGGAGGGGGTTGTACCTCTGAGGAGGGATTTCTCACGTTCCAACACTTGGAAGTTTTATTTCAATCTTGGTGAAACGTGTACCCCCAAAGAGTTGTGCCTTTGAAGAAAGCCTTTTCACGTTTCAACACTTGGAAGTTTTATTTCAATCTCGGTGAAACGTGTGCTTTCAAGAAGGTCTTTGTTCTTACATTTCAACTTTGGTGAAGTGAAATTCCGAAGAGCGGTTGCTACACTTCAACTCCTGGCGAAATGTGCCTCCGAAGAGGGCTTTTATTTTGTTTACATATTTCAACTCTGGTGAAGTGAAATCCCGAAGAGCGGTTATAACACTTCAACTCCTGGTGAAATGGGCCTCCGAAGAGGGCTTTTATTTTGTTTACATTTCAACTCTGGTGAAGTGAAATCCCGAAGAGCGGTTATAACACTTCAACTCCTGGTGAAATGGGCCTCCGAAGAGGGCTTTTATTTTGTTTACATATTTCAACTCTGGTGAAGTGAAATCCCGAAGAGCGGTTATAACACTTCAACTCCTGGTGAAATGGGCCTCCGAAGAGGGCTTTTATTTTGTTTACATTTCAACTCTGGTGAAGTGAAATCCCGAAGAGCGGTTATAACACTTCAACTCCTGGTGAAATGGGCCTCCGAAGAGGGCTTTTATTTTGTTTACATTTCAACTCTGGTGAAGTGAAATCCCGAAGAGCGGTTATAACACTTCAACTCCTGGTGAAATGTGCCTCAGAGAGGGTTTTCATCGCCTGGAAGTTACTCTCTCATGGTTGGAGGGTCATGACTCCTCCAATCTTTTTTGTTGAGTAGAGAACTTTCTTTTTTGTGGCGTATGACCCATTAGAGGTCTTTTATCCTCCGAAGAGTTGCGCCTCCGAAGAGGACTTGTGCCGCTGATGGTAGCTTTGGTCTCTGAGGAGAAGCATTCGGTCTCCGTAGAGAAGCATTCGGCCTCTGAAGAGGGCTTTTGGCCTCCGAAGAGGGCTTTGGTCTCTGAGGAGAAGCATTCGGTCTCCGTAGAGAAGCATTCGGCCTCTGAAGAGGGCTTTTGGCCTCCGAAGAGGGCTTTGGTCTCTGAGGAGAAGCATTCGGTCTCCGTAGAAAAGCATTCGGCCTCTGAAGAGGGCTTTTGGCCTCCGAAGAGGGCTTTGGTCTCTGAGGAGAAGCATTCGGCCTCCATAGAGAAGCATTTGGCCTCTGAAGAGGGCTTTTGGCCTCCGAAGAGGGCTTTGGTCTCTGAGGAGAAGCATTCGGCCTCCATAGAGAAGCATTTGGCCTCTGAAGAGGGCTTTTGGCCTCCGAAGAGGGCTTTGGTCTCTGAGGAGAAGCATTCGGTCTCCGTAGAGAAGCATTCGGCCTCTGAAGAGGGCTTTTGGCCTCCGAAGAGGGCTTTTGGCCTCCGAAGAGGGCTTTGGTCTCTGAGGAGAAGCATTCGGCCTCCATAGAGAAGCATTTGGCCTCTGAAGAGGGCTTTTGGCCTCCGAAGAGGGCTTTGGTCTCTGAGGAGAAGCATTCGGCCTCCATAGAGAAGCATTTGGCCTCTGAAGAGGGCTTTTGGCCTCCGAAGAGGGCTTTGGTCTCTGAGGAGAAGCATTCGGTCTCCGTAGAGAAGCATTTGGCCTCTGAAGAGGGCTTTTGGCCTCCAAAGAGGGCTTTGGTCTCTGAGGAGAAGCATTCGGTCTCCGTAGAGAAGCATTCGGCCTCTGAAGAGGGCTTTTGGCCTCCGAAGAGGGCTTTGGTTTCTGAGGAGAAGCATTCGGTCTCCGTAGAGAAGCATTCGGCCTCCGAAGAGGGCTTTTCATCTCACGGGAATATGTCGACCGATTGTGGTGAAATGTGTGCCCCAGAGGAGGGTTATTGTCAGGAAGTTTGGAGTTTCCTTTTCTTGTCTGGATGGATTCTCGGGAGTGTGTTGGATGGTAACTCCACGACTTTGTAACGAGAGAGACACCTTTTTCGATGGAGCCCGCTTGAGGTCTCTATCCCCTGAGGAATTATGCCTTCAAAAAGGGCTGGCACTTCCGAAATGATCTTTTGTTGGCTGATGCTTGCTCTCGCATACTTTTTTGCCGTTGATTCATGTTGACAATTCCCATTACTTCACAAGGGTCATTGCTTTTAGCTGCCAAGCCACTCCCTTACCCAAAGGAATATATTTTATAGTTAAGCAAATTGGTGGTGGCAGATGTAGGTTCTTTAACTGGCCGTTTGTTTGTTCATACATTTGCGGTTAGCTATATATGATCTGCTTTTATCCACCTTGCTTACTTTCGGTTGAAGTTCTCCTTTTGTAAGATTTGGATATGGGAATTTTGAATGGCTCAGTGCTTGACTACTGGATGTTGTTGCGGATCGCTTCGTCTCATGACTGGTAAGTCTTGTTTTATGGCCTGCATTATTAAATGGTCTTTTCAGCAACACGCTCAACGTATTTCATACGCCAAAATAAAACAGAGCAGTTTATAATAGTAGGGAACACGAGAATTATAGTGATTTAGCCAGAATTGGGCCTATATTCACTTTACTGCTGTTGTTATTTGCCTGCCTTGCAATTGCCCTTAACAAGAGAATCATATATCTGTAAATTTATTGCAATATCTCAGCAGAGTTTTTATGTAAAATATGGATGTAAGTGGCTATTATTCCAAGTTCTTGGAATTGGTTCTCTTTTGACAGTCGCGAACTTGATTGATTATATTAGCAGTGCCTCAGTGCCATCCTTAAGTGTGCACTATCTTCTTCTGTTGGCAGGTGGTTTTAACTGAAGAAGCATACTCTAGCCAAATCTTATTTATTTGCTTAGAGTATTTCTTATTTAGGTTTTGCCCCTGGACTTTCGTCACTTAAGACTTGCTTTAGAAAGCTACCAAGGGTTGCTTGATATTGTAACGAATCGGCTGGACATTGATTGCCTGCAAATTTAGATTGATAATTTTAGTGACATTCTTAGAATATTTCACATATCGAAATAAAATAAGCGACTTGTAATAATAGGGAGAACAAGGCTTATAGTTTTTATTATTTATTTGCACTGTCTTTATAACAGATTTTGATACAAGAATTATTGGATCAGCATTCCTTTACAAATTTGAAACATAGTATTCAAGTAAAGTAAGAAAGCAGTTGTTGCCCCAAGCTTTAGGGATTGAATCTTTTGGCTTGAAAGGATTGGATGGC
Organism: Allium cepa; assembly: GCA_030765085.1. Lineage (NCBI taxonomy): Eukaryota > Viridiplantae > Streptophyta > Magnoliopsida > Asparagales > Amaryllidaceae > Allium > Allium cepa. The sequence goes on from CM060937.1 coordinate 607,250,983, forward strand.
AACGTTTTTCAGAATCGAAACTTCCTTTCACTTTGAAGGTCTTCCTGAAGCGTGTGCATGTCTCCCCGTCTCATCCAATTTTTTCCTATCTGGTGAGGGCTTGCTGTGACGATACTGATGATAGGACCTTCATTTCCCTGTGCCACGGTTCTTTTATTTGAGCTACATTGTTGAGCGGACACCAGCTGCACCTTGGAGGATGAGGAGTAGTTAATTCCATCTCTTTTCACATATTGTTGCAGTTCATTCTGTTTGAGCAACTCTTCAATCTCCTTTCTTAAATGGCGACATTGATTGGTGTCATGGCCAGGCTGATTGTGAAATCGGCAGAATTTTCCATTGTCTGTTGCGCTTCTTCTCATCAGAGATGGTTTGGGGTACACAACAACGTCCTTTGTTGCCAAGAAGATATTTTCCGGAGTGTCGGTCAAGGGAGTGAAGTCAGAGGATCTGAAGCGTCGAGCTTTTTTCAAGAGCTTCTGCTTTCTTTTCCCTCCATCGTCCTCTCTTTGTTCAATCATCTCCGGTATGTATTCTTCATCGTTACCAGGACTCAATGGGTGGTCATCAACTATTCTCTCGAAAGTTGCCCTTGACAAACGTTCGTGGATAGTTGGTCGTGGCCATGAACTTTCTGTTTGGGGGAATGGTCCAATAATGCCAGTTGCTCGTTGAGGAATATTCCATTCTTCTGAAACCTGAGCCTCCTTAGCAATGGTTTTTATATTGCTTTCTAGTCGACGGACTTCCTCTTGCAATGTGTTCATCTTGTCCAGTATTCTATTACTTTGAACTTCCATGTGTTGATATATTCCATAAATCACAGCCTTTAATTCAGCCTTTGTGACCCCAATAGTTGAAGCTGTTTCCCCTAATGCGGGAAGAGCAATGGCGTTGCTGCTAGTACCTTCAAACCTCAAAAACTTTCGTTTCCTTTCAGAAGCCATAATTTCTGCTAGACTTCTAGTCTTCAAGGAAATTCTCTCTACAAATCTTCTGTAAAGCAATGATGATAGAAGTCCTGAGTTCAACTCTCAATGAAAGCACCAAAATGTTAACGCTTAAATTGTAACGTCAACACCCTAGTGTATAAGATGTGATTGTGAAAGCACCACCCACTTGTATGGGAATCAGAAATAAGCAGAAAGTATGTAGAAAAACAGTAAGAGACGCAGTATTTATAGTGGTTCGGCTTAGGATCAAGCCTACGTCCACTTTGAAGCTCTTTATTGTTTATTTAGATACAGTTTTTTTTTACAATCAACTCCGATTACAACACACTTAGACAAATATCTCAAACCCCGATGTAGAAGAATCCTTTGAATGCATGATGAATGAGTTATTTTTCTTCACGAGATTTGTTGAAATGTCTTTGGTGATTGGAGTGATAGAAATGTTGCTTGAGTGTTGCTTGAAGTCGAGACAATAGCAGAGTAATGGCCCGTAGGAAGTCAGTCCCCAAAAGTCCTTTGAACGTTGGAAGTGGCTACGTATTTATAGGCAAACTTCCTAGGCTGAAATCGCAGAGTCATGAGTCGTGACCGACTCATGATGAGTCGTGACCGACTCATGATGAGTCGTGAGTCGTCTGCGAGTCACCCCTTTGCAGCATGATTTTGAACTTGCCTCTGAGTCTTGTGTTGTGTGTCGGCTTATGCTTGACCCGTGGCCGAGTCATATTAAGTCATGGCCCACTCATTGGACCAAGCCTCTGAGTCGCTTCCGAGTCATCTCCCGCTAGCATAGGTTGTTCGGCAATGGACTATGGCTCAATGGTTTTAGGTCGTAGACAAGCCACGATCAGTTGTGAGTCGCTCCTTTGAGTGACCTTATAGGATGAGTCGTGGGCCAGTTGAGTCGCTGGGTCGGTAATGAGTCGGCAACTTACTGAGTCGGCTATCAAATGAGTCGGTGTCCCTCATGAGTCATTGAGTCGTCATTAAATTTAGGTCGGCAACAAGCTAAGGCTACTGAGTCGGTAATCATCTTGAGTCGTGAGTCGCTCAGTCCTTTAACTCGCGCGGCCTACCGATCCATTGAGTCGCTACGTGCCTTGAGCATATGAGTTGATCCAATCCTTCAGTCATAAACCCACTGAGTCGTTAGGTACTTCATGCTGATGAGTCGTGGATAGCTCTGAGTCATTCACTCATATGAGTCGCTCCCTGTTGAGTCGGTAACTTCTATGAGTCGTGAGGTTTCTTGAGTCGGCAGCTCAATGAGTCGGTCTGTATCATTGAGTCGCCACCAGTTGAGTCGGGGATTCTTTGAATCGGTCCTTTCCTTAAGTCGTAAGACACCTTAAGTCGTAGGTCGCTTCAAACCTTAACCCGTTGACGCTTCTAACTCGTAGGCCTTTTAACTCGTATGCTGGAACGGGGTTAACACGGGGTTACCATTAGCCCTTGACAGGTGGTCATTCAATTAACGGTGAAATCATGGCAATGATAACAGTGATAGCCAGAGTCATGGATGTTTGGTTGTATTATCATTCGGTCTCAAGAGCGGTATTTTCTGGGTGCTTATCTGATCTTGGTTTAGGCCTTGGGGGTTTGTATTTGGAAAACATCGCCCTTGACTCGAGTGATTATTGCTTTACCTTAATTATCTGTTATGTTATGCTTGCTTCTCCTTAGTGTGTGTCTGGGGGCTATCACTGTAGAAAGAGGTGGAGTGGGATGGTTTGGTTCCTATTCCTTTTATCCCTTTTGCTCTTTTGGCATGTTTGGTAGTTAATTTACTGCTCACTAAGACTTTGTCTGACTCAAGGTTTTATGTCTCCTCTTATTACCTTGGGCTGTTCATCCATGTTGGGATGGGCAGACTAGGTAGCAGGTGACAGGTGCTGTTCTTGGAGATCTACGCTGATGATGACGAAGACGAGCAGGAGGCTTTGCATATTAGTTTTCTTACTATTTGTACTGGGTGTTCCGCTGCTTGTATATATTCTGAGTGCTATGTAGTGAGGCTTTGATGTATGGATTTGCCTGGATGATTGTATCAAACTACTGTGATGCTTATATGATGATTTCCTGTTATGAAGCTTCACTATATATATATATATTTCTCTATTGTATTTTATCCATGCGCTGTGAGTTATGCGATAGAGTTTCTGTTTTATTTTTACCCCGACTATCGTCCATGGCTACCTGGCACGCCTTCCAGCGCATTATTTCCTTGTTATGGTGCGGGAGTCATGGGCGGTCGTCACAGGTGCCAAGTCTGGCAAGCTTAGTGCTGCCAAGGCTTCTGAAGGTCCTTCTCAACCCAAAGGTATATCTCCATCTATTTTGAAAGGTTCTGTTTTATTTCATGATCATAGTATTCGAGTTCTTTTCGATACGGGTGCTTCACATTCCTTCACATCGAAAAAGCTCATCGATGATTTATCTTTGGATGTTTCTTGTATGGTTACTTCTTTAAGGATTGCGAATCTTATTGGGGATCCGCGACCCTTAGTTTGCTTTGTGATGATGTTGAGATTGTTTTACGTGGTTTTTCTTTTCGTGCGAATCTGCACGTTATCTCTTGTCTGGGATTTAATATGATTTTAGGTATGGACTGGCTAGTGAGACATGATGCTAGGATTATTTGTTCGGAGAGAATTATATATCTTCGACATCCGGATTCGCCTACTCAGCTATCTCTTGTTCTTCGGGATGTGGATAATTCCGAGATGGCTTTATATTCTCTTGACTCGCGAGATGATGATGATATATCTCGTATTCCTATTGCTTGTGACTTTCCTGATGTTTTTGAGCCTGTATCGGGTTTGCCACCCAAGCGGGCAATTGAGTTCCGCATTGATCTCATTCCAGGTGCGCAGCCAGTTAGTCGTCCTCCTACGAGGATTTCTACAAAGGAAAATGAGGAACTCAAGAAGCAGCTTTTAGAGCTTGAGTCCAAGCAGTTGATTCAATCCAGTTTTTCCCCATGGGGATCCACGGTCGTCTTCGTGAAGAAATCTGATGGAACTCTTAGGCTTTGCATTGACTATCGCAAGCTTAACGAGTTAACCATCAGAAATAGGTATCCATTGCCTAGGATCGATGATATGTTCGATTTATTGAGTGGTGCTAAGGTCTTTTCTCAACTCGACCTTGCCACAGGTTTTCATCAATTACGAGTCGCGGAGGACAGCATACCTCTTACAGCTTTCCGCACTCGATATGGTTCTTTCGAGTGGCTCGTTATGCCGTTCGGTTTGACGAACGCTCCTGCTTTCTTTGTAGATCTAATGAATCGAGTATTCCGGGAATATCTCGACAAGTTCGTCCTTGTATTCATTGATGATATCCTTATTTATTCTAAGTCTGAAGCCGAGCATGCTAATCACTTGAGTATTGTCTTGAGTACTCTCCGTCATCATCAACTTAAAGCCAAATTTTCCAAGTGCCACTTTTGGGAGAATAAAGTTAAGTTCTTAGGCCATGTTGTATCTTCTGACGGCATTTTGGTCGATCCCTCAAAGATCGAAGCCATCCAGAATTGGAAGAGGCCTGAGAATGTGCATGAGATCCGTAGTTTCCTTGGATTAGCGGGTTATTACCGTCGGTTCATTAAGGACTTTTCCCATGTTGTGCTTCCTCTCACCAGCCTTACTCGGAAAGGCATTCGTTATGTTTGGTCCGACAAGTGTGAAGCTTCCTTTCAGACATTGAAGGAACTTCTCACAAATGCTCCTATTCTTGTGGTTCTCGAAGGGAATCATGATCTTGTTGTCTACACCGATCCTTGTGGTAGTGGTCTCGGTGCTGTTCTTATGCAGAAGGATCGGGTAGTTGCATATGCTTCTAGGCAACTGTGTCCGAATGAAGTTCGCTCTGCCACTCATGATCTTGAGTTAGCCGCCATCGTCTTCGCCTTGAAGATTTGGCGACACTACTTATTAGGCGAGCGCTTCATTCTCTATACCGATCATAAATCCTTGAAGTATTTGTTTACTCAGAAGGAACTCAATATGAGACAACAACGTTGGCTCGAGTTTATTGCCTCCTATGACTTTGATATCCAGTATACCCCTGGTAAGGGAAATCGTGTTGTAGATGCGCTTAGTCGCAAACATTCGGCTGTTGTTTCTATGATGCTTGCCGAATGGGATGTTCTTGAGACTCTATCTTTTTGTGAAATTCGTGATCGAGGTTCATCTTCTGATTCTCCTATTCTATTATTTAGTTTGGGAGCTCGACCTATTTTATTGGATCGTATTGCCGATGCTCAGTGGCGTGATCCTTATTTGTTGCATCTTATTCAGCTTTGTGAGTCTGGATCTTGTGATGAGGCGTTGCAAGATTTCAGCATTGATTCTCATGGGTGTCTTAGTAAGAAGAACCGTCTTTTTGTGCCTTCTGATTTTGCATTTAGACATGACATTCTTGGTGACTGTCACCATTCTAAGTATACTATTCATCCTGGTGGTAGCAAGATGTATGCCGATATGCGTCGCCTTTATTATTGGGAAGGCATGAAGCGCGATGTGGCGAGTTATATGAGTAATTGCATAACTTGTCAGCGTATAAAGGCCGAACATCAGCGTCCTTCTGGTCTTCTTCAGCCTCTTGAGATTCCATTGTGGAAATGGGATCAGATATCTATGGATTTCATTGACGTCCTACCTCGCTCGAGATCAGGCCATTCTAGCATTTGGGTTATTGTTGATCGCCTCACTAAGTCTGCTCATTTTGTCCCTATTAAGTCTAGTAGGACTGCTTCACATTTGGCTAAGTTGTATGTCAAGGAAATCGTGAGACTTCACGGTGTTCCTAGTTCTATTGTGAGTGACCGTGATCCTTTATTCACGAGTCATTTTTGAAAGAGTCTTCAGCAAGCTTTGGGGACAAAGCATAATTTTAGTACAGCTTATCATCCCAGTCTGACGGACAGACTAAACGGGTGAATCGTATCTTAGAAGATCTTCTTCGTATTTGTATTTTTGATTTTGGTGGAATTTGGGAGGATCACCTACCTCTTGTAGAATTCTCCTACAACAATATTTTTCAATCTAGTATCGGTATGGCTCCTTTCGAAGCCTTATACGGAAGTCCATGTCGATCACCTTCATGTTGGTTGGAATCTGGGGAGAAGCTTATTTTTGGCCCGGATTTTGTTCGTCATTCTTCCAAGAAGATTGGTCTTATTCGGTTGAGAATGGAAGAGGCACAAAGTCGCCAGAAATCCTACGCGGATAGCCGTAGGAAACCTCTTGAGTTCTCGATCGGTGATCTTGTTTTTATTCGTGTTTCTCCTTTGAAAGGGGTTATGCGCTTCAGTACGACTGGGAAATTGGCTCCCCGTTATATAGGACCATTTTCTATTACTGAACGTATTGGCCCTATGGCTTATAGAGTTTCACTTCCAGCTCATTTATCTAATATTCATGACGTGTTTCACGTCTCGCAACTTCGGAAGTGTCTTCGGGAGTCGGATTCTGTTATTGCTTCTCCTAATTTGTAAGAGCTTGGGATCTCACTGGACTTATCTATTGTACAGCAGCCTATTCGCTACTTGACACGGAGGTGCGACACCTTCGAAACAAGGACGTGCCGCTCGTTAAAGTTCAATGGTCCGCTAATCCCAATGATTGTACTTGGGAAACCAGAGAATTTATTGAGCGATCTTATCCGGGTTTTCTTTCTTCGCTTTGAAACGGAGTATGTCTTTTCATCTCAAGCATATTTCCTTTACTTTTGGATGTTGTATGTTTGTAGTTATTACAAATATCGTCTATAGGAATTGCGAGGACGCAATTTTTTAAGGAGGGGAGATCTGTAACAACCCGCATATTTAACGATTTTATATTTAAATGTTTAATTTAAATATAGCGTCGTTAGTCGGATTTAGGTCCGAAAAGCTACTTTTTGCAAACGGCCGAATTGGAGCTCAAAACCTCTTTCATTGAGTCCAAAATGGCGTTTGCGATCTTTTTGAGTATAATCTTTGATATGTTTGGAGTTTGTGAAATTTTGCTCCTTTTTCTACTTGCGCTTGAGTTTAGGTTTAGCCGCAATCTCCTCTTAACCCTCTAGCTCACTAACTCTTCATCCATTCATCCTCATTTCAGTCCTTTAGCTTAAGAAAACTGAAAATGTGGGAAAGAAAGAAGAATTAGAAACTCCAAGCCCTAGTTCCATTTGCAAACTCCAAATTCTTGCTTGAAATTCAAAGAGAAAGATACGTAAGCCTCCTCTTCATCTTCTCCATCTCTTCTCCTCTTCAATTTCAGAAATTCCTAAGCTCTAATTTGGGAAATATATGTTTTGGTTCTTAAATTGAAGATTGTAGAGTTGAAGTGAAGAGTGGTAAACCTACTTCTTGTGTTTGTGCTCTCATCTTTGTTTGTGTGCAAAAAGGTGAGATTTTTATCTCACATCTATGACTATAAGTATCTTTGGTTGTTAGGTATGAATTCCTAACAATTATTCATGTGTAATTGCTTTTGAGTTGGATTGGTTTTGTGAACATTGCAATTTTTGGTGTTTTGAAGTCAAAAGTTCTAAAAACCATAACTTTGATGTTTTAATCATGTTTTTGGAGGTGTATAAAAGAGCCAATAGTGTTGGGTTGTCGTATGGCATAAACCCATAGCATCCATCGCTCGTTTGTTTGCAATTCATTTGGATTTTTGCCTTTATGGGCTTGGCTGATTTTTTGCCTACAGGGGGATTTCAGACGTCTGAACTCTAATTTCAGACGTCTGGTTTGGAAACCCAAACGTCTGGAATTGGTCCCTGGAAGACGCAAAAAGGCAGAGACAAAATCCAGACGTCAGGAAATCCATTCAGACGTCCGGTAGTGGTTCAGACGTCTGGAAGGTAATTTCAGACGTCTGAAATGCGCAGTTTTATCTATTTTGGCTAATTTTGAGTTAATTTCCAACTTTTATCGATTCTGTTGATTCCAATTTGTTGTTATTGCATATTTGACTTTGATGACTTGTTTTTGACTTCATTCACGGGTTTTATAAATAATCACTCTAAATCGTATTAAAAGCTCCCTTCTCCAAATTATAAATTCTATTTATAATGCACACACGCAATTTCGCACTTCGAGCGAAGTGGAAGGAAGATTAAATGGTTAGGTAAAACACGGACCATGAATTCGTGCGTTTGTCTTCCCAATTAGTCCCCGACCTATTCGATTGATCGTTTTGACCTTCGGTTTGGTTTATCGATGATATGAGGTAATCTTTGTACTGCTTTGTGTGTGAAAGTGACTGACGGATAGTAAACCGTTTAGTGCGAACGAGTGGTTATGGGACGCACGTTAACACTTTTCGGATTCCTTTTCGAGAGTTGTAACACATTCCGCCAGTTAGTGGTGTCCAGTACCGGGCCTCCGGACCTTCACCACTACGGTTTGTCGCCCTATATTATCGCTTACGATGTTGGTCTTTATGAGCCGCATGGGTGATATTGGGTTTGTGCATTCGGGTTTGTTGCCCTTTAGTGTCACTTCTGATGCTGGTCGTTATGAGCCACATGGGTGATATTGGGTTTGGAGTCTTCGGGCTCATGGATCCTTGTTTATATAGTACTGAGCTCGAGCAATTTTATGATGTTCCATTGATATGTATATCCTTAGTATCGTCCTTCGGTGTTGGTCTTTTTGAGCCGCATGAAGTATAGCGATTACCTTGTGGAACTTGTATACCTTATGGCTATTTGTTATTTGCCTTTTGGCTTGATTTGGGATAATTGTATCCTTTGTTTATCTATGTCGTCGATGATACGAGGCTTGTTCAATATGATTCATCTTTTGTTGATGATTGTGTTATCTCTTTTAGAGATATTTGTTATACTTTGTAACCTTGCAGGTTTATTGTTGTTCTGTTTATCTAACTGATTTGTTTAGCTAGACTGACCCGTGTATTTTATACTCGGGTCAGACCGAGATGTTTCAGGTTAGGTACTTTGGACTTAGCCTAATTTGCTTCTGCATGGACTACTTCGCTAGCTTCTTTTTGTCATAGCTTTTGTGTAGTCCTATTATGTTGAAACTCTGATATTTATTCTTCTGGATTTGTCTGTTTATTGTGGTTGGCTATACCACTTGACATGTATTATTTTGTATACTCTGCTATATATCGGTATATAGGTATATGATGGTTTACTGTTCTGTGATGTTTCCTACGTTTGAGTTGTTATATTCTATTCTGATAGATCCTCCAGCCACCTATGGTTTTGTTTTAAGTATTCATTGGATATGTCAATCGGTTTGGTGTGATTATTGTCGACGTATTTAATAAATAGTTAAAGCAAGACTATAGATGGTCGCTCCTATCCAGGCTTATTCTCCGTGTTAGCAGGCGGTATTATTTATTAATACTCTTTGGTAGCGTGGGTATAGAGGTGGGGCGTCACAATATGTTTTATACAATATATCATTAGAGTATCACAAACAACAACAATTACCAGTCAGACAATTCCATACAATCACAGCAGCAGATATACATATACAAGTACGGATAATACGTCTCGGACTCCAGCTCCTCTCCTGCTCCAAAGAATCATGTCCTGAACATATAATACTCGGTCTGACCGGAGCATTATAATGAAATAACAGCCGAGTCAGTCTGGAATACCAGCTGATAATAATGCACCCAAATTGATTATTAAAGTTTCAAAAATCCTTTTAAAACAAAAGCATCTCGTAAGACCACGCCACAAATAAACATATCAGGTTTTTACCTTACGATAGCGAAAACACTTTTTATAGAAATCCTCTGATATTATAATAGGGTCTATAGACAAATACTTATAAAATAGCCGAAATTGTTACATGATTAAGTTCCAACTACTTGCCACGGAGTGGGTAATACAAACAAAACTCGTAAAAGGCGCGTAGAGAGAATGGATTTCCATCTAATGACTAGGCATTGGGGTACCACCTGTCACAGTAACTGGTCTAGATCAGTGTACCGAGCACCACGCCCGATCCCCAACAACACAAGGCCCGGATTATCCCTTACTGGATATTCCCGAGTAAGATCACCCCACAGTTAGGATCAGCAACCGCACCACTAAGCCAAAATAAAAAGGGACATCTAGACAGGGATGACCTTACCCGGAAATGGGTGCTGCCCACCAAGCCTTACTGGATAACCCCTGATTTTCAGTCGTTCTCAGTGGATGAGGCTTGAGGCTAAGCGTTACCTTTAGAACGTTTCACTTAGAATGCCCACCATCCACCTGACGATGCTCCAAAAGCATTTGTCCATACAAGTCCGTCCCGGGTTCGAACGAAACCGAAGGCACTACTCCTACTACATCCACTTTGGAAATATCCTACGGATTAGTAGCGACTAGCCCTTGCACTTCACTGCTCCATCTTCGACTCCGAACTCGTTTTTCCGACGAAAATGTACAAACCGGATCAAAGTGGTTTTCGAGAAATTAATCCTGATCCCGGTCTCTTCGAAACGATCAACGCATTTGTCCAATGTTGATAGTCGATGATTTAACTATCAATTAACATTAAAAAGCATCCATCACACAATAAACAATTACCCAATTATTTATTTTCCTCAAAAATATCTCTACGAGATATAAATCCATTTCAAATTCCCTTTGAAACACTTTCAAATATAATTCTTCTCATGGAATAGATTCCCAAATCTTTACTTCCTCTGAAACATCCAAGTGCCAATATTTAAGGTTTAAAATAATTTAAATACTTTATTCTTGAAAATACACTAAGCATTTATATTTAAAACTTTTTACATGCTTGATTTAAAATATATATACCTTTATAAAACCATTTATAAAATATAAATAATAGTAATATTCTTTAAACATAATTCTAATTACCCTTTTAAAATAATTACTTCTATGACTACTTTGATATATGTTCACTTTTAAAATTCTTACAACTTAATTAATTTTCTTGACACCATTCTTTAATATAACTTCAAACTCAAAGTTTCAAAAATCTACTTTAAAAACGTACTTGGCTTTCAGGGAAATATATTTCCATTTTAGGATAACCCAAAGAATTCTTTTTATCAATCTAACACGATTTATCCCAATTCAATTTTTCGTTACATCCCGTAAAATCCTTTCCATGCTTTAAAAATCGCTCCTTTTATTTTCTAAACACATTGCTATTTCCTAGAAATCATTTTCAAACATACGTTTAAAATATTTACAATAAAGCTTCTAGAAATTATTAAATTGAAATAATCCTGAAGGAAATATATAGAGGTTTCCTAAGTAATTTAAGTCAAATTTAACATTTGAAATAACGTTATTAAATCAAATATTATTACCATAATTTGCTTTAAAGAACTTAATACTACTTTACTTTTTAAAATAATTAAATACCATAATTACTAAATCAAATATTTGCTTTCACTTAAAAACAATTTGAAGTAATATTTATTTCTAAAATATTCTAACATATTTAAACTATAAATTTTTATTCGGAAACTTTTCTTAAAGACATACTAAAGTTTCTAGGAGAAAGCACTTCCATTCTTTAAAAATAAATCCCAACTATTATTTTAACAATTCTCAATTCCCTTTTTAAAACACAATTTCGAACAATTCAAATTATCAATCAATTACTTGAATTGAATTCCTTTTAAATTATTTACTTAAGAATTTCTTTAATTTTATTTAAACCCAATTTATTTATTTATGTTTAAAATTTTCAGGTTGCATTCACTCAATCACAGCACAACACAATTAAATTTTCATGTTAAATCTATCACAGTATATAAATAGAACACAACATAACACGATCTAAATCAATTTATCTCGGAATACAAATGAGATATATCATGGAATATAAATTAATTTCTATTTATGAGGAATCCAATTGAATCCCTCCAAACTGTTTCCCTGCATCCACAGATATTAGCACAACAAATAAATATCTATTTAATTTGATAATAATTATCATATTCAGCAAATCAATCAATCAAACATTTACTGGTATCCAGATGTGAGTGAGAATAACTCACCTTGGGTTTTCGAAGAGCGTTCAAATTTAAATTAAATCGAATGGCGTTCGATTTAACCTAAATTTTTACTTGCTCGGAACGATTCCAGAATTTCTCCACTGCGTCGTACGCGTCTCTGCGATTCAGCGCTACCAAATTCGTCAAAATCTGACCAAGCATGTAAAAGTTATAGATTTATAAAGATTGAATCAAATTTAAAACAATTTTTTTATTTAAACCTTAACAGATCATGGCCACACGTTTACTATCCAAAATCACGGCCGCACAAACTTTCTTCCTCGCGCGAATACACAACTCAAGCCGAACCAAAAACTCCACTTTAGGGTTTCGAAACGCACCCCCTCAACCTCCGCTAGAAGCCGATCAACTTAGCCTATGTCGAAGCCCCAAGTGACGCACACCCACAGCCAAAAGTATGATGAGCTCGGTCGCCTCCTCTGTCATGAAGACGAGCTCGAACACGCGACGAATGCGGCCTCCTAGCACCTCCAATCGACGACGATAGCTCGAATCACCCGTTGGATGTGAAGCTCTCTCCGCCCTCTACGATATTCCAGTTGGAAGCTTTGCGAATTATCGTGTGGACTGATGGAAAATTGAGGAAGAAAAGGAAGCATTTTCGGCCATTAAACGATAGAGGCAGCGACTGTATAATTAACTAGGGTTTAGCCGACTAAACGTATATCTAAATGTTAATAATTATAATTAAATTCACTTTAAAGCAACTTTTTCAAACAATCTCCAAATAACGCGTGCCGACAGGCGTTTCTAAGGTTTTACCTACGTTCCGAACACAATGGAACGTGTTTCGGAAGCTAATTCGATAATATACGCGAGTTACAGAAATAAACAATAAACTTTAAATTAAATCAATTAAAATAGTTTCTATGCGTTTTGAGCTGCCAAGGTCAAAAGACAACTCCGTTTGCTACAAAAATTGAAATCCGATAATAACTAACTATTACGGATCCAATGGAACTGGTTTCGTCGAATTCCGTGACTGTGTCCCGTAACGCTATTTTAACTCGTCGATTAATTCGAGCGATTTTCAAAATCGTCGAAATCACTTAAAATTTCACTTTTAAAACTTTATTAACTCTATTATAACTATATTCACATTAGAAATCATCTTGATTCAGTTTAAATAAAAATTTGATTATTTGCATTATTGTATTATTAAATTCCATTATTAAATTAATGTAAAATTCCAAATTCAACCTATCGACCTTTAATTCCATCCAACAGTCCAACATCATTATTTAAATCCAAATAGACTTAAAATAAATTTTAGAATCTATTTTTATACCCTTTACACCCAGAATCACCAATTATCCAAATTCCAATATTGAATTACTATCATTCAAATTTCAATTAAATTCCCATATTTGAAATTCAACCAATTCTATGGCTTTACCAAAATCTTTTTATTTCCAAATTCAAATTATAATCCATAGTCGAAATTTAAAATGAATCAAATGTTCAAATCTGGCGACCTAAAATTTCGGGACGTTACATTCCTCCCCCCCACCATAAAAAATTCGTGCCCGAAATTTGCTAAGGTAGAAGAATGTTCCAAACCCAACAGCAAAACCTATTAGTGAAAATCTCAAATTATCTTTGCCTAATTTCTTTAGCTTCAAATCAAAACTACGAGTTTCAATTTCTATCCCAAGATTCATTTTATTTAATTATTATTTGAAATCAATTTGTCGTTAACGAAACATTTCAAAAAAATTCAAAAAATTTCTAACTCCTAAAATTTTCGGAAAATTTTGGCAGAGTCTCCCTTGTACGAAGGAGCTATTGCAATATCACAATAGATATAAACATATATACATCGACCCACATGGTTGGAAAAACCAAAAACAGTTCATATTTCCTATTTCTAATGCATAGGCGTACCTTTATTAGCGTTTTAAAAGCATGCGGCTAACTTATATTGCATATACGCGCTCCAACTCTATCTACTACCTCCCGTATCTGTACTTAGACAAACACATCGGTTTTCAATAATATGAGAATTTTAATAACATTTTATTCATTAAACTAGCCAAACACATCAATTACATGGTTTAAACAAGAAAACTTCATAATTTAACAATGTTATCCATATTTTATCAGCAATTCAAAGATTTCAATCACCTTTTTAAATTTATTATACAAGTCCAAACTTCATTTTATCTCACTCGAATAATTTACATTCAAGTTCACTACATATATAATTAATATTTATTACAACCGATTCATTTTTGTACCAATTAAGCACATATTCACATCATTTTGGTTTACATGTGTATTACTTGTATCGATTTTCTTCAATTTAATTCCACATTGATTAACAATTGAATTTTTATTTTTAAATTTGATATACTTGCATTTCCTTTATGATTCACTTTCATTCATATGCAAAAAATCACTTAATAAAATTTCAATCCATTCCAATTGATTCAAAACAAATTTCATTTGCTTCTTTAAACCAATTAAATTTTTGTTTACAACAAAACGTCCAATTTCTATCCAAATTCTAATGTTATCCAAGGAAGTAACGGTCACTTAAGCTTATAACCATTTAAAATTATTTCCAGTTTAAATTTATATTAATTTTATTCCATTCTGCATGGTTCACAATCCAAGTATTCTTATTCCATTGTAATCTTTAAATCAAATCCTTATTCTCACTTCAAATTTATCATTCAACTTAAGTTTAAATTAATATCATTCCATTCTATAATATTTACAACTCACACATTCTTATTTCATCACAATAGTTAATTAAAATCTTTTCACTTTCATTTCAATGCTTATTATCTAAACAAACTTCATTCAAGATCATTTATAAAGCTCGGCTATAGTCATTTCCCAATTTTTTTAAGTTCTTCCAATTTCACAATATTTCCATTTCTTCTTATATCAAATTTTATTTTAATTTGGTTTTCCTCCAATCAAATTCCAACCCATTTAAAATTTTTAATTCAATTTGTTTATTTATTCAATCCATTTTAAATTTATTTTATTAACAATGAGACCACATTAAATCTTTTCGCTCATTTGAATTTATTTATAATTCAAACCATCATTGTTATAATCTAATTCCATTATTCATTCACGCTTTCAGTTTTATATTGCCAAAACTAAATCCCATACTAGAACCGGGTTTTTATTTTTCTTTTCAAAATTTTCTTAACAAACCACCAAAATTTCATCCATGCCAATACAAATTCCATTTAATTTAGTTTACACTAAATTCATTTTCAAACTTCATTTTATTTAATATACCTTACGCTAAATTCATTCTCATACAATTCCTTTGAATTTAGTTGAGTTAAAATTTTATTCATACAATATCATTCTTACTTAATCTAAATTAGATTTCCTTTCAATCTAATTCTTTTCCAATTTAATTCAAGTTTAACTAAATTTATTAAGCCAACTTGAATTCATACCATTTCCTTTACTATCTTAAATAAGAATTTAATTCCATTCATTTTTATTCATAACACAATTGAATCTTGATTTTAATTAAACCAAATCCATCTCAATTCTATTTAATTGAAGTAAATCCAATTCGATCCAAATTTAGTTCTCCAAATACAAGTTCAAACTTTATTTACTAACTTAAGTTCATTCACATCTTTTATATTTTCTTCTCCTTATTTCAATTTACATTTCATTTGAAATTAAGTTTGAATTCACCATACCATTCAACTATTTCCCATTTGTGATTATAATTCCATTTCCTATTTATAAATTCACCAAATTATTTACCTCAAAGTTTATATTGCTCATTTGAATTATTATCATCTTACAATCACAATTCCAAATTTCATGTACATGTATCACTGAATTCTTAAGGATACAAATTTTCTTTCAATTTAATTATTTGCAAACTTTAAATTTACAATTTCAAATTATAAGTATAACACTTAATAGCTTATGGGTACAATTCATTACACAATGACCAACAATCATAAAGTCATTTTACTTTTCAATTTAACCCAAATCAATTTTATTCTAAGTCCAATTTATTTAACTTATCCCAAGTTAAGTTCAGATTTGCTATTCATTTCAATATATTTTAATTCCAAGATTAAAATTTTCATTTCTTCCTTATTAATATCAACTTCACTTAATAAGTTCAATAGTTGATTCATTTTAACTTTCACATTATTTAAATAGGATATTCCAGAATTCAATTACCCGGTTTTATCTCAAAACCGTTTTGAAATAATAATCAACTCATATCCATTTGGTATATCAATCAAATCTCCAGATTTCCAAAACAACTTGGTTGTACCAAAACAATTTCCCCCTTTTGAAATTTCCAAAACAACGGGTATTCCCAACAAGTCCAAATAATATCATAACCAACCACTTTGGTAGCAATCCATCACTTTAGAAACTCGAAAATGAATTCTAATGATGTGGCCATCATCATCAGGATTATTTTCCAGCGACTGAAGTGAGTTTGGGGCTTCCTTACTCTCCCAAATTCATTTTAAAACAATTCCCATTCAAAAATACCTCCCAAAATAATATTCCATTATCGCCTTCAAACACCTTAGCAAACATTTCAAACTTTCCCAGGATTTTAAATTTCCAAACTTTTGTTTCCCAATCATTTAAAACACTTTTCAAAATTACCGGGATTTAAATTCCGGTTTAATTCATATTTAGTTATCCTTCTTTTGTATAATTTATACTCATGGGATTTATGTGGTTATAACCTTTTTCAAATTTGAGATCAAATTTTAGATTCTTATTTGATTAAAATATCCACATCCAAACAATAAAATGTGTATAATAATTTCAAAATTTGTTTCTTTTATATCAAAATATAATTTTGGGTAAACTTATTTCATTTACCCCTTTTAAAACAATACTATGTCGGTCTTGTTTAAGAATTTAGAAACCCTTATCGATACGGTTGTACTTTCCGTACCGACCAGAATTTTTAAACACTCAACCGATAACTCAACACAATATAAAAACAATTTTATATTCACTAACAAGTACGCTTTCATATATTTTATTACACTCAACTCATTATAGAGTACTATTGACTCTGTATCTAATGAGTAACTTCCCCACCAAAGCCTAGGTTGTCGCCAACCTAAGCTATAATACCAAGTGTGACGACCCACCCTTCTCGACCCTCGAAAATCGACGCAAAATACCCCACAGTATGATATGCCGACGATCAAGTGCCAGAAAAGACAGATTGTTGAGGAAAAAGAAGGAGAAAGAAGAAAGAAGGAACTAAACAATAACAGAATCTCACTGTCACAGCGGAATAAAATATAATAGTAAATAATAGATCTTTACACAAAATGAAACTATATCTATTTTATACAATATATCATTAAAGTATCACAAAAAACAACAATTACCAGTCAGATAATTCCATACAATCACAGTAGCGGATATATATATATACAAGTACAGATAAACGTCTCGTACTCCAGCTCCTCCTCTGCTCCAAAGCATCCTGTCCTGAACATATAATACTCGGTCTGACCCGAGCATTATAATGAAATAACACCCGAGTTAGTTTGGAATACCAGTTGATATTAATGCACCCAAATTGATTATTAAAGTTTCAAAAATCGTTTGAAAACAAAAGCATCTCATAAGACCACACCACAAATAAACATGTCGGGTTTTTACCTTACGATAGCTAAAACTCATTTTATAGAAAACCTTTGATATTAAAATAGGGTGTATATACAAAAACTTATAAAATGGTCGAAATTGTTACATGATTAAATTCCAGCTATTAGCCATAGAGTGGGTAATACAAACAAAACTCCTAAAAGGCATGTAGGGAGAATGGATATCCAACTAATGACTAGGCACTGGGGTACCACCTGTCATGTACTTGGTCTAGATCAGTGTACCGAGGACCGTGCCCGATCCCCTGCAACACAAGGCTCGGATTATCCCTTACTGGATAATCCCGAGTAAGATCACCCCACTGTTGGGATCAGCAACCGCACCACTAAGCCGAAATAAAAAGGGACATCTAGATAGGGATGACCTTACCCGGAAATGGGTACTGCCCACCAAGCCTTGCTTCATAACCCCTGATTTTCACTCATTCCCGGTTGATGAGGCTTGAGGCTAAGCGTTACCTTTAGAACGTTTCACTTAGAATGCCACCGTCCACCTGATGATGTTCCGAAAGCATTCGTCCATACAAGTCCATCCCGGGTTCGAACGGAACCGAAGGCACTACTCCTACTAAATCCATTTTGGAAATATCCTCAGGATTAGTAGCGACTAGCCCTTGCACTTCACTGCTCCATCTTCGACTCCGAACTCATTTTTCCCATGAAAACGTACAAACCGGATCGAAGTGGTTTTCGAGAAATTAATCCTGATCCCGGTCTCTTTGAAACGATCAACGCATTTGTGCAATGTTGATAGTCGGTGATTTAACTATCAATTAACATTCTTAAGCATCCATCACACAATAAATAATTGCCTAATTATTTGTTTTCCTCAAAAATATCTTTACGAGATATAAATCCATTTCAAATTCCTTTTGAAACACTTTCAAATCCAATTCTTCTCATGGAATAGATACCCGAATCTTTACTTCCTCTGAAACATCCAAGTACAAATATTTAAGGTTTAAAATAATTCAAATACTTTATTCTTGAAATATACTAAACATTTATATTTAAAACTTTTTACATACTTGATTCAAAATATATATACCTTTAAAAATATTTCGAATAAAACTGCTTTATATAATATAAACTATTATCTTTAAAATAAAGTTAAGTCATACTAATTTTAAATAAAGCTATGAAATCCTATACAAGTTTTCAAATAACACTTTAATTGGTTATGTTTAAAAAAAAACCATTTATAAAATATAAATAATAATAATACTCTTTAAACATAATTCTAATTACCCTTTTAAAATAATTACTTCTATACTATTTTGATATATGTTCACTTTTAAAATTCTTACAACTTAAATAATTTTCTTGAAACGATTCTTTAATATAACTTCAAACTCCAACGTTTCAAAAATCTACTTAAAAACGTATTTGGCTTTCAGGGAAATACACTTCCATTTTAGGATAACCTAAAGAATTTTTTTACCAATCTAACACGATTTATCCCAATTCATTTTTTCATTACATCCCGTAAAAACCTTTTCATACTTTAAAAATAGCTCCTTTTATTTTTAAACACATTACTATTTCCTCGAAATCATTTTCAAACATATGTTTAAAATATTTACAATAAAGCTTCTAGAAATTATTTAATTGAAAATAATACTTAAGGGAATATATAGAGGTTTCCTAAGTAATTTAAGTCAAATTTAGCTTTAAAATAAAGTTATTAAATCAAATGTTATTACCATAATTTGCTTTAAAGAACTTAATACCAGTATACTTTTTAAAATAATTAAATACCATAATTACTAAATCAAATATTTTCTTTCACTTAAAAACAATTTGAAGTAATATTTCTTTCTAAAATATTCTAACATATTTAAACTACAGATTTATATTTGAAAACTTTTCTTAAAAACATACTAAAGTTTGCAGGAGAAAGCACACTTCCCATTCTTTAAAAATAAATCGTGTTATTATTTTAAGAATTCTCAATTCCTTTTTTAAACCACAATTTCGAACACTTCAAATAATCAATCAATCACTTGAATTTAATTCCTTTTAAATTATTTACTTAAGAATTTCTTAAATTTTCTTTAAACCCAATTTATTTATTTATATTTAAAATTTTCAGGTTGTATTCACCCAATCACAGCACAACACAATTAAATTTTCAAGTTAAATCTATCACAGTATATAAATAAAACACAGCATAACACGAGCTAAATCAATTTATCTCAGAATATAAATGAGATATATCACGGAATATAAATTAATTTCTATTTGTGAGGAATCCAGTTTGATCCCTCCAACCTGTTTCCCTGCATCCACAGATATTAGCACAACAAATAAATATCTATTTAATTTGATAATAATTATCATATTCAGCAAATCAATCAATCAAACATTTACTTGTAGCCAGATGTCAGGGAGAATAATTCACCTTCGGTTTTTGACGAGCGTTCAAATTTAAATTAAATCGAACGGCGTTTGATTTAGCCTAAATTTTTACTTGCTCGGAAAGATTCCAGAATTGGTCCACTGCGTCGTATGCGTCTCTGCGATTCTAGCGCTACCAAATTCGTCAAAATCTGACCAAGCATGTAAAAGTTACAGATTTATACAGATTGAATCAAATTTAAAACAATTTATTTTATTTTATTTTATTTTTTAAACCTTAACAGATCATGGCCACACGTTTACTATCCAAAATCACGGACTTTCTTCCTCATGCGAATACACAGCTCAAGCCGAACCCAAAACTCCCCTTTAGGGTTTCGAAACGCACCCTCTCAACCTCCGCTAGAAGCCGATCAACTTAGCCTATGTCGTAGCCCTAAGTGACGCACACCCATGGCCGAAAGCATGATGAGCTTGGTCGCCTCCTCCGTCATGAAGACGACCTCGAACGTGTGACGAACGTGGCCTCCTAGCACCTCCAATCGACGACGATAGCTCGAACCACCCGTTGGATCTTAAGCTCTCTCCGCCCGCTACGACATTCCAGTTGGAAGTTTTACGAATTATCGCATGGATTGATTGAAAATTGAGGAAGAAAAGGAAGCATTTTCGGCATTAAACGATGGAGGCGGTGGCTGTATAATTAACTAGGGTTTAGCCAACTAAACGTATATATAAATGTTGATAATTATTATAAAATTCACTTTAAAGCAACTTTTTCAAATGATCTCCAAATAACGCGTGGCGGCAGGCGTTTCTAAGGTTTTACCTATGTTCCGAACACAATGGAACGTGTTTCGGAAGCTAATCCATACATATACGCAAGTTACGGAAACAAACGATCGATTTTAAATTAAATCGATTAAAATAGTTTCTATGCGTTTTGAGCTGCCAGGGTCAAACGACAACTCCGATTGCTACGAAAATTGAAATCTGATAATAACTAAGTATTGTGGATCTAATGGAACTAGTTTCGTTCAATTCCGAGATTGTGCCCCGGAAGGCTATTTTAACTCGTCGATTAATTCGAGCGATTTTCAAAATCGTCGAAATTACTTAAAATTTCACTTTTAAAACTTTATTAACTCTATTATAACTCGTATAAAATTTATATTCACATTAGAAATCATCCCGATTCATTTTAAATCAAAATTTGATTATTTGCATTATTATATTACTAAATTCCATTATTAAATTAATGTAAAATTCCAAATTCAACCTATCAACTTTTAATTCCATCCAATAGTTCAACATCATTATTTAAATCCAAATAGACTTAAAATAAATTTTAGAATTTATTTTTATTCCTATTTACACATAGAACACCAATTATCCAAATTCCAATATTGAATTGCTATCATTCAAATTTCAATTAAATTCCCGTATTTGAAATTCAACCAATTCTATTACTTTAATCAAAATCTTTTTATTTCAATATTCAAATTATATTCCATATTAGACATTTAAAATGAATTAAATGTTCAAATCTGGCGACCCAAAATTCCGGGTCGTTACATTTCCGTAACTCGCGTATATGATCGAATTATCTTTCGAAACACTTTCCATTGTGTTTGGAATGTAGGTAAAAGCTTAGAAACGCCGATCGGCACGCGTTGTTTCGAGATCGTTTGGAAAAGTTGCTTTAAATGGATTTAATATTAAAATAATAATTATTAACGTTTATATAACACGTTTATCAGCAAACCCTAATCTATTGGAGCTGCCGATCACAAACATTTCATGGCCGATAATCACTTCAGTTCCTCCCTCTTTTTCACTCAATTCAATGGCTTTCACAAGAAATCTCCAACTATGGAATTATAGAGCTTTGCGAGCTCTATCGATCTATACGGCTGAGAGTTCTTTTCATCGACCAGAGGAAGGTGTTGAAGGCCGCGTTCGTGAGCGTTCATGCACGTTTTTCTGTGCATGGGGGGAGGCCGACCTGCGCGATCCTTGGGCCGAAGGAAGGTGGCGCGAAGGGCTTTGACGTGGGCTAGGTTGATCTTGTTCTCGGCGATGGTAGGAAGTGCGTTTCGTAACCCCTAATCGTGGAACGATGGGTTGTTTATTTCCTGGAAACGATCGTATTTGGGAAGATGAGGATGTGCGGCCTTGATCTCGAGTTCTGATTGTGCAGCCGTGGTTCGTTGGTAATAAAAAAAAATTGTTTTAAAATTTATATACAAACTTTATAAATTTGTAACTTGAGCATACTTTATCAGATTTTGACAAATTTGGTAGCGTCGGAATCGCAGAGACGAATTCAACGCAGTGGAACAGTTCTGGAATTATTCCGAGCAAGTAAAAATTTGGGTTAAATCAAACGCCTTGAACGCTCGTCGAAAACCCAAGGTGAGTTAATCTCACTCACATCTCGATACCAGTAATTTAAATAGCTAATATTTAAATGTTTGGCTGGTTGTTTAGTTGAATATGATAATTATTATCAAATTGAATCGATATTCATTGGTTGTGCTAATATCTGTGGATGCAGAGGAAGAGGTTGGAGGGGTCCAACTAGATTCCTCACAAATAGAAATTTATTTATATTTTGTGATATATCTCATTTATATTCTATGATAAATTGTTTTAGATCTTGTTATGTTGTGTTCTATTTATATACTGTGATAGATTAAATTGAAAATTTAATTCTGTTGTGCGATGATTGGGTGAATACAACCTGGGAATTTAAATATAAATAAAATAAATTGGGCTTAAAGGAAATAAAAGAAATTCTTAAGAGAAGAATTTAAACGGAATTAAATTCTTAATTAAAGAATTTAAAAGGGATTAAATTCAAGAAATTGGTTGAAAAGTTGAAGTGCTTAAATTGTGATTTATAAAGGAAATGTGAATTGTTTTAAATTAATAGCGAGATTTATTATTAAAGGATGGGATGTGTATGCTTTTCTGGAAACGAAGCATGTTTTAGAGAAATATTTTCGAAGTATAAACTGGAAAGTTTTGTGAAGTTGTTTTTAAAATATTTTAGAAAAAAATTATTATTGTTTTTAATTGTTTTTAAGCGAAAGAAAATATTTAATTAAGTAATTATGGTAATTAATTATTTTTAAAAAGTAAAGTAGTATTAAGTTTTCAAAATGAAAATATTTGATTTAAAAACCTTATTTTAAAGGTTAAATTTGACTTAAATTACTTAGGAAACCACTATATATTTCCTTAAGTATTATTTTCAATTAAGTAATTTCCAGAAGCTTTATTTTAAATATTTTAAACATATATTTGAAAGTGATTTCCAGGAAATAGCAATATGAGCAGTTATTTTTAAAATATGGGAAGGAATTTACGGGATGAACGTAAAATTGAATTGGGATAAATCGTGTAGGATTTATAAAAAGAATTCTTTGGGTTATCCTAAAATGGAAGTGAATTTCCCTGAAAGCCAAGTATGTTTTTAAAGTAGATTTTTGAATGGTTAGAAGTTTTGAAGTTATATTAAAGAATGGTTTCAAGAAAATCATTTAAGTGGAAAGAATTTTAAAAGACAACATCTATCGAATTAGTTATAGAAATAATTATTCTAATGGTAAGTAGTATTATGTTCAAAAAAATATTATTAACGTTCACACGTTATAAAATGGTTTTATTTTAAAGAAAATCAATTAAAGTTTTATTTAAAAACTTGTATAGGATTTCTTGAATTTATTTTAAATTTAGTATGACTTAACTTTATTTTGAAGAAAATAGTTTATACTTTATAAAGTAGCTTTATTCGAAATATTTTTAAAAAGGTATGTGTGTATATATATATATATTTTAAATCAAGTATGTAAGTATATTTAATATAAATGTTTTAATGTATTTTCAAGAATAAAGAATTTAACTTATTTTAAATCTTTAGTATGGGTACTAGGTTGTTTTCAGAGGAAGTAAAAATTTGGGAATCTATTCCATGAGAAGAGTTGGGTTTAAAAACTATTTCAAAAGGGCTGGAAAATGGAATTATATCTTGCAAATATATTTTTGAGGGAAATAAATAATGTGGAAAATTATTTATTGTGTGATGGATGTTTGTGAATGTTAATTGATAGTTAAATCACTAACTATCAATATTGGCCAATGCGTTGATCGTTTCGAAGAGACCGGGATCAGGATTAGTTTCTTGAAAACC
Source organism: Allium cepa (assembly GCA_030765085.1). Taxonomy (NCBI): domain Eukaryota; kingdom Viridiplantae; phylum Streptophyta; class Magnoliopsida; order Asparagales; family Amaryllidaceae; genus Allium; species Allium cepa. Next base: position 607,275,164 of record CM060937.1, read on the forward strand.
ACTTCGATCCGATTTGTACGTTTTCGTGGGAAAAACGAGTTCGAAGTCGAAGATGGAGCAGTGAAGTGCAAGGGCTAGTTGCTACTAATCCTGAGGATATTTCCAAAATGGATGTAGTAGGAGTAGTGCCTTCGGTTCCGTTCTAACCTGGGATGGACTTGTATGGATGAATGCTTCGGAAACATCGTCAGGTGGGCGACGGGCATTCTAAGTGAAACGTTCTAAAAGGTAGCACTTAGCCTCAAGCCTCATCAACCGGGAATGACTGAAAATTAGGGGTTATGCAGCAAGGCTTGGTGGGTAGCACCCATTTCAGGATGAGGTCATCCCTATCTAGATGTCCCTTTATATTCGGCTTAGTGGTGTGGTTGTTGATCCCAACCGTGCGTGATCTTACTTGGGATTATCCAGTAAGGGGTAGTCCTAGCCTTTTGTTGCAGGGGACCGGGAGTGGTCCTCGGTACACTGATCTAGACCAGATACCGTGACAGGTGGTACCCCAGTTCCTAGTCATTAGTTGGAAATCCATTCTCCCTATGCGCCTTTTACGAGTTTTGTTTGTATTACCCACTTTGTGGCTACTAGCTGGAATTTATAGATGTAACAATTTCCATTATTTTATGAGTATCTGTATATAGACCGTACTGTAATATTAGAGGATTTTTTTTATAAAAAATGTTTTAGCCATCGTAAGGCAAAAACCCGACATGTTTTTTTATGGCGTGGTCTTACGAGATGCTTTTGCTTTCAAAAGGATTTTTGAAACTTTAATAATCAATTTTGGTGTATTTAATCAGCTGGTATTCCAGACTGACTCAAGTGTTATTTCATTATAATGCTCGGGTCAGACCGAGTATTATATGTTCCGGATTGGATGCTATGGAGCAGGAGAGGAGCTAGAGTCCGAGACGTATTATCCGTACTTGTTTATATCCGCTGCTGTGATTGTTTGAGATTGTTAGACTGGTAATTGTTGTTTGTATGAGATACTCTGATGATATATTGTATACAACAGATATAGTTTTCATTTTATGTAAAGATCTGATATTATATATTATATTCTATTCCACTGCGATTGTGAGATTCGGATATTGTTTAGTTCCTTCTTTCTTCCACCTTCTTCTTTTCCTCAACAATTTATCTTTTCCGGCACTTGATCGTTGGCATATCATACTATGGAGTATTTTGTGTCGATTTTCGAGGGTCGAGAAAGGCGGGTCGTCACACTCGGTATCAGAGCTTAGGTTGGCGACAACCTAGGCTTTCGTGGGAAAATTACTTATTAAACAGAGTCAGTAGTACTCTATAATGAGTTGAGTGTATTAATAGCTATGAGAGCATACTTGTTAGTGAATATAAAAATTGTTTTCATGCTGTGTTGGCTTATCGGTTGAGTGTTTATGAATTCTGGTCGGTACGGGAAGTACAACCGTATCGATAGGGGTTTCTAAACTATTAAACAAGATAAACCGACATAGTATTGTTTTAAAGAGGGTGGATGAATTAATTTTACCCAAAATTATATTTTGATATAAAAGACATAATTTTCTGAAATTATTATATATATTTTTGATTGTTTGGATGTGGATATCTTAAATCAAATAAGAATCTAAAATTTGATCTAAAATTTGAAATGGTTATAACCAAATAGAATTCTATGATTATGAATTTTATAAAAGAAGATTAACTAAATTTGAATTTAACTAGAATATAAAACCCAAAAATTTTGAAAAGGATTTTAAATGTATTGAAAACAAAATTTGGAAATTTAAAATATTGAGGATGTTTGGGAATGTTGTCCAAAGATTTTAAGGCAATGATGTAATATTATTTTGGGTAATATGTTGAATGGAAACTGTTTTGAAATGAATTTGGGAAAGTAAGGAAGCACTGAACTCACTTCTACCACTGGAAAATAATCCTGATGATGATGGCCACATCATCAGAGTTCATTTTCGAGTTTCTTAAGTGACGGATTGCATCCGTGGTGATTGGTTGTGATATTTGTTTGGACTTGTTGGGTATAAAAGCAGTTTTAGAAATTTCGAAAGGGAAATTTGTTTTGGTATAACAAGTTATTTGGAATCCGGAGGTTTGATTTGATATACCAAGTAAGTATGAGTTGATTATTATGTCAAAATGGTTTTGGAATAAAAACCGGATAATTGAATTCTGGAAAATTCTATTTAAATAATGTGTAAAGTTAAAATGAATCAACCATTGGACTTATTAAGCGAAGTTGATATTGATAAGAAGGAAATGAAAATTTTAATCTTGGGATTAAAATTTAATTTGAGAATATGGAAGTCAATAGAAAATTTGAACTTAACTTGGGATAAGTAAATAAATTGGACTAAGAATCAAATTGATTTGGGTTAAATTGAAATGTAAAATGACTTTGTAATTATGGGTCATTATGTAATGAATTGTACCCATAAGCTATTAAGTGTTATACTTATAGTCTGAAATTGTGGATTTAAAATTGTGCAAAGAAGTAAATTGGAGGAAAATTTGTATCATTAAGAATTCAGTGATACATATATATAAAATTTGGAATTGTGATTATAAGATGTAAATGGATTAAAATGAGAAATATAAGCTTTTAAATAAATGAGTTAGTGAATTTAAGAATAGAAAATCAGATTGTAAACCCAAGAAAAATGGAATTATAATCACAAATGGGAAATAGTTGAATGGTATGGTGAATTCAAAATTTAAATCCTAAATGAAAGGTAAATTGAAATAAGGTAAAGAAAATATAAAAGATGTGAATGAACTTAAGTTAGTAAATAAGTTTTGACTTGTATACGAAGAATTAAAATTGGATTGAATTGGATTTAACTCCGATTAAATGGAATTGAGTTGAATTTGGATTTAATTAAAATCAAATTCAATTGTGTTGTGAATAAAGCTGAATGGAGTTAAGTTCTTATTTAAGATAGTAAAAGAAATGGTAAGAATTTAAATTGGCTGAATAAATTTAGTTAAACTTGAATTAAATTTGGGAAAAGAATTGAATTAAATGGAATTTAAATTAAGTAAGAATGATACTGAATGAATTAAATTTTCACTTAACTAAATTCAAAAAGGATTGTCTAGAAATGAATTTAGTGTAGGCCAAATTAAATGGAAATTGTATTGGTTTAAATAAATAAAAAATATATATATACAATTTAAAATGGATATGGTTCAGAATGCAAGTAAAATTCAGTTTGGCTATAAAATAATTGAAAACGGTCATATTATTAATAAAATTCAGAATGAATCGAGGAGATGAATTAAAATTTAAAATGGATTGATTAAGTAAAAAAATTGAATTAAAATTTGTGAATGAATTGGAATTTGATTGGATGAGAATCAAATTAAAATATAATAAAATTGGTATAAGAAGAAATGAAAATATTGTGAAATTGAAAGAACTTAAGCAAATTGGGAAAAATATTTATGGTCGAGGTTTATAAGGGGTCTTGAATGAAATTTGTTTAGATAATACAATTGAAATGCAAGTGAAAGAAATTTTAATTAATTATTGTGATGAAATAAGAATGTATGAGTTGTAAATATTACAGAATGAAATGATATTAATATAAACTTAAGTTGGATGATGAACTTGAAGTGAGAATAAGGATTTGATTTAAAAATTGTAAGGAAATAAGAATATTTAGGATTGTGAAAATTCCGAATGAAATAAAATTAATATAAATCTAAGTTGGAATTAATTTTAAATGGTTATAAGCTTAAGTGTTTGTTACTTGCTTGGATAACTTTAAATTCGCATAGAAATTGGTCGATTGTTGTAAACGGAAGTTGATTGATTTGAAGAAGTAAATAAAGTTGGTTTTGACTTAATTGGAATAAGTGTAAATAATTAAGTGGTTTTACATAAAAATGGAAGTAGATCATAAAAGAAATGCAAATGTATCAAATTTGAAATAAAGATTTGATTGTAAATCAATTTGGAATTGGATTGGAATAAATTGATGCAAGTAAAGCATATGTTAATCATATTGAAGAGAGAGTGATTTGGTTGTAGTAAATATGAATTGTAAAAAGTAAACTTGAATGTAAATCATTCAAGTGAAATAAAATGGAGTTTGGATTTGTCAGGAAATTAAAATGTTGATTGAAATCTTTGGATTGCTGATAAAATATGGTTAACATGTTAAATTATGAAGTTTGCTTGGCTAAACTATGAAATTAATGTGTTTGGCTAGTTTAATGAATGGAATGTTGTTAAATTCTTATATTATTAGAAAACTGATGTGGTTGTTTGAGTAAGTATAGGTATGGGAGGCAATTGATAGAGTTGGAGCGTGTATTTGCAATATTATTTAGCTGCTTGCTTTTAAAATGCTAATAAAGGTACGCCTACGCAATAAAAATAGGAAATATGAACTGTTTTTGGTTTTCCGACCGTGTGGGTCGATGTATGTATATTTATATCTATTGTGATATCGCAAAAGCTCCTCCGTACAAGGGTGACTCCGCCAAAATTTTCCGGAAATTTTAGTAGTTGGAAAATTTTTGAAATTTTTTGAAACGTTTTGTTAACGACAAATTGATTTCAAATTAAAATTAAAATAAAAGGATTTTGGGAATAGAAATTGAAACTATCATTTTTGATTTGAAACTAAATAATATAGGCGAAGTGAAATTGAGATTTTCACTAAGTAAGTTTTGCTATTGGGTTTGGAGCATTCCTTCTATCTTAGCAAATTTCGGGGACGAAATTTTTATATGGGGGAGGAATGTAACGACCCAGAATTTCTGGTTGTTGATTTTAAACATTTAATTCATTTTAAATGTTAAATATATATTATAATTTGATTTTGAAGTAAAAAGATTTTGGTTAAATCAATAAATTAGTTAAATTTCAAATACGGGAATTGAATAATAATAATTAATATTAGAATTGCGATAATTGGTGATTCTGGAAGTAAATAGATATAAAATAGATTCTAAATTTTATTTTAAGTCAATCTGGATTTGAATTATAATATTGGACTGTTGGATGTAATTATAAGTCAATAAGTTAACATTTGGAATTTTATATTAATTTGATATTGGAATTTAATAATATAATAACGCAAATAATAAGATTTTGACTAAAACTAAATCAGAATGATTTCTAATGTGAATATAAATTTTATACGAGTTATAATAGAGTTAAATAAAATATTAAAAGTGAAATTTTAAGTGATTTCGACAATTTTGAAAATCGCTCGAACTAATCGATGAGTTAAAATAGCCTTCCTGGGCACAGTCTCGGAATTCGGCGAAACCAGTTCCATTGGATCTGTAATAGTTAGTTATTATCGGATTTCAATTTTTGTAGCGATCGGAGTTGTTGTTTGACCCTGGCGGCTCAAAACACATAGCAACTATTTTAATCAATTTAATTTAAAATTGATCGTTTATTTTTGTAACTCGTGTATATGATCGAATTAGCTTTCGAAACACGTTCCATTGTGTTCGGAACGTAGGTAAAACCTTAGAAACCCCGTCAGCAAGCATTGTTTGGAGATCGTTTGAAAAAGTTGCTTTAAATGGATTTAATATTAAAATAATAATTATTAACGTTTATATAACACGATTATCAGCAAACCCAAATCTATTGGAGCCGCCATCACAAACATTTCATGGCCGATAATCACTTCCGTTCCTCTCTCTTTTTCTCTCAATCCAATAGCTTTCACCAGAAATATCCAACTAGGGAATTATAGAGCTTTGAGAACTCCATCAATCTATAAGGCCAAGACTTCGTTTCATCGACCAGAGGGAGGTGTTGAAGGCCACCTTCATGAGCGTTTACGCATGATTTTCTGCGCATGGGGGAGGCCGAGATGAGCGAGCCTTGGGCTGAAGGAAGGTGGCGCGAAGGGCTTTGACATGGGCTAGGTTGATCTTGTTCTCGGCGATGGTAGGAAGTGCGGTTCGTAACCCTAATCGTGGAACGATGGGTTGTTTATTTCCTGGAAACGATCGTATTTGGGAAGATGAGGATGTGCGGCCTTGATCCCGAGTTCTGATTGTGCGGCGGTGATTCGTTGGTAATAAAAAATATTTGTTTTAAAATTTATATACAAACTTTATAAATTTGTAACTCGAGCATACTTTATCAGATTTTGATGAATTTGGTAGCGCCGGAATCATTGAGACGAATACTACGCAATGGTGCAGTTCTGGAATCATTCCGAGCAAGTAAAAATTTAGGTTAAATCGAATGCCGTCCGATTTAATTTAAATTTGAATGCTCGTCGAAAACCCAAGGTGAGTTAATCTCACTCACATCTGGATACCAGTAGTTTAAATAGCTAATATTTAAATGTTTGTGGTTGTTTATTTGAATATGATAAATATTATCAAATTGAATCGATATTTATTGGTCGTGCTAATATCTGTGGATGCAGGGAAACAGACTGGAGGGATCCAACTGGATTCCTCACAAATAGAAATTTATTTATATTCTATGATATATCTCATTTATATTCTGTGATAAATTATTTTAGATCTTGTTATGTTGTGTTCTATTTACATATTGTGATAGATTAAATTGAAAATTTAACTGTGTTGTGCTATGTTTGGGTGAATACAACCTGGGAATTTAAATATAAATAAAATATTTTGGGCTTAAAGGAAATAAAAGAAATTCTTAAGAGAAGAATCTAAAGGGAATTAAATTCTTAATTAAGAATTTAAAAGGGATTAAATTCAAGAAATGGGTTAAAAAGTTGAAGTGCTTAAATTGTGATTTATAAAGGAAAAGTGAATTGTTTTAAATTAATAACGAGATTTATTTTTAAAGGATGGGATGTGTATGATTTTCTGGAAACTAAGCATGTTTTAAAGAAAGATTTTCAAAGTATAAAATGGAAAGTTTTGCAAAGTTCTTTTTAATGTCTTTTAGAAAAATTATTATTATTTTTATTTTATTTTTAAGCGAAAGCAAATATTTGATTAAGTAGTTATGGTAACTAATTATTTTTAAAAAGTAAAGTAGTACTAAGTTTTCAAAAGGAAAATATTTGATTTAATAACCTTATTTTAAAGGTTAAATTTGACTTAAATTACTTAGGAAACCTCTATATATTTCCTTAAGTATTATTTTCAATTAAATAATTTCTAGAAGCTTTATTTAAATATTTTAAATATATATTTGAAAGTGATTTCCAAGAAATAGCAATATAAGGAGTTATTTTTAAAATATGGGAAGGAATTTACAGGATGAACGTAAAATTGAATTGGGATAAATTGTGTAGGATTTATAAAAAGAATTCTTTGGGTTATCCTAAAATGGAAGTGAATTTCCCTAAAAGCCAATTACGTTTTTAAAGTAGATTTTTGAATGGTTAGAAGTTTTGAAGTTATATTAAAGAATGGTTTCAAGAAAATCATTTAAGTGGTAAGAATTTTAAAAGAGAACATCTATCGAATTAGTTATAGAAGTAATTGTTTTAATGGTAAGTAGTATTATGCTTAAAAGAATATTATTAACATTTATACATTATAAAATGGTTTTATTTTAAAGATAATCAATTAAATTTTTATTAAAAAACTTGAATAGGATTTCTTGACTTTATTTTAAAATTAGTATGACTTAACTTTATTTTGAAGAAAATAGTTTATATTTTATAAAGTAGTTTTGTTCGAAATATTTTTAAAAAGGTGTATATATATATATTTTAAATCGAATATGTAGGTAGATTTAATATAAATGTTTTAATGTATTTTCAAAAATAAAGAATTTAACTTATTTTAAATCTTAAGTATGGGTACTTGGTTGTTTTCAGAGGAAGTAAAAATTTGGGAATCTATTCCATGAGAAGGGTTGGGTTTGAAAACTGTTTCAAAAGGACTGGAAAATGGAATTATACCTTGCAAAGATATTTTTGAGGGAAATAATAATGTGGAAAATTATTTATAGTGTGATGGATGTTTGTGAATGTTAATTGATAGTTAAATCACCAACTATCAATATTGGCCAATGCGTTGATCATTTCGAAGAGACCGGAATCGGGATAAGTTTCTCGAAAACCACTTCGGTCCGGTTTGTACGTTTTCATGGGAAAAACGAGTTCGGAGTTGAAGATGGAGCAGTGAAGTGCAAGGGCTAGTCGCTACTAATCATGAGGATATTTCCAAAATGGATGTAGTAGGAGTAGTGCCTTTGGTTCCGTTCGAACCCGGGACGGACTTGTATGGATGAATGCTTTCGGAAACATCATCAGGTGGGCGATGGGCATTCTAAATGAAACATTCTAAAAGGTAATGCTTAGCCTCAAGCCTCATCAACCGGGAATGACTGAAAATCAGAGGTTATGCAGCAAGGCTAGTGGGTAGCACCCATTTCAGGGTGAGGTCATCCCTATCTAGATGTCCCTTTTTATTCGGCTTAGTGGTGCGGTCGCTGATCCCAACCGTGGGGTGATCTTACTCGAGATTATCCAGTAAGGGGTAGTCCCGGCGTTGTGTTGCAGGGGATCGAGAGTGGTCCTCGGTACACTGATCTAGACTAGGTACTGTAACAGATGGTACCCCAGTTTCTAGTCATTAGTTGGAAATCCATTCTCCCTACGCGCCTTTTGCGAGTTTTGTTTCTATTACGCACTTTGTGGCTAGTAGCTGGAATTTAATAAATGTAATAATTCCGGCTATTTTATAAGTATATGTATATAGATCCTATTATAATATCAAAGGACTTTTTATAAAAAATGTTTTAGCTATCGTAAGGTAAACCCGACATGTTTATTTATGGTGTGGTCTTACGAGATGCTTTTGTTTTCAAAATGATTTTTGAAACTTTAATAATCAATTTAGGTGGATTTAATCAGCTGGTATTCCAGACTGACTCGGGTGTTATTTCATTATAATGCTCGGGTCAGACCGAGTATTATATGTTCAAGATAGAATTCTATGGAGCAGGAGAGGAGCTGGAGTCCGAGACGTATTATCCGTACTTGTTTATATCCGCTGCTGTGATTGTTTGAGATTGTCAGACTGGTAATTGCTGTTTGTTTGAGATACTCTGATGATATATTGTATAAAACATATATAGTTTCATTTTGTGTAAAGATCTGATATTATATATTTTATTTTATTCCGCTGCGATTGTGATATTCTGATATTGTATAGTTCCTTCTTTCTTCTACCTTCTTTCTTTTCCTTAACAATCTGTCTTTTCCGGCACTTGATCGTCATCATATCATACTATGGAGTATTTTTTGTCGATTTTCGAGGGTCGAGAAAGGCAGGTCGTCACACTAACACCATCGAAGCAATTAACCTTATTTGCTTCCGTC